>JBAJHW010000001.1:319274609-320511484 GCA_037013535.1 Intellagama lesueurii | reverse complement strand
TTTTCTACACAATGCTCTTTGTTTGTGATCTCTGAAGAGCTGTGAATAAAATGGAACTTTTTACTCTTTTCTCTTACCAGAGTCTCTTAGTGAGTTATTGAGATAGTAAGTGACAGTTGAGGAGAACTTACCAATGAGAGGTGGTTGCTGTGCGAGCCTTGAAGTTAATTCTACTCTGTAGGTCTCTGAACGTTATCTGCTGCATAGCTAAAGACTTTTAAGCAACAAAATGTTCACACTCTGGCAATAGATTTAACCCTTTTGTTATTATTTTATTGTATATAACTTAGAAACTCAAATTGTACAGTGTGGCTAATGCTTAAAATACAGATAATTGTGATAAAGAGAAAATTTTTATTTTTATTCTGATCACAGAACATTTATGTGTTATTTCTTACTCATGTTGATATATATTTCCCATTTTTACACTTGGAGAGATTCTCAAAATGTTTAAGAAGGAGAAACCCACTAAATTTTCTTTTCTGCAGTTATGTCTTCTGGATTCTCACCCCAGTGCAGTTCCATACACTTTCTAATTTTAAGTATACATATGATTTATAGTTTCTTCTACATGTCTTTGCCTCATTTCCCTTTTGCTCAGGCTAACTGTGCTGGTGAAAGCAGTTCCTAGGGCAGGACAGTACACCAGTGACTTTTGCCAAGTGCAGCACTGGCCGTGACACTGATGCAGGCCAAATGTGTGAAACATTGGAAGATGCTGATATAGCAAGATGAGAAGGATCAGCTTGCAGATGCTGTATCTATGGTCTCTAAAAATAACTGTTAGGTAGATCAGATTTACTACGTACATTGAAGATTATTGGTTAAAAAAACAATAACTAATTGATGGATTGAATTGATATTTGCACTCCATTGAATCAACAGCAATATACTGTGATACTTCTCAGTTACTCCAATGATCACATGTTCAGTTACATATTTTGGTGGATAGCAATGTGATCTATAAGGAAGTTAAAATTGATGCAGGTTAACACCTTTCATGCTAATGTTACCTATTGCCTACACTGCAGGAATTTTATGATTTGGGATCTAAGCCGTTTTGCATCACAATAACTGTCTGGTCTTTCCTTTCCTAGGCAAGTTGTGCTACTTATTGATTTATCTGACATTCCGTTTGCTTTATATAATACTACAAATTTATAGGTATTCACTTAAAAGGTTGGAAAATTCTTGTTAAGATGCAAAGTGTAGTATTTTGATATGATTCAATAAAAGGATGTCAGCATAGATCTGTAAAATTTTGGTGCTCTGTGTGTCACCGTTATAATCTGAATACTGCTGACATAATTGTGGAAAGACATGTATCAAGGTGCTAGAAAAATATTATATGTGTATTTTTAACATTTACAGAAACAAAAGGAGCACTGTCAACCAGAGTTGCATCTCATAGCTGAAACCAACACCATTGCATTCTGCATAAATGAAAACTCAGAAATAACAATAAGTTACCTTGGCACATGAATGTGTTTTATTTTTAATACTTAAACAAAAGTGAAAAATTCACTGCTTACTACATTTGTTGTCTATAATCTTAGTTGAATTGTGATGACAAGTGCTAAGATATGAATGCATTTAACAAGTGAAAAGATTTAAACAATTGTGACATTTTATCATAAGATAGTTCTGCTCCTATTTCTCCAACTTTCCCAAAGTATTATTAGCCCATCTCTTTTTCTGTCTCCATGTTTTACAGCATAGTGTCAGTCAGTGGAGCACATAGATATTTTTCAGGGGGGAGGGGGATCTGTTCCAGTCTGTCACTGCATCATCATCGTCCTAGAACTGCAGAGTTGGAAAGGACCCTAGGGATCATCAAGTCCAGCCCCTGTCAAGGAGGCACAGTGCGAAATCAAACTTCCAACCTCTGGCTCTGCAGCCAGAGACCTAAACCACTGAGTTATCCAGCAGTTCATATGATGGCCAGAATCCTATTGGTAGTCCCAGGTAAGTAGACCCACTGAATCAGCTGCTGAAAGGTAAATCAACATTTCTGCAAATCCCATTAATTCAGTGGTTCTACTTTAACTGGGACTACAAATATTATTCTGGCCAAAAGAGTTTTATATCACCTTGAAGACTTTATTTTATATCAACTTCCATGGACTGTCCCACAGAAGATGGGCCGCACTTCATGAAAACTGATGCCAAATGGAAATGTTAGGTTCTTCATTGTTTTCATGAACAATGCAATCCTATAAATGGTTGTTGTGGGTTTTCCGGGCTGTTTGGCCATGTTCTTAAGGTTTTTCTTCCTAACGTTTCGCCAGTCTCTGTGGCCGGCATCTTCAGAGGACAGGAGTCAGAACTCTGTCTGTGCTCTGGTGCAGTTTGTTGGATAGTTGAGTATTTTTTTATAGCTGTGGGATCAGCTTTTGTCCTTTTCAGGAGATTGAGTGATTATGGTGATCAGCATGTTTTTTGTTGTGGGTGTATTGTTGTGATAAGGGGGAGAAATTATCTATCACTGTGATTGATGGGTGTCATTAGCTGGTCTTTTGTGTGCAGTGATCACCGGTTCTTGTGGCTGGGTAGAGTTCGTTGACCTTTTGCAGGCTGTATTTTTCAGTGCTGGTAGCCAGGCTTTGTTGAGTTTTAAACTTTCTTCTTTTTTGTTGAAGCCCTGCTGGTGTTTGTGGCTTCCCTGTGCAGTCTAACATAATGATTGCTGGTGTTGTCCAGTATTTCTGTGTTTTGAAATAGAATTTCATGTCCAGCTTGTTTGAGGGCATGTTCAGCTTCTGCTGATTTTTCCGGTTGTTTTAGTCTGCAGTGTCTCTCATGTTCTTTGATTCTGGTGTGGATGCTGCGTTTTGTGGTTCCAATATATACCTGGCCACAACTGCAAGGTATCTGGTATACCCCTGCAGTGGTGAGGGGGTACCTTTTGTCCTTTGCTGACCGTAACATTTGTTGTATTTTTGTGGTGGGCCTGAATACTGTTTGTAGGTTGTGTTTTTTCAAGTTTCCCCATGCGGTCTGTGACCCCTTTGATGTATGGCAGAAATACTTTATTTGTGGGTGGCTTTTTCCTCTTCAGTTTGGTGTTGTTTTCTTGGTTTGATGGCTCTTGTGATTTCATTCTTGGAGTAGCCATTTGCCTGTAGGACCCAATTCAGATGGTTGAGTTCGGTGCTGAGATATTGAGCTTCACAGTTCTGATTTGCACGGTCTACCAGTGTTTTGATTATGCCTCTTTTTTGCTGTGGGTGGTGGTTGGAGTTTTTGTGTAGGTACCGGTCTGTGTGGGTGGGTTTTCTGTAGACCTTGTGTCCCAATAGGAGGTCAGTTTTGCGTATGACCATGACATCTAAGAAAGGGAATTGGCCCTCTATTTCTTTTTCCGTGGTGAATTGTATATTTGGGTGGATGCTGTTGAGATGGTTTAGAAATTCTTCCAGTTTTTCTTCACTGTGGTTCCAAATTGCGAAGGTGTCATCCATATATCGGAACCAGACTGTGGGTCGAAGGGTGCCGAGGCCAGGGCCTGTTTTTCGAAATGTTCCATGTAGAAGTTTGCTATAACCGGGCTGAGGGGGCTCCCCATGGCCACTCCATCTGTCTGTTCATAGAACTCGTTATCCCACTGAAAATAGCTGGTCGTTAGGCAGTGTTGGAAAAGGGCCTTGATGTCTTCTGGAAAGATCTGCTGGATGAGTGTCAGAGTGTCCTTTATCGGTACCTTGGTGAATAGGGATACTACGTCAAAGCTGATCAGTCTGTCCCCGGGATTGAGTTTTAGGGTGCTGATCTTGCTTATGAAATGTCCTGAGTCTTTGATGTAGGATGTAGCTACTACTTAGTAAATAAAAAACAGACATATAATTATAATTATGTCCTGTCATTTCCAACTCCTGGAGACCCTCCCAAAGTTTTCCTTCTGGTGCTACTTTGGGACCATGCAGCTTTCCCAAAGCTACAAAGGTGGCAGGGGACATCTCCAGAAGCCATACACACTCCAGGTGATTGTGGCTTTCCCCTCTCCCAAGAGGTACAATAGGGTTTTGAACTCCCAGGTTGTTAGCTAGGCACTCCTACCCACTGAACTAGGCAGGGCATAACTTAAGCAAAACCTAAATTAATCCACTGAAATGGACAGGGAAAATGTGTAATGTGAATAGTGCACATTAAAAAAAATCATGCTCTTTTCAGAAGAAGCATCTGGATGAAAAGTAGTAAGGCTAGCAATGTGAGAAAGCAAATTGAAAGAAACCCAAGCCCTTGTCAGACATTCTGTTTTCAATGGATCCATGGGGAGCACATTAGCTGCCTCACACATCAATGTATCCATTTGGTCATGCTCCCCCTGCTTCTCCATGCATTGAGTCATATTGAAGGGCCCCCACATGTCAATAGCTATGAATCCAACTGGAGAGCAATGACCAAAAAGATATAGCAACATTGGGATGTGGTTAGCAAATCCCAGCTGAAAAGTTCACCATGCATGGGAGCTGCTTATCTGAAGAAGGTTCTTCAAAATATAATTCTGTGCTTAGAATGTAAAAAGAATAACAATCAATAGCTGAAATAAAATAACAAAAAAAAAAAGAGTATGTAACTATGGGCTGTGTAAGATTCAGGCATCTTACACTGAGCTAAGAGTTTTCAATTATCTGATTCTAGGGAAAGTACCAATGTTCACATGGTTTGGAATAACCCTTAATTAGACAACTAATTCATGTGCCCTCAACTCTTGCCCTCATCAGGTTAACATAGTAAGTTGCAGTTAGAATAGGCCCATTCAAATCCATGGAACTTGATTGACCCACTAAATTCCCATTCATTCAGTGGGCCTGCCATAATGTTATTTACTACACTAGGCAATAGGATTTTGGCCATTATGTTATTAGGAATCAGGCTTTCCAGGGATTACTGCTTCACTTTATACTCTCTATGAAAAACAATGGCAATGTAGAGAAAACTGGATGTTGATCAGATGTCCTAGCTTCATGCTCTGGTGGATATTTCTCTGGCCTAGTTCTCTTCCTGATGTAATAAAGTAGTGTCTGGTTAGTATCACTTAAGACTGCACGGTAGAGGCTCACATGATTACAACACATTTTTCTTCTTCACATAGAAAACTAAGTAATAGAGAGAAATGTTCTAACCAAGTCTCTTCCCTGACATGGTATCTTTTTGAAGAGAAATGTTGTCTTATTAAGGAGCATTCCTCTGAAGCATACTTGTCCTCCTGCATCTTGCCTGGTGTTACTAAGCTTTGAAAGATTTTAAGCAATATTTTTCTACTGTCTCCTTTTTTAAAAAAAAGAGAGAGAGAGAGAGAGAGAGGTGGCGGGGAGAGAATTGAGAACAATGCATTTGGTCTTTCGGCATTTCACAGTTTTCATAATATATGGGAGGCATAGTCCTAGAACTAAAATAGTTTAAATCTTTTCATTTTATGAAGTAGTTGAGTCTTTGTCAGATGTCCTGTTTGAATGTAGACTCCACAGAGATGATTGTAACAGACTTCTCTGTCCTGTTATGAGAAAATGCCCAGGAAGGCCATTTACATGGTATTTGGAGTATTTGTTGGCAGGTATAAACCAAATAGTTACAGAATCTGTAGCAAAGTTCTTGTTTTCTGTTGTAAGATCTCATAAAAAGGCCTTTTAATTCAACTGTCTACTTTTTCTAAATATGGGAATGTTTTAATAATTCTCTTTATTTTGTTGTATTGTTTAACTTGGGTCTGTGACTGCATAATAAATGATTTGAATTGAATTGAATTAGTTTCTGTAAGCGGATGAGGAAATGATTTGCAGGATTCTTTTGGCATTGATCTCCACAAATAAGGAAATTGTATGAACACGCTCTCAGATGTTTTATAATTCCTTATAATTTATATCCCACTTTTGCTCCAGTAAACTCAAGGTGGTGTACTCTTCCCCACTTAATCTCACAGCTTTGTGAGGTGGCTTCACTAAGAGATCAAGACAGGCCCAAGATCATCTAGTTTGTTTCATAGCTGAGTGGGGAGTTGAATATAGGTCTTCTGAGTCTTAGACCAACCACTACCTCACATTGGCTTTATCAGAGTCCAGTAAAGGGGAAATATAACAACATTAGTATATAGGTGTAATTGGGAAACAGGTTCCTAAATGGAATTGCAGAAGGAAGCTTGGCTTAAAAATGGGCTCTCTTGTTTCAGTTCTGGCTGAAAGCACTGTCCTACAAAATCCCATCCAGATAGTACATGATTCCCCTCCATCTAATTTTTAAACCAGGCTTAGTGGAAGGTCTCTTGAGGACAGATAAAACATATGTTTGTATGATGTACTCTATAATAAATTATAATAAATACTCTATAATAAAAGAAATCCAGTCATCCTAAGGCACCACGATTATTGGGCAATCGTTTTTAAACTAAGTAATAATTGTTTTTAAAATGAAGTTGAAAACTGCAATCTTTGAAGAAGTGATCCTACTTCATCATGATGCTGGATGTAGTACCTCTTCTAAAATGGTAGCAGCTGCAATCATTTTAAAACAAAAAAAAGGATGCCTTTTTCATCTCATTTGTATTTTTAGTCATAATCTCACCGTCATAACTGAAGGACCTAAATCCATTATCACACTGGCAGTATAGTGGCAGGATAATGGCTATTCCATCTCTTTCCCCCTCCATCCCTTAAAACTGACTGTGGAGGGTTTCCCAGCCCTCAAGAGTCTGTTTTGGGAATGTATGTAAAGGAGAATTGCCCATCCCATTTCCTCTGGATTCTGCTGTTCTGCCAGCAGAAGTCCCAAGATTAGATACTATCCACAATCATATGATCAATAAAGTAAGGTGTCTTTAATGGGATGACAGTAAATTATGTCTTTTCTTTCTTGATGTGTTATAGATGAAAAATGGTAAAAACTTCTGTCTTTACTTTCTAAATCTATTTGCTCACACTATAGACCCTTCAGATCCAGTTCCTATTTGGCTACATTATGATATTAACAGCGTGGTACACAAGTCTAGGTCTGCCCTCGTATCTAATTTGCTGTTGGCAGTAATGCTACAACTTGGCTGACTGAGATGTTATTCTTCCCTCCATTCAGCTGTTAGTGGCTTGGCAAAGTGTGCCATTTGTCTATGACTAACAAAACTAAACACCAAGTTAAGGTCAGTGAGAAAGCATTAAATTGGAAACTGCTATTTGTTGTTGCAATGTGCTGTCAACTCCCTTGCTGCTAATGGCAACCCTGTGAATTAATGACCTCCAGAAGGTATTGTCATTAACAGCCTTGCTCAAGTCTTACAAACTAAAGATCGTGGCTTCTTTTATTGAGTCAAGCCACCTCATGTTAGGTCTTCCTATCTTCCAGCTTTTTGTATGCTGTATTCTGTGTATAGATTGAATGGACAGGGAGATAAAATACACCTTAGTCTGACACATTTATGGAGTGCGAATTCTGTATATTCTGTTTTTGCGCTAGCCTAGAGTATAGGATAAGCATCAGGACAATTAGATGTTATGGCACATCCATTTTGTTTAGAACAATCCAAGTGTGTTCATGATCCACACAGTTATAAAGTTTTACTGTAATCTATCAAGCACTATCTGATTTTCTTTTGTATATTTGCAATATGTTCTCCAGCACCTCTTCCCTTTCTCAGTCTAATTTGAATATCTGGCATTTAACACTCCGCATGTGGTAAAATTCTTTGTTGTAAAATCTTGAGACTTCATTTTACCCTTTTTCCCCATCTGACTGTAATTGCAGATGATAACTAAGTAAAGTTGCTTTTTCTATTTGAAGATGCTTCTAGAATGACTTTTACTATAGAAATTACTAGATTTGTATGCAGCTAAGGGAGAAGATGGTGAGGCTGGGCTGATATCTCCACATTTCTTTGTTTTTCTTCATTGTGCTCTGCTAACAAAAGGAGTAACCAGTTATGTAGAATCTTTTTTACCCCCAACCTCAACAAGATCAACTTCGCGCCCTCATTGAAGCCATGGCTGGACTGATGCACCCTTCTTATAAATCAGTGTCCACCTCAATAAATACTAACGTATATGCCCACCTCCTATACAGAAACACTAGAGGTGTGGAAGAGCTCCAGTGAAAACAGATATTGGTAGCGTCTACAATCAACAGATTTGCTGCACAGTCCTATCCACAGCTACAGAATTTTAAATTGTGAATCCATTTGATCTGCATTTGGTGGAAGAAAATGTCATGTTTAATTATTGTAATCCTAAGTAATTTGGGAAAGTTATTTTTAAGGAATTTAAGAGTGCAGCAGACTTTTTGTGTTTACTTGGAATTAAAACTAAGTTTATATAGGGTAGAAATTAAGGTACAAATATTTGCATAGTATGTCCATGTTTTGAATGAGAAGGGCAGGAGGAGGTAAAGTGTGCTCTGAATTCCCTTGCTTTTCAGGGAATACCCTGTTTCCCCGAAAATAAGACCTAACCTGAAAATAAGCCCTAGTAGGATTTTTCAGGATGCTCGTAATATTAGCCCTATCCCAAAAATAAGCCCTAGTTAAGTGAAACCCCGTCCCCCACCATTGTGCAGCAACCCGAAGAAGATGACATGACTGTATTTGAATAAATGTGGATTGTTGTACATGAAAAAAATAAAACATCCCCTGAAAATAAGCCCTAATGCATTTTTGGAGCAAAAATTAATATAAGACCCTGTCTTATTTTCGGGAAAACAGGGTAGCTTCAACAATCATGCTTTGCTTTAATTTTTTTTCCCCTTTAGGAATTTCTTTGCTTTTTTACATGGTAGAACACCATGTGCTAGACTACTTATCATTATTAGAAAGGAAGAAAAACTACCTTTGGAATGAGAGAAAAATAGAAAAGCCACTGGCTGAAAGCCTGTTTCACAGATCTCTGTGTGCAATGGAAATGCTAGCAGCAGGAAATCACCGCTGATGAAAGGCTTCTTTTGGTGTTCTGGGGGTGCACACAAGTCATACACAATATGACAAAGTTTCATGTACCCCAGCAGTGCCAAAGGAAGCCTTTAATCAGCAGTGATTTGCTAATGATAATTATGTTATTCCCACTGCGCACACGGAGCTGCACAACAGGATTTCAGCCCTGTATAACTAAGCATAGGAAATAGTCAGCAATTGTATTCTGAATTAACTGGATTCACTACAAGAAGCAAACTAATGTCTCTCAGACAGTGCTAGGTGGATCTCTAAGAAGCCACAGAAAAGGAGTTGCCATTTAACTCTTTCTCTGAAAGAGACAGATCTTGCATGCTACAAGGTGTTACTCATACATTTCCCCCATAAGATGTTGATGTGCTGCTCAATTTTTGCCCTTGGAAACACTTTTAAGGAGCAGATTGTTTGTTGGTTCCACCAAAACTTGAACCTTTCTAGCAGGGAGGAGAAAACAACAATTTTCCCACTCAGTATTGTTTACATGGGTAAAAGGCACAAGCAGAATCTTCAGGCTTTATAAAGGTGCAGAACTGAGGGTTTGAACCTCGGCGTCAGTGAGTAATAGCTGTAATAAAACATTTGTCCCCAAGGAAAAGTAAATGTACTCTGTACCATTCATTTTTTTGGAGGTGATAACATGTAAACCTGTCACCAACCATAATTATATGGTAGCTAGAATTACTGTGGAAGTGGAGTAAAGCCATTGAATTTAATGGGACTAAAATTTGGATCCAATTTACAGAATAGTCAAATTACTGCAGGTGGAAATTCATATGGAAGTACCATAACTAAAGTCCTGCTGGACTTATACTGCCAAGACAGAAAGAAATGTAGGAGGCATGGTTATGTTCATTTTTTTTTCTTTGATATTGTCACTTTCCTTGCAATGATTGGGAGGGAGATTGTATATATGCAAGCACCCCGACATGTCACAGATGTGTGTGGGAACCAGGAGGTCTTTAGATCTTAGGGAATCAATACCTCTCTTAAGCCCACCGCTTGATCCATGACATTTCTGAACCTATAGGATTCTAAGGGAAGGGCCATAGTATCTTCTAAAGCAATGGTTCCCAACCTTAGATCCCAGATATTCTTGGACGATGACTCCCAGAAATCCTGGCCAGCACAGCTAGTGGTGAAGGCTTCTGGGACTTTTAATCGAAGAACATCTGGGGACCCAAGGTTGGGAACCAGTGTTGTAAAGGAACTGGAAAGGAGCATCCAAAATCAAATCTGTACCTTCAAAACTATTCCTCTGCCTCTGGTATATGACCAATGGGATGGCCTGCAACGGGATTGCAGCCTTACACATCCAAGCTGACACTCTGCTGCTTTGTTATGCACGTGGAAAGCAAACAGTGTAACATCTAGTCATTTCTAGCTGGCAGTTGAGGTGCTACTAGAATTCTTGGCTACATGTACTGCTCCTGGCTTGGTAAGTGCTCAAGAATCCTTGTTAGGCTTCATTACTTGCTAGCTAGAAGTGACTGAATATTATATTCCTTGCCTTCCACAAAGCAACAGGGTTTCAGCCATAAAATAAAGTGTGACCAATTTGGACTTGACAGCATATAGCAACAATAATAGTTTTCATTTGTAAATTGTAATACTGCTAAATCTGGCGCTAATGATGCAAATTATAATTCAGTAAATTGTCCTTGTAGAACTGAAATATTATTTGAGAGGTGCATTTTATCTTTTTTGTGTGTCCATCAACAATGTATTGTTAAGGCATTTCCAAGATGAGGTTTCAGTAGTCCTAGTACAAAAGTATTACAATACAAAAAATGCAGGTTGTTGGTTTGCACATTTATTTATTTCTAAAAATATGTACATTCTGTCCTTCAGTCTGTGGTTTTCATGGTAACTATGAGGCACAGATAGCAAATATTTGGAATCCACATAAAGAGAAAGAATTAATAGACTAGAACCAGATACTGAAAAATAGGAATAATATTTTTAAGACACATGACAATTGTTCTGAAGCAATAAAATTATAGCAAAATTGTATATTACCATTTACCATATTTCAACAAACATCATAAATGAGATTTAATTTTTCCAAATTATGGTACTGAATCATTCATTCTAAAATATACGTATATATAGTCAAATCAGTTAGATGATTGAAGATTTTTTTGGTTCTTATAATTAAATTCATGTTAAAATTCAAATACATATTTGTATAGATATTTTTCTTCTGTCTTGGTCAATACTTTCTCATTTTTTGGAGAATGCAAGATTTTACCATTGCTGAGGATAAGTTGTAAAATACAAAAAATATGCACACATATATTCACAATTTGTCAGCTTTTTTCTATGACACTGAGGCTGACCAGAGAAATTGGCAATGAAAAAGACTAATTACTAAATAGAAGACATGTGCACCAATGTTGACAGGTGTAATTGTTTAAAAAATCTGAGAATGTATGTTTATTTATGTTTAATAATACTGTTGTGAAAATGCTTTTTTGCTCACGTTCATGGCTCTGATATCTACACCTTAAGGACAAAGAAAGGTCACCAGTCTCTCCAACTCCTAGTTCTTTGTCAGGAGTGGACACAGTTAATGAGGTTGGTTTGGTACGGCACAAATTCTCAGACACAGATAGAGATCCTTTCAATGGAAACAAATTTGTTTGGCTTTACCAGGTTACTTAGCGATTAATAATAGCCTTGCGATGCAGGTCAGACAGGTCAGTTTACCCGCTTGCCAACACAATCTAAAAAGCACAGCAAGTCCAGATCTACAAGCTCGGAGGACTCCAAACACTATGCATAAAGTAAAACAGGCTATTTTCCAACTTCTTTTTTCATATTAATAAGCAATTTTCAAGAGAAGTATGGCAAAATGGGGGCCATGCCACTCTAAGTAATTCATTTAGTTTGCAATTTAATCTTATGTTGGGGAAAAATTACTCTGCTGCAAAAGCATAGCATGGTGATTTTTAAACGTCAGTATGTTTCATAAGTAACCTTGTATGAAATATTGTATTAGAAACCTTTAACAGTAAACGGCAACAAAAAAATATATCCAGGAATTGAAAAAGAACAATACATCCTCGCCTCTCCTTAATTTATTTCAGTTTCATTCTAGGTTTGACTTGTACATTTGAAATAAGAACATGTGTGATTTACTAAACATTTCACTCATTTCACACGCTAGCAAGGTTATGCTCAAAATCCTCCAAGGCAGGCTTCAGCAGTATGTGGACCGAGAACTCCCAGAAGTACAAGCTGGATTTCGAAGGGGGAGAGGAACTAGAGACCAAATTGCTAACATGCGCTGGATTATGGAGAAAGCCAGAGAGTTCCAGAAAAACATCTACTTCTGCTTCATTGACTACGCAAAAGCCTTTGACTGTGTGGACCACAGCAAACTATGGCAAATTCTTAAAGAAATGGGAGTGCCTGACCACCTTATCTATCTCCTGAGAAATCTATATGTGGGACAGGAAGCAACAGTTAGAACTGGATATGGAACAACTGATTGGTTCAAAATTAGGAAAGGAGTACGACAAGGCTGTATATTGTCTCCCTGCTTATTTAACTTATATGCAGAATACATCATGCGAAAGGCTGGACTGGATGAATCCCAAGCCGGAATCAAGATTGCTGGAATAAATATCAATAACCTCAGATATGCAGATGATACCACTCTGATGGCAGAAAGTGAGGAGGAATTAAAGAACCTCTTAATGAGGGTGAAAGAGGAGAGCGCAAAAAATGGTCTGGAGCTCAACATCAAAAAAAGTAAGATCATGGCCACTGGTCCCATCACCTCCTGGCAAATAGAAGGGGAAGATATGGAGGCGGTGACAGATTTTACTTTTCTGGGCTCCATGATCACTGCAGATGGTGACAGCAGCCACAAAATTAAAAGACGCCTGCTTCTTGGGAGGAAAGCGATGACAAACCTAGACAGCATCTTAAAAAGCAGAGACATCACCTTGCCGACAAAGGTCCGCATAGTCCAAGCTATGGTTTTTCCAGTAGCGATGTATGGAACTGAGAGCTGGACCATAAAGAAGGCTGACCGCCAAAGAATTGATGCTTTTGAATTGTGGTGCTGGAGGCGACTCTTGAGAGTCCCCTGGACTGCAAGGAGATCAAACCTATCCGTTCTGAAGGAAATCAACCCTGAGTGCTCACTGGAAGGACAGATCCTGAAGCTGAGGCTCCAATACTTTGGCCATCTCATGAGAAGAGAAGACTCCCTGGAAAAGACCCTGATGTTGGGAAAATGTGAAGGCAAGAGGAGAAGGGGACGACAGAGGACGAGATGGTTGGACAGTGTCATTGAAGCTACCAACATGACTTTGACCAAACTCCGGGAGGCAGTGGAAGACAGGAGGGCCTGGCGTGCTCTGGTCCATGGGATCACGAAGAGTCGGACACAACTGAACGACTAAACAACAACAACAACAAGAGAGAGAGAGCCATCATTCCCACATTACACGTTTGAACCACAGTATCCCATAGGTAGACTGCAACTGAACCACTCTTTGGAAAGACAAATAGTTCTAATGGTTGTCTGAATAGCTCTGTGATGCAGTGGGATCCACTTCCCACAAGCTTGGTACTTTGGCAAATCAAGGTGACCTTACAGCATGTTTTGGGTTCATCCTTTTTACCTTATTCCACAAGCCTCTCACCATATTGTTCGCTTCTGCTTCAGTGTTGTCTGAGCCATGGTTCTGGAAGAAAGGTGGCATATAAATACAACACAGTAAATACAATGAAGTGAAAATGAATAAATTGACTTTTCAGTGTTCATGGGCAAACAACGGGCATTTTTATGCTGGTGTAATATGGATTGGGCAATGGAAATATTTAATTTAAAAGAAGACTTCTTACTCCTCTTTCAAGTTCTGGGGCTCCCTTTTGTCCTAGGGAGCCTTGGGATAAAGATAAAAGGAAGCCTTTAACAGTCAAAAATCACCCTTGGGTCACTGGCAGAAGTCCCAATCTGCAGCAGCAGCTATTGGGATGCATGAAAATGGGGAGGAGAATTTCATTGCTTTAAATTAAATATTTCTGGCACCTGATCTGGGTTACACCTGCATAATTTTATGCAACAGGATTTTGACCAATGTGATTTTAAGTTACATTAATAACTTCCTGTTGAATAGAATGGCAAGATCCAAAAGGCTGTGCATGGTGTTCCACATGTGCACGGAGGCTTTTCAAGATCCCTGTTCCAGCTGTAGCTCCTTGACTCTCTGAAAGGTCACTCCTGAGAACCGTGATGCTGTCTGGACTGTATGCAGTATCATACAGAGGAATGTAGATTAGGGGAAGTTGGTGCTCTTCCAAGTACATACATAAATGCATTTCTTTTTTTCTTGCTTGCTTTGTGTTCTTGGATCACGGCTATTAAGCATTATACTAGATATGAGCCAGTAATGTTAGAATTGATGGGAGCTAACTTCAGTGGGGTGTGGATTGCATCTGCTGATGTTTAATTGATTTGGAATATGTTGAAGTAATATAAATATTTACCCTACAGGAACAGAAATATTTTCAATGCTATATTTTATGTAAGGTGCCCAGAAAAAGGTCAGAACTTACCTAATTAACATTTATTAAATCTACATACATCACTGAACAAAATTTATGTCTTTCACATGCAAGGTTAATTTGAATTAGCTGTTTCTTAATACCAATAACAACAAATGTTAATCAGGCTAACTTCTACTGTGGAATAGATGAGGGGGGGAAGGGCATACTGGAATACGTTGTTACTATTAATGTTATGTAATTGTATTTAATTTCGGAAATGTTTTTTATAAGTCTTCAATCATTTGCAGTAAGGTTTAATACAATAATTAAATAGAAAACAGGAGCAATTTCACAGGACAGAACATTTCTGGAGGGTTTCTCTTGCCTAACTGTTTAAATTTTTCTCTCCGTGAAATATGTGTTCAATCATAGTCCTATACTGAATCAGATCATTATTTTATCTAACCCAGTCTTATCTACTCTGATGCATAGCAGTTTCCCAAGACTTCTAGGACAAGTATTTCCTAATTCTGTTACTTGACACTTATCACTTAGTTATGGTACCCTCTCAATAAACATATAGTAGTGGGTTATTGGTGCAGTCCTTTCTCCAAAAGCAATCCCACTATTTCTGTACTCGTTGTAGGGTTGTATCTTAGAAAACAGG
This sequence comes from Intellagama lesueurii, assembly GCA_037013535.1. Lineage (NCBI taxonomy): Eukaryota > Metazoa > Chordata > Lepidosauria > Squamata > Agamidae > Intellagama > Intellagama lesueurii. The sequence goes on along the minus strand of JBAJHW010000001.1, from coordinate 320,496,392 downwards.
AAAATATTTCAGAAGAAGTAATGATGGGTATTTCCTTGCTTACAGCTTTCCTTGCTTGCTGGGCCCTCGCATGAAAAGAATGCTGAAATTAGAAAGACTGTTGACTTATCCCAGCATGGCAATTATGCTGTACTTGTGGGTGGTGATATACACTTAAGTAGTTATTATAGGGTGGCTGCAAATCTTTACCCCATCATGCATATATTCATATACTCAAAATGTATCTTTGCAGCTCTCTGTTCTTAAATAATGCTCAGAAATTAGAACATTGCTGATTTGGCTTCGGAACTGAGCACAAGCTAGAGACAAGGACGTGTGTTAATTCATGTCTCCACATACAAACCCACTTAGCTATGAAGCTTCAAACTCCCACTTATTCAGTTAAAACTTGCTTGTAGGTAAAGGCTGCAAAAAGATCAGTTGTAGCACATTGGGCAGAATGTGAATTTAATGCCTTTGTTCTAACAGTACGAGCCCTGCATTGCTAAATGTGCTAAGCAGATCCTGATGTTGTTGATTTCAGTAAACAGTGGACAGTGCCAGCATATCCTCTCAAAGAAAAATAGGCTATGAAATAGTTTTGAGGCATATGTTCCCTGCTGATCCTGTAATCAGTTGAATTGTTTTGATGCAGGAAAGAACTGGACGAGTTTGCAGAGATGAAGGAGAAAGAAGAGGTGAAAAAAGCTCTTGAAAGGGAAGAAAAGAAAAAGGATTACCTAGCCCGAAAGATGCATTACCTCCTTAGCACTGAGCAGGTTGGTGTCCCTGTCCCTGACAGCTCATGCAAACCACTGGGGCCCCAAGCTTGACAGAGATAAACTAGCAGGCTGAATGGGACATGACTTGTTGAAAAGATATCACAAAGACACTACTTCGAGTTCAATTTAGTGCATTTCTATAGGCGAGAGCAGGTACCATGACTGCTGCGTGACAGCAGCTTCATAGAGGCGGCATCAGCACGGCTGGCAGAAAGAGTCCAAGTCAGCAGTTTGATCTGCCACTGTGATAACACAACACGAAAGGGCATAACCTCACTTTAAAAACTCATTTTGACTGGCTGATTGTTGTGTTGTCTCACTTGTCAAGAACTAACAAGTTATTCAGCCAAAGAGAGGGTTCATTTTTTTCTGTTTTAATTGAGCTAATGTTTGGATCAGAATTACCTTTGTCTGCTCAATTTTGAAACAGCTTGTTAGTGTGAGTTATCTGTTTAAAACTTTAAAGAAAGATATTCCTGGGTCAGCAAATTTATCTTGATTATGTTCTTACAGCCATTACTTTTGAATGTATTCTAACTGATCTATTTACTCTTGTCAGAATATTTGTTTGAAGTCTGAAAAGCTGTGTGGTATGACAGGTGTTCCCCCCTTTTAATCCCTACTTATGATCATCAGTGCAAATAAGTCTTTGTTTGCCTGCAATATGTATCTACTTATATGAACATCTATATAGGGAAGGCAAGCAGAATTATTTCAGACTTAAAAGCATATTCGTTATTGATGATTACACATTTTATTTAGTCACCTGATCACTTTCTTCTGGATAAATACCATTCTTTCACTCAGAGATCAAACATATAATGTCACATGATTTTGCAACAGGCAAATTAGCATTTTTCTGTCATGTCAGTCATGAATAAGCATTGCTAGAATTTGTTTACCGAAGCTGCATGGCAATTAATTATAGAAGAGTGAAATGATTAGTAGAAATTAGTTATTTTAATTGTAAATTTAGTGAAATCAAGTTTTGTTTATCAAGAAATAGAAAAAAAGACTTAGGATATGGGTATTATTAAGAATGAATAATTTATCTACTCTCAGAAACAGTATGTTGAGAATACTCTCTCTGGGAAGAGATTTCACATTGTTTTAAAACTATAATTTTAAAACAGTCTACAGAAGTTATAAAATTAACTTCATTTAGGACAGAACATGAGACTGTTTCAGGTTAATTTGGAAAATGGAAATCTCACAGTCAGGATCACAAATTGTACTGAACAACCTTGATGCAATATACAATTAAATTGGCTTACTTTTTTGGAGTATGCATTTAAAATAATGTCCCTGCCTGAAATAAGGTGTGCTCGATGAGATGTTATTTGACAAGTGGCACTTCATGTCTCAGCCCTCCCAAAATGCACAAATAGTGTTGCAGCATAGCAGTGTATCCCACATGCGTCGTCAAGTTAATGCAAATCATTAATGCAAGTCCAGTACTATGCAAATGATGTTCATTTTCTTATGTATTAACATTCTTATGTATTAAAATTTATACATTTGCTGCATACCTTATAGGTTAGTTTCCCAAGGTGCCTAATACTGGTATAAACTTGGCATGGAAAGAAGTTAAAAATAGAATTGGAATGGTATTTTGATTAAAACTCAAGTTGCTAGAGAAAGATGCCTGGAGAAATAAATGACAAGCTCTAAAACTTTATCCTTATGAAATATTGAGCTTTTAATCAACGTTCTTCGTTTATCGGTGGTTTCAATAACTAGTCAAGTAACACCTAACACATCTAAAGCCTTCCTTTGTTTGAAGAAAATTCTTTCTTCATGATCCCTGTAATTATGAAGAAACTGGCTGCAGAATCTATGCCAATGTTACCAAGTCATAAATTATGTTATCTGCTCCACCTACTGGTTGCCTTGTGCAAAACTGCTTACACTGAACTGCTGCTAGAAATACATCCACATGGTGCACATTCTGCGATCTTGTTCTTGTTCTTATCATTTCTATTGAGCCTGAGATTTGAAAACGGACATCTGAACTTACATTTTCCTTCATCTCCTTTTCTTAGGAAGAATTTGGCTGTTTTATTCGTAGTGTTGCTCTGAAATGTTTGTCATAGCCCCAGCAAAGACCAGAAGGCATTATTTTATTCTTTAAGAATTTTTGTCCTTGATATTTTAAAATAAACAAGGAACAGTAAAGCAGGCACTGCAATTGCAATTAATTTAATAGATGTGGGCACTATAATTTCCTAAGATCCAAATAATCTCTTTCAAAACTGTACTTCAGTGCGAAGAGCTTTTTAAAAATATGAGCAAAAGCAATAATCCCTTTTCCTGAGTATGGGTTCTCCCCTATTTAAAAAACAAAATTATCACACATTAGAAAGACAATGTGGAGTAGGCTGAAAAAGGCAAATGCCTAATAAATTACAGTAAACACTATTTGGATGTTTAAGCAGATTTTGAGGACTTGAGCAACAAAAAGTATCATTTTAACTATATTCTGTCTCTCACTATAGTGTACCAAGGTGGCTCCTAACATGCCTGTCCTCATACACATAACTTTGCTTTACGTATTTCTAAATAGTCTGTACCATAAACTTGAATTTTCCTCTTCATTCTTAACAGTAAAACTATTGTTTCCTGTGTCTGTAAATCTACAGTTCATTCAGTGATCCAGGAGCATTGAAACTGAGACAGGGATTAGAAAATTAAAACATTAGCTATGACGTCATGGTGAATTACTTCCCTTGTCCTCAGGCATGTGTTATTGATTTAAAAAGAGCTAAGTAGTCCGTTGTAACTATGTTGTCTGCTACTTGTCAGAATCTGTGGATAAAGATGACATGTCTATAAAAAGCATTTTCTGCTTTTTATACAACTCAATACGAACAACAATGATTTTGTCCTTGAAATGCAACATACAATACAGCTTTATGGAATGAAGCAATTTCTGAGAAAGCCGTAAGATGTAACAGATTTCCTCAAAATAAATTTAAAATTATTCTCTGAAGGAGTTGGAAATAAATGCCTACCAAAAGATCTGTTCGAACTCTACTTGCATTTTTGTGCTGTAATAATTAATATTAACCAATGTGCAAATAAAATAAAATTTCCAGATTTAATTCTTATGTAGAAATAATGTTTTGCTAATGTATAGTCCAAATATGAGATGAGTGCAACATGCATTTAGATGAAGCAAGACCGTTACACTAATTTCCTGTGGAAGCAAAGGGATGCTCAAGGTGTTGCAACAAAGACTTTTACCCGATATGGAGTGAGAAATACCTGATGTTGAAGGTGGATTCCAAAAAGATGGAGACACTAGAGATCATATCACAAACAAACATTGGCTACTGGAGTGTACCAAAGAATTTCAGAAGATTAGTTTATTCTTTACAGACTGACACAAATCTTTTCACTGTGTAGATCATGAGAAACAATGGATAGTTTTAGAAGTATGCTTCAACACTTGATTGTCCAGGCATACTCTGGACAAGAAGGTAGTATTTGGACAGAATATGGAGAAACAGAATTGTTTCCCATAGACAAAGGTGTTACAGAAGGCTATATTTTATCTGCCTATCTGTTCAGTCTGTAGGCGTACATGTGATATGGAAAGCTGGAATAGATTCACATGCCAGAGGAGTGAAACTTTTGGGAAGAAATATGCGTTGGTTCAGTAATTAATCCAGATGGAGACTGCAGACAAGAATCTGAAGAAGCATTTTGTGGCTTGGAAGGACAGCTGTGAAGGAATGATAAAAGATCCTCAAGTGTAAGAACAAGTCACTGGAGGCAAAGGCCAAGATTGTCCATACAATGGTATTCCCAAGTGCTATGTACAGTAGTTAGATCAGTGAAAAACATTGACAGAAAAAAAATTAATTTGTCAGAAATATGGTGCTGGAGGAGAGTTTTGCAGATACCCTGGACTTCCAGGAAGAGAAACAAGTGGTTCCTCAGTCAAATCAAGGCTGAACTATGTCTAGAAATAAACATGATGAAACTGGGACTGTTGTTACTTTGAACATATCACGAGAATATAAGACTCACTGGAAAAACAATAATGCTAGAAAAAGTTGAAGGTAGTAGGAAAAGTAAAAGACAAAAGTATTGACTATATAAAGAAAGCTACAGCTTTAAGTTTGCAGGAACTAAGCATCACCTTGCCAACAAAAGTCCGCATAGTCAAAGCTATGGTTTTTCCTGTAGTGATGTATGGAAGTGAGAGCTGGACCATAAAGAAGGCTGACCGCCGAAGAATTGATGCTTTTGAATTGTGGTGCTGGAGGAGGCTCTTGAAAGTCCCCTGGACTGCAAGGAGAACAAACCTATCAATTCTAAAGGAAATCAACCCTGAGTGCTCACTGGAAGGACAGATCCTGAAGCTGAGGCTCCAATACTTTGGCCATCTCATGAGAAGAGAAGACTCCCTGGAAAATACCCTGATGTTAGAAAAGTGTGAAGGCAAGAGGAGAAGGGGACGACAGAGGACGAGATGGTTGGACAGTGTCACCGAAGCTACCAACATGAATTTGACCCAACTCTGGGAGGCAGTGGAAGACAGGAGGGCTTGGCGTGCTCTGGTCCATGAGGTCACGAAGAGTCGGATACGACTAAACGACTAAACAACAACAACAAAGCGGAAGTGTTATTAGTAGGACATTGTGCAGGCCACTTCTTCATAGAGTCACCATTGATGGCACATAATATCAATAAACCCATCAAAACCGAAAACTTCAAAGTACCTCTTTCCCCCCCCCCCCCCCAGTTTTGCAGTTTATATTGAAACTATGAAGGTTTCCCTATGCCAAGAAGAACTGGTAAAAAAAAAGACACTGTCTGGGCCAAGGGAATTTAAACACATAAGATAAGGGAGAGATGGTAGATGAAAGAGTTACCTTATGAGGATTAAGAAGCACTGGTAAATTTATTATTAACAGCTGAGAATATATATATCCGCAAAAACAATGACTGAAATCCTGTTACTTAGCATGGTAACTTACAACTAGAGTAAGCCCTTTGAATAAAAGGGATTTATGGGAGAATTAACTCACCAAAGCCCCACTGATTCAATGGGCCTACTCTAGCCGCAATGTATTTATGCTAAGCAACAGAATTTCAATCAATAAATAGCTTTGTCTAGCTCACATTGTGTTAAATAGATTTAAACTTCTACAAGAGTCAGTAACAGAGGTGCCTTTTACAGGTTACAACTAGACCCCCAGTGATGCTTTCCAAGGATTTTCCCAAAGAGTAACTGTAACATGTAAAGATGACAAGGAATCTTAAAGATGAACAAATTTTATTTTTCATAAGCTTTTATGGACCACACCCCACTTTATCAGATGCCTGGAATGTAGCCTCAGAAGGCAGCTATTATACAAAAGTGATCTGTAGCACAAAGCAAAATTTAAATAGAAATGTAAAAAGTACCAGCATGCATTGCTGATGATCTGGACAGTGGTTAAAAATCACTAAACAGTCATTGGAAGGTGACAAGTACATCCATGCATAGATAAGCAGATTAAACTAAGATGATTTTTTTAATAAAAATCTTTATTATTATAAAATATTTAAGAAATTTTAAAAATTACAACAAATAATGAGCATTAAAACATCTAATAAACACAGCTAAAGAGAAAAAAACAGACTACATACACTGTGCACTAGAGATGGGGACGACTCACCATTTTGGCGAGTTGTCCTGCTTCATGAGTCGTCAAAAGTTGACCACTCACGAAGCACAAAGTTGCCCCCATGAAGCTATTCGTCGATTCATGGGGGGGTTATTTTTTTTAAAAAAAAAACTACACCCGACACCCCCCAGCCCCACCGACACCCCCTTCCTATTACAAAAAAACCCCCACCATTCTGCTGATCGGCGGCAGATAGGCAGCCACCCCCCGACAGCCACCCAACCCCACAGCCTACCCTCCATCCCCTTCCTTTCCCTACCTTAGCCCTCCCCCACCCCGTCCCACCGACACCCCCTTCCTATTAAAAACAACAACAACATTCTGCCTACTGGCCACCGATCAGCTCCCCGATCACCTCCCGCCACAGCCAGCCACCTCAACAGCCTACCCCCACCACCCCTTCCTCTCCCTACCTTAGCCCCCACGCCACCCCCACCGACACCCCCTTACCTTAATCGCCGCTGCTGAGGTCTTCATCTGGCCTCCCAGCCATGGCATGTAAAAAGGGAGACTGGCTGCCCTTTGCAAAGATGGCGGCTGCAGCTTCATTTAGGGTAGGGAAGCTGCAGCTGCCATCTTTGCGAAGGGCAGCCTGGATTCCCTTAAGGCAGACATAGAAACCTCTATTGGAAAGTTGGGATTATAATTTCTTTTATTCTCCAGGTGTTGTTGTTTAGTTGTTAAATCGTGTTCGACTCTTCGTGACCCCATGGACCAGAGCACGCCAGGCCCTCCTGTCTTCCACTGCTTCCCGGTGGCTGCCTCCCCTTCTCCAGGTAGAAGGAGCGAATTATAGCTAAATTGGTCAAATTAATAGTTTTACCTGATGAGTAGATGTTTCTTCAGTTTGTAGCCACCTCAATATTTTCTATAATTATTCTATATTGTTAACATGTTATTAAGAGAAGAATTTTCTGTTTTTCATCTACATTTTTGTTATCTTGTAAAAAGAGGAGATTTACGAAGTTCAACTATAGTTCTTGCCCTTCCATATTCAACCAGATTAATTTATTGTGCTGAAAGATAACATCTGAAATATATCTTAATTAGAGACAGGCATGAATCACTGAACCAGTGGTTTGTACTTTGTCCAAACAGGTGTTTGGCACTTCCAAACCCTCCCTGTCTCCCCAGAGGAGACAGAGCAAGCAATCCAGGGTGCTGCCTCTGAGTGGGTTCCTGCCAGAGGAGGCAAGGCTTGGAAACGTTGAACACCTGTTCAAACTGGCATGAAACGCCAGTTCAACAATTTGCGCCCATCTCCAATCTTAATTGATTAGCAATATAATATATAGCCTATACTATACTACTTAGGCAATCCTAAACCTCCACTTTTTAATCCATGGTTTCTTATCTCTGTTACAGTGTATTCATCATATTTTGCCAGTCCTTTCACTCTTCTTCTTTAATCCTTATTAGTAGCATCATAAACAAAAAATTAGTCTTAGGTAATATCTTTATTGTACATGCTGTAATTCTGCCAAATAATGATAACCCAATTTTCCAGAAGTCAGCTAACCTCTTCATAATTACCAGTTTCAATAAATTAAAATTTTCTTCTTTCAGTCTTTCTAAATTACTTGGGATATTTATACTTAAATACATAATACAGTAGTTTTTCAAATATTGATACTCAATTCTTTTTTCTTTTTTCTTTTTCCCCTTTATTATAATTAAAAAACAGCATTTCTGATTTATGCCAATTTTTCTGCAATCCTGTTACCTCTCCAAATTCTTTTGAATGTGATTTAATCCTCTCTACAACTTGTAAAGGATTTTCTATTGTTAACAAAGTATCATCAGCACATAAACTAATCTTAACTCTATCTTTATTACCTATACCTAAAATCTCTTTATCTTCTCTAATACCATTTCCTATTAATTCAATAACTAAAGTAAACAATACAGGGGACACCCCTGTCTAATTCCTTGGCATAGAGAGATCTCTTCAGTTTCCTCACCATTAACTAGCACAGCTGCAATATTCTCTGCATACAGTTGTTCTGTTATTCTTTCGAAGTGCTTACCAATACCCAACACATTAATTATTATTTTTAAAGATGGACATTCCACTGAATCAAATGCCTTAAAATATCTAATGCAGTTATACCTGTCTTAACCTTTTCTTTTGAAATTCCATTCAATACTCTCCTTAACAAGTTAGACATTTGCCTTCCTGACATAAAACCGACTTCATATTCTTACAGATATTTGGTAGTAAAATTCTTCTTTCTCTTTGCTAAAATCACAGTAAATATCTTGGCATTTTGGTTTATTAGAGAAATAGGTCTATATGCCTCAGACTCAGTACGATCTTTATTCTTCTTCAATATTAATATAATTATTCATTCCTTCCATGATGGCAGTATCCTTTCTCTCTATATTATTTTATTGAAAGGAGTTAATTTCGGTATCAAAATTTTCTTAAAGGTTTTATAATACTCTGGTTCTGATCCATCTATTGTTGCTGTTGTTTAGTCATTAAGTCGTGTCCGACTCTTCATGACCCCATGGACCAGAGCATGCCAGGCCCTCTTGACTTCCACTGCCTCCCGGAGTTTGGTCAAATTCATGTTGGTAGCTTCAATGACACTGTCCAACCATCTCGTCCTCTGTCGTCCCCTTCTCCTCTTGCCTTCACAGTTTCCCAACATCAGGGTCTTTTCCAGGGAGTCTTCTCTTCTCATGAGATGGCCAAAGTATTGGAGCCTCAGCTTCAGGATCTGTCCTTCCAGTGAGCACTCAGGGTTGATTTCCTTCAGAACGGATAGGTGTGATCTCCTTGCAGTCCAGGGGACTCTCAAGAGTCTCCTCCAGCACCACAATTCAAAAGCATCAATTCTTCAGCGGTCAGCCTTCTTTATGGTCCAGCTCTCAGTTCCATACATCACTACTGGAAAAACCATAGCTTTGACTATGCGGACCTCTGTCGGCAAGGTGATGTCTCTGCTTTTTAAGATGCTGTCTAGGTTTGTCATCGCTTTCCTCCCAAGAAGCAGGCGTCTTTTAATTTCATGTCTGCTGTCACCATCTGCAGTGATCATGGAGCCCAAGAAGGTAAAATCTGTCACTGCCTCCATATCTTCCCCTTCTATTTGCCAGGAGGTGATGGGGCCAGTGGCCATGATCTTAGTTTTTTTGATGTTGAGCTTCAGACCATTTTTGGCGCTCTCCTCTTTCACCCTCATTAAGCAGTTCTTTAATTCCTCCTCACTTTCTGCCATCAGAGTAGTATCATCTGCATATCCGAGATTGTTGATATTTCTTCCGGCAATCTTAATTCCGGCTTGGAATTTATCCAGTCCAGCCTTTTGCATGATGTATTCTGCATATAAGTTAAATAAGCAGGGAGACAATATATAGCCTTGTCGTATTCCTTTCCCAATTTTGAACCAACCAGTTGTTCCATACCCAGTTCTAACTGTTGCTTCCTGTCCCACATATAGATTTCTCGGGAGGTAGATAAGGGGGTCAGGCACTCCCATTTCTTTAAGAACTTGCCATAGTTTACTGTGGTCGACACAGTCAAAGACTTTTGCGTAGTCAATGAAGCAGAAGTAGATGTTTTTCTGGAACTCTCTGGCTTTCTCCATAATCCAGCGCATGTTAGCAATTTGGTCTCTAGTTCCTCTGCCCCTTCGAAATCCAGCTTGTACTTCTGGGAGTTCTCGGTCCACATACTGCTGAAGCCTGCCTTGGAGGATTTTGAGCATAACCTTGCTAGCGTGTGAAATGAGTGCAATTGTACGGTAGTTGGAGCATTCTTTGGCACTGCCCTTCTTTGGGATTGGGATGTAGACTGATCTTTTCCAATCCTCTGGCCACTGCTGAGTTTTCCAAACTTGCTGGCATATTGAGTGTAGCACCTTAACAGTGTCATCTTTTAAGATTTTAAATAGTTCAACTGGAATGCCATCACCTCCACTGGCCTTGTTCTTAGCCATGCTTTCTAAGGCCCACTTGACTTCGCTCTCCAGGATGTCTGGCTCAAGGTCAGCAACCACACTCTCTGGGTTGTCTGGGATATCCAGATCTTTCTGGTATAATTCCTCTGTGTATTCTTGCCACCTCTTCTTGATGTCTTCTGCTTCTGTTAAGTCCCTACCATTTTTGTCCTTTATCATGTCCATCTTTGCACAAAATGTTCCTTTAATATCTCCAATTTTCTTGAACAGATCTCTGGTTTTTCCCTTTCTATTATTTTCCTCTATATCTTTGCACTGTTCATTTAAGAAGGCCCTCTTGTCTCTCCTTGCTCTTCTTTGGAAGTCTGCATTCAATTTTCTGTATATTTCCCTATCTCCCTTGCATTTTGTCTCCCTTCTCTTCTCTGCTATTTGTAAGGCCTCATTGGACAGCTACTTTGCTTTCTTGCATTTCCTTTTCTTTGGGATGGTTTTTGTTGCTGCCTCCTGTACAATGTTACGAGCCTACAGCCATAATTCTTCAGGCACTCTGTCCACCAAATCTACTTCCTTAAATCTGTTCTTCACTTCCACTGTGTACTCATAAGGGATTTGGTTTAGATTATACCTGACTAGCCCAGTGGTTTTTCCTACTTTCTTCAGTTTAAGCTTGAGTTTTGCTGATGATCAGAGCCACAATCAGCTCCAGGTCTTGTTTTTGCTGACTGTATAGAGCTTCTCCATCTTTGGCTGCAGAGAACATAATCAATCTGATTTCGGTATTGCCCATCTGGTGATGTCCATGTGTAGAGTCGCCTCTTGTATTGTTGGAAAAGAGTGTTTGTGATGACCAGCTTGTTCTCTTGACAAAACTCTATTAGCCTTTGCCCTGCTTCGTTTTGAACTCCAAGGCCAAACTTCCCTGTTGTTCCTTTTATCTCTTGACTCCCTACTTTAGCATTCCAATCCCCTATAATGAGAAGAACATCTTTCTTTGGTGTCAGTTCTAGAAGGTGTTGTAAGTCTTCATAGAATTGGTCAATTTCAGCCTCTTCAGCATTGGTGGTTGGTGCATAAACTTGGATGACTGTGATGTTGAAAGGTCTGCCTTGGATTCGTATTGAAATCATTCTGTCGTTTTTGAGATTGTATCCCAGTACCCGCTTTTCCCACTCTTTTGTTGACTATGAAGGCTACTCTATTTCTTCTATGGGATTCTTGCCCACAATAGTAGATATGGTAATTGTCTGAATTGAATTTGTCCATTCCCGTCCATTTTAGTTCACTGACGCCTAGGATGTCAATGTTTATTCTTGCCATCTCCTGTTTGACCACATCCAGCTTACTAAGGTTCATAGATCTTACATTCCAGGTTCCTGTGCAGCATTTTTCTTTGCAGCATCGGACTTTCCTTTCACTTCAAGGCGTGTCCGCAACTGAGCGTCCTTTCGGCTTTGGCCCAACCACTTCTGATCCATCTATACCTGGTATCATTGCCACAATTTCTGTTATTATTTTGTTATCTTTATCCAACATATATTTACTCCCCAGAAACTGTAGTTCATCCACAATCTTTTTAATGTGTTTTTCTCATTTTCTTTTAAGATTATGATTCCCTGATACTGCTCTCCTCCATCATTGTTTTCATAGTATCCCATACATTTCCCTTACTGCAGTTTTCCCTGTTGTTTATATCCCGTATTTCCATCATTTCTTTTTCTATTTTATGTACTATTTTCTTTTACTGATGAATATTAGTATCTAATCTCCATCTTCTAGCTTCTTTATAATCACATCTAATTTTAATGTCCATATTTATCAAAGTGTGATCTTTTACATGGATTAAACCAACTGTCTACTTTCAAAATCAAATTTTTGGATAGAAATATACAATCTATTCTAGAGTAACTGTCATATAGAGAGGGAAAAAAGTATATTCCCTTTCATGTCCTTTCATCACTCTCCAAATATCCTTCAAATCAGTTTTGTTAATTATTGTACTCAAGGACCTTTCAACATTATTTTTCTCCGCTTTAGTAGGATTTTATTTGTCTTTCTCTTTATCCATAATTATGTTAGAATCCCCAGCCATTACTACAAACACTTTCCTTATCTCGTCCACCTCCTTGAATACTTCTTTTAAAAAGATAGCTTGATTTCATTTGTAGAATATACATTGATTAAAGTATAGTCATCTCCTCCTACTGTTTTCTGTACCATGATATAACATCCCTTACTATTTTTCTTCATATTAGTCATTCTAAAATCACATTTCTGAGAGTTGTAGTTCATCTGGGGACCCAAGGTTAAGAACCACTGTTTTAGGGTAACTCTCAAGCTGAGGTCTGAGGAAGTAGACTTGTCCATGAAAGCTGTCATTAAAATATAGCAGTTAGTCTTGAAGGTGCCAAAACATTTTTGTCTTCTTTTTTTCTTTTTTCTTTTCCTTTGTTTTTGCCTGATCTCCAGATATAATTCGCTTAATTATTTGCCTTATACCTCTAACCCTATATTATTCAAGCTTATTGCTACTATTTAACTATCTATCTTTAGCTAGCTTTAGGAGATACTTCCAGCCTTACATTAATGCTCCCCTAATCTAGTTTCTTCCTCTCCCTTCCTTACGTAAAATGCCCTCTTCTTATAGATGGTAGACTATAGCTTGTGAAGAACTTTACTTTTCCAGTTCTTCTCCCTTCTCACCTATACTTTTCAGAGTTGAGTCTCTCTGGAATTCCTGTCTCTATAAAAATAATTGTTAATAATCAGTTACAGTGGTGCCTCGACTTACGACCATAATCCGTTCCAGAAGATGGACGTAACTCGAAACGGTCGTAAGTCGAAGCACCATTTCCCATTGAAATGCATTGGAACGCGATTAATCCGTTCCGGCCAAAAAAAAAAAACACCAACCAAAAATAAATAAATAAAGCACACAGCAGCCCCGTCGGAAGGCGCTGGGGCTTTTTAAAAACAAAAACAAAAATAAAGCACACAGCAGCTCCATCGGAAGGCGCTGGGGCTTTAAAAAAAACCCAAAAAACCAAAAATAAAGCACACAGCAGCCCCGTCGGAAGGCGCTGGGGCTTTAAAAAATTAAAATAAATAAACAGCACAGCAAGCCCCATCGGAAGGCGCTGGGGCTGAAAAAATAAACACACCAAAACACAAAAAAAAAATCACAGCACAGAAACATAACCCCCCCAGCCCAAACCCACCCTGTAAAACCCTGTAAATGTACTTACTCAGAACCAGAAAGCAGCACCAGGCAGTCCCACGCCTCCTCCAACCCACACACTCTAACCGTTGGGGCGAAAGAGCTACAAAGAAGCTCTTCCCCGACCAATGGTTAGCCCTCTAATTTGAATTCTCCGCCTTTTTTCCCTGCCTCTTTTGATCGCAACTCGAAGCTCCGGCTGCAAGTCGAAGCAAAATTTTGCAGCTGGAGCTGGTTGTAACTCAAAATGGTCGTATGTCGGGACGGTCGTAAGTCGAGGCACCACTGTATTCACTCTTACAATCCCACTATGTTTATCTATTAAAATATGTTGGCCAGTCTCAGTTATGTCCACTTCAAATCTTCTTAGATATTCTTCATAACAGTATTGAATTCACTTCTTCCCAAAATCTCAAACCCTTTTCTTTTTTCTTCTCCAAACTACCTAAATACTTTTAAAGTTCAGTTGATTCTCCTTCTTCAGCTTAAGGGCCAGGCAATATTCCTTGCAGTTCAGCACTGTTTTGCGCTCCTTGTATATCTTTATCTGACATAGCAGATTGATCAAGTTGTTGATCATCCAGTTGGGCTCACTCTTGTTCCCATTGTTGGTCATCCATCAAACCCCATTCGTGAAGATCATTTTGGTCTTCCTCAGCTGAAGTTATTTTTGTATATTTTCTCAGTGTAGAAAACTCTCTGAAAAACTGGGTATCTCCAAAACTATTTTATATAGCTGTGAAGATTCTGTCATCCAGGTGTGGTTATCTGGAAGTTGAGTCCTGGCAACTGGACTTCTTTCTTGAGAAAGAAGTCCAGTTGCCATGACTCAACTTTCAGATATTTTATATAGCTTGTCACAATAATGATGGTAATTAGCTTAATCTTCCTTCTCTAGACCAGTGGTCCCCAACCTTGGGCCTCCAGATGTTCTCAGACTACAACTCCCAGAAGCCTTCACCACCACCTCTGCTGGCCAGGATTTCTGGGAGTTGAAGTCCAAGAACATCTGGAGGCCCAAGGTTGGGGACCACTGCTCTAGACCATTGTTTGGTAGCAGAGATCAGCATACACCTAGCCCAGTGCTTTATTATAGAACAGGTGTCCAGATTTCTCTCTGACTGCTTTCATGAATGTTTGTTTCTTATAGAAGTTAGAGGAGCACACCATGATATCTCTGGGAGCCGTTTTTCCACTATGTTTGAAACCAAATCTGTGCAGTCTCTTCAAATCTTCTGGCACACAACCAAGCTTTGGTGCCACAGTATCAATCCACTGTAAAATTTCATCTTTAAGCTTCACAAAATGGTCTACAGGATACCTTCTTGTGCTCACTACCATTCACACTTGTTGAAAAACAGCCATGACAATTGCTTTATGTTTGGGTGAGATGTGGTTAACTGATGAAAAAAAGTAGTCAGCTTCTGGGATTTTCCCTTGCATGGTATCACTTTGTTGTATCACTCAATGGTAGTGAGCACATGAGAGCATTCTGTAGACCATCTTGACTGCTACCATTGGTACAGTCAACATTCAAGCTGCCCTTTGCTATGTAAAGTTCGGCATCCTTTTTCCTGTTGACAACACTCTGTTGAAGTTCTTATGACCAAAAGCCACAGCTTGCTTTATTTAGTCACTGCATTTCATATCAAGTCTTCCTTTTTTCCTACTGCCTTTAACAAGCATTAAAGTGAGTCTTTTTTTGTTGTGATCTGACCAAAGTACAATAGACCCATGCTCTGGGGGGTTTCCAGACAACTCCTGATACAGTGGTGCCTCGACTTACGAACGTCCCGACTTACGACCATTTCGAGTTACAACCAGCTCTGGCCGCAAAATTTTGCTTCGACTTGCGGCCGGAGCTTCGAGTTACAATCAAAAAAAGGCAGGGAAAAATGCGGGGAATTCAAATTGCTAACCATCAGTAGGCGAAGAGGTTGCTTCTTTGTAGCTCTTTCGCCCCAACGGTTAGAGTGAGTGCGATCGGAGGAGGCTTCGGACTGCCTGGTAAGGTAAGGTGCTGCTTTCTGCTTTTAAAAAAATGTTCTGGGTGGGTTTTGCAGCGTGGTTTTGGGCTGGGGGTTTATGTTTCTATGCTGTGATGGGTCTTGGGGGGTTTGTTTGTTTTTTGGGTTTTTTCCCCCATTTCCAATGGGTCTTGGGGGGTTTGTTTGCTTTTTGGGATTTTCCCCCCCATTTCCGATGGGTCTTGGGGGGTTTGTTTGCTTTTTGGGTTTTTTTTCCCCATTTCCAATGGGTCTTGGGGGGTTTGTTTGCTTTTTGGGTTTTTTTCCCCATTTCCGATGGGTCTTGGGGGGTTTGGTTGCTTTTTGGTTTTTTTTCCCCCATTTCTGATGGGTCTTGCGGGGTTTGGTTGCTTTTTTTGCATTTCCGATGGGTCTTGCATACTTTGCTTGCTTTCTGCTTTGCTTTTTTTGCATTTCCGATGGGTCTTGCACGCTTTGCTTGCTTTCTGCTTTGCTTTTTTTGCATTTCCGATGGGTCTTGCACGGTTTGCTTGCTTTCTGCTTTGCTTTTTTTGCATTTCCAATGGGTCTTGCATGCTTTGCTTGCTTTTCTTCCCCCCCCCCCTTCGGCCGGAACGGATTAATCACGTTTCCGATGGGTCTTGCAGTGTTTTGGGGTTTTTTGGTGATTTTTTTTCTTCGGCTGGAACGGATTAATTGCATTTCAATGCATTCCTATGGGAAATGGTGCTTCGACTTATGACCATTTCGAGTTACGACCATCTTCCGGAACGGATTAAGTTCGTAAGTCGAGGCACCACTGTATTGTAGATTACATTAATGGGTCCTGTACTATTGTTTTCATTGTAGACATGAGGACAGAACTGGTATCTGAATCTGCCCCAAGGTCTGATTCTTCTTTCAGTATCTCTCTTGAAAAGCCTATTGGTGCTGATGACTTTTAGAACCCACAACCATCTGAACAAGGCCGCTTGTTTGATCCTGAATTTGCAGTCGTCAACCAGGTGCAGCCAGGAATGATTATTTTATGTTCTTCAGTAACTTTAAATGGTTTGACTGTACTGTTCTGTGAACACAGAAAAATGTTTCCCCCCATACCATGCTACCCAAGAGAGAGAGAGGCTAAGAGATTAGGGTTTGTAAAAAAATTATGTTAAGCCATTTACTGAAGCTGGGCAAATCAGCTAAATATGTATTAAATCCAATTTTAGTTCCAAGTAAAATAGACCAATTAGAATGACTGAGACTTGTGTACATCCCATTGATTTTTTTGTTTTGTTTACCTTCGCTGTTTCTATAATTATATTTACCTCTAAGGGAAAATAACTCGGCACAATTGTACAAAGCTTACATGTGGACACTGAAGTGAAGGAAGGCTATGGCTATAATCTTGTATCCACTTACCTAAGGATAGGCCTTACTGAATATTTATGTTTCCCTTCCTTCGTTCATCATTAATACTTTCTCCTGTTTCTGCTTCTGACATAAACCTGATGATTCCACAGATTACTCTAAATTAAGGTTACCTAACAGAATCCACATCAAACAGATTAGTGTTATTCTTGTCATTTCTTTTAATAACATACCATCATTATTCGAGGAATATTTTAAATATTCATTTTAAAAAGTCATGACTTTTGTGAATTCTTTTTTGGAAAAAGAAATTTTTGAATTGTTTTTATTTTGTGAAATGATTTTATCCTCAAGTGCTTCTTTTATCTCTTCAAGTGGTGGGGGCAGGAAACTACAGCTTTCCTCTCCATTTGAAGATTAGCAGGAGTCTTCACTGGGATTCTAGTGGAAGCATAACTGCAGTAGCTGAAATACTATCATGTTTCTTTTCAGTTCTCAGCAAGAGTAATTGAATGTTGAATATCTTACTAAACGCTGGACTGTGACAGTGTGTTAACACTCTTGACTATCTCCTAACAGCAGGGCAATTATTTGCTGAGTGGGATTTTTATAAATCTCCTGGCAGTAGTATGTCCTGATAATTATGATGAAGTGCATTGGTCAGTGTTGATTCAGCAATTCCATTTCTGGCAAATATTTAATTCACACCCCTCTTTTGCCCTTTTACTTTTATGAGGCTTTCTTTCTTCCTCTTTTCCTCAATCTGTGTATTTATGTTTACAAATTATAGCCTGCTGACATCATACACTACAATTCAAGGTATAATCCAGCCTTTTGTAAAAGAAAGATTCCTACTAGTAGTTTAATAACATGTTATACAATAAAGAAGGTAGTTCTCTGGTCTTGAATGGACTCACATTCCTCCTTTAGGTTTAGGTTTGTAGTGGTGGGTGCGCTTGGATCAGTCATTGTTCCTGAATGCCAAGGGGACAACGATACCTTTAAAACCCTAAAAGGTTTGGGGCCTGGATATCTAAGGGATTTCCTGCCTTGATATGAACTTGTCCAGATGTTACAGTCTTCAGGAGAGGCCTGCTTAAGAATACCAATGGTTATAAGGCCCTTCTAACAGGTACATAGGAGAGGACCTTCTCCTATATAGTTCCCAGGCTGTGGAATATGCTCCTTTTACAGTTTTCATTCTCACTGCATTTAAGAAAGGTGAAAAACACTTCTTTCCAAACTGGCATATAATGCTTAATCTGCTGTTTTTGTTTTTAACAGCGTATTTAGTTGATTTTAACAGTTTGTATCGTGGAGTTGGTTTTATATCATTTTAGCAATTGTATGATTAATTAAATTTTGTTTTAGTTGTAAATGTTTTTATAATTTTTTAATGAAGATTGTAAGCCACTTTGAGTGGTGCCTTGTAGTGGAAATGCAGGCTATAAACAATCCATGCAGTAAACAAATACATGTTAGAGTGTGTTGCAGCAATCCAATTCAGATGTAGCCATCAAAAGAGCAGTCCTGACCATACCCAGTAGCTAGGATTCGTCAAAGAGCAATGGCTCCAAGAAAACACAAAAGTTGTACATCAGGTCTTCAGTGGAAGGCTAATCCTCGACAAGTTGTATACCCCTATCACACAATGATATTTGTTCTGCAAGGACTTTATTAATTCTTCACTTCAAATAGTTGCAATCTGAATTTGCATTCCTTGCATCATGTATACTTGAAAGCAGGGACCTGTTATAAATGTGGAATAACTGAACAGCTTTCTTGGGCAGACAGCTTTTGGAGTGGACTCTGCCTTTGGACCAGTAGATTGTATATCCAAACCCACACTCCATTTTCCAGATACTTCGAAACGTGACAGTTCTATTTACATTTTCCTCAAATTCAGAACACAAATCTAAGGGCAAAATAGAAGGCCACCATTATCTCTTATTTTTGAAATGTCTAATATTCCCTGGGTGCTATCATTATTATCAGAAGAGCATTAGAACAACCTGAATCCAATCCATGTTTGTTGACCAGTACATGTGGGGCGCGTAGGATAATAAGAGATACAGTTATTCTGGTGAATTTGTTTAATTTATGAATTTGATACCTCCCTGTGAAACCTTCCTTTTTGCCTTCAGCATGCCATTTTCAATTACCGAGATTAAAAATTATATGAAAAAAAGCAAAATGAAACATTGTTAGAGAGGAAAATGATTCAAAATATTAATGTAATGCTAAGGATGGCTAGGTAGCCAATGGTACATTTACACATATGCTCTGCTTCTGGCAAAATTAATAATAATTCTGTGTCATGCATGAGCTTCCCTTGTGGAAGGCCTGATGAAGAGCAAATTCTAGGGCGAAAGAGTAGGGATCATTTGTGCAGCTCAGTTTTCCCTATTTCCACTGCATCAGAATCATACCTTTTTTAAAAACAGGAAAAGAGAAAAAACACCAACTGAGCTTTCACACCTCATTTGCCATATTCACCATTGGGCCACTATTCAGCAGAAGGGCGTGCTGCAAGGAGGTCAGTAAGAAGCTATTAGCAGAGTCTCCCCTAGAGATTTTTCTTGGTCTTATTGAGTTGGAAGTTAGCATGACAGTACTGCAAATAACTCAGTTGTAGGTTTTTTAACAGTTAGCACAGATTTCCCTATAGTGTTTGTCACTTCAGAAAATTGTTCCTGAAAATGAAGTCCTGGAAAGCCAGCTTTGACAGAGGCCCTTGTGAGAGATGCTTGTGAAGAAGAGGGATGCAGAAAAATGTGCTATGCTCTCCATAGACTAAATGTGATTTGGATGGGGGGTAGATTTATAATATTATTTAGAAAGAAAGCTGGAAAGCATGCTTTTGCTTTTTCAAAATGCCACCCAAGCACTGAATAACTGTATAATCAAGGTACTAAACCAATTGTGTATTTTCTGCCTTACAAAAGCAATGATAGTAATTTTTTCAGTGAATGTATTGAGAGGTGAAAATGTTGGGAATGGCCCCAGTGTTGTTAACAGCCTAACTAGTCCCCGAACAGTTTATTCCCACCTCTTCTTTTGAAAAGTGACTGTGAAGATAGCGGACAAACAAATGAAAAGGAAACAGATTATGCATTGCCACCATAGGCTTAGCACCGAAGGGAAATCTTATAGACAGTGGAACTCAGAGTCCTATTCTTATATTTATTCCATACATGTTCAGATAAAATATAGGTTATTGTTCTAAGGGACTAGTGCTTAGGATGGGCATGCTGACAGCTATATTATTTGAAGCACAAACCAAAGGTACCTCAGACACTTTTAAGTCTCCTTGGTTTGAGAGGAAGAGTTTGAAGCAAGTGTGGAACTCTCTCATTGAAAGAAATGTGAGTTTATTTTGCCTTAATCATGTCAAAGACATAACATAAGTATTGCCAGATTCCATGCTACAGTGTTCTGTGCTGTGAATCCATATTTGTATGACTACAAGTCCTAGTTTCCTCCTATTTCCTCACAGTTGGAACTGAATTATAGCGATCCTCATAGGGCTTTCAAGGTAAGAGATATTTGAAGTGTGGTTTTACCAGTTCCACTCCCCCATTGAGTTTCCATGACCAAGTGGGGATTCAAACCCTGTTTTCTATAGTCCTAGTCCATCACTCTATCCACTACACCACGCTGGGAAACTTCCTCATACTATTGCTATAGGCAAATTTACTGCTGGACTCCATATATCCTGGAAAGTGTGTTTTGATCCACAAAACTGTATATTAATCCATTAAACCACATACTGAAACAGATCTGTCAGTCTTCAAGGGGCCACAACACTTTGCTCTTTGGGGTTTCCCCCCTCTCTTTTTGTTTTATTCCCCCCGCCCCATATGGTCAACCTGCTGAAAAAGACTAACTTGGCTACCTCTTTGGCTACTCTTCTAAATGTTTAAGAAAGGCTTGGGTATCGTGAAGAGGGGAGCATGGAAGGGTGCTTGCTCCCCCAAGAATCCTAAACTTGGTATTTCTTTAAAAGCTGTAATCAAGTCAACAATCAATAGGCATCATTAAGAGACTTTGCCCCTCACCAAATTATTTCTGCAGATTTATTTATTTAAAATATTTTACCCCGCCTTTCTCCTTGAGAAGGACCCAAGGTGGCTTACAACAATGAAAAGCAATATTTAAAGTTGAAAGTTGAAAACAATGAGTATACAACAGTGGTTAACATCATTAAAAGACAATATTTAAAATTACGAACAATGAATAAGGAGGCCTTTTACATCATTAACAGGCAATATTAAGGCAAAGATCAATAAATATATATTTTTTTTTAAATGTCACTTTGAAAAATGGAAAGCACAAAAATGGAAAACACAAATAGTATTAAAAATCCGGTCATAGTAGTAATGCATAACAATTTACCATGTTTCCCTGAAAATAAGACAGGGTCTTATATTAACTTTTGCTCACAAAAACA
The DNA here is from genome assembly GCA_037013535.1 of Intellagama lesueurii. Classification (NCBI taxonomy): domain Eukaryota; kingdom Metazoa; phylum Chordata; class Lepidosauria; order Squamata; family Agamidae; genus Intellagama; species Intellagama lesueurii. Next base: position 320,475,040 of record JBAJHW010000001.1, on the reverse strand, counting down.
TATTAGGGCTTATTTTCAGGGGATGTTTTATTTTTTCATGTACAACAATCTACATTTATTCAAATACAGTCATGTCATCTTCTTCTGGTTGCTGCACAATGGTGGAGGGCAGGGTTTCACTTAACTGGGGCTTATTTTTGGGGTAGGGCTTATATTACGAGCATCCTGAAAAATCATACTAGGGCTTATTTTCAGGTTAGGTCTTATTTTCGGGGAAACAGGGTATCTAAAATTTCCACACAGGGAGCTGGTTACTGAGAGAAGGCTTGCCTGAAGAGAAAGGTCTTTTCCTGCTTGTGAAAGGATAGCAAAGATGGGGCCAGCCTGGCCTCCTGTGGGAGTGAGTGCCAAAGTCTGGGAGCAGCAAGAGAGAAGGGTCTCTCCTATGTCTCCATCAGACGCACCTGTGAAGGTGGCGGGACTCGGAGAAAGGCCTCTCTTGATCTTACACCCAAGCCAGCTCATAATGGGAGATAAAGTCAATAAAAGTTAAAGCAGTAGATTGATTTCTCATCTCTAACAGCAGTTAGACATTGTCATGACTGTACTGACTAAATGTGACAGCTCCAAACAATGAAGTTGTGCTACATCAAAAACAGTTCTGAACATCCCACAACCAATAGATTCTTCTTCTTCCTGCATTTCTTCTCTTATTTCTTTTACCTTCAATGATCAGCAATAACAATCTCTTTGTTTTTCATTACATGACAGAACTATTCTCTGTTATTATGTGCCATCAAGTCCCTTCCAACATATGCTAACCCTAAAAATTAGTACTCTCCAAAAAGTCCTGTCATTAACAGCCCAGATCAGCTCTTCCAACCTCAAGGCCTTGATTCCTTTATTAATCTATCTAATTTGTTGTCTTCTTTTCCTGCTGCCTTCAAGTCCTCTTTCATCTCGTCTTCAACTTTCACTGCAGCTTTTTCTTGGACATCCTAGTTTCTCATTAAAATTAATATCTCTTCAGTCAAGACTTTGTTTACCAACACCTACATCAGCTTGCCACATTGGACTGTTGTGAAAAGTCTTTTTATTATCAATAAAGCAAGCATGCATATCTATGTTTATGTCATAATATCTCTCCTCAAGTATCTGCAGACAGAATGGTGCTTCTGTGGCTTCAAATCCTCTCCTGAATCCAACTTGCGTGCCTTCTTCGTTCTTGTAAATTTGGCCATGTTTTTTAGGGAAAAAAATGTAAGTAAGTGGCTCACTAAGCATATTGTTCTGCAATCTTTGGCATTTTCTTGTTTGGAAGATCTAATAAGGGGTCAATCTCAGTAAAATTTCAGAATGACTCCTGATTTGATTGAAAAGTTTTACTATGACTTTCAAGTCACCATCATCTATTCGAATTAATATTTCTGCAAAAGCATCAGTGAGTCCAAGAGCTTTGGCCATTTTGTACATTGGATTTCAAATTTCTGTATTTTTGGTCCAATATCAGCATCTGGTGTAATAAATTCTTTTTGTCCATTATTTTCAAACAGCTCATTAATATAGTCAATTCGCAATATGATATTGCTATTGGTGTCGGTATCAGAGAATTATTGCTGTCTATCTATAGTAGACCTTATTTTTTTCTAAGTATGCCTGCTACTTTCTGAACTTTGTATACTCCTTAAGGAGTTCTGAATTATTTATTTCTGGACATTATCCAGAACATTCCAAACATCATTTTTCTTTGGCTGCATTATTTTCTTTTTGGTGTTTTTGTTTGTTTGATGTCAATTTTTTTTTCATTTTCATCTTTCTTTTATTAGCTCTAATATTTCTTATCATCCATTTCCATTTTTGATTTACATTTCTAATTTTGAGAGTATTGATAGTCACATTTTTAAGCACCCCTCAGTTTAGGACAAGTGGCATTTAGATCTGAGCTATTTATATGTATAGTCTTTTTGATACCTTCATTAATCTCCTCCTTAACAACAGTATCTGTGGTTGAATCACTTACTTGTTTAACTGCCAGTTTTTTCTCTCTTTTTCTTTTTGTATATGCTTTAATTTGAGATGAACTACCATGATGATGATGATATATTTTCACCAACTTAAAGCAAAAAAAGCAATGCTTGCTGCTTATATACTGCCCCATAGCGCTTCAAGCACCCTCTGGGTGGTTTACAAGTTAATTATGGAGGCTACACATTGCCCCCCCAGCAAGCTGGGTACTAATTTTACCGACCTCGGAAGGATAGAAGGCTGAGTCAATCTTGAGCTGGCTACCTGGAATTGAACCCCGGGGTTGTGAGCACAGTTTTGGCTGCAGTACAGTAGTTTAACCACTGCGCCACGAGGCTCTTAATACTGTTACAGTGTCTTTGATTAACTACAATATACTCTAGTGGTCTCCAACCTTTTCCCAACCACGGACTGGTTGGGGGGGGGGGCATGTCATGGACCGGGAGTTGGGGACCTCTGCTCTATGTGGTTCCTTATCATATTGTAATCATGTGTTGTTTACCATGTATATATTAACTTTGCTGTTAATTTGAATGTAGTGTTGATGGTAACAAGCAGGGTGGATAAAAATCAATGATTTTTAAAAAACAAATTGATTTAAATCACAATTTAAATCACAATTTAAATCACGATTTATATTTTAAAAATTGGTTTTTTAAAATTTTAATTGTCAAAACAGTCTGATTTTTAAAATTTAAATCATGATTTAAATCAAATCCACCCTGGCAAATTCATTTTCTTTTCAGAATTGTATAATGCATTTGCCATTTCATGTTCATAGTTCATATTTTTATACAAAAGCTTCTCGGGCTTCTTTCCTCATCTTAGCATTAAAAAACCCCATTATGGAATTTATGTTATGTGGCATCAAGTTTGAACTGACTTATAGCGACCCTAAATAGGGCTTTCAAGGTAAATGAGATATTTAAGGAGTGGCTTGACAGTTCCACATCCCTAGTGGGTCTCTGTGGCTGAGCGGGGATTCGAACTAAGGCCTCCTGAGTCCTAGTCCATCTATCTACTGTATCACATTAGGTATTCATTATGGAATTTAGTGCCACTTTTTGTAAGTCTTATTATCTTATTACAACTGTGAATTCTTCAAAGAATTTTTCTATGCATTGTTCAGCAGTTAGAGCATATATTGTCAAAATTTCCCTTTAGTTATTACTTCGACTCAGTATGGAATGATGTTTGTAAATGGTGACAGCTACGTCCGCCAATTTTAGGCCTGGAACTCCATAACAGTACTGTGTATCATTACTGCCCAAATAAAATATAATATGCTTAGTATCTGATTGTAGCTAGCCAGATCCTGGCCAACAAGCTTCATTTACTCCAAGGATCTGAATGTTCTTTCTGTTCATTTCTTTTACATTGTTGTGGTTTTTCCCTACTTCAGAGATATTTATACATTCCAGGTTTCTAATCTAATTTTCAAGTTGAAGATTTACAATCACCTTCTGGCATTCCAAACCTGCCAAGGTCTGAGGGCTATTTTGCATTTCTATTTAGTCATGGAAAATAGAATACCTGGAAAACAAAATATAAGGATTTTCCATTGCCATTGACATTTCAGTGCTATGAATATTTGCAATGGTTATCATCATACCACAATTTTCCATACGGAACCCAGACTGGCATCTCTGGCCTCTGATTGGCAATTACAACATAAGGCAGAGTTTGGGGGCAGATTAGCTCGTCAAGCTACAGAGGCCTCTTGGTTAGTCTCCTCTATCTCAAGGCATTGGCTTTTCCTGGGGATGGCTTAATTAACCACTGCTCACTGTGGCTGAGTACCTGGAGGCATTGTTCACAAAAGTTGGTCCAATGGCTGATGCCTTCATTTTTGGATCAACTATAGAAGAAAGCAGTATGCCAGTTATTTCACTTCACTTTTATTTCCTTACCGTTCTTGGTATTCTAAATCCGAATCCTTCTTTTGGGGATAAAGCAACATAAAATGAATAATGAAAGATTCTTCGGTCGCTTTTGTACAAAGCTTTAGAATTCTTCTGTCAATTTTGTGGAGATGGGAATTAAGAAATGGATAGAAAATAAACTTACTCGTATAGTGTAGTCACATGTGGAGTACAGTGCACACCTTTACTCACCTGTTTTTGGAAACAGTGCTTTAGAGCTGAAAAAAAAGTCCATGAAAAGGCAAACAGAATGACCAGGAGATAGTAGCATTTTTACATTACAAAAAATAGCCAACCTCCAGACCTCATTCCCCATCCTCACCGCCGATAAAGGAGTGTGTTCAATACATTTTAATGGCAATATATAGATAAAAGCTCACTTAACATTTTGACACCAAGAGTTGGACTCTTCCTATGGGACCCACTAATGAAAACTGCATTATAGCTAATTGGGGAGCATGCCATCCACACACTCCCAAGAGGTTAATACATTAAGAGTGGCTGGGCTCTCTTTTTAAGTTTCTCTTAGAGTCAAAAATCTCCAGCACATTCAACAATATAAACATTTACTGTGTCCTCTACATTTGCTTCAATACATTTCCAGTGCTTTCTTCATTCCTCTTATTCAAGAATTCTTAGCAATTAAGAAGATATTGAAGGCCAAATCTAAATGAGTTTATGAGCACAAACGCTGCTTCAAGAGGCCAAGATGATTGCCGTGAAATAGCTATTATGTTTTTAAAATAACTTGTCAATCATGTGTCTTTTTATTTTTCTATGTGGTGGCTTGAAGACTTACATACGCAGCCCACAGTTACCCCAGTGTATTAAGGCAGTGTGTGCATAGACATAGGGCTTTGTGTGCACATGTGGTGCCATATGAAGAACCTCATGGAAGCAGCATCCTCAGTTGTAAATGAAATTGCATGCACAAAAGGAGGACTTTGCATATAGTTTGGGGAATTGCACACAGCATTCAAAGTAGATTTGTACTTCTTGACAATAGATCATAGGAAATGCAGCAGTAAATTGGTGAATTGTGCTATCATCTTTAGCCAGGTTGTCTTCAGTTGCCCAGGGTGAGGAGATTTGGATTCAGGACTTGACATAGGTGACAAACATTACGAGGAGCCTTGCTGACTTCTAGAAAGATTTCTAACTCTCCCAGTCTTACAAGTGGATGAAGGCAGCATAAGATCTGCAGAGATCCTATAACTGGTGGTTTTCAAACAATTTTTCAGGAAACCCTCCTTAGAATTTTTGGAAGTTGATCAGGAGTTCCTCAGTGACATGGTCTGTAATGCAGAGACGCTTCCCTGGAAAAAGCTGGTTCAGTACTACCAATATTCTTAAATATGTAAATATGTTCTTGGTAAAAGGGAAAAATGCAGCTCATTACTAAATCCTCTGCTTTATATATTGCACTTTCAGATTATGCAAGGAAAGGATACATCAAAACAGGCTATGCATATGGTCCTTAAAATAAGAATAAGAATAATATATAATATAATATGCTGTATTTTCATTTTTTTTGCCCAGTGTCATAGTGAGATTTTAAGATATTTTTCTTGAAATTTCTTCTACTGATTGGATTGCACATCTAAAAATTGCAGAAGCCTCTGTCCAGTTGCTAGTAGATCCATTGAATTTACTGCTACATAATGAGTCAACCATTATGCCAATCCATTGTTTCAGTGAGTCTGTTCTGTTTGGGACTACCAGTTTGTGTCAAGCGAGAGAATTTGAAAACTGTACAAACTGAACACTGTGATGTCTTTAGATTGCAGGTATATATAACTCACCCTACAAAATGTCACCCGATCCAATGGAGTTGCAGTTAAGGAAGGCTAAACCCATGAAAGAAAAAAAGAAGCGATTCCAGAAGGATGTTCTAGATCCCCAGTGGCAAACCAATACAGATTCTTTTGGCTTCCAGCTAGTGCCAGCTCTTCCTCCTATTGGAAGACAAAAACCACAGGTAATGTATGCCAGTGACCTTTAGGCAGACATTTCTGAGACTGACAACAGTTGCAAAATTTTGGATATACTTAAGCCTTAATTGTTATTCTATTAAAAACATACATTATTGATCAAAATATTTTTCCTTTCTCATTTATGAGAAAAAATGAATTATGTTCTGCACTGGCGCATAAAATATAAATTCCTATTGCCAATTTACACTTGCTTGAGGGAAATGTAAGTCTTAATGGCAAATAGTCACCTATTAATGAGGTGCTTGTTACATTCCTGGACATGCTTCAGATGAGAAGCATGCCCAGGAACACCACCAGCACGTTCTTAATGACCAGCAATTTGCTGCCAAGACTTACATGATTTCCTTTATGTCAGTCAGCAATAGGATTCTAGCCCCTCAAGCCATTAATTAATTCTGATTTATAGCAACCTTTTCCAGGGTTTTCTTGATATCAGTCTCTTTATATCTCTCAACATGAAATTGGTTGTTGTTTTTTAACTTTTGAAAAACACTTTTTTGAAATATATGTTTCTGTTTTTATCTGTCTTTATAAAAAGATAACAAGTGCATCAGTCAATAAAATACAGTCGTTAGCTCTTGATAGATAAGAACACTGAGGGCAAGGATCATGGCTGGAACTTTGAGGACAAGGTCCTGTAAATGAGACGGGTGTGTATGTGGGACCACTGTTCACATGGGACTCCACATTCATTTCAGTGCTGAGAAAAGCTCCATATGCTTAAACCACAGAGCTCCATAAGCATATGTTCCAAAGCATGATACTCAAGAACATATAGGATAATGGTATATTCCTTCCATGCACTGAGTTCAGTGTGCTTTAGGTTGCAGTTCTATATATAACTTACATGTAACCTCAATGGGGACTCAATGAGGTTGATTTTGGAATAAATCTGAATAGGTATGGAGTGCTAGAGCCCTCACAAAGCTCTAAGTTGGATTCAGTAATTAGAAAGAAAGCAGAATCGTAAATGTTTTATATTGTTTCCCTCCAGTCTCATTCTCAAGCTCAGACACAAAATTAAATGATGATAAATGAACTTCACTTGCACAACACTCACTGAGGACTCCACTGGCTTCTCATTCAAATAAACTGTACCAGTATTTTTCACAAATTAAGAGATAATGGTGATAAAGGAGTCAACAGTCAATGTACATTCCTGGAAAAAAAATTGTCACATGGTTATATAATAACCCCATAAATGTAAAATTTAAGAAAAAGTGAATTTTTATAGAAAGCTACAAACTTAAAATTATTCCAACTGGATTGTAATGCTTAGTGGACAGTTCAAACCTATTAGTTATTCCTTAGCGTGGTAGGTATATCCCAAATCCAATGCTGAATTTGTAAAAGCACTGTTTGTTATACTGTGCGTTGATCTGATAAGTTTCTTTTTCTTGAGCTATTCTGTATGGTTGTTGTTGTTTTTAGTCTAGACACAGACAAAGAAACTTATAGAAGAAAGCTTTCCAGAACAAAGCTGAAGACTTCTGTTTATTTCCTTGTGCCTTGAAGAGGGAATTTGCTTTATAATACTTTAATCCTTTCAGTGCCCTGGGATGTGCACTGTGGAGTAAATTTTCAAAGTACGGTGCGTGGATTTAACTGCGCGACTCTTATTGATGTTAATGGGAGTCACACGGCTAAATCCCTGGCAACACAATTTAGAGGTATATGTCTAGGAAAGGTATATGTCTGGGAAGGACATTGGTCTGAGCTGATGAAACAGCTGGAAATGAAAAATCCAACAGAAAGCACTGTTTTAAAAGTGGTCTGGTGGTGTGACAATGAGGGATTTATAATTACTGGCCATCCTTGTGGCTTAGTACTCTGTGACAGCAGTATTTGACATTAAACTTCTGTACTTTACACATTAGGCTCCATGCGAGTGTTAAGATACCAAATACGTGCTCAAGGAGAGTGTTAAAATAGTTGTATTTGTGCCCAGTTTTGAAGGAATAAACATGTAGCTATCCTTTGGGATTCACTTTGAGAAATTCTACTTTAACATTGCAAAGGAAGAAGTTATCTTTTAGAAAGACTGTATCCAAGAGAAAAGTGGCATGCTGCTGATATATAAGTTCTGTCAGATCTATGACTTTTATTGCTGAATTAACTAGAATTACAGACTGATGGAAGCAAAGATGATATTGAAATTAGTCATCTCTTCATTAAAGGTCATTAATAAGAGCAAGTACATTGCTTTATTATTTTTCTCTTTTATGATCTGCTCTCCAAGTCAAAAGGTGGATAGGATCCAACCCTACAGATTTTGCATTGGAACAGGCTTTTGAATTGTTATGTTGCCCTGTGCTGCAAAAATCTAGGATGTCACACTGGTTAAGTATACAAGATGGAGCTAGCTATATTTTTGGAAGGTGTATGGTACATTCAAAATGGAGAAATGTCAATACTTAATGCCATCAAAGACCTAAAGTCCCCCTTGAAACATTGCAACCACAAAACAAGAATACTGCATCAAAAGTGAGAATGAAAACTCAGTGCTCAGACCAAGGATGGAGAGCCTTTCTCTCTGCTCAAGGTGTTGTTGGATTCCAAATCCCAGCATTCCCAGTCTGAATGTTCTTCAGTAGTGTGGTTTTTTTCAGCTTGGTCATTTGTCCTTTCAAAATAAGGATCTTACCCATCCAGTAACAGTGCTTGGATTATGAGCTGCTGCTATTCCAGAGGTTCCCAATCTTTTTTGAGTTGCGACCCCGTTTTATAATAGCCAAGTAACCTGCAACCCCCCACCACCACATTTGCATACAAGGCATTTTTAATGGGGTAAAGTCATCCCTTCTCATAAAGTAGAGGCTTCTTTTTCCCCTGAAGGGTCTGTTTCTCTTACATGCACATGCACCCTAACTTTAACATCCCACTCCAAAAGGTCAAGGAAGAAATTATTTAACAAAGGCTACTACAACACATATAAGGTGACCCAAGACCCCCTTAAAACACTTAGCGACCCCCCCCCCTGGAGGTCACAATCCCCAGGTTGGGAAACATTGTGCTATTCTTTCTTTCTTTCTTTGGTGGGAGGAGTCCCAGCCGATATGTACACTTCTGACCATTAGTACTCCTGTTTAGTATGCATGTCTCCTGTATAAATGTATAGAGTATGAAAGAAAATTGCTTTAAAAGGAAATGCTGAAGTATCCACCTGTGAGCATCCATGTGAGTATAGAGTTTCCACTCTTTCCAACAGAGGAGGCAGGTCTGTGTCCCTTAAGTTGCTAGTAACATGCATTTCAGAATACAAATCATGTGGGATCGGCATTAAAGTGTTTTTTTTTTCTGTGTGCTGATAACACGCCAACAAACAACAGAGATATGACAGGCTTACAGGACAATTGAAAAGGCAAGCAACGTAAGGCTTGAATTTTCCAATATGCATACACATTCCCATTTGTTGTTCTGAGGAGTCCAATCAGCTAGATGAGGTCATGGCTAATTCCTTTTTCTCAATTTATGGTCTTAATTGCAAATGGCCTAGATAATGTAAGCAAATAATATTTTGACTCAATTACTTGATTGCATTCATTATTTCTAAGAAACATGGTAGGCTTCTGTATTTCCTTTTCATACCCTTAAAAGCTCCATAGTGGTCCCAGTAAAGTAAATTTATTATGGCCATAATTGTTCTAGAAGACAATTGCTCGGGGGGGGGGGGGGCGAAGTGCACAGAATGAGTAACTACAGTGATTGTTTGCATCCTCCTTTTCTAGATGTCTGATATTTAGAATGCTATGCCTTTAAAAAGTAAAGTTCCAATAAAAATCCATTAACAACTTTCAAATATAGCAATCCTCCTGTCCAGCTGTGAAAAGTACTAGATGATACTTATTTGCCATTTGTGTTATTTACGGTCCATGACTTTTATGGTAACTGGTTCCTATTATTGGTTTCTATTAATGTAAAACATAAGTGAACATAAATGAGGCGTGAATCATTTCTTTTTATTAGCCCTGCAGTCTTCACTCAGTTCTTGCAGTAACTCCAGCTGTGACTTGTTAGTGATAACCTATTTAAAGAAAGAGATCCTTCAGAATAAGAGGCATGATTAGGATTTTTGCCCCCACCTCTCTTTCCCCTCCCTCTTTCTTTTTGGATTGTTTCTCTACCTCAGTGGGTGCACAATCATGGTAAAAAGGAAAACAAGCTGTAATTAGCGACTCAGCTTAATTCAGAGTTGGCTGGAAATTGTGTTGAGTTATGGTGTTAATAATATTCCTGGTGAATTCATACTGATTGCTACCAGAAAACAAGAGATTATATAAATCATTCTTTCAGTACTGGATGACATTGTCTTTGCCAGTTATCTGTGGAATAGGTCTCAAAAACAGCATGTTAGGTGATAAGCCTATATGTCTTGCCTGGCTCAAATTCTCACATCCTCTGTGCACGTATGCACAAAATTATGACACAAAATCATTTATATCCTGTTTCCCCGAAAATAAGACCTAACCTGAAAATAAGCCCTAGTATGATTTTTCAGGATGCTCGTAATATAAGCCCTACCCCAAAAATAAGCCCTAGTTAAGTGAAACCCCGCCCTCCACCATTGTGCAGCATTGTGCAGCAACCAGAAGATGACATGACTGTAAAATAAAACATCCCCTGAAAATAAGCCCTACTGCGTTTTTTGGAGCAAAAATTAATATAAGATCCTGTCTTATTTTCGGGGAAACACGGTACATGGAAAGCAGGCATATTAGCAAGGAGTGAACAGGACTCTCCTCTCCAATATCTCGGTGTCAGGCTCCATGGCTCTGGGAACATCTATCCCCAGGACGATATGCAAGCCAGACCATCCTTCCAAGTGGAACTGGAAATGACCAGGGGGTTACTTCCAGACTGATAGAAAACTAACTTCTCTCTCTCTCTCTTTCTCTCTCTCTTTCTTTCTTTAGGTACAATAAAGTGTATGGGTCACATCTTGTTTTGGAAGGAAATCATAACTCCTGGAAGTATGATTCTCCCTTTAAAAAAATAATTAAAAGGTTCAAAAATATTTTGAAGGGCCCCAGGGCTACAAAACTGTCTAGGAGCCACAAGCTACCCATGAGCCACATGATTGCCATCCTTGGCTAAAGCCAACGTTGCACTAATACCCATCTTTTAGAGTGATATAGCTGTCTTTCTTTTCCCTTGAGGCCTCTGCATTGACTAAAAATCAGCTCTGCAGGATTTTCCAGGAATTTACAAACTCCTTCAACTATTTCTCACAGGGTGTGGTTTCTGAATCATTTACCATCTTGGTCACTCTCCCCTACACCAATATCCTTCATAAACTTGTGCCCAGAACAAGACACAGTATTCCATATGAAGTCTGACCAAAGCAAAATAAGAATTGTACCATTACTTCCATTGATCTAAATATTTCTCTTGATGCAAGAGACCTGAGATGATACATGCAAGATCCTTCAGTACTCTTGGAAGCAGTTTGGCTGGTCTTGAAGATTTGAATTCATTTAGAGTAGCTGTGTTTTCCTGTTTGCCTCTTTACCTATCTTGAGCAGCAGCCTCCCATTGTCTTGTTTGCTCTGCTTGTGCTAGACTGAGCCCATTTTGTTCTGGGAGAAGACTGAGGTAGGGTAGGTGTTTAAACCATTCCACCTCCCCGTTGCCTACAGGTATTAACTCCATCTTTTGCATGCAGTTGATCACTTACTTGTTTTACTCCTTGTTCCATGTTTAGCCAAAAATGCCTTTTTGCTATTTTTACCCTCTAAGTTTGAACTCATTCTGGGCTTTACGTGAACATCTCCCTACAAATATTGGCTATTCACCTGCTGCATTCTTCCCTGGTGATTTGTCCCCTTTCCATTTCCTATAAACAACCATTTTAAATCTTGGCTCATCAGAAAGCTCCTCATGCAGTTACCCTATTTTCTTATAGATATTTCCCCCTTTTTCTTTCTCATAGGAATTGTTTAGGAGGAAAAGAATGTGCCCCCCCCCATTTGCGCTTTTCAAAAAAGAAAAGAAAAGACCCAGTTGTTCCACCCTAGTTACAGCCCTGATGCCAGTGATGGATTGCATCCCACTAGGTTTTTGGTAATGCCCATTAAATAGTATTTGTGTAGTACATTAAGAGTTCAAGCTCATCTTCTTTGTTTCTTGTGCTCTGTGCATTGATGTAGAGACATTGAAAACCATTCAGCTGCTTCATTATTATCTTTTCCCGTTGACTTTTCCCATCAGGTGGTGAGTAACTATACCCAGTTCCAGTGTCAGGTATATCAGTGACTCTCTGGTCCCCAGTATCTGGTGTTGCCTTATTCTCTGCAATACCATCTCCGTCCCCAACAGGATTCAGTTTAAAGCCCTCTAACTCAAATTTTCTGGACTCCTAAGAAATTTGTTCTTCCAGCAGCTCTGAAATGCAGACCATAGTTTAAGACATCACATCATCCCTGCCTACACTATCTGCATAGTCAGTTCCAGTACTCTTTTGTCCCTTTCTGGGCTATAATCTTCATCAAGGAGTGATGAAAACACCACCAATATAGTTCTTAATTGGTTTATTTGAGTTATTTAAATTATTTATGTTAATAAATAGAGAGGGGCATGAACCTTGTTTTGGAGGTTTGTGCCAGTTCATATGCACGGCACCACAGGTGCCACACATTCCCTTCCCCTGCCTCCCAAGCCAATTACCCACTCACCAGTTTGCAAACACTCCTCTCCTCCTCCTCTTCAAGTGTTCAGCCAGTCTCCAGCAGGAGCAGGAGTTTGCCTGTCCTGCCTCCTTGTCTGAGTAGGCAATCAACCAAGGAGGCAGGGCAGGGAAGCCCATGCTCCTGCCGGAGAGTGGTCAAACAGCCAAGGAGGAGGAGAGAAGCATGTGCCAGCTGGTGAGTGGGAGGACCCAGCCAGGGAGGCAGGGGAGGCGCACGTACGAACTGGCATGAACCTCTGAACCGAGGTTTGTGCCCATCTCTATTAATAACATATTAACATTTTTTTCAAATAAGAATGGGATATTTTCTTTATCAGAATTATTCTGGAATCTGAAAGATGAGTATTTTCCTGAAGCTAAAGAAGAAGAATATAATAAAGTATCCTAATGGTCACAAAACATTGCAGGGGAAAGCAACAGCCCACTAAAAGTACACTCCTACACATTTACTCAAACATAGGTCCTGTTGAGATCATAGGAGCTTAATCTAGTAGTATGAGAGAGAAAGATAACAGCCTGAGGCTTACTTCTTAATAAATGACTAAAATTCTGTTCATGCAGCTATATTGCAGTTTGGGGGATTTCATCAGCCTTACATGGTATAAACTTATGGAAGAGGAATTCAGCTAATGTGTATAGTGTCATTATACTGTCAGTTGCTTTGTAAACAAAGTGATTGAAATAATCAAAAGAGAGTGCTCTCATTGAAAGACATTTGTGCCCATTTTTTCTGCCCTTTACAATCCAAAGATGAACCAAATGAAAAAAATTATTCTGCTCACACACAAAAAACAAAGAGTCATTTTAAAACTTAAGCAACTCTTGTTTTTGTGGGAGTAGAAAAACAAGGCTACTCATCTGGAAGTTATCAGAATAAAGTGCTTTAGCTCTGTGGCTAATCATTGGTTGTATTTTCACATCGTGCTTAGAAATGTTACATTTTTGGACTAAAACTTTAACGAAACCCCCAAACAGGTTGGCCAGTGCCCATTACAACTAGGGGGCACTAAGACTGGTAGGCTAAAGCTCTGTCTTAGCATATAAATAATGATTAACTACATAGCTAATGTATTTTATTTCAGCTAGACATGGGCACGAACTGGTTCATCCCAGTTCATCCCAGTTCATAAAGGCAGCAGCACAGATGCTGCTACTCTCCTCCCTTGCCTCCTCACCTGATTCAGCTAGTCACCAGGCCCAGCTTGCTTGTCTTTTCCACCTCCTCAGTTAATCTCCCAGTCACAAGTAAGAGCACAGACTTCTTTGCCTGCCCTTCTGTCTGAGTGGGAGATCAGCTAAGAGAGCGGGCAGAGAAGCCTGAGCTGTTGCCAGGACTGGAAAATCAGTTGAAGAGGTGCAGGAAGCTACCACGCTGGGCCTGGTGAGTGGCTGACTGAGACAGGAGGCGGGGGAGGGAGCAGCAACACCTGTGCCGCCACCTTTATGAACTACAACAAGCTGGGATGATCCGATTCATGTCCATTTCTAATTATCTATCTAATTGTCTGTCAGTCCATTGTCTATCCTACATGGAGGATTGGAGAACCTAGGGAGAATCCCCTAGATTGTATTTTCTGGGGAAGAGAGTAGAATTCTCTCTCTTCCCCAGAAGACAATTCCTGCATCTAATTTTTAGCTCTGTAGACCATACTGAGCCTAATGAGCTGTTGGGATGAAATTTCCCAAGACGTTCATCCCAACATCAGTGATTGGTAGCAAATTTAAAAAACGAAACCAAGATGAACGGCTCCATTATAAAACACATCTCTTGTCTTGTCCTATCAGGGTCCCTTTCGTGACCCCGTTGAAGTACTACAGCAGCGCTACAAACCTTGGGAGCCATCTTTGCAGGTAGCAGCATCAGATATGTCACTACAACTTGCCAGAGAAAAAGTAAAAGAAGAAGAATGGCGAAAACAGTTACATGATGATGTGTAAGTTTTCTGCTTTCCTTTTTGCTTTAATTTTACTATATTACATCCCTTGGTTTCTTTTGCTATGACTAAGAGATACAAAAAACCTGGCAGTTCTAAAAGGTTTTAAAGCAACCACTCTGTGGAAGCCTTTCTAAGCACAATATTTTCTTAAACCCTGATCTATCACCCAGGAAAGCTACAATACTTGGATTTAAGCCTGTTTAGCTCTATTGAGGTTGAAAGGATTTAAATCAATTTAAATCTAAATTTATTTCGTATGGATTGATTTAACAATTGGGCTATTAGTCTATAATAATCCCATTTAAATAGTTAGGTTAGTTTCTTCAGATGACAAGTTATGGTATGGCACTGATCTTCATCAAGCATGTCAGACATTTTTGGCCAAAAGGGAAATCAACCACCAGCAACTTCTCCTCCAAACTCAGTTCAATCACTGAGCCTTCTGTTTCTTTACTATTGTTTATACAGTAAAATATTTATATCTTTCTCTGCATGAAAAGATCATAGGGTAAGCTGGAGACAAAAAAACATTGCAACCCAACACACAATTTTAAATTATTCAAAATAATTTAGAACGACTTTAAATAGTTAATAACAATTTACATACACACTAACAGAACTTCACAACTTAGTTAAGCCATGCTCCTTAGTCCCCAGAGATTTTAATGAGGACCCAGGTTCTGAGTTAGCACTGAAATAAGGCAAACATTGATGCCCATCAAGCATCCCCAAGGAGAATATTCCACAACAAGGGTGCCACAACAGAGAAGGTTCAATCTAATCTAATCTAATCTAATTCTCCCACTGGTTGGCTGCAGAGAAAGATCTCCCCAGGAGAGAAACTCTTTCAACCATTTACTTCCATGTTTGCTCTCACCGCAGCTGAGAAAAACTTAGTTATTCTACAGTACCCAGAAAATTGAAAATTGGTACACATAATCCTGTTCCATTTACACGTAATCTTTTTCTGAAAATGTATAGAGACTATGTGCAATGCAGGGAGCAAGCTACCCCCTTTCTGCCATTGTTTAACCATGCAGAATTCAAAGGGGGAGGCTGTTGTATCTGTCCCAATATTCTCATTTGGAGACTGTCACTTCCATGTGTAGCAATCAATAACGGAGAGTATGGAAATGACTCACTTCCCTTATCCCATGCATTCTCCCTATACTTTCCAAATGATTGAGTAGAAACTGTGTTCACCCAAGGTTCTCGAGTATTCAAGAATTAGGATATTTTGACTTTTTTTGCATCTTCAAGCATTTTAAAATAAAAAATACAAAACAGAAAACAATAAACAGTCTTGCAGCACCTTGACGACTAGAAAGTTTTGTTTGCTGCACTTGATCTTAGCCAAAAGGCCGAGAAGCGATGCATCAGAAGTTTTGTTTGCTGATGCATCAGAAGAAGTGAGCTATTATCCACAAAAGCATATACCAAGTAAAAGTTCCTGTTTTTTAAGATACCACATCTGGTTTTTTTTGCTGCAGAAGACCAACGTGGCTGCTCCCCTGAAAATTTCTTAAGAGTAGGCAGAAGATCAAGCAAGCTGACATATGGGATAACATACTGATGAGTACAGGGAGGATTTCTATGACATCTCACATTTTCTCTGCAACCTACACTTGAACCCATAAGCAAGTTCAAACATGTTTATGAGTAATCTGGCCTTTCTCACCAGATTACTCATAAACATGTTCAAATCCACCCATAAGCTCAAACATAAGTTGCAGGAAAAAAATATGATATGTCATAGAAATCCTGCCCCTAAAAGGAATCTGTGCATGTTTGAGTGTGTTCAGGAAATGCAGACTTCATTTATTAGACTGAAATCAATAAATTCAGTTAATGCTGTGTTGACAAAGTATGGGACTGAACATGTAACTTGGCATCTTTGACCCAGTTATGACCATACTGTAAAGGAATGTTTGGTGTTATTAATCTCTGTAAAATTTTGCACTGGCAAGAGATCCAGAGGTAGATGGCCTGTCTGGCTGCTGCTTCATGTGTGCATCTGAGCGTGCCCAGAAGCTCGGGCAAGCTCAAGACATTTTGCTGCCTAAAGCAAAAGAGCAAATGGAGATCTTCCATCCCCATGTCATGGGGCAGAGTACTCGAGGAAAGCAAAATTGTTTTGACACCTGCAGCAAAAAAATCTTACAAACACTTCTTTCCTTGTGTTACAGTGAAAATGCAACTGAATACGTAACTAAGACACTACTGCTCTTTCCTAACAAACGAAGTCAGCGGCCTCACTCTCTGTGATAGTAAGGCCATCGTGCCAGCAACTCAAAAGATTACTGTCACCTAGACTTTCACAATACTTGTTGCCTCTTTCAAGGAGCAGGGAAGCAAAATCCACCAATGGAATTTACTTAAGAGCAGAGAGGAGAAGCAAAGTATGAAAAGCTTGTATTTAACTCACTCGCCTTCCAAAACTTGTAACAAGTGGTGTCAAAGCACTGTGTAGGTAACTTCCACCTTCATCAAGTCCTGTGAAATATGCCCTCAGAACCATTTTGTGTGCACTCTTTCAAATATAATATAGAGGATCCTTCCAGGTATGTCTCACTCTCCCTCCATCAGGCTGCTTTGAGATTTAGACTGTATATTTACAAGTTTGAAAAGCAATGGGCCGTTTTTTGCAGAAAGGGACACTGAGTTGTCTTACAAATCTAACACATCTGTAACTTTTTTCAAGTTGTGCCTAGTTTTTCATATGCTTTGCAACTTTAGCTATTTGCATATTTTCTGGACTATTATTGTATTATGATAAATAGGGATTATCATATATTTTCAGATAATGTTTTCTTAACAATTCAACTTCTATTTGTAACTCTTCCATTTATTTTAATTACTAGCACAGTGTGCAACATTTATTAATCAGCAGAGCCTTTTTAAGTTAAAATACTAAATTAGCTAACCCCATTAACACAGAATACTCCAAACAAGCAGTAATAGGAGAGGTAGTTACTGTGCAAATCGTATTATACAAGCGGGTGCTCTAGGGCACAGTTAAGCATGATTACCCTCTTTTGATCCAGTATTCCTCTGCCTCTTCTAACTAATTTCCAGTGGAAATTTACAAAGTGGTGCCTTCATTTTTCGAGCTTAATTTTTCTAATGAAGTTCTGGTACTTTATAACACTGGGGATGTAGATAATAAGTCTGCACATAATTAAGAAGTTCTAGAATTTGTCTGCAAAGAAGAGGTCTCTGTTACTTTTGCTTTATACAAGAACTAGGCTAGCATTTTGTCTGAAGCTTTTACATCTTCTGCAAACTGGGTTTAAAACCAAAACAGCCCAATGATTCTTAGTTTTATATCAGAAAACATAAAGTGTACAGTATAATGCTGATAACTGGGAAATGGCCAGTGTAAATCTTTGTAAAATATTTAAATAAGAATTTTCAAAGGTATGCTAATTGAGAGAATGTGCAATAAGTATGATGATGATCTAATTAGATTCTTCTTTTTTATTTAGCATGCAGTAGTTGTGCACCAAATTATGTCTAGCACAGTGAAGCTGAATAAAAACAACCATGAACTTAGTTTGTCCCCTTAAAGTTAAGGAAACAGTAAGAATCTTAGAGGTGAAACTGACCTGAAAAGTCATCTGTTCCTGCTGGTGTAGAAAATCCCTTACTATAGCTCACTAATAGGCAGCAACTAAATCTATACTTAAAACTTTCCCCACCTTCTAAGAGTCCACAACCTTCTGAAACCACCTCTTCCCTCATTGAACAGATTGTACCATCAGGAGCTTCCTTCCAATGTTTAGTTGAAATCTTTGTTCAAGTAATTTGAACTCCATGGTTTGGGTTTTACCCTCTGGGGCAACAGAGGATCTGAGAAGAAATTTGCTCCATCATCTCTATGGTAGACCTTCAGAATATCTATTTACTCTCTCTTCTCCAGAGTACATATATAATTTCCTTCAATCTTTTCTCAAAAGGCTTGCTCCTCAGAGCCATTGTCTCCTGGTCCTGTTTAAACTTACCAATGCGCATCTTAAAGTGCTGTGCCCAGAACTGGATACAGTACTCCAGGTGAAGTGTAATCAAAGCAGAAAAGAAAGATACCATTTCTTCTCATGATCTAGACACAATAGGTGATGCTGTAACCTAGTGTTGTATTAGTCTTCTTAGTTGCTGCATTGTACTTCTGAGTCATATTTAGGTCAGAACCTACCGAAACTTTTTCATCTTCTTTATATGTACTGCTATATTTTTATAATGTACTCTTCTGGTATAACCTTGTTTTTACCACCGTTGAACTTCATTTTTATTAATTTTGGTTCAATTATCTGTCATATCAAGATAATTTTGAATCCTGTTTTCTGCCTTCTAAGTAGAGATGAGCACAAATAGTTTCTTGCCAGGTCATCTCAATTTGTCAGTGCGGCACCACAGGTGGCACACATTCCCTGCCCCCCCATTGGCTCCCCCAGTCACCAGCTGGTGCATATTGCTCGGCTTCTCCTCATCACGCAAATGCCCTGTTCTAGCAGAAGCGCTTGCTTCCCTCCTTCACCTCTTCCGGCAGCCGCCCACTCAAAGGCTGCTCTGCAGGAATCCCTGCCCCACCTCCTCATGTCCGTCTCTACTTCTAAGGTATGAGCTACCCAACCAAGTTTGATATTAACTGTAGGTTTGATGAGCATAAGTCTATTATTTCATCCCAGTCATTTATAAAGATGCAAAGCAGCACTAGGAGCAGGAGATAACTCTATGGCATCCCACCATTCATACCTCTCCAGAATGATGAAGGACATTCAGTGAACATTCTTTGGGCATGGTACTTCAAATCAGCTACAATCAAATCAACAGTAGCATTACCTAATCCACATTTGATCAGCTTATCAACAAAAATATCATATAGAAACTTGTGAAATCTCTTACTTCCACCTTGGGTCCATTTAAGGTAATGGTAAAAATATTTTAAATAAAATTAAATAAATAAACAAATACTGATACCCAACAGCCGCAGTATTCCCCGATCTACAAGGCAACTCTAGCCTCTGCTAGTAACAAAAAGAGAGAGATAGTCTGACACAACTTATTCCTGAGATCCCCATGTTGGCTGTTTGGGCTCAGAACATATTTTTTCCTGAATGCTTACTGACTGCTTCATGATCTGTTGAAGAACTTTTCTTAGCATCAGTGGTAGTTGCATGGAGCTTTCTCATCCCCTCTCTTCAAAGATGGGGACATTTGCCAGATTCCAGTCTTGAGAACCTTCTTCCATTCTTCATGACTTCAAAAATGAAAAAGAGGGACTTTTACATGTGCAAATTCCCTTAGTGCCTTGTAATACAATTTGTCAGATATTGAAGACTTGAATTTGTTGATTGGCTATCTAACTGTCTTCGAGTGCAACTGTTTCCTGTCATAATTTTTTCTACTTTTGTCTCATCAAGCTATTTTCTATATAGGAAAGAACTGCAACAAAGCTGATGTTAAGCAGTTCCAGATTCTTTCTGTTTTGTATTTTCCTCTTTCCATTTTCTGTTGTTTTCTGCAACCTCTTCATGCGACAGACATTCTACTTCCTCCTTCTTCTTGCTCCAAACACGTTTTTTTTTAACTTTTTTTTAGTAGTCTCCAAAGTTTACTCCATCAATTAGCCCACCTTACACTCTCCCTAAAAACTGTGGCTACTCTTTTGCACTTGTCTTTGACATTTTACCCCTCCTTTCCTATGCATAGCCTTTTAAAAAATCTGAGCCAGCCATAAAACTTCCTATGCAGCTAATGCTATATTTTCTAGATGCCTTAAAAATGCTATTCCTCCTCACTTACTTTTTGGCTTCTTTCTTTTGAATAGGTTCTGCCCTTCAGTATATGCTTTCAGAAAGCACACACACTTTATTATGTGACGGACAATGCATCATTTTCAATAACACCCCAGCTGCCTACATTTTGTCTTGCTCTGGAAATACAAACAGTTTTGTTTCCAGAACAACAAAGACTGACTATGATCCACTTTGAAAATTCAAGTTTAGTCCTACATCATACACCAACAGGTCTGAATTCTTTTTCACGATCTAAAGCCCACAACAGGCACATTACATTATGAAGTTTAATTACAAACAGGACATTTTGCTCTAGCAGTCCAATATTTAGATTCTATCTAGGGCATCAGCCAAAATAGAAGTTTTCTCACTACAAGTGGCCGTGGTCCAACAGGATACTTCAGCTGGAGATAGTGCTTCCCTGAGATAATTGGGACTTTCCCTCCCCCTTGCTTCAAACCTGCTTCTATGAGCTTGGAAACTCTCTAGAGCAGTTTTTTTTTAAGCACCCATTGCAGGGTGTGATGAAGAGAAAGAAAGTTCTTATTCTATTGTCAGAAGCTATGGATCCAACAGGACAGAAATGCATTGTTGGATTTTGACCTATTGTTTTAATGTGAAGGTACAATTGGGCCGTGAAATCCTTCCTTTCCTGCCTGTAAATATTTCCAGTGTATATTCTCATTCTGGTCTACTACTCATTTAAAATATATATATATTTATTATCAAAATGTAGGATATAAGCTTAAACTGAATTTATATAATGCTAAGTAAAGTAATCCCATAAATAAAGGAATCTTTATGTGTATCTGTTATGTGTATCTGTTTGCTCATATGCATATATTTATAATTATGTTATAAAACAGGAGTATTGTCTTTGAATTTTTCTAAAAATTCTACAATGAATATTTCATTATAGAAATCTGTTTTTTTTTAAAAAAAAACACCTTATTTTGAATGCTAAGGCTACCCTGAATTCCATGCTTTCATGGGCAAATTCCTGAGCTACTAGCCTTGTCATTTCAGTCATCGTCCAATCCCCAGAGAGTGCCAATTTTCCTTCATTTCTGAACAAAAGAAAAATGTACTATTAAAATGCAATTCGGAAGTGATAAAAACTGTAAGTGGAGCAGCCGGCTTTCAGCACCTCCTATGTATACTCAGGGACATTGGGGCCACATTAATTTTTGTGTGTGTGATGTCCATCCCATGTGCAAATTAGCCCTGGAAGTGCTATAATCTGTCTTATATGAGAGCCACTTGTCCCAGGAGTATATACATGCTTCCGTAGCTTTGTATAATTTAAAGCTCTGCTACTTCTGTGCTTTTGTTTTGCTAATTTTCAGGAGCCTTTGGTTTAGAATTCTGTATGGGCAATTTGACTGGCCAGATGTTAATAAAGACCAATTTGTTTCTCTGCAAGGAAGGTTTACTGACATAATTTACTTTTGATAAAATATTATTTTCTTTCTATAAAAGTTAGTTAAAATGAGAATTTTTTCTCTGCCATCAGAAAAGTTGTACACAGAATAAAAAAGCTACCATTATTATTAGAAAGTAAGAGTGGCTTCCTCTCTTTCTGTCCTCCACATTAAAAAAAAACACGTTTCTGTACCTGGGAAAATAGCATTCTTATTTTTCTGTATTATCTGACAGTATTTTATCATTCAGTATCTTTCAAGGACAACCATGTTTTTACCTTTGCTGATACAGGTATCTCGAATTGCGGTGACTAAAATTTAATGTGGTATTTACAGGACATGGCCCTTATGTATCTGCTCCACTATTCCAGTAGTCTTAGCGATACTACATTTGAGAAGGATATGGGAATTGTTGTACGTCACAAGCTGAATATGGGACAGCAGTGCGATACATCTGCAAAAAGGGCAAATGCTATTTTAGGCTGCATTGACGGAAGTATGGTCTCCAAATCCCATGAAATACTAGTTCTCCTTTATTCAGCACTGGTTAGACCTCATATTGAGTACTGAGTCCAGTTCTGTACACCACACTTTAAGAAGGATGCAGACAAACTGGAAGTTCAGGGGAGAGTAACAAGGATGATCAGAGGATTGGAAACCAAGCCCTGTGAGGAAAGATTGAAAGAAAGTGGAGATGGAAGGAAGCCAGATTTTGGTTGAATATCAGGAAAAACGTCTTAACTATTTGAGCAGTATGACACAGAAAGATTGCTTAAATTGATTTTCAGCAATGTCTAGTTGGGGTTTGTTTGATACAATATGGGTTCACTCTCACCAGTGCCTGGAGATGAGGTATGAGAGGAATCTTCACTAGGGCATTAATAAATTGGGTAGAGGGGGCTTTTTCTGCTGAGAGGCAAAACCAGAAAGATTTTTTTTTAAACCCCTGAAAGCCCCAAAGCATCTCCTTTTTTCTCCAAGTTATTAATTAATGGTTCCGTTCTATCATCCATGCTGTTTAATATCTATATGAAGCGACTGGGATAGATCACTAGTTTGGGGATTGGCTGCCACCAATATGCTGATGGCATTCAAATGTACTTATCATTGGGGTTGGCTGAGGCTATGCGTGTGCTGGACCAATATCCGGAGGCTATAATGGTCTGAATGGGGGCCAATAAACTGAATACCGACAAGATGGTGGTTCTGTGGTTCATTGGTTCCCAGGTCTGGGAGTTGGGCAGGAGACTAGTTCTGGATCAAGTCATGCAGAGGGAAAGAACAGGTGCATAGTCTGGGGGTACTCCTAGATTTATCTTTGTGATTGGAAGCTCACGCGAGTGCCTGGGGTTAGTTTCAACTGGTCCACCAGCTATGATCATTCCTGGACAGGGATAACCTTGCCATAGTAGTCCATGCCCTGGTAACCTCCTGGTTAGACTGCTGCAATGCACTCTATATAGAGCTGACTATTTGAAAGAGCTCCTCTCCTTGTATAAACCTGCCTGATCACAAAGATCTGCTGGGGAGGTCCTCCTCTGTGTCCCACCATTGAGAACCGTTCATTATCTAGAGACATGGGGGATGGCTTTTTCTGCCATGGCACCCCAACTGTGAAATGCCTTCCCCTTGGAGGCTTTATTGGCACCAACATTAGCATCATTTCCATGCCAAGTCAAGACGTCTTTATTTATTAGAGCCTTTGGGGATGGAGGATCATGATCTGTGCAGGTTGTAGAGAAATATTTTTAATGTTCTAGTGTTTTGATTTTGTATTTGATTTTAAATTGTTTTAAATATCTTATGTTTTAAAATCGTTTTGTACCACTTTGAAACCTGCCCTGAGATCCTATGATATAAATAATAATAATCATCATGTGCTGTCAAGTGAATTCTGACTTACGGTGACCCTTTTCAGAGTTTTCCAGACAGAGAATACTCAGAAGTGGTTTATCATTCCTTTCTTCTGGGGGAATGCTGGGCCTGTGCAGCTTGCTCAAGGCCACGCCGGTTGGCTCTACTCACAAGAGGCCCAGTGGGGTATCGAACTCCCAACCTGTGGCTCCATAGCCAGATACCTAAACCACTGAGCTATCCAACCAGCTAATAATAATGTCCTGTCAAGTCAATTCTGCCTTATAGTGACCCTTTTCAGAGTGGGCTATAAATGTTTAAATAAATAAAAATAAATACATGGAGGGAGATGCTCTTTTAGGCGTCCTGGTTCCAAATTCTTTCGGCTGGGTGGTGCTTTCTTTAAATAAAAAAAAAAGGATCTGTAGGCAGTGCAACTGAAGCAATAAAGGAGTCACACCTTACAAGAACCAGCTCCTGTCAGAACTAGCAGTAGGATTTTGAGCTAGCCAGTTTCTGAACATCTTACAAGGATTAATGCATATGTAGCGTGTTATAGTAGTCTAGATAGTGCCTCTTCTGCCTGATGACCAATGTATATATCAGTATAGAATAAAAATAAGGAAACATGTATTTCACCTTTCAGATTTTTGCCATTTTCTGGCCACGAACCTGACAAGTATGTCCCATCAATCCAGAGAACAAGCAAGTATGGTCAAACAAGTTATGGACTCAAGCATTTCCGGGAAGAATACCCAGAAAAATGGATTACAAACAAGGTAATTTGTATTGTGAAAACTAGAGCAAAGTTTCAGCTTTGTTGAGTTTTTAAAAATATCAAAATCAATCAGATCCACTCCACTGAATCATTACCTACCAAAATGACATAAAAGCTCACTGAATTATTGGGTAACTACAGAGAACTGTAATGCACTCTACGTGGGGCTTCCTTTGAGATTGTTGCGGAAGCTTCAAATGGTGCAGAATGCGGCAGCCAGACTCCTTAGTGGGGTGAGAAAATACCAACATATCTCTCCCACTCTGGCTGCCTTGCATTGGCTGCCCATTCGCTTCCGCATTGATTTCAAAGTGTTAATGATGACGTATAAAGCCCTAAACGGTTTAGGACCTCGATACCTGGCAGATCGCCTTCCCCCACCTAGTTCTACCCGAATCACCCGTCATAGCCAGGAGGGACGGCTGAGGGGCCTAACGCCGAGAGAGGCCCGGAAAGAAAGAACAAGAAACCGGGCCTTCTCGGCAGTGGCCCCTCGGCTTTGGAATAACCTTCCATCAGAGATCCGCCTGGCTCCCTCGCTGGGTGTTTTTAAGAGCCAATTAAAAACTTGGCTCTTCAGGCAGGCCTTCCCTCCTGTCAATATTTGATTTTATTTTATTATAATTTCTGTTTTTCTCCATCTTGAGTATTATTAATATTAATATTATTGTTTTGAACTGTTTTATTTTAATTTTAATTGTTCAAGTTGTTTTATATTTAATGTTTATGGAACCCGCCCTGAGTAGACTCTGTCTAAAAGGGCGGGATAAAAATCGAATAAATAAATAAATAAATAAATAAATAAATAAATACAGTGGACCCTCTACTTACGGAATTAATCCGTATTGGAACGGTGGCTGCAGGTCGAAAAGTCTGTAAGTCGAGGCTCCATTGACCTACAATGCATTGAAAACCGATTAATCCGTAACCGGCCGTTTTTGGTCCATTTTGTTTGATTTTCTGGTCTGTAGGTCAATTCTCCAGCCGCAAGTCGAACCTAAATTTTGCGGCCAGAGAAGTCTGTAACTCGAAAAGTCTGCAGGTCGAGCCGTCTGTAAGTCGAGGGTCCACTGTAGAGTGCTTTTTAGCTAGCATTTCATGAGAGTAAAACATTAACTACAACTCCTTCAATGTGTCATATAGAATGCCTAGGTTTGGAGAATACCAGACATTTTTAAAAATAAGCTAGTAAAATTAAAGATGCATAAACAGTGGCTGAAATCCTGTTACTTAGCATAATAAGTTGCACTAGAGTAGACCCATTTGATTCAACTCCTTTGCTAGTTTATTGATGCAAATGGTACTGTTCTAGTTGTGTCTAGTCTAGATTCAGATCACTTTTGAGTGGCATAAGTGATCTGAGTAGACCTTTGGTCTAGATGGGCGGGGTAGAAATCCAATAAAATAAATAAATAAAATAAATAAGCACCTCCAGGATGTCCTAGCAACATGCCTGAAGTGTTGGAGCTTTAAGCTGTGGAACTTCCGCAGGAGGGCAGGCTGGCCTCTTTTTTTTGCTCTCCTTCTTATAACAAAGTCTTTTCTCTTCAGGGAGGCCTTTTCTCAATAACTGGCTGCTTAAGACAGGCTCCTGGGTTCTTGGATCACCTTCCCCTTCCAGTTTTTATATTTTTCATTTTAATGTACTGTAGTAAGTTGCCTTGAGTCCTCATGAAAAGAAAAGTGGGGTGTCCATATTTTCATAAAATCATAGGATGTCCTGATAACAGAGAACTGAAAAGAGGGGGGGGGGGGACCCAAGAAACTTGTGCTAAAGATAAAGAGCCCTCCTCTGATGTCAGCAAAATGCAGTCCACCCTATGAATAGCTGATCACAACTCCTCTTATGGAGCCAGGAATGTTTTCTATCCCATTCCCTGCAGGGATTGTTTCCACCCTGTTTTGATGCTGCAGTGAGACATGTAGAGAGAAGCAAGTCTGGCTGTGGTGTTTTGATATGAGTGACAGAATGGAATTACTAGACTGTTGCTTTCTTTTTGTGTGTGCAACTAAATTCAAACACGAGTGAATATGTATTGTTGTGTTCAGACATTTTCACCGTTGTCTGGCTGGAAAAAACCCTTTTCAGAATTTCTTACTAAAGACTTTGCTGTTTCTCAGAACTTTTAACATGGTACAAACAGCAGTTCAGTGGAAGGAATTCAATACAGGGTAGGATGTCAAAAGTTTAAAAACTGCACTCATATAGATCATCAGTCACAAAGCATGAAATGGAAGGAAAACAATTGAACAATTGCTTCTTGGCTGCTTTTGTGAATTCTTGTCAGCTTGGAGAAGCAAAAGATTCTGATTTTATGTATTCTCCCTATGGACTTGAGTTAAAACTGACTACAGGGTTTTTTAGTTTTTTGTTGTGTTCCTCCCCACACCCACACACTTGGCTTTTGACAGTAGCATCTTGAGATGAGGATTACAGCATGCTGGGTACACTAACCGTGTTTGTAGCATCAAAAAATAACGTTTAAATCATTGCTTCACATGTATTGACCTCTTTCGACACATTCAGCTTAGAGCTGGAGTCATGTGTTGCAGCAAAAAGAAACGTATTCACTTGGGTTGCAAGTCTGGTTAAAGCAGTGTAAGGATATTCCTGGCCTAATTTGTAGGGATCTGTAAATAGTAGATTGATTGTAAGTATTATGAGAAACAATAGTGTTTGACAGATGATTTGATGGACTACAGACCATTTCCTCAGCTGCATCCTGTTTGGATTAGTGTAATTCACGTAGAGATGGGCACGAACCACTGATTTGGTGGTTTGTGCCAGTTTGTTTTTTAGTCAAACATATGTTTGGCACTTCTCAGCCCCACCTCCTCCAGTGGGTGGCCACTCAGAAGCAGTGCCCTGGCTTCTCTGCCCCGGCTCCTCTGAGTCCTGTCTCTGAGTGGGTGCCCACTGGAGGAGGTGGGGCTAGGAAGTGCCAAACACGTGTTTGGCCCCAAAACAAATCAGCACGAACTGCCAGTTCAGCAGTTTGTGCCCATCTCCAAATGCACTGTACGTGGGGCTGTTTTTGGAAAGTGTTTAGAACTTCAGTGGGTTGAAAAGGCTGCTGCCATGTTGTTAACGGGAGCTGGATACAGGGATCACATAATAATAGTTGACTCGGCTGTCAGTCAATTTCTGGACACAATTCAAAGTGCTGGTTTTGACTTCGAAAGCCCTAAATGACATTGGCCTGAGCCACTTGAAAGACTGCATGTCCTTATATGAGATTACCCAGGTTTTAATATCAACAGAGTGGTCCTTTCTCTCTATCCCAACAGCTTCACAGATGCATTTGGTGAGGACACAAGGGACAGCCTTCTCTGTCACTGCTCCCAAGCTGTGGAACTCCCTCCCACAGGAGGCCAGGCTGTCCTTCTTTGTTGTCGTTCCACAAGAAGGCAAAGACCTTTCTTTTCGGACAGGTCTTGTTTCAGTAACTGGCTGTCTAAGAGGGGGGCTGCTGTTTCCCCCCTCCAGTTCTAGTTTTTATAATTTTCATTTTAATATTGTAAGCAGCCTTGGGTCCTCTTGAGGAGAAAAGGTAGCAGGGTATACATATCTGAATGAATTAATGAATTAATGAATTAATATTATGTTACCTAAGGTGTTGTATTTATATACAAGTTTGGTGAGGGGAGGAGAATGGGGGTTATAAAGGAACAGTAAAAAATTGTCAGCATGATGATGAGCTAAAATATTAGTTGTTGAGAGTCGTTCAGCTGTCAAGTACAGAGCAAGGGCATGGAGGGAGAGGCTGCAGTCTATAAGACAAGGACTTCCAAAGAGTGGACCAAGACATTGAAAGTTACCTTTTCCCAGATCCTCCTAAATATAAGCTCCTTAGATTCTTCCTAAAAAGGATGTCACTTACTGCTGCAAAGAGGGGAGGGCTTTTCAAAGTTCCCTCACTTTGCAGGTACCAGAATGTTAAAATGGGTACATTAGGAGGATGGGCCAAAAAATACTTCTGGCAAAGACCCAGGGTTCTTTGGCTCAAAGTGACTTTCAGCCCAGGATGAATTTTGCTAAGGAAGTGTCCTTCCTAGCTCAGCAAGTGGTTTCTGAGTCATTTCTGAAAAATAAATGGTTGAGCAAGGTGAAGATTCAATAACTTCAGAAGCTGGGCAACATTAAGAAGACCAGGAGTGCAAGAATATGGCAAACAATGAGCAATGGCATCTAGGGTGTATTGAAGGTTTTTCTAAAAGGAGAGCTCTGCTAGCCTCTGATATGCTTTTTTCCCCACAAAGAAGTGTGCAAGGCAACCAGAAAGGGACAATGAAGTGTGGCTTGTGATGGCCATGCTTAGCTAAGTGTTTCCCTTTTATCAAATGCTGCACACATATTAAAGGCAATTACATGAGCATGTTGGGTTTTTTTCAGTTTGCTGGCTTGCTATCACATACTCAGGGACACAAGCAAATGTGTAGCCAGACATGTAGAAGCACACAGTGGACAGCCAGCAAGATTGTGCAGATCTTTTACATGATTTCTGGTTTATGCTGTACTTACCAGCAGGATTCTGCCAATATGTCTGAAACATTTGAAGTTAAATAATGTGCCGTGTTCAGATATCTTACTTGATCAAAATA
Organism: Intellagama lesueurii; assembly: GCA_037013535.1. Taxonomy (NCBI): domain Eukaryota; kingdom Metazoa; phylum Chordata; class Lepidosauria; order Squamata; family Agamidae; genus Intellagama; species Intellagama lesueurii. The sequence goes on along the minus strand of JBAJHW010000001.1, from coordinate 320,446,087 downwards.
TTTTCCCTGGGCCAAAGCCCCCAGATGACTGGCATTGCAATTACCAGGAGTGTGAAGTTTCAGACTTAAGAATTTACCAGACACCATAAATTTAATTGACAATGATAGGTCCCATGAAACTGGACAGTCAGGGGATCAGATATACTAACTAATCTTTCGGTTGTCAAAACACTTATACACTTCCATATTCACTGAAGCAGAAATGATAGCCTACAGCCTTTAATCAGAAGTGGAATTAGTCTGCATGTGCATTTGAGACAACTGACTTTTAATGGCAGCAATTCTATAAAAATGATTTCCTTGTTTTCAAAAATGAAGAAGTGACATTTTAACTTCCTCTTGTGGGTAGAGTTTTGTGTTTAATGCCTTGTCATAGGCAACTTAACAACGCAGCTGCAGCCCTCTTTCGTTCCTTGCCTATCCTTATTTGGCCCTAAATAGAATCTTATTATCTACAAAGCATAAAAATAGCCAGTGCTCCAAAGAATTAATTTAGAGAACCTAAGCATATTGCACAGAACATAAAGTTGACCTTTACCGTCTGCAGCTTTTGAAATGGAGTGGGATGTGGAACACATCATAGGCTTAATGTGGCACAACGCTGTCTGCAGAAACTTGGGTGGGACGATGACTGCCTGTCCATTGCCTGTGATTGAATCTGCTGTCACCAGCATCCTGATAATAATGAACATTCAGCTTAATGACCGTGATTATGATTATGATAATTGATGTGTGAGTGCAGTGTGTGAGGATCATTACAGCTAAACTGTACAGCAGAGAAACATGGCTCAGTTATGGATAATTCTACTTTTACGCACTGATTGGGATAAAATATGCTTTCTAAGCTCAACAGTCCGTCTACTGCATATTTAGGAAGAAATCTGCATGGGTGAATTTATGAACCAAGCTTGCCGCAAAACAGCTAGTCTGGCTGTTTGTTTTAAACGGTTTCATTTCATTAATATTGGCAATTAATTAAATAATTAGGTATCAACAAAGAGGAAATCTCTGCTGGGTGTGGGTTGCAGTCCTGAGATGCTAAGTTGAAACTCTTCCTTGCATATGCAGGAAAGAAAATTGGAAATGAAAATGAAAATAGTAAGTGTTAATATATTTTGTTAATGCTCCAGTCCATCAAAGATGAACTGTGAGTTCAGGTTTTTACCTTGTCATCATAGCTATTATTCAGGCAGGTATCCTGAAATTTACTTTTTTTCCTCAATAAAGGCTCCACCATATATGATACTTTCATGCAACAGTGGGTGAAATCTTTTATTGGATCACTAGAAAGGTAAACAAATAGCAAGCTTTTGTGGATATAATCCATTTCCTCAAGCTAAGTACACCTCCTTCATGGGTAGTGCAGAACAACTGTAGACAGAAGTCCAAAAATTGATGATACATGTCTGTGAGAGACAATCCAGGTCTTCTTGAGGCTGGGCCACTAGTGATATTTTAAAACAGGTTGAGAGGCCTGCAATGCAGGGCCAAATTTCATGTGGCTTTCTACCTAATTTGGAAAGCTCTCTGAAAGCAGTTCAAACCTCTGGGATGAACATTCTGTCCCCATTCTGACAGCCTGCTGCACAGGAAGAAGGAAGATCAGGGAGTAAAGGTAGTGTTGGAAAGAGAGAGAGAAAAGGGTGACCGACTCACATTTGACTCTGGCCTGTCCACCACTGGCTTTAATCCCATCTGCTACCAGTATGCTACTCCCACAGGTTGCGGTAAGGGAATGCAGCCATTGAGAAAGAATGAAAAATCCACCTGTGTTATAACAAGAGCCCTATTCAGGTGTTAGTACTGTTGGCGAACTGAATATTTAACAAAGGAGGGCTCTTATTCTGTTGACCATTTTGGTTAGCTAGGCCACACGTTGACTAAGTCTCAGGAGAAGTTTCTGCAGGTGTGAGGGATCTCCATGTGAACAAGGGCCCAGATTTTTCAGCATTCTTACTCATGTGGAAACACTACACACAAATGACTTGTTTCCAGACCCATTAGCAGTTGTGTGCTTTTAGAAGAGGGATGGTGACAGAGCAGGGTAAGAGTGCTCCCTCCTTGTGCATTCAGTTTTCCTAATAAACTAATAATGCCTGAACAGGGCTAAAAACACAGGCAAGTGGTAATTGCCCTATGAGGATCCCAAATGCATGTGAACCAATCCTTAGATGCATGAGATGCTCTTCTAAGAAAAGGGCTTTAGCCCTCTCGTTTCCACTGTTGTCCTAACAGTCCCTGAAAACTGTTCCAGGGGGTTGGGAGATCCTCCACAATGGCAGGGCAGGAGGACCAGCAAAAACCACACACATGCACCCACCCATAGCAGAGAAGAACTGCCTTTTGCTTCTGAATGGCACTTTTAGATTCATGCTCCTATTAAAGGATGGAGGAGTAAAATAACAAAGACATTATAATACCATTCTGTTGAAGGTTAGTGGTGATTCACAGAAAATAATAATTTGGAAGGAAGAATATCAAGTAGTGACTAGAAAGACTGCAGCCATTCAGTGAAGTTATTTGCATGAGAAAAGGTGCTGTCAGCACTTTCTAATGTATTTGAAAAGGGTTTGTCAGCAACAAGTTGAATATTTTATAAAATCTGATTTTCAGTTCTATAATTTCTCAGCAGGAAAATGCCATCTTTTGATAACATTCTGAGACTCTGAAGTATAAATAGATTCTAAAGAGAAAATTACATGGCACTTATTATACTGTTTAACGAGCAATCCAGTGTCATTTGTCTGTTGCATGATAAATTTCTTGTGTTACCTGCCTTCTATGTTTAATCAGGCAACCAGCTTGTTTCAGCATGGGAAGAAAATCTGTCTTTTAATAAGGGTACAAAGAAATAGCAGCTTCCCAAACATTTGTATTGATATTAATGAAGAGTAAAGTTTATGTGCCATTAACAAGGCCTCTTCTCTCTTAAGAAATGAGAACCACACCTGGAAACCTTATATAGGAGGTTTCATTCAGTTTCTCCCAAAATTTTACAGATTTGTTCTTTGGGTACTGTTGGTTGCATCATAATATTCCTAAGTCATTCTTATATTACTTATATAAGTGAGGCAGCTTCACTGCAAAGAGGAAACTAGTACCATGAAAAGTTCATTTTTGGCTACCAGTGCTTGTTTCAGCCCTCTGTTGAGGGGACTCAACATCTGCCCCAACATAGCAGTCCATGTACTGCTATGCTGTTCCTCTACTTATAATTAGAATTATATTTCTCTGTACTCTTTTGAATGCTCCTATATAATTGCGAATACATTGAGTTTTGAACTATTCATTTATTTCAAACATTTGTACCGTGTTTTTCCTCATACTATTGAAAACTGGCTTGCAAAAATAGGAAGACACAATAAAATAACAGTATTGAAAACCGCAAGCAACAATAGCATAACTTTAAAACCAAGGTCTGTACAGGAGAACGTACCATATAGTAAAATAAAAGGCATTTTTCCCCATAAACAGCAGCAAAGAGGAGACTCAAAATAACAACTGAGAAAGTAGCAGCGTCTAGCTTCCAAAGGCCAAAGGTTATCCTAAATAGGACTTCCTGAAGGCACCATGAAAAGGCCATAAAAGAGGAAGCAAAATGAGCATCCCGAGCTCATGAGTTCCAAAGTCTGGGCTCAGCTCACTATATAAGAGAAGATAATGGCTAATGAGGAATAGGCATCAGTTTGTGATGGGATAGATTGCATATGCCTTTGCACTAATATGTTCCAAGAACTTTATGATACACTAGAAAATTTGTAACTACATATATTAACTTTTCTAAGCTGGTGCCCTCCAGATGTGTTGGCTAGCTCATGGGAGTTATGCAACATACGTGTTGCACACCAGGCTAGGGAAGGCTGACTAGCCTTTAGCACTGCTAGTTAAGAGTTAGTGGGTGTCCAGCAAGGTTCATGATTGCATGAGCAGGAAAAGGCTCAACAACTAATAGCTTCACACCTGTACTATACGAAGTTAGACACATGTTCATATATAAACAAATAGGTGCTGCATTTTTGTCAAGTTCTTGTGAGTTGACAGAATGTGAAAAAGCAGAAAATCAGGCCAGTTCCTGAATGTTAGGATCTATGAAGAAGACACATTATGTGCAAAAGGAGTATTCTAGAATATATCACTTAGTTCTCTGTGTTAAAAATATTACATTTTCCAGGATAAGAGATTATATTTTTATCATTTTACCCAGAGCAGGACAGTTAAGACAGGGCTTTAAAACATTTCCAGAGAGGTAGCTGGGGTAACAATGCATCTGGGTTTGGATGTGTGTACGTGTACCACTGTAATGGAATAACAACATCCTTAGTATTATACCTGCCCTGCATGCCACTGCATAGCCTGGAATTCTGTTGCTACGTTTTAGTTGGTGACAGAGCTTGGGATATAGAGAAGTGGAGAACAAGTCAATCAAATAATACAAGACCCTGCATATTAAAATAGACTTGGTGCCCTGATGTGAAGCTGCTTGATTGAGCAGTGCAGTGTCAAACATGTCTTTCTTCTAATGCTAAAAGTAATGTACATAGACAGAGTGACAATCAGAGTACAGCCTCCCATCAGCTGTAATTAATCTTTTAGTTAACAGAAAGACTAGAAAGCCTCTCATCAGCCACTTCTGAAGTCAGAGAGACCCTGCTTTTTGATGTTTGTATTCTGAGTAAAATTGTCCCCACCAGTTCTAACAAATTGAAACACCAGGCTAATTATGGCAGCTAATGAAGTGTGTGGAATGGTCACAGCTTGTCGTGAAACTGTTCCTTCAGCTCAGATTAGAGTTTCATCAATCACTTTTTTAAACTGATCCAGAATTGCTTCTGCCCGGTGCTTGGCATTTTTAATGCTGTTTCTGTAATTGGTTTTTCCCCAAAGCTTAGGCTTTTTTTTTTTAATATTACATTCTTAGGACATGACACACAAACTCCAGTATATATATATTTGCTTCTATCAGCTGGTCAAGTGGTAGAAACCTAATACAAGAAGAACAAATGTAAATTTTGATATACTGCTTTTAATCCTGCTAAAGGTAGCTATAAAGTGAATGCACATATATGCATATGAATTGTTATCACTGGGCAATGTATACTGGTATAATCACATAAATGTGCTATGTGGGATGGATAGCTTAAATCTCACCAGAGATCCTAAATTAAATGAATGGTTTGGATTGCATTCCTCAGTATATTGTTCAGCAAAATGGGCTGTGATTTGTTGTTTCTGCAAATAACTGCCTGCTGGTAACAGAAGTTCAAATGATCTTGGATGTTCAAAATTATAAACATTTAAGGTTGAAGCTAAAGTCCTTGAATCATAAAGGAAATAACTGGTGTGCTCCGAAGGAAACACACACACAATTGTGACAACCCCAAGTTTTGCTCACTCATATTTCTATATGATAGTTTTTAAAGAAATCATACTTCATACAGTATGAATTGATTAGTGAAAATAGTTTTCTTCTGTATTCATATTGTGTGGGATAGAAAAGCTCAATCAGAATTTATTTCAGTAACGTAGGGCTGAACAAGTACTAATTTCTCTGTTTCCTTAAGTGTCAAGAACTGTTTCCTATTTTTATGAATTTCAGCATTTATTATCTAATATGGTTGATACGGTTTCTTTGTTTAATCCAATTGGCTTTGGAAGACAAATGACTTTATCAATGATGTCATTATGATAAAACTAATATGTTGACATCACAGATACTGTAGAATAACATGAGTTTAAAACCAGTAAGGGCTAAGAAGATGTAGGAGAAGAGGCAATCGGGAACAAAACTGTTGCAAAATCATGCAGATATTCAACAAAATGAGTAATATTTCAACAACGTGACTCTGTCCAAAGTTCTATTTTAGAATAGAGCTTTGAAATTAGACAATAATCTAGACAATCCCAATATAAAATGAAATGTATAGGCAAGCATGGTGAAATAAAATCTAATTAAAGGAGTTACCCCCTTCACGGATTGCTGCCTTGTCGTGGCGAAGGGGCTTGAGTAATTCAGAGAAGCTATGGGCTATGCCGTGCAGGGACACCCAAGACGGACAGGTCATAGTGGAGAGTTCTGACTAAATGCGATCCACCTGGAGCAGGAACTGGCAAGCCACTCCAGTATCTTTGCCAAGAAAACTCCATGAACAGAAACAAAAGGCTAAAAGATATGACGCTGGAAGATGAGCCCCTCAGGTCGGAAGGCATCCAACATGCTACTGAGGAAGAGCGGAGGACAAGTACAAGTAGCTCCAGAGCTAATGAAGTGGTTGGGCCAAAGCCGAAAGGACGCTCAGCTGCGGACGCGCCTGGAAGTGAAAGGAAAGTCCGATGCTGCAAAGAAAAATACTGCATAGGAACCTGGAATGTAAGATCTATGAACCTTGGTAAGCTGGATGTGGTCAAACAGGAGATGGCAAGAATAAACATTGACATCCTGGGCGTCAGTGAACTAAAATGGACGGGAATGGGCAAATTCAATTCAGACAATTACCATATCTACTATTGTGGGAAATAATCCCATAGAAGAAATAGAGTAGCCTTCATAGTCAACAAAAGAGTGGGAAAAGCTGTACTGGGATACAATCTCAAAAACGATAGAATGATTTCAATATGAATCCAAGGCAGACCTTTCAACATCACAGTCATCCAAGTTTATGCACCAACCACCGATGCTGAAGAGGCTGAAATTGACCAATTCTATGAAGACTTACAACACCTTTTAGAACTGACACCAAAGAAAGATGTTCTTCTCATTATAGGGGATTGGAATGCTAAAGTAGGGAGTCAAGAGATAAAAGGAACAACAGGTAAGTTTGGCCTTGGAGTTCAAAACGAAGCAGGGCAAAAGCTAATAGAGTTTTGTCAAGAGAACAAGCTGGTCATCACAAACACTCTTTTCCAACAATACAAGAGGCGACTCTACACATGGACATCACCAGATGGGCAATATCGAAATCAGATTGATTATGTTCTCTGCAGCCAAAGATGGAGAAGCTCTATACAGTCAGCAAAAACAAGACCTGGAGCTGATTCTGGCTCTGATCATCAGCAAAACTCAAGCTTAAACTGAAGAAAGTAGGAAAAACCACTGGGCTAGTCAGGTATAATCTAAACCAAATCCCTTATGAATACACAGTAGAAGTGAAGAACAGATTTAAGGAACTAGATTTGGTGGACAGAGTGCCTGAAGAACTATGGTTGGAGGCTCGTAACATTGTACAGGAGGCAGCAACAAAAACCATCCCAAAGAAAAGGAAATGCAAGAAAGCAAAGTGGCTGTCCAGTGAGGCCTTACAAATAGCAGAGAAGAGAAGGGAAACAAAATGCAAGGGAGATAGGGAAAGTTACAGAAAATTGAATGCAGACTTCCAAAGAAGAGCAAGGAGAGACAAGAGGGCCTTCTTAAATGAACAGTGCAAAGATATAGAGGAAAAGAATAGAAAGGGAAAAACCAGAGATCTGTTCAAGAAAATTGGAGATATTAAAGGAACATTTTGTGCAAAGACGGACATGATAAAGGACAAAAATTGTAGGGAGCTAACAGAAGCAGAAGACATCAAGAAGAGGTGGCAAGAATACACAGAGGAATTATACCAGAAAGATCTGGATGTCCCGGACAACCCAGATAGTGTGGTTGCTGACCTTGAGCCAGACATCCTGGAGAGTGAAGTCAAGTGGGCCTTAGAAAGCATGGCTAAGAACAAGGCCAGTGGAGGTGATGGCATTCCAGTTGAACTATTTAAAATCTTAAAAGATGATGCTGTTAAGGTGCTACACTCAATATGCCAGCAAGTTTGGAAAACTCAGCAGTGGCCAGAGGATTGGAAAAGATCAGTCTACATCCCAATGCCAAAGAAGGGCACTGCCAAAGAATGCTCCAACTACCGTACAATTGCACTCATTTCACACGCTAGCAAGGTTATGCTCAAAATCCTACAAGGTAGGCTTCAGCAGTATGTGGACCGAGAACTCCCAGAAGTACAATCTGGATTTCGAAGGGGCAGAGGAACTAGAGACTAAATTGCTAACATGTGCTGGATTATGGAGAATGCCAGAGAGTTCCAGAAAAACATCTACTTCTGCTTCATTGACTACGCAAAAACCTTTGACTGTGTGGACCACAGCAAACTATGGCAAGTTCTTAAAGAAATGGGAGTGCCTGACCACCTTATCTACCTCCTGAGAAATCTATATGTGGGACAGGAAGCAACAGTTAGAACTGGATATGGAACAACTGATTGGTTCAAAATTGGGAAAGGAGTACGACAAGGCTGTATATTGTCTCCCTGCTTATTTAACTTATATGCAGAATACATCATGCGAAAGTCTGGACTAGATGAATCCCAAGCCGGAATTAAGATTGCCGGAAGAAATATCAACAACCTCAGATATGCAGACGATACCACTCTGATGGCAGAAAGTGAGGAGGAATTAAAGAACCTCTTAATGAGGGTGAAAGGTAAAGGTAAAGGTTCCCCTTGACATTTAGTCCAGTCGTGTCCGACTCTAGGGCGCGGTGCTCATCCCCGTTTCCAAGCCATAGAGCCAGCGTTTGTCCGAAGACAGTTTCCGTGGTCACATGGCCAGCGCGACTAGACACAGAACGCCGTTACCTTCCCACCGAGGTGGTACCTATTTATCTACTTGCATTTGCATGCTTTCGAACTGCTAGGTTGGCAGGAGCTGGGACAAGCGACGGGAGCTCACTCCGTCGCGTGGATTCGATCTTATGACTGCTGGTCTTCTGACCCTGCAGCACAGAGGCTTCTGCGGTTTAACCCACAGCGCCACCACGTCCCTTGAGGGTGAAAGAGGAGAGCGCAAAAAATGATCTGAAGCTCAACATCAAAAAAAACTAAGATCATGGCCAGTGGTCCCATCACCTCCTGGCAAATAGAAGGGGAAGATATGGAGGCAGTGACAGAGTTTACTTTCTTGGGCTCCATGATGGTGACAGCAGCCACGAAATTACAAGACGCCTGCTTCTTGGGAGGAGAGCGATGACAAACCTAGACAGCATCTTAAAAAGCAGAGACATCACCTTGCCGACAAAGGTCCGCATAGTCAAAGCTATGGTTTTTCCAGTAGCGATGTATGGAAGTGAGAGCTGGACCATAAAGAAGGCTGACCACTGAAGAATTGATGCTTTTGAACTGTGGTGCTGGAGGAGACTCTTGAGAGTCCCCTGGACTGCAAAGAGAACAAACCTATCCATTTTGAAGGAAATCAACCCTGAGTGCTCACTGGAAGGACAGATCCTGAAGCTGAGGCTTCAATACTTTGGCCATCTCATGAGAAGAGAAGACTCCCTGGAAAAGACCCTGATGTTGGGAAAGTGTGAAGGCAAGAGGAGAAGGGGACGACAGAGGACGAGATGGATGGACAGTGTCATTGAAGCTACCAACATGAATTTGACCCAACTCCGGGAGGCAGTGGAAGACAGGAGGGCCTGGCGTTCTCTGGTCCATGGGGTCACGAAGATTCGGACACCAACTTAACGACTAAACAACAAAGTATATCTTATGCATTAATAAATGTGTCAGTGTAATGTATGTAGATGATAATGTAAAAATGAAATAATTAATACTGTTGACCAGAAGAGATACCCAGTGTGGTGTAGTAGATAGAATGATGGAACAGGACTCAGGAGGCCTGGGTTTAAATTTATGCTCAGCCATGGAGACTCACTGTGGATGTAGAACTCATAAAACCACTCTTTATCTCACTTACCTTGAAAGCCCTTTTAGGGTCACTATAAGTTGCTTCTGACTTGACAGCAGTTTATGTAACGTAAATTCAGAATTGCATCACTGATATGCATGATTGTTCTGGGTGGCTGTTATGTGCTTAGACATACCCAAGCCACGCAGTTGTGTGCTCAGCCACTCCTAGGTGCATCACAACTAGCTAGAAAGCTGCAAAAACCACTTGCACAATTTCTCTTATGTGTTCTGTATTTTGCTATACAATTTTCGTCATTAGTGTTTTAGAGATCCAGAATTATGCCAATGAAAAACAGGAGGATCATTCAAGAATCAAAAAGTTGTTATTTCTAAAGACTGTCTTTGAATTTCTAACTCTAAGATCTCCTAAATTAAAGCATTACAATCATTTGAAAAAACCAGTTTATTTGAACAAAACAAAATTGTAGAATCTACAGACTATAACCTTTGAATTTCCTTGACATAATGGGAATCTGTACAAATCTAGAGAATTTACGCCAGTGTGACCAGAACCCAACAGGTTACTTAGACCAGTGCAAATGAAATGATATAAACTGCAGCAGTGAAGTGCTGCTAGTTAACAAGCTGCTGCTTGTAGGACCTTCTACTTCTTAAAACCCAGAGGTCTCCAAAGACAATCTACAACTTGAAGGTCAGGTCACAAAGAAATACTTCTTGCAGGAACTGTGTGGGAGGGTATGGCACCCTGTCCCAGGGACTATAGTTTTTAATGGGTGAAGTGACACCAGGCCACATCTCAGAGTTCAGAAGAAGCTGAGAGGAGGAGTGTTGTGCCTGAATCAGTAGGAGCTAGCCAGTTCCAAATGTCCGGTATAAAACTCAAAGCAACAGTATATAGGCTGAACCAAAAAGCACAGCTTGTTTGGGTCCCCCCCCCCCCCATAAAAATCTTCAAAATGAATGCAACACAATACAGTGTAAAGGAAAATCTCTGAAGGAGATTTTCATCTGAGCAGAAATGTCTGATGTCCTGACAAACAACCCCCCTTTTCTATGATTTTTATGAGAGAACCCATTAAAAGATGTTGTTTCAATATTGCATGACATTCTTTCATTTGAAAAGGATTTTCAAAGACATGCTTCAGAGGATGAACTACCTTGTCTAAACACTGTGACTTTTTTCTACCCTCATCTATTATTGAGACATACCAGAATCCTACTAAAGGGGTGGCGGTGGTAGAAATCAAGCTATTGCTAACATAACAGCTTCCTAGGCTAAAATATACTGGTGCTTTCTAGTTGCTGAAACTAGTTAAACTAAGCTTTCTTTTCTGCCTTCTGAACAGTCTTTGATGTACTGAAAACCTGGTATCAATTGCAGATTCATAGAATTAATAAATACTTTAGCACTGCTGAGACCAACAGATTGGTAGATGGAGTAGAGTTGATCCTGCCAGTCTTGTTGCCACACACCATATAATTATGCCAGGAAGCCATGCCTCTGGCTGGCCACACATTTGGTGAGCATGACCATGGTCCTATGCACACACCATTATGCATGCATATAACTCCTCCATGTGAGTAGTAACTTTGATTGGCCCAGGACTCCACTTTGACAATAGGAACTGTACCCAGGGATAATCATGAATCTATGATAGACTCATAGAATTGTAGAATTGGAAGGGACCAGGAGTCATCTAATCTAGCTTCCTGAAAATGTAGGAAAACTACAGGATACCTGATGGATGGCTAGCCAAGCTCTGTTTAAAACCCCCAACAAAAGAGAATCTTACCACTTTCTAAACGAATCCTTTCCATTGCCAAACAGATCTTACAAGATGAAGTTCATCCTTATTGTAAAATAAAATTGCCTTTTCTGAAATTTGAATCTATTGCTTCAAGTGATACCTGCTGTAGCAGTGAAAAGCAAGCTTGTTCTATCTTCCGTGTGATAGCCTTCCACATAATTTATCATAACTATCATAGCAGCCCTCAGTCTTCTCTTTTTTAAGCTAAATATTCCCAGGTCCCTGAACCTTTTCTTATAGAACTCAGTTTCTAGACCTTCTACCACCTTGTACACTCTCATCTGGACAAATTCCAGCTTGCTGATATCTTTCTTAAACTGTGGTGCCTAGAAACAGACACAATACTAAGGTAAGGTCTGACCAGAGCAGATCAAATTATTTGCCTTGATACTTCTTGTAAAGCTTCTTTCCAGTCTGCCTCTATGAAAACTCAATGGGAGAGGGGGCCTTACTTTAATATTGCCACCCCACTCTTAATCCTTGAAAGGATATCATGCCAGGACAGACGGGTCTCACTAGAGAGATCATTTCATAGATGGGGCAAGAAATGGAAAGGTCCTCTGTCTTCTCACTGCCCTTCTAACCGTCTTAGAGAAGGTACTCAGAGAAAGATATTAATCTAGGGTGTGGACTGATTCATGACAGAAGCTAGATCAGAAGCTGTAAAAGCTTTGCGGGTTAAAATCAGAACGTTGATTTGGGCCCAAAGAAGTATCAGCAGGTAGTGCATTTGGGCCAGAAGATGTTCTATACACAGGTCTTCTGTTCCCTATCATTAATCTGTCTACCCTATTTAGTACCAAGCTGCATTTCTTACGCTTCTAAGACAACCCTATGTATAGTGTGTGTGACGATCGCCCCACGTCACTCCTGTCACTCATATCCAGGATCTCATTTACATGAGCCTATGAGAGGAGTGGAGGGGCGGAGTCAGCGGATATAAGAAGGTGTGGCAGGGTGAGATAGGGAGTTCAGTCAGAAAAGAAGCAGAGAGAAGCAGAGAGAGATAGAGAGATAGTCAGAGAGATAGTGAGAAGAAATAATAATAGAGATAAGCTGGTCCAGATAAATAGATAGAGCAGGTGGTGAAGGTGGCAAGATATATAATATTTAAATGATTTGATTGTATGAACTGAATAAAGAACATCTGTGATTCCGATTTAATTTAATACACTTCAATAAATAAGTTCTGTTGGCAGTAAGTGTCTGACTAAAGTCTATTACATTGTGGATAAAGGAGATCCACTGGTGGCAGTGTGAAAAAGAGGGAACGTCACAATTGACATCTGCTGGTGGGATGACATAGCGTGAGCACCTTGTTTGGTGAAACAAGCAGGGGCCACGTGGTAAACATCACAGTGTGTTTTGGTAATCCAGCCCAAAGTTTAGAAGCACATAGACAACTGAAGCAGGTTATCCTTATACAGATAGGATGTGGTTGGGCCATCAGCCAAAGGGGTCGGTAGGAACTTGGCACCACTGTACCTGCTGTGCCTTAATAGGTAAGCCATTATGTGTAGTATATACTGGACTGGAGGTTAGACCTGGGAGATCTGGAATCAAACCCTAGAGGGAAATTTGTTGGATGAGCTCAGTCTGATCATTTCCTCCCAGTATAACGTGACTCACGGGATTGGCGTGTGGTTAAAAGCAAGATGAGAAAACCATATATTCTGCCCTGAATTATATGGAAAGAGTGAAATAAAAATACAGTACATATTAAATCTCCACAGAAGACAAAAGAAAATGTGTTCTCTTATGTGCCCTAGATTCAGTTCTCCAGTACATAAAGATAATTTAAAAAATTAAAAGATTTTATAAAAATCAACTTGGTGTTTCCTAGTTTTCATCAAAATCTTTTGAATGAAGTATATTTATGTATATATAGTAATATAAATATAAACATGATCTAACATCATGCAGACTTACTATTATCATAAAAATATTTATTAATCTGTGGGAAATTTTCATATCTGACAAGTGCCCTTTATTTACCGCAAATAATTGAAGATGAAACTGTTGACCATCCACATCCTGTCTAAGAAATACTTTTCAAAATTGTCTGCCACTAAACTAAGGCTCGAATTATGATAGCTGGTAAATTCCAAATACCAATCCAACAATTTCAGCCGCACATTTGTTTTTTAACTCTGAAACAGTAAAGTTCAAGGGAATCCAAGTATGAAATAGCTTGTGAGGAAATTCACATCACTCTCTTAATTTAATTTAGCTATAATAAAGATAGTATTAGTTTCAAACATAGAATATTATCTTTGGCAATTTTGGTTCAAATATATTAGGGATGTTCAGAAACTGCTTGAACAAAATAGTGGGTGGTAGCACCTCCTGAGGTGTAAGATGTAGGAAAAATAATGGGAATGCGTTCTTTTGCTACTTATGGCCAATTGTTAATCAAAACTTATGCCGCACTCCAGTTTCTGTGCTCAAATACTAGTGAGACATAAGATAAGTGTAAGTACACTACAGTTTATATTATAAATCAAGATTCAAAGCCAGCTGTAGGGTCATCATGAGTCAGAGGTGCCAACGATTTAAATGGGTCACAGCAAAGCAAGTCTAAATTGAATCCCTCCTGCCATTGTAGATCTTGTATCTTCACTAAACCAGAGCAGAATAGAGTTTCTAGAGCCAATTAGTCTAAATCCAGTAGTAGGTCCCAAGCAGAACAGACTAATTGAAAGAAGAGTAATTTTTAAATCATCCTTTATGTAACCCTCATTGATCAAACAAACATTTTTTAAAAAACAAATGTTTTTAATCTTAGTTTTAACATTGATGTATGTTTTTTTAAAAATATAGTTTCTAGTGTCTGGCTGTTTGAGAGGGTGTTTTTAAATCAGATTATTTGTGTCTTGGTGCTTTTAAATGTGTTGCTTTTTAATTAATTAATTAATTATTTTGACATATACCACCCCATACTGCTACACCACTCTCTGGATGGTATACAACATAATTATGCAAATAACACTTTGCCCTCCACCCCCACTGAGCTGGGTACTCATTTTACCAACCTTAGAAGGATGGAAGGCTGAGTCAGTCTTGAGCCAGCTACCTGGATCTCTCTGGATTGAACTCAGGTTGCGAGCAGAGACTTGACTGTGGTACTGCAGTTTAACCACTGTGCCACAGGGCTCGCTTTTAGTACTACTTTTATTTACTGTCTTTAATATATTTACTTAATATTGTATAATTTATTGTTTTAGATTTTAACTGTTTCTTTTTAATGATATAAGCTGCCTTGGGTCCTTTTAGGAGAAAGGCAGGATATAAATATTGTAAGTAAGCAAGTAAGCAAAATATTTTAAAACTTTTGATTATTTTAAATTATAATCAATGTTCCCTCTAAGCTGCCTGGTTGCACTGCCATGCAGCTCTGTATTGATGCCACGCACCCACAGCCAGTGTTGCCGCTCATTTGGTTCTGGTCACAGCCAGATAGTGGAAAATTAGAGGGAACATTGGTTATAATTGTTGTGAGCCACCATAGGTCCCCTAGGGCAAGAATGGAAGCGTGTAAGACAGACAGAGAGAGAGACTGTCCCCCACTATCTATAGTTAAGGCTGGCAGTTGGATTTAGTTCACGAAGTTTTAAGAGTAATTAAAAAATAGCAGTGTTCTCGAGGTCTTTGGGAATATAATAGGGGTACTATATTGATTGTTTCACTTGCTGTGCTTTAAGATATCCTCTAATTTCAGAGGGAACAGATCTATGAGGGACTAATACCTATAAAAGCAGAAAAGGCAATTGTATTAAGAAGAGCTTTGTGCACCCTTTACAATCTAGAGCTCATACCTTCTGTCTTGCGTTGTGTGAGTTTGATATGCATATGAAGCAGAACCAACCCCCAACCCCAAAATTCTTGTGGAGGTAAGCTCTAAAGTTACTGTTTCCCTTCTGGATGTCTCCAGGGACATGTTAACAAAAGTCTAAAAGTTTTAATTTAGACCACTTGTGAAGGGATAATCAGATAAGAAATTATTCAGACTCAGAAGCAGTAATTATAACTTTAATGATTTCTCACAAGACTGTTTGATTCTGGTCCCTTGTTTTATGAAAGTGAGAGAAGTATGTATATACCAGTTCTTAAGAGGCGGTCAAAATTTAAGCACAATTATAATGAAATGTTTGTTGCATAAATTAACCAGCAATTAATATGTTTTCTGCCTCCATTTGAGAGATAAGATATTAAAATAATGTTGTTAGCAGGCTTCCCACTGTGAGAATAATTTCCTGATACTTGTACAGCATATTACCATACAGTTTCTGTCAATAACCAAATAAACTATCAAGCTGAAAAAAAATAGTATGATGAAAGCATCATGCAGAAGAACATAAAATTGTTTTATGATGCCAAGCCAGTATCATTTTATGTTTTAAAAATAAATGACAACTTGATTCAAAGAACACTTATAAGTCCTTAAAGTGGAAAATTGCCCTCCATTTTAGTCAGTTAGCCTTTTAAAATCAGAGGATGTTTTGTTGTCAGCTTTGTATGCATTTGCAGGAGGTAATTAGCCAGTGAGTTAGACATACTGTCTTCAGACGCATCACTCAAACTCATTGAGAAATATCATTTAATCCCTCTGTGGAAAAGACTTTTCTGAGATTACAGTTAAAGAAGGTACTCAGCTTCAGATGCATTGGGGGAAAGTATCTTAACCATGTCAGGGTTGACCATGACTAGAGAACAATGTCACATAAAATTGTTTCATGATGCCAAGCCAGTATCATTTTATGTTTTAAAAATTAAGGGCAAGTTGATTCAAAGAATACTTATAAATCCTTAAAGTTGAAAATTGCTCTTCATTTTAGGCAGTTAATTAGCAAGAAAATTCCTCTCTTGAGAACTGCTGAATAGCTCAGTGGTTTAGGTATTGGCTGTGGAGCCAGAGGTTGGGAGTTCGATTCCCCAGTGTGCCTCCTTGACAGGGGCTGGACTTGATGATCCATAGGGTCCCTTCCAGCTTTGCAGTTCTAAGATTAATATTAGTATTATTATAAAGACAAAATATGAGTAGCCATTGGTCATGGTTACTGTAAGTTGAACAACTAACAAGTGTTCACATTGTACAAGAGATTTTCAAATGGTGGCTGTAGTCCACATTTTCCATTCAGGTGATATACACCTGAAAGTTTTAGGATAAGGCAAAAAAATTGTACTTGGACTTGACTTTGGTCTCTCTCTCTCTCTCTCTCTCTCTCTCTCTCTCTGTGTGTGTGTGTGTGTGTGTGATTTCTTTTTTTCTTTTGATGACAGTGCTGGAAGCTATTTTGACTGGGGTTGGATTATCACTTGGTCTAGAAAGGCTCTGGCCCAGGACCTGTGATTTTCATGCTGGTAGCAATCTACTAGATTCTTCCTTGGCCATTTACCAGTAGAAATCCTTTCTAACCAGCCTGGCCTAATGTCTATGGTGACAATAGTGATTGTGTGCATTGCAGAAAAAAAAATTCTTTAACTACAAGTTGTGTATCTTTTGACTTCTAAAACAAAATAAAAAAAAATGTATTAGAAGCACAACAGTTTTCAAGTGGTCCTTGAAAAAGTTTTGAGAACCACTTAGTTACACTGATTCCTATCTACAAAGCAGTTAAATTGGATTACTTGAACTGAAGCCCATGTATTCCCATTCACTTCCCACTAAAATGACTTACATCTAAGTGCTGCTGCTTAACATGATTACACACCGGACTAAAATAATTGTCCAACAAATCCTATCCCATTACTCCAAACTTTGAGCAAAGATCAAAGTCACAAAAAAGTATTGTAGGTTCAAGAGAGCTTGTTAAAAAATGTAAAAACATTTCTTTATTGTGACATTACTAATTCACGTAAACAAGTAGAAGGCAGAAACACATGAAATTGTGCTATTCTACTTATGTTTATCAGACACAGTTACACAGATCTTTTGGGTGTGTTTGTTTCCCACACAGAATAGAAACAAATGAATACTTTTACATATGCAGATCAAATACCTCTGCTGAAAAGAATGGGAGACAGCTTGCAGATAGTGAAATTCCCTGGGCACATCAATGCTTATGTGCCTCTAAGTAATTGCTGAGTTCCGACAACTAACTATAATTTCCATAGGAAGAAGGCTACATTTCAAGAAATAAAATGCATCATGGAAATTTCAGACGAGCAAACAAAGTTGTCTTGGGTTACTTTTGTAACTTTGTAGTGTGATGAGGCAGGTGATTTATCTGTGATTTGTGGATGCTTGTTGACATAAAATTCACAACTGATAGAGTTTGCCTGCTCTATAAAAAGATAATGTCCGACATGCTGGATGATTATTTTGGTAGGGTTACATAAGAATTAGATTCCTTTGGCCATGGGAAGTAATTGTTAGTCATGATTAATATCCCATCTCATCTCTCTCGGTAGTTCTTGTGAGCAATGCTACTTAAGGTGTCTAAATGTACTAGTGGGAATTGAAAATTATAGTGTAGGCCCCTTTCACTAGCTGAAATATTTTAAACCTGTTTCATGGAGGCAAGTATTGGTGTCAATGTACTTTGTGTGAAAAGTGCAATAGAAGCATTAGTATTTGACAGCCCTTGTTGAAATAAGTGAAATTAATGGAGCTCTTTTCATATACGACAAGGCCATGGCACCCCTTTCATGCTGCTTACAGACAGAGAAAAGTCAATACTTTTTTATTACTTGATGCTGACCTACATTCTGCACTACAAGTGCCAGGCCCACTAATTGGTTTCAGTTGTGAGGAAAGTTTGCCCCAAAGAAACATTGGAGCAGATAAATCAATCTTTTTTAGGGTAGCTTAGTGGTTTTGAGCACTTGAAATGACATTTGTGTTGTATTGACAGAAGGGGCTGTTATACCCATTTTGTCATGTCAGAAGCCCTTGTACTAGTTGGAAGTGTTAACCAGTACTAATACATTTACGGGGGAAGCCCCTCTTTGCTGGATCAACATTTAGCTTTAATAGCCGATTGCCATGTTTGTTTTCCTCTCTCTCCCTCCCCCACTCCCCCGTTAAATAGCACTGCATGGCCATTAAAAGGTCATGAAATGTCTTGAGGCTTCTCAGTTCAAAGCTCTAATTTTGCCATTACAGGCATTAGGATTGCTGGAAAGACTTGCAGGAGGACCCCTAGAGTTAAATGGAGGGAGCCAAATTTCTGCCATTGATTTTTAAGCAGAACTTCCCGCTGGGTCCTTCTCAAATATCTATGCTGTGTAGTTCCCCCAGGTAGTTTATTCAAAATAAAGTGTGTCTTGAAATGTACTGGATTGTCTCTCAAAATACACTGAACACGTACCTTCCTATTACCATTTAAACTGTGGCTGATAATGGGCAAAATAAGACATTTACATGTTGCACCAGTTTGATTATAACTATCAGTATATATCTATCAGTATGATCAATGGTTAACTTATTCAAACTTATTATTGCTACACTGTAGGGAAGCTGGTGTTTGGAATAATCGACAAAATTTGTCTTCAGTAAAAAGAAAGTTTTGTTAGAGTGAACTATGCATTTGGGAAAGAGAACAAATTGATCTGCTTCCTCTGAGAACCCTGACTGCTTGCCTCTATCTCTTTTTCCTCTCCAGAGTCATACAGTTACTAATACAAGGATGGTTATACATTACTCTGCTTGGATGTTTGTCACTCCATATACTTAACCTTAAGAATAACATAAGAGTTGGGATCCAAATTTCAATTCAGGAAGGCTCTCAGGAGTTGAGATCCCTGGGTCCTTAAGGATCAATAGGGTTGTACTCTCCTCGTCTTTACTCCAGAGCAGGGGCTGGGCTCATTTGAGTTTGATTTCGGGACATGTTTTGTTACTGAAACATCCTTGGTTGCCCTAACCACTGACCTGCTCTGAAGTAAAGATTAGGAGAGTGAAGCTCTGTTGATCCTTAAGGACCTCTTGGTGGCCTTTGGCATCAACTGAGTTATAGAGGTTTTGTTCCCATCTGTGGAGCCAGTTCCAGAAAATGGCATTCAAAGACTTCTGTTTGGCCCCATAATGATTAAGCTAGGCGCTACTACATAAATCCTTTCTATCTCCCATGTTGTTTAATATCTAAGCAATTGGAACATACTAAAAAACATAAGCAACACCAAAACACAGTCAAAGCAGTAAGGTACAACAATCCATTTAAAACACCATTCAGTCACTCAGGGAAAGCTTGCCTGAAGAGTAAGGAATTTGCCTGTTTGCAGAAGGACAGTAAAGATGGGGTCTGCCTAGCTTCCCGTAGGAGGGAGTTCCCAAGTCTGCGAGTAGCGACAGAGAAAGCTCTCCTCCATGCTCCCACCAAACGCACCTGTGCAGGTGTTGGGTGCAGGAGAAAGACCTCTCCTGGTGATCTTAACACTCAAGTAGGCTCATAAATGGAGCTGCAGTCCTTAAGATTGCTTGGGCCCAAGCCGTTTACAGCTTTATAGGTTAGAACCAGTACTTTGAATTCAGCCTGGAAATGAGCTGGCAGCCAGTGGAGCTGCCATAACAGCAGGGCTGTTTGATCCCTGTAAATAGCCCCAGTCAGATATATGACTGCTGTGTTTTGGACCCACTGAAGTTTCCCGACACTTTCCATAGGCAGCTCCATGTAGAGCACATAACAGTAATCTAGGCAGGTTGTAACGAAGACATGCGTCACCGTGGCTAGATCAGACCTCTCCAGAAACAGGCACAGCTAGCGTAGTAGTTTTAATTATGCAAAATCACTAGTCATGTGTAACAGGGTATGGTGTGTAAATGTTGCTGAACAAACCCTGTTTTTTGATATTATGCATAGGAGTCCTGAGTGGTTTTAGTCCAAACTTTGTGTTGCAAATTATTGACTTTCTTATTGCTACTGCAACCTTGTTCTCTTCCGCCCCCCCCCCCCTTACAGTACTGCTAGATGGTGGTACTATAGAATAATGAAGTTGGAGCATGTGGTGTGCAGTGCCCCTGTTTAGAGCACCAACCACTGTATTACTTTTTCCCTCTCTGCTTGTTTCATTCCTGCTCCATCAGTCAGTCATCCTTCTGTACCAACCAAACACACTCAGACACCACTCAGTTGTGTTCAGGGTTTCTCCCCTCTGTGACTTTATGGCCTAAAATGTTTTTGAATTTCCACAAACCTTGGAATTTGTCAAAACCTTATGGTTACATCCCAGGATTCACAGACTGAACATAAGAAGCAAAAGTGAGCATGAGCTAGCACTCTACAGAGTAGTATTCTGTGAAATAGCAACTTCTAAAGCATGGGTGACTACCCCCATCCTGCAGATGTTTTAGGAGTGCAACTTTCATAATTCCTTCCCATGGGCAATGGTGGCTAAGACTGATGGAGATTGTAGGCCAAAAACATCTGGAAGGTATCAGTTTTCCAACCCATTCTAGATCAAGACTTAAAGCATAGATATGTAAAAGCTGTATACAGCAGCAAGGGATTAATAGAACGATAGCTATAGATAGTCTCTCTGAGTATGCACACACTACTCTTAATACTAGTTCTGTGTGCTCCAAAGTTGAAGTGCTCCAGTGTTTCCTTTTTCCCCCCAGCAGGGCGGAAGTGTAGAAAAGCAAGAAAAGATCATCCCCCTTCTCTCCTTTTCACAGTTACCAACTACTAATTTATTTCAAATCTAATCTAATCTAATCTAAGAACTGCAGAGGTGAAATGACCTTATGGATAATTGAATCAGGCCCCTGTCAATGAGACACAGTAGGGAATTGAACTCTCACAACCTCTGGCTCCGCAGACAAATACCTAAACCACTGAAGCCTAGTCTAATCTTTGGCCTATGTGTTTCTAATATAGGCAAAAGATTAGACTAGTCCTCAGTGGTTTAGACATCTGGCTGGTAAGCCAGAGGTTGGGAGTTCCATTCCCCACTGTGTCTCATTGATAGGGGCTGGACTTGATGATCCATTGGGTCTCTTCCAATTCTGCAGTTCTAAGATTGTTTTTGTTGTTAATTCCATGCCAAGCATATCATCTGATATGACACCTAATTAAATAACTTCAGAGATCATTTCACCCATGAGTACAGGCCACCTTCGCCGCAAGGCTCTTCCCTATCATATACAATCTGTACATCCCCTTTTGTCATGCAACCAGTTGCCGTGCATTTATTTGCCTTAAAGAGTTGGTGACATTTCACGTACCTGTAACCACTGTTTCACTCAGCAGATCCAGTAGTTTTAATACTCAAATGTGAGCATGTCCTGAAATATTTATAGAAATAAGAAAATAAACAGTGCAGCTGCCAATGTAAAATAATCTTGCGCTGAGGGGCTGAAAGGCATAGTAGATTCCCTCTTTGTCATTTTGACTTGCATTTGAAGCTAGTTGTGGGCTTAGTTCCAGCTCAAAAAGCCATTCACTTCAAAGGCATCTAAATTGTCCCAAGGAGCTAATTCTGGCAGGCAGTTGTTATTGTCTGGCAAGTCATCCTAATAGCAAAAGCCGTCTGCTCTCTCAAATTAGTGTTTATTTCAGGGGTCAGAAAAGACCAGCCCTGTTTTGTTTTTGTTTGTTTTTTCTGACAAGAGACGGGAGCAGAGGAACACTGAATATTGACAGCTGTTTTTCTGACCACTGTTTGATTTTGACTTCCTAATACATTAATTTGATTCCCAGTGTGGTGTAGTGGATAGAGTGATGGGCTAGGACTCCGGAGAATAGGGTTTGAATCCCCCACTCAGCCATGGAAACTTACTGGGGAAGTCGAACCCTAACCACTCCTTAAATATCTCACTTATCTTGAGAGATATTAGGTAAGTAAGTAAGTAAAGTTTTATTATGTGATCACAGACCTGATTATACAAAGATAAATACATAGAATAAATACATAGTATAGTATAAAATCTTGCTATAGTGTTTTGCGAATTCTCATAACTGAAAATAAAAACTTAGCCACTACCGGTGTTATTATTTTATTCTCTCCAGACAACAGAAACTTCAGATAGCCTGTGGGAGGTAGACCAGTACATTTACTCATGATTGAACCAAGATATCGAATACGTTTGTTCCTATATAAGCTACATTCTAACAATGATGTGCGCCAAGGTCTCAATAATTTTTCCTGCAGGGACAGATCCTTTCACTGTATGGGGTGTTATTAAAACACCCTTTTAAAAGGACTGAGGGAAAGCAGTTAATTCCAGCCCTTGAAAAGGCAAGGCGATATCTCGGTGCTGTAATTTGGTATAGGTAGTTAGCTGGCCTTGTTTAGGGTCGTTATAAGTAGGTTCCAACTTGACAGCACAGAACACATACACACACATAAACACACAAATTAATTACAATTTCATTTCCCACACCCCCAGTGGAGGTCACATAACTTTTTCAGTATCAACAAAGCAGCTCACAGTTGTAGTGTTTTTGAGTCTAGGCCATACCGATTTCTGCATCTTTTGGGATCTTTCATATTTCTAGAATCTGGCACAATTGATATTGTCATGCAGATATCTATTGTTATGTTTTAAAAGGAAGTTTATAATTCTCATAGTGAATAGAAATGCACTATAAATATTTTGTGAAGAATCAGAAGCATCGGCAACCTTGGTCATTTCTTCCACAGCCTGTTATATGTCACGTCAACTGACTTCATGTGTGTTTGCCTTTGCCACCATTGTCTACATAATTTTTATCCATGTAATTTCTCCTTTTCAACTTTTAACCTTTTCACTTAAAAGTGAAAGGTTACATTTTACGGAAAATTTAATTTATTGTAATTCCCAAGTATTTTGAATTTTAAATGTTTTGATATGCATTTAACGATAATAATTACTGTTCAATGTGTAAGAAACAACACAATCAAGCTGAAAGTTTATTCTTACTGAGGTTACCACAAGTTGATACCGTCTGCATAAACTTTAGCCCAAACTATAAAGAATCTCTGGCTAAAATTTCCTGAATATTTTTTCTGTATCTGAGAGCATCTGTGAGGGATTCCTAATTTGGTTAGACAAGGTATGCTGAAGAAAAGTTTAACTCGTGACTGGGAAACCCATGGCCCTCCTGATGTTTTTGGAGTACAGCTGCCATCCAATTATAGTGCATTATGCTGGCTAGGAGGACTAGTGATCCAGCAACATCTAGAGGATCACATGCAATCCCACAAGTTACATAGGATCATAGGAAGCTACCTTATAAGGAGTCACACTGTTGGGCCAGCCTCTGCTCACAATCCGAGTTTAATCCCAACGGATTCAGGTAACGAGCTCAAGGCTGACTCAGCCTTCTATCCTTCTGAGGTTGGTAAAATGAGTACCCACCTCATTGGGGGGGCAAAGTGTCCCTTGCATAATTATGTTATAAACCAGCCAGAGAGTGCTTTAGCACTATGGGCTGGTATATAAGTCAGAACAATAACTGTGACTGGCAGCAGTTCTATAGGGTTTCACGCAGGATTGTTTCATACCCTACCTGGAGATCCCTTGTATTTCCTGGTGGTCTCTCATCTAAGTACTAAACAGGTCTGATGTTGTTCAGCTTCCAAAATCAGAAGAAATTGGGGGTGTTCAGAGTGGTGTTATCATTCCTTTCACTGGCTTAACTCTTCCCTCTTGCACCATTTCCCACTTTGCACTTCTATTAGTTTGCAGGGAGGCAGGTACAATATAGATGGGTTGTCACTAGAGATGGGGACAAATATAAAAACGGATCGGTTTTTCTGACGAATATAGCCGATTTGTTAAATATTAGTCTATCCGTATTTGTGGGTTCCAGAGACCCCCACGAATACGAAGGGATGAATATTTACCCGTTTTTATTCGTCCTTCATATTAAAAAAAACACACAAAAAACACCATTCTGCCTCCTGGCCGCCGATCACCTGATCGGCAGCAGAAAGGCAGCCACCACCCCACACAGCCACCCAATACAGCAGAAAGGCAGTCACCACCCCACACAGCCTACCCCCCACCCCCTTCCTTTCCCTACCTTAGGCCCCACCCCACCCCCACCGAAACCCTCTTATCTTAATCACTGCTGCCGAGGTCTTCTGGCCTCGGAGCCACACATGTAAAAATGGAGACTGGCTGCCCTTTGCAAAGATGGCAGCTGCAGCTTCATTTAGGGTAGGGAAGCTGCAGCTGCCATCTTTGCAAAGGGCAGCCAGTCTCCCTTTTTACACACGGTGGCTGCAAAGGCCTGATGGAGACCTGGCAGCAGCTATTAAGGTAAGAGAGTGGGTGGGGGCTAAGGTAGGGAAAGGAAGGGGGTGTGGGAGTAGGCTGTTGGGGTGGCTGGCTGTGTGTGGGGGTGGCTGCCTATTGGCTTCTGATCAGCTGATCGGCGGCCGGTAGGCAGAATGGGCTTCTGTGCCTTGTGGTAAACTCTCCTGGGAGGACCCAATTTGTGGGTGAATAACTCGGATGTCCGATATCCAATCTTCACCAAAGTTGGCAGGCGTGTTGGGGAAAGACATAGGAAGCTCCGTTGTGATTCTGGAGTCTCTAAGTACCTGGGGGGAGCTTTCCTGGGGGGTCCACTTTGTGACTATATAACTCAGGGGTCCGTGGTCCAATGTTCACCAAACTTACAGGAGTTGTAGAAAATCGTCTGAGGAACCCTCCCTGCAAATTTGGTGTCTCTAGGTCATCGGGGGCCAGTGTTATAGCTGTTTAAATTGCAGATGAATCAACAGATCGATTCGTCAAAGAATATTCGTATATTCGTATTCATTGATCCGTTAACCTTGACGAATAACGGATCAAAACAAATCACCATTTTTTTTATTTGTCCCGATCTCTAGTTGTCACCCAAATAGGGCTAACCGCAGCTTGGGAGAAGTTTCAAAGAAATAGCCAGGGGGGATTGATCCTGAAGTATCATTTCTCTGATCAAATTAACATCCCCTAGACTGCTTTGAAGCAAAGAAGTTCATAACTCTGTCATGTATATATTGACCAGGGATGTATCTCATTTCTGACTGGTAGGTTGTGGCCCAACATAAATGACTCTGGCAGCATTAGGAAGTAGTGTGAACAAAGGGAATCTCTGTGGTGCTGAGGGCTTCCGTCTTTCTGGCTTCAGCACAAATGTTTGGGCTACTCACTGTCTCAGACAAAAAGGGCATACAGCAGCACAATAACCATTCATCCCAGTATGGCTCACTAGGATGCTGTGTTGCTTTTGGTCTTTGTGTATCTATGCACATGACTGGATCCACCTATTCTGGACCTTTGTTAGAAGTAGAGCAATGCGACTTGCCACAGGTGAAAGAAGCATGAAGTAAAAGCAGTATAAAACATACTGGATCCTGGCCCCATGGAGATGCAGCACCCTTCTAGCACTGAGGCAGGAAAAGCAGCACTCTGAGATATTGAGGGATGGATTGTCACAGCAGCTTGGAAGTTTCACTGGGACCCACCTAAACTTGCCTGCAACTACTTGTATATATTTAGGCATTGGATCTACCCATATGCAGCAGATGTAATGTCCTGATCTGAGTAAACATTGGATATCTGAATCTTTTGAAGTCCCTGCATCATGAATATAGGAGCCTATGAGGTGCCCCTCCACACTGGAGGTGGGACAGACTGGAGTCTTTTCATCTATTTTTTAATTGAATGCATATGCCAGTGGATGTAGTATTATTTCTTTTTATCACTGTTAGCTGCCCAGAGTAATGCTAGATGGATGGAATAAAAATTCAGTTCCATCCATTCATCCATCAATGTGATCTCAAAGCTGAACATGGATAGCCACTAAGAACCAAAGTCCAATATTATGACAGAGAACACTAGAAGTTCAGACTGAAGCACTGAATTGTATAACTTATTCAAAGCTAATTGAGGGGAAAGTACTAGATGAGAACACTGATTCCCCCCTCAGTCTTCACTGTTTTCCCCTCAAAAGTGACAGCTAATTGTATTGATATTTTATTGTTAATTTTAAAATTATAAATTATTTTGATATTTTAAGTAAATGTTTACAAGATGTAGTTAAAATATATTAACCAATGAATAAATGAAATTAAATATATAAATTAAATACATATATAAATTTGTTGATGGCAATGAAATGTTATATAATGAACCCATATGATAACAATAATGTAAGTAAAATCAATGGTATGAATGAGAGGAATAAAAAAGCATCAGTTTTAACACCCTTAAATTGTAAGTTTTGACACACTTAAATATTGGTAACAACATTTTTAAAATGTTCGTGCAAGGGATGCCAGGAGTCATAGCTATGAAAACAATCCTTTTTAAAAACCCTACCTCCATCTATTCTACATTCTCTTCAATTCATAATCGATATTTTTCAGACTGTTATAATGAATTATGTGATCTGCACGCTATTGTAATTCCACATGTTAAATTGTTCCACTGGTCAAGAAAATCTGGATGAAAAGAAAAACAGTATAGTTATTCAGTTGTTACAGATCTCTGCAAACTGAACAGAACATGAAAAACAAGCAAAGTATGAAATAAAATATCATAAGATCAGTTCATAAGAAGTCAGAACTACAATATTGTTACTTGTAATTCATTACTTCCAATGTTAATGAGTACTGAACAATGTTACTTTTCTAAGTCAATCAATAAGGTTCCTACAACAAGAATGGGGAGTTCCCCATTCACCTCCTTCCCACACTGGAAATTGAGCTCTCTTCCCTTCCTCTAATCTTCCTCTTTCTTACCAAAATTTTATCTTTTCTTTTTTTAAAAAATTCAGTCTTGTGTAAGACACACACAACTTCTCCCAAGAGGCTTAAAGCACTTCAGGAAGCCTTGGACAATGGTGTAATATTCTGGGAGCATCCTGGAGCTTTAGTCTTGGAGTGCACTACAGCAATAGTGTTAGAGTGTGGTGGTGCAGCTTGTATTCTGGCAGGGTGGGAGATCATTTTTCAGTGAATGCGCAGTTGCAGCAGACAATGTGCATTAATAAAGTGTTACAGAACAAGTAACATTTTTAAATTAATAGTAATATTAACCTCAGCAACATAGGCCTCCTACTAGTATTTCACCTGACCAATTCGCAGCATTTTTTAAATCTAAAGTGGAGGCCATCTGCCAGGAGCTCTCTCCTTTTTTGAACACAGTAGATTGAGTAGAGACGTCCAGCTCTCCGCCTTGCCCGATGAGACTCGATCTCTTTCAGCCTGTGATGCCAGATATGGTGGACAAAGCACTTGACCGCTGTCATGCCACCACCTCCTCCCTTGACCCTTGCCCGGTCTGGCTAATCAAAGCAGCCAGGCCTATAACAACCGAATGTGCCACTGCAATAATTAATGGGTCTCTCCGGGAGGGCAAGGTTCCCTTTGCCCTCAAGGAGACACTCATTAGGCCCATTAGGAAGAAACCAATTTTGGCGGCGGACGACATTGGCAATGATAGGCCCGTCGCCAATGTTTCTTTCCTCAGCAAAGTGGTAGAGAGGGTGGTGGCTTACCAGCTCCATGCCCTTTTGGATGAAACCAACACCCTGGATCCATTTCAGTTCAGGCCACACCATGGCACGGAAACGGCATTGGTCGCCCCGTTTGATGACCTGCTGAGGGAGGCCCACAGGGGCAAAATGTCTCTGTTGGTCCTTCTCGATATCTCAGCTGCCTTCTATACCGTCGACCATGGTATCCTCCTGGGGATGCTCTTCGAGCTGGGAATTGGTGGTCTGGCGCTAGCCTGGCTCCAATCCTTCTTGGAGGACCATCCCCAGAGAGTACAGCTTGGGGAGAGTGTATTGGCTACGTGGAATCTTAATTGTGGGTTCCGCAGGGCTCAATTATCTCCCCAATGCTGTTTAATATCTACATGAGGCCGCTGGGTCAGGTCATCGGGGGGGTGGGGTTCGTGTCATCAGTACACTTATGACACCCAGCTCTACATCTCCTTTTTTCCTACAACAGTGGATGCCGTTCCGTCCCTTCAGCACTGTCTGGGGGCCGTATTAAAATGGATGCAGGTGAACGGTCTGAGGCTGAACCCAGAGAAGACGGAGGTCCTGAGGGTGGGTGGCCCTGATGTCAGTGGTTTGGGGAACTCCCTCTCTTTTTTGGGGGGGGGTGACTCTCACCACAAAGAATTCGGTTCACAGTCTGGGGGTCCATCTTGACCTGGTGCTTACCATGGAGACCCAGGTAGTGTCAGTGGTCCGTACCGCCTATTTCCATCTTCGGCGGATTGCCCAGCTGCGTTCCTATCTTGATGTGAGGGCCCTCACCACTCTGGTCCATGTGCTTGTAGTCTCGAGATTAGGCTACTGTAATGCGCTCTACGTGGGACTACCTTTGAGATTGATGTGGAAGCTTCAAATGGTGCAGAATGCGCCGGCCAGACTTCTTACTGGGGTGAGAAAACATCAACATATCTCCCCTACTCTGGCTGCCCATTCGTTTCCGCATTGATTTCAAAGTACTAATGATGACATATAAAGCCCTAAACGGTTTAGGATCTCAGTATCTGGCGGAACGCGTCCTCCCACCTAGATCTACCCGAATCACTCACTTTAGTCAAGATAGGCGGCTGAGGGGCCTAACGCCGAGGGAGGCCCAAAGAAAAAGAACAAGAAAGTGGGCCTTTTCGGCAGTGGCCTCTCGCCTCTGGAACAATCTCCTCCCAGAAATTTGTCTGGCTCCCTTCGCTGGGTGTTTTTAAGAGCCAACTCAAGACTTGGCTCTTTAGGCAGGCCTTTCCTCCTGTCAATACCTAATTTATTTGCTATCTTCAATTGTATTAATGTTGTTGTTTTATTTTATTTTTTTATTCTTGAGTCTTGTTAGCCCGCCCAGAGTAGAATTCGGTCTAGATGGGTGGGATATAAATTAATTAAATAAATCAAATAAATAAAAATAAATATGGTATAACGAGTGACATGACAAGCTATATTATAGAAATATTCAAAACTCTGTAAGAGGCATCCCAATTGGACATGTTTTTCTGCTCCATTTTCTCCCTATGTACAGTAGGGGAATAAGATTGTGCCTTCCACATCAATGACATATTGCTTGTCATGCCAGATGAAATTTTTACTAGTAATGTTTAATGCTACAAGTTAAGAAGTAGGCAATCTAACAGCACATGTAATACCTGGAAAGTTCTCTCCCCCCCCCCCCCCCCGAGTGTTCTCTGCAAGGGTTCCATGCATATCTGGCCTCTGTGTGAGAAAGATCAAATTATTACCTGGGTGTGGACAAAACCCCTGAATAGGATGTAGATGCAAGAAATCCAATCTATGTGGCCTCAGATCACATAACTTGGATTACCAAATGTAATCAATTGCAATTTTTGGATCTATACACTTAGATTTTGTAGACATTCAACCCATCAAATGATACACCCATGTATGGATATTCAGGTATACCTAGTGAGTGGGATGGGAATGTACAATATCATTATCCCACCATACCTAGGAACAAGCACGGTAAGAGAGTATCATTCAATCCAGGCTTGAATCAGCTTTAATGTTCTCTTTTTGTCTTCTTCTTTATTTTCCCTAGGACTTCTTCACTGTGCTTCCATCAATTCATCTGTTTGGAAAGTATGGCAAAACTTATTCCAGAGCCGGACAGATACTGTAAATATTTCTCTGCCAACTAATTTTGTGAAATCTGAAAAGACAACAATAAAGGCATAAAGGTTTTAAACAACATTTGAAAACAAAACTTTTGATTGAGATAACCATGCTGGACTTCAAGATCTTCTTTACCTACATACAACTACTGTACAATATAAACCTAGTATTGGAATTCCAAATTAATAGTTTAGGAGCCATCAGCAAGTTCATGACTTGAACTGTTTTTGTGATGGAATCTGTAAACCTCGTTAGAAAGAGAGCTCCATCTTTTCTTTCAATAAGTGGTAATATTTCTAATCAGTTTTCTCCACCGATGAATTTGGAAATCAAAGGCACCTTGTGGGATGAGCTCATCAATGTGAAGAATTAGCTAAATGAACCTATTCCAATAATAATTGTGGGGTTTTTTTACAGTTCTGTGATGTGCCCTTTTTCTCCAATTAAAAAAAATGCAAAATAAAAATTTCAAATGCTCACTCTGTTAATGATGGGATGTCATCTCTAAGTGATTAAATTAATCAAGATTTCCGTATAATGATCACAATAGGGTACTTTCACACTGCCAAGGTACCATAAGAACAAAGATATGCTTGCTTGAAAAACTTTTGATTTCAGGGAATATATCAGCCATGGCATAATAAGTAATTATATCATTCATCTGACTCATATGGTTTCTATTTCTGATTTAACTCCTGCTGGATCTCCTTCTTCTCTTCCCTACCCCTTCAGATTTTTCCGCTACTTTTTCTTTTTATCCCTGGGCACAAAGGATATTCTGGGATTATATCACAATTTTGGTGTCATTGCAGACTTTGTTGCTTCTTACACATTCTTGATTGATTGAAGTTGGCTGATGAGCCCTTAACAGAAACTCTCTGTACCCAAGCAATGGCCAAATGCTGGTATACACTCAGTCCTGTTATTTTACCTAGTGTTGCATAACATCAGAAGTTATGACACATGAAGAAAGGAGAACCAAGCCCTTAGGGACAGGTGCAAGGCATTCATCACTTTCTAACTGACAGCAGCACAAATCAAAGATGTCAGAGGGTTAAAAAGCATATTTGGATGTCTTTTTGGGACGTCTGAATAGAGCAGCTGATCAAATTCCAACTGCTAGAAGTTTCATACATGTCCTGTAAGAAGAAATGAAATGTCCTTTAATTCTGGTAAGTGAGGAATGGCAACCGGAGGCAAGTCCCTCCTCTGACAATTTAATTTCACCAAATAAACCGGAGTGCTTTTGTTCAGGGGGCTGAACAGAAGACACTCATACAAAAGGTGTTGATGAATAAGGGGTGCCATCGCAATTTTTAGATGGGAGGGCTATCTCTTTGATTGATCTAGCTTCAAAGTAGTTCATCTCTTCATGATAATTCACCCTGTGTTCTTACTTACCTTTCTACCACATTTTCCCATCAGTCCGATTAGACTTGGCAGTGCCTTTATCAGATTAATCTTTCTTTCTTGGTTTCTTTTAAATATCTCTGACCCCCAGGATAAACATAACCTGTGCCAAGCAGGCCATCCTCTGAAGCTGCTGGAGTTTTCAGTTGCTGATGATCCCCTGCATATATTAAGGTTAAAAAGAGTACTTCCAATTCACTCTAATCCGCTCACTCATCTCTTTTCTATTCTTCCTCCCAAACAGATGAATTTTAATGTTCTTGATTCTGAGAAACAATAATATGCCTGGATTTTTATGAGATAGACTTCAGAGATTACTACATCACACCTGGTTTTGTACTAATGTAATTTTGTACAAAAAAAAGTACTTAAAAGCAGTGCATGTATGTGTTAGTTATTTAAGAAATTTATTACCAGGTTTACTTCTAAATGTATTCTCTATTTAAAGACTTGAATTCTTCCTCTAGCCAGTCAGGAAGTAAGGGTTCATCCTCAGTCAAGGCAGTTAAGTAGCTAGGAAGGCTACTTCCTAGTATCTTGAAGGAGATATTCTGTGTCACTCCTACATCCTACATCCTAGTTCTTTACTTAGCAGTTTCATCCTGTCTGCCTTTTTGTTTTTTCTAGCTTTCATGTGCTTCTCCCCCTGTCCCACTTCCTTTCTTTAACATCTCAGTTTGTGCCTTTTCTTGTTTTACAGCTTCCATAAATCATTTCCTCCTTGCTACCGTAATGCTACTTCATTGCCCTTTTGTAGATCTTTCAAGAAAAGTTTCTACCACCTACAGACTGCAGACCGTATGTACTTTTTAGTAGACTGAATTTAGAATCTGCAGTATTTTAGTACACTGGGGTGGAGAACCACTTAAAGAAACTCTCCCCCCCCCCCCCGAAGCATATATGAAGCCAGGTTACCACAACAACAGACTTGTGCGCATTGTATGTTTGTATTTTAAAGCTGTGAAGATTCTCAGCCATCCAGGTGTGGTTATTTGGAAGTTGAGTCATGGCAACTGGACATCTTTTTTTTTAGGTTGAAACGTTTCACTACTCATCCAAGCAGCTTCTTCAGTCTGAGGAGAGTTGGTAGGAGATCTCTGATATATCCTTCACATTGGTTTCACTTCCCCTTGGTCTGAATAGGCTTGTTAGAATGACACTGGGGGTGAGGGATGATCCCACTTCTGCAGTCCTTCTCCACCCATTGTCATGGGTCGTTGATGGTTGTTAACAGTGATCTTTCTTCTGTGTGTCCCTAATCCTTCTGGGGACAGATAAAAGGGCAGCATTAGCTACAAGACAGATTGTAGCTAAGGCCTCCACCCCTGTTGAGTGAGGGATTTTCTATATGCACACACTGATCAATAACTGCGATTTCACTCTCATTACTAGAGATGGGGACGACTCACCATTTTGGTGAGTCATCCCGCTTCGTGAGTCGTCAAAAGTTGACGACTCACAAAGCACGAAGTTGCCCCATGAAGCGATGAATAACGAAGTTATTTGTCAATTCGTGGGGGGGTTATTAAAAGAAAACACCCCCACCTCTGCCCCTGCTGCCACCCGCCACCCCCCCCCCGCCGCCGCCGCGAGGCAAGCCAAGGGAATCCAGGCTGCCCTTTGCAAAGATGGCAGCTGCAGCTTCCCTACCCTAAATGAAGCCACAGCCACCATCTTTGCAAAGGGCAGCCAGTCTCCCTTTTTACACATTGTGGCTGCGGAGGCCAGATGGAGACCTGGGCGGCGGCAATTCCGGTAAGGAGGTGTCGGCGGGAGGGGGGGCTAAGGTAGGGAGAGGAAGGGGATGGGGGTAGGCTGTGGGGGTGGGTGGCTGCCTATCGGCCCGCCAATCAGCTGATCGGCGGCTAGTAGGCAGAATGGTTGTTGTTTTAATTACGAAGGACGAATAATAACGGGAAAATATTCGTCAATATGTATTCATCGGGACATAAAATTTGACGAATACGGATCGATGAATATTTAACGAATTGGCTATTTTCGTCGGAAAAAACGATCCGTTTTTATATTCGTCCCCATCTGTACTCATTACCCATTGCAACACAAACTAGGGGTCATCAAGACACTAAACGACAGAGTAAGAAACATCCTCACCTCCACAGAAGCCAAGAAGAAGGAAGCTGGACATCTGAGGACAGCCCTTAAGGCCTGTGGATATCCAAAAAATGGGCCTTTAATAGGGCAATGTCCCAACCCAGGAGGACAATAGAACAGTCTGAGACCCAGAGCCAACAGAAGAACCTGGTCATTCCTTACATGGTGGGTGTGTCTGAAAAGCTCAAAAGGATTTTGGTAAACACCACGTACATGTGCAATTCAAACACACTAAGGCAGAGACTTGTCCACCCAACAGACCGGACACCAAAAAAACCAGGAACAATATAGTGTATGTGGTCCAATGCAAATAGGAGTGTTCAGAGCTCTACATTGGAGAAACCAAACAGCCACTAAACAGGAGAATGGCCCAGCACAGGAGGGGCAATGACTCAGGACCACAGTCAGCAGTGTTCCTTCATTTGAAGGACAAAGGACACTCATTTGATGACCAAGATGTACTCATTTTAGGCTGAGAAGATAGATGGTTTGAGAGAAGGGTCAGGGAGGCCATACATGTGTATATAGAAAATCCCTCACTCAACAGGGGTGGAGGCCTTAGATACAATCTGTCTCCTATTTATCATGCTGCCCTTTTATCCGTCCCCAGAAGGATTAGGGACACACAGAAGAAAGATCACTGTTAACAACCATCAATGACCCATGACAATGGGTGGAGAAGGACTGCAAAATTGGGATTATCCCTCACCCCCATTCCTTTGTCCTTCTAACAAGCCTGTTCAGACTATTCAGGGGGAAGTGAAACCAATGTGGAGGATATATCAGGGATCTCCTACCAACTCTCCTCAGACTGAAGAAGCTGCTTGGATGAGTAGCGAAACATTTCAACCTAACAAGAAAGAAGTCCAGTTGCCATGACTTAACTTCCAGATATTTTAAAGCTGTTCATCAACAACCAATCTGTTTTGCAGTTTATGGCACAATGACCCACAAAGTCACAAGAAATTTTAGGGTTTTGTTTCATGTCTGCATGTTATATTCGTACCCCAGCTTTCCACCAACCTGTGCTCAGTGTGGCTAACAACTGTAATAAAATAATAAAAATACATACTGTGACAAAAATTTGGTAATAATATAATAGTTTAGGAAATAATTTTATTCTCTTTCCCCCAGATTAGGCTAACAGGACTCTGCCAGATGGATTTAAAAAGGTCATCAAAGCACAATGACAAATTACCCCAGTCCTGTTCCTGATTATTCAGATGTAATTACTACTATTTTTGATGGGCACTACTCTTAAGTGAGTATGATTGAGATTGTAGTCTTAATTGTAGAACAGACTACGGTTTGAAAACATGAAGGGAAAGGAAGTAAAATATTTTTTCATATTGTTATTTGGAGTCAATTCTTCGTGGAATAAAGCTAATGATAGAAAATTCTCAGGTAGATTGGGAGTATTTGGAATATGGGTATAAAACACGGTCAGATCTGTCTGAATCTGAAATTGGTTTTCAGTGCCAATCCCCCAAAACATATCACCAAAGATGGTAAAGGAAACTCAGCAATACGTGACACTCCTGAGAATGCTGAAGATGGTTTTGCCAGTTAAGGATGAGACTTACAAAAGGCATGCACTTCGGGCTCAAAGAACTGGAAGCTGTCCACCAGAACTTTCTTACTACCATTCTGGACTTGTCAGCAATAGTACAGTGGAGCACCATTTAGGGCCCTGTGGACGTGGGACACATTTTAAAAGGCATTTGAGGGATGGGCACAAACTGCTAACTCAGTGATTCGTGCTGGTTTGTTTTTTGGCCAAACAGGTGTTTGGCAATTCTCAGTCCTGCCTCAGATACCCACTCAGAGGTAGTGCCTGGAGAAGGAGGGTCAGGGAAGCACCGAACGCATGTTCGGCCAAAAAATGAACCAGTACAAACCAGCAGTTTGTGCCCATCTCTACTTCTTTTCAAGTTCTTGATGTCATCAGGATCCCTGTTGGGGAAAAGGTAGTATATAAATTAAATAAATAAAACAAAACAAAAAAAACACAATCTGAATGTCTGAATTACACTAGAAAAATTGAGCCCCACTCTCATTTTTTAAAAATAATTCAGTTCCCTCAATTCCAGTTCAACCAGTAGCACATTTTCTTGAGTTATTTAGAGCCACAGATGTCAAAGCCAGACCAACAAAGGTTCAGAGACATTATAACACAACTAAGCCCCCTTCAAACCACTGACTGAGAGAAAGGGCAATGACCACTAACAGTATTCAGAGAGCCACAGGTATTATCACTTTTATCACAGTTTTCTAGTACAGACAAAAGAACAGACAAAAATTAAAACTATATATATTTCTAGTATTTACTCTTGGAAATAGCAGCTGAAAGGGGTCTAAATTTAGCTAGTCTTCATATTTGATTCTCAGAAATATTGCTGAAGAAGAGGAAATACATTAAAAACACTGGTTAGCATACAATTTCAGTATTTTAATTTTTATACAGATAGATAAAATTATTATGTGTATTAGGCATACTAGTCTGTAAACTGAAATGCAATATATTTCCACATACTGGGGAAATACTGTGACTAGATGAGCTATGTCTGTTGCCCAGCTGCCGTTGATGGGCAGCTTCAAAGCCCTTACTCTCCTTTCTTATGTAACTTTAATATTAAATCAGAGTTTGTTCTGCTTTGCACTTGACAACCCTTCAAACAGAGGGAGCCCTCAAATGAAAACCATCATAGGCACCCAAGTCAAAGCCCATCTTGGGCAGCCTAGTGTTCTCCGTATGTCTTTACCTACAATCCCAAAGAAGGGCAGTGCCAAAGAATGCTCCAACTACCGTACAATTGCACTCATTTCACACGCTAGCAAGGTTATGCTCAAAATCCTACAAGGTAGGCTTCAGCAGTATGTGGACCGAGAACTCCCAGAAGTACAAGCTGGATTTCGAAGGGGCAGAGGAACTAGAGACCAAATTGCTAACATGCACTGGATTATGGAGAAAGCCAGAGAGTTCCAGAAAAACATCTACTTCTGCTTCATTGACTACGCAAAAGCCTTTGACTGTGTGGACCACAGCAAACTATGGCAAGTCCTTAAAGAAATGGGAGTGCCTGACCACCTTATCTATCTCCTGAGAAATCTATATGTGGGACAGGAAGCAACAGTTAGAACTGGATATGGAACAACTGATTGGTTCAAAATTGGGAAAGGAGTACGACAAGGCTGTATATTGTCTCCCTGCTTATTTAAATTATATGCAGAATACATCATGCGAAAGACTGGACTGGAGGAATCCCAAACTGGAATTAAGATTGCCGGAAGAAATATCAACAACCTCAGATATGCAGATGATACCACTCTGATGGCAGAAAGTGAGGAGGAATTAAAGAACCTCTTAATGAGAGTGAAAGAGGAGAGTGCAAAAAATGGTCTGAAGCTGAACATCAAAAAAACTAAGATCATGGCCACTGGTCCCATCACCTCCTGGCAAATAGAAGGGGAAGATATGGAGGCGGTGACAGATTTTACTTTCTTGGGCTCCATGATCACTGCAGATGGGGACAGCAGCCACGAAATAAAAGACGCCTGCTTCTTGGGAGGAAAGCGATGACAAACCTAGACAGCATCTTAAAAAGCAGAGACATCACCTTGCCGACAAAGGTCCGCATAGTCAAAGCTGTGGTTTTTCCAGTAGTGTTGTATGGAAGTGAGAGCTGGGCCATAAAGAAGGCTGACCGCCGAAGAATTGATGCTTTTGAACTGTGGTGCTGGAGGAGACTCTTGAGAGTCCCCTGGACTGCAAGGAGATCAAACCTATCCATTCTGAAGGAAATCAACCCTGAGTGCTCACTGGAAGGACAGATCCTGAAGCTGAGGCTTCAATACTGTGGCCATCTCATGAGAAGAGAAGACTTCCTGGAAAAGACCCTGATGTTGGGAAAGTGTGAAGGCAAGAGGAGAAGGGGACGACAGAGGACGAGATGGCTGGACAGTGTCATCGAACCTACCAGCATGAATTTGACCCAACTCCAGGAGGCAGTGGAAGACAGGTGGGCCTGGCATGCTCTGGTCCATGGGGTCACGAAGAGTCGGACACGACTTAACGACTAAACAAGAAGAACAACCCGCATAAGCCCCAGTTGGCATGGCCAGTGGTTAGACATTGTAGAAGCTACCATCCAAAATGCCTAGAAGGCACAAAAGGTTGCCTATGCCTGATCCACAACATTTTTTTAAATATGAAAGCCAAACCTCCTTTACAATTTAGAAAGAAAAGGCCAAACCAGGGATATACACTGGCTTTGCCAAATGCCAAATTTCAGGTCAAAATGGGACTATTTCTCCCAGGCACGCCCAGCTCTGGTGTAGTTACAGATCACATGGGAAAATTCAGGATTTGGTGGGTTACAAATAAAGTTGGCCTGAAAAATGGGGAAGAAATGTGGATGTCATATGAGACAGATGCTGAAGTAGCATGAGGTGACAAAAAAGAGAGGAAAAACAGGTCATTACTAACTAACAGCCTTAGCACCATTCCTCATCTAGACATAGGTTCCTTCCTGTACTCTTCAACAGCTGAGAGAGTGGAGAGGACGCCTCAATGAGGTTGTCTGGACTTTATATTGTTTTGTTTGCTGCATTTCTGCTCAGTTCAACTAGTTACTATCTAGGTGAGATTAGATGCTGCAATGACTTGTTTATTTTCATTTTAATTTCAGACTGAGTGAGTGTGACTGCATTGGGTGCTTGCTTTCTTGTCTAAGCTTTGAATGATCAGGCTTTAACCATATTTAGCACAGAAGAGCTTTACTTTCATCTGTCCTTCCTCCTTCCCCGCTCCATGGGATTCAGGATTTCCTTCTTCCATTTGTCATTTGCTTTGTCCCGGTTAAAGTCATCTGTCTAGCATCAGCCAAAGCAAACTTGCTGCTGCTTCTGCATGAGGGGAGACCTCCCTTCCCAACCCCAACAAGACCTATACAAAGGATGCCCATAATGTAGGGCCTTTTTGTAACCCCGAGGAGACCAGGGCAGAATCTTTATTTGAGGCCCTTTCCTCCCTTCTGCCTTCTCACAGGACTTTGTGTCAGCGTTATTTTTACTATCAGCTGGAGAGAGGAGTAAGTACTGTATGTATATATTTCTTTTTACAAACAACTATACTTGACATCAAATATTACAGTTGTATGACTATTAAAGAAAATATCAGGCCAAAGCAAAATAAAAATATAAAAATAAAGAAAACAAAAACATTGTGGCTTACACTTAAAGAAAATGTCTACACATAATGACTGTGATCCTTTTGTAGAAGAGTGATGATGCCACCAGCAAGGGGGGAGTTTGGGTAATTAAAGACTTCCCCCTCACTCTCACAGCTTGTCCAACTTACAAGTAATTAGTTTCATTGTGTGGAAGCTGTGTTAGCCATGAAATAGAAGAAAGAAGTCTAAATACCAAAAATCTCCCTCTGCCAGCACATCATCACCCCTCCACAGGCGTAACTTACACAAGAGGATTTCAGCCAATGACAAACTAAATTCAGAATATCTAAAATGTTATCTCATTTCCCTCCCCACTGCTTTTCTTGTCAACAGAGATTACTGAAAGACACTTCCCCCAGAAGATCCCTTTCTGTGGATAAAACAGACATTAACAACAATTTTGACTATACCATGGTGGAATGCAATTTATTTTTTAATAAAGGCTAATTTGCAAAATGTTCTTTCTCCTTCACAGTTTGAAACCGACAGAGTTAGATAAAGGTGGATCACATCAGGAGACCTGTACAGAACGCTAGCCAAAATTATCAGCATCAATGTATAATTTAAAATGACAGATTCCCAAGTAAACTCATTTAAAAGTGCATAATCTAGGGCCAGCCCAAGATATTTTGCAGTCTGTGGCAAGACAAGATGGGAACCCCCTCCCCATTCCATACACAGCTACCAATTGGGCTAGCAGCTGAATCATATTTCAAGGCAGGTGACATTATACTGTTCTCCACTCTTTCTGAGATAGGTTTATTTAGGGAACTGATTGTGGAACATATATATCTCTACCTTCCCACAGAGAGAAAATGCTGGAAGCTCAAGAGGAACCTTCTCAAGGTGGTCGCCCCATTCAGCCTAATAGTAGGGTCAGTCATTATATAAATTATTCGAGTTACAGAACAGTCTCTGGTTGTTAAATTTCAAATACCTCTTGCCTCAGTATCCCAGCTCTCTTGATTGAAGCATCTTGAATTATTATTTTTTTGTCTTTGTTAGGCAAAGCAAACTTTATTCAATGTAAATATATCCTCTGAAAGAAAGAAAAAGTTTTTTTAAGATGCTGGATTTTATCAATATCATAAAGAAGGGACCCTGGAGAGATCTAATTTTATTTCATCTACTGTATCAGTGAATTCCCTCTTCAGGCTTACCCCCATGTAATACCACACAACAATCTCAGAAACAGATGGAAGCTGTTTTACTCAGGAACTTATCCTAGTGTGGTAGAGAGGGCCAGATGGCCCAGCTTTCCAAATAAAAATCTTTCACAGCCTTTAAAGTAAGTAAAGATTTTATTAATATTGATGGTTGGACATAGCGTAATACACAAGGAAGATTAATTACAAACCCTAATTAAATGTAACAGAGTGGAAGAAGCAGAGCACTGTTTGGCACAGAGCAACTTTTCTGTTCTTGCTGAAACCAGGCAGCTGTATTGTGAGAAAACTCATAGAGCAGACGCTGAAAACCAGAGGTTTTCTATAAGGTCAGTAGTAGAACTCCAAGTACATCGATTTACTAAGTGTCTTTGCTTTAGAATGCAAGTTCTTTCCTCAAAAATTGTTAAGCTTTTTCTTAACTAAAAAAGATACATTTTTATAAGCTATTTTATACTGCATTGGCAACAGTTTGAATTGGTGAAGTCATACCTCTTGCAGCAAGGAACACTGTGATCAGCCATGCCTCATTCCATCAGTCTACAAATGGGTAAGAGTTTTGTTTGGATCATTTTTGGATAAAACTTCCCATGGAATTTGCTTCACAAATTCCATGAAAAGAACTTGCGTGTTTTGTTTTGTTTTTAAAATAGAAAATGGAAAAAAGTACAACTGATAGTTCACTCTTCTATTCAGTGTGTTTTGAGTACTTAGCTCTTTGAAGTGGAGTCTGGCTGTAACCAGCTATACATAACTGGTTATGTGTAATTAATTCCTTTTTCCCCAATAATAAAGTGTGAGATAGGAGACAGGAGGGAGAGCTCTCCCAACCGTGTTCCGTTCTGTCTTCTCATTAAGACAGGAGACCTCCATACCCCTGGAGAGAGTGGGAAGAAAAGAGGAAAAACTCTGTGGAAGTTGGGTTCTGCACTTAGAAAAAGAGGTGAGAAAAACCTAACAGACAGAGGATGAGGGGCAAAACAGGAGAGAGGAAATAAATACTGGGGGCGGGGGGAATGGGAAGAAAGTTGACGGATGTGAAGAAAATATGCTTCTGAATAACAGTTGTTGGAGAACATGAGACAGAGGCTACATTTGCATCCAGGCTCCTCAAAGGCAACTGATTGGCCAATATATAAATAGAATGTTAGAATCAATAAGCCTTTGTACTGATTCAGCACAGCTCTTTTCAATGTTCATAGATTTCAGCATGGACAAAGATGTGGTCTGTGCAAACTATAAATATATAGGAGTCAACATAATAATTTAAATGTGAAAATTCGCAAAAATGTGGATAGAGAATAGCGGATGTGCTACTTGTATGCAGTTACAGTTAATTCCATCATATTCCTCTCCCAAACACACTTTTGCTTACTTTGCTTGATTAAAAACCATGACATTTTAAATGTCTTTTCCTTAAGCTTTACAGAGATCCACTAGCTGAAAACCCAGCAGACTCCATAATAGAAAAGAATGAGGCTGATATGTAAGCAGATGTCATGGTTATGCATGAATGCTCAATTGCACACTTCCTCTTAGAGATTTTAAACAGAAGGGTAGGTTGAGAGCTTGAGAGAATAGTCAAAATGAAGTTCACCACACCTTCTGGTCAACAACCCATTCACCCCAGAATAAGCCACGTGTTTTGCTATAAGATTACACTGATCAAAACAAATGTCCAGCTACAAAGTCTCAGTAATTAATATAATCCAATAATATACCATAGGGGGATGCTGTTAAGTGGATGTCTTTGTTTAAGAAGAGGCTTAAAACAGCATAAGATGCAGTGGGATTGATAGAAAAGTTACAGCATCCTAAGGAGGGTTTTCTGCCTTTCCTGATGCCAGGCAGTCTGGTAGAGCGTAGGTCCTGAGCCTGATGATGCAAAAGAGATGATGGATGGCTGAAAACTGGAATAGGACCTTTCATCATGATTGCACTCCCCACTTCCACACATTCAGTATTCCCCATTTGAACATGTGAGCAGCAGCAGAATCTTGTATCAGGGATAGGGACTTGAGTCACGGAACTTGCTGTCAGTTCGGATTTAAGTTGCACCAGCGACTCAACTTGGACTCAACTCAGTTTTTGTTTTCAGTACAGTAATTTGGACTCAATTCATGTCTTGGATCACAGCAACCCCTTCCCTTTTTTGTGGGGGAAAAAGCTTGTTTTTAATAGAAACTCAGATTTGGGGCTTGAGACTCCAGACTTGGTGCTAAAGACTCAGATTCAGACTCAGACTTGGGACTCAGACTCAAAGACTTGCCGGTGTCCCTCTCTTGCATTAAAAAGAAGTAAATTGAATATTATTAAAATACTTAACTAAACGCAATACAGTTTTGAACTCATCTTGTCTGTAGGATAATGGGAAATCCTTAGCTTCACTTTCACTGTATTTTCTGTAGCTTACACAGCTGGAACGTTTCCTACATCCATCTCTCGCATGTCACTTTTATGACTTTTAACCTCAGAAATTTTAGTAGAAATGTTATCTCTCCTATGCTAAGGCAGCTAATTAGGTGCAAAAACTTTATAGATTTACATAACCATCATCACTGATTAATTTTAATAAAACCAGCACACTCCATTCAATTAATATTAATAGCAAAATCCCTTTAGATTTCAGTCCATTTGGGGTTCATTAATCCCTTTAATAACTTACTTTTTAGTGATGACATCACCGTTCCAATATGCCTTCCTAGTTGAAATTTGGATCACTCCTTTATTTACAATGTTTTCATTTCACACAGGCTTTTATTGTACAATTCTGCTGCTGTTTCTAAAGTGAATTTTTAATGATATAAGAAATTGTATAGCATGTAATTGATAATGGCTGAAATCCTGTTGTGGAGTTCTGCATGCACAATGGGGATAATTATGTCAACAGCAGCACTAAATCACCACTGATTAAATGTAGGTTGCATCCAATTAAAGGTGGTTTAGGATGTGCGTGCAACTTGTACAGAATAAAACTAAGCCACGTACACTCTCAGATTGCCAAAGGAAGCCTTTAATCAGCAGTGATTTGCTACAGCTAGCATCATCTCCATTAAGC
Source organism: Intellagama lesueurii (assembly GCA_037013535.1). Taxonomy (NCBI): domain Eukaryota; kingdom Metazoa; phylum Chordata; class Lepidosauria; order Squamata; family Agamidae; genus Intellagama; species Intellagama lesueurii. The sequence continues at coordinate 320,403,080 of JBAJHW010000001.1, read as the reverse complement.
ATGCAGAGCTGCACAATAGAATTTCAACCATTGTTTTTTCCACAGCTTGGGAAGGTCACTTTTTTACTACATATCCCAGACTTCTCCAGTCATGGCAGTGACTATCCATGCTGGCTGAGAAATTCTGGGAGTTGTAATCCAAAGAAGTTAACTTGTCTAAAAGTTATTATTCTTTCTTTGTTTTCATAGTTTCATTGTGTATTTTTTATCTGCTCTGGGGGTTATATGAGCAGAAGAGCAGGCTGTAAACATATTATATTATAATCATCCATTATCCATACATACTTTTGTGATCAATGGCTATGTAACTCTAAAAGTTCTTTTGTGTAAGCTACATAACCTAAAATACATAAGTCATCATTTTCTCTCTGCAGTTTTCACAGTAGCTGTGTCATTTACATGTTTTACTATTAATTTTATGATGGCTATTAAAGGCCTTCTGGTGTTTTCTGGATTATTTTTAAAATAGTACATGTACAGTATATATGTTTCAATAATATAACTGAATGCAAACATGACAGCTTTAGCATATTATAATAAACTGAATGTGGAGATCTAGAAAGTGAACTGAAAGGTGCTCTGAAAGCATTAGGAAGAAATAAATCACCAGGGGTATATGGAATACTGATAGAACTGTTTCAAGCCACAGGGAATGAATCTGTCAAAATCCTAAAAGAATATGTCAATAAATATGGAAAACAAAACAATGGCTCACAGTCTGAAAACACTCAATATACATTCCAATCCCTAAAAAAGGACACACTAAGGAGTGCAATAAATATAGGACCATTGCTTTGATTTCTCATGTAAGCAAAGTGATGCTCAGTGTGTTGCAACAAAGGCTTTTGCCTTATATGTAATGAGAAATGCCTGTTGTTCAAGCTGGATTTCAAAAAGGAAGAGGTACTTAAGATCACATTGCAAATAACCACTGGCTACTGGAGTGCACCAAGGAATTTCAGAAGAAGATTAGTCTAGGCTTTATGGACTACAGTAAAGCCTTTGATTGTGTAGATAATGAGAAACTATGGGTCAAAAGAAATGAGTGAGCCTCTGCACTTAATTGTCTTGATGTGCAACTTGTATTGTGGACAAGAAGCTACCGTTAAGACAAAATATGGAAAGACAGAATAGTTTTCTATAAGCAGAAGTGTTAGACAAGGATACATTTTATCCCCTTATCTGTTCAGTTCATACACAGAATATATACAAAAAGCCAGACTACATTCAGATGAAAGGAGGGGTGGAAATTGGTGGAAAAAACATCAATAATTTAAGATATTCAGATAACACCATCTTACCAGCAGAAAGTAGCAGTGACTTGAGATGACTGTTATGAAAAGTGAAAGAATAATGAAGGGAAATAGAAAAGATCATCAAGTGTAAAGATGTTTCACTGGAGACCAAGACCAAGATCATCCACACTCTTGTATTTCCAGTCACCAGGTAAGTTTAAGCTCTTAAGCTAAATTGGTTAGTTAATGATTTTCTGTCAAGTCAGAACAGACTTATAGTGATTCTGTGTGCAGAAATGAAACCAGGTCCCATGTAAATCAAGCCTGAACTATCTCTTGAGGCAAAAATGTTGAAACTGAGGTTGTTCTTTGAGCACATGATGAGAAGCCAGGTTTTTCTGGAAAAGACAATATTTACTGACTGACTGACTGACTGACTGACTTGCACAATACGATAACTTTCAAAAAAACAATAACATTACAAAAATGAAAGGTGGCCAGCAGAAAGAAGTTCATGAATGCAAAATAGAATTAATCAAAACATAAAATTAATTAACTAATTTAGGTCAAGGCTGTGAAAGGTCTTCAATTGTCTCCTAAAGCCAAGGAGGGATGGGGCCGATTGTACCTCAGATGGAAAGGAGTTCCAAAGTGATGTGGCCATCACAAAGAAGGCCTGGTTTTGAGTAACAGATTTCTGGACCTCCCTCAGGGTGGTCACCTGAAGCATCCCATTATAAGAGGTGCAGGTGAGATGGGTAGACGTTTTGAGGGGAAGGCACGCAGAAAAGGTGGAAGGCAGCAGGAAAAGAGGAAGACCAAACACGAGATTCACAGACTCCCTAAAGAAAGCCATAGGCTTGAGTTTATAGGAGCCGAAGAGGGCTGTTGAGAACAGGACATTTTGGAGATTGCTTATTCATAGGGTCACCATAAGTCAGAAGCAACTTGATGGAACATAACAACAAATCGACAGAACTACAATTAATGTGTTATAAATTCTCCATAGTGGGGACCCTTAAACATGCTTTATATTGGAGCAGGAATGCTGAATTGCGATGCAAGGATGGGCAATTTGTGGTCTTCCACAAGCTGGATTACAGATGTCATCATCTATCAGTACTGCCTATACTGGTTGGTGCTTAAGGGAGTTCAAAAAGTCTAATCATAGCACTAAGAGAACCCCAAACTAGCCACATCTGCTTTAAATGTTTTTTGAACAAGCAGATCTCCCAGATGTCAGAAACTACTGTTTCTACAAATAAGGCTAATCTAAAGCATGATGGATGTTTTGTTATCACTGTAATTTTTAAAGTTATTGCAGCTTGACAAGGGATGCTATCCATTCTGGTAAACAGAGCTCGAGTACATGGAGCTACTGAGCAAAAGTCACATGTCAAAGCTAGAAAATACTCTTGCATCTAATGTCCCAGATTGGATAGAAAAATCTAGCATGGATAGAGAGAACAATCTGAGAACCTAGGAAACCTTCCCCACAGCCAGAATAATTTGGGAAGCTTGAAATCTTTCCCAGGGGATGCTCTGACTAAACATATAAATTTAACAGTGATTCACCCCACAGGGATTCAACATAGAGCCCTGTTTAGGTTCCATACCGTAGCCTGGGATGGATGACTGTGGCTCTCCAGGTCTTCCTGGACCACAAGTGCCAGCATCCCTCACTGTCATCTATGTTGGCTACACCTGATAGGAGTTGCAGACCAACAACATCTGGAGTGCCACAGTTGCCCATTCCTCTTCCACTCCACTAGTTCTCAAAACCAAAATTTGGAAGGATTACCCCTTTAGACTATAGCTCCTGGTGCCTCCCAAAGCCAGTATGGCCATTGCATGTTGGTTGTTAGATTTGGAAAGGTGTCATCTGAAAAAGGAACTTCTCCCAGCTTTACCAACAAATGCCAGTCAAAAGATAGTTTCCCCCATCCTCATGATTGTTCACAGACTTATCCAGAGCCAGCTCCTGGCTAAGATGGCCCTAAGCAACCTTCCATCCCATTGCAGGGCCCTGTTTTTCCCTCACACTCTCCCCTCCTCTATCACTGTTAATTCCTCTCTGCATTCCCTTTACCTCATGTTGGTGGACTGTGGGAGATTGTTAGCCTATTAGGAGCAATGGCAGGCTAGACCTTGGGATTGATTACTGAGTGGTATGTGGTAGGGGCACATGACAGCAATAGGCCTAGCAGTGCTGAGAGAAATGTCTGGCAACTACTCTGGTCTTGAAGCAAGCATCGATCTGGATTCCCTAACTGGCCCCAACATCGTATTGTCCGGGGGCCACACTCTGTTGAGGGTGGAGTGCGGGCCAATGCAGAGTCCAGAGAAGATATTCTTGGACTAATACTTCTAGAATCTGCCAGCCAGCATGGCTGCGGTATTCTGGGACTTGTCATCCAAAAAAAAGGGACTTTCCCCACTTTTGCCCAACAAGCTTATGCCAACTCACTGTGAACCTTCTGTCAATGCTGAAAGAGATGAACTAACAAACAAGGTATTAATTAAGGGGTCCTATTCATCTCACAAAAGCTGTCTGGATAGCTCAGTGAGTTGGGTAGTTGGTTGCAGAGCCAGAGGTCAGGAGTTTGAGTCTCCACTGTGCCTCCCAGGAGAAGAGCCAGCCTGTGTGGCACTGAATAAACTGCTCAGTCCAAAAGCACCCCAAGAATAAAACAATAAATAACTTCTGAGTACTTTCAACCTGGGAAACCCTGAAAAGGGTCACCATAAATTGAAATTGCCTTGATGAATTATTATTATTATCCAGTTCTGTGCAGGCAGGGAGGAACAGACTTGCCTCTAACCACTACACCACACCTATGACTCACTGCTATAGCTGCTGTAAAACAAACAGCTCAGAAACCCCAAAGTAATTTGTACTGGTTGATACACAGAATTTTTAAAAGGGAAATATGTATCAAGAAAATAACTCTTGTTATTTCCAAGCTAAGGTACTGTGATGTGATTAATGGTTTAATTTAATAGGGCACAATGTAGCACTTTCTCCCAAACACAGTTGAGTTATTGTAAGGCTTTACATCAGAGAGCGGAAAAACAAAACTATGACTCAAGCCATGTTCTGAAGTGATTTAATAGTTTGCTGGAGTATTGCTCACATAGCAAAAGAACATTGAACGAGTTCCTATAATCTATGACTTACTGGCTGTTTCTAAGTGTTTCTGGCTGTGTCAATAAATTGTTCACAGCTCTAATTGTGTTAATGAATTGAACATAATTAAACATACAGCATGTCATGAGCTTCCTCTGGCAAACACAGTCAGTTTCTTAAATAAGACTTCCAATGGGGAAAAAAGCCCAACCATCTCTACCGCTGGCATTTAAAATGCCATCAACTCTCACTGGAAAAGCCTATCAAAATTATGGGGGGGGGGGGGATTCTCAATCTCTAGAGGCGAAAGCATGAAATAAAGGGAGGGTGTATTCATATAAATGTGCAATAAAGACGGGGGCGGCATTGTAAGGTTCATGGAAAATATGGATTTTGTGGAGGAATTTGAATGAAGAGACATAAAACAGCTGCCTCAAAATAAAAACAAAAAACAAACCCCAAACTGCTGCGCTTTCTCTCCTTAATGCCCTTTATGTTTGGAACTGCCTCTCAGCATATGTGCATAATACTACCTCTCTCCTTCCCTTCTTCCCTATTGCTTCAAAAACCTTTACAAACCGTTGGCACAATGCATAAGTCCTTATGCCCTACAGCAACACAGCCTAAATATACACGATGCAAATAATATATACTATTTTCTTATTTGCAAAATTTGTTTAAAATAACTCTGCTCTGTTTTGTTTGTTGGAAATTGTCAACAATATTTTAAGCTTTTACTGTAGGATTGTTGTTGGGAGGACTTTGTCCTTAAAACACAGCATACAAACAAACACGCATGGTCACTCCTGCCTCTACTTCTGTTTCCTCCCTTCTACTAAATTAGTTTGCAAGGTATCTAGGCAGAGGCTTGTTCTCAGTGAGACAGATGAAAATTCTAATAGGGCACAATGTAGCAGGAGATCACCGTAATAGTAGTATGACCCTAACACTAGCCACTCCAAGAATCCAGCGTAATGTCCTGGAGAGATAGGTATTTCCTGCTTGCTTATTATTGGAAGATAAAACCCCATTGAAAACTACCAGGAACAAACAAAACAGAGAAAACAAAAAAGAAAAGAAAACCTCCCCCCCCCCCCAAATATCTCAGAATTAAATTTGTAGAGCATGCACTCCTGTGTGTTGTTAACATGGGACTAAGCTCCACTGAATTCAAATGATATAGTGATAAATTTGGAAGTGTGGGCACTCATCAAAACAATCCCCTTGCTATCCCCCAGGAAGAGTCTAAAAATGCAGGCAAGGGAGATTGGTCTATTACAGAGTTTCCCAACCTTGAGTCCCCAGATGTTCTTGGACTACAACTCCCAGAAATCCTGGCCAGCACAGCTAGTCGTGAAGGCTTCTGGGAGTTTTTGTCCATATGGGGACCCAAGGTTGGGAACCACTGGTCTATATGAACAAATTAGGAGCAGGACTAATATTGTAAAGTGAACGGCTCTCAATTACCCATTCAACAGCAAATCACCCTCAAACACTTTGCATGGCAACAAGGAAAATCAGTTTCTCTCTCTCAGTTACTGTGAGGCAGCTGAACTTTGAGAAGACTTAGAGAAGAACTTCTGGGGGGGGGGTTGCAAATGGTGTCATAGATCTTGCTACTCAGAAAGTCCTGGGTTTCAGCCTTGTGAACCCTGGCTCCACTATTTCACTGCTTACTTCTGACTGGATAGGTTGGACTTGTCAAATATAGAACTGGAATTTGCAAGCATAATTTCAAAATCCATTTTATAGAAAGAAGGAACTACCTGACTATTTTCCCCCCAGATCTCTGATTTCAACTATACTAACCTGTCACAAATGATAATAGAACTTGAAATCTTTGTCATCATCCTATTTGCTTGCTAGAGCAAGCGAAAGTGGATTTGTCGATTATTGTCTACATGAAATGCCTCTATTATATCAGATTTACAATGTACACCTAATGAACTGGGCATCTTGGATCAAGCATTACAGATAGAACTTAAACATCTCATATCACTTTTCAATGAAGAGACTTCACATAGTAAGGTTTAAGCTGGACTGCCATCACTGTGAATAAAGGTTTTTTCCCCCTACATTTCTCAGGACAACATTTTGGAAGCAAAACACTGAAAGGTTTGAAATTTTAGAAATCAGATCTAAGTTTTTTCTGGGAGTAGTTGTCCAAAACAGTAACTTTTCCAAGCTTTAGACTGGGCATATAAGCCCAAACTCTAATAAAGACACTCACTCAAAGTATTGCTGATCTGTGTGTGATAGATTGCAGTAGCCATGTGGCAAATTGCATTTATCTTCCAATTTTGGCGGCCTCCTCTGCCCTCCGCTCACTAATTTATCACCACTGGGAGTTCTAAGATCTGAAACATCTGAGCACCATCAAAGAACCACCATTACCTTTAAATCCAACTGCCAGTGTACATAAAGCAGATTTTGCTAAGTGTAGTAAATCTTGGAGGCAACATCCCTCTATTTTTCAAAATGCACTCCATTTGATTTTTAATTAAACATATTGCCAAATGGTACAGCAATATAAAGAGTTCCACAGAATATGGCTACCGGCGATCTTCACATTCAGGGTATGCTGAAAACAATTCCACAAATCTGTTGAAAGAATGAGTCTGTGCATGTTTGCTCAGATGTATGTCCCATAGTTTATCTTCAAGGGGACTTGATTCCAAGACTGCAGCCTTAGCAGTCTCGTGAAATGAGAATTCCCCTCTGTTATCAGACTTACTGGCTAATACACATATAGCCTGATACATGCCCATAAATGCATGTGGAGAATCACAGAATATGTTTAACTCTTTCTTATTATCCACCATTTGACCATGGTGAGTCTACTGTCAGTGTACTCAGGCAGCTGATGACGCCTTTTAAAGGGCAAAATGCTATACATTTAAGCAGTAATGCAGATTTATTTATTTATTTATTTTTATCCCGCCGTTCTCCTTAAAAAGGACCCAAGGCGGCTTGCATCATTAAACAGAGAAAAGCTAAAAACAGGACTTTTAAGGCATTTAAATATAAATCAGCACTTACCAGTTTAACAACAGTTTGAATAGTACTGGTTCTAGCTGATAAACAACATGTGCTGTGTTATTTCCTACTGAATGTTGAACTTGGAAGTAATTAATTACAAATAACTAGTTACATGCAATTCATTTTCCCCCAATAAAGTAAATACAACTTGTTTACCTTATGAATATAACTTAATGTGGGATAGTGTCACTCTTTTGTATAGATGTAACTTTTCAAAGTTAAAGTTATTTTTAGATTAATGGGGGGGTTGGCCTCACTAAATGGCAGAGGAAGAATATCCTCAATTTAGTGACTGGTGCATAGTGTGTTGTAGGTGCTGAGGTGATGATGAGGTAAACAACAGGTGATATGTTTTGCACTCCAGGCTTGTAGCACTCAGATGTTTTCTTTTAGGTAACTAAAATGTATTTTGCATCTGAGAAACCAGAAAACAAAATAACTTTTTTAAAATTATACTATAATTACAACGTATACTTTATTACAACTTATTCCTTTTCAGAGACCTTAGAATTATCACTGTAACAAATTACTTTTTGCAAGGAAATTTCCAAACTCTGAGAGAGTGTGTATCTGACTAAAGAGAGAGAAAAAGATAGACAAGATTCTGATTCAGAGAGGGATTTTAATGTGCCAATTTTGCAAAAGTACCACCTTAAGGTGGCCTTTGGACCACTTTTGATGATTAATGGCACCACATACTTCAGTCATGCTGAATACTAGGGGGTGGTTAATTCACACAAACCTTAGAAAGCCTAATGGCTTCAGGCAAAGAAGTAGGTCAATGCAGCCCTAAGAAACTGTATTACCACTCTAAACACTTCTGACTTTGGACAGCAGCAATGGCAGTATCAACCAAAGGCAAAGGATGCCAGTCTGATTTAAGTATGGAGAACTATAGGCTTGATGGTAGCCATCACAAGCAGCTGTAGTACTGACATGTGGGGCGCAAAACACCACATTATATTTTACATGTCCTCTCACGGCTAGATAAAAATGCGCAAAAAAAAAAAAGGTTTTAGATGTCCGGAGTGTGCTACATAAAGTATGCTAGGAATGGGAAATATCTTCAATACAGTCGGATAAATTAAAAGGGAGGAACATTCCGTAAGTGAATGTTAAATTAGACTAAATTAAGTTTGTCAGCCAGGATCCAGCTGACTATAGATAGATATGATTCACAGCATTGTTAATAGAGTTGTAGTCTGTGTAACAATAGATCTTATGTGTTTTGCTTTGCTGTTACAAACCTCTGCCCAGACTCCGACTAAATAATTCTTATCTATCTAAAGAGAAATCTTATACAGTGGACCCTCGACCTACGGAATTCATCCGTATTGGCACGGTGGCCGGAGGTCGAAAAGTCCGTAGGTCGAATATGCATTTCCCATAGGAATGCATTGAAAACCATTTAACTCGTAACCGGCCCAAGAAACCCCCCCCCCACACACACACAAAATGAAAATAAATAGTGCCTGATCGCACGATCGGTGGCGGGGGGGGGACCTCCGAGATGCCTCCCATGGCGGCGGGGAAGTCCTGCGGAGGTCCCCCTCACCGCCGATCGTGCCTCCGGAGAAGCTCCAGAGGCACGATCGGCGGCGAGGGGGGACCTCCGAGATGCCTCCCATGGCGGCGGAGAAGTCCTGGAAGGCATCCGGAGGCACGATCGGCGGCCTACGGACTGGAAGGGGGAGGCGGGGAAAGCGCCAAATTTGAATTTGGCGCTTTCCCCGCCTCCCCCTTCCAGTCCGTAGGTCGATTCTCCGGCCGCAAGTCGATTGGAAATTTTGCGACCGGAGAAGTCCGTACGTCGAAAAGTACGCACGTCGAGCCGTGCGTACATCGAGGGTCCACTGTATGCTTCAATTGCTGATAAAGAGGAAGAAAGCAAAGCAAAACAAAAACAATGCCTACATTTCATAATTAATATTCACCAACGAACAGCACATTTCATAATGAAATGTTGGACAATATGGTCCAGGGCCAAGAAATAAATGCGGAGAACAAATTATACAATTTTGTGAAGACAACGAAGGAGAAGAAGAAACTGTACTCACCAATACTGTACTCAAATTACCACTAACAATATTGGATAGGTTAGAAATCCCTGAAAGACAGCAATAACAATAACGTACAGAAACAAATTGATTATATCTTAGTTGATCAGAGGTACTAAACCGATGTTAAGTTGATGAAAATGGACATGCATTCAAACTGTAATCTTGTCAACTGTAGGTAACTTTAAACTTTTAAAAAATACAAAAAGGGAAAAACATAAAAATTAAGCAACCAAGTGATCCATTTGTACATACTGTTATTGAGGAAGGAATGACAGCATAAAAAATACACATTAAGATCGCTCAAATTTAAATGTTACTTGCTATATACTTACCAGTGGTTTTAGTAAATGTGACCAACAGAAAACTCAAAAATTGTTGTTGTCATGTGACATCGTGTCACCTTTGACTTATGGGGATCCTATAGATGAGTGATCTCAAAAATAGAAATTTATGTTTCAAACAAAGTCAATGATGGAAGAAATACTGAAGTTGGTGGAAAGGAAGTAAACATGGAAGGGGCAGAGGAGAGACACGGATTATATTCAGAGGAAGAGGTGGAACCAGAGAAGACCTATTCTATATGTACATAGTTGGGGAGAGGTGCCATGACATACATGGATACATGGATACATATGCTTGTTTTGCTGACTCTGAGACCGTCTTTGATAAAGTCCAAAATGGAAAGCTGATAGATCTGTAGGCAAGAGTAAAGCCAATAAGGTAAGTAACTATCACAATCTAAAAATGAGTATTAAGACAACGAAGTTCATGGTAGCCTGTAAAAGGCAAGCAGTCCAAGATATACAGGTAAGATCCAAAAGGAGTGTGCTGTTCGTTGGTAAATAAAAGTACCTTAAAATCCAGCTGGATGAACAGTGAGGACATCACCATATAATAAGAGTCAAACTAGACTTCCCCGAGGAGCTTCCTAAAGATGAATATTGTGATATGCAAAAAAGAAAAATTGGTTTTGAGAGAGCGCAATGTACAATACTATATATTCTCAGTTCTACTCTATGGCATGAAATTGTGAATAGATGCAACTACAAAAAGAAACAGAATTATTGGAAATGTGGATTTCTCACAGGACATTAGGTACTTCTTGGACTTGGAAGGTTCCCAATGAAGACAATGAAGCCAAGACATAAAAAAACTCATAAAATGTGGAATGTTGCAATCCTTTGGTCAGGTATTTAGGAATGAAAATGCAGATTGTTACAGCTGATCATTCACATCCAAATAAATGGGAAATTATATGCAGCAAGAAAAGGACTTGCTAACTGAAGAATCTTGGAGACTGGTTGGATACAGCATAACATAATTGTTTAGAGCTGTTGCATCTTCAGTCAATATAATCGTAAGATTGTCCAATTTCCAGTCTCCAGTAGGGGGAAGGGGGAAAGGAAGTGAATTAGTGTAAGTAGCAATCTTGTGGACTGAAGACAGAATTATAAAGCTTATAAAGGCCATAAATTAAAGTGAAAAGGGAAGGATTTGAGGAACAAAGGAAAGGAGTCCATGAATTTGGGAAGAAGGAAAAGTTGCACTGAGGAGGGAAATGTAGATGAGAAACGACTAGGTCATATTTTCCCTAGAGAGTTCAAATTCACCAAATATGTATGCACTGAAGATTGCACCATGAAGCACTATTTACACTGAGCAACAGGATTTCAGTCAATGGCACCTGAACGTTAAAAGATAATGAAACTCATAGACTCAGTTGCTGAGATATATTTTGAACTATTAATAATCTCCTGTGAAACAACTATGTTTTTCTACTATAACTTTAATGAAAACTAGTACAAACCCTCTTGACTTTTAAATCTGTAGAAGACTGATTTAAATAGTTCAGAGTATAACCTTCCGCATAGGATGTGAGGAGGTGAGTGTTGGAGCTGCCTGGTCAGTGATCCTTGGAATGAGAATTAGACTGTGTCAACAAGCTCTTCTGTAGGAAAGCATGTGCACAGACTTCTGGGTCCTGCTAAATTTCAGCCAGACTTTGATAAAAGAACAAGACCACAAGAGGGAGATTCCCCCTCCCATCCCCCATTCAGATAGCAATCTTAACTCTCTTTGAGTGTGCACATGTGTGCACCCACATGCATACATGCATGTCGGTGTGTGCATGTTTCAGGATCCGCATCTGAAGAAAATTGCACTACTAAAACCTGTGCCAAAAGTCTTCCAAGCATTGAATAAAGCTGGGAGAATTAGAACATGGAGGTCTGCGTGCAAGGAGACTGGATAGCAAAACAGTGAGGTTTGTCTGGGAGGCCAAGGGAAATAATACAAATTAGACAAGTAATCAATAGCATTCAGACTTCTAAGTGAACACTGCAGAAAAGAAACCTCAAGCTCATTTAAATTGTGTCTCTGGAAAGTTTCCCTCTGTTGCAAACTATAATAACACTTGTTTCAGTTTTGTTAAGTGATATTCCCATTTTGATGGAGATTGTTTATCCAAACAAGGGAGCGAAAGCAGCTGTGTTAATTCTTTTCTCCAAGCAGGCTTTTTATGCATGAAATAGCTTATTATGAAAGAATTGAGAAATTTCAAGATTCAATATTTCATTGTGAGCCTGATTAATTACACTTCATTAAACTAAAGATTAAAAGGAGTAAAGGCATATAGCTGTAGCTAAACAGCAAATGAAGGATGGACAGAATAATCATTAATTGTTTAGTGGAATTGTTTAGGGTCATCCAGTGGAGTATAACAAGGGCTAATGGAATGAAAAGAAACAAAGGGGAATTTAGGCCAAATGTATCAGGGAAAATTTCCTAAAAGACAAGATCTACTATTCTGAGGAATATTCTCAGTGGGAGGCCCATCTCTTAAATCCTTTTATCCTTCGTCCAGGCCAGGGTTAGAGCAACTTGCTCACTGCTGAGCATGGCCCTCTTTCGGCATTATATCACAGCCCAGAGGGCCTCAGTTGAACATGACCTTGGTCAAGCAGTGCATCCCAGATCCATTTATTTGTACACATACTGCTCAGCAACAAATACAAAAACATTTTTAGCAACACCAGTAAATGATAATGGAGCTCACTGTTCATTTCTGAAACAACCAGTGAATGTGAATTCTGAGGGCCAACTAGACATGGTTCTTTTAATAGCAATAACAACAGCAATAACAAGAGGAGCAACTATGGCGCTATAGGTTGCCCCAGTTTTCATTAGCACTGCAGCCATGGCTGTTCCCAGCTCTTCTGCTAAAGAAGCAAGGAGCAAGGCACTGCTCCACCACTGCACGTGTTCCCATGTATGGGCAGCACAACTAGCCACCCATACTTCCCTATCACAGAGAGAGGTATTCACCCCTCCAGTACAATAGAAAGAGGCTGTGGCACCAGCAGGGGCATCGTCAGCAAGCTCCCCTAGTGAAGAGAACAGAGACCGTTGCTCCCCATCTTAAAAGATAGAAGGAGGAAGAGGCATAGTGCCTAACAATCAGCTACAGCAAAGGAGAAAGCAAATTGATGAATAGATGACAGATGTATTAACAGTGGTTGCCCTCAATACACCCACTGCTAGACTAGAAGAAAAAGAAGCAAAGGAGTACATGTTGCCCGGTCTTGCCAAAGAATCAGAGCCCTGGTGACCTACTATAAGAAGGATGACAAGGAAAATCTCCTGTGCCTCATGTACAGACAATTTTCTGGCCACCAGGACACAAAATTATTGGTTGCCAGGACCCCTCATACTTGTATATATCTCTTTGCAATCACTGCTTAGAAGATTGGTTTGTACAAATGGAATAATACAAGCACAAAATCAACAGTTTATAAAATGCAGGGGTATTCAGGTTTTTGTTGAAACTGCCTTCTTCTAGTAAGAATTCTGGGGATCTGTGTCTGAAAAGATTGCTCCATTGATGGAAACGAACTTTTAGCACCTTCTGATCAGTCATGCTCTTTGTATCACATGGAAGAAGAAAACCGACAACCAAAACAACAATCATAAATTGACAGAATCCTGCCCCTTCAACATTTACTTTAATTTCTGTGCAAATTTGCCAGGATAAAAAGATAACATCTTTATGGGTTAAAAAAAAAGTGCATGGAGATTTTTTGGAATTAAAATATTTCTTCTGATGAAAGGGATTAGTTGAAGTTTGCTCACTTGGTGTAATTAGTGCATATGGTCCAGCTGTGAAGAAGTAGCTGAGGACTTCTAACTTATTATTAATTAGGCTCATTAAAATGCAAGTAAGAGAACGATGCCTAGGTAAACAATACCTTATGTCATAAAGTCATTACTTTACAAAAGCTAGTCTTGCTAACAGAAGTCATCCTGAAATTTTGTGTGTGTGTGTTTTTTCTTCAAGGCTCTGTGGGTGCTAGTTAACTACTCCTGACTGACATCAAGGACAGACACACAAAGCTGGAAGGAGGCAGCATTATGGTGCTGATATTTCTTTTCAAATCATTTCATAATATGTCTGGGAGAGGTCAAAGGTTGACAGGCAAATGACAGGCCTTCTTCAATTGCTGTGGTGACACAGCGGGTGTGTGTCAAGAAAATTTTGCCTGGGCCCCTCTGTGATGTGTGTGTATAGGTTGTTGGGTTTTTTTTTGTTTTTTGGGTTTTTTTAAACACGTCCACATTTCTTTGCCTTGTCTTGTCTAAAAATGGGCCAGGATTGGCAGATTTGTAATTAAAACCTCAACAGGGATAGTTGAGAGACCAAGCCTAGGTTACGAAATAGCAGGAAGCGCTGTTCATAATTATAAGGACCTTAAACACTGAACGGATAATGGAATGCTTTATGAATAGGCACTGATTTCAAAAATGAGGGCTCTGCAATCACAAGGACTTTTCATTGTTAATGAGTGATGCCACGTTTCCTATAAGTCAAACAGATCCTAAATTACAGCGCCACAGATGACACATACAAATCAAGTCCTAAATTCCCAACAAACAAGATATTCCATGGTGGGATCCCACCCTCTCCTGCCCCCACTGTTCTATAAGTATTTTGCTTTCTTCGAAGTCTATGCACGCTCACTTATAAATCACTCTAGCGATGCAGCCTCCAGTATAAATGGATCAAAAGATGCTATTGACAGATGCTGAAATGAGTGTCTACCTTTAACACAGGGTCAATTGATAAGTGTCTGACCTAGACTTTTGAGTGACATGAAGTGCTGCCAGGCAGGTCTCTTTGTTACAACAGATAGCTAAACAGTGTTGTTGTCATTTTTAAAAAAACCTCATTCAGAGCTGTTTTTGAGACAATGATTTCAGATGGGGAGGTGAGCTTTAAAGTCAGCATAAGAAATTTTGAGGCCAAGAAATTTAATGGATGTGGGATTTGAAAAGTGGAGTTTGATACAATACAGCTTTCCCAGCATCTGTTTATCACTATCATTAGTTTTAATCATCATTCTGAAAGTGGATATGAGAAGTTCTTTTCCATTGATGCTGAAACCTCCTATGGGAAAGAAGCAATGGAGTAAAAAAGATGAAAGCTAAGACTATCACTGTTTTAAAAAGCAGCTTCTTTGAAAGCACTTGTAGCCTAGAACCAAGTGTGAATCAGGGTGGCAACCCAGAAACTTCTCAAAGGGACAGCTACCACATTTGTTGCAGTGGTGGGCATGAAGCTGACCTATCCAGATATGCCAAGCAGTAATGCCAGTGTGGCACAGTGGTTGGAATCTGATTTGGGAGACCAAACTTCTTATTCCATTGAGCCATGATGGGAAATTCACCAGGTGACCTTGAGCCAGTCACTGTTAGCCTGACCAATGGGGGCTGGCCTTATGTGCTGTCAAGTCCCTTCTGACTTATGGCACTATGAATTAATGACATTCCAAAAGTCCTGTTGCTAAGAGTCCCACTCAGCTCTTGTGAAATCAAGGTCATGACTTCCTTTATTGAGTCACTCCACCAGTTATTTGATCTTCTTCTTCTCCTCTTGCCATCAACTTTTCCTAGCATTATTGTCTAGGAATAATGTCATCTTGTGATGTGCCCAAAGTACAAAAAAGAGTAGAATATAAATATAATTAACAAATCATCCTCATCTTAGAATTGCAGAGCTGAAAGGGACCCTATGGATCATTGAGTCCAGCCCCTGTCAAAGAGGTACAGTAGGGAATTGAACTTCCAACATCTGGCTCCACAGCCAGATGCCTAAGCCACACAACAAAGAAATAAAACTGCACTCAGGCCAACTGCTCATGGAAGGTTGCTCTAAATTTATTGAATGCAATATGGGAAGGGGATATAAGCCGTTTTGAGAACAACAATTTAGGGAAGAGGCCAGGGATGAGCTGAGGCTCTACCCAGCTACTACTGGTATCAGAAGTCACAAGCAGAATTATTGTGTGCAGTATATCTCCCTACCACTACCATCCCAGACCATGGTCTCTGCAAGGCTCTTGGTGAAACTCCTTGACATACTAAATTTTTGCCCTCAGTTTTTCACAGTGAATTAGCCTATGAATGCCCTATGTCACAAGAGGCCAAGACTATTCAAAACCTTAATTATTTCCATCCTTGTTGAGAACCCTGACATTGTGGGAACATCTTCCCCTCCCCAGAAGGTTGCTTCCAGAAAGCAGTCTTGGGTCAAGAATGCTTATCCACACGCACACACCCTCTTGGTCTGATTGAATGGTTGTTTGAAGGCAGGGATGTAACAAATACTTGCAAATGCTCTCATCCTTGGCAAAAAAAACGGGTCATCTCACTACTATATCCTGTCCAAAAAAAAAAAAGTAAATTGCTGCAATATGTTTTTTTCTCTCCTTCCTGTACAAGAGGTGTGTGGGGGAAACACACACTTTTCCCATCAGTAATCCTAACAACAGCCACAATCACAAAATAAGAGCGTTTTGTGTATAAAACGTGTTTTGTACAACAACAACAAAAACCTTACATTTTGAAGTATCTTGATGGCATATAACAAAAAAGAAGGACCATGCCTTGTCTTATTCTTAACCCAGAGAATGCAGAACTTGAAAAGTTACTTTTAAAAAAAGAATTATTTCTAGTTAATTACATTTACTGTTACATTTTTAAAAGCAACTCTTTACTTTTCATTCCTCATAAGTAACAAAAATAGCTATTCTTTGTTGCCTCAAAAAAACAACAACAACTGAACAACAACAACAACAATCTAAAGGCTAGAAGCTATTGTCCTGTGGTATAAAAGACACTCTCTTCCCATCCACCTCATCATTCCTTTAGGACATACCACCAAGAAGAAAACAGGAGCATGAGGCACAGCTTTAGAACTATATGATATTCCTTCTCTTCCCAATTGTGATGCCATGCACCTCAACTACAAATATACCTTATATGTTACAGGTACTGCAAGAAGGAATGCAATAACTAGATGTTTTTGTACTGGTGTCACTTATAACTTTCTTATTGAGGAAGGAATTAAATACTACCACCTAGCTGTCTGTAACTGGTTACTTCCAATTTTTTAGACACCTCAATCTACACAACATATTTCTAAGAGAAATGTCTTAAAGCCACGGGAGAGCTGTGAAAAGTTATCTGTTTGACTATAGCTCCAGGATTCCCCAGTCAGCATGACCGCATCTCCTGATGGCTGTGAAGATTTTAGGAGTTGCAGTTAAATAATAATAATAATAATAATTCCCCCAATGTCCAGGGTGCAGAGTACATTCAAAAGGGTCTGTGGATTCCTTGTGGTCCATGGGCAGATGTTCCCCATCCCTGTGTTGGAGGACGTAATGCACATTGTAGTACATCTGATCTCTATACAGCACATGTATATGGCAGCTTCCATCCATAATGGTCCCTAGTCATCAACATTAGTAACATCGACAGTTGTAGAACGAATAAGGGTTGAACAGTCCACAGAGCTGACTTTTCATGCGAGCAACCAATGTGTGTATTATAGTAAGAATCAGTATGGTGTAATGGTGAAGAGTGTTGTTACTGGGATTTGAACAATCCAGGTTCAAGTTCTCACGAAGTCATGAATCTTATGGGATGACCTTGGGACAGTCACTCTCTTTCTGCCCAGCCTACCTCACCAGTTTTGTTGTGCAAATAATAAATAGTTCTTTTCCTAGGTTCCAGGAAATCGCATTGCTGGTAAATTTGGGTTGGTGAGCCATACGTAGTAAAAATCTATTCACAGCCTGGTAAAAAGAGACAGTTAAGCAAACAGTTATTTGCTCACACTGAAAAAAATGCAATATACAGCATAGCAATCAATGATTTCTGTTGCTGCATAACAAATATGTTAATGTTTTCCCCCTTGACTAGGAGTAAAAATAGTGAACATTATGTACCGCAGGAGGGAAATACTGGAATCTGGCTAGGAAACCTCATTAGAGACTAATGTAGCAGTTGGTCACCTACAAATTATGGTAAATTGCAGGATAGAATTATGAGACTAGAACTGTCAGCTGGTACTTGAGTATTACCTGCTAATCAAAGGTTTGTATGTTTAATTTTTCAAACTGCCATCCTATTTTGGTTTCCAAAATCTGATTTTAAGTAGCTTTTATGAAAAATGTAGAAGTTGCTTGATTTTTCACCTCACTCCTATGTTTAGTTACACCAATCTATTCAACTTCTCATCAGTTAAAAGGTTTTTGAATCTCATTTCTGTCAGATTAGAAAGGATGTGTACTACCTTCCTTTCTAATACTGAAAGCATGCTCCCAATGCCTCAGTGACCTTCCCCCTCCCTCCCCATCACATGCTGACACATCTAGCCTAAATTTGCGTCTTGCATCACCTCAGGATACTCATGGCTAATTTCATTATTTTGGAGAGAAAATGCAAATGAGGCCAGACAGCTGGTGCTTTCCTTGTGGCTAAGAGTGATGGAGAGGCCTGAGGCCTACCTCATCAGAGGCTCTAATACCCTTTCCCTTAGACAGGCCCCGGTGAGAAGCGAGGAGGGAGGCTGCTAGAGCAGCATGAACAGATGGCAAGGAAGGCAAAAGGATGGAGAAGCAAGGCCAGCTTTAGCTATTCAGAGAAAGTTGTTGTGTCAGTTATCTGGACAGACCAATATGGCACGCTGCAGGTTGATTAAAAAAAGGAGGTCTTTCAGATTCCTGGGCTTTTCAGGCTCCTTGCCTGGGGGAGTGTTTCAGTTCAGCCACTTCTTTAAGCATGTATAGAATTCGGGATGCAATTTATCTGACACAATCTGCCAATACTAATTAGAACCCCCAAAACAAATACTTGGTTGGTTAGTAATTCATGTGTATTGTATGGTAACCACCTTCCCTTTCAATGTTTTCTTTGATGCTTTTCAAGAAGTATGCAAGGATATAATCCGTTTTAAAAGATTGTTAACCGCTGTCCTTCTTGCATATGAGACAAAGGGGGAGGAGAGATACTATTTTGCCACATGCCCACATGAGAAAGGCTAATTAATTCACACACTGGTTTTTTTTCCTCAGGCTTGCAGAGGCCAAGGTCAGTCACATATGTCCATATCCCCAGAGTAAACTGACATATGAGGGGGAAAATGTCTTAGCAGCAGCCAAAACCAGACATTCCGCAATTAATTTTGGTATAGGGCTAACACGGTGAGTTACTTCTTCAGAAATTGTTGGAATTATCTGCAAGTTGCACAACAAACTACTCTATCTGCAAAATTTGAAAAGGTGGTCATTTATGGATCAAGCCGCTTTACAACTGGAATGGACAACCACCTGTGGGTGTCCAGTTGTTGGACTGTAACTCCCCTCATTCCCCACTATTAGCTATACAACATAAGAATGATGGAAGGCTACCAGCTGCCCAAGCTTACTTTGCAAAACATAAAGCATATGGATATGTTCTGTTAGATGACTTAAAGGTGTTGCTCACTCAAGCTTATTGTATCACAATAAGAGAGTGACACATAATCTTAAATACATACTGTCATGAGGAGGTATCATTTTAAGTCAACACAGTATCTGAGAACAAATTTCAATTAAAATGCAGTCCAAAAGAAGGCAAATAGGGCCAGAGAGAAATATGGTACTACAGCATATCATCCAACAATATATTATTTTACATAGTATATTATAAACAGCATATAATATTTAAAATGTCGCATATTTGTACTTTCTTAGTGAACTGCATCTTACATTTTTCTAGAATAACATTCCACATGGACCATAGAATTGTATAGAGACCAGCTTACACAGAGTACCTAATTAACACAGATACAATGTAAAAATGCTCTTTGGGGTCTATGGTTTTCTCTTTCCATTGTCCAGCCTATAGCTGGCACAAATTCTTTATAATGTTTGGAAGTGGTGGCCCCCAAATAACATATCTTTCTGCTGTTAAATCTTCAGAATGCTGCTCTCTCTTCAGAGGAAGACAGGCAGGCAGGCAGGCTGGCAAGCTACCTACAGGACAGGGCACATGAGAATGAGCCTGTTCAATAAATGAGAGGTTAGCAAAGTCAGGACAGGAGCCAGCCCTAGCATTAGGCAGAGTGAGGTAGCTGCCTCAGGAAACAGAAACTGAGGGGAAGGAGCAGCACTGTGGTCCTGGGGAATGTCTGTCTCCTTCTGCTTCCTGCTGCCTTCCAATTCAGTGGAGAATGCCGTGGCCATCATGAAGATTGAACTAAAATGCAGCTGCCATTCCAGGCAGCTCATAATGAAGAATGCCTGAGGAAGGAAAATGTCTTGGGACAACCCTGTTTAAAGCAATTTTCTAGCTTTTTGTGCCCCATCTTTCAAGGGGCATTTGAAAGGGATACTGTTTACACCTATTCCCTTTCAGTACCATTAAAAAAAAAAGGACAAGCATCTCACCATCTTAGAGGAAAGCTGGAAATTCAAATGTGGGCTTGCTAAATATAAGCATGCACAACCCTCTCACTCAGCTCTCTTTGCAGCTTCCCAATCAACCAGGATGTCAAAGAAAGAGGTAATCAGGGAATAAAAACAGAGTTTACTATCACAATGCAAAGTGAATTGGACATGCTGTTTAGCAGGAGACACCTAATTTTAAAAAGCTAATATTGGAGAACATAATTTCATCACTCCTGTTTCGAATATTCAGTGTGCTCTTTCAGCTCAAAAACCATTGAGTTTAAGCAATTCAGTATTACCTCTTAGTTATTTCCTTTGGTTATTGATCAATTTTTTTCCAAATTTTCAGTCACAGATTGACACCAGAAGAAAATTTTGAGTTCAGTTTGCTTGGTTGAAAAATCTGAAGAATTCTGATAAATGAAGAACAAACAACTTTCACCAAAGACCATTTCATTTTTTCCACAGCAACAAATCAGGCTCTCTGATTGCTACATTAATAGTAAATATATTTTTCAAATATCCCTAGGATGTCATCAAGTTTTTTCTAATTTGACATTTTCTGATGAATATGGAAGTTTCTTCTTCAGTGAAGGATTTAATGATGCTGAAGGTTTTAGCAAGAATAGCAAATTGTATTAAAGGGTCTAGATTTGTTCAATGCAGAGAAATGGCATGATGGAAACAAAGTCACTTATAAATATGTGTGTGCGCGAGGGAGAGATCGAGAGATCCTGAAACCTTAGTCATATTTTTATTATTTATTTAATTCTTACATGTATACCCCACCTTTCCACAATGAAATCATGCTCAAAGCAGCTTACAATCTTCATAAAATAATAAAAGCAATTAAAACCAAATGTGACCCTAAAATTGTTAAAATTGAACAAAATCCGCCTCTCTATAAAAACCATGAAAATGAAGCAAGCACACAGTTTAAAACAACACAGCAGATTAAACATTATGGGCCATTTAAAAATATATTTTCACACTCTACCACTCTGAAGAGTGAGCATTCCACAGTCTGGAAGCCATACAGCAGGAAGTCCACTCCCTTGGGCCTGTTGGGTAGGCCTCTACGATCATTGGTATTTTTAAAGAAGGCTTCTCCTGAAGATCTTCACATCCAGACAAGTTCATAAAAAGACAGACAATCCCTTAGGTAGCCAGGCCCCAAGCCCTTTAGGGCTTTAAAAGATTAAAACCGAAACCTTGAATTGGGCCCAATGAGCAATTGGTAACCTGTGCGGGTCTTTGAACATTTCCCCCATAGAAGCCTTGACTGTCCTTTTCATGGGAGATCCTCTTTGAAAATAGGAATAGCTCTAAGGATAGACACAGAAGGGCGAAAAGAAAGGTGTGGAAATGAAAGGTGGGAATTGTTCCCAGTGTGTTTTAAAAAATATACCCCAAAGTGTAGCAGAAGACAGAGTAGCTCCCATACATGCTGGAAAATAACAACCATATTTAAAATAATTCACAATTAATGAAAGGACTATAGCTCATTGGAAGATCACATGTCTTACATTACATTAACTCCTCGGACGAATTCCATGATATCTCTAATTTAAAATGAAACAGAGGCAGACAGAGAGATCTTGTGTTTGCTTAAGAAATTCCATCTGTTCTCTCTTGCTGCTCCCTATCACAGAAATTCCCTCCTTAAATTTGGTGCCTTCCTTATTATCCTTCCTCAAAAAGGCTTCTAATCATTCCATGTTGTTCCCCAACTGAAATAAAACATACTATCATACTATCCAACCCATCTCATATCTAGTACCCTTCCCTCTCTCCCCCCCCCCCCTCCATTTCTTTTCTCCACAATTGACATTTAGATAACAGCTCCTTAGGACAAAGTACTCTCTAATTTGAGTAGTGCCAGCTACCTCAGATGATCTGTACGAGTCTTGTATCAAGTCTGGATTATGTAAAGTGATGAGGTTCACTTGCATAGTGAGCAGAAGACCTGTCATCTCAAGAAAGCCCCTTGGACTGCAAAAAAGCTCCGAGTTGAGGGACTCTAAAAAGCCTGTGATGTGGGACAGGTTGCACTTCAACAGGAAGAGAGAAATTGAAGTTCATTACTCAAGAATAGAGATGGGCACGAACTGCCAGTTCAGGAGTTAGTGCTGGTTTGTCTGAAAGACAAACCGGCATGAACCATCAAACCATGGTTTGTGCCCATCTCTATTGAAGAGGATAGTGTGTTCAACTTTATTCTGCTACAACAGCTGGCTGTGCTGATTCACAGGACTTTTGAACAAGTCCTCCAGTCCTCATGAATTTTTTTCCCCTAGGGGAGCCTGAGGCAAAGAATGATTGTTGTCTAAAATTCTGGGCAATCTCTGCAAGTCCAAGTGCCAACATTAAGTAGACAAATCTACTTAATTTATACAGCAGGCACCTGGTTTTCCCTACAAATGATATCAATCCGTTTGGCTCTCTCTCTCTCTTACATGCCACCAAAGGTAAATGGACAAGAGTTCCGCTATACAGCCATTCTGTTGTTCAGCCTTTGAGGTGCCAGAGGCTTCTGTGCTACAGAGGTCAGGTCATAAGTGCCATCCATTTGATCCAACTGGCTATGAGGCCCTTCCGTGTGTTTTTTTTTTAATTTAATAGGAATAACAAATGTCTCCCAAACTGGAGAACACAGCATGCTCTCAGTGATTGCCCTTTGAACAGAGGCATTTTGCTGCATATTTAGAAGCAGAGGAAAGCTGACAGTGGCTCCTGGGGAGGTCATTAGTCTACCAAGCTTGACCTTTGCTCTCCCAGCATTTGCTACAGGCCTGATCCTGACCCCCAACAAAATTCGGGGAATTTTTCTCCTCCTTTATTTAAGCGGCTGAGACGTACAATGTGAAGACAACGGCTAACACCATGACCAAGGGGGAGTATGAAAGTCCAAACAAGGAGATTACAAGAGGTGGGAAATCAACATGGAACCACAGGATACTTTGTGAGCATTTGAAAGTCAGAATTGTACAAAGTAGTAAAACAGGAGGTTTATTTTGACTTGATTCTTGAACCATCTTTCAATTTGTAGCCTGAATTTTCCTGAACAAGAGGGCGATGTTTGTTTATGCATGTATATCCTACCCTTTCCTAAATTGTGCACAACGAGGTATTGAATATTTAATAATAATGTTTACTTCTATATTTTCAGAGTATATGTAGGCCTTAAGCTGTGACTAGACACAGGACATCCATGATCAGGATCTCCTGTAATTAAAAAAATTAAATTAAAATAAGGAAGCAACAGCTAAGAGCCTGTGGGTGAGGGGAAAGGAAGATTCCTTCTGAATCTGATCTGGACTATAGTGCCGGAGGAAGGCTCTTTCAGTTATTCCTCTTCCCACAGTTTTCCTTACCCCTCATGACAGGCCCGCCTGTTGAAAGGGCTCAGTGCACAGTCAATTCCAATATTCATTTGTCTGCCCTTCAGCTTTTCCTTTGCTCCAAACCTTGCCCCAGTTCTTAAACTGTGAGGAAAGGTAAACAGTGCTTTGCTATTTGTTGTTTCTTTTGTTATTTGTTCTCTTCAGCATATGTGACCTTGCCCCACTCCCTGTTATACACTAATCTGTTGATACAAGCATACCTGAGGATGCCAGTTTATAAAGTCACAACACAGGTAAACAATGTATTAAAGCAAAATGTCAGCTTGATATTTCCCACTCTGTAACAAAGATTATGGAGAATGGGAAAATGGTCCTTCTGGAAGCTGGCGCTTAAAACAAGTTGCTCAGCATTGTTCCATGGAAGAAGTTGGAGAGGTTATTAGTCTATCAAGCCCAATCTTTTGTTTGCTTCGGAACAAATCCTGATGCAAATATACCTTGCTGGAAAGTATGTGTGCCATTTTCATGTTCTTGGCTTAGGTAGGTCCTTATCGCAAGAGGTTGGTAAGCAAATTCAATGGCAACAAAAAAGTTCATTGAAGATGTTCATTGACGATGGATGGGGGAAAAGCCCGTGAGTCAAGATGATCAAATAATGTGGACATAATATAGTTCTACAAATAACAATAACAAAATGGCCATGTTCACATGTACCAGTAAGCGATGAGTTATGCTCATTAAACCACAAGGAGATGTGGTATAATGCTGGTGCATGTGAGTGGCTTATTCATTTACAAGTCACCCCTGTCTGTACAAGATAGTGATCCAACTAGTCAAGAACAGGTTAGTGTGAAATCCAAACTCAAGATTATAGTTTGTCGCCCTCACCAAAACAGTGTTATAAGCCAGTTTTAACCATTGATTTACAAATCCTGACTTGTTTACACACAGTAATCCCAGATATGGATATCATGCTGAACAATCACTGCCTGATTTGTTTACCCGAGTATATGAGAATAAAAACAAAACTATTTTGCTGTCCTATGTTTTCAAACTGCAAAATTAAACAGCAGCAGCAGCAAAAACAACACAAGTGCTATTTACTACCTCAGCAAGGCAACATTTCTGGCTGAATCAGGGTTTCCTTAAGAAAAGTACAGTGATCATAGAGCATTAAATAACCTGAGATATGTTGCTGTTGTTATGTGCCATCAGGTTGCCTCTGACTTATGGCAAACCTATGAATGAGCGATCTCCAGAATGTCCTGTCCTCAACAGCCCTGCTCAGCACTTGTAAACTTCAGCCTGTAACTTACTTTAGGGAGTCAGTCCATCTCTTATTTGGTCTTCCTCTTTTCCTGTTGCCTTCAAGTTTGCTCAGCATTATTCTCTTTTCCAGAGAATATTGCCTTCTCACACCCACAAAATGTACAGGCTCCCAGTAGTTGGTCAAGGCAAGGCAGGGTTTTAAGTACCACAACCATCTCTGTTAAAAATGGGGACAACTGAATGGAAATATTTTTTATATATTTTATTGAAGGTAGTAAAAAACACAAAAGTTTCAAAAGATCTCAAAAGGTTTTCCAAAAAGTATCAAAGGTATTCTGGAGCAAATAACCAATTAAAGTATAAGGCAGGAGGAATACAGAGCAAACACACACAAATATAAGAAAGCTAACTAGACTACCTAGTACTTACACACTAGTGTAGTTTCAGCATGGTCTCAGAATATACACAGAATGCATCCTTCATAGCACAGCACAGGAATAACAGCAACTGAGCATAGGGTCTTCTAACAAATAACTAAGCTCATTAAAGTAACTTCTGAACTTTTTTTGATACTTTATTCATCACCTTCCAAACCTTTCAAGATGGTCCACCAGTCAGGCTTCTAATTCCCTAAATTTCTGCCCCCTGCCTTCACCACAGCTGAAGTCATTCCCCAAATAACACAGCACCAAGAATGGGGTCTTGAAGTTACAGCCCAACAGATAAATCACAGGTGGTGCTTCCATTCCTTTGTTCAAGTTCAAGTTTATTGAATATGATCAAATAAAATCATGATAAAATCACAGACATAAAATAATAAGAAACCCTTCATATCTGGGAGTCCCCTGCACAATTGATCGCAATGGCTTTCAGGAAATTAGCTCGAATATTTCCATTCCTTTGTTGGCAAAAGCTGCCTCCCTCCTTTCTCTCAGCTAGTCCTTCCCAAGCACCAAGAAAAGCCTGATTTTTTTTCCAGAAAGGTTCCCTAATCCATGTTCCCCCAATTTCTCAGTCTCTTCACATGATTGGTTTGAGGTAAAAATGGCTGTGTATATTAGGATATTGCCCGTTCTGGATTTTGCAGGTTTGCAATCTATTTTTGCAATCACATATCTGAAGAAATTTAAACCTCTATTCCTTCCTACCTTCTTTCTTCCCTCTTTTTCCCCCCTCCTACGCAAGGCTTACAAAAGGTAGAGTGATCGCAAGGGGAGATGTCTTGTTATGCAGGTGTTATGGCTGCTGACATGTGATAAATTGCACTGTTACAGTTTAGGAGGTACATTTATTTATCATGTAGCTCACAGACTACCATGTGGTGATTCCTTTCACATATAGGCTACATAAATGCAGTGTTAGCTACACAGTAAACAAAGAAGAGCCTTTTCTGGGTGCAGGCTCTTAAGGAACATGCAAAGCCTTTTTGCTGGAAAGGACCAAGGGTGTCGTCAGTTTGAAAATGCTTCTGTTCTTGTTCCATTTTTTAAAATGGGACTTGTGTAAGAGAACTTCCTAATACAATTTGGTTCAAAAAGCTATGTAGTCTAACCTCTTATGAAAAGCAAAAGATATGTAGACAACACCCCTCAGATATTATGATGTGTTTAAATAGGTTACCTTGTCCGTACCTCTGAAATTCATTTGTAAGACAGCAACCGGAAATGGATAACATGTCTGTTGTCCTCTCACAGACATGTTATATGTGGCTCTAAATGCTTCTGTTCCATGGCGGCAGCTTGTACTCGTGTAGCACCTATTTCATTTTCCCATCCCACTATTGCCACAGTCTACGTGTTATCACTGTGATTAGAAAGAAAGGAGGGGTCAAAAACAATTCCTTGGGCCTGATTCTGCCCACCATTGCCTCTAGTTTCACTGCTGCTTTGTTTGTCTGTGGCAAAGATGAGCCTTAGCTTAAAATGTCCTGTGTCACTTTGCCTCATGCTTATCTCTGATAAAAGCCCTTACAGTGTTGGGCAGGGATTGAAGGTCTGCCTCAGAGGTCCTACTTATAGGCCTGTTGGTAAGTTCTGTTCAGTTGGCATTTCTGACAGTCAGGGACTTACCTGTTACAGCCTCTAAATTATAGAGTTCCCTCATCCCATCACTGCAAAGTGCTTCTTGTTTTTAAATATAATAATAATCATGTGCCATGAAGTCCATTATGACTTATGGTGACCTTTTTTAAAAGGTTTTCCAAGTAGAAAACACTCAGAAATGGTTTACCCTTTCATTCTTCTGGGGCCACCCTGGGAAGCTGGCTCTACTCACAGGAGCCAGCGTGGGGAATTGAACTCCTAACCTATCTAAACCACCAAGAAACTGGTTTTAAAATCCCATTTATTCTAGGCTGCTTTCGTATAAGCAATTTTAACATTAATGACCTGCTTAAAGAACTGGGCATTTGTATTTATTTAAGAATCCTGTTGTTATTTTACCTTAATAACCAACTGGTATTTCAGAATTCAATGTTGTGCTATTCTGACCTCCGTGAATTTGGTTTCACTGTCATTTATTTTTTTATTTATTGTTGTGACCTGCTTTGGAAGGTCCATTTCTTAAAATAAATATACCCATATGAACATAATAACATAAAAAACCAAACAGACACATCTATAAAGTACTGTCCCTTCCTAAAATATTCATGAAATGCCTGGTGGGGTCGAAAGCCATGACTAGGCTTTTTAGGTGCTAAATGGCCATAGAAATTCTATAGGGCTTCAGTGAGAGTTTTTTTATTTTATTTTTATTTATTTTATTTATTGCATTTATACCCCGCCTATCTAGTCGAACGACCACTCTAGGCGGCTAGAGTGTTTTATGGTTGTCTTGAAGAGGGGGTTCATCCCCTTTCCTAAAAACCACTTTTGAGACTTTTCATCATGCTCATCTTATTGACACAATTGATTGAATGTGGCACAATATCATCATTCCCATTTTACAGGTAGAAAACAGCAAGTAAGAACAACAATTTGTTCAAGTTTCCTCAAATGAGCTGGGGTTTAATACTGTTACAATATTAATACATTGCTTATGCATTAGTACATTTAATAACCTGGGTCTCTTGATAGCTAGACAGATAGTACTGGGATCCACCCTAAAATATATATGTTCATCTATGTCTCAGGGTATATAGATTGTAGTGAATGCCTGAAATTTGGTGAATGTGGATGATCCCAAATGAATTTTGTAAATAACCAAAAACTGAGAGATGAATGTTGAGGGTGACTGGATATAATTGCCAGTATTCACTTGAGAATGTCAAGGACATTCACTGTAATATAGTATATAACAGAGACATCCTGATTGGGATAGGATGGGAGAAGTAAGGTTGCAATTCGCCTGCCACATTCAAAGCCTTTCTGGGTAATGTCAAGCTGGCTGGGCAGCAGGGAGTCAGTTTTTTCTTTCTTTCCCCCTGTGGTTTCAATGGGATGGAGTAAGTCTCTGGCAGCTCCGAACTATCCTCAGACAGAGAAGGAATTTTAGGTCCCTCTCAAATGACCCAAAAGCTTTTCTTCTTCTTTGTGGTCTCTGTGAATGCACACTAATGGGTTAATCTGCACCTGTGCAGAGCAGATTTGGAATCTTCTAGAGCTCAGGCACATGGTGCCAGGACCTCCCACACGCTGGCTATAACCCCGCCCCTGGCTCCGAGTGCCTCAGTTCCGTTTCTGCTGCCGCTACTGCAGCAACTCGAATCGGAGCCTTGTGATTGTTTTCTTTCCCTCAACCTTAAATCAAACTTTAGACCTCCCGGTTTATCGACTTTGGCTTGGATGACTCTTCTCCTGATTCGTGAGTTCAATGCTAAAGCATAAAACTGTGTTATTCTGTTTAAAAGTTTATGGCCACGTCGGGGCCTTTCAGGTGCTGTGCGTCTTGTAACAACAAAGTACCTCTTTCCGACGGCCATTCACAGTGTTTGTTCTGCCTCGGCGAGGAGCACCAGCCTGCTTCGTGCACTGTCTGTAAGGCTTTTACTAAGCCTGCATTGAAGCAGAGACTTCAGAGGCTGCGTTCCTATTTGTAGGAAAAATCACTCTGCCCTACACAACCCTCGGCTATGGAACCGCCACGTGCTCCTCTTTCTGATACTTCTTCAGCCGCCATTCATTCGCCTATGGCAGGTCGTAGATTGACAAAATCGGTGTCCTCGGTCTCGAGGTCGACCGCTTCGGTGTCGGCATAGAAACCACCTTCGACCTCAATGCCAAAGAAAAAGAAAAAGTCGTCTTCTAAGTCTTCTAGGCCACCGACTGCACCTTCTCCGTCGGCGCCGATATCTCATGTCCGGCATGACACAGTATCTCTCTCTATACAGTCAGGAGATCATGAAACTCCTCCCTCGAGGCCAGAGTTGGCGCTATCGCCGCACATGAGTCTCTCTCCCGAGTCCGTACATAGCTCGGTCGAGATCCAACTCGAGACTCGGACCAGCCCTGTATCTCCACCGGGCTCGGTAGCGGATGCACCCCGTAAAAAGAAGCAGAAGACTCAACACCTTGAACCCGAGCCCAACCAGGCTCGACATCTACCACCGCCTGGAGAATACCCTCCTTATGAAGAATTCTGGCGCCCTCCCTGGGACAACCCGAGGGACTATTTCGATCCCAGAGGCTATGGTCTTGAGGCGCGTAGACTTCCGATGCCTTATGATCCGGACTCATATTTTCGGGCTTGCCACTGGCCGCCGTATTATGAGCCATATCCTTCACCTCCTCGATACCGTCCATATCCAGATGATTATTTTCGTCATCCTGATAGTCGGCGTGTTCCTCCTCCATCTCGAGGGCAGGCTGTTTGACCAAGGCCTCAGGACCCTCTACCAACTTCGGGTTCTAGGACCTGTGCATTGGGTCCGTCTTCGGTATCTCGCCCATTTTTGGAGCCGACTCCCCTGCCACCGCTCTCACCAAGCCATGCTTCGCGGTGTCCGGAAGAAGACCTGGTCGACGCCGCAACTGTTCGGACCGCCCAGTTTGACCTACCTCGAGCCCGAGCATCGTTCTCCTGGTCTCCTGAACACGATTTTGGGCTCAACACCGGATTGAGTGAGGACGAAGGGGAAATCAGAGAAGATTTTCCTCCTAACATTCCTACTCCGACTTCAGACGTTGCGGGAAGCCACCCACCGTCCCTCTCTCAAGACTATACGGTGTACTCAAACCTGATTAAAAGGATTGCTGAGGTTCTAGACCTTGCAGTTGTGCAACCTCCAGCTGAACAATTAGATAAGGTCTATGAGGATATCACGAAAGATCAAGTGCCACCACTTCGTTTGGCCTTTATATTATCCCTCCTCAGCCTCCTGAAGGAGCCTTGGGACAAGCCGTCGACATCTCATCAGATGCCTAGAAGGGTTGAAAACCTTTATAAGACCCATGGCAAGGATACCGACTTCCTTTCTAAGCATCCCTTACCAAATTCACTCGTAGTCGACGCGACACAGAGCAGGACTCAAAATAGAGCTACTTCTATGCCCAATGATAAGGAGGGAAGGAAGCTGGATGTCCTAGGACAAAGAGTTTATTCTCTGGCGTCCTTTATTCTTCAGGTGGAGAATTATATAGCAGCTATGGGTGCATATCACCGACGTTTATGGACTGCACTACAGTCCATAAACGTCGTTTATGGACTGACGTTTATGGACTGCACTACGCCCTGCACTACAATCCTCAGGACGCTGAGCCTCGCCTACCATCAAGAAGCCATGTCTCTGGCATGGCAAGAGAGGATTGCAGCCAGACATGTTGTCGATGCTGCTGCCAAACAGGTCACCACAGCAATCACTTTGCGTCGACATGCCTGGTTGTGTTCAGCTGGCATCTCTGATGACGCCAAGGCCAGGATCGAGGACCTGCCCTTTGATGGCATAGGTCTGTTTGATCCAAAAACATATGAGATTCTAGAGAACCTTTTGAAACTCCTTAAAACGGCCAAATCTTATAGTACCCAGTCACGTCCACAGACTGCTTGGCGTTGACCATACACTTATCGACCCTACTCTGACCAACAAAGACCACAAACAACTGGCTTTGCAGGTCAGTCCCGACAACAGTTTTCTCGTCAGCGGCCTCGTCAACAGGCCCGCCGCCAAGATCGTAGGCCTAAGCAAAATCTTTAATGCTATGGGCCCACCAGCAACATCTCCCACCTTAATTCGGTTAGCACCATTCCTCCACGCTTGGGAGTCTATCACCTCCGACTCATGGGTTCTCACAATTATAGCCACGGGTTATGCAATTGAATTTGACTCTAGACCCTGCACGGGGCTGCTCAGGGATACGGCTCCCTCCCTCATACTATGACAGGAGGTTGACACGCTTCTCTCGAAAGATGCCATTACCTTCGTTCACAATCCCGATATCACACATAGCTTTTTCTCTCATTACTTTATCATTCCCAAGAAGGACGGAGGACTTCGCCCCATCCTCGACCTTCGCCCCTTGAATTCCTATATTACACCTCGTCGTTTCCATATGGTCTCCCAGGATAACACTATCCAGATGTTGAGACAAGGTGATTGGTTTGCTGTTATTGGCCTCAAGGACGCTTATTTCCATATCAGTATTCGTGAAGAGCATCGTCATTTTCTGAGGTTTTTGCTTGACAGGGTAATCTATGAATTCAAGGCTCTCCCCTTTGGCTTATCCACAGCACCACGGGTGTTTACGAAATGTTTGGCCCCAGTAGCAGCCCACCTTCGTTTGCACGGCTTGACAGTATTTCCCTACCTTGATGATTGGTTGCTGGTGGTGCATTCTTGTGAGCAGTTGCTTCAAGATGATTCGTTTACTTTGTCCCTTTTATCTGATCTTGGACTCCAGGTAAACTGAGGAAAGTCCACTTTATGCCCTACCCAAAAAGTCTCCTATATTGGAGGAGTTCTAGATGCCACTTTGGGTCGGGCATTCCTTCCCGATGACAGGATTGCAAAAATCCAGGCGATGCTGCAACACTTCACTGCAGGAACCAAGGTGCGGGCACTTCAAGCGCAAAGGTTATTGGGTCTGATGGCCTCCACCACTGCGGTAGTTCAACATGCCAGGTTGAAGATGAGATCACTTCAAGCCTGGTACCTGTTGCTATACGACCCTCTCCTCGACCCTCCTTCCAAGCTGCTGACAGTTACAGCAGAGCTGGCAGCACAGCTGACCTGGTGGTCCTTCCGACCCAATCTTCTTGTAGGAAGGTCCTTTGGGCCTCTAACGCCAAGACTTCAGGTGACCACGGATGCCAGTCCAACAGGTTGGGGAGCGCATGTCCAGCATTTGACGGCGCACAGACTTTGGACACAGGAGGAACGCCGTTTACACATCAATTTCCTCAAACTCCTAGCCATTTACAATTGCCTTCCGAGCCTTCGAGCGTCTCCTCTCCAGCCGTGTAGTACAAGTCGCGTCCGACAACACCACAGCTGTCTTCTACATAAACAAACAGGGTGGCACACGTTCACTACACCTCCTGTATCTCTCAGTCCAAATCTGGGAATGGTGCTACAGCCGCCACATCTTCCCGGTTGCTGTTCATGTGGCTTCTGGAGACAATGTTCTTGCAGACCGACTCAGCCGACTCCAAGATTGCAGTCATGAATGGTCGCTAGACGAAGCGGTGTTCCAATCTCTATGCCACCATTGGGGAACACCGAACATGGATGTGTTTGCTTCATCTCTCAACAAGAAGTGCAACCATTACTGCTCCAGGGCAGGGATCGGTCCCCACTCGTTAGGCGACGCATTTTATGGTCCCCTGGACCGGAGGACTCCTTTACATGTTTTCCCCGATTCTACTAATCCAGAAGGCTGTTGTCAAAGTGCGACAGGAACAGGCAAATGTTATCTTCGTCGCCCCTTGGTCGCCTCGCCAGACCTGGTTCTCCGCACTACATCAGGACTCGGTGGACCATCTGCGCCTTCTGTCGCTGCCTCATCTTCTTTCAATACACGAGGGCATGATGTTCCACCCAGATCTGGAGTCCCTCCATCTCACGGCCTGGCGACTGGTCCCTCAGTAGCGGATGTTCTGCTCCATGCTCGCAGGCCTTCCACAACGGCCACGTACGCTCGTAAATGGAAAGTATTTTCTGACTTTGCCATCAAGAATTGCCCTCAAAGTTTATGTAGCCGCGATAGTGGCACACCAGCCTGCGACTTCAGAAGCAGCCGGCTTGTTCCGGCATCCGACCCTGAAACAGTTTTTGAAGGGTCTGAAAAATATTTGTCCGGCCTACAAACCGCCCACACCTCAGTGGTCCCTGCAGCTTGTATTACGGAAGCTCATGTGTCTGCTGTTTGAGCCCCTTGCTACCACTTCTTTCAAGTTACTTACGCTAAAGACAGCCTTCCTCCGTGCTATCACTTCAGCGCGTCGTGCCGGTGAATTGACAGCTCTTCAAGTTGACCCTCTGTTCCTGCAGTTCCACCCTGATAAAGTCACCCTCTTCCCAGACCTCTCTTTTCTGCCAAAGGTGGCTTCCACCTTCCACCTTAACCAACCGATAGTCTTACCTAGCTTCTTCCCGAATCCAACATCTAACTTAGAAAAGGCTCTCCACTCCTTAGATGTGAAGAGAGCACTTTCCTATTATGTCTCCCGGACTGCATCCTTTCGCTCCTCCCAGAGACTCTTTGTGTCTTTCCAAGGACAATCAAAGGGCCTGCCAGTATCATCACAGACGGTTTCCCGTTGGATAGTTACTGCAATACGACTGGCATACGAACTAGCTCATGCCCCTTTGCCAACTACAATTCGGGCCCATTCTACTAGGGCAATCGCCTCCTCCACAGCCTTCCTTAGAGGGATAGACCTGGCGGACGTCTGTAAAGCTGCTACGTGGTCCACACCTCTCACCTTTGTGACCCACTACTGTCTAGACGTCCGTGCCAAGGCAGAAGCTGCCGTGGGAAGGGCCGTCTTGGCATCTGTCTTGTCGTGACGCCCACCACCTGGTAAGTCAACTTGCTAGTCATCCATTAGTGTGCATTCACAGAGACCACGAAGAAGAAAGAGAAGTTACCTACCTGTAACTCTGGTTCTTCGAGTGGTCATCTGTGAATTCACACTCCCCGCCCTTCCTCCCCGCTGTTTGTCACGTGTGCCATGTAGCATGCTGCGCAGCGGCAGGCAGTTCCACGGAACTGAGGCACTCGGTGCCAGGGGTGGGGTTATAGCCGGTGTGTGGGAGGTCCTGGCACCATGTGCCTGAGCTCTAGAAGATTCCGAAGCTGCTCTGCGCGGGCACAGATTAACCCATTAGTGTGAATTCACAGATGACCACTCAAAGAACCAGAGTTACAGATAGGTAACTTCTCTTTCCTTACCCCAAAACAATATATTTCAAGTCAGACTAGGCTCACAACACTTTCCCCAGGGCCTCTCTTCACTAGTGGAGGGCTGTTTCTGCCTCATCCTTCAATCAGTAGGTCTGGAAATTAGGACTACTGACAGGGTCTTATATTAATTTTTGCTCCAAAAAACGCAGTAGGGCTTATTTTCAGGGGATGTTTTATTTTTTTCCATGTACAACAATCTACATTTATTCAAATACAGTCATGTTATCTTCTGGTTGCTGCACAATGCTGCACAATGGTGGACGGCGGGGTTTTGCTTAACTAGGGCTTATTTTTGGGGTAGGGCTTATATTACGAGCATCCTGAAAAATCATACTAGGGCTTATTTTCAGGTTAGGTCTTATTTTCGGGCAAACAGGGTATGAACTACACTGTATTCACAATACTGGATACCCAGATTCAGGGAGACCCACGCTAACCACTTAGCCACCCTACCGTAGCTGCCGTGGTGTGGGTGAGACCAGGAGGGCCAAATGTGCTGATGGCTGGGGGAATCTTCCCACCAAGAAACCTCCCAACACCTTAGTCTAACCAAACTAAGCAGTGCTTGGAGAGTTTTGTCCGAAAGAACACTTTGGCTCTTACACTAACCTGCAAAATAGAAAAGCCACCACACCCACAAAACATACAGGCTCCCAGTAGATTGTCAAAGCAGGGCCTGGTTTTAAATACCATAAGCCCTCTTAATAAGTCAAACAACTGTATGAAGAATTTTTATATATTATTGAAAGATGGTAGAAAAGTAAATTTAAAAAAAGCAAAAGAGTATCAAAAACAGTCTTAACAGGTGCAAAAACAATCAAAGCACTTTTGGAACAAATAATCAATTAAGAACTTGAGGCAAGAGCAGTACAGGGCAATCACAGAAGAAAATAAGAAAGCTGGCTAAACTATTCTAGTGCTTACACTCTAGCATAACTTCAGCGCACCCTCAGAGTGTACACAAAGTACAGAAGAGGCATAGAATCTCTCCTTGAAAGATAACAAAGTCAACTAAAATCACTTAGAACCTCCTTTTTATAATAAAGCTTTTGCTTCTGGATTCTTCCAAAAGATATTCCAACCAGCCATTGTGTTACCTTGAATATTCAGAAAGGCAAGAACAGTTTCAGTCTCCCCACCTCACTGAGATGGAAACCGTTTTCCCAATTAGCTCATTACCAACCTGACCTTGGAGGCTGCTCTCACACCAATAAGCTGCAGATCTTATTCCCTTCCAGTTACTGGTGGACATGACCCCCTTCTCTCAGCCAGCCTGTTCCAGGCACCGATGACAAAGCCTGGATTTTCCAAAAGAGAACCAGAGTTCATATCCCTCATTTTCCAGTTTCTTGGCAAGTTACTTCAACTATTCCTGATTAACGGACAGAAATAGATTTATCTGATTTAGAAAATTGATTGGCATGTCACTTCTGAAAGCAACTTTAAAAAAAAAGAAGGAAAAGTACAACCATTTCTAACAATTTCTATATTTCTAATAAACATGTTCAAGAGCTGCATCAGGACAGTAGAACTGTGGGGGTATTTGTGCAATTATATTCCAATACCATTTCCACACTAAACTGGTATCTGTAAATATTCTACATTATTATTTCACACATATAACCTCTGTGGCTCCTCTGGCCACAACACATTGCTTGATACTTCATTCAGATCACAGCTGCAGATGAACCTTGTTTAGCGCACAATCCTTACCCCCCCTTCTTCCTTTTAAAGAGGCCTCTTATTTGACCATGAACTCTAGACAGTCTAGTTAGCGTTACTGTCAAGCATCCCGTGGTCTTTTTGAAAAGCAGGACTTGTCCATGCTGCCCTCTGGCCAACTTCAGTGGGACTAAAGCACTATCGAGAGCCATCAAATTGCCTGACAGCTTGTCACCAGCGAGGCTCCATTAATTTACACACATTTTCCACTGTTTGGCATTTACTATGATACCTCTTTTCTTCCCAAGCAGCTCCCGTTTGCATTTAACACTTGGGTTAATTTTCATCAGAATTTAAATTTAGCCATCAGTTATTTCAGGGGAGCTGTCAGCTAACATATGGAGGAGGGAGGGGAAATCCTTCTGAATTCATAATAAAGTTGGATCTGTTGAATGTGAAACAAAAAAAAGCTTTGCAATATACTGCCAGGCCCCGATGGGGGGACCAGGGTCAAGAAAGAATAGCAGAGTGGATTAGTTGTTCTATTCACCAGAGTGGCATCTGAGCACCTCAGGAGCTTCTTGATATATCAAAAAATGATGGAAAGACACAGTTCAATTTGTCCCCCTTTTATAAAGGATAATTAACCTGTCAGTCTTGCTACTTTAACAACTTCATTAAATTGGAGCTGATATGGGTGCGGTGAACCCATGCTGGTATTTCAAAAGAACATAGAGCACTTGCTGAAATAATTCAGGAGGGCAATGGGGATGACAAATCCAAGATTATTATTATTATTATTATTATTATTATTATTATTATTATTATTATTATTATGGGCCTGCTTTTTTTTAAAAAAGGAACATGCCCTATCAAATTATGCAATCCAAATGACTTTTATTTGACCCTTAAGCAGTAATTTACCTAACTATGAAGGGTGAAAACAGAGTCTCAGACCATTGAGGAAATAATGCAGGCATAGTTGAAAAATTGAGGTGATAAGGTTGCAAATACTGTTGAACTGTTAAGCAGCCAACAGAGGCCTCTTAAAGGTGAACTAACTTTTACAAGGAGTGAGTCATAAGAGGACTGTTCTAAAATAAAAGTAGCATTAAGATTTATGCATAGGATTTCCTTCCTTGCAATGATACAGGTAATCATTTAGTATCTTTTAGCAGAAAAGAGAATGCTGACCAAAATAAATAAATAAATAAATAAATAAATAAATAAATAAATAAATAAAAGCATAACAAATTGAAAGTACTATTTAAAAACAACCAAAGAACCTAGCGCTAATGCTGCTAAAATCACATCCCACGTCTGACACCATTAATATAATAATCATGTGCTGTCAAGTCAATTCTGACTTATGGCAACCCTTTTTGGGGTTTTCCAGGTAGAGAATACTCAGAAGTCTTTTACCATTCCATTCTTCTGGGGGCACCCTGGGACTGTACAGCTTGCCCATGACTACACAGGGTGGCTCTTCTCCCAGGAGATGTAGTGGGAATTTTAAAATATTCAATAAAAATTCACACATGCAAACCTGCACAGAACCCTGTAATGCACAGGAGAATTTTGATGAGTTACCAACAACTACTGGATAGCTCAGTGGCTCAGATATTTAGCTGCAGCGCCAGAGATTGGGAGTTCAATTCCCCACTGTGCCTCCTTGACAGGGGCTGGACTTGATGATCCATAGGGTCCCTTCCAGCACTGCAGTTCCAAGATGAATTCTGATCAGAATTTTGAAATCTGCTTTTGAGTACTACAGTCTCAGCAGCTACTGGCCACATGGACACAAGGCTTTGAAATCCACAAAAGTAGCTGTCTGAAGTTCTGGTCTTGAGATCTGTGTTCAGCATACCAGGACAAGTATAAGATGCTTTTTTGGAGCTGCAGATTTGCTCCAGATTTATTGCATTTGATCCTGAATCATTGTTATCAGCATCCCTTCTTTTTTAAGAGATTAGGCACTATGCATAGGATTTTCCTCTTTTTTCCTTATATCATCATCATCATCATCATCATCATCATCATCATTATTATTCCTTAGGCATCCTTCAGTCTCGAGCGACTATGGTAACGTGCTCTGTATGGAGGACTTGGAACAGTGTCTGGTGTGGCTGAGAAGGCCAATTCGAGAGTGACAATCCCTTCCACATTGAAGACAAATACAGTCTGTCCCCTGTCCAGCTCCCTGATTTTGCTGGTTTCGGGACTGTCTCTTTGCCTCGGCCTGCTGGACAAGGGTCTCTTCAAAATGGGAGAGGCCATGAAGCACCGCCTGCCTCCAGGCTGAACGCTCAGATG
The DNA here is from genome assembly GCA_037013535.1 of Intellagama lesueurii. Classification (NCBI taxonomy): domain Eukaryota; kingdom Metazoa; phylum Chordata; class Lepidosauria; order Squamata; family Agamidae; genus Intellagama; species Intellagama lesueurii. Next base: position 320,364,924 of record JBAJHW010000001.1, on the reverse strand, counting down.
TCAAGGTTTCCCGTCTGTTGAGGTCCATTCCTAAGGCCTTCAGATCCCACTTGCAGATCTCCTTGTATCGCAGCTATGGTCTCCCTCTGGGGCGATTTCCCTCCACTAATTCTCCATACAGGAGATCTTTTGGAATCCGACCATCAGCCATTCTCACAACATGCCCAAGCCAACATCGACGTCGCTGTTTCAGTAATGTATACATGCGAAAAATTCCAGCTCGTTCTAGGACTACTCTATTTGGAACTTTGTCCTGCCAGGTGATACCAAAAATGCGTCGGAGGCAACACATATGGAAGGTGTTCAGCTTCCTCTCCTGCCGTGCACAAAGGGTCCAGGACTCACTGCAGTACAGGAGTGTGCTCAGGACACAGGCTCTATAGACCTGGATCTTGGTATATGCCGTCAGCTTCTTATTAAGCCATACTCTCTTTGTGAGTCTAGAGAACATGGTAGCTGCTTTGCCAATGCGTTTATCCAGCTTGACATCTAGGGAGAGAGTGTCAGAGATCGTTGAGCCAAGGTACACAAAGTCATGAACAACCTCCAATTCTTGTGTGGAGATGGTAATAGAGGGAGGTGAGTACACGCCCTGGCCCATGACTTGTGTTTTCTTCAGGCTGATTGTTAATCCAAAGTCTTGGCAGGCCTTGCTAAAGTGATTCATGAGTTGTTGGAGGTCTTCAGCAGAGTGGGCAACAACAGCTGCATCATTGGTGAAGAGGAAGTCCCGCATGCATTTCAGCTGGACTTTGGTCTTCGCTCTCAATCTAGAGAGATTAAAGAGCTTTCCATCTGATCTAGTCCAGAGATAGACACCTTCTGTTGCAGTTCCAAAGGCGTGCTTCAGCATGACAGTAAAAAAGATACCAAACAGGGTCGGCGCGAGGACACAGCCCTGTTTCACTCTGCTTCGGATGTCAAAGGGATCTGATGTTGAGCCATCAAAAACTACAGTGCCCTTCATTTCCTCATGAAAGGACCTGATGATGTTAAGGAGTCGAGGTGGACATCCAATCTTGGGAAGTATTTTAAAAAGGCCGTCTCTGCTAACCAAATCAAAGGCCTTTGTGAGATCTATGAAGGCCACAAAGAGTGGCTGTCGTTGTTCCCTACATTTCTCCTGCAGCTGTCTGAGGGAGAATACCATGTCAGTGGTGGATCTATTAGCTCGAAATCCACACTGTGATTCTGGATAGACTCTGTCTGCAAGCACCTGGAGTCTCTTCAGCACAACACGAGCAAGCAGCTTCCCTACAATGCTGAGAAGAGAGATGCCACGGTAGTTATTGCAGTCGCCCCTGTCTCCTTTGTTCTTATACAATGTGACAATGTTTGCATCCTTCATGTCCTGTGGTACTCCACCTTCCCTCCAGCAAAGACAAAAGATTTCATACAGCTCGGTGGTGATGATCTCTTTACAGCACTTCAGCAGGAATGTTATCTTTCCCAGGTGCCTTGCCAGAGGCGAGGGAGTCCAAGGCCGCTTTTATTTCTGCTAAAGTTGGTTCGCTGTCCAACTCTTCCAAGACAGGCAGGCACTCGATGTTATTTAGTGCCTCTTCGGTTACTACATTCTCTCTGGAATATAGCTCAGAGTAGTGCTGCACCCAGCGTTCCTTCTGCTGTGCTCGGTCCTGGATGATCACGCCTGTAGCAGACTTCAAGGGAGAAGATTTCTTCTGTATTGGACCTAAAGCCTGCTTGATACCGTCATACATTCCCTTGATGTTACCTGTGTCCGCTGCTATCTGTATCTGAGAGCAGAGCTGAAGCCAATAATCGTTGGAACATCTCCTGGCAGCCTGTTGGACTTTGCTATGAGCAAGTCGAAGAGCCTGCAAGTTGTACTCACTAGGACAGGCTTTGTATGCTGCTAGAGCTCTCCTCTTTTCCTCGATGGCTGGCATCAACTCCTCCGAATGGGCTTTGAACCAGTCTGCCGTCTTTTTGGTCTTCTTGTCAAATGTGGACAAGGCAGTGTTATAAACAGCGTTCTTGAAATGTTCCCATCATTCAGGTGCATTTGCATCAGCCGGGCCTGAGTGGAGCTGCAGAGACAGGATTCTTTCACTCCCCACAGTAGGTGGAACAATGGATCTCAGCAGAGTATTTCTGACCGCAAAGCCAACACCATATTCCCTGGTCTCATTCAATGGTTTTCCCTGCCAGAAGAATGAGAAGTTTTTTTTCTTTGACAGATCCCATGTCTGGCAATCTTGTCTCTTGCAGGGCAACAATGTCCATCTGCAGTCTACTCAGTTCTATGTCGATGACAGCTGTCTTGCGCACATCGTCTATTTCCTGCAGGTCGTCAGAAAAGCCAGGGGCCATTGTCCGAACATTCCAAGTGCCCAACTTTAGGGCAGAAGTTTTCTTATGATTGTTGCATGGTGCAGGGTTATCGATCTGCTTGTCGGCTTTCACTCTAAACCCCACGCACCCCGTGAGGTTAACAGACCATGGCGAGGTAGTACCTTACTGGCTGGGGACTGCCCAGCTTAGGGCGGGTGGTAGCTACCTAGTGAGGTGCAATGACCTCTCCCACCATCGGAAGTAGCTCCTGGCGTCATGCTCTACGCCAATCGAGCAAAGACTTATAACTGCTACTTCCTGTGTTGTTTCGACGCTGTATGCGAAGCTGGAGTGTCCTCTCCAGAGCACAAAGCCTGGGTAAAATAATATGGAGGATAGGCTGTTACCCAAGCAGCAAATCCCCCCTCTCCACATCACTGAAATAGTCCAATGGGAAGGCAAGAGCCAATATAACTGGTTCCAGCGACGTCGCAGGAGTTGCCAGAACGACACGAACTGCCTCCAGGACTCCAGCTTCCGATTTTGCCTCGAGGTTAACTCCTGAAGCCTTTTCCATCAGTGAATATAGCCACAAGGCAGTGGAGGTTTGAAATTGGAGTTTTCCTTCTCCTAGACGGGCTGCCTTCCAAGGCTGACGAGCCCCACCTACCCGGCCTGCTCCCTAAGAGTGCGGAGATTAGAACACAGGCTCCAGCTGCCGGACCTTGTCTTCCAAGAGGACCACCAACTAACACTTAGAGCATTTCTACAAAGGCACCTCATTGGCAAGAAAACAAACATACCACAGGTGTTACAAGTGCAACAGATCCTGCACTCTCCATCTCGACTGATTGGTCAGTGAATTAAAAAAAGGGAGGAAGTCTGATCCTGCCCCCCAGGTGTATGCAATGCTATTTGGCTTTCCTATTTACCAGATTAGAGTCAAAAATAGAACCAGAGAATTTCTTCTGCTCGCACGCATTTAAAGCTAAAACCCCACCCCCTCAGACGATGCGGTCAGGGAGAACAAAGGTCACCCTAGAAGAAAATACCTCACCAAATAAAATGTCCTCCCAAAATAATAATAATAATAATAATAATAATAATAATAATAATAATAATAATAATAATAATAATAATTATTATTATTATTATTATTATTATTATTATTATTATTATTATTATTATTATTATTATTATTATTATTAAAAACAGCCCCATGCAGCCCCATACTATAATTTTTGGATGCATGCGCTTGCCAGCTGATGGAATAAACATTATGACCAAATCTGTTTGATCCCATCTCAGAGTTCTGTCTGTCTGCATTTGTAAATACAGGTTATACTCTCCATTATCTCAAGCAGGGATGTTGTGAAAGAAGAAATAAAACTCAAAATGGCAGCTGTTCTTGACATTGTTGGTTTTCCAACTTGAACACTGCCTCAGAAATCTGGAGTAGTTATAGCTTTATTCTGAGTATTTAACTCTCAAGCTGAGCCAATATTTGAAGCACTGCAAATATGAATATGAATGATTCAAATTATTTGATAACCAATGGATCTATTTATAAAGAATGAGTTACTTGTGTTTTTTTTTCACTAATGATCATCATCATCTTAGAACTGCAAAGCTGGAAGGAACCTTTTGGATCATTGATTCCAGCCCCTCTCAACGAGACACAATGGGGAATTGAACTTCCAACCTGTTCCTCCACAGCCAGATACCTAAATGACTGAGCTATTCGGTAATGAAGGCATAATTACAATTGTCATATAACGTTGGATAATTTTTCACCTTTTGTAGTAGTACTGCAATTTTGAGCTGGAGGTTGTGTGTGGTTTGGGCAGTTGTATGCCTCACTACAGTGACAGATTTTACCTTCTTGGGCTCCCTGATCACTGCAGATGGCGACAGCAGCCACAAAATTAAAAGACGCCTGCTTCTTGGGAGGAAAGCGATGACAAACCTAGACAGCATCTTAAAAAGCAGAGACATCACCTTGCCGACAAAGGTCCGCATAGTCAAAGCTATGGTTTTTCCAGTAGCCATGTATGGAAGTGAGAGCTGGACCATAAAGAAGGCTGACTGCCGAAGAATTGATGCTTTTGAATTGTGGTGCTGGAGGAGACTCTTGAGAGTCCCCTGGACTGCAAGGAGATCAAACCTATCCATTCTGAAGGAAATCAACCCTGAGTGGAAGGACAGATCCTGAAGCTGAGGCTTCAATACTGTGGCCATCTCATGAGAAGAGAAGACTCCCTGGAAAAGACCCTGATGTTGGGAAAGTGTGAAGGCAAGAGGAGAAGGGGACGACAGAGGACGAGATGGATGGACAGTGTCATCGAAGCTACCAACATGAATTTGACCCAACTCCGGGAGGCAGTGGAAGACAGGAGGGCCTGGCGTGCTCTGGTCAATGGGGTCACGAAGAGTCGGACACAACTTAACGACTAAACAACAACAATGCCTCACTACTGAGGATATTCTATACCAGATGCTAGCAGCTTGTAGTATTTTGATGTTTCTGAAGTAACTAAATGTAACTATTTTAGATAATGAGTAAAGAATTTCTTTCAAAATTGCAACTTAAAAACATTACAGAACTGTTATTGTGTCAAATTAATTGAAAAAATAACTTTCTAAGCATTTTGGTCAAAATAAGATTAGAATAAATCAAACACACAATGAATTTTACTACAGTTTACTACCAAGAACTATTGGTTCTGCTGGACCTCTCAGCAGCTTTGGTATCCTTCTTGGCTGTCTCTGTGGATGGGACTTGGGGATACTTTTTTAAGGTGACTCCAGTCCTTCCTGGAGGAGAGAACTCAGAAGGTGGTGCTGGAGAAATCCTATTTGACACCCTGGCTGCTGACCTGTGGGGTCGTCCCTCAGGGTTCTGTTTTGTCTTCTGTGTTATTTAACATCTACATGAAACCTCTGAGAGATGTCTGAAGTTTTGGGGTTCAGTGTCACCAGTATGTGGATGACACCCAACTATACCTCTCCTTGCCATCTAAATCTGAGGAAGCTGTTTCAGCTCTAGATCAGTATTTGTTGTCAAAAATGGACTGGATGAGGATAAATAAACTGAAACCGAAGCTTGGGCAGATGCTCTTGGATTCATCTCTGAGCCTGAATTCTCCGTTACAGTGGTAGCCAAGAGTGCATTTGCACAGTTAGAACTAGAGTGACAGCTGCACCCATTCCTGGAGAGGTCTGATCTGGCCACGGTGACACATGCCTTGGTTACATCACGGTTGGATTACTGCAATGCGTTCTATGTGGAGCTGCCTCTGGAAAGTATTTGGAAACTTCAGCGGGTGCAAAACACAGCTGCCGGATTGCTAACTCTAGTATGAAATAAATTGTTAAATGATTGTTGCCTACAACTTAAATTTAACTGAATTCAACTTTTAAGCTCAGTAATTGAACTGCTAACCTTTTCCTACCAATTCCCCATCCATGATGTCTAGAGTAAAGGCCACTCCTCTATGACGTTCTCCTATGCAAGCCCTTCCTGTGTTCTCTCTCTTAGCTCCCATCCATTTCAGTTAAGCTCACACAGATGGATTGTACCTTATCTGACTACCTATTTAGAATATAGATACAAATTGCCAAGGACTAGATACATAGCTTGTAAAGCAAGATCCATCTATTTGGATTGGTTCAGGTGAAATCATATCCTTTTATTGACACATTAACTCTTGAGTACGATGCAAATAAAACCTTCAGGTGGAATGATTTTACATGACAGCATTTTACTGTAAGAGCTGTTTGCAGCCATGATTTATAGTATGTGGTAAAATGAAAAAAAAAAAGCAACTATATACTTATGCAGAGAAGGGAAAATGCTTATTCCCTAAACAGCTGTAGAACTTCATTCAGTATTAAGTTTAGTAGCTGCCACACACAATGAAGGATGAGATCATAAAATGGATGGGAACATGGGGATAGGACATTTTACAAATTCAGGAAGGGTTCTTTCTTTCTTTCTTTCTTTCTTTCTTTCTTTCTTTCTTTCTTTCTTTCTTTCTTTCTTTTATTGACTTGTGCTTATCTACCAGATCTTGGAAGTAAGCTGTTAGGAGTAACAACATCACTGCTAGTGAGTTACTTGGGCCAGGAGGGTTAATGAGATCACAGCAACTGTCTTTCCCCTAAATTTTGGAACTAGAAAAGTCACTTTCTTGCAATAAAGGCTACTCAGTATCATTTACCTTGAGTATGCAAAGTGTTGGGGGACAGTCTGGGTCCCCCCTTCTGTTTTTATTGTAAAACAAGAATCCCACAGCAAAGGATCCTGGTTGCTACTTTCAATCAAGCCGAAATGCAGCCTACTTCCATGACCCGGCACTCTGCTCATTCCAAGAAATGGAATTGGTTGCCAACCATACTTTCTAGAGTAGCTACTACATTGTGTTGCTTAGGAGCAATGGATTTTGATTGGACTGGAAGTAGCCAACAGGACTCTGAACTGCTCTGAAGGAGTGGAACTCTTGTTTTACTGTCAAAACCAGACCCAGACCCAGCCACCAGTAGTAGCTCGACAAAGCTCTTGATTGTGATTCAGCTGCCTGCAAGAAATTGTAGGAGAAGAATGAAACATCAGACAAGTTCCGATACTTTATTGGTGGACTATATTAATCTTGCTGGTTCACAATTTTATTTATTTATTTATTTATTATTAGATTTCTATCCCGCCCTTCTAGACAGGAGTCTACTCAGGGCGGCTCACAATATATTGTGCACAAAACGGATTTAAAAACTACAATTAAAATCAACAATTAAAACAAGGAGTCCAGTTTTATTCTAGACAACTACCTGACACACACCCATGCTGAAATAACAACTCATTAGGAGGACCTTCCGTGCTATATAGGTATTCCCAAGAAGCAACCATTTCGTCCATGGACTAGATTGGAATTTTTCTTCTGACATGGGTGGATAGATGAAATGAGTGGGTTGATTTTGATGTGGAGAGTGAATCAACATATAACCCCCTAGATCTAGTGGCTTTCTGCCATGGGAATAAGCAGAATGCATTCATTGCCTTTAGTATGTACTATATACTTTATTTATGTTAACTCTCTGGAGGCTGGTGGCTAGAGATGGGCACAAAGCGAAAAATGAACCAGGAAGTTCATAGAAAATTGCTGGTTTGTTAATTCAGTCAGTCCAGAGAACCCAAACTGACACAAACCACACATTTTTTTAGTGTTTTCCCCAAACTTACTGGTTCATTTCTGCCCACCCCCAAGCCTGCACCTCAACCCCTTCCCACTGGCCCCTCCCCCTCCCCACTGCCCCATTGCCTCCCTGCTTTTTGCTGCCTTTTCCACTACTGCCACCGCAGCCATCTTGAGAGGTAGCTCGGCTGGCTCCCTCAGGCCAGCTGCCTCTAAAAGAGAGAGAGAAAAAAAGAAAGCCCAACTGCCTCAGCTGATCTGGCCCATTTTTAAAAAAAGACAACCACTGTTGTTGTTTAGTTGTTAAGTCGTGTCTGACTCTTCATGACCCCATGGACCAGAGCACGCCAGGCCCTCCTGTCTTCCACTGCCTCCCAGAGTTGGGTCATATTCATGTTGGTCGCTTCAATGACACTGTCCATCCATCTCGTCCTCTGTCGTCCCCTTCTCCTCTTGCCTTCACACTTTCCCAGCATCAGGGTCTTTTCCAGGGAGTCTTCTCTTCTCATGAGATGGCCAAAGTATTGGAGCCTCAGCTTCACGATCTGTCCTTCCAGTGAGCACTCAGGGTTGATTTCCTTCAGAATGGATAGGTTTGATCTCTTTGCAGTTCAGGGGACTCTCAAGAGTCTCCTCCAGCACCACAATTCAAAAGCATCAATTCTTCGGCGGTCAGCCTTCTTTATGGTCCAGCTCTCACTTCCATACATGGCTACTGGAAAAACCATAGCTTTGACTATGCGGACCTTTGTTGGCAAGGTGATGTCTCTGCTTTTTAAGATGCTGTCTAGGTTTGTCATCACTTTCCTCCCAAGAAGCAGGCTTCTTTTAATTTCGTGGCTGCTGTCCCCATCTGCAGTGATCCTGGAGCCCAAGAAAGTAAACTCTGTCACCGCCTCCATATCTTCCCCTTCTATTTGCCAGGAGGTGATGGGGCCAGTGGCCATGATCTTAGTTTTTTTGATGTTGAGCTTCAGACCATTTTTTGCTCTCTCCTCTTTCACCCTCATTAAGAGGTTCTTTAATTCCTCCTCACTTTCTGCCATCAGAGTGGTGTCATCTGCATATCTGAGGTTGTTGATATTTCTTCCGGCAATCTTAATTCCGGCTTGGGATTCATCCAGTCCTGCCTTTCGCATGATGTATTCTCCATATAAGTTAAATAAGCAGGGAGACAATATACAGCCTTGCCGTACTCCTTTCCCAATTTTGAACCAATCAGTTGTTCCATATCCAGTTCTAACTGTTGCTTCCTGTCCCACATATAGATTTCTCAGGAGATAGATAAGGTGGTCAGGCACTCCCATTTCTTTAAGAACTTGCCAGAGTTTGCTGTGGTCCACACAGTCAAAGGCTTTGGCATAGTCAATGAAGCAGAAGTAGATGTTTTACTGGAACTCTCTGGCTTTCTCCATAATCCAGTGCATGTTAGCAATTTGGTCTCTAGTTCCTCTGCCCCTTCGAAATCCAGCTTGTACTTCTGGGAGTTCTCAGTCCACATACTGCTGAAGCCTACCTTGTAGGATTTTGAGCATAACCTTGCTAGCGTGTGAAATGAGTGCAATTGTACGGTAGTTGGAGCATTCTTTGGCACTGCAGTATTTTTCTTTGCAGCATCGGACTTTCCTTTCACTTCCAGGCACGTCCACAGCTGAGCATCTTTTCAGCTTTGGCCCAACCATTTCATTTGTTCTGGAGCTACTTGTACTTGTCCTCTGCTCTTCCTCAGTAGCATGTTGGACGCCTTCCAACCTGAGGGGCTCATCTTCCAGCATCATATCTTTGAGCCTTTTGTTTCTGTCCATGGAGTTTTCTTGGCAAAGATACTGGAGTGGCTTGCCAGTTCCTGCTCCAGGTGGATCGTGTTTAGTCAGAACTCTCCACTATGACCTGTCCATCTTAGGTGTCCCTGCACGGCATAGCCCATAGCTTCTCTGAATTACTCAAGCCCCTTCGCCACGACAAGGCAGCAATCCGTGAAGGGGGAAAACCAGTGGGCTGCCTAAAAAAAAAATCCCAAACAAACTGACAAATTGATTTGTGGTTTGTTCCAAAAAAGTTCAGAAGTTTGTGGACTTCAATGAACCACGAACCAAGATGAACCGCCATTTTGCTTATTCATGTCGATCTCTTCTGGTGACTCCAATGTCATGGGGCTGTGAATCTGTTGCAGGCTTTAGTTTAAATTTCACAGGAGCTATCCAAGGTGATGAAACCCATCTCAGAAACAGGATCAGTGCCTTAGATAGTCCTTTTTAAACTTCAGATTAATACCCAGACAGTTTCCTGGCCTGACATCACAGAGGAAAGAGTGGGAATTCTGAACAAGCTGGGGCTTGATTGTATGCTCAAATTACCACACAGTGATCCAAATCCTCTTGCCTCATTATGCTGGCATAACACAAATAGTGTAACTTTGGGAGGCAAATTGCCTTAAGTTAAGTAATCACCATAGGCATTACCTGTTGTATACTTAATTGTGTGACTTAGCATGCAACTGATAATGACTATGGTGATTTCTTAACTTGGGGCAATTTGCCTCAAAGAGTTATGCCATTTGTGTATCTGCACAAGAGGAATTTACCCAGTGTATGGTAACATTTTCCTCCTATGTTTCACATGAAAATAATGGGCAGTTTTAAAAACCAGTAATCAAGTCTCCTGCAATTTTCAGATTGAGTCCTGGTCCACCTATGCAGTAGAATGAAATAGTAGAAACCTGAGGCGCTGAAGTGGAGGGTACTGCTTAAGGAGACGCCCTCTTTAATGCTTCTCCCTTCTAGTGAAAACAAGAGAGTGTTTTAGGGGGAAATGTCTTAGAGATTCTCTTCTTTACTGTGCTGTGTTTTTTTTAAGACAGAGAGTTTTGTAGGAAGACCTTTAAAATATGTGATCAGTTTACCTCCTCATCTTGCAACCTGAATGGTTGAGCCTGTTGTTATCCCTTCAGAACACGACCATTCACTTGTGCTACATGTGCATACCAAGGTTCAGTTTTGGAAGACATTTTCAATTTTACTGCCAGCATATTTAGCCACAGCAACTTCCATGATTTCCCTTGCACACCCAGTTAAAAGCAACAGGATTCAGGTCTTAGAAACAATTTTTAATTCTTCTTATTAAGGCAAAAGGTGTTACAACATATGAGATTGCACACACCCTATAATAACAGAAATGAGATTTAAACCTGTTTGACTATTAAAATCTTTTAATGAAGATCCAAAAATACGGCTAAGGGGGGATTTTTCTGCTTCTTATCCAAAAGTGATTTTCCCCTTGCACATGTAAAGGTTCGAGCCTGCGTTACACTAGGAAAACATACGTCCAAAACCTTAATTGTTCAAGTGGGGGAGCATACGATGAGAAGTCTTCATTGCGTACATAACAAAGAAGTACTGTGCTTCGCTAAATTTGTCTCTCACTTCCAATCAGTTTATATGTAAGGTTTTCAGAAAGGGCTATGACCACATGAGATTCATCCAAACTCTTACAGTCAATGATTCCAGGACCTTCAAAGTTTTCGAGCACTATGTTACTTCCAAATGAGCCACCCTTGCATGTTTAGAAAATCTTGATGCAAGTTTCATTGTTTTCTACAATGACCACAAATCTAACAGAAATCTAATAGAAATACAGTACATCTCACTGCAGTGAGAAGATTATGACTTGATGACCTGTGAGCCTGCTCAGTCTCTTTTTTCCCTAGCTGCTGCTGATGTCAAGGCCATCTCTTCAGATGTTTATATTTGGGCTGGACAGTCCTTTGCATGAAAGAGGCAAAAGATTGTTCCAAGAAATTATGCTACTTGAGATGCTGTGGCAAGAGGTACCCACCTCCCACCCAAGTCAAAGTACAGAGTACTCCAAACAACCCAAGGTACTTTTGTTCATGATGAAGCATCTCTCTCCCTAATAACCAATTGAAAATTAACAATTGTGCCCCTTTTGTGACAATCCAGATCTCCTGCTTGTAGTGACTGCACTACTCTGCCTAATAGTATGCTTTGTCATGCTTTGTCACTGGAAATGGAGAACTGTCCTCTGACAGCTCTTCCAATAGAAGACTTTCCAGTGAATGCAGCTACTTTAGCTGACAGTTGTTTAGTCGTTAAGTCGTGTCTGACTCTTCGTGACCCCATGGACCAGAGCACGCCAGGCCCTCCTGTCTTCCACTGCCTCCCAGAGTTTGGTCAAATTCATGTTGGTAGCTTCGATGACACTGTCCATCCATCTCGTCCTCTGTCGTCCCCTTCTCCTCTTGCCTTCACACTTTCCCAGCATCAGGGTCTTTTCCAGGGAGTCTTCTCTTCTCATGAGATGGCCAAAGTATTGGAGCCTCAGCTTCACGATCTGTCCTTCCAGTGAGCACTCAGGGTTGATTTCCTTCAGAATGGATAGGTTTGATCTCTTTGCAGTTCAGGGGACTCTCAAGAGTCTCCTCCAGCACCACAATTCAAAAGCATCAATTCTTCGGCGGTCAGCCTTCTTTATGGTCCAGCTCTCACTTCCATACTTCCCCTTCTCCTCTTGCCCTCACACCTTCCCAACATTAGCTGACAGAGGTATGGACAAATGCTGTGAAAGAAGTGCAGGCATTTCCCCATGGAAGAACTGTATGTTTGAATGATACACAATCACATAAGCTGACGCACTTGCTGCTCCTTATTTCAGAATAACATCAAGAACCACCCTGGGTGTACAGCTTCTGTACGGGAAGAGAAAGAACAATACTGAAGGAGGTGACTGCTGTGTCCTTTTCTGAGTGCACAATCAGCATTTCTGCCAGGCTGGAGGAACAGTCACCTTCTGCAGATTTCCCTCTGTGTTACTGTGAGGTAGAGTGATGCTGGTGTTCTGATATTAGCAGACTGACAAATGGCTGATAAGATGACATGTCTTCTACCAGTCATTAGTAAAAATCAGCTCATATAGTTCTGTGTTTCACTCACCTCAGAAGCTCTATTTAGGTCTTAATTAAAGTATGTGCACTCTACATATGAAGAGTGGATTTGTGTTAGCCCCAACCCTTCATTCACTTGAAGTCTTCTTCAAGTGAAAATTGTGTGTCTGAAGACAAGACTCTATTATACCTATTAAGGCTCAACATGCAAATCAGAACACAAAAAAATTGGGCATCTTATTTTCATGTAGAGCCTTCACTGATACAATAGGATGTCCACTGTGTGAAACAGGCCAGAAAGACAAGTTCAGAACATATAAGGCCATCAGAAGTTGAATAAAGCAAGGTTCATGAAAAAGATGCTCCATGCTCATAGTGCTTGCCAAGGTTTTACAACCAATATCCTTTCTCAGTGTTTTGACATTCTTTCATGGAGAAACATCCATGCATGATAGGGGAAAGGACCATACTTTGATGATGTATGCCAAAGGTTGCTGGTTCAATCCCTAGCATCTTCAGATAGTGCCTGAAATCTCAGGGAGCCCATGCCAGTCAGTCTCAGCAAAACCAGGCTAGATGGCCTAATGGTCCTTCTCAATAAAATGTAACTTCCTCTAATGCTATAGCAATGCTCACTCTGCCACCTTTTCTGTAGACTCTGAATCTTGGTTCCCACATAGGAAAGAACTGAAAGAGACAACCCCCCCCCCTTTCCCAAGAGTCTGAACAGGTTCTTGTTGTTATGTGCCATCAAATCACCTCTGACGTATGACAACCCTATGAATGAGTGACGTCCAAAACATCCTCTCCTCAACAGCCCTGCTCAGCTCCTGTAAACTCAAGCCTGTGACTTTCTTTATGGAGTCAATCCATTTCATATTTGGTCTCTCTCTTTTTCTGCTGCCTTCAACTTTTCCTAGCAGTATTATATTTTCCAGAGGATCTTGCCTTTTCATGATGTGCCCAAAGTAGGAAAGCCTCAGTTTCATCATTTTTGCCTCCAGAGATAGTTCAGGCTTAATTCACTCAAGGACTCATTTGTTCATCTTTCTGGCAGAACATCTGCAAAGCTCTCCTCTGGCACCATATTTCAGATGAATCAATTTTTTTCCTGTCAGCTTTCTTCACTGTCCATCTTTCACACATATATATGGCAACTGGAAATACAAGAGTGTAAATTATCTTGAGGGTCACGAAGAGTCGGACACGACTTAACGACTAAACAACAACAAAAATTATCTTGGTCTTGGTCTCCAGTGACAAATCCTTACACTTGATTATTTTTTTTATAATTCCTTCCTTTCTTGGCTGCAGTCTCCATTGGGATTGATGACTGAATCATGGCACAACATCTTTAACAATTTCAGTTTCTACATTGTCAACATTAACATTGTGTAGTTCTTCTGTAGTCATGACTTTTGTCTTCTTAACGTTCTACTGCTGTTCTGTTTGGCACTTCCTTCTTTCATTTTCACTAAAAGTCATTTCAAGTTATTGATGCTTTCTGCCAGTAAGATGGTATCATCTGAAGTGGTGCAGCTTTTTCTTTTTTCCAGTTCAGAGGATTTTATTAAATTTTAAACAAAAGACACATAAAACTATACACCAAACAATACTTAATAACAAAAACATCAATGACAAACACAATCATAACTCAAATAGACAGAGGCAAAACTCTTTTCTAACGTGCAGAAGTACTTACCCTGTGCTTGATAGGAAGAGGCTGCACAATTCCTTGCTCCCATTTCACTGCACTGCATTGGCTGATGATGCATGATGATGCACGATGATGCACGGACCTCTGGGTTTCAGTGTGATGTCATGAAATAAGACATGTCAGTCTTCCCTAATCTGATACACTTCAAGCCAGGTAGGTCAAGAGTATTAGGTTGGGGAATGTTGGGGAAAATAAGTTTATAGGTTATGGGAGAGAAGTAAATACAAGAACACTGCGTTTACCACCAATGCTGTTTCTTCACAACATATACTTCATCTTCAGCCTAATTTCTAATCCTAAACAACACGTCAAAGAAGTTAATTTAAAAAAAGAAAGGAAAAGGTAATGAGACATACATTCAATTATAAAGCAAAAGCAAAGCAAAGCGTGCTGCTTATATACCGCCCCATAGCGCTTCAAGCACTCTCTGGGCGGTTTACAAGTTAATTATGCAGGCTACACATTGCCCCCCCAGCGAGCTGGGTACTCATTTTACCGACCTCTGAAGGATAGAAGGCTGAGTCAACCTTGAGCCGGCTACCTGGGATTGAACCCCGGGTTGTGAGCACAGTTTTAGCTGCAGTACAGCAGTTTGACCACTGCGCCACAAGGCTCTTCAATTATGTGTTTCAATGTTTGTGTATCTATGTGTGTCAAGCCATCACCTACTAAGTGCCCCTATTCTAGCCACCTTTTCTTGAATAAAAGGCTGCTACTCATTCTCTGCACATGGTGGGCGCCAAAAAAGAAAGGCACCTGTGGTGAAGAATGAATATTCTGATGCTTCTGAACCTTTTGGTGAAGGTGAAGGGGGCTTGTTGAAAACATTGCTATGAGCAGATGGACCCCTGAAACCATCTGCTATCGAAGCAACTAAATGTTCAATGATGCATTACGAAATTATTTAGCTCTCAAAGAGCCTGAAAGTAGTTAGTAATGATGGCATCTGTACGGAGAGCAAACAACCTATTTATATATGATCTATCACTTCATAAACTGCTTGAAGACCATTTGCTCTTTTCTTTTCCTTCCTTCCTTCCTTCCTTCTTTCCTTCCTTCCTTCCTGTTTTAAGAAGCTGCATATACTCTTGCTTCTAAAAGCGTAGAAAATACAGACATCAATCACCAGATTCTTTGTTGATTTGGATTATTTCCCCTTTAATTTTTTTAAAATCGAAAATATGTTTTAGTACCAACAACCACATTCTCTCCACCATGGTATGAGCACCCCTATCAGTTTGATCACCAGGGATTCCATTACTATAATCACATTAGACTACCTTCTATGGTTCCACATTTTCACAACACTGACCTGAAGAGCTGTTTATCAATCATATGTCAGCACATAATGACTCCTATGTTCAAGCTATAACTCTTCTTTTTAATTTTCCTTTTTGTTTCCTTATACTGTATTTCTCCCCTTCATCTCCATCTCTCTTCTTGCTTTTGTAGTACCTCAAGCAGAGGCTCCAGCATACAGGGAGTAAAAAGTAAAAAGAAGAGAGAGAGAGAGAGAGAGAGAGAGAGAGAGAGAGAGCCCCCATGGAACATGCTACCTGAATAATATTGAAACAATACATGCAGCAAGATTGAAACAAAAGGCCCCCACGTCTGGCTGACATGCACAGCCCATTGCTTTCTTTTCTTGGAGTACCTGTCAATCAATCACCAGTCAATCACAGAAAGGCCCAATCAGCCACTTAATGATAGCCAGATGGCATCTACTCCCTATGAACTGTACTCCTGAAGTCACACTAGCTGCTGATAACTAGCAGCGTTCCCTATCCTGTGAAGTAATGAGGTGTTTTTGTATTCAGTCTAAGCTGTAATGCTTTACACCTCTGACAGGACACCCCTGTGAACGGAATAAGGGTGCTATCAGGATGGCATTGTTTGGCCTTTCATCACAGAATCAATGGTGGTTTTATAAACATGGATGCCCTTTCTATCATCCTCTCAAGACAGTCAGCAGTCACTGGAGAGTAAATACGACTTGTAAATAATGTTGCTGTTTTAATAGAGGGTCGTAATGACCCTACCTGGGCAAGATACAACCATGGTATCAATACAGGGATGTAGATGTGATGTCTTTCATGCAAGTTTACCACGGGTTCCAACCTTGACCTGAAGGGAACACCTTTCCTTCAACTGATAAGTAATTTAGTCTCTTTGCTTAGTTCTATGCTCTCGTGTAGTGAATTATGTATGGTGCTTTCAGTTATGTAGACCTCTGCCCAATGGAAAACCCTGCTGAAGATGTTGAATAGCTCTTCCACACTTTGGTGAAATAAAAATTATTCCCTTTAGTCCCTGTTTGTAATTGTCTGGTTCACCAGGTGTTGTTGCTGTTTTGTTTTTGTTTTTTTAATAACTGTGCCTTCAAATCATAACTTGCCTCTTTTAACCAAACGACTCATCTCTGGAGAGGATTTGCTTCTGCAGTAGGAACACAATAAATAATACAGTATACTGAACTGAGACCCCAATATCTTTCTCAGAGGCTGATTGAGGTATTCTGGCAGTTGCAGTCCAAAAAGGAAATATTTTCTATCTTTGATTATTCGTTTGATTAAGTCAAAAGCATCTCACTGTCCATGTATCAGAGCTTCATAAACCCACTCTTGGGACTGATACAGTATATGATCAGTAGCATGTATTTAGCTTGGCAGAACACAAATTTGTACCAGACTTTTCTACAGGACATGATGCATGATGCAGTGATAACCCCCATAATTCACATTAGCTTCAAACATTTTAGCAAAATGAGAGTCTTGCAGCAGCTTAAAAACTAAAGTATTGCCTTATACCAAATATTTTGTTATGACACAGGATTTCATTCACTCTGGTGGAATAGGCTGTACCCTATTGAGGTCTATGCCACAAAAAAGGTGTTTCATCTTTAAGCTATCCCACATTTTTGTTGTTGTTTATTCTACAATAGACTAAGACAGCTACTTCTCCCCTAGTAATTTGGACAACTTTTGTCCCCAAATGTAGTTTATTTCCGACTTCTATCAATATATTTTCTTGTTAATAATCAGAGCGAAAGTAGAAATGCTCATAACAAGAGTTGAGCATTCAGATTCAGAAATATTTGGAATAATACCATATTCGGATAGTTCTGAATATATCCAAACCTGAATGTGATAGTTCCAATTATCTGTGATAAAAAGTCCTAACATTTGGAATCCCATTACTCCTATAGATTAGAAAGCAAAAAGGCTACGTTTCTGCTTCCTAGAGGAAGTGAAACTGAAACTGATTTCTCAGGCATCCTGGAATGACTTCTTGAGAAATTAAACTTAAAGACACTCTGGCGCCAAGGGTAGTGGGGGCAAAAAGCTCAGTGTCTCCTGCCATAGGTCTCCCAAGGGAGGGGGATTGGAGTGGGAACAAAATTTGTAAATGATGTTTGTCTGCACTAATGAAATGTAGAAGCAGGCATAAACACCAGAAGGTATTGGTTCACATTGGTTCTTTCCAATTGAAAGGTGGGCATAGCTGATTATAAACCCACTGAGCATTTTCTGTTAGGATATGCCCTGGTGCAAACCTGCACTGCAGCAGTTTTCTCTGTGTCCTTTTCTGAACCCTCAATGTACATTTGTATTCTCTACATCTCATTGTATATTGTTTACTTAATGCAGTTAGGAATAAGATTTAGGATTAGTAGATTCATAGATTAATACTTACAAATCAACAGGAAACTATTATATTAGGTTTAAGCCTCTTTAGGATATATCAGGCAGGAGGAAAACTTGCTATAGATATACAGAAGTATTAAGTTAATAGATCTTCTGTCTCTGTCTGTGCATTTCCAATTTTCATTAGAAGGGTTTGTGTAGCAGAAACAGATACTGTTCTTGTTTGGATAGAGTCTGCAGGGAGTATGAAACATCAGTGTGGTAGAAGTGGGCACTTGGGGAAAGCTGCAGAAATGCTACCTGCATCCACTGCAGCAACTTCTACTGAGAGAAGTGTGAGAAGGAAAGGGAAAAAACAGCCCAGAACTGCCATTATGAGCCCTCCAAACAAAATCTATGGGTCAGCTGCCTTGTTCAGCACTGACACTATGAAAGATCAGCAGGCAGCAGTACAGTACTCTGTCTCTGTCTCTCTCTCTCTCTGACTCTGTGTGTGTGCACATGCACGCGTGCCAAGAAGGTGGAAGAGAATTCTCTGGTTCAAGATGGGACAGATATGAGTGAATCTTAGACACATTTCAGTGACATTTTTGCGCAATACAGTCAGGGTAGCCTGGGCAAGGAGCCAAAAAAAGATGGTCAAGATGGCACTTTTCTCCCTAAGAGCTGATGTGCCAGAGAAGGACAAGGATGGCATCAGCACTCAAGTTTATGCTGTCAGCTCTGGCAGCCGCACTGCTGCTGCTTTTGTGCTTGGGAAAGAGATTTATGAAGAGCACCAGACATTGTCTTCATTTTTCCATACCATGCAACTCCATCATATTCAAGGAAGGGTTTACCTCCAGCCCCCATTCCCAGCACATCTCTCCTGTGCAAAGCAGCATTGTGGTTGGTGGGAACTCATCTTCAAGTACACACACATCTCACATGGGGGAGGAGAAGACTGAGGGGACTCAGGTGGACAATATTCCAGAAACATGTGACACTGAAATAACTTCTGCCCCTCTGGCTGCACTTGCTCCACCAGTTGCTGGAACTAGTAGTGGTGACAAGTTAGCAATCCCTGTTAGGAGCATGCAGTCACAAACCAGAGGTTCCAAGAAGTCAGTAATCTGGAAGCATTTTCAACCGTGTGCAACAGATGCTTGCATGGCTGAGTGCATGCACTGTTCCAATATACCTGCCAGTACTGCCCAGGGTGTTTGACACTCCCCGGTCTGAGATGTCCTCTGATTCCCCAGTGCTCCTGGAATTTTCTGCTGGCATTCCCACTGTTCAGGTTTCAATCAGTGTGCCCATGATAGCCATTTCCAAATATCCAGGCACTGCTGGCTGTTGGTGCACATTCTTTTTGTTTGGCACAATCACTGGGAAGGTGTCAGAGGACACAGAGAAATCTTTTTAAAATATTTTACTTGGTTTTTTTTAAGGGCCGAATAATGACTATATAGTATTCCTATCGATTGTAACAGAGTTCTGGATTTCCAGAAATTCAGAATTTTTGAAATCCAAATTCCAAATACGCAGAGCTATAATTCCCAATCTGAATCTCCCAATCCAAATTTTGGTGCTAGTGCACATCCCTAATAATAACCTAATCAGCACCCTAAATCAGAGCTTAGAAAAGTTAACATTTTTGGAGAACAGCTACAGAAACAGCTACAGAGGGATTCTTGGAAATACAGTTTGAAAGAATAGGTTTTCTGAAATCTGATTCCAGCCTGTGTCGGTGAGTTCCCAGGCTCATGTGTATGCTATGACACTCGTGCTCTTTTGCTCCACGCTTATTTCTTCATGAAATTTCTGCTCAAATGTGGCTCTACTCTACTTATAGGATTGATCTTTGTCCTGGAAGCACCTTTCCTTGATCCAATCTACATTGTTGCATTCTTTCATTCAAACAGTCTGTTTGACTGGCACTGGAACTGAAAAAACAACACTGAATTTTGAGGTCTTCATAAAGGGTGCTTCCAGGACAAAGATCAATCCTATGATGATTGTGCTTGTTGGTTTGTCAGGGGGTGGGGGTGGGGTTGTTGTTGTGCAGTATCACAGAAACACCAAGTTCTATTTGCCTTGCCGTACACAAAATCAAGGCAGTCTATCCTACCTGAGACTCTCTTTTGGAAAGGGAGAGGGATGCCCCGTCACTCAAGGGCAGGCAGGTTTGCATCCATTAAGGATGGAATGTAAATGGAGGCAGTCTGCTATATAAAATACTATACCCCTCCTTACTCTCTCAGCCTGCCCGGTTGCTGGAATGCAGACTGGAGAATCTCATTAGGAACCTAATACAAAAAGGGCACATAGATCCTGGGGTTGTGGAGTGGGAAATCAGATTAGCTTCATTACTTTATTCTGCACCTCACAGCGCTTCTGCCAGTGGACAATTACATTAGATCAGAGAGGAGATCAAAAGGCACAATCTCCCCAGAAATGCTGTTTTTTATTGTCTTATTGTTGAGGGGAGAAGCGTTAATGCTGATGAAGGACACGTTTGCCATAGCTAACAAACATATTTGGGAAGAGGGACAACTTATTTTAGAAGCAGAACCTGAAATAAAATGTAGTGTGGCTCCTGTTCATGCCACTCTATTTCCCAGTGTTACATTCCACTCTCCTGCCTAAACCAACCAACCAGTATTCTGTGGTTATTGAGCATGCTCAGTTCTGTTAGGTAGGTTTTGAGTCCTCGCCCTGTGGAGACTCCCCCTAAGGATTCTTTTTTTTATTATTTTTTGCTCAAGCAGAGCTTGGAGTTTCCATGAGCTTGCTGACTCCTATCTAAGTGGGTGGGTGGCATCAGTTTGGCAAGATAAGCAATGGATTTAATGTTTTCTTTGTCAATGTGGCTGTGAGGGGGGAAAACGTGCCAGTGAGTAGGAAAAATAAGTGAGGAGGATGCAGAACAACCAAAGAAAGACAAGACAGGTCATATTAGAGTATGAAATCCAGGTCTGAGTCCTTACATTATCTTGGTTTCACCAACCTCATAGGGCTGTGGACAAGATAAAAATGGAGACAATGAAAGGTGGGTATGCCTCTGTGAGGTCATTGGAATATAAATATAACAAACAACTAAAGAAATTTAGTAAAGCAGGGGATGGAACATGAATAACTACTGGCTGACAATAAAGAAATATTAAAATATTATAACAAGATATTTTTGTGTAGGTGGATGTATTTAAGTGTATATCTAAATACACATCTCAGTTCAGCTGGCTAGATAACTCAGCGAGTTGGGTGTTTGGCTGCAGAGCCAGATGTTGGGAGCTTGATTCCCTGCTGTGCCTTGTAGGAGAAGAGCCAGCCTCTGTAGTCTTTGGCAAGCTTCACTGTCCTGGAGCACTTCCAGAAGAAGGCAATGATAAACCAGTTTTGGGTGCTATATATTTAGAAAACCCTGGAAAGGGTTGTCATAAGTTGGAATCAGTTCGATGGCATTTATATTTATTATAGCAATTGTTACTATAGATGTCAAATCTTCCCCCTCCCTTGCTCATGAACCTTGTGAAATATTGCTTACAATAATGTTTATTTCACATTTTTTTATATTGTTTCAAAACATTTTCAAAAGTAGAGATGTCCCTAATAATTTCAAGGAACAATGCCTTCATATTTTATCCTGTGTCTAACAAAAACCACTTAAGCTTAGAGGTATCTAAAAACTGATTTCCTCTAGAATCTCTCCTCACATACCTGTTATTTCAAAAAGTTGACCATTACAGTTCTTTTCTGTTTTCCTTCCTGTTAACTTCTGAGCTGACAGAATATGGAGCAGGGTTTAAAGGCTAGATGTTCTGACAAGGAGAATTCCTTGTTTAAGAACTCTAGTCATGAGGCACCCTTAATTAAAAATTGTATTGATTCCTCTCTCTCTCTCTCTCTCTCTCTCTCTCTCTCTCTCTCTCACACACACACACACACACACACACACTCAGTCTCCTTCCCTCTAATGACAGACACTGGTCTGCAACTCCCATTGTTAGTCTCACTGACAGTTTAAGTAATAAAACAAAGGACATTAACACAGCACTTAACACTAAATTATTACTGATTAAAAATGATTTGGCATGGTAATGGTATCTGTGTAGGCCTTGGGGTATATAGCACATACACACTTACACACAGAGTGAAAAACAACTAAACAGTGTCCAATTCAATCATATTTTGTATCCTTAGTGGGATACAGACAATAATTTGAAACACTTCTGATCATATTTAAAAATGGGCCAAAAAGCTACAGTAATAGTTCCATAAGGCATTATAGACAAAGGTGTCTTACTCCAGGTTTTCTGGATGAGATGCATTATCTACATCCCTTTCAATCGAAGGCGGAGAACTTTTTCATACCTTCATGGGTGATCATTGTCTCCAGTCCTTCCTGGAGGGACAAAGTCAGAATATGGTGCTGGGATAGTCCTATTCAGTCAGAATATGGTGCTGGGATAGTCCTATTCAGTCAGAATATGGTGCTGGGATAGTCCTATTCAGTACTGTGATCAGAGGCCTACAGCATTCCTCTGGGTTTCATATTAGTACCCAGTGCTTTAATTGATTAAACTGCTGGGAGAGGTCATTTGGAGTTCATTGTTGTCAATATGGTAATGATATCCAACTCTGCCTTTCCTTTCCATCTAAAGTAAAGGAAGCTATTCTAGTTTAAAGCCAGGATCTGACATCAATTGTATACAGGATGAGTGTGAACAAACTGAAGTTTAATTCAGACAAGACAAAGGAAATGCTAGTCAGTCAAAAGGTAGATCAAGGGATAGGGATTTTCACCTGTGTTGGATGGTGTCAAACTTCCCTTGAGGTTTTCAGAGAATTAGCTGTGTTAGTCTATACAAGCATATCCAGACAGTAATAAAAAGAAAACAAAAAAAGTTGTATCACCTTAAAGACTAATTGTCATAGACTGACAATTAACTGTTATATTTCAATGTGACTATTCACGGGTACATCCACTTTTTCAAATACACTGGAGTGAAGCAACCCATAGCTCATATACAGGGTAGACAGAGGAAATGGATTAACAAGGTGACCACAGAGTTATTGACACAAGTAATTCACATTTAAGAATGGTGGTTACATACACTTATTTTTTCAATGAATAATCCCACACTTCCTATGAGGTATGGAGTAGGAGGAGCCTCAGTCTAGAGTCAACTCTTGTAGAATCTGTTATTCTTTACAATCAAGAAGCAGTTGATCAATTCCCACATACAACATTTGGTTCCAGAGAAGGATCTAGTCAATACACAAGGTTAAAGTGAGAACTGTTTATTAATATGTATAATGAACTAAGATTTCCTGGTCATTATTTAATCTTTTTGACATGTTGTGTAATTTATATATGTATCTTATCTGAGAATTTCAATGACTATCTTTGGACAAAGAGAACTAACACATTAATCAGTGCAGCTAGAAGAGAACAACAAAAGAGAGAAAGAGAGAGATCTCTTCTACAAGATTCAGTAAGTCAAAGGGAAATTTTAACCTAGATTAGGAATACTGAAAGATGACCAGAGGAATATACTATTTGAGAAAGACAGAATAAAGAGAAGGTGAAAGCAATATAGTGAAGAACTGTACAAAAGAGATTCAAGGATGAGAGATCTCTTTGAAGAAGAATCTTGTGATGATGAAGAAATGTAAAAACTTGTGCATTGCAGGCAATAACATTAACATGCATATTAAAATAAATGTTTTCAGAGCTGTGTATATAAGGCAAAATTGCATACAATTTTTTTTAGGAGGATTATGTATAAAAATGCCTACAAATGTTCATGAAAATGCAATGATTGCTTAACGTTCAGGAAGAACCAAACTTAACACGTTAAAAAATGAGAAACTGTAAGAAACGAAAACTTACAGATTCATCTGTCCTCTGTGATGTAATTCACCCCCAAAAATCTGTAATTACATTATTTCGATATCAGAGAGAAAGTATGAAAGGGAATGAGAACTGACAAAACAAGCCAGCACATCTTCCTCTTTTTTTGGTCACACACAAACTATCATCTCTTTTTGTTTAAAGAAACAACAGTGCAGCTACTTTGAGCCACAGAACAAAATCTGTCATATGTTTTATTGGGCCTAACACTCCTCTCCTTAAAACTGGTCCACTCTTAGCAAACAGTGATTATGTATATTTGGTATGCATTGAAGGAAGTAACGGCATAAATGACAGCTAATTACAGACAATTCTCTTGGGCATTTGTATCGTTCCCTCTGAATACATCACTGTCTTGAAGGCTTTTAATTCTGTATACCTAGGCAACTAGTGCTTCTGTTTATTTCTTGAGAGAATTATACCATGAACCTTTAAATTAATTTACTGGGAAGCCTAGAAATCCTGAGTGTAATGTAATGATTATCCAGCATTAAACTAGTAAATCAGGGCACAATCCAATCCAACTTAAACAGTTTTTAGTTCCACGGTAAGAGGTGAGTGCTGCTTATCCCATACTTCTACTTCCTGTGTAAGGCTCATTCCTTTCCTTATTGCAAAAACATTCAACCAATTTACAGATTTGCAGTGTTTCACATGACCCTGGAAATGTATGTAGGTTTGGGAATACACTTATTGATCAATTTAAAACATTTAGACCTTGACTTTCCTCTATGAATGAAAAAGTAACTTAAGCATTTGAAACAGTTGGACTACAACAACATGTATTTGCCAAGGTGTCTTAGTCCTTGACCTGATCTGGTCAGGGCTTCACCAGTCAGATTCAAGAGTGATTGGGAAGAATCCAAACCACTTGTATGAAAGAAGAACACAATCTTTATGGGTTAGAAAGTTGGGATACGGACACTGTAAATAATAAACATGAAGAAAGTAACTGAGAAAAAAAAGAGAGAGAGTTTACAATACTACTTCCTAGGTATGGGGACTCCCTTACAGTGGCAATGCGGTCCAGGACAAACGTTTGCAGGTGCCTGCATGCACACACTGTGACATGACCTGAGCTTGCCTAAGTACAGATTTTAAGTGATTCTCCCTTCTTGAGTCTGCTGAAACAGATAAACAGAATTGATGGCTGATTCAAGTTACTTAAGGAGATAAAAGGCTGCCATTCCAGGTTGGTGGTTTCTATTAATAGTGTTTCAGAACTGTTGTCGACAAGTTCTGTTGTGGAGCCAGCACTTGCAAGATCAAAATGGTAGAGGAGGAGGATGTCAGGGCCACTTAATGCTTCATATTCTGAGACCAAGAATACAGAACTGACTCTGGATCTTGCCTCAAGTTGTGCTTCAGGGACAGGTAATTTCCAGAAGTCTGGGTTAGTGACATTTAGGTCAAATTTGAACATCAAACATTTTTGGCCAAGCTTGAACAGTATTTATATATCTCTGAGGACTTCATTCAAGTCAGCTCTTGTTGTTAGGATATATTCTTCAGATTATTGTAATGCTGTCTATGTGGGGCTTCCCTTGAGGTTGACCCAGAGGCTGTAACAGGTTTAGAATGTGGCCACCAGGTGGTGGGTGTGAGTAAAGCCGTCCACAGTTTGGGACCCCATTACTTGGCAGAGCACCTTTCCCCAAGATCATCCATACCTGTGCCAGCAGACCCACCCCAAACAATGCTCCTCAGGGTGGCCACACCGAAGGAGGCCAGGACAACATCAACCAGAGGCTGGGACCTCTTGGCTGTGGTGCCTGTTCTTTGGAATGGACTCCCGATTGTGCTGTGTCCTTCTCCCTGCCTACTTTTAAGAGGGTGCTGAAGACAGTGCTCTTCAGAGAGGCATTTGATGGCAACCTTGTCTGATTTTTATTTTATTTTATTTTTGCCATTGTCTTGCCATTTTATTATGAAGTGCCGTACTACCCTGGTTTTCTAACCTGATATGTTTATCTTATTCTTGTTTTTATTTTTATCGTCTTGATTTACTGTTTGTATGTCATTGTTTGGTTTTTAGTTTGTTAAGCACCCAGAATAGTGCATTGCACTAATGGGGTGGTATATAAATGAAACAAACAACCAAGCAAATAAATAAATTGCTAGAAATGTAGGGCTGTGGGGTTTAGCTGCTACAATTATTGATGATATAGAACAATGTATCACTATTGGTGATATAGTGTTGGTTCTTCAGCCTGTGATGGCCACTTCTTTGAGTTTCATGTTCCCCCTTGCCCCCGTTTTCCTAATCTGAAATATTATTCATTTCTCAAGCTGAGTTGTGACTTAGGCACAACACATATTTAATAGTGTGAAGTCTACCATTTGTGTGTACACTCAATAGGAATCCATGTAGGTGCAGTGTTGCAGATATCTATTTTACGTTGATTAAAAATCTGAAAAAGCATTGAAACAGTAATTATATCTAAAGGAAATAAAGCAGGGAAAGAGCTTATGGTGGCAATGAAACCTACACATCAATCCTGAAATTCAGGAGAAAAGAAAAATGCCATGACAGAATAAGTACTTCTACTGATGCTACTGCTATTATTATTATTATTATTATTATTATTACTACTACCAACCATTAGCTATAGCAAGTTTGGACTGAAACAGCAAGCAATGCAAAGCCTTTCAACAGTAAGAATGAACATGCAGGTGGAATCTTTGGTGGAGTCAAAGTGCTGTTACCAGTGTTGTGATCTATCCAATGATCTTCTTTTAGCAGTCTGCACCTCCCTCCCTCTCCTGCTTCGTTGACAGACTGTGGCTGTGCTAGCGATGTGGCATTCATTGCATAAGCAGGTGTCCTAGTGGAGATGCAGGTGTTCTCCCCCCTTTCTGGCATAATCTGGTCCTATGGGGATAAATAAAAGTGCTTCTCTGTAGGAAAAAAAAATCATACATGTCCTTGAAGGCAATGCTTGAAACACTAAAGCACCTGATTATGCACACGTATCTGAACAGGGCTTGGCCAGCTAAGAGCTGATTTGAAGCAAAGGGAACTGAGAATTCATAAAATATGAGAAAAGGCTAAAACTGAAGTGCACTGCGGGAATGCATAGTTCCTAGTGTAAGCCCTGTTTACTTAGCAGCAAGTCATACTGTATTCATTGGTGCTTATTTCCAGGCACTGTAATCCTTTGCATGCTTGTTTGAGTGAGGATTTAATTTCCAAGAAAACATGCATAGGATGGGGTTGGGCACTCCATCATTTCAGTATCTGCAAGCGTGCATGAAGATACAGTAAATATATACAATTCCCTTAGAATTTCTTCTAAGAATATCCCCTTAGAATATTTCTCATATAGTGTATAAATCTAATCTATATCTTTTATCTAATGGTTTTCAAACAAGGCCAAGGAATTTTCATTAAAGAAAACAGACATGCACTTTGGAGAAACCAACAGAAGATGAGATAGTCAATGGGTTTTCATAAGGAGTTAACCATGGGCCAAACTACATATTACATTATTCATACATTTAAAAAAGAATGCTTAAAACCACAGTATTTATTGTTAAATTGTTAATGCAGTGGTGAATTGGCCCCACACTAATTTTTCTTTCAAAATAAACAGTGATGAGAATAAACCTACTTTTTAACATACTAGGCTTAATATACGAGCTATTTCATGATGATTTGCCTTTGAAGCCTGCAAGAAACAAGAAAATGTTATCAATTCTGAAGCATTTAAATTTCAAATAGGAAGTTCAATAAGAGCCACAATTAGAGATGGGGATATTCGTATTCATATATGAATATCCCCGACAGAGCTGAACCTAATGAGGATCTGGCCCCTAGAACTGGACTGTCCACTCACACGTCTTGCCGCAGTGCCAGTCCCACTCATCCTGCCAATGGTGCCCAGAGCTCCGCCTTCTTCCCGCTCAGCTGGCTACTCAGCAGCTGTGCAGGGAGTGGCCAGCCAAGCAGGAAGAGAGTGGAGCTCTGGGCGCCATTGGCAGGATGAGTGGGACTGGCGCCATGGCAGGACACATGAGTGGATGGTCTGGTCCCAGGGGCCAGACCCTTGTTAAGTCCAGCTGCGTCGGGAATATTCGTATGCACGAATATGAATATCCCCATCTCTAGCCACAATTAATATGCAAATATGAATTCAGACTTCAAAATTCTTCATTCAACATTAGCACTGAAGAACTAGAAAATCTGCCAGATTTTGGATATTTCAGCTACATTGAGTATTGTTTGAATGGATTTCTGCTCATGCAACAGAACTTGGGATGTTTCCTCAATCCTTAGGAGCAGATTTGGGAAATATATTGGGTGGAGCGGGGATGTATAAGGAAAGAAAGGGAATCCACTTTGTGGACACATGCTGTTCCATTAGTGGATTAACACAGCAGGATTTCACCCTTTGTGAGCATATCTTTCAGCTCTTAAGCTAAGTTAGTTAGTGACGTGCTGTCAAGACAGAACAGACTTAAAGTGACTCTAACAGGGTTTTCAAGCCTTTATATATTCATTGTTCAGAAATGAAACCAAGTCCCATGTGAATCAAGCCTGAACTATCTCTGGATGTAAAAATGTTGAAAGTGAGCCTGTCCTACTTGGGGCACATCATGAGAAGACAAGATTCTCTGGAAAATATAATAATGCTGGGAAAGGTTGAGGACAGCAGGAAAAGAAGACGACCAAATACAAGATGGATAAATTCCCTAAATTCCTTATGTTTGCAAGAGCTGAGCAGGGCTGTTGAGGACAGGACATTTTGGAGATCGTACATTCATAGGGTTGCCATAAGTCATGTGCAACATGATGGCATATGACAACAACAATAGGGCTTTCAAGGTAAGAGAGATATTTAAGGAGTGGTTTTACCACTTCCACTGTGAGTTTCATGGCTGAACAGGGATTCGAATCTGAGCCTCCTTGTGATCGGGTTCATCAAAGATCTGAAGCAGTTCCTCCTTTTTGGCGGGAAATGACAACGGAGTCTCTTTTTGAACATTAACAGGTTTATTGGTTTTAACATTAGGTGAATCAACAATCACTTCTACTGGTTCAAACAAACTAATATCAGGTAACTGTCCATACTGTGGGGACAACAGCTCTGTCTTCAAACTGACAGGATTCATTGAGGGGCTGGCCCAAAACGTTCGCGATCGGTGGGTTTCCTCATTGGAGTATTCCGAACCACGCAAATTGTCCCACAACAGGGGTGTCTGGCCCAATCTCCCTCCGGTGGTGGACTGTTGAAAAAAGAGTCTGGTCGGATCACCTTCTTCAAGCGACCTTGTCCTCGTGGATATACTACTACTGTCCATTCTAAGGAATCTACTGGTGTCTCTTTTTCTTTCGATGTGTTCGGATTAGGCAATAATCCTCCTATCTTCAGATTAGGAAAATCCTCTAACAATCCTCTCATTCTATTATATTCTGATTCTCTTTTCTTCTCTCCCCCTTTTTCCTCCTCCTTCCTTTCTATTATACCCCCTGCTCTGAATTGTCTCCTCCCACTTTGTTCTCCTATCTCCTCCTCCCACATGGGTAAAATTAACTCCTCCCCTCCTTCTCTCTCTCCCTCTTCCACCAAACAGATCTCAATATTTTCCTCTTTTTATTTTGATTCCTTCCTTGTCTCTTCCACTACATTCAACTCCTCACTTTCTAATATCTCTCTCGCTCTTACAACTCTGTCTCGCTCGGGCGTCTTTAGTTGAGGGGACGGCTCACTCTGGGTTTTCTCCTTTTTCTCTAGCTCCTTCACACTCCTGCATCCTGGTCTGTCACTCTATCCACTACAACATACTTGGTATTCAAGCTAAATTACATTCCCTCTATTGCTTTCTAGCTATATAAACACACTAACCATTTATTATGGTCAGCTTCACTGGCTATTCAGTGTAAAATCTAAAAGAATGTTCACTTTCCAATCTTGTCCAAATACTATATGGTACCAGTACAGTTGCTGGTCTCACTGAGAGCAGATTAACCAAATCAATGGGATTTCCATAGGTATTGGTCCATAGGTATCCAGCAATTAATTCAATGGCTTTATTGTAGTTAGGGCTAGCAGTTAGTTTCAGGCCAAGCATGACATGCTTTTCCAGCCAACAGAAGTGCTCCACAGAACTTTATAATAATTCCTTCTCTTTGCACTTTTATTATGAGAGATGTTATAATTAATCCATTGGAACAATAGCATAAATAGCTTTGTCTAATGTTTTACTGTTCCCTCTATCTCATGTGTGCCATGTGACCAGCCGGAGGTGAAAATGAGAAACAAGTTACTGAAGAATGAATTCTTTTCTTTTTATAGTTTGTTTTTGTTTTTCCTCAAAGGCTTTTGAGTGAGGGGACAGAAGGAAAGTGTAAAGGGCAATCCAGCTTCGTGGAATATCGGAGCAAAAGTAGAAATTGCCCGAACTGGGGGCAGGAAAAAGAAGCCTCCTTTCTGAGGGCTGCTAATGGCTTGCGGAGGAACTGCGCAGCAGTCGTTTCACAGATAGTATGGCAGGTCACCGCGACAGATGTTCCCAGCATATGTGGAGAATTAATTACCCACTAGTAAACAAAATCTGTGATGCGGAGAGTCATTTTATCCAAATTTCTTTCGATTTTGCAGTTATTAGGAGCTTAATTTTTCTTGATCAGCCAGACTTCTTGAATTAAAGTGTTCCTTAATGGGTTGTGCCTAATATTTTTTGAAGTAAAGCACTGAGCAAAAGGGATGAGGTGGGGGTGAGGGTGAGGGTGGCATATGAGTTTAACCAGAGATGAGTGGGATGCCATAGTGACTGGTTAGGGAATTATTTGATTAAAAGGATGTGTACTGTTCATATAGAATTTTTAAAAGCACATATATTCTTAAGTGTTAACCCACATTCAATTGCATATTCCCTTGATTTGCTGCCTATTATGAAACAGCTGGAGCCTGGAGGGGTACATTATAATAGAAGGAGTGCTTTGAAGAGGAAAATGGGTCTGTTTTCCTTTGCTGTCAATTTACCAAATGTGTTAATGTTGAGTGTCCATATTGCCCCACTGGATTTTAAGCAGAGCTCCATATTTAAATCAATGATGATATCAGCTCCTTAAAAAAATCAATGGTGTGATATGGTCCTGCAACATTAGGATATAATTCATATGTGCATGACCTAGATAGGACACCAAGAGGGCCAGTAACCAAATGCTGTTTCTCACAGCTTCCTTGTCGCATTACTGTTGTTAAATAAAGCTTGGATAAGAAAAGGACCTTAGATCTCAAGGGACAATGAAAATCTGTATGTTTTAATGGAGCGACTGATTTACAATGCTGGTATTTATCATGTTTGGAAGGCTCTGAGTGTGTTGTCTGTAGTTTAGACAATTCACACACAGTCTTCCCAGTGATGTGTTGATCTTCCGTTTCCTCTTGCCACATTCTGATGATTTGCTGGGTCCATTTCTTTCCCCACCCCACCTCCCTGCAATTTGCTGGGCTTCCTCTACTCCGATGCTACTGGCACAGTGCTTGCTGAATGCCAACAGAGTGTGTGGATATGAACAGAAGGTCCAGACCAGGGAGGCTGACTCAGATTACATTTGTCCTTAAAGGGAAGTAGAACACTTCATTTCCTTGGCTAGCTCACAGTATCTCCAGAATATGCATTGCTATCTAAACATATAGCAATGCAAAGCAGAACATGTAGGTCCTGTTTGGAAAGGTGCACATTTCCAATTCATTGTTATGCAGTGAAATTACTGGGGACCAGTATTCTGCCAGGAAAAGGGGGTGACAAGCTGCCTCCATCCTATAGCCTCTTTGCACCCTAAAATTTGTTCCCAAAAGCTGGGAACCTCTCCAAACCAAGTTTTTACTGCAGCAGAGAACTGTAGAGGGGAAGAAAATACTGCTGCTATCATGAATATGGATTTGGCACAGGAAGTACATGCCTAAATATTGAAAGACGCCCACTTATTCTTGCCCCAAATAAGATCATTAGGCCAGGCTTGCGTATCTTTGTTTTAATCTCTGTTTATTTTTTTGCTGGGAATTTATCAAAACTCTTCATATTTGAGTGTGGAAAAATTGAAAGTGGCAGATTTATCCACCCAAGTTCAGGATTTAACGTTTAGCTCTTTGAAAGTCTGGCTTTGTTTCCATTTTTGTGCTCCTGAATTAGCATGGTCTTCTTTTTTTCTCAGAGATCTTTCTCCTCTTTCATGTGGTCCAGAAGAAGCACCAGCACCACCGGGTCTTGCAGAAGAGTGGCTGCCCCCACAGTTGTCTGTGGCTTCTGGGTTCAGTATGAAAATCAGCATCTCTCAGGTATCGTCAAATAGCTTAGATCCCCGGGTTTGCCAACAGAGAGAGCCCTGGCTGATCATCCCATCAGATGCAATCAATCCCATTAGGAAAAAACATCCCCTTTTTTCCCTTCATCTTTCAGAGCTTCTGCGAGGTTGGGTGAACAGCATCAGATAGCAGGCCTCTCCCCTCTCCTATGCACATTCATTTGTTCATATAAAGACCGAAACTTTATTCTCATGTTCTAATAAACATATGTAGATTGAAAATGTGGTTCTTTATTCTTTATCTCCCTCCCTACAATCCTATGTAGTAGATCACACTTAGAAAGACTGACGGGCCAAAGAACACCCAATTGAGTTCAGTGGTTTACAGAGGATTTGAACTGGGTATAAAATCGACATTGTGAAAAACAGCCCAGAACAGGTACTGCAGTGATTTCCAAACTGTATGCCACGGTGACCTGGAGCACTGCCAAACTTAGCCGCGGTGCTGCAGAATCCCATCTGCCAACAACTATTATTTTTAATTTTAAGATGGAGCCTCTTCTCTGTTCTCCTACCATTGGCTTCTCATCTCCTTTCCAGGCTCTTCATTGCCTGCCACCACTGGCTCCTTCTGCTTGCTGAATCTCCAGTGCCACCACCGGTCCTGTGCAGCAAAACAAAGAATAATGGTGGATGGAGACTCCCTTCTCCCCCCTTCCCAAAATATCCTATTGGGGGAGCCACATCCAGTGGCCAATAAGTCAAGGGAACCACAAGTTGAAAAAGTTTGGCAACTAGTGGGATACTGGAATGTTGTTCCTGAGGGCATTTGGGGGCTGGCTGCATTATTCCCATCCAGTCAGGTGGGATAAGTGAATTTTGTTGGGCTTCCATACTTGGAAGTCACTGTTCCAGGCTAATTCTCATAACATTGTTTTTCTGCCTACAACAGGTACTGGAATGTTGTTCCTGGGGATGCTTCGTGTCTTGCTGCATCAGTCTGATCTAGTCACACATGTCATGAATTCAGTTTGATTATCCTACTTGGAAATTGCCATTCAGGCCACTGTGTTCTGTTCCAGTGAGTTTTGAGGCAATCGCAGTTTAATGAAATAATAATACATTTTGGATTTGAGGTCAGAAATATTGTTCTGAGGTTTGGCCATCACAACCCACTATTTTTGGTATCATTTTTTTTTAAATAAGTTAGTCCCCACTCCACCCTGTTTGGTTCTGTTTCAGCTTCTACCAAGTCCCAAAATAAAGTACTAACTTCACTGGTATGTGTGTGTGTGTGTGTGTGTGTGTGTGAGAGAGAGAGAGAGAGAGAGAATGTGTGTGTAACAAATAGAAGAAGACAGAAGGAGTAATCTAGCACATTGTAAAAGGCTTCTCTTAAAATCAAGGCAAACTAAAGCCCAAAGTTCGCACAGCAGCCAAAATCGGCAGAAGTACAAATAACATGAGAAAAACTGAAAAATTTCATGAGAAAAACTGAAAAGCATCTGCATGTGAGAGTGACTGTGAGCGAGTGTGAATCTTAGTGCCTTTTATTCCAAGCAGCAATTGCTTTTTGTTTCACTGATGCCTCTAATTTTCCTATGTTCTGGCTGGCTTCTTTACCTTCACCCCTAAAATTCAGTTTTGTATTGGTAGATGGCAAGTTGGGGGGAAAAGTACATTTCTCCATCTTTCTTTATTTCCAAAAAGGAAATCATCCCTTTTTCCTGAGACACATGGCATGACCAGGGCAGGTTGTCGGGGTATGCTCTGGGCATGGAGTCACTCAAAGTATCTAGCTTTGTAGTCTGCCGCACAGTTTCATTGTCTTCCACTTCGGCCAAAGACTTGTCGCCACAGCAATAATATATCTGTCTTTTTGTCATTCCATCATGCAAAGGTCCAGGCTGAGAGAAATCCTCACCCCAGTTTGCCAAGAGTAAACAGTCAATCATGCTGTTTATGAAACAAACCAATGATTTCCTTGATGCTATTCAGTAATCTAGACCAATGGTCCCCAACCTTTTTGATACTGCAGACCGGTTGGGGGGGATGGAGTCCGTGCATGGGGGGCACCCCCAACACTCATGCACATGCGTGAAGGGGCTGCGCTTGCTCGCGCAGGCATGCGGGCACTCACGCGCATGCGTGAAGGGGCGGGGCGCTTGCAGGGCATGCATGTGCGCTTGCGCGCATGCTCGAAGGGGCTGTGCGGGGGGGAGTGCAGAGGGGAGTGCGTGCGGGGGGCCTGAAGATCTGTCTCCATGGCCTGGTCCAGCCAAGGCCACGGACCGGCACTGGGCCGCGGACTGGAGTTGGGGACTCCTAATCTAGACCATATGCCATATATCTGCAGGCCTGTCCAATCCACATGTCTATAAGCCTTTTCCCCAATTCGTTAGCATTGTAGACATATTGTTAAAAGTAGCTTTCCTGTTTCTCAAAAGTAAATAAGTAATTATTTGTAACTGTTTTTTAAAAAATCTGCAGCAGCAGAGGTATGCATGAACCACATAATTTTTTCCTTAACCATTTAGTGAGACCGCACATGACTTACCCATAACTTTTAAAAGTTATACACTTATCCCTTCAACAGCACTGGGATTAAGAAAACTGGGCCCCTGTGTAGTTCAAAATCCATGTATAACCCTTACATCCCCGAAACAGCCTGTATCAGAGGGCGAAAACGGAGGTGCAATCTCTCCTCTCCCCTCCAATGGAGCCATGTGCCATTGGAACGTCCCCTGAACTGCATCAGCCTCCCAGCATGCCCCAGCATGCTCCCTGGGTGCCACATGGAGCCACCATGCCAGGAGAGGGGTGCAGCTGGCCTGCCACAATTGGACCAGGGGTCTCTGCACCAGCAACAATAGGGGCCTCAGTAAATCTGAGATCCACTTTTCTCAGACCACTTCCTGGTGACGAATAGCAGCACAGTATTTATTGAATACTTATTGAATATTTCTTTCTTTCTTTCTTTCTTTCTTTCTTTCTTTCTTTCTTTCTTTCTTTCTTTCTTTCTTTCTTTCTTTCTTTCTTTCTTTCTTTCTTTCTTTCTTTCTTTCTTTCTTTCTTTCTTTCAACAAAAATCCATGTATAACCAAAACCATGTTGCTCGGATCCATGCAGTTCAAGGGAGAAATGTAGTAAAATTGCAAAAGGAACACAAATGTTCCTTGCTAAGCTGCAGTTGTAATGTAAGTTATTAAGACTTTTAGTGTTGGAGAAGGGAACTAATAACACATAATTTATTATTTGTAACCAGTTATTTCCAAGCTTTGGATTAAAAGTCTTGCAATCTGATAAGAAAGCTGAGACAGAAGGAAGTGTTTGGGATCATCAGTTGATCACGATGGCCCTCGATAGAAGAAAACCACTCGCCCACTGCAGTCAGCAATGTCTGTGGAGAATTTAGCTATGAACATTTAAACTGTCCCCGATGTTTCTGTACTGTATTGTACTGAATGACGACGGGTTTTTGCCATCTTTAAAATGAGCAACAGAGAGATTCAAAAACTCAAAATGCTATCATCTCTTAGAGATATAGTATGTGAGCACTAGCAGCAGAAGTATAGCAGTGCTTGGTGTTATATATCAAAAAGCTTTTTATCAGAGAATGTTGCATTTCCTGTGATGGGTCAACCCTGTAAAAATAAAGACAGAAAATCAATAAGTGGAGCAAGAAATAAAATAAAAAGTAGCCTTGGTTCAGGCGTGCTGTTTTACCTCTTCATCACAGCTGTGACTAAGTGTTTTAAGGGTTTTCCTGCTTTCCAGATGGTGAATGTCTTCATTTCTTCCGGGTGATCTTTCACTCTACAGAGTGCAAATACTGGATGGTTATTAATAAGGCCTCATACTTTAAAAAATCATTAAATTTTGAATGCATTTTTTTCCCACAGAAACCTCAGTGTAGCAAATGTGGTTCCTTTTGCTTCTGCCTGTTTTTATCATCTTTGCTAGATTAATCAGCTCAAGTTGATGAAGCTGACTAAGCAGCAGAAAACCCTGAGAACCTTCTCAGGAACAAGGGGGTCCTTTCAAATAGACAAGACAAAAACATTGTGGCATCTGAAAGACTTACTGCTACATTTTAATGTGAGCCCTTCCCTTGGAAAAAGGAAACAGAA
Organism: Intellagama lesueurii; assembly: GCA_037013535.1. NCBI lineage: Eukaryota > Metazoa > Chordata > Lepidosauria > Squamata > Agamidae > Intellagama > Intellagama lesueurii. Next base: position 320,328,899 of record JBAJHW010000001.1, on the reverse strand, counting down.
GAGGGAAGAAAGGTAGCTCACAAAGGAAGCAACAGGAAGGAAGGGGTGGTCTCAAAGATTCTGTGCTGTGGAAGAGGGGGGATCCTCTCTGAACTCAACTACATCGTCAAATACATTGCAATTTGCTCTGCTTATAAAACAGGTGAATTTGGTTCCATAATGTAAGATGCTGGATTGAATCCATCCAGTGGTCTTTGCTTGCAAAACGGCTTTCGCCCCTTCTGCCTGGGAGCTTCTCCTTTTTTATTGCCAGAAGGATTTGAAAGGGATTTCACCTGTGCAGATATGTGTAAAGACGGGGGATGTGTCTGTAGAGGAGGAGGAGGAGGAGGGTGGAAATGTGGAAGGAGAAGCACTAGCCTTGAGAAAAAGAGCAAGTGAGGGGGGGCAATGAATGAAAGCAGGGAGTGTGATGTGTGTGTGTGTGTGAGGGGGGGAAAGGGGCCAAAAAAGGGGTGCCACCTCGACATGCAATGCCTTTGTGGCTTTTATCATGGAGGGAGGGGCTGTGGGAAGGTGCCTAACTGGCCTCTTGCTTGCCTGTGTGCGTGTCTGTAAGTGTGGATAGCATGTGTTTGTTTGTTTCTGTCTGAGGGAGCGTGTGTGAAAGGGAATGGAGCAGAGTTCATTAAGTGCAGGAGTGGATTGGCAGGAGGAAGAGGAAGAATGAGAGAAACTCAAAGGTTCACTGGCAGATACAGAGCTTGCTGCTTACAGGGTTAAAGGAAAAGCATGAATGCCTGTATTTTTGCTCAAGTGTTGCCATTACACAAGCAGGGGTCTCCAGAATAAGCCCTTCTCCATCTACTCAACTCTTGTATGAGTGGCACTGTCTCTCATTACTACAAAGGTGGGATTTTCTGCTCAATCTCTATAGGACAATGTCCGATACCATGACTGCCTAGCTTTAGAGTCCCCCACCCTTTAGCTCTTTAAAACACCAAGACAACACACGCTGCTTTGCTACTATTGGCTTGTCTTGGAGCACTATAAAGAAGTCGTTGTCAGACTGTAAAAGATGTGTTAGCTACTTAAAGCTAAAACACTGTAAATCAAAGAAGTTCTCCAACCAACACTTACCAATAATTAACTCTCTATAAGCAGGTAGGCCTGGGTTGCCTGAATTCTCCCTCAGTTCCTACCCTCGGTTCATAAAACGCTTAGTTCAAGAAGCAGCTTGTATGGACCTCATTGGCTCTCATTCATTATTCCTAGCAATAAATGATTAGACGAATTCTCTGATTAATCAAAACCTCACTTTATAACCAGCTGTATGAGACCAGAATTTTAAAACAAACACCAAAGGCAGGAGCTGTATTCAGAAGAATCCTGAAAAATTAATTTTTGTTAAGAAATATTTTGCAAATAAAGTCTAATTTTCCACTCACAGAGAGACATCATTTATCTCATAATTGTCCACTTCATCCCTTTACCTTCTTCTGAAACACTTCATATTAGCAGCTGCTGGAAAGAGATATGCATGCTTATAGTATCTGTTTGGTTTAATATGAGGCTGAACTTCTTTTGGTCTAATCACAGGTCCACAAAATCTAACTTCGCTTCCGTCTCCCTCTTTTTTGTGCTCTGTCTCCTTCCCCTCTTTGTTTTTCCCAGTCATTCCTTTCAAGTGTAGACTTGATCTATGACAGTTTTAATAATTTTTATTATTTGTTGTTCATGCTTACATTGTTTTCTTGAATAGAATCAGGAGCAGCAGCAGGAGCAACAGCAACAACAATAAACCAGATCTTCTTCATGGTGGCACCAGCATTTTGGAATCAGCTCCTGGCTGAATTGCACCTGCCCCTTTCCCCTCCCCCCTCCCTCCAATGTTCAGGAATCTACTGAAGACATGGCTCTTCAAGAGAGGCCCTTCAAGGCAACCCTGCTAGATTCACATACCTCTTGCTCTGCCTCCCATTTGGAATATTACACCTCTTGTTGTATGTTGTGCTTATTTTACTTGATTGATTTATTCATTTCATTACTGTTCTTTGTATGTCTCTTTATTGCACTAATGAGATGGTATACAAATTAAGAAATAAATAACAAAATCAATAAATAACAAAACTATGTTTTTAATGGAGCACACAGAGAGGTTAAAACTTTAGGATTCAATTGTAATCCATTTTATTTACAGGAAGTCCACTTGGAAACCTGTTGTGTATCAAGTTAGACTGTTGTCCAGAAGCCACTTTGTACAAGGTGACCCTGTTATCCATCTAATCCAGAATTGTCTACTTTGACTGGCAGCCCTTATCCAGATTTGTAAGAAGATGCCATTCTTAGCACCTACTTCTCGTAACATCTTTTAACTGAATATGCCAGGGATTGAACAAGGTACCTTCTGCTTGGCAAGAGCCAGAGTTTGGGAAGGGGATGGAATCACATCAGCATTTTTTTTTGAAAAAGTAATTATGGGGAAACCAAAGGGATATGACCCAGCATCAATTCTGGGCATTATTATTATTATTATTATTATTATTATTATTATTATTATTATTATTATTATTATTATTATTATTATTATTATTATTATTATTGATGAAGAAGATGATGATGATGATGATCCATCAAGTCTTGGTTCACCCCATCATTAACTTCCCCCCACAAATAGGTTCAAATAAACTTGATTTGGTCCATTTTGCGACTTTTCTTGGAAGACCGTGCACGTCTCTCGTTATTGCTCTAATTGTTGTGGGAAAGCTTTAACAGAGAAAGAGTAGATACTTATTTAATTGCTCTAATGATTTTCTCCTGAAACAAGCAACATAGTTATTTTCTGTCAGTGAGTCCCCCTCTTGCCTTTTGAATCGGCTATCAATTACATAACCTACGTAGACAGTAAATACACAGTGTCTGCTCAAATTATCAGAGTGGGGTATATATTCTGAAGTTGCATGAAGAACTCAATCAGAAGGAAGAAAAGGTTGTAGGTTGGTTACTTAAAGGATGAAATAATTTCCATTAACAAGTTACCTAATGGCATTACATATTTCTAATTAGTCATAGGTTCAAATGATACTGTTATTGGTTTATGCTTCAGGGCATGAACAACCTTGAATTAACAGAATAAACTTATTATAAACTGGTAATTAAATGTAATTGTAAAGTAGGCTTAAGAAATCAAGTGATGCGATTGGATAATAAGAGAATGCAGAAGGTTGAAATTAACATTGTCCAACATAATTCTGGGCCCTGAAACTAAATTAATATGAACAATATTTAAATGTATTTTGTGAGAAAATTTCATAATTGCAATAAGATATTATGGGATCATTCATGGCTAGTTGCATTGATAGAATATTAAGTTGTACTCAGTATGTCACTTGATTATTATCAATATATAGCTAGACATGAATTAATTCACCCTAGTTCATACTCTGTCATATTTGGGACCTAATTATCCTTAACTTTGTTTCATATTCTATGATTTGATTAGAAGGCTGCCTGAATACACTATAAATAAGCAAGTACATTTTAAGGACTCTTATTTCCACTCTGCACTATGGTGGGAGGCTGGCATGATTCTTCACAATTATTTTCACCAAGAAAAAAAGTACAAGTTAAGAAAATGCTATCCTTAACTATGTAATTAAACTTTGATTCGAGGTAAAAAATCCCCAAATTCAAAGTAGGAATGGTTATGGTTTATGGTGGGTTTTAGATGTATCTGTTTTTAAATATTTTGTAAACCACTCTGGGTCCCTGTACTATGGGAAAGATGGGATATAAATAAAACAAAGTTAAGAATTGTGTCAACAGTATCAGTGGAAGAATTGTTAGATCGCAGTGTAGAGGAAAACCATGAGATCTGTTTGCCAGAGCCATAACTAGCGGTGTTGTTGCCTCTGTGGATTCCCTGCCCCATTCTTCATAAATTCTTCCTATTGTCAAAGTTTACCATAAATAAATAAATAAATAAATAAATAAATAAATAAATAAATAAATAAATAAGAGTAAAACTGGTAGTAGCAATAATAGTTTAAGCAATTTTTTAGAGTCAGACAAAAAACTTTGGCATTCATGAATATTTCAGCAGACTATTTAAACAGAAATGGAATTTGGACCAAACTATTCCCTGAATAGTGGAGAATAATGAGAATAATTGAGCTTGGCTGCCTAATCAAACAGGCAGCCAAGCAAGCAAACAAAAAACTGTATAGATACATGTACAGATGGATGTGTGTGTCCATGTGTATATATGTATATGTATAGCACACATACTCTGCAAACAGAATGTCCTGTGATATCTCCAACACCTCCAGATAAGGCCAAGAAAGACTCTTACATCAAGTCCTGGAGTGACATTGGCTGTTTCTAGACAGTAGGTTTTGGTTTGGGAGAGATTCCATAAACAGCCTCTCAATGTTTCTAAATGAGGCAGCACAACTACACAGTAAAAGTCCTGGAAGCCCCACTGTCTATCTGTGTTGACAGAGCTAGATGGATCAGTTGACTGACTGCAGCTTTCAGTGTCTACATATGAATGTAGAACTTGGCTTTCCAATTGTATCCCTTTTGATTCAATCACTTTGCTAGAATTGAAATTGTAGCATATTCTTACAAACTCAGAAGGTATCTGTAGAGAACGTGGTTCGGGAAAGAGCAGTTCATACTCACTGGAACAAAAGCAATGAGAAATTCTATAGCCAAAAGAAGGGCAAAAGTACACCTATGTCTACAGTGACTGCAGTTTATCCCAGTTGATCCCTGGCTCCATCCTACCAAATCCTGGTATCTGGAATTTGGTGTGGTATTTAAAATTCTCTGCTGTTATTTGGGGAAGGGCAGAGAATTCTGAGGACCTCACTAAGGTATCACACTGGTACACATGTTGGAATTGATTTTGCTCCCACAAGACTACACATGCTTTTAGGTGAACATACGCCCATAGTTGAGCATTAGGTACAAGTAATTCATGACTCAACTTGAACTCTATTGATTTCACTAGGAATAAAGCTCAACTAACTTAGGCAGCAGTCTTATAGACAAATTACACAGGAACAAGCCCCTCTTTAGAGTTTACATTGACTTGGAAACATACAGGATTGCTCTGTTATTATGGACCCAGTCTATTGTGTGTTCCATTTCCAAAGATAAGCAAAGGACAGAAACACAAAGCTCCTGATTATCTCGTGGTGAGAGGAAATCTCAAAGCAGATGAGTTATTTTGATGTAAGACTGCAGTCCTTTACACACTTCCTTGAGAGTAAGTCCTATTCAGTTCAGTGGGGCTTAGTTCTGAGTAGACACATATAGGATTTAACTGTAAAGAAGGTGATGATATGGAGATGCAGCTACGGAATCCTTCAGAAGGAAAGAGACTTGAGAATTGAACTGAGTCAAGGAAAGTGGGGGTGGGGAGCACTGCTTGAGAATGTAGGTCAGAGCATTAATATAAATTTGATCACTTCCTTTTTATTCTTCAACATTCCCTATCATAAATCAGCTCACCTCCTCACTCCTACCCCCCTCACGCATTTCACCCCTTCCATCCTGATTTCGGATCACCGAATGTAAATCTGTGACAAGGGTATCTATATATAATATTAATGGGGCCGAGGAGGGTTGGTGTGAAATGTGAGCACTCGCCAAATAAGGAGCGATCAGAGCCGAGCTGTTCATTCTCTGTAGCATGCTCTACATCATCTGCAGGACAAATGTAACATCATTAGGCAAAAAACCCAGCCATTCTGCACGGAAATGGCTAAGCTGGAGGTACCAATCAATCTAGCCAAGCCAGGTCCCCTCTGATACTGTCAAAGGCAAGAGACAAAACAGATTGCTGCCTTGATCACAGAGCTCTTCAAAGCACAGCACAAACAACCCAACTCTTATCTATGAGATGCCCGTGTAACCAGTTGTTGCAGTCTTGGAATACATTTAGCCGGATGGACCAAAGTTGTGTTCTTCATTCTGAAATAAAGAAACTTTCACATTATTCAGCCTGGCAGTACAAAGCCGAGGATGAACATTAGGTACATACAACAAGGGATTTTTGATTTTCTGAACTAGAAATACCATAATTCTCCATTCTGGGAGTTCTATGGGCACCTCACCAGCACTTGAATGTGACACATCAGGGAGAAAGGCCTAAATTGGAAGGCTTTGAGCCTCAGCCAAGCCGAGCTTCACCCAAGTGCAGCTCAGGAAGAAAGCGCCTAGCTAGCACTGGGCCAGCAACAGGAAGCTGGGGCAAATCTAGGCACAACTAAGCCTTCTGATTGAGGCCTTTCTCGCAGGTGCATCACATTCAGGTGTTTGTAGGGTTTGCAAGGTAGGTAGAACTCTCAGAACAGAGACCTATGGTATTTGTAGTCCAGAAAATAAAATAAAATCCCATCCCTACCTATGTTCTGGGAAGAACTACAAAGGCTACAGCCTGATCTCATGCAAGTTTATTTTCACATACGTTTCACTGAGCAGAATTCATTGATTCACCTTATAAATAACTCATTACAGACACTTCCTCAGAGCTGGCAGCAGGGGTTGACATCATTGGGCCCATGTCTTAATACAGGAGTTGCTTAGAGCCATTGCTTCGTGTTGCTCCTCACTGTTGTTGCTGCCAGTTCAGCTGCCCTTTCTAAACAACCAAGCAATAAAGAGAGATAGGAAATGGATCAGCATTTTCCAGTCTTCCTGCCCCTTCCCTCTGCCTGGCCATACATGAGTTGAGCCTGGAGAAGGAAGGGAAACAAATGGGAGGTTGCAGCATGTCCAAACAGAGAGCTTAGGGGATGATATGGAGGTGAAGGAAAACTCAGCCATCTTGCTTATGCCCCCTCCCCTGAACCTGTAGTAGCATTTCAACCAGACTCTCACTAGCCAGCTCTAAGCAAAGAGGAAGACTGTATTTTTGACCAGTCTAATCTCAGAGCTTGTCTCAGGGCTTGAATGATTGTTGAATATCTGGAGCAAAAAAGGTATCACAGAGGATACCAATGCTCAAAAGTGAGAATTAGCAAATTAGTCTAGATCAGGCCTGAAGGACCTGTGGTTCTTCAGAGGGAGTTGGTCTCCAATAAGAGTCCAACAATCCCTAACAGCCAGGCCAATGGCAAAGGATAACGGGAGTGGTAGTTCATCAACATCCAAAGGGTCATAGCTTCCTCATCCCGGCAGTAGATTATTAATGGGCACCTCACACTGAAAGCTCTTATACTGATATAATAAGGCTATACACATCTTATAAAGCAGCCCTCACCACAAAGTGGGGAAGAAATCCAACTGTGATACAAGTAGCAGATAGGAAATAAATTCAAGTTTCCATAAATCCATGTACTGTACGTATATCATGGATTGAGTCCATTATGTTGCAAAAATAGCAGAATTTGCCAGGATCCTGAAATGGTAGTTAAGAATCAGCCAAGTGTAACTCTTCTTTGTGCCTCTTCTCCTCCTCCTCCTCCTCCTTCTTTTAAGTTCAAAGCAGCACTTTAGAGAGTGGAGCAATTCTGATGTTAACCTAACAACCTAACAATATGCTTGTGCATTCTCCAGGGTTTATTTTTAGCACCCAGAAGGGGTTAAATATACCACAGGTTAGTTTTGTGCTTCTCTGTCAAGGTCATCGGGAGCAAGAAGCCCAGTTTGTTGTTGCATGGGCTAATAAATCTCTCCAAAGGTCAGCATCTGCAGTCATTATCACCCAATCAGTTTTAATTCCACTTTTAATATATAAACCACTAGAAAATATACAGAAAATATTTTACCAGTACCTGCGACTGAATTTCTTTTCTTTCTCATTTGGGGGGAAAAAAAGATGGCTTGAGTCAGTTTATTAATAGTTTAAATAAAGGAAATCAATAGATGCATTAAAGGTATTTGTCTTTAAAAGCTTTCTTGTTCCTAAGAAATATTAACTAGAACAACAATTAATAGACAAATATGTCTCCAGCCAAGGTTTTCATTATGTCTGATGCTGCTTGTGCAGAATTAGGGGGTCAGGAAGACGGCTTTTCTATCATCTGTGATGTACATCTGTGGGGATCGCCCTTGTGGCTGTGTTTGTTGTGGCCCTCACAAAGGTTCTCTCCCTCTTGATTCTTCTCACTTGTCACCAGGTATTATTATCTCAATACCACCTCTGAGTGTTAGACCCATGTGCTGCCAATTGCCAGGTTTATTGAACTACAGAATCAGTTGGTTTGAATAACAGATAACCTTTTATTATTAATCATTTCACAAAGTAAATCACGTAGTCACTGTAACAGGGGTCTGATTAAGTTTGGGTAGGACGGGGCATATATTCAGGCTTGTGGTATATACTTTCAATCACTTAATATCTCTATTATTCTAGGTGTTCTCATTCCTGCTTGTTCACTCTAATAACCTTGGTCTTAATTCACTTCCCTAACTCTCTCCTCAGATCACTCTAATACTTCTCTTCTCTCTAAGCTCCAACTTCTCAACTCTCTTTCTCAGGTTCCAACTGTCTAACTGTCTAACTGTCTCCTTGGTTCCGCCCCTCCTGCTCTATCCTTGGCTCCTCCCTCTAGAGCTCCTGTGACTGACAGGCAGGAATGACGTCACCTGTAGGCATTTCGCCACACACCTTCCCCCTTAAAAAGTTTGTTTCAGGGAGCAAAACTTAAAGTAGTTTGCTCCATGAACAACATAAAACAGTTTAGTAATATTTCACACAACATATAATAATAAACATTTTTCACTTTATATTTTGAATCACATTAAGACTCACCACGTTTAAACTCCATCAACATTTACAACACTTTCAAACTTTTCCCACTATAATACTTTATCATTGCTTACCATTGTTTCATCTAACAATTGCATTTTTACATTCTTTTTTTTTCTTTTATTTATACAGAAATAGAACTCTTTATTTCATTTCATTACATTTTGTTGTCTGTTTATTCTTTATTAAGTCTTCGAGACCAGGCTTCAGCAACCATCTTGTGAGTCTTTCCTTTTCTGCGGATTTCAAATTCAACATCTTGCAAGTTCCTAGTCCATTTTGCAAGCTTGTTTTTATAGGATTTCACAGTTTGTACCTCCATGAGAGGAAATGAATCTGTCCCAAGGATGAATCTCATCCCTCCCACGTAAGACTTCAGTCTTGGCAATGTCCTTCCATTTACTAAGTTCGCTTTCACGTTGTTAAGCCAATGTCTCTCACCTGCCTGGAGTTTCTTGTTGCTCAGAGCCACCTGGTGCAGGTTCCCTTTGTCCTTCTCTCGGCACAGCATGGCTCCTGGTTCGAATCTGGACTCTTTAGCGTCAGCGAAGATGGTGTAGTCCCTCCCGAACTCTGGACCTCCTACGACATGATCGGCCATTCCTGCAGTCTGCACCTTCCCGACGGTCTCCTGGCCTCCGCTCGACCTCCGGATCCTCTCAGCTTTTCTTTTAACTTTTAAATTTTCTAAAGGAGAGGCTATACCTATCCAATAGCCTGCTATCCTTATTAAAACTTTTACTCTTGCTTCTATTATTAGTTTCATGAGCAGAGTAAAGCTTATTATTATTTTCTCCCAGTTATAGAGTACACCTCTTCCTTCCCAGTATTGCCTTTCATATTTCTTTCTGGGCACTTGTCTCATTGTGCATGTTTCACTATTTTCTTTCCCATGGTCCGGTTCAATCCTCTTAACCTGTACCACTATTCGTCCGGCTTCTCCTTCTTCCTGAATAATATAAGTTATTTCACTCCTTTTGGATTTTATTTTACAAAAATCTGCCCAGTTTATTGGCAATTTATCTCCTTGGACAGGTTTTAACACCAAAACCTCATCTCTAGGATTGAATGTTCTCTCTCTGGCCTTTTTGTCATACCCTAGGTTTTGTTTCTTTTGCTGGCCCTGTAAATTCTCTGCTGCAATCTTTAGAGATTTCTGCAAGGTGTTCATTAAGTTATCTACGTATTGAATTACTGTTTCAGGATCTTGCTCCTCCTCTAGTTCCTCCCAATTTTGTCGGAGTAAATCTAGGGGTCCCCGCACCTTCCGCCCAAACAACAGTTCGAAAGGACTGAACCCGGTGCTTTCCTGGGGTACAGATCTATAAGCGTACAGTAATTGTTGTAATTTCTGGTCCCAATTATTGGGATTCCCTGCAGTGTATGCCCTAATCATACGTATGAGGGTTCCATTAAATTTCTTCCCCCTCCTCCTGGGATTTATTAAGCTCTCCCTATATAAAAGGTCTTTTTCCTCAAAGTACCTCTCGGGGTTCTCAGGGTTTACTGGTCCTTCGCTAACCATTTTAAAGTATTGTTCCAAGGTAGAATCTGCTTTTTGTTCCTTTTTAAATGGACTCTTGTTTGGATTCCTCATGGTTACTAAATCAGCTATCTCATCGTTCCCTCTTATTAGTTCATTAGGGAATCCATGTCTTTCTTCCGATATTTCTTTATTTTCTTTCTGGGAGCGCGTATTCACTAAAACACTCTTGACATGTTCAGAGAGATCTATCCCTATTAGGCATGGAGCTGGTAATTGATCAGTAATTCCTGTTTTCCACATCCCAGTCCACCCTTGATATTTTATCGGTATTTTCGCCACTGGTAACGTAATTATCTCTGCCCCTATTCCTTTGACTGTTAGGCTTTCATCTTTCAATATATATTCTGGAGGGATTATTTCTGGATGGCATAACGTCACCTGAGAGCACGAGTCTTTTAGAGCTAGATATTTTGTCTCATTTATATAAATCTCATCCCCAGAACATCTAACAAGTTCCTGGTTATTTTCAATCAAATAACAATGGAGAATTTTAGCTATTGGGAGTTGTTGTTCTTGTTGTTCTGGGCTCTCTGCTCTAGCAGTAACTGGGGTTGCTATGGCGCCCACTTCAACTGCCCCTGTTGGTGCTTTATTCTGTTGTATGCAGTATACTTTCTTAGGCAAATTCACTTTTTGTTGCCCAAACTCCCTATTCTTAGCACATTGAGCTATGAAGTGTCCTTTTTCCCCACAGCCAAAGCAGGATCTAGAGACTCTTTGTTCCAAACTTGGGGACTTATCTCCCTTTCCTTCCCAGTTCTTATATCTCTGCTGGCTCTGCTCTGAGGTTTGGCCCTTAAAATGGTTTCCAACTGCCTGTTGGTTCCTGAGGTACTCTCTGGGTTCCTTTTTTCTATCCTCCCAGGTTTTTCCTCCAATTTTTACCTCAGAATATCTTGGGTTTCTTATATGTGTTATATGGTCCGCCATTTCACTGGCTTCCCTAATATTTTTCGGCTTTTTGTCTGTCACCAGATACCTCAGTTCCCCAGGTAGAACTGAGAGGAATTGTTCAAGCCCTATTATATTTTTCATTTCCTCTAGGGTCTGAACTTCTGCCTGTTCCAGCCATTTGTCAAGATATTTAGTCATTTTTGCTCCCAGTTGGGAGTAGGATTCATCTGGCTTTTTGATCAATGCTCTAAACTTCCGTCTTAGATTTTCTGCATTGATGCCAAAGTGTAGGAAGACCATTTTTTTGTATTCTTGGTAGTCCCTAGCCACCTCTTCTGGCATTTGGGCATAGATTTCGGCCATTTCACCGCTAATCTGAGACCTCATTACTACCATTCTTTCTGGTCCTTCAACACCGAAGTCCCAGCACGAGCGTTCGAACAGGATCATGAAGGCTTCGGGGTTATCGCCTGTCCTATATATAGGGAACTTCTTAAGGTCTGCTTTCGATAGGCATCCCACCTCAGAATTTGTGTTGGTGTTGTTATTATTATTAGCTTGGGCTTCTGCTAGCTCCATTCGCCTCATTTCCAACTGAAAATTCATTTCTTTTTCCCTCAGGGCAATCTCCTGGGCTGCAGTCTGAAAATTTATTTCTTTTTCCCTCAGGGCAATCTCTTGGGCTGCAGTCTCCACCCTAGCTTTTTCTGTCTCAGCCCTTAATGCAGTCTCTCTTTCTTGGGCTTTAATTTTAAATTCTATCTCTTTTAATTTAAATGCTTGCAATGTTTGCTCCTTTTTAAATTCTAGCTCTTTTCCAAATTTCCATTTTTGATACTCTAGTGAGGTAGATTCTCCCCTTGAGACAACTACTTCTTCCCTTGAGGCGGTTTCCTCCCCTGAGGCAACCTCGCCCCTTGAGGCAGTTTCCTCCCTTGAGGTATTACCCTCCTGGATTACAATTCCATCCTCCTCCTCCAGTTCTAAGATTCCCTCCTCACGAGGTAAATCTTGTGGCTTTGATGATGCCTCTTTTGCCCCCTTTCCTTTCTTGGTAGGCATCTTTATTAATGATTTGCTTGAATCTCTAAAGACAAGCCTCAATTCAAACCGCTTTTTCCCTTTCTTGAGTTAGAGAGAGAGTGATACTGTTTCTATTAGTTTTCTGCTGGCAGCTACTGAGTTTTTGGTTACACTGTTTTTCTCCTCTGGCCCTCAGCCAGTCCCTTGGCCTGATACAACGTCTCTTTTTGCTCTTGGCCACAGAGAATAAACAGAAATATTTGCCTTTAGTAATGGTCCCAGCCTTTACTGTTCAATCACCTCAGTTCTTTGTCCCTTCGGCCTCCACTTGTCCCTGCAATGCTCACTTAGAGCTTGGGTCCCAAGCTAGCCTGGACTTCACTTCACCCGTGAGGTAATTTGAAACCCCCCCTTGAATTTTCCCTCAGAGCTTTGCTTTACTATTTCAGTCCTTCTACGTTGTGTGACCTGGAGTCCCTAAGTTATTCCCTAAACAGAGGGTTCACTACTCCTTCACACACGTCTCTCTGACTGATTAATAGTTCTCCTTAGCTCTGAAAATTAAATGGCTTTTCTTGCTGGACTATTATTTCTTTTGGCTCACTGGATTTCTACTTGAATCCCTTCACTTGTGGAATTCACACCTCTTGTGGGGATTCACTTCGTATCCCACCGCTGCCACCACTTGTGGGGATCGCCCTTGTGGCTGTGTTTGTTGTGGCCCTCACAAAGGTTCTCTCCCTCTTGATTCTTCTCACTTGTCACCAGGTATTATTATCTCAATACCACCTCTGAGTGTTAGACCCATGTGCTGCCAATTGCCAGGTTTATTGAACTACAGAATCAGTTGGTTTGAATAACAGATAACCTTTTATTATTAATCATTTCACAAAGTAAATCACGTAGTCACTGTAACAGGGGTCTGATTAAGTTTGGGTAGGACGGGGCATATATTCAGGCTTGTGGTATATACTTTCAATCACTTAATATCTCTATTATTCTAGGTGTTCTCATTCCTGCTTGTTCACTCTAATAACCTTGGTCTTAATTCACTTCCCTAACTCTCTCCTCAGATCACTCTAATACTTCTCTTCTCTCTAAGCTCCAACTTCTCAACTCTCTTTCTCAGGTTCCAACTGTCTAACTGTCTAACTGTCTCCTTGGTTCCGCCCCTCCTGCTCTATCCTTGGCTCCTCCCTCTAGAGCTCCTGTGACTGACAGGCAGGAATGACGTCACCTGTAGGCATTTCGCCACAACATCTATTTCAGAAGTTGTAAAAGTTAGTTTTTTGAGCTACTATTCTGAGAAATCTCTCTCTCCAAGCTACTATCAATGTTGGCTGGAAGACTGTTGTAATCCTAAACATGGATCTGTTTCTTCCAAAAGTTTACCTAATTCCCTGATCAGCAATGGGTGTAAGGTTCCAGATTTTACACATTGCTTTAAATTAAGCTTCTAAAATGACACCCAGGACAGCTCAGTGAATATGTATTTGGATTTTAAAAAACACCCGAAAAACTGTCCTGGTTCAGACGATCACATGACTTACATGTTCTGAAGTTCACGTGCTCCTGATCTTCCTTGAAGGAGAGAAATGAAACTTTGGATTTATGAACAAACCATAGTTCCATGTTATATCCAAACATGATAAACCATAGGCTGTTCTAGAAGAGGGAACAGGGTTTCCAACTATTCTGCATGAAAATAAGTACAAAGGAAAGAGGGAACTGGGGAAATCAGGAAAATAGATTGCTAAATATTATAATATGGAATTTTTGGGAGCTTCAGAAGGCCTGTTGATGGCCTTTTGTGCCATAATGGACCCTGAAAGAGAAAGAGATTCAGGGCTCTCCAAGACCATTTATGCTTTAGTAGTTTTCCTGAACTAGCCTTAAAGGAAATGAGGTGGAATCAAGCAGTCTGTTTACACAGGCAGGGCTATGCCATTTTGGTACCTGAGGTGAAAGAGCAAATAGTACCTTTACCTGCCCACCCAATTAAACTACACAACAGGGATGTTGGCAAGTCTTTGGATCTGAGTCCCAAGTCCAAATCCAAGTCTATTGTACCAAGTCCTGAGTTTCAAGCCCCAAGTCTGAGTCCCTATTAAAAACAAGCACTTTCCCCAGAAAGTGGGTGGGTTCCAAGTCACGAATCGAGTCCAAGTTATTGGGGGGAAAAAACCCCAAGTCAAGTCACTGGTGTGACTTAAGTCTGACTTGACAGCAAGTCCTGCGATTTGAGTGCCCATCCCTGCTACACTGTACCCCTAACTGGTTAAATTACTTTGGCAAAGGAGGAAGAAAATTCTCCAAGCATCTCTTCACACCTGTCACAGTAAAGATGTAATAAAAAGCAATTTAAATAACTAACAATTTACTAACTTTTCATGTCACTCAAAATGCTTCCAGAAATGACTGCCCCATTCTGCCTAACTGTAGGGCCAGCTCTTCCTGCTAGTTGGGGTTTGACCACAAGGTACTTAGTCTTATCAAATGGTTGCCACTTGGCAAAACCACGTGGATCTTTTCTGATTCATGAATTATTTTGTGCTTGTAGGTTTGTGAGCAGAATCCTAGATTTCTGTTGTGTTCTGTTAGCTGATTGTGAGTACATTCATGGATGGGAAAAGCCTGTATAACATTTCCAGTTAGAAGCATTCACACCATCTTTTTTAGAAAGTCAAAAGCAGTCCAGAGTTGCAACCGCGTGAAATATTTTGTGTTGTTTCCTTGTTACTCCCAGGGAGAGAAGTTATAAGAAAGGCTCTAGCTCAGTGTAAGACCCCATGCTTCCATATTGGAGAGCCAGTGTTCACAGCATAGGCTGGTGGCTGTGAGATCAGTGAGGTGGTAAATCCACTCTGGGTCTCAATCCAGATGGAACAAGAGCTATCCAGCATTTGGAACCCTATCCCCCAAATAGGGTCAATACTCTGGATAGATCCTTTAAAGTTCAGAATAAAAGCCAGATCCAACTAATGGGCCCACTGTCACTGGAGCCTGTATGAACTGTAGATTCAGTTCATGGCATCTTCTGGCAGAACTCGGGAAGGCACCTTCTGGCAGAACTGTTTGAAATCCTGGCAAGTCACTTTTAGTCAGTGCAGACTCTATTGTGACAGCCGGGCTAATGGTCTGACTTGGTATAAGACAGCTTCCTGAGTTACTAGGTATTCACAGCACTTGGTGGTCTTTTCATCTAAAAAATTATCCTTGCAAATTCACCTTCAATGCCTCTTTATAGTGTGGCACTGTTTTCCTGGCTTTTTAAGAGACCTTTCCAGACATTGTATGTGACACTCCAAGTTGCACCTGGGTAACTGCAGCTATGTAATCATAGAAGCCCTTGAAAATAAATCCTACATTATGTATAGAGTTTGCCTTATCACCTACAGTACGCTTCAAGAGGAGATAATAAATCTAATTGATTCTCCTGTGTGTTATCTTAATGCCAGAGAGTCCAATGCAACCCCCCCAACTGTACAGCAATATTGAAATGACCACACAACACAAAGTCAACATGATGCCAAGGAAGAGAATAGAACAATATTCTTAATTCAGAAAAACTGTATTGATAATCAATTGAAATACAGCCACCATTGAAGAGCTGTCCAATTTTCAATTGCAGGATAAGTTGGGAAACAATTTGAAAATAACGGCTCGTACAAAGAGGGGTGGGCTGCTGCATGGTTTGTGTGGTTTTTTTTTCTAAAAAAGGCAGTCAATATGGACTTCATCTGAAGGACAAATCAGATTTTGGCAGCCTTTGCGTTTTAGACATTATCTGCAGTATGCACCAAAGTGGCCCAACTCCTATCAGCATGTGAAATCCTTGTGTGTGACTTTATTGAAACTGCATTTAATGGGATGCTTGTCTCACTCAACAACCATTTGCAAAAGAAAAAAAGCACATTAACATAACCACCTGGACCAGGGCTATTAATACACTACTATAAAAAGTGTTGATGCTTTTTTTAACTCATTCCACATATGCAGTTCACTGAACTGATTAGCATTTGAAATGTTTATTTACCTTGTAATGCCTTTCTGTTTTAGTACTGGTTTGCATAGTATCTAGGATCAAAACAGTCTGAGTAACTGTAACTCATTTCTTGCCCACTGGGAAATGCCAGCTTCAGCAAAACACATTATCTGGGTTCCTCTGTTTACTGCATTTAATGGAGATCAGCCATTATAACCAGGTTTGGTTGCCCATTTGATTTAGAAAGCAACCACTGGCCTTTGAGGGGGAAAAAAAACCCCAAAAAAAGGTTTTTAAAAAATCTTTATCCTACACACATTTCTGGGTAGAATTATGTTTCAGTGTACACAGATATAGGACAGCCTGGAAAAGATTAATTGTTGGCATCTTTTAAAGAATCTTTTGAATAATTTTAGTGGGCAGAGTGGCTGGAGGATTTGGGAAGTCTTAGTCCAAGAAGTTGATGATGATAGAATGATTTCAATATGAATCCAAGGCAGACCTTTCAACATCACAGTAATTCAGGTTTATGCACCAGCCACCAATGCTGAAGAGGCTGAAATTGACCAATTCTCTGAAGACTTACAACACCTTCTAGAACTGACACCAAAGAAAGATATTCTTCTCATTCTAGGGGACTAGAATGCTAAAGTAGGGAATCAAGAGATAAAAGGAACAACAGGTAAGTTTGGCCTTGGAGTTCAAAATGAAGCAGGGCAAAGGCTAATAGAGTTTTGTCAAGAGAACAAGCTGGTCATCACAAACACTCTTTTCCAACAACACAAGAGACGACTCTACACATGGACATCACCAGATGGGCAATACCGAAATCAGATTGATTATGTTCTCTGCAGCCAAAGATGGAGAAGCTCTATAAAGTCAGCAAAAATAAGACCTGGAGCTGATTCTGGCTCTGATCATCAGCTTCTTATAGCAAAATTCAAGCTTACACTGAAGAAAGTAGGAAAAACCACTGGGCTAGTCAGCTATAATCAAAACCAAATCCCTTATGAATACACAGTGGAAGTGAAGAACAGATTTAAGGAACTAGATTTGGTGGACAGAGTGCCTGAAGAACTATGGATGGAGGCTCGTAACATTGTACAGGAGGCAGCAACAAAAACCATCCCAAAGAAAAGGAAATGCAAGAAAGCAAAGTGGCTGTCCAACGAGGCCTTACAAATAGCAGAGAAGAGAAGGGAAACCAAATGCAAGGGAGATAGGGAAAGTTACAGAAAATTGAATGCAGACTTCCAAAGAAGAGCAAGGAGAGACAAGAAGGCCTTCTTAAATGAACAGTGCAAAGATATAGAGGAAAATAATAGAAAGGGAAAAACCAGATATCTGTTCAGGAAAACTGGAGATATGAAAGGAACATTTTGTGCAAAGACGGACATGATAATGGACAAAAATGGTAGGGAGCTAACAGAAGCAGAAGACATCAAGAAGAGGTGGCAAGAATACACAGAGGAATTATACCAGAAAGATCTGGATGTCCTGGACAACCCAGAGAGTGTGGTTGCTGACCTTGAGCCAGACATCCTGGAGAGTGAAGTCAAGTGGGCCTTAGAAAGCATGGCTAACAACAAGGCCAGTGGAGGTGATGGCATTCCAGTTGAACTATTTAAAATCTTAAAAGATGACGCTGTTAAGGTGCTGCACTCAATATGCCAGCAAGTTTGGAAAACTCAGCAGTGGCCAGAGGATTGGAAAACATCAGTCCACATCCCAATCCCAAAGAAGGGCAGTGCCAAAGAATGCTCCAACTATCGTACAATTGCACTCATTTCACACGCTAGCAAGGTTATGCTCAAAATCCTACAAGGTAGGCTTCAGCAGTATGTGGACCAAGATCTCCCAGAAGTACAAGCTGGATTTCGAAGGGGCAGAGGAACTAGAGACCAAATTGCTAACATGCGCTGGATCATGGAGAAAGCCAGAGAGTTCCAGAAAAACATCTACTTCTGCTTCATTGACTATGCAAAAGCCTTTGACTGTGTGGACCACAGCAAACTATGGCAAGTTCTTAAAGAAATGGGAGTGCCTGACCACCTTATCTATCTCCTGAGAAATCTATATGTGGGACAGGAAGCAACAGTTAGAACTGGATATGGAATAACTGATTGGTTCAAAATTGGGAAAGGAGTACGGCAAGGCTGTATATTGTCTCCCTGCTTATTTAACTTATATGGAGAATACATCATGCGAAAGGCTGGAAAGGAGGAATCTCAAGCCGGAATTAAGATTGCCAGAAGAAATATCAGCAACCTCAGATATGCAGATGATACCACTCTGATGGCAGAAAGTGAGGAGGAATTAAAGAACCTCTTAATGAGAGTGAAAGAGGAGAGCGCAAAAAATGGTCTGAAGCTCAACATAAAAAAAACTAAGATCATGGCCACTGGTCCCATCACCTCCTGGCAAATAGAAGGGGAAGATATGGAGGCAGTGACAGATTTTACTTTCTTGGGCTCCATGATCACTGCAGATGGTGACAGAAGCCACAAAATTAAAAGTCGCCTGCTTCTTGGGAGGAAAGCGATGACAAACCTAGACAGCATCTTTAAAAGCAGAGACATCACCTTGCCGACAGAGGTCCGCATAGTCAAAGCTATGGTTTTTCCAGTAGCGATGTATGGAAGTGAGAGCTGGACCATAAAGAAGGCTGACCGCTGAAGAATTGATGCTTTTGAATTGTGGTGCTGGAGGAGACTCTTCAGAGTCCCCTGGACTGCAAGAAGAACAAACCTATCCGTTCTGAAGGAAATCAACCCTGAGTGCTCACTGGAAGGACAGATCCTGAAGCTGAGGCTCCAATACTTTGGCCATCTCATGAGAAGAGAAGACTCCCTGGAAAAGACCCTGATGTTGGGAAAGTGTGAAGGCAAGAGGAAAAGGGGACGACAGAGGACGAGATGGTTGGACAGTGTCGTTGAAGCTACCAACATGAATTTGACCAAACTCCGGGAGGCAGTGGAAGACAGGAGGGCCTGGCATGCTCTGGTCCATGGGGTCACGAAGAGTCGGACACGACTTAATGACTAAACAACAAAAAGTCCAAAAAGTAACTTTTTGAAGCAGCAGTGAGTAAACAGAGGGAAGAAGCACCATGAAATGAGCAGTCATTGGAAATGAATGGGAATAGTGAGTTTCCAACCATCATCATGTCTCCTTCTTCCATTTTCTTTTCCTCATTACCTAGTATTCTGTGGGTACTGAGCATCAGACCACAATCAGCTGTTTTTGCTCCTCAGGGTAGAATCCTGTTCACAAACATGGAGTGTAGTGACTCTGTATCCAGAGCATTCCAGTGATCTCTAGCTTGCAGTTATATAAGCTTTTAAAGCCTTTGGCTTGTGCAAGGGATTCGTGAACCCTCCCTTGTGCAAAGGTGGCAGAAGAGGAACGGAGCATTCCATATGTGGTGAGGACCCAACAAGATACTAAGCAGAGTGTCCGTGTTTCCCCCCAAAGATTTGTCAAACCTCTCCAAGCCTTGAGGCCAGAGCTTGGAAACATTGGTTTGGTTTTATTTTGTCTTTGTTTTGGTTGGGAGGTTCTAAGACCTCTTCCCCATACTCTGCTAGGGGTTTCCCAAAGCTTGGCGATACTTCCTTCTTATACAGCTCTCTCATTCTGCCTACTTTCTTCTCATAACAACTCCATGAGGTATGTCAGGCTGAGAGAGTGTGGCTGCCTCAGCATTAACCAATGAGTTGCATAACCATAGGAGACTTGAACTCAGATCACCTCAGTCCTAGTGCAACATTCTAGTTACTTGCTTGCACTGCCTGCCCAGTGTGAATCAGCTGAAGCTCTGGCAGTTTTTGTAGGAGGACTGGAGACGGGAAACATTACTTGTGTGAATTACATCTCTCAGAATGGCATAGCGGGCATGATCAGCCCCAGCAGCTCTGCTGCCTGTGTATTCTGGCAGTTGTCATCCTAAGCAAATAACATTTTCCAAATCTGAGGGGACCATAGGACAGACTTCTCTTAGAACAGGAACATCTGTACATGTCAGAGAAGTTCCCAAGTTATGGAGGCCATGGCATCATTTTTGCCTCTATAGCGGTGTTGCCAGCCAAACTGGCCCACCTCAGCTACTTATTTGACTAGTGCAGCTGTGCCTTCAGATCCATGTCTGGCTCCTGTGACTGTATTATTTTCCCTCCTCAATTCGCTCTCTTCCTGACAGTACCAGACTAGACCAATACTGGCTTCCTTTTAAGTCTGTGGCCCTGTAGATGTTGATGGGCTGCCACTCCCATCAGCCCTAGCTAGCATAACCAGTGGAGAGGCCTGATGAGAGTTACAGCCCAAGAGCATCCGGACAGCTACAAGTTGTCAATCCTTGACTGACCACGGCTGGCCAGATTGCCGGAGGAAGCTCTTTCCTCTTCTGTGCTGTGTATGGAGATGCCTGGGGCTGAGCAGAAGCCTACAGAGTCTATGCTACAACACTGAGTTAAGGCCGTCTCTTTTTAAATTTGTGTATTAGATGTTTTGCCCATTCAAGCCCCATGTACAGCAGAGGTGGTTGTTCTTTGTATACGCTTATGTCTGAAGTGGTCAGACTAGGCATTTTCCTCCAAGCTGTCTCAGAAGCAAGTATAATTCATGCTCCTTCCTCTATTTTTTCTTTCTTTAATTGGTTTTACCAAATGCTCCTTTGGTTAAACACCTCAACACCCAAATTCCCTGTTTTTTTCCTCATAAAGCCAACTATACCTTGTTAGGAACTTGCTTATGACACAGTAAGTTGGCAAAATGGCATCGGGCAATGAGCAGTGAATTGTGCCATGGCAAAGCAAAATGTTGAAAGGATCGCCACGTTTGTAGCTCTGAAATCACTTCACTGAAGAGAAGAAGGTCTTAAACAAGAGGGAACATGTGGTAAGGTTAATGAGACCCACTGATCGCATTACGCACTTTAAAGCCAAATTATTAAAAATTTGATTGCAGCTAGATTTTAAACAATGGGGCGCAGACCCACTCCTTTCTTTTTCCTTTTCATTCGCAATCCTTGCAGTTGGATACAGTTGGGTGTGCTTGCGTTGTAGAAGCATAGGAGACTCACGACCCCATGACCATTTCCCCCACCCAGCAACTGGGAAGAGGTGAGGTACTTAAAATTCTTTGCACAGATAATTGCATCATGTCTAAAAGAGTAAAGTGTTGCAACCTTCCTCCGATATTTTTAGCTCGACTTATTTCATCTTTGCACAAGCTGGGGGAAAAAAATTTGATAATGGTAGCAAATCAATATTATAAGAGAGCAGTGAAATCGGAAGCTCTCGGACAGCAGCCAGACTCCCAAGCTGGGTTGCTAAGCAGAAAAGAACAACTTCGTCACCAGCCCTTCAAAGTAGCCTGGAATGACCATCTTTTGTGCCTTGTTTATGACAGTTGGACAGTGTGTGTGTGTGTGTGTTTGTGTGTGTGTGTGTGTGTGTGTGTACACGTAGGACCACAGCAGTCTTCTAAAATGCACTGCTCAGTTGCTGCCATCTCTTGTCCCCTTTCTGCAGCTCGCTCTTCCTTTTCTTCCCCTGTCCTTTTTGGATAGCCAGGAGACAGTGTGAAGAACATGCTAGTCCACAGCTGCCTATCTGTCGAGGACAATGGGCTTGATTAAAGGGGAGCTCCCTCCTGGATTTCACACATCACATCAATCATATTGATCAGCCCCCAGAAAGGCAACATATTGTCTGGGAATAAGCCAAGGAGGGATATCAATTTCACAATAGCACTTACGTCTTTCAGCCAAGAACTGGTTTATTTTTGGCCACTGAAAGCTGAGATGCATGCTGGAGCAACTTGTACATTTGGAGCAGTGTCCCTCCAACTCTTCCTCATCTGCAGTTGGGCCTTTAATCAGACAATACTCTGCATTTCCTGTCACGCTTTTTCATGAGCGCTTGAAATTTAGGAACCTGATAGGGTCTTTGCTAGGGCTGAATTAGCCTGTGACAGCATTGGTCCTCTTCCTTATATTTTTTTAAAAAATTATTTAAAGAATCCTCATAATCTTGGACTCTAAATTTCAACTTATTTAGCCTGTGGCGAAACCTAGAGGAAATACCTTTTCCTCTATACGAGACAGGTGAGTTCTCCCTAACCTTCAGGAGCAGCCAGGGAAGCACCTAATTTGGTAGGGAAATTTGGAGAAAATGAAGTACCGTGCCCTGCATGACTTGTATGTGCTGCTATTAAAAATCCACTTTTGAGAACAACCCATTATGTTAAAATATCACTTGATCGCAGCTTTCTTTTTAAAAAAAAACAACAGTAGTAATCACCAACTATTGTAATCAGCTACATATTTTCATATCACCAAAAAAAAAAAAATCCTAGATTGTTTTGCTGAGCATTAAACAGATAATAGTCTCCTGCAATTTCTTCTAATGTTATAATCATATAATTAATAAACAATTAATATTCTATAAAATTAAGTTGAGGCTGCAATCTGATGCACCCTGTCCTAGGAGTAAGCTCCACAGTATACACTGGCACTTATTTCTGATTAAAGCTGCACAGGATTTCTTTGCAAATGCATTTTCTCATATAATTATTTAAATATTGTAGTAAATCTTAATGGTTAATGTTTTGCTTCATATATTAAGAAAACATCTTGGAAATGTTTGCTTACTAAATAGCTGAATGGTGACTGATAATTAAGATTTTCATATTTGCTTTCCCTGCGTTAATTCATTTCACAGCCTGCTATAAATGCTATTTTACAAATTGTTGTTATAATTTTTGCCAATATCAACAAACAGATATACTATAAAAACAGAACATGGCACAACATTATAACAATTGACTGAATACTTAATCTTATTTCTTATGGAAGATTACGTACTTAAATTAATCCCCCCCCCCCCCGAAAAAAAAACTAAATATGGGAAGAATGCTAGGCTCAAAAATGATTTCATTACAATGTTTCAAGTTGTCTATTTCCCTGAGAATTCAGATTTCTTCATTAGGATCAACAGATTAGATTAAAAGGTCCTGGATTTATATCAGGAAATAGTCAGATTTCCACAAAGGTGCATGATTCTGAGAATGAGTTTCAGAAAACTTGGCATTCAAGAAATATTAACAATGTTTTATGTACTGTTAACCAAGTATTGTTTTCCTTAGCTTGCAAGTGCATCGTTAAAAAAAACAAACCCACCCAGTATCATTCAAAAGCAGCAGCAGTAGAACCACTCTTTGCAGATGTATAATATACATGTATCGTGATACAGCAAGCATGAATGTATTGAAGAAACAGAGATGTATAAAATATGTCGAAAAGCATTTGATTGATTTCAATAATTTATCAACATTCCCACCGACTTTCCCTGTTTTCATCTTGCTCTCTTTAGTTACCTTGCCTCCATTTCCCTATGTAGCCATCTTAACATACGCTGAACTAAGTCAGCAGTTCTGACATCTTCATTCCGGTGTCCTTTTCTGTACCTTCAGCAATGTTAATGTTACAAATTATAGGAGGGTATATTAATAGCCATACCAAAGAAGCAGAAAGAGAAGAGTGCGTGTTTTTTTTTTTAAGGGGAAAAAAACCCTCCTAAGTACTAACTTGGGATTTCCTGGGCCCATTGTAAAGTCAGCCGAACCCACGCTCTTCCATTGTGATGATAATGGATTCTGTGTTGTTGGCTCAAAGGTCACTAGGTCACCGTAAGCTCCTTAATGGACTGTGAAATAACTTTAACTGCATTAACCTCTCTGGATCACATGGGTGGCACCAGCATCTACTCCTGAAATTCTCATTCGCTTATAGAGACAATACCATTAGATTATTATATTATTTTCCCCCCTTTTTGGAATAGCAATAGCTGCTCAATGTAATTATACATCTAAGCATTTCCATTAAGTGAATAGGACTTTAAAGAAGATTAACTGGAGATTCTCCTCTCCTGCATCCAATATAAAGGCAAAGTTAAAATACTGGGTTTCAAACCTGTTAAAAAATCTGCAGGTGATACTGCAGCTGCTTTTAAAGGAGGATGTCGTTAACAAAAATGTACTGGGATTGTTTGTTTTCTTTCTGTATACAAAACCAGCTAAGTGTTTAAATTGAGTACATGGTCTGCTAATGGCTTAATGACTCCAGTTTCATGGGGTGGTGAATCTGCTTCTGATTGTAATGTGAAGTTTACAGGAGGTATTCAAGGTGGGAATGGAGTTGAGCACCTTGGACAGCAACTGTGATGTTCAGGCTAAAAACCAGAGCTAGTTCTCAACCTTAAGAAATCAAAGTTACTAGCCTGTACAACTTTTTCAAAGTGTGATTACTGGCAATAGATGGGGAAGAAAAACGTTTATACAGAAAACATTAAAGAAAATGTGTCAATGCCTCTCCTCTAAAGTACTCTGATATTTGAAATCCCTACCATTAGGGTCATCTGAATCTCTTTGGCATACTTAGGAGCAGGTAAATCTCCATTTCACCTTCTCCTTTATTCAGGGCTTTAAACATTAATTTTAAAAACATTCAAATGTGAGATTTGCAGATTTTGGTAAATATGTCAAAGGTGAAGTGAAACAAATCCTTCACCATCCACTCCAACCAGATTTAAAAGCAGAGAGAGTTATTTACAGACTGTGTTGTACCTGGCTACCATGCATGTGTTAGAGATGAGGAACCTCTCAGGAAAAAAAAGTTGGCAACCTAGTTCTGCACTAACATGTTTGAATTACACAGGGATTCAAAGTCAGGTGTTTAAAAATTTAAAAGATGAAAATCTTGGGTCTAGACAGTTGGATGTTCCTGTCTATTTTGGTTTCTTCTACATTTACTTATTGAGGTTCTTCCTATTCCAAATCCAATGATGTCTGCACATTTGTAGAAATTTTTATAACAAATAAAAAAGAATCTTTGGGAGTTCATTCCAGGGTTCTGATTTGATTTAGATACCAAATATATCATTATGCTGACAGCAATTCTATTCATATCTACTTAGAGGTAAGTCCCACTCCCCATAATTGGAATTACTCTTTTGTAAGAATGGATAAGATGGCTCATTTAGATAGTGATCATATACACGTAACCAAGGTGTCAGCTCCAAGTCTTACATCCTATTCCTTAGCATAGTAAATCACACTAAAGTAGGCCTACTGAATCAATCAGGAATTGATGAGTCATCTCTTCTTTAGGTTACATGGATCCAAATGGGCCTACTCTAACTGTGACATTACGCTAAAGTAATAGTACGTAGTAAAGTACAGTAGGACTGTGGTATCCACAGGGTATCAGTTCCAAGCCTGCCCCCACAAATGATGAAAACCACAGATATGGCAAACTCTATATATAGCATAGTCTCTGGTTCCCTCTAGTGGCCAGTTCTGGTAATACACTTTGGAAACACCTATTTTTAAAAATTATTTAATATTTTCAGACAGTGGTTAACTGAAACCACGGGTACTGATCTTGCAGATATGGCAGTCCTACTGTACTGTGCAGTTTACTATACTTAGCAACAGAATTTTGGCCATAGTGTTCTTTTGTAATCTGCAACCTAACTGTGAGATCTGCACTATGTCCCTATTGCAAAGTGACAACATACTAATGGAACATTCTCTAGTCATACTTATCTGAATGTTTCCTCCCCAGAGTGCATTTTGTGGTACACAGTGAAGTTCTTCTCTACTTTTTATGTTATAAATATATGTCAACATTATTCAGAACCAGTAAGATGCCTGTCATTATGACATATGGAGACAAGAAGAACCTACATTGCTTGCAGAACTTTGGAGGGGAGCTCAGGCCTTGCTTTACCATCAGCAACTGTCTCAGACAACAAATCTGGATGTCATAAAAGGCAAGAAATGATTGGATATTTACTCTAGTTAATATCCTGTTAGCAAAATTAATGTCCATCACAGGCCATTGCTCAAGCTGCTGAAGTTTGTAACCAGCTAAAGGTTCCATGTGTGGTATTGGGCAAAGGATGTCACAACCAGTTCAGTCATGTTGTGTGTGTGCATCACAACATTCCACTCTCTTGTAACTTTGTTTCCTGGCCCATATGCATATGGTCACATTACACGATTGTGATCAGGATACTAGCTACCATTATTGTTATAAGTTTTTTTTTAAGCGTGTTGCTTATATACCACCCCATAGCACTTACAACACTCTCTGGGTGGTTTACAAGTTAATTATGCAGGCTGCACATTGCCCCCCCCCCTTCGGCAAGCTGGGTACTCATTTTATTGACCTTGGAAGGAAGGCTGAGCAAACCCCAAGCCGGCTACCTGGGATAGAACCCTGGGCTGTGAGCAGAGTTTGGCTGCAGTACAGCAATTTAACCATTGTGTCATGAGGCTCCTCCTGTACCAGGGACAGACAGAGGTGCTTATGGAGGTTATGTATCTCAGTTTGGGTACTGTGGTGTTTTACATAATGGGTGAGCCAATATTTCTTCCCCTGCATCAGGCAGTCTGTTGCCTTTGAATGCCTCAGGGTGTGTTTGTTTGTTGCATTTCTGTGCTGTCTTGCCTTCTCTGAGCTCAAGGTGGAGTATATGACTCTCTTCTCAAATTACCTTCATAATAACCTAATAGGGACCCTTTAATGAGCAGTAAAAGCAATAAAAAGTGATGACATAATCAGCTTGCATGAGTGTATATTTATGCAATAGGATTTTGGCCAAAGGTGTGCTCCCCTTTAAAAGATTGGGAAATGTTTATGTAGAGGGGGAAATTACTTGGTTCACTCTGCAATAATGTTAAGGATGCAGTTAAATACATCTTGTTCAAAGTTCTACACCTAGGAAGAAGTGAAATGCACAGTTACAAGATGGGGGATACTTGGCTTAGCAATACTACATGTGAGAAGGATCTTGAAATTATTGTAGAGCATGAGTGAATATGAACCAACAGTGCAATATGGCTACAAAAAAAAGGCAAATCCTATGTTAGGCTGCATTAACAGGAGTATAGTCTCCAAATCCCATGAAGTACTAGTTTCCCTCTATATAGCACTGGTTATGCCTCATCTTCTGTACTGTGTCCAGTTCTGGACACTGCACTTTAAGAAGGATGCTGTCACGTTACCGCCTGTCCCGTGGTTGTTTCACCAAGCAAAGGGCACAAGCCATGTGTCATGTCGCTGACACCAGTTGATTACATTAACATTGTTTATTATTAATGATAGAGGTCCAGGCAATGTGTCATTTTAAAAATAACCAAATATAAGTTCTTTATTATTACAGGTGATGAAGGTACAGTCGATGTCGTTAACTCTTAACAAAACATCCTACTTCATCCACCCTCAACTGCCAACCCTCTCTCTCTACTCCCAAACTCCAAATTCCCAAATCCTCTTTTTCCCCCTCCTGCAGAGACTCTTATATCTGGTGACTCCGCCTCCCCAGCAGTCTCATTGGTAGATGCAGATATCACATTAATACTCATGACCTGGACGGACGCCACATCCCTCCCCCCTTAATAAGTTTGTGATAGGAGGGGAAACTTAACAGTTTGCCCTCATAACCAAATGAAAATACATGGAAGAATGCAAATATTAACCTCTTACATTACTTACATTACTAAGGATACAT
Source organism: Intellagama lesueurii (assembly GCA_037013535.1). Taxonomy (NCBI): domain Eukaryota; kingdom Metazoa; phylum Chordata; class Lepidosauria; order Squamata; family Agamidae; genus Intellagama; species Intellagama lesueurii. The sequence continues at coordinate 320,301,174 of JBAJHW010000001.1, read as the reverse complement.
TTCTTAAATGAATAAGGATTACATTACATTACTTACATTAATAAGGATTTTATTACATTACTCTTACATTACTAAGGATACATTACTTACATTAATAAGGATTAGATGACATTACTCTTACATTACTAAGAATACTATTATTTTTACCATCACTATACATATCTCTTAGTTTATTAATTTCCAAGCAAATTTTGCACTTTAAGCATATTCCATAACTATTACACAAACAGAACAGTCAATATTGAACTCAGATAAAAACAAAGAATTTTCTCGAGTCATTTGGCCTCCTAGACAAAGCGTCAGCAACCACATTCTGGGTCCCTTTTACGCTGCAGATTTCAAAATCAAAGTCTTGTAAAATCAGTGCCCATCTCATCAATTTGCTGCTGTTGGCTCGAATAGTCCTTAGCCATAGAAGAGGAGAGTGGTCAGTGCACAGGACAAATCTTCTCCCCCAAATGTACAGCTTCAGCTTTTGCAGTGTCCATATGATAGCTAGACACTCTTTCTCGATTGTGGACAAGTATTACTCACCCGACTGAAGTTTCTTGCTGATGTACATCACCGGGTGCAGATTTCCAGTCATCGGCTTGGCTTAACATGGCTCCCAGCCCAACGTTAGATGCATCTGTGAAGATGACAAACTTACGGTTGAAGTTTGGTGCCATCAGAACCGGTCTGGAAGTCAGCGCTGTCTTCAAATGGTTGAAAGCTTTCTCGCAATCAACCATCTACTGGATATTCTCGACTTGCTTTTTGCGGGTTAGGTTAGATAATGGAGCGACCATCTTGCTGAAATTTGGCACGAAGCGACGATAGTAGCCAGCTAACCCGAAGAATGCTCTGATTCTCTTTTTGGACTTCTGAGTGGGCCAATTATTAATGGCTTCTATCTTAGTCTCAAGGGGTTTGATCACACCTCCCCCGACTAAATGACCTAAATATTTTAATTCTGAACTTCTAAGTTGGCATTTGGCTGCTTTCACTATTAAGCCAGCCTTATGCAACCTCTGTAGCACGACCTGAAGGTGGAGTTTGTGCTCCTCCCAGGTCTGGCTAAAAATTCCAATATCGTCCATGTAGGCTACAGTGAATTCTCTTAGACCATGCAAGGTTTTGTCTACCAGCCTTTGCAAGGTCGCAGGAACATTTTTCAGCCCAAAACTCATGAGCTGGAATTCAAATAAACCCAAAGGACTATAGAAGGCTGTTTTTTCTTGGTCCATGGGTACCTGCCAGAATCCTTTGGTCAGGTCGAGACAGGAAATGAAATGACACTTCCCTATGGCCTCGATGAGATCGTCTAGGCGAGGCATCGCGTATGCATCTGCCTTAGTAATGTGGTTCAACTTTCTATAATCTACGCAGAACCAGATGCTTCCATCTGGTTTGTCTACTAAAACTATACGAGCACCCCAAGGACTTGTAGACGGAACAATGATATCAGCTTTTAGCATTTCATTTAGTTCCAAGCGAACTTTGTCAACATAAGGGCCTGTTACTCTATAAGGGGTGACTGCTATGGGTTGGGCATTTCCAGTGTCTATTTTGTGCACCACACCCTTGGCCACACCAGGTTTCTGTGAAAACACATTCTTATACTTTTGTAAAAGCGTCCCCATCTCTTCTTTTTGACTTAGGGATAGGGCAGGGCTAAGGATCACATCCTCAGGGTTATATTGGGGTTCTCCCCTGCCTTCCCAGCACCGCAGCTCTGGCTTTTCTTCAGGGTCCTCCCTAATGGCATATAAAACCCAATTTTCTTTCTTATAATAGGGTTTAATCATGTTTACATGTACTATTCTCCTGCCCTCCTCGCCTTCCTTTTGGAGGACATAATTAACATCACCCATCTTTGAAACTACTTTGTACCGTCCTGACCATGCTAACTGCAATTTATTCCCCTTTATGGGTCTCAGCATCAGTACTTTGTCCTCAGGACAGAATGTTCTTTTCTGGGCCTTTTTATCATACCAACTTTTCTGCTTTTCTTGAGCACCCTTTAAGTTTTGCTCTGCTATTTCTAAGGACTTTTGCAAAGTGTTCATTAGATTATCCATGTACTCTATATTGGATTCAGGGTCACCCTCTTTATTATCTTCCCAGTTCTGACGAAGTAAATCTAGGAGCCCTCTTACTTTGCGCCCAAATAAAAGTTCAAAAGGACTAAACCCGGTACTTTCTTGGGGTATGTCCCTATAAGCGTATAATAACAACTGCAATTTATTATCCGAATCATTTGGGTTCTCTGCTACGTATGCCCATATCATTCTCATTAAGGTCCCATTAAATTTCTCCACTAGACCATTGATCTGGGGATGATAAGGAGAAGTGATGTGGGAAATTCTGCAGATTTGCCACAGTATCTTCATTATTTTGGAAGTAAACAATGTTCCCAAATCTGTTACTATTTCTGAAGCAAAACCCATTCAGCACATGTAGTTAACTAAGGCATCTGCCACAGTTTCGGTCTCTATATTTCTTAGGGGTACTGCTTCAGGGTATCTAGTGGCATAATCTATAATAGATAGGATGAATCTATTTCCTCATCTAGTCACTTTGGGTAAGAGTCCCACTAGGTCCAGACCTAAGCGTTGGAAACGGGTCGAGATTACTGGCAATGGGCACAGCTTAGCCCTCATCTTGTCATTTCCAGTACCTTGTTTTTGGCAAGTATCACAGCTTGACAATATTGTTTAACTTGCTTCCCCATTCCTGGCCAATAAAAGTTCTATGCAACTCTTTGCTTATTGCGAGAGATGCCCATGTGTGCTCCAAATACATCTTTGTGTGCCTTTTCCAAAATCTTTTCTCGCTATTTAACCGGTACAATTAACTGTTTGTGGGGTCCTTCTCCTCTCCTGTGAGGAGTCATTAAAACCTCTCTATACAATAAATCTTTTTCCACACAATACCTCTCTGGATGTTCAGGGGTCAGTGGAATGGGATTCTCCTTAACTTTTTCAAAGCAATCAGTTAAGGTATCATCTTCTTTTTGTTCCTTAATAAAGGAGGAACTTTTAGGATTTCTCATCAGCACTAAATCAGCTGTCTCCCTCATTTCAGGATGTTCACCTAAAATGGGTCTTTCAATGACAGTTTCAGTGCTTTCCTCAGTGGCTTCAATCTGCCTCCCCTGAGAGTGGGTTACCATTAAAACACTCTGCACATGTTTAGATAGATCTAAACCAATCAGGCAAGGAGCTGGGATTTGATCTGACACAGCTACTTTCCATATACCAGACCACCCATGGCAATTCAATGCTACTATAGCCATTGGCAGAACTACAGAGTCCGAACTTATGCCTTTGAGGGTGATGACCTCATGTTACAACATGTTTTCTTTAGGAATGATGTCTGGATGACAGATAGTTACATGGGAACAGGTGTCTCTTATACCTAAATACTTTCTGTTGTCAATAAAAATCATTTCTCCAGAGCTTTCCAATAAACCTTGATCACACTTGATTAAATAACACTGTATCACTTTAGCCTCAGGAATCTCTGGGCTGTCTGCCAAGTCCATTCCCTTAGCAACAGTGCTGCTGCCAGTGGCTTCAGCTGCCAAAGGTTGAAGGAAAAATACTTTTTAGACTGACTAAAATCCCTATTTTTTTTTGAGTTTCACATTGGGCAACAAATGCCCTTGGTTTGTTTTGTTGTTTAGTCGTTTAGTCGTGTCCGACTCTTCGTGACCCCATGGACCAGAGCACGCCAGGCCCTCCTGTCTTCCACTGCCTCCCGAAGTTGGGTCAAATTCATGTTGGTTGCTTCGATGACACTGTCCAACCATCTCATCCTCTGTCGTCCCCTTCTCCTCTTGCCTTCACACTTTCCCAACATCAGGGTCTTTTCCAGGGAGTCTTCTCTTCTCATGAGATGGCCAAAGTATTGGAGCCTCAGCTTCAGGATCTGTCCTTCCAGTGAACGCTCAGGTTTGATTTTCTTCAAAATGGATAGGTTTGTTCTCTTTGCAGTCCAGGGAACTCTCAAGAGTCTCCTCCAGCACCACAATTCAAAAGCATCAATTCTTCGGTGGTCAGCCTTCTTTATGGTCCAGCTCTCACTTCCATACATCGCTACTGGAAAAACCATCGCTTTGACTATGCGGACCTTTGTCGGCAAGGTGATGTCTCTGCTTTTTAAGATGCTGTCTAGGTTTGTCATCGCTTTCCTCCCCAGAAGCAGGCGTCTTTTAATTTCGTGGCTGCTGTCACCATCTGCAGTGATCGTGGAGCCCAGGAAGGTAAACTCTGTCACTGCCTCCATATCTTCCCCTTCTATTTGCCAGGAGGCCCTTGGTTTACCACAAGCATAATATTGTTTATTTGCCCTATGTTCAGAGTGAAGGGATTTATTAGTTTTTCCCTCAGGATTATTCGATCTCACCAGACTTGGCTCTGAGAATAAAGGTTTGGCTTTAAAATGGCTTTCTTTAGGTTGAGTATTATTGAGGTAATTTTTACTAGATTGGGATCTACTGTCGTCCCACACTTTTCTACCAATTTTTACCTCAGAAAATTGAGGATCTCTGATCCCACTAATAGAATCAGCATATTCAGATGCTTGTAGCACATTTTTAGGATCCTTGTCCTTGACAAGATAACACAACTCCCCTGGTAAAATAGAATAAAATTGTTCTAGTCCAAACACATTTTTCATTTGGTCTAAGGAGGTGACATGTTCCTGTTCTAGCCATTTATTAAGATACTGAGTCAAACGTGCCCCAAGTTGAGCAAAAGACTCCTCAGGTTTCTTTGAAATTTATCTAAATTTTCTCCTAAGATGCTCTGAATTAATCCCAAATTGGGAATATACCATCTTTCTGTAAGCTTCAAAATCTCTAGCTTGTTCCAGAGGCATCTGGATCTCAGAGAAAACTCTCCGTATCTTAAAATTATCATCTTCTCATCATCTTTAACCCTGAAGTCCCAACAAGCTCTCTCAAAGGAAATCAGGAAAGATTCAGGACAATTCCCCTTCCTATATTGGGGAAATTTCTTTAGGTCAATTTTTGTGGGATTTACCACACTGGAATTATTATTATTATTTTGAGCAGTTAATTCCAATTTCTTCATCTCAATTTGAAACTGCATTTCTCTTTGCCTGGTTTCTTGCTCAAATTCCCTTTGCCTTTCAAGTTCTCTGATTTTTCTCTCTTTTCAATTCTAATTGGTTTCATAGCTAACTCCTTTAGTTTGAATTCCTGTTCTAGCTTCCATTTTTCCAAATCTTGGGAGCTTTGGATATTTTCTCCTTCTGAGGCAATTATTACTGGTCCCTCAGTTTCTTCTTCACTTTGAATTTGAGGGTTCCCATTTCCCTCAGCACCCTGGAGCTCAACCTGTGCCTCCATAACCAACTTTTTTTCATTTGGGCAGCATAAACAACACAGTTCCTTATTAAACGAGACTGGTTCTTTTCCCTCACAAGAGCCAAACGGACATTTATTTCAGTGGCTTTCCTTATAACTAGGTTGGGCTTTTCCAAGCAGCTTGCCTTGGCTACTCCCAAGCTAGCAACCCTGGCCACAATATTTTCCCTGTCTGGGCGATTCTTGTCTCCAGACACAAGAACAACTTTCTGCTTAGCTTTTCTTTCCTTTTAACTTTTATTATCACCTCAGATCTATCCTGACTTAGGCTTCTACTCCATCCGCTACTGCTCTTTACCCTCAGAGCTCCAGATTTTGAGCTAGCCACTTGGTCTTGTAAATCCTGAGGTAAATGATTTCTCTTGAGTAGGTATTTTCCCTATCTTAGGATTCTCCAGATCTAGGTTCAGAAGCCCCGAAACTAAGTCTTCCACAAGACTCTAACAGTTAACCACTTCTTACCACAGATCCTAACCCCTCCTAGCTAGGAATACCTTCAAACTCGAGCCAATTCAATTTTTTCACTGGATTGTTTTGTATCTCACTGCTATGCCACCAATTTGTCACGTTACCGCCTGTCCCGTGGTTGTTTCACCAAGTAAAGGGCACAAGCCATGTGTCATGTCGCTGCCACCAGTTGATTACATCAACATTGTTTATTATTAATGATAGAGATCCAGGCAATGTGCCATTTTAAAAATAACCAAATATAAGTTCTTTATTATTACAGGTGATGAAGGTACAGTTGATGTCGTTAACTCTTAACAAAACATCCTACTTCATCCACCCTCAACCACCAACCCTCTCTCTCTACTCCCAAACTCCAAATTCCCAAATCCTCCTCTTTCTCCCCCTCCTGCAGAGACTCTTATATCTGATGACTCTGCCTCTCCAGCAGTCTCATTGGTACATGCAGATAGCTCATTAATATTCATGACCTGGGTGGACACCACAGATGCCAACAAACTGGAACAAGTTCAGAGGAGACAACAAGGATGATCAGAGGATTGGAAACCAAGCCTTATACGGAAAGACAGGAAGATATGGGCATGTTTAGCCTTGAGAAAAGAAGGCTGAGGGGAAATATGAGGCAGGGAAGAAGGCTATGTTGACTCTATGGGCTCCACACCCCACAAGGCAGCACAGCCCCAGCAGAGGAGAAAGGTAGGAGAATGAGGGGGGATGTTACCTCCCTTCCTCCCCCCGAAACTTCACCTCAACGTTTTCATCTCATGCCAATACCACTGCTGCAAGCTTGCCCTACCACTGTTGTCCTCTTTACTTGTGAATGAACAGGGTAAACTTACTTGCACATAAATCAGTGATTGACAGTCTTGTGTAGACCCTTCCCACAGGAGAATAAACATCTTCAGTATGAATGGAAGAAGCTCTCAAGTGAGAGATAAAATAGATTGCACTGAAGAGAAGAACTTTTTAAGTACAAACCAGACCACTCGAAGTTCATCTGTCTGGAGAGGCTCTTAGATAGCCATATGTCAGATATTCTTTAACTTGGATCCTGCACTGAGCAGGGAGTTGGACTTGATGGCCTTATAGGCCTATTCCAACTCCATTAATCTATGATACTATTGTTTCTGGGAACACAACGTTTCCCTCCCAACTACTGAGAGGATTGCAGCTAAGATCACGAGGAACAAAGAAGCTGTAGGGGGTGGATGATGATGTCATGTTGATGAGAAAGGCTTAGGACTTTGACCTTATGAGCCCTGGCTTCACCACACCAGTAGAAAATACACTGCTGTAGGAGGTAAATTGGTTAATCACAGGGAACAGGAATTCTCTTTAACATCTAGTTTAACATTAATCAAAGACGCAAGTACTGTCTGTCTCCCTGCCTGTCTGTCTCTTCTTAATCCAAAGTTAGCATGGGTGATATTTTCATAGCACCATGCCTTTGCTAAATGTAATAGAATGAACAGTTGGTGTATGCACCGGCATCCTTTATTTCTAAAACATTGTTATTTCAGTGCAGTTTACCAGCATTTATAACTGTCCATTAGGAACTATGCTGTGATGGTCACAATCAGTCACAAGGCCCTTCACTTCCTAAAAGCCCCCATTTAGAAAATGCACATTGCAAGTCAATGGGGATTTAAGACATGCTTAAAGTTAAACATGTGCATTAGTGCTTTGCTGGAGAATAATGGATTCCAACATATGCTTAATGCTTAAGTGGGACACTTAAGCATTTTGCCAAAGCTGGCAAGCAACAACAAAACTCTGGAGTTCATCTTTCCAAATTGGAAAAATGAAAACATTGGCATATAAATGCAATATGGAACATACAAATATATAGTACAGATCCGTTTAGAGGCCATTTGCCTAATACGTTGAACCACATGATGATTCTTTTATGTCCTTAAGAATAACATACAAGCAATCATTAAAGAGCAGAGCTTGGGGGAAAATTTAGTTATTGGACTACAATTCCCAGAACCTTGCAGCCAACATGGCCAAGCTGTGCATAAAAGATTTTGATTGTTATCAGGACTTGGAGCACATCATCCTGTATAAGCCTGGATCTGCTCTGAACATATTAGAGCTGAGGCCAAAATATTAAGCAAGAACTGGTTGGGAATTCAATTCCCCATGATGCCTCCTTGACATAGGCTGGACTCGATGATCCATAAGGCCCCTTCCAGCTCTACAATTCTAAGATCAACTTGCATCCAGTCTGCACCTGATCTGGCAGCCCCTAGGCCTGGTGATTATCTATCAATCCGTCCCCATTGCTAGTGCTGTTGTATACGACTTTCTCTCTCTCCTTCTTTATGCATGGTCCCAAGTCTTGATGGATTATTGCTGAGCCACAGTAATTGGCCAAGCCCCAAGCTCACCAGAGTCATCAACACCTTGCCATACTGCCCAGGGCCCTCATTGGTTGTCATGACATAGCTTGTCTCTCCATAGCAGCTACAGGGAGATTTCTAGTCCACAGTCAGTGCTTCTTTCTGGTTTGACACCTGCACTAGCAAGGCACTGGGAAGAACAAGTCCTTTCCATTGGCTGAAGTGGCAAATACTGGAGCTTGTACTGTTGCAAAGATACTTATCTAACAGGCTGCGAGCTTGCCCTACCACCAAAACAATTGAAAACAATTGTCACGTCTCTTCAGTTCTCTTGATGTTACTGCTTGAAGCTGTGTAAACAGTATGACTTGTGAGGTCTTGTATTTTCAGTGTGTACACTTTTGCCATACAGGCCTGCCATTCATTGCTGTCTGTCTGTCTGTCTGGACTCAATGATAGCGTGTCTTCCAGCTTTGCAGTTCTAAGATGATGATGATATGATGATGATGATTCAGATATTGTACTCACAAACCATGTAGAGCTTTAAGTGGAGTGTGGCTAAGGATGCACACAGAAGTCTCTGTCTCCAACCTGGAAACTGCTTCATGCATGCAGTGGAAAAGACTCAAGAGATGCCTGTAAGTGCATTTAGGTAATTAGAATTGAAATATGTGTACATTTTAATCCTCTTGTATTATGTTTTTAATTCAGCATTTTGTAGAAAGTATGTATTTGTATTTGTACTTTTTAACTTGCTAGCTCTGTGGATGTTCAGCTGGCTCCAAGCACGTGTATATATTTATATTTATACCTATGTTTTAAATCTGTGGATGTTGGATGACCAAAGTGGTCAAAACAATAAAGACTGAGATTGCATTTAGGTAAAGGTAAAGGTTCCCCTTGACATTTAGTCCAATCGTGTCCGACTCTAGGGGGCGGTGCTCATCTCCATTTCCAAGCCGTAGAGCCAGCGTTTGTCTGAAGACAATCCTCCGTGGTCACGTGGCCAGCGCGACTAGACACGGAACGCCGTTACCTTCCCACTGAGGTGGTACCTATTTATCTACTCACATTTGCATGCTTTCGAACTGCTAGGTTGGCAGGAGCTGGGACAAGCGACGGGAGCTCACTCCGTCGCGTGGATTCGATCTTACGACTGCTGGTCTTCCGACTCTGCAGCACAGAGGCTTCTGCGGTTTAACCCACAGCGCCACCACGTCCCTGATGTAAGTGCATTTACCTGAAGCATTTACAGGACTGGCTGGATGAGGAAACCTGCATTATCAGGTGAATGCACTTACTCTTCACACCTTCCCAATGAATCCATGGAGGTCTGAATGAATTCCTGAAGGATTGATAGGGATGGGACTTGCTTGTGTTCCAACATCCCCTCTGTGTTTAAGGTCCAACTGAGTTGGATTACAACAGATAGCTATAAATTGGTACATTCCAATGCTAAAACGAGTGTCTCTGCAGGTGACAAATAGGGATGTGCAAATCTGTAAATCTTAGAAGAAGAAGCAGAGCTGGAAGGAATCCTATGGATGATCAAGTCCAGCCCCTGTCAAGGAGGCCCAGTGGGGAATTGAACTCCCAACCTCTGGCTACTTAGCCAGAGACCTAAACCACTCAGCTCATCAAAGTTCTGTGATTTCCAACCTAAAGCTTTTTCTGAATCAGTTCCCTATTAGATTGCAAGTTTCATTTTTTCAGGACAGAAATGTTTTTTTTTTTCTATGTATTTTTCAAAATAAATACATTTTAAAGGACATTTCTCTCTCTGCAAAAGTGTGATCATTTGCATTTTGCAACACACATGCTTTCAACAAATTACCTGTTTGGATTACAACTTCTAAAATACTAGGTTTCAGAGTCCGAAAAGTAACTTTTCCAAGCCCTGGACAATGCAATATAGAAGTTATAGTTCAAAAAAGTAACTTCCAACTTTCCCAAACTCTGAATTCTGTGTGGCTTCGGTATTTTGGGAGACATGCCTCAAAAGGGTAACTTTCCCAAGCTCTGAATATTAAAATGCTTGTGTGTTTATCAGTACCTGTTTTTCATCTTGATATGTCCCACATCTGGGAGAAATATGGGATATAAGTCAACAAACTAAATAAATGTTCTTCACACTGTCTCCTGGCTATCCAAAAGGACAGGGGAAGAAAAGGAAGAGCGAGCTGCAGAAAGGGGACAAGAGATGGCAGCAACTGAGCAGTGCATTTTAGAAGACTGCCATGGTCCTACGTACACACACACACACACACACACCCGCACCCGCTGTCCAACTGTCATAAACAAGGCACAAAAGATGGTCATTCCAGGCTACTTCGAAGGGCTGGTGATGAAGTTATTCAGCATTGGCTAGGTATGGACATAACAACCTGGCTGGGAAAATTGTTCCAGGTGTCGTAAAGCTGAGAAGTAATATCAGGTCTGGAGACTCTTACACACCCTTCCGGCACCTAATTTCTAACAATCCAGGATGATAAGACTGGCATGAAGAGTTCCCCAGTTTACGTGTAATGCTGGGCTCTGGTTTACTATGGGCAAGTAACAAAGTGCCATAGTGTAAACTATAATTTATGTAACCTGCAACATTAACTTGAACTGAGTTAGTATCTGCAAAGTGTAGTTGGCTAGAGGAGAAATGAGTGATGAATGTGAATATTTCCTTAGTGAAATAGTGCAAAACCACAAATGTAAGTCTTCACTTAATTTGTTCTCACACATCAGAGAGAGAAACAAAAAAGAAAAAGAAATGTTCTCATCCAAGGAGAGAGACTGTTAGTTTCAGTGAGAGTTTTTGTATTTATGGAAACAATTTTTGAACAAATGACATTAATGACACAAATTGTGTAAATTGACTACCTCAGCTATGCTAGTTATTGCTTTTTTGGTGAGCTTTAGGAAATTCTAAATTTGTTGTATGCATCTTTTTGGCCATTTGGCATTGTATGCATATCTTTTGCCTCATAAAAGGAAAATATCCTGATTTTGCACAAATACCTTTTGCACAAAATGTGGAATCCCCAATGAAAAAAGGGTCTTCATTGTCTTGTCTTCATTGTGAAGGTGAGAAATCTCATGGGCAAGATCTCAACTGTCTCACTATGTCAAGACACTCTATATTATGGAGAATGTTTAATTTGGTACTGAGTCTCTTTGAGAAACAGATAGAATTTCTATAGCAGTGATTCACTGACTCAAGTCTAGGGAAAAGAGGAGCATGGCTTATCCAGGAAATGTTCTCTCTAGAGATGGGCATGAAATGATTCCTGCCACTTTGTATGAAGTGTCCCGTGCAGCACCACAGGTGCTGCATGTTCCCTCCTTCTCCCCCCTCTGCTGCTGGGGTCATCCTCCGTCTCTGGTTGCCCAGTCCAGGCAGGAGCCCAGGCTTCCCTTCCCTGCCTCCTCCAGCAGCCAACCACTCAGATGAGGGGATTATCCCTGCACAGTTGTTAAATGGTCGGCTGCTGGAGAAGGCGGGAAAGAGAAGCCCAGGCTCCTGTCTGGATTGGGCAGCTGGCAATGGAGGAGGAACCCGGAGGTGTGCAGAGGCTTGTGAGTGGGGCAGCCGGCCAGGGGGAGGGAGAAGGGAAGTGTGACACCTGGGGTGCCATGCAGGACACTTCGCATGAAGTGGCACTAATCAGTTTGTGCCCATCTCTAGTTCTTTCTCATGAATATTAATCCTAGGAATCTGCTATTTATCAATGAGCAGATGCACACATAGTCCAGCAAACCTTTCCCCATTCCCTTTGTTCCTGTTGCCATTGTCTATTTGAAAGAAAGATTCCTGGAAATGAAAAGGTGCTAGGAGTCCCTTGCAATAAAGCAATAATATTCTCATTGTTTCGACGCACATACAGTATGTCCATATTTGAGTTCCATTCCTTAGCAGCTCATTCAGTTCCAGAACACTGGTTAGATTTGTTTCAGCTCTCGATTGTCTCTTACGAGTGGTTTTTGACAGCACGCTTGTCAGTTTCTAGGCTTATATTTGAAATGTTGTCTCCCTATTTCCCCCCCCTCTCCTACACCTTATATACCTGATTTGGGTTTTCTCTCATGGCTAAAAATCAACGTGTTTTCATTTAATCTATCTGACATTTCAGCCAATATTGCAGCCTCTCATTCCTATGATTTTCAACATTTGTCACAGCTCGGATGAGAGGTAGCCACTCACTAAGCGAGCCATCACACTCGCTTGCTACATCTTCCTTTTATTTCTTTGGCAGGTGAGGAATGTCAACTGGTTTCTTGGCTTGCGGACTGACACCAAGAGATACTAATCACCTGTAAGTCTCACTGAACATTGGAAGAACATCTGAGGCTCAGGGAGTAAGCTAGCAAAATGTATTTCTGATTACTTTCACCTCAAAAGCAACCACAAAGGGGCAAGGGTGTTTTTTTTTTAAAGTATGCTGCACTGGTGGATGCATTAAACAAGATTTGGTTTACAGAATGTATTGTTTTCTTCTACGTGATGATCTTAAAAAGAAGAAAAAGAAGACGGGAACAAGACATTTCATGGAGGTAAAATTTTGTAAGCATTAAAAGTGCTTGACAAATACATTTCTTTCTTTGTTTCATTTCCATCCAACTTTTCTGCTAATTCAGAAATACAAAGTGTCTCACAAATTATAAAAAGCCAAGTACAGACTCTTACTGGAAAATACAATATTACTAGGAAGAGCGGTCAGTAGGAAGAGAGCACAACCTAACATGAGGTGCTGTTGATTGACAAGATCTGAACAGAGCAGTTAATGATATAACATTTTGGAAGTCATTATCTCATATTGGCACCACTCATCAGAAGTGACTTGATGTCACATAACATCTTTGGAGGGTTGTTTTAAAATTACCAAACAATTGTATAGTGATAAGACTGATGGAATGGTTGAGACTATGACATGATACAGACATCAAAGCTCTACTAATATCAAGTAAGACTCTCCCTAGCCACAAAGCAAAACCAGGAAATTCACAGCTTAAACAAGTGAGCTTCTGAATATTTATTCTCTATTCTTTTAAAAAATATCTTTTCAAATATTTTTACAACCAGACACAGAATCTCTTTGCAAACATTAATCCCTGTTTGGCTAGGAAGGAGTTAAAAAGTTAGCTAAGATCATTTTATTGGGTCCTGACTGACAGGGTCATAAGTTCAGTTTGCCCCAGCCCTGGAGCTGATTTATAAGAACATAGGAAGAGCCCTGCTGGATCAAGCCAAGGGCACATCTAGTCCAGCTTCCTGTATCTCACAGTGGCTGCACCAGATGCCTCTGGGAGCACATGAGACAACTTGATATGTCTCCTGATACCCTTCCCCTGCATCTGGCATTTTGAGGTACCTTCCATCTAAGCCTGGAGATTATACATTCCCATCATGGCTTGTAACCTGCGATGGACTTTTCCTCCAGGAATCTGTCCAATCCCCTTTTAAAGGCATCTAGGCCAGATGCCATCACCACATCCTGTGGCAAGGAGTTCCACAGACTAACAACACACTGGGTAAAGAAATATTTTCTTTTCTCTGTTCTTTCTCTCAACACTCAATTGGAGTGGATGTCCCCTGGTTCTGGTATTCTGTGAGAGGGAAATGAGCTTTCCTCTATCCACTTTATCCATCCCCTGCATAATTTTATACGTCTCAATCATGTCCCCCCTCAGGCGCGTTTTCTCTAGACTAAAGAGCCCCAAATGCTATAGTCTTTCCTCATAAGGGAGGGGCCCCAGCCCAGTCATCATTTTACTCGCTCTCTTCTGCACCTTTTCCAGTTCCACTATGTCTTTTTTGAGGTGTGGTGACCAGAACTATATGAAATACTCGAGGTGTGGCCTTGCCATCGTTTTGTACAATGGCAGTATAATGTTGGCTGTTTTATTTTCAATCCCCTTTTTAATGATACCTAGCATGGAATTGGCCTTCTTCACTGCCGCCACACACTGGGTTGAAACTTTCATTGAGCTGTCCACCAGCACACCAAGATCTCTTTCCTCATCTGTCACAGACAGCTCAGAATTAGCTGATAACGAAAGTTTTGATTCCCCCCCCCCCCAATGTGCATTACTTTATATTTTCTTATATTGAAACATATTTGCCATTCTGAAGCTCTTAACAATCCCTTCTGGTCTTCACCACGTGGAAAGGTTTTGTGTCATTTGCAAACTTGGCCACCTCACTGCTTATCCCTGTCTCCAGGTCATTTATTAGGCATCCTTCAGTCTCGAGATACTATGGTAACGTGCTCTGAACAGAGGACTTGGAACAGTGTCTAGTGTGGCTGAGAAGGCCAATTCGAGAGTGACAATCCCTTCCACACTGAAGACAAATACAATCTGTCCCCTGTCCAGCTCCCTGATTTTGCTGGTTTCGGGACTGCCTCTTTGCCTCGGCCTGCTGGACAAGGGTCTTTTCAAAATGGGAGATGCCATGATGTACCGCCTGCCTCCAGGCTGAATGCTCAGATGTCAACATTTCCCATGTGTTGAGGTCCATTCCTAAGGCCTTCAGATCCCGCTTACAGATATCCTTGTATCGCAGCTGTGGTCTCCCTCTGGGGCGCTTTCCCTGCACTAATTCTCCATACAGGAGATCTTTTGGAATCCGACCATCAGCCATTCTCACGACATGCCCAAGCCAACGTAGACATTGCTGTTTTAGTAATGTATACATGCTAAAAATTCCATCTCGTTCTAGAACTACTCTATTTGGAACTTTGTCCTGCCAGGTGATACCAAAAATGTGTTGGAGACAATGCATATGGAACGTGTTCAGCTTCCTCTCCTGCCGTGCACAAAGGGTCCAGGACTCACTGCAGTACAGGAGTGTACTCAGGACACAGGCTCTATAGACCTGGATCTTGGTATATGCCGTCAGCTTCTTATTGAGCCATACTCTCTTTGTGAGTCTAGAGAACATGGTAGCTGCTTTGCCAATGCGTTTATCCAGCTTGACATCTAGGGAGAGAGTGTCAGAGATTGTTGAGCTAAAGAACACAAAGTCATGAACAACCTCCAATTCTTGTGTGGAGATGGTAATAGAGGGAGGTGAGTCCACACCCTGGCCCATGACTTGTGTTTTCTTCAGGCTGATTGTTAATCCAAAATCTTGGCAGGCCTTGCTAAAATGATTCATGAGTTGTTGGAGGTCTTCAGCAGAATGGGCAACAACAGCTGCATCATCGGTGAAGAGGAAGTCCCGCATGCATTTCAGCTGGACTTTGGTCTTCGCTCTCAATCTAGAGAGATTAAAGAGCTTTCCATCTGATCTAGTCCGGAGATAGACACCTTCTGTTGCAGTTCCAAAGGCGTGCTTCAGCATGACAGCAAAAAAGATCCCAAACAGGGTTGGTGCGAGGACACAGCCCTGTTTCACTCTGCTTCGGATGTCAAAGGGATCTGATGTTGAGCCATCAAAAACTACAGTGTCCTTCATTTCCTCATGAAAGGACCTGATGATGTTAAGGAGTCGAGGTGGACATCCAATCTTGGGAAGTATTTTAAAAAGTCCGTCCCTGCTAACCAAATCAAAGGCCTTTGTGAGATCTATGAAGGCCACAAAGAGTGGCTGCCGTTGTTCCCTACATTTCTCCTGCAACTGTCTGAGGGAAAATACAATGTCAGTGGTGGATCTATGAGCTCGAAATCCACACTGTGATTCTGGATAGACTCTGTCTGCAAGCACCTGGAGTCTCTTCAGCACAACACGGGCAAGCAGCTTCCCTACAACGCTGAGAAGAGAGATGCCACGGTAGTTATTGCAGTCGTCCCTGTCTCCTTTGTTCTTATACAATGTGACGATGTTTGCATCCTTCATGTCCTGTGGTACTCCAACTTCCCTCCAGCAAATACAAATTTCATACAGCTCGGCGGTGATGATCTCTTTACAGCACTTCAGCAGGGATGTTATCCTTCCCAAGTGCCTTGCTGGAGGCGAGGGAATCCAAGGCCGCTTTTATTTCTGCTAAATTTGGTTCACTGTCGAACTCTTCCAAGACAGGCAGGCACTCAATGTTATTTAGTGCCCCTTCGGTTACTACATTCTCTCTGGAATATAGCTCAGAGTAGTGCTGCACCCAGCGTTCCATCTGCTGTGCTCGGTCCTGGATGATCACGCCTGTAGCAGACTTCAAAGGAGCAGATTTCTTCTGCATTGGACCTAAAGCCTGCTTGATACCATCATACATTCCCTTAATGTTACCTGTGTCCACTGCTATCTGTATCTGAGAGCAGATACTGGAGCCAGTAATCGTTGGAACATCTCCTGGCAGCCTGTTGGACTTTGTAACAAGCAACTCGAAGAACCTTCAAGTTGTACTCACTAGGACAGGCTTTGTATGCTGCTAGAGCTCTCCTCTTTTCCTTGATGGGTGGCATCAACTCCTCCGAATGGGCTTCGAACCAGTCTGCTGTCTTTTTGGTCTTCTTACCAAATGTGGACAAGGCGGTGTTATAAACAGTGTTCTTGAAATGTTCCCATCGTTCAGGTGCATTTGCATCAGCCAGGCCTGGAAGGGTTTCCTCAAGCGCTTGGGCAAATTCCTCCACTTTTCTTTGATCGCGAGTCTTGCTGATGTCAATACGTGGTCTTCCTTCCTTTTTCGTGTGATACAATCTCTTTGTTCACAGTTTTACTCTACTACACACCAGGAAGTGATCAGTATAGCAATCAGCATCCTGATAACTGTGTGTGATCGTAATACTAGGAAGGCTAGAGAGTCTAGTGAGGATCAAATTGAACTGATGCCAATGCTTCAATCTTGGATGTCTCCAGGAAACTCTGTGTTGAAGCTTCCTATTAAAGAACGTGTTGCTGACACAAAGACCATAATAACAGCAAAACTCTAGCAAGCGTTGGCCATTTTCGTTCATCTTCCCAATGCCAAAATGGCCTAGACAAGTGGACCAAGAATTTTGATCAGCACCAACTCTAGCGTTAAAGTCTCCGAGAATAAACAGCGACTCTCTCTCGGGGACTTTTTTGATAGTAGCTGCCAGATCGTCGTAGAATTTGTCTTTGACTTCTGTTGTAGACGACAGTGTTGGTACATATGCACTAATGAGGGTGACCAATCCTGCTGATGAGTGGAGCTGCAGAGACAGGATTCTTTCACTCCCCACAGTGGGTGGAACAATGGATCTCAGCAGAGTATTTCTGACCGCAAAGACAACACCATATTCCCTGGTCTCATTCAATGGTTTTCCCTGCCAGAAGAATGAGAATTTTTTTTCTTTGACAGATCCCATGTCTGGCAATCTCGTCTCTTGCAGGGCAACAATGTCCATCTGCAATCTACTCAGTTCCATGTCGATGACAGCTGTCTTGTGCGCGTTGTCTATTTCCTGCAGGTCGTCAGAAAAGCCAGGGGTCATTGTCTGAACATTCCAGGTGCCCAACTTTAGGGCAGAAATTTTCTTATGATTGTTGCATGGTGCAGGGCTATCAATCTGCTTGTTGGTTTTCACCCTAAACCCCACGCACCCCATGAGCTTAACAGACTGTGGCGAGGCAGCACCTTACTGGCTGGGGGCTGCCCAGCTTAAGGCGGGCGGTAGCTACCTAGTGAGGTGCAATGACCTCGCCCACCATCAGAAGTAGCCCCTGGCGTCATGCTCTACACAAATCGAGCAAAGACTAATAACCAGTAACTGCTACTTCCTGTGTTGTTTCGACGCTGTATGAGAAGCTGGATTGTCCTCTCCAGAGCACGAAGCCTGGGTAAAATAATATGGAGGATAGGCTGTTACCCAAGCAGCAAATCCCCCCTCTCCACATCACTGAAATAGTCCAATGGAAGGGCAAGAGCCAATACAACTGGTTCCAGCGACATCGCAGGAGTTGCCAGAACGACACGAACTGCCTCCGGGACTCCGGCTCTGGATTTTGCCTCGAGGTTAACTCCTGAAGCCTTTTCCATCATTGGATATAGCCACAAGGCAGTGGAAGTTTGAAATCGGAGTTTTCCTTCTCCTAGACGGGCTGCCTTCCAAGGCTGATGAGTCCCACCTACCCAGGTCATTTATGAACAGGTTGAAAAGCACCAGTCCCAGGAGAGATCCCTGGGGCACAGCGCTCTTCACCTCTCTCCATTGTGAAAATTGTCCATTGACATCTACTCTCTGTTTCCTGGTTCTCAACCAATTCTCATTCCATAAGAGGACCTGCCCTCTTATCCCCTGACTGTGGAGTTTTCTGAGCAGCCTTTTGGTGAGGGACCGCGTCAAACGTCTTCTGAAAATCCACATAGACAATATCAACTGGTTTACCCACTTCCACATGCCTGTTGATCTTTTCAAAGAATTCTAAAAGGTTTGTGAGACAAGACTTACCCTTACAGAAGCCATGCTGATTTTCCCTCAGCAAAGCTTGTTCTTCTATGTCTTTTAAGATTTTATCTTGGATGAGGTTTTCCACCATCTTCCCTGGAAAAGATGTTAGGCTAATGGCCTGTAGTTTCCCGGGTCCCCCCTCCATCCCTTTTTAAAGATTGATGTGACATGTGCTATCCTCCAGTCCTCTGGCACTGTGGCCAGATTTCCCTTTGAAAACTTGTTTCAGGAATCTAGTCTCAGAAATCCTGAGAGAATGTTTACTGAAAGCACTTAGGACAGAGGCAAATATAACTTCTCTGTGCTTTTGTAATGCAGAAATATGCCTTACAAAATTCTATGCTAATTCTGTGGAGATACATGGCAAAATGTCCCTTTCTGGAAGACTGTCACTCTGTTACTTTCTTTAAAGGAACCTTGGTTTTTTTAGTCTTTGAAGAAAACCTGTCTTTTGACTTTGTAACCCTTCATTGCCCTACAGCTCTGCAAATATCTCCCTTCTCCACCCACCAAGTTGCAACAATGTATCTACTTTGCAAAGTTCTTGTTGGCCAGCCTGTTCCATGCATGCTCAGATAAGAAATCACGGCTTCTCGCTGTTGAAACTCCTTTTTTCAAGAGCAGTATTTCAGCCCCTACAGCATGGATTCTTTCCATATAAAAAAGTGGATGTGTCCAACCATTTCAAGATAAGCAAGATCAGTGTTTTCAATTTGTATGATCTGTTTTACTACTACTGAATGGGGGAAATAGTTTTACATTTATAAAATCATAACTTGAAAGCCCTTTGTCCAAACATCCTCAAATTTAGCACAACTTGAAAACAGACTGTCTGCTACAATTCTGCCAAATTTGGTGCTGATTTGAAGCCCAGTTTAAAAGGTATAATTTTTTGTTTGGACTACTCCCATTTTTAAATTGCTTTATAGAATGTCAATTTGCTTTGCCAGCCGAAGTTCATTACTGCGCTTTCGTGCAGCATTAATGCATACATAGCGACAAAGTAGTTGATTGATTGCCCAGGGAAAGAGAAGAGATTCACTGAACTCTGTCCCCATGTAACTGCTCCATATAAAGTTTATACATTTTGGTTCTTAAAATATAATATCATTTTCACATGTGGTGCCTATTTTCATAAGTCATTTGCAACCTTGGACCAACCCTCATCCAAGAACACTAGCAAAGGAAGCATTACCACCATGGGTCTTGCTCCCATTAGGTTCCCAATAGATGATGGATTTTTAATATGCAAAGGCATTTTTCATATATTGGAAAACAATTAAGAAAGGAGAGCTTTGCAAGCATGGAGTTCTTCTATGTTCACCTCATGGTAGTCAAGGACACTTCTAGGCCTCTTGGGAGAGATTAAGCCTCCATTTTCCTGAGACAGCTGAAGAGTACGGTCTAGCAGAAATATAAAGCAGTACTGTCTGTGGATACTGTATTTCCGCCCCTCCCTTTTGCAGTTTTTAGGGAAAACATGCTTTAAAAAACTTTGGAAATGCCCAAATAAAGCTAAAGATATCCCTGAAATCACAGAGCCATTCTGGTCTGTTTGTCAGCATCTAGAATATTGGTCTGCAGCCTGTTTCGGCTGTATTCAGGCCTTGTTCTATTCAACATTTATTTGATGCAGGGTTTTTTTTTCTTTTCTAAAGCTTTCCCCAGCATCATGTGCTGTAAATTTGGTAGTGAATAGGAAATTGGGTTAGTTCTTGAGCTACAAGAAGTTACAAGTCATGGAGCTATTATACAGATGATTTCTTCCACACAGAATATTACTTCTCCTGATGGTATTCAGGGAAGGGCTTCCTCTCAAGATCTTAAAATAGGAGAAGATTGATATGGGAGGATGTGGCCCTTCATATACTCAAGCTCCCAGTTTTTGTGGGATTCAAATGTGATAATCTTCATCTGGAGTCAGTAGAAGAAAGGAAAGGAAAGAATGTCTGTGCACAAGAATCCCAAATTCTGAGCTAAATTGGCCTAATTTGGAACAATTTTTCTGAAACCCAGATCAAGGCAGAATGGACGCATTTATTTCTAGAACAAAGCAACATGAATTTACAAATGCATACAAATTGGGCTTCAAGCACAAATCAAACTGGATAGGGCACAGATTATTTTAGCCTTTTAAAAAGGCAGACTTTAAAAGGTGCCTAGCACACAAGCACCTGGAATCTGGCAGACTGACTTCTATGTTCAGGGACCCTCTTCAGGGTTTACCTTGTCTCCAAGTGCCATGTACATCAGTAGAAAACCGAAAGAAAGTAATATCCATAGTGGTTTTCCAATGGAATTCAATGGGATGCTTATACATTTACTCAGATTCAGAGCATAAATAAAACCGGATGGGGGCACATATCAACTGGACTGAATTGAGATACTTTGTCAAGTCCCAGTTTGGCCTTCAGATTGGATCAAGGACCACACAAACACAGGTCTGCTTTAAGGGATTTTTGTGTAGTGGAGGAGAACTCTCTAAGACAGTGGTCCCCAACCTTTTCTGAACCGTGGACCGGTTGGGGGGGCAGTGCACTCCCCACACTCGCGGATGGGCATTGTGTGCTCACGGGTGGACGTGGCGCGCTCACGGGTGGGTGTGGCGCACTCACGGGTGGGTGTGGTGCACTCACAGGTGGGTGTGGCACACACGCGCAATGCACGGGTGAGCGGGGTGCTCTTGCGGGTTGGTGTGGCGTGCTTGCGCGCATGCGCAGATGGGTGTGGTGCACTAATGGGTGAGCGGAGTGCGCATGCGCGGGTGAGCGGGGCGCACTCACGGGTGGGTGTGGTGCACTCATACACATGTGTGGGTGGGCGTAGCGTGCTCGCAGGTGAGTGGCACACACTTGCACGCACATGTGTGTGGGTGGGGCACCCGTGCGTGCAAGTGGGCGGGTTCATGTGGGAGTGGGGGGCGTGCATGCGGGGGGGGGGTGGGATATCTGTCTCCGTGGCCACGGACCGGCACAGGGCCGCGGTCCGAGGGTTGGGGACCTGTGCTCTAAGATATCAACACAAGAAAGTGGTGCTAGAGTATAAAGATGGATACCAGCAGAATCTCTGTGGGGGGGAGGGAATTTGAACAGAATCTCGGGCCTCTCAGATTGTTCCTGTGAAGAGGAGCTATAAATTCCCATAAACAAACTAATCATTTCATGAGAGACTTAGGAACCTCTGCAACAGAACATCAGACAGCGTAATTCCAAATGAACTGATGTTAGTTCCATTAAAATGAACTGGTCAGAGGCTTGAGTCTCCAAACTGTTTACAAGGCCGTGTACTCACTGTAATGCATCATGTTAGGACAGACAGGAGGGGTCATGGCGGCAAGGTGAACCCTGTCCAGGAAAGGCTTCAGCTGACAAAGCAGACAAAGTATGAAAAAAGTGCTCCTAGACATTGGGGCCACTTGAATCTTTATTGAAATTGCTTATTTGAAGAGTACCCCTTAACTGCACACCTTCTCCTTCAAGGGAAATGCAGCCCCAGTTAGCATAGGTTACAGATGAACTTCTCAGACCCAGAAGGCATCTACCCACATTGCCTGTCTCTTGTGAAGTTTCATATTTCATTTCTTGGCCCTCAGCCATCCCATTACTAAGTTGAGACAGTGGTACATCTGACTCTGGTGACACAAAGAAATAGAACTGGAGACCACTGGCATATTGATGCCATCTTGATGACCTTATCCAGCAGCTTTACACAGATGTTACAGTGCATGTGGCAGAAAAGATGATACCCTGCAGGACTCCACAGCTCCAAGGCCAGACATCCCTCATTACTTCCTTAAAGAAAATACTCTACTGGTATGAGTGGAACCACTGCATCACTATGGCTGCTCCAGCACCAACCCACAGAGCCATGGCTGATGGTATCAGAAGCTGCTGAGAGAGCAAGTAGAATCAATGGGGTTGGTTGCACCCAATCTGTCTCTTTCCTGACAGGGCTCATTTATCAGGGAAATCATGAGCTAAACCACAGTCAGAACCAGAAGTGAAATGGGCCAAGATAATCCATTTTATGGTGACTGTCATTCCTATCTATGGGGGAAAACACATTGGATAGCTCCTTAAAAGTTTTGACTAAAACTCATAGCAGACTCACTGGCTCTATGACATCAGAGTCACCAGCCTTCTCTGACTAGAGGGAAAGGCCTAACTCTCACATGAGCCAAAAGATTCGTTTGCCTCCACTGACAAGCACTTTGTGAAGAAAGGAGTAATATGTATGTCCATTGTAATATGATTACATATATTTTGTGCCAGAGTTCCAATTCACTAGGAGGTTCTTTTGTGAAAGTGATTTTGTACACAAGGCTGTCAATGGCAGTGCTTCCTGGGAGGAGGAGGAAGAGGAAGCGGAAGCAGAAGTAATCTCAATCTGTTGATCCAGCTGTTCCTCACAAGGAAGGAAGGGATTTGGGGCTGTAAATTAATCACTACATCTGACCTGTATATCTTTCCCCAAAAAGAATATTTACATCCACCCTTCTGTGAGTAAATATGTGATTATTACATGTATGGCTACCATGTGCCAGGAAACTATTTTCAGATGGAGTAGAGAGCAAGGATTCTTGTGAACCACATTTTACTCTTGGATGCTATTTTGGAACAGAAAAGATATCATTTCTCTACCAATTGCATATTTTTTCCTTCCTCAGAACACTGTATGAAATCTATTGATTTATTTCTTATATTTATAGTCAAGTAAATCCTATTATGCGCAAAAAAAGAAAATGGTGGGGTGGAAAAATGAAACCCTCCTTCAAGGACGTTTTTAGATTGAGGAAATGCAGGCCTTGCAGGATCCTTTTAGCTGGTTAAAAAGCGGAGCCGAGTTGAAGGTTTCTGTTATACGCCAGAAAAGAGGATAAAAGCATGGAAGTATTCCTGTCTTGGACAGAGGTTCAGGATGCCAGCCCCAATTGGCCCCCTCAGGCTGAGTTAGATAATATACAGCCATACCTGGCCCCGTTTCCTAGTTCCCTTTTGGCATAAAACTGCTGCGCCAGCCAGTTCAGTGAACCTACCAGGCTGGAAGGTGGATATAATGAGACTAAAACATAAGGAGGGAGAAAAAGATAAATATAAACACCACTTAGCTCTTAATCTTTTTTGGCCAATGAACATTTTATAGCAAAGGAGATTTTTATGACCACGATGGTTCACACTGTTTGTGTGCTGTTGTTTAAAAAAACAAAACAAAACAAAATGCCAAATACAGAATAGATGCCAGTTTTTGCTCTTCCTTTGTCCGCCAACCCCCTCCCCTGGTCTTTAGAGGCTGTTAAGAATTCCCCTGCCCTACTATATTAAACAAAAGTTTACATGCTGCAGAACAGGAAAGTGTGGGGTTTTGTTATTAATGTTGTAGAAATACAAATATGTCCACCTCAGAAAAGGAGTCTTCATTAACTCCCACAGCCCAGAAAATTAAGGCACGGCTCATCAGGATCTGAGCTTGCTCTCGGCTAAATTGCAAGGGACTAGTTGAGTTTTGCTGGGGTTCATAATGCTGATAGAGCGGTTTCCACGTGAATGAAGGATAAACAGCGATTAATTTCAGCCAATAAATAATGGTTTGAGGTCCACACTGAAAGGGGAACAATTACTTTTCCATTTTTCCTGCCAAATGAGCTGATAAGAGAAAACAGGGGAGTTAGCCACGTAAATCAGTCTTAATTTTATCTTCCCCATTAAAAAGCAGCCATTAAGACCATCTTCGGCTCATTTCATCCTCTTCTTGTTTCACTTTTTCAATTTGCACAAAAGGGGGGAGTTTGCTCGTCATAAAATTTCACTTTGGCCAACCTATCATTTGCATCTGAGCCAATAAATAGCAATTAGCATAAACATTTAAATCAGGAACTGGAACAAATTCTTGTTCCCTAAGCAAGCTGTTAACTTACAGTATTTTGTGATGTATAAGAAGCTTTCAAAACAAGATCTGCAGGGCACTATTATCTCTCCCCAACAAGACAGGTTGGAAAGAAGAGGAAGTTTTTTTCTCTCATTTGAAACCAAGAAGCTTAATCAATGAGAGATGGCGCAAACATAAATGCATAAAAGTTTGTGAGGTGCCCCAAAGCTTGTGGCAACAGGCAGCACATAAGTACCCTTAGCAGAAACAAAAGCTCCCTTTGGAAGCTGGTGTTAGGCCAAAAAATTTCAAAATTTGGCAGAATGAAGGGGTGGAGCAATCACCATTGGAAGACTTTAGTAAAATAAAAATAAACATGGATAGGGGTGGGAAAGCTGCAACCTCCTCTTAGGAAGTGAAAGGTTGCTGAGTAATAAGATACTGTCTATGATCATATGATGCCTTCTGCATGTGTCATTTGGGTAGAACTCACTCTGATTAATTCAGTTCTAATAAGTGGCAAAGATAACCCAGAGACTGCATTTATTGGAAAGAACATAAACAGGCAACATGGTCTTCAAATGGCTGTTTGGAGAAAAATACAATAAAACACACCTGCCTCCAATTTAAATGGGGAGGTTTAAAAGCCTCCTGTGGGTTGGGGATCTTGAATTAAAATAATTCTAACTTTGTTTTCAGACGTCTCGCACCAAATCACATCGGATGGCACTGTTTTGCCCCATTTCTTTGACTGATGCAGAAAACATTAGTGCAGACCTGCAGCCACAACCTGAAGACTCTTCCTTGGACTTGCCGATAGATTCGCCTCTTTCCCCCTTTTCTCCTCATCTTGGCTCAATTACTGGGAAAAGTATGTATTGTGGTTATTTAGGACTGTAGTTTTTGTTGTTGGGCAATCATTGTCTAGTTTTCTCCTTCTCCATATGCAGCAAAACTGAAAAAGCCACCCTAGTGCAAACACACATGGAACAGACAGCCATCAAAGATGTCAAACAAGATGGCTTCCCCAGAATAGGCATAGAACCAACCACCAAATGGAATCCATTTTGCAAAATGGACAAATCTCCACAATTCATCCATTAATCAGTAGGATCAGGTGATTAAAACCATATGATTATTAAAAAAGAGTTTATCCTCAGATCATCTGGCATTTTCAAAGTCTTTAAACACATAATTATAAAAACTGCAGATGACAGGCATCATCTTAGAATAGGCCCCTTCATTCTCATGGAGTAGGAAATGCTGCTTCTAAGATGGGGGAAAGTAGCATAAATACCAAGCTCCTGAATGCCAACCTTTTTCAATGTGGTAATCTGCAGATGTCTCTACTATATGCCCATCATACCAGACTATTAGTCATGATGGTTCTGGTTGATGGGAGTTGCAGTTTGAAACATCTGGCGGGTAACCAGATTCAGGAAGGCTGTTGGGTACATGTTGTCTGAAGGAGGGTGTGCAACTTTGGCAGATCTAAGGGTTATTTTTCTGCCTCTAAGACCCTTTAGATTAGTGGTTCCCAACCTTGGGTCCACAAATATTCTTGGACTAAAACTTTCAGAGGCTTTCACTACTAGCTCTACTGACCAGGATTTCTGGGAGTCGTTGTCCAAGAACATCTGGGGACCCAAGGTGGGGAACCACTGCTTTGGATGACTGAATTTGGACAAGAAAACTGCAGAAAATGAAATGATAAATGTCTGGAAGTCCATTCCCAGTCTGGAAAAACTGGTATTGTGGTGAGTTTTCATGTGCAGTAGCTCCATGACTTCTGCTCATCCCTGGTTTAAAGTAAGTATAATTTTTTTTCAATTCAAAACTCTTGTACTGTCTCATATTGTTCACATTACACTTATGCTCAGCTGATTGCTCAGTTAAAATCCATATGACAGTTTGATCCAGATCCAGGAGAAAGCCATCTGTGTTATGCCCACAGCTGGTATAGAGGCACAATTTTTGGAGATTTTGGATTTTGATGGCATACATTCAAATACCTTAGGGAAACTCAAGGAGAATGATGATAATATAGGGATTCGTTGTATAAGGTTGTGCCATTCTGGGGGTTAGTTTTGTAGACTGCAGCTCCCAGAATCCCCCCAACCAGTACGACTGGTGGCCATACAGACTGAGAGATTGGAGAGCTGTAATCTGAAAAAGTGCTCTTTCTGGACTGTGGGTTGTGGAATGGTGCCCATAGAAAGATAATTGGTGAACCAGCCTCAACCACTGGCTTATTTCTGACCTCTGGGACAAATGGGAACAAATTTCTGCCATCTTCAAGTATAGAGTTTCATGTATTTGAAGAGTGTTCTCCTGTCTCCCTGTTTCTGTCATGTCTCTGGGTCAACATACTCAGTTATTTCAACCTTCCTATAGGCCTTGTTCTCCATACCACTGACTACCTTCTCTGTCTTCCTCTCAATATTTTCCAGTTTTCTTATATTCTTCTCTAAGGATGTAGTAAAGAACCAGCACAGTTCTTCAGTAGAGTTCTGAGTAATGTTGATCTCAGTGGAACTATTACATTTCACGGCCTGAAAAGTATGGTTTTATTAACACAGGCTAAGATCATTTTTCCTTAGATAAATTGATATATGGCACAATTCGAGATGCAGAAAGAAGTATAATGAAGTACATATATATATTAAATTGCTACGATATACAGGTATGTTGCGCTTTATCATTCAAGTCTATAATCCAATGACAGATGCTGAAGAAGAAATCGTAAGTGTTTATGCAGCCATCCAGGAGGAAACTGATCACACAGCAAAACAAGACATGCTGATAATCATACATGACTGGAATGCAAAGGAAGGAAACAAAGCAGAACCGAATGTTGTAGGAGAATTTGGCCTAGAGGTTAGAAATGAAGCAGGAAAATGACTCACATGGTTTCTGTGAAACCAACAATCTTCTTATCATTAATACATGCTTCAAGCAACTGAACAGAAAACTGTACACATGGATATCACCAAACAGACAATACGTATAGAAGTCAAATAAACTACATAAATGGAAGCAGGAGATGGAGAAGCCACATTCTCTCTCCTGGAACAAGACCAGGAGCAGACCGTGGTACTGATGATGAACTGTTAATATCTAACGTTAGAGAAGAACACAAAAAGAATCCTAGTGCCAAAATATACTTTATATAGCATTTCTGATTAATTTAAAGTCCACAAAAGGGAGAGATTTGCAGTACTAAACTCAAATGACTGTGAACAAGAAGAAGTGGATTCAAACCACAAATGATCTTAGGGAATAATGCAAGACTATTCTTGTAGTAAAAAGAAAAGAAAAGCCTTGATATGCCAAGTTGTAAAATATAAAGTAGTATGAAAATTAAGGGCTGTGTAGAAAAATATAATCCCAAAAGTGCACATTGTGTTTTAAAAATAACAGTTGAACAGGAGTATACTAAAAGTTACTTTGAAACAATCAGCAAGCTCTCCAAACAAGTTAGGATGCAGGCGAACGTACAATAACGTTGTCTTTTTTTCCAACTTTTTCATGCCTGGCAGTTGAACATGCAAACAAATGATAAGAAATGGAAAACAATTGAGAGGGGGAAAGCTCCTAGATTCTTAAAGGGCAGATAATGAAAAAATGGTGCCTGAGTACTTTAGTCCACAACACTTTATGCGCGTGACATTTTGCCTACCAAGTAAAATAGTACCCATCCAACTTAGTATTCTTGCAAGTGCAGGGTCCCATTTAGTTAAAATAATAGCTGTTATCTGCTATAGGGCAACTTGCCAGCCTAGTAAGTGATGAGGGTCTAATTTTGCCACCCTGGTAAAAGCAATCGAGATTTTCATTAAAAAAAAATCTACCTGTTTATAGGGGACAGCAAAATTTGGTTGTTTACAGTTGAAAGGAAATGTGAACAACTGAGAGAAATATAAATATAGGGATGCAAAAGACACATGAGACACAGATGTAACACGCCATGCCACACACACACTGAATACAAACAACACTGATACGAGGCACCAGACATTAAAGAACAGCAAGATGTAGCAGCCTAGCTCACAGCAGCACCTTGGAACACAGAAGGGCAATATGAATTGTCCTCCATAGATTCAAACTGCCTTGGCTAGGTGAGCGCTTAGAATATTTTTCATGGGAGTCCAGTAATATGCTTAAAGGCTAAAGACTTCTGAAAGCGATCATGCTTTTTAATGATGTATTTTAGAGATGTATTCTCTGCTTTTTCAATGTGCCTTTTTAGGCTATACACTCCTGCATTTTTAGATGTATGCGCCTGCAATTTTGAAACATGATTCTAACATAATTTAAGTACTACTTACATCTTAAGTTTTCTTTTTGAATGTTCTTTTGTCTGCAGCTTCTCATAGCTGTAAGAATCTTTGGACAGAAGATACACCTGCAGCTTTTCACAAGTTGCAAGGGTGGATTTCTGTTTCAGTGTTTGTGCCTACAGTTTTTCTTCATTCTAAGTCTTTTGGATGTCTTCAACAACTCAGAAGTATTTTTGTGCTTATGGAACATAGAAGCAATGTAAATAAATAAATCCTGCAGAAATAGACAAGCTTATATTGCCGTGAATTATTACAATAATTAAAAGCTTTATACCGTAATACCCAGATGAGTTTTGATGTGATTGAAAATGGTTATCTGGTTTCATTCTGGAATTAACCCTTTTTATGGGATAAATGCTGGCTATGACAAACACAGGATTCTGATTCTTCCTAAAGATTTAGGAAGGTCTATAGGACCAGATGGATGATGGAAGCAACACTTAGAATTGTTAAGGACAGGTGAGAAGCAAAAGTAAAAAGTGACAGAAATATGGTCTGAATCTTGAATGCAACTTTTCAGTAATTATTACGCAGAGGCAATGTGAACTATTTTTAAAACATTATTGAAAGAACATGGAAAAAGTAACAAACTAATAGAGCAGGAAATGTATGGTCTGACATAGTACTTTCACACCATTGTAGTCTATATCAGATTAGAATATCAAACCAACGATTGACATGGGGGAGTAGTGGAAAATAAATCTTGCCATTCTTACTGATATAGATAAATAAAAGGAAGTTGCATGTACTGATAACACATCAATAATTTAAGATATGCAGATGATACCATATTACTAGCAGAAAAGAGCAATGTCTTAAAATGATTTCTGATAAAAATGAAAGAAGAAAGTGCAAAAGCAGGACTGCAGAAGACAAAAATCATGACTACAGTAGAACTACACAACTTTAACACTGAAAACGAAGAAACTGACATTGTTAAAGATTTTGTATACGAGTACCTTGTTTACATCATCAATCCAAATGGAGACTGCGGCCAAGAAATCAGAAGAAGACTGAGACTTGGAAGGGCAGAAATAAAAGAATTGGTAAATATACTCAGATGTAAGGACATGTCATTGGAGAGCAAGGTTAAGATTATCTACACTATTGAGTTTCTGATTACTATGTAAGAGAGTGAAAGCTGGATAGTGAAGAATGCTGACCGGGGGTGGGGGGATCATTTGAAATATGGTGCTGAAGGAGATCTTTGTGGATACCCTTAACCACCAGAAAGATGGGCAAGTGAGTCCTAGATGAAATAAAGCCTGAACTTTCTATGGAAGTAAAAATGACAAAACTAAGGTTGTCATGTTCTCGGCACATCATGAGAGGCAAGACTTTTGGAAAAGACAATAATGCCAGGAAAAGTTGAAGGTAGCAGGAAAAGAGGAAGACCAAACATGGGATGGATTGAATCATAAAAGAAGCCACAAGCTTGAGTTTACAATTGTTGAGCAAGGCTGTTGAGGACAGGACATTTTGGAGGTCACTCATTCATAAGTCAGATGTGACTTGAACAAATAGTATTATAGTATATTGTGTTGCAGTGGCTATACTAACAATTCATAAGAGTTAGACTCACTGAAAACACTCCAGAATTTTGAATTATAAACAGGCACTCTTCTTTCTTTACTACTCAGCTTATGCTGCACAGCATTTATTCTTTTGCATGCTATCTCCATTTTCTTAAACCATTAAATGCATATTGATTTCTATTTAGGGATTTATCCATCACTCCTCTCTTGGCTCCGTCTTTCTGCTTAAAAACTTATACAGTGTTGTATCCCCTGTGAAGCTACTTCGACAGCCCATAAGGTAATAATTGAGAAACGTGCAAGTCTTGGACAGAAGAACACCTCTTAATTGACACATAAATCTGAGTTTAGCCCTGTTGTTCTTCTGCACTGGGAGAGTGTTTGTAACAGTTAAAATGAGAATGAAAAATACGGACCTGGAATAAGTATGGCTTTATCCCTGCCAGGCTGAGAGTTCACGGTGGTAGCCAGACATATGTCTGGCTTTCACCCACAGATGCTGCTGTGCTTCAGCAGAAAAAGAGCAGACCGTACAACAATGGAGGGGTAAAGCAAAGGATAACAGTTTGGCCAGTGCCAGCTTTTTCTAAAACGATGGCTCCAAAGAAATCATTAAAATAGAAGATTATTAAAAATGACAGTTTGGGGAATCTACATATTTGTCCTTTCTGAACCTTCATGATACACTTAATTAATATTTCAAGCTTTTCATTACCATGTAATTTCCCTTCCTGTAGAATCATAAAATGGATCCAGTGAATTACGCTAGGCAACTTATGTAGTTCGTTAAGAAAAATACCATCACAGAAACAACTTATTGTAAACCTGAGATAGAAATACTATCTAGCCACATACAAGAGAGAGAAGTTAGCAGATTGGGTTGTGGTGGAGGGAACACCGAGGTTTGCAAAGGTAAAAAACAAACCCTCCACCTCTGTTAACCAGTTTGTTGCGGTAAATACAGTGATATCCTCTGCCCTCCAAAATAAGGCACCCATACAAATCCATTCTATGGGGTGGAAGAAACACTATTCGAGTCCTTTGAAAAAATTATTTCATGTTGCTGCTCCACTGTTTCTGGGGGAAAAGATTGGTTACAGGAGTATTTTATTTACAGATATGGTGTGTGTGTAGGGGGGAGTAGTTTGCAGTATGACTATTTTCTTCCAAAGATACCTCTTTCTGATGGTTGTTGTCGGTTTTTCTAACTCCTGTCCTCTGAAGATGCCGGCCGCAGAGACTGGCGAAACATTAGGAAGAAAAACCTCCAGAACATGACCAAACAGCCCGAAAAACCTACAACCACCATCGGATCCTGCCCATGAAAGCCTTCGAGAATACACACCTCTTTCTCTCAGAAAACCTGAACTCCTGTTTCACTCTATCCAGCTCCATGTCTTATGCCAGGGTGAGAATTCATGGCCTCTGTTGAACCAGTTGTTTTGGAGAGTGTTGTTTTTCGAGATGCCTTGGAAATAGATTATTTTCCAATTCTAAGATGTGTTGCCACCTTGTCATATCTCCACAAATAATTTCTGAGATTTTATAGAAGTGGTGTTTGCAGCATAAATTGGGTCACGGAGGAGTGGAAGATGACTCATGGAACCTCAGATACAGACCACTCCTGCTCTGTGGTATGAGTTTTCAGTATATATCTAGGGCTGCCTCTGTTCTCTGTCCTTGTTCATCCCCTTGACTGTTTGTCTTTCTCTCACTGGGTGGATTTTGAATCTGTTGGAAAATTGTAACTTTGCACACTTCTCCTTTAACATTGGGAGTCTGCAGGAAGCATGCTCAGTATCTCCCACTAAACTTAGAGGATTTCCCCTCCACACTTCAGAGTTTTCAAGACGTCCCCTTTCTTTGTGTTGCTACCTCTGTTAGCCACATTTCTTCTCTCCTCCTTTTCTGCTCTTCACAAGTAGATGCATGGAGATGTAGCTCCACAATATGTATGTAAACAAGAACAAAGCCATGAACTGTAGATACCAAGAAGTATCCAGAACGATCATGTTTCTTTTTCCAAGGGAAGGATTGAGACACAGGCACAGATTCCTCCCCACATTAAAAAGCAGATAACCAAATTCCAAATCATTCCAACAGAATCTTTGTTCTAAGAGGGCGGTGTGGGTTCTTTTCAAGCTCACTTTTCAGAAAGCAATGGGAGCTCTGTTGTGTTCCTTGTCTGTCCTTCTGGCCATTAGTGAGCCCTGCGCACAAAACAGTGCTTGGGAATAGATGTGTGGAATACAAACCTTGCTTATCAATAGCTCCGCCACTGGTGTTGATGGATTGAAGCTGTTATGGCATCATCTCATGTGTTTTGTGTGTGGCAAAAACTTGCCTCTCCTGGCCAACTTGACGTTGGATATGGTAGCTGTTTCACTGGTATATTAATAGCATATTGCCAGTCTCAGCAAAATATGAGTATAGGGTTATTGTGGGAGTTTGTAAGGATTCAGAAGTGCTATGAAGACCCAAGACCTATTTAGGGCAGGATTCATAGTACCTATGGGAAGCCCACAGAAGACATTAATGTAAAAGCACCCTCCCTTTCATGTTTCTCACCAATACCTTTCATATTCGACCAAGTTTCCCAGTATATTGTCTCTGATATTGAAGGAGATGTATACCCATTTTTACTAATAGCATAGGAAAATGGTGAGCGATCATGGGAATTTCAGGGAAAAATATCTTCAATTCCACAGTTACTGATTTAGAAGATCCTTTCTAAGTCTTAGTGCAATTAGGTTAAGTGGTATTAGGTACTATCACCCTCACCTAGCAAATGGGAAAGCATGATGAAAGTCTAAGGGTATTGTCTGGTGAGTTATGAGCCCAAATGAAATCTCAATAAGACTGGGTGGGCACAAATCACATGCTTACCGAGGATGTCACTCCAGCAATTGGAAGGTATCCAAATTTCATTATTTTAAAAACTGTTGTTTCCCCCTAGATAGGAAGAATCAGGGGGAATTATAAATAATGGCAAACTTAGGGATGTGAACTATACTAACTAAATTGCATGTCCTTGTCAATTCAGGTGCCCTGACACCACAGGACACTTCATCAAGGTGTTTAGTAGTCTTACAAGATTCCTTTCTCATGCCAAGGGCAAGGCAAAAATGCTTTGCGAAGGACTCCAGAAGCACACACAGCAGGCACAAAAGATTCATTGTTTGTTAGGAGAGTCACAAAAAACCCATCCAAGGCTTAACATTAGCATGTGAAACAAAGAAACAAGGCAGCAATCATTATGATTTGCTTTGGTGTGTTTTTTTTTTAATTGCTTTATTCATTCTTGGAACCAGGAAATAGACACAGCAGAGGAAAAACAATGGCATTGCCCATTCTTGCCTCTGAGGATGAGATAGGTGAGGATTTATAACCCTAGAGAAAATGGAAAGGATTTAGCCAGAAAGATAGCAGATTGAGCATCAAGCAAAGCTCTCTGAGAATAGCATTCTATAACTGAAGAGCCACCACTGAGAAGACTCTCTCTCCTTGCTAGCTGCTATTTCCAGGGGGTTAATGATGCTGACAGGATTGATTTTGAAAACAGTCTTAAGGCCTGGGCAATACAGTATGATGACGTACTATGGGTTAGCACTGTTCATGAAACCTATCATTTATCAGTCATGATTTCAGGTTCCTTGCACTGTTACACTGGCTATATTCAGTTACATTTTTTTAAAAAAATGCCTGTGGTATAAGATAACTAAAAAGCTTCAAATATGTCTGTTATGGAAGCGTAGAGGCAGAAAATACAGCAATGGATTGTAACATTACATAATTTTTCTTTTGACACAGCTTTCTTTTTGCCTATCGAAAAACGCTGCATGTTAGACCTTGTGTTATTTCTGCATATCATTAGCAGTCATTAATGTTCTGCATATATTACAAACATTACACTGGGACTCTCATGAAACCTGCCATGCAGATTTTCATAAGGCAATTTATTCCTACCTGGTGGGCACTTAAAAAAATCTCCTTGGTGAATAGGAGCAAAAGGGGGGGGGGGAAGAGAGAGAGAGAGAGAAGATTCTGTGACAATGAGCCCAGCAGAACAAACTACAGTACCTTTTCCATGTTTTGCTCCCCTCCCCTTTTTAAACATGTAAAACCTTTAGTGCATTGAACTCTAATTTTGTTTTAATTGTTCCGACAGCACTCGTGGTGATTTTTTTTAAAAAAAAACTAATAAAAAGCAGCTAAACTGAGCTTTGTCGCCCTTTTATTGGTTAACTAGATTCAGCACAACAGGTTCGGTGACCTACTTTTGCTTTTGACAGGGCAAGTCAAAGTACTTAACTTCAATCACTATCTCATTTACAGCCCCCCCCCCCTCCAAAAATAAAAAGCATGACACTTAACACTAATATGATGGTAATTTCATATTGTTTCTGCTTATGAATTTGTCTTTCCGTTATTAATCATCCCATAAAGCACTGACACTGCAGAATCCTGACGTTGACCAACAAACCATGGACTAAGGACAGTAGCACCCAAAAGGGAAGGGGGCGATGGCAGAACTGGAGAAGCGAAAAGTTTTATTAACACCAGAGGCCCATTAGAGTGCTCTCTGTTCACCTTCAGTGGAGCAATAAATGAAGAGAGCCAGAGAGGAGAGGACTCCTACTGTCTTTGTGCTGGTAATGCACAGCCAAGCTGTAGTCATGTTGTAACGCTTGTAAGAAACAGATGTTCCATCCCTGACAAATCTCCTTTCTTGATTTATTATTCATTTGCTCAAATCACAATGGAAAGTCTTTGGCCCATTAATTAAATTCCAAGCAAAATAAAATTTGCTGCAGAACTCATTACTGGTAAATGACTTTGACACTTCATCAGATTTGAAGGTAAAATAGGCGACTTTAAGGAAGTTAAAGGTGGCGCGAGCTCGGGCCCTTTCTGCAACCGTTGCAAGATGATAAAGATTGTGATGAAATTTTTATGTTAAGTGCTGCTCTTGAAAAGTTCCTTTTGGTTTGTCTTCTCCCTCCTTTTTTTCTGCAAGTGCTGGGATCTTTCATATCCATGCTGCCCGTGTAAAGATATTTACAGAGTAAAAAAAGGATGTTGTAAATTGCATGAATTTATAACAGTTTGCTAAAATAAAGCAGGGAAATGGGATGTGTTTCTTGTCCTCTTTTGGACATATGTTGCCAACAAAATGCAGTATGAAAGAAATATTGAAAATGGGTGTCAGGGAATCTTCTTTCTGCTTATGCAAAATATTTTCATGGAAAACATTTTAATATGCAAGAGAAAAAAATCTTGATCTAATAAAATGAAATACTGTATAATAGAGATGAGCACCAACTCACCAGACAGTATGGATTGATCAGCTGGATTTTTATGACAACAGTAATATTGTTTGAGGCAAGAAACATTTGTTAGAGATAGCCCATGACTCAAAGAGAAAAATTCTTAACAAATGAAAACATTTGAGTGTCATAGCAGGGGTTTCTCTCACCTTTGGAAGTATGCAAACCAGCTTGCTTTGTTTGGTGATTGGTCTTCAGGATTTAAGCACCTTTGGAGATGGAAAGACCATCTAAATCATTTCCTTGCAACATTAATGTGCTTTCAGCTCTAATTAGCAGTGGTCTCTAACATGGCTTTCTGACCTGAGAGACCTGACTTTGGTTGAA
Source organism: Intellagama lesueurii (assembly GCA_037013535.1). Classification (NCBI taxonomy): domain Eukaryota; kingdom Metazoa; phylum Chordata; class Lepidosauria; order Squamata; family Agamidae; genus Intellagama; species Intellagama lesueurii. The sequence goes on along the minus strand of JBAJHW010000001.1, from coordinate 320,265,255 downwards.
TCTTTGCTACTGAAGTGAACAAAGCGAATCTCCAACATTTTAAATTTGGTATGAGTAATATCTTGGCGATAAAAAAATGGCATTGACACAAAATAGGGAAAGTGTCACTGGCAAAAATAACTGTATACTTAGTTCTATAAACAACACATCTGTAAATAGCCTTTCTTTATGTCATATCCATTGGTAGGATTCAGCTTTGAGACCCATGAGTGTTAGGGCAGAAAAGCACCCTGTCAAAAGCCATGTTCTGAAGAATGTTTCATTGAGCTTACATTGTTCTTAAATTAAAAATGGAAAAAATGGAGAATTTGGGGATCCAGCTCTTAGATATGCTCAATCAGAAAATGGTGCATCCAGAAAAGTATTAGGAAGTACAGTTGGTTTAAAATAGTTCTATGCCAAAAATTCTAGGGTAATTTGCAATCAATCAACCCATAAATCAAATCAAATCAACAGATAACACCATATTTAAATGCCTGAGAGAAGAAAACCATTTTTGACTGGCCTTTTAGTTGCCACTTGGCTTACCTCTGATGTCAGGGGCACTTTGGCAGTGAACCACTCAAGATAGCTAAACATTTTTTACACAGCAGGCAAGAAACAGAGGGAGCTCTCCTGAGCTGGTGCCACCTTGAGGACAGGTGCCAGCTGAAAAACCTGTTTGGTGTATCACTCTGTAAATACAGACACAGCAGAAACAAGTGTTTATCAGAAAGCATGGCTCATGGAGTAAGCTTGAAAAGCAACACCAAGGAATGGGCTCAGCAGCCTGGTTGTTCGCCAGCCTCTTTGAAAGCAACACAACAGACAGATTGGCAACAGAGGCAGCTTCCTCCACCACTTATCTCCCTATGCTGTGCATGGTTGGCGTGGCTGCAGCTGTTAAGTTACTGTCTGTCTAGCTGTTTTCAAAAATAGGAGCCCTGCTAGAACAAAAAAACCAGAAAATCCACATCAGAATGGCTGGTTTCCCTCAGGTCACCTCAGGTCACCTCGCTGGTGATCTCCATGGCCCTGGAGTGAAGGTGGTGAACATCCCTTCTCTCTTGAAAAGCTGTGCCACCATGGTGAAGGGAAGTATGGAAACGATATTGAGCAGTGGGGCGGCAGAGGCAACAGAGAGTTCTTGTGAGCAGGTATTTGTCAAGTAACTATACTACCGAATAGTGCTTCCCCATTCTGAATCTCTCCATCTCACTGCTTACACTTCCCTTAGGGGTATGCACACACGAGGCAATCATCCTGATGCCTGCCTGTGGATTCATTGCTTGGGGATTGAATGTAGACATTAAGATACACGAATCTCTCTCTTCATCTTCTGTTTGTGCCTCTCCACTTGCCTGGAACGTAGGATGCAGCTATCTACACTGTTGCATTACAGCATATTGATAGCACTTTAACTGTCCAGGCTCTGTCCTATGCAATCCTGGGATTTATAATTCTCTGTCAGACAGCTCTATGGCTCTCTCTTGAAGACCTGGGTTTTAACCTGAACTTTAAAATAGTTATTCAAAGTATTAGACCTATTTGGAAGATAAGGTTCAGCACTTTGGCTGGCTTCTCTAAAGTCTGAACTCACTGCCCCACTGACTCTGGGGCACCACCCACCAATGGAGGATACATGACTGTCTTAACACAACTCTAAAAATAATGGGAATGCTGTAGGGAATCATTAGAGATTAGACTTTTGGATTTTTTTGGATGGCAACATCTCTGATCCATGGATAGAAAAGTTTCACTCCTGGAAAATGCCTCTGCCAAATTTTCAGGGATTTCCTTCCCTCCGCCCCACCCCACATTACAGCTATCCTATTGAAAAGTGTCATCCTGAATCCAACCCAAAATTTCTTCCAAACTGGTAGTTGAACCTATGGCTTAAGTGAAGAAAACTGTGGCCCTCTAGATATTTATGATCATAAGCGCTCATCAGCAAAAGCCAGAAATCCCAACTAAGAAAGACTGGTGGGGAATTATGGGATCTACAATCCAAAAAAGATCTGGAGGGCCACAGCTATTCACTCTGTGAACTTATTTCCATTTGTTTGAAATGTGACAACACTGGCTTGAGATCAAATACTTTGGATTAACTGTGTAGAAGACTATCACTTACAGTCCATTTGTATCTGCTATGATGCAGTGATTAAAAAACACACACACACACAAAGAGTTCCGCAGGTTCATCACAGCAGACAGGACACAATGCAATCCACAGACTTCTTCCATTTAGAAAAGCTATTCCATGAATTTTACTGTATGTTGCTATAATGTAAACCTATCTAAACTATCTCAAAAAACGTTGATCCCTTTATGAGCCTGCCTGGGTGTGAAGATGATAAGGGTAGGCCTTTCTCTCAGTCCAACCACCCTCACAGGTGTACTTGGTGGGGACATAGCAGAGGGCCTTCTCTGTTGCTGCTCCTATACTCTGGAACTCTTTCCCACAGGAGGCCCCATCTTTGCTGTCCTTCCACAAGGAAGTGAAGACTTTTCTCTTCAGGCAGGCTTTCCATTAGTGACTGACTATCTAGGAGACAATTAATGGGATGGCTTCTATTTCGTTGCTTCTAAGTTTGTTTTTAGAATGCTTTTACCTAATTTTTAAAAGATAATGTTATTAATTATTCTTTAATAGTTGAATAATTTACTGTTTTTAGCTTTTAATATTGTGCTTTTAGTTATGTAAGCTGACTCGGGTCTTTTTTAGGAGAAAGGCGGTGTAGAAATATTTTAAGTTTGGTGAAGATTAGGTTTTGGATATCCGAGTTATACACCCACTCTTTGTGGGTATATAACTCAGACTTGTATAACTCCGAAACCCAATCTTCACCAAACCTGGACGGATGGTAGAGGAGGGTCAGGGGAAGCTTCTCTGTAATTTTGGTGTTTTTAGGTGCCTTGGGGGGGCATTTTATAGGCAAACAAATTGACAAATAAAAAATCTGTAAAAATTCATTGATTCATATTTGTTGGGGGCATTGATTTGTACAAATATGAATCGACAAATTAGCGATTTTTGATTCATTTTGCAATTCATTTTTTCAATTCATGACCATCTCTAACCAGAACTCTACACTTCACAAGGTAACCAGAGTATATAGAGTGCAGCTCTCTGGGTGTTATTGGGCCACAGCTTCCAGCATTCCTCATCATACACGATGCTGATTAGCACTGAAAGAAACTGGAGTTCAACAACATCCGGACTGAATTTTTATTACCTTAGTTTAGACCACTTAGCCAAAGGAGACATGGCAATTAGGCATAGTACGGTGGGACATGTCCAATTATGTCTCAAAGTCTGCATTCCTGTCTATTTTTAAAATTTCCTGTCTACTTACCTTTGGACTGCATTACTGGCCTTTGACTTTATTCTTAACTCTTCTGTTACAAATCCTCAATTGTTCTTTTTTGTGAGGCATTTTCAGAGAGCTCATTTTACCGGACTCTAACCCTGTCCTGCCCCGACCCTTATTTATGTTGGAATTATGCGAGGAGGGAAGGTATTGTATAATTACGCCTGGAAATAATTTTTTTAACTTATTTTGCCTATGAAATAAGATTAACCTCATGAATAACAAAAATTAATCTCTGAAAAGAAATGACTGATTCAGAAATTCACATGTAAGTGCAACATAATGTGATTTTAAATATAATCCATATCATACAACACTGTTTTTCAGTGTTTCATCAATTCATCAACTTTGGTTTTTAAACATAGTCATTGTATATGAAAGAAAAAAAATTGATAATGCAGTGTTTAATGTTCAATGTAAATTAAAACAGAATGGGAAACTGGCATAAAAAATAAAATGAACTACTTTATTAATTGTTTTAGATGTTTTTGAATTTGTGTTACTGAATTTAATTAAAAAACTATCATGCTAATGTTATTAAGGGGTAGTTTATAAAGTAAATAGCCCTAAAATAAATAAAGCAAGCTAGAATAAACTGTGGTGTGTAAAGTAATCCATTTCATAGCAGTTAGATTATCCAAAATATAAGTAAACCAAATATAAAATTATCCACATATACAGTCTAAAGAATTCTTAGAAAGTGACAATTCTGATATTAGAACAGGGAAATAAATATTCAAATTCCATTCATTAATTTGGAAGGCATAATCGATAGTTGCTAAAACATCACTCCACCCACACACAAGGAGCCTGCAATATCTTTAAACATGAAGACAAACTAATCCAGGCAGCAAAATAAAACACAACAAAATAAAATAAAATGATTCATATGACTGTGTATGACATGAGAACACACTAGATATGACCAATCCAGAGTAAGTTCAAGTCTCATTAACCCCATAAAGAAGTGGAAGGTCTTGTATACAGTATAATCTTATACATCTTTACTTAGAATTAAATCTTACTGTATTCAAGTTTACTGACGGGTTATGAGGTGAAGACTTGAAGCTATGTACATATATTTAATTTTTGCATTTAAATAAATGGAACCTAAAAGCACTGTACTTCAATTCCATGTTGCATAAGTTGAATATGACTCAGGCATATTATTATATAACCCCTGTAGTAGCAACACTGTATTTATTCTACAGGATAAATGTTAGCTTTGGCAGCAGACTTAAAAAGAACAAAAACAACAAAAAGGATAAATCCCAAGTAATTGATAAATATTGAATACGACAGTAGTGTCTAAAAAATATTGAACTTCAGTACTGAAGCAAATATAAACACCATTACAGACTGCATGCATTAGAAAAATAATAATACTATAAATCTTTCTTGTACTTGATATTGGCTAGCCCTCCACCTAGTTCTACATGTATAAATATGTGTGAATAGTTGCATGAGCATTCTTCCTAACATGACTATTTGTGAAGAGGGAGAGAATGTATAATTTTCATGTGGGAAACATGCTTATGGCAGCAAATGAGTTATGAAAGGAAATGCAGTTTTCATCCTGCCTTACAAATGATCCTTGCCACATGTTAAGAGAAGCAGTGGGCTCCGTCTGTTCAGCAGTATTAATGTATATTCAATTAGGGGATAAAACTAAACTGAAAGGGTTAAACATTGTCAATATCCTGAATATTTTCTCCCATTTTAATTCCCTCGGGGTTCAAAATGCAATGAAGGAGGAGCAAATAACTGGCTAAGGAAGAAAGAACATCAAGAAACGACTTTATTTTGCAAAAATAAAGCAACTAAGCTGAAATGTTTTAGTTTTTAAAAATACATTGGTTTTATATTTTAAAAAACTCTCTGTATTTTTGGAGCCCAGGAAAGCTGCTCACTTAAAAGGTCTATGCAAGCCAGAAGCCTGGAAGAGAAAAAGAACAAATGGCCATTTACCAGCATCAGAGGAGAGTTTGGTTTTATATAATGTATTGTTCCCCTATTCCTGCAAGGCAGCTTTTGTTTGATAAAATGCTGAGTGCAGTGTAAAAATATCCTTTCTCTCTGTAATTTGCGCTCCTCTCCATTTAAAGCTATTCTTGCTGCAAACGAGAATTGAAAGCTGCTAAAATTAAGTGGTGTCAGTTTTCAATGACACTTTAATGATAGGGCGCTCAGCAAATGAGATGAGAATGAATCCCAGCATCTCAGCTAAAGATAGTAAGCGGCACTAAACAGCATCACGCTCCAGCTAGGCTCCACTTCTCAGCTTCATTCATATTTAGTACAAGCTGAAATTGGGAGGCTCTAATTAAAATGGTCATAAATGGACAAATGTAAATGTCTAATGCAGGTAATGTGAACAGTGCAAGCTGGATAAGTGAAATACCAAATAGGATCTTTATCTTAAGAAATAAAGGGCCTTAAAAATAAAAATAAATAGGTGGATAGTACTAGATAGATAGACACATACAGGCACATACACTCATATACATATTAAGGAATTCCATATTAAGGAATAGTGCTCAAGGTAGCTTACAACAAGGATATAAGATATATTTAAAAACATCAAAGAACCCTAACGCCATTATAAAACACCAGTTTAATTCTGGCCAAACATTTCACATAAGAACTCTAAACAGTCTAAGCAGTATAGCTGAATTGGCATAGATATACAGATATATATAGACTTACACATGCACATGTGTGCATACATGCATATGCACATACAATCACACACATACTTAGGAAGTAGTTCATATGCATACATCCAAACAACAAACTCCATGATGCTTTCTTACAGATTGTGGGATTATGGGAATTGCCTGATCTTGAGGTTTCAGGTCTCTTAAGAATTTTGGGGGAACATCTTATAGATGGGACACAAATAAGCAGAGAAGGAGCCTTCTCCACATCCTGATGAACAGCCACAAGCTCTTTATAAAAACATGTTCCATGTTTGTATTGAGACTTGCCACTTCAGGTAAGAGAGTCAAAAAGGTAGAGCGGGGGGGGGGAGTGCAGCCCTCCAGATGCTGTGGAAGTACACCTCCGAGCCTTCTTTACCAGTGGCTATGTTGGCTAAAACTGATATGATTTACAGTCCAACAACATCTAGAGGGACCCACTTGTCCACCTACAGGCCAAAGCTTTACCTCAAGAGATACATTCATGTTAAGCATTCTTTTCTTCATTGATCTAAGGCCTGACGTGAGCTACGGGATGGATTTAGGATAGACTAAGAACTTCTTATTCTCACCCACTGTGACAGACAGGGAAAGGCTTTCTAGGAAGATGAGGCTCTTTGTCGTGAGTAGCTGCCACCAGGAAACATGGGATTCCCAGCTTTGAAGCCTACTGGATGTCGCTTCAGAACTATAGGATGTCTAGTGACAAGAGGAATAGTGAGTGCTGCTGAAACCAACTGATCTTCTCTCTCCAGACTCAGTCCCTTTGTTGTCAGCTGTCCACTCCTCTTAGGCAGGAACATGGGTACATCTCAGGTTTTGGCCCTAAGACTCAGGTTTTGCGGTTCTTTTTTTGGTCTTCAGCCTTTGGCTCTGAAATCTTAGAGAATGGGACGGGGAGCTGTTGACCTGACAACTCTGCTCCAGTTAGGGGTTCATCCTATGATACTGCAGAACATCTAGAGATCCATCAGTAGATCCAAATATCCCTACTTTGGTTTAGAAAACTGTGTTCTTTTTCCTTCTAGTCATGCACTTGCATTCCATTGTGTGAACTTGTAGCTTTTAGCCTGCAAATCACACCCACCAGTCTCTGGTAGACATATCTTTCAGTGGCTTTAAAATTCATCATTATGGACATCATGGAGGGGGCAAAGATCTTGTAAAAGTGTCTTGATTCAGCATAGGCTGTTTTGGTGTTTTTCCAGTTATCCAAATGACACAATGCCTCATCCGACATGATCAGTGCCTTTCCCCCATCTTTCCATGTTAATTTGTTCTTCAGATGGTGGTAATTTTTTATATTAGGTTTTGTTGTAGGCTTCGACATTAGTGCTATAGCACTTCCTACATAGAGTAAATTTTCACACCAGAGGTTTGCAGAGGAAAGCTCCAGAGTTAAAGCTATTTATTTATTTATATTTATTTAAAATATTTTTACCCCACTTTTCTCCTTAAAAGGACTCAAGGCAGCTTACATTATTAAAGCTAACAACGAGTATACAAATACTAAAAAGTTATTAAAAAACGACCATACCCCCCCCCCCCAAAAAGCAACATCATAACACATTCAAAGCAGTAAGGTACAACAATCCATTAAAAGACCCCACTCAGGCAGCCAGTCACTCAGGGAAAGCTAGAAAAAGGGATTGGATTTACAAGGTTTTATTTCTCTTAAGAACCATTTTTGAAGGCATGGCTTTGGCAGTGCAGTGCAGATGTGAATGCCAATAAGCTTGGTTTCCCTTGGGACAAACTGTGTTCATTTATTTCAGAACCTTTGCACACATGGACAAGCCCTTAGTTCCCGCATTGTCTGTCACTTACCATTTTGCAATAGTTCCTGAAGGGTCTTCTCCCTTCAAAGCCAAGCCAAGCAAAACATGCTGCTTATATACCACCTCATAGTGCTTAAAGCACTCTCTGAGTGGTTTACAAGTTAATTATGCAGGCTACACATTGCCCCCCTTGCCCAACAAGCTGGGTACTCATTTTACTGACTTCAGAAGGATGAGAGACTGAGTGAACCTTGAACCAGCTACCTGGGATTGAACACTGGGTAGTGAGCAGAGTTTGGCTGCAGTATAGCAGTTTAACCGCTGCACTATGAGGCTCCTATAGCGCCAGGAAATCACAAGGACACACATCATGTGACATCACAAGGAAGCACCCCTAGGCCTTAGGTTTTGGTCCTGAAATCTCAGAGAATGGGATGCCATTGACTTGGCACTTTTAAACATGGTTGAATAGTTAGGCACACATGAAAGACGAAATGTTGTACACATATATTGTTAGATAAGACACTGACCTTATTTAAGAAAACTTCAAAGTTTTCTGCTCAGCAATGAACCTAGTGTTTGCAGTCTAACAATCATCCCAGCAGAACCCATTTCTTGAAATTCAGGGCCAAAATCCAGGACCAGAGGGTGGGGCCTTGAAATGCCATGATATAGGTTCTTGTGATATCATAGAGGTTGGACATGGAAAGTTTTAAGAGCAGAAATGTTTTTAGAACAACTAACTGTAGAATTAGTGGCATAAATGGGAGTAAAATCTGGGCAGAATTCATCTAAATTGGTAATGTGGCAACCTTAGCACCAGGGGAAAACAACTCAATTTTTCAACAGCCAGGAAGGTGGTAAAATGCACCCAACAGCTACAGCAATTGCCACCATTTCTCCTAAGTTTTGCTTCTCATGAAGCCTTACCCCCTAGCTTTTTACTGTGCATATTTTTCATGAGCACAAAACAAATACATGTATTTAGTGGTCCAGGGTACCAGTTGGGAATGGTTTGACATAGATTCCCAGGCTTCTCCAGTGCCAGTGGTCCTCAATCCAAGATTTTTCTCCCCCTCAGAAGACCTGGAGAAGCACAGACTCCAGCTGGCACCCTGAGACCTAACACGCCTCTGAAACAGCTGCCAAGCAAGATTTTAAGGAGGAAACAAGCAGGAGGTGTAACAAAAGTTTGCAGCATATCCTCATTTCCCAGAAAGAGTGCAAGAACTGGACCAAGTCATTGCGCTGCCCTGAGGCAGAACCACAAATGGCTCCTAACCACTTAGCCACCAAGCTACCTACACAGGTCATGATGTATAGTATCTGTCTAGCTTGAGGTGGCTGCCTCATTCTAACTAATGAAGGGGTGATCTCTGAAGAAGTCTTCTGTTCAGATTTGGAGACATTATAATGTTTTTAGGCTGTTTCAACACAGCGATAATCTCAGGAATGGCCAGCGTATAAAGGACACCTTTTTTCTTTCACCATCACTAGGTCTTTCCTTCCTGTGCACCCTATTGTGCATTTTCCCTGCTATGCATCTTGAGCTGGTCTGCTTTTGCCTCAGTCCAACCTACCTCTACAGGCAAAATGGACTACTGTTCCATAAATGAATGAATGAATGAATATATGCTTTGGCCTTAAGGTGGGGTATACATATGCTTATTCCTGTTGAGTGCACATCTTTTGGTAGACTTGGGCTTAATGTGTATAATGTGCAAAGCAGTTCATTATCAGGTTTGAAAAACATGTATATTATTCGTACACTGCGGAGTACAGGGGATCCCGTGACTTGACTGATTTTAATGCAAAATGTTAAAGTTCCTTTGGGACATTTCCTCACTTTGGAACATTTATCAACCATTCTGCATCTCTGCACTTTTATATCCTAGCCTGATCTTAATTGTCGCCCATTAGAATTCATTTTCACTGTCATTGAAGGGCTTTGGATCAGGCACGCAATTCCTTTGCAATGTTTCAGGAAAGTCAAAGGACCAACTTAAAACAGTTCTCCATGGATCTCCCCACCCCCCAATGCAAAGCAATAAGACAAAATAAATATTGAGTGAGACAGGAGGGTGGGGGCAAACCCAGGATTGCATCCTTGCCTTAGCCTCAGGTTCTATGACAGCAGAAATAAGGCGACATGCAGCCATACATGAGTGGACAACATGTCAGCTACATAGAAGGCCTTTTCATCCTCACACACGTCCCCTAACCGGCAGTTTACCCCCTTCAGACACAATGTTAAGAGACACAGGAAGACTGTTCTCTTTTTGAGAAGTGTCACATAAAGTAGCCTACCAGCTTGGTTGGCAGAAAATCATATTTCCTGATATCTGATGTCACATTTTATTAGATTTAGGATACTATTATCCTACTTACTTACGGGTTTTAAAGTATCCTTTTTATAGCTAATGCCACAGGTAGAATGTTAAACTGATGACATTTTTTTGCTGTAAAGGACTAGATTGTTCTTTGCATGTAGTTTCGACAGTGTTTATAATCTAGGATTTTTTTAAAAAAACTGCCTTAAACAATCTATTTTCTCCAAGGTTTTTAAAACCACCCATTCCTTAAATTCAACCATTAAACTTTATTTGGATTCAATTCTAGGGTTAGGCACAGAATGAAAATGTACAGAAATAATATTTAATTGCAATTATACATAGGAATTACTGGTATCATGGATTCTTTTAAAAAATTATGTGAAAATAAGGTTCTGGTATCAGAGATATGTTCAATGAAGCTGTGATGTTGCCTCAATAAAGGACAATCTCTTAAGATAAGAAAGATGTAGAAACCACTATTACTTATACCTTAGATAGCTATATATTTTACAGTACTAGCAAATGTGAGCTCTTTTAATTCAAACATCAGTATGTACAGCAAATGTTTATTTGGATGCAAACACAGTAAAAGCAAAACACCGCTTAAAGGAGTTTTGCCATCATTATGCAGGCTAATCTCAGTTCTTGTTAGATTAAAACTATGATATGGGTCCTGTTGGGAAATGTTTCTCTTTATCTTTTTTTCAGCATCGGTCTGGTAAGGAAACACTATGGTGGAATCCACCCTATTGAACTTGTAGTGGGCTGACTTTTTTGGTGGATGATACAACAGTACATGGGGGTAGTGGTAGTGGTGGAAGATCAGACAATCTGGCAGGACTGAAGAGAAGCTGGGAATGTTCACCATGATGACTGGGTTATTCTAGGACCTGGGCTGGGATTTTCTGTGGTTCAGCTGGAATTTCCTCCTAGTAACAAAGTAGAAGGTAAACCCTGTCAACAGAATGTGAATGAAATCCTAAAATGTAGGCACGGAAAACAGAGGCAAAAATGTTAACTGGACCAGATTCAACTTTCATCCTAAAAATGCTCTGTGGTTAAAACTTGGTACAGGCAACGACGTGGGTCTTGAATTCTTTTTTCAGCAGCAACTCCCAGAATCAGCATGCCCAGTAAAGCATCTATTACCCGATTAACACTGAAGAACATAAGAAGAGTCCTACTGGATCAAACTGGATCTGTCTGATCCAGCATCCTGTTTTCCAGAGTGGCCAGCCAGATGCCATGGGGAAGACCACAAAGATGATATGAGGGCTACACGTCTCTCTCAGTCCATTGTTGCCTAGCAGCTGCTGTTCAGCAGCACTGTTGGTGGCTACCATGATATCCCATGGACACAAACTGTGTACTTAAACTTCACATTGTGTTAAATTATCTTGCTTAATATGATGTTCTTTTTCCACCCTTGTATCTTACAATGACCTGTGTCCCATGGCCTTCTCTTCATGTTGGCCTTCACAATACAGAACAAATAACCTACCGTATTTTTCCATCTATAAGACGCTACTTTTTCCTAAAATCATTACCCTAAAAATTGAGGGGTGTCTTTTACATGGAAGTAAGCTGAGATAGCTGAGGAGATAACAAAACGGCACATACCTTGCCTCTGTAAACAGGCTTCCTCCAGTCACGAGCCTTATGGAACTGATGTCAGATGATCCTGAACAAACCAATTGGAACACACCTCCTTGGAGGAGGAGCCTGTAGGCTCAAGATTCAACAGAGACAAAATGTCTGACATTCTGAGCCCAGAGGCTGAATCCTCAAAGCTAAGTTTTCTTAATTTTTGGGTTAGAAAACTGGGGGAGGGGGGCGTCTTATAAATGGGAGTGTGTTAAAAACGGAAAAATACGGTAATTACAGACAAACTACAATTTCAGTGAAACAAAGACATAATAGGTTTGGCATATGGGAGACAGGAACATTTCAGGTCAGCAGGATGGGCTAAATAATTCTAAATAAACATTCTAAAACCTGTCCTTTGCCTTAACTTAACAATGAAGCAGAAAACAATTCAGTTAGGCCTAAAAATGCTTCCAAAAGTGCTCTTGCTTCCACTTCAGCAGTGGCCATCAGAAAACACAGATGAGGCACTCATTTCTTTACTCTTCACTCTGACTCTTTAGGACTATGTTTTTTTTGCCCTGGGACACTTCAGCTCCTAGGACAAAGTTTTATTGTATGGCGAGGAAATGTGGGTGTTCTCCAGCAATTGTGAAAGCCAATTCATTTTCAGCAGACCCCGACTTACAAAGGCTGGGTTTACAAACCTCTATTTCTACAACATTCCAATATCAACTAATGCCTCCCAGAAGCCGAAGCTCACTTTTACAACCTCTGTGACTCCTTTTTACGACTGCTGTGACCAGTGTGACTGGTGCTGTAAACTGACACGTTTACAGTCACTAAGAATGGCAACAAGGGACTGTAGGTTGGAGGGAGAAGAACCAAGTCAGCAAAGGTCAGAGGGGAGACCCACAAGCAAGCTAGAGAGAGGAGGAGTGAGAGAAGAAGAAAGAATACAGTAGAGGTTTCATTCACGAGGCATGAAAATTATCCAGGAACCAAACCCTAATTTTAACAGTGGGCCTAATGGGAAAATAAGGTTAGATCTGACAGCAGCTCATTTTACAGCCACTGTCAGGGAACCAATTGGGTTGTAAATGTGGAAGTCTGCTGTACAACCTGCTTGTCACCAGAATCTGAGGAACCAGAAGACAAATGTGAGCTAGGAAGTCAGAAACTAAAAGCTAGCGAGTCAGAACCAAGGGGTGTGCACCCAAGGGGTCTCAGCTCAAAGCATCTTATAGTCTACACACCTAAGGAGGTTCCAGTGGCTATCCAGTATGGGCAGGACCAGTTCTAACCTCCAGAAAACTACACTGCCCAAAGAGGTACTGCAGTTCTCTGGCTCACTCTAATGTTGATACCCTCACTTCTCTCCCTGATGGCAGGTTAAAGAATTTCCAGTTGTACAGAAATGTCTTCCTCTATTAGACTTCAAAGGATGGAGAAAGATCCCTATTCATGGTGCCAAAGCTAGGCAACCATTAGAGTGCTACTTAATCCCATTGTAAGCAATTAAACAGGACTAACTTACTTCCTATTTATTTCCATGGGAACTAGCCATGAGGTGGCTAATCTTTGTTGGATTTTCACCTACCAGTTTTGCCTCCAATGGAAATCTTTCTAACCTGTGGGGCGTCCTGTGTCTGTCCTTCATAGTTAAACCCATCAATGAAATGTCTATGCAGGGAGAATGGTCTTCATTACCGAGCTGAATTAACTTGATAGTTGCCTGACTCTTGTTCATTGCATAGCTTTAGAAGTTGAATGCTTGACCTCCAAGAGCGCCCTACTCCAGTAGAGATTTTATCTCACAATGAGCTGAGATTGAGAGTTTACCAATATTTAAAGAATGCCACTGAGCACCAGGTTCTATGTGTTTGTCTCCTGTACCCATCCAATTAGGAAAATAATCCATTACAGGAAAATCTTGATTAAAGAGTTGACTTATTCCCTACTTTGATTAAAATCCAACATTACACGGAATCAATTGTTCAGTCTTTTTTGTAAAACCTCTTTAAAGTGCAGACAGAAGACCAATTGGCTAGATCTTCCTTAGTTCTATCACCTTTCGGTGTCCTCTGATGATAACATCCAAAGACAGAGAAAGCCATTCTTTGGATCCCTTCTCTCCCTCTCTCTCCCTCTCTCTCCCCCTCTCTTTTTCACCCGGGCAGTCCTATTTAAACGGATACTTTTCTTATTCCTATTCCTATTCCTATTCCTATTCTCATTCTTGTTATTTGGTACAGTCCTTCCAAACACCCTTAAGCGAGTGGCCATCACAAGAACATTCTATTACCACACAATCTGTAGATAAGTCTCAGACTGGATCCAAACCTTGCCTCCTACAAACAAAAGGACGCCTTCGGTCCTCAAAAGATTTCTGATCCATTTCTGCTCTTTTGGGGACAATTGTCCCACATTGTAGCACGTCTGCCTCCATCCCTATCTGCTCTGGAGGTTTATAGATCCATTGGGAGCCGCCTGGGAGATGCCCCTGGAGGCTACAGGAAAAGAGAAGAACTGGTGGTGAATTTCATTGGGGTGTTCTTTCAAGCTTTCCATGATGTCCCTTTTGTGTGAGGGTGCTGCTATTTTCCATGTAAAAGCCCATCTTTGAAGAATTGAATTGGTTATTAATACTGAGCAGACATGAGCAATATGCACCTTGTGGACTGACTGTATATGACCCCTGAAATCATTTTTGAAGCCTACACTGTGTTGCTGCCTGTTTGGGGCTGCTACTTTTGGAATAATCCTGCTACAATCAGTGGCATGGCCACCACTGTTGAGAAAGCCATGCCACCAAAAATAAGTGGCAAAGTGAACCTAGAAAATAAATGAATGAATAAATGAAAATTCTGCAACATTAATTCTGCCACTCTGAAATGCCTAATAGGATCCCTGCACAAGGACATGTAGCAAAACTTCACCGCAAACCAGACCCATAGTTATTATTGCTTCCTCCTCCTCATCTCTTCCTGTTCCTCCTTTTTCCTGTCCTGCCACTACCATGGAGAGCCACACAACAGAGAGCGGCTGCCTTGTCTTTCGAAATTTGTCAGCCACTGTGGCACCAGGAACAAAACCAAAGGCAATGCGGCTTCATTGCCGGGAAGCTGCAATGCCCACCCCTGGTACAGGCAGTCATGCAGTAGTAAATTGGGAAATGCCATTGCACATTCTAGATAGATAGCCCCTCATCAAGAATAGCTCTCAAATGCAGCAAACTGGATCTGTCCATATGTATAACTGAAAAGCAGATCTTTTGCCAAAGTAAGGGATCTAAGTGCGCTTTCAAGACCAAACTATCCCTAATTACTTTGCACTGCAATAAAAATAGCTTGTAATAATATACTGATCCTGAGAACTGCAGCTAATTTCAGAGGGAACAGGAAAGTCCTGAGGGACAGCAGATGTTGTCACAGCCCTTGCTCATCAAATGTCCTGAAGCTTCAACCCTGTGCATAGAGTCATAACTAGCAATTTTGGCACACCAGCTTCACTGCCCTTCACTGTGGGGTAACAACAGAGGAACAGGGAGGAAAGCCTGGCTCCCACACTGAGTATGCCTGTTTTGTGCATCCATCTGTCTGGGAAGGAGTGGCAAAAAGTGGCATATGTGCTCAGAGGGTGTGTGTGCACCCAAAACCAACAAGTGGGTTTTTGTTCTTTCAGCAGCAAATTTTTGTGCCCTCTGATTTTGGCTTATTGGATCATTGCCCCACCATAGTTTACTGCTCTGCCTGCAAGCCCTGTCTCCACTATGCCAGTGGGTATAGGATGACTGTGTTATAAAAACTGGGTTCAGTTCCTAGGTGGGTTAGCCAAATACCTTTCAAAGATGGAGAGAAAAGCAAATTGACACCAACAAGGCAATTGAAAGATTTTGTTTTGTGCCAAATAAGAGACACACCAGCTCATGCTGACAGAAAACAATGTGTCTCAAAGGGCAGGAAAAAGAAGGTTCGGTCTTACAGTTCCCTAGTCCCCACCCCACTTTCTGCCATCTGTTGCTTGTGTTCAGGTGTGAATTACCTGCCAGACAGATCTTCCAGCTGCAATCACCCTAGTCAACATATAGAAACACTGAGGTCTCCCAGTCCCTCTTTTACATATACTTGAAAGGTAGTCATACAGAGGAGAGGCAGGATCTGTTCTCAATCATCGTACAGTGTAGGACACATAATAATGGGCTCAAGTTACAGGAAGCCAGATTTAGGCTGAATATCAGGAAAAAAATGTTTTAGCTGTTAGGGCAGTATGACAATGGAACCAGTTACCTTAGGAAGTGATGAGCACTCCAGTGCTGGAGATATTCAAGAGAAATTGGACTACAATCTGTCAGATCTACTTTGACTTGGTTTCCTGAACTGAGCAGGGAATTGGACACGATGGCCTTATAGGCCCCTTCTGACTCAATTATTCTATGATTCTATGATATGATAAGACTCAGGGAGACTAGAGCAAGAAACTGTAGGAATTGTGCTAAAATTCTCACCTTTCAGTGTTTACAAAAGAAGGGGTCAAATGCAGATTGACCTCTCTAGATATTTCCACATTCTTAGGCCACATAACTGGATTGGCTACCTTCAAACCTGCATGTGTACACATCTCCCAATACGCATTGCTACATAGATACAGTGATATGAATTCCAATATGCTTTCCTACATAAAATTCAGAAACATAGAAATTTCCTTAATAACTCAATGATGTGGCCACCCCCCACTCCCCCCCCACCCCCCCGGCCCTATGTTCATACAAGCTGGATAACAAGAATGGAGTTTTTCTTTGGTTGACATGAGTTCCTAGGGACGAAAATTCAGAAGCCAAGACCTCCAATTCTTTTGTGAGAGGTCCTCATGGGTGCAGGCGCAGAGAGCATTAATGGTGAAGAAACGCAATCAAACTGTAATGAAAAAGGTTGGAAATAGATTTCCTCTGACATACTGCTATCACAGAAAACATCTTTTGCGTAATTAAACAACAATGACAAAAAGCCACTGATTGTGGCAGAAGAAAAGGGGGAGGAAAAGCAGACAAAGGAAAAGCATAGGGAAAATGTCAGCTGCAAAGCTCTTATTTTGGAAACCTACAATGTGGTGATTGATAGGTCTAGTATTTTTCAGGCTCTGTCACAGCTGAAGTATAAAGCTGTCAGTGCACATGATAATGATGGATGCGCTAAAACATGCAAATCGCATGAAAAATCATTTCTCACATAATTTTGGAAGATGAGAAGAGTTCTGAACTGAGGGAGGAAAGGGGAAGAGAGGTCATGCTTAACATTCAGCCAAGTGGAATAGGAGGCTGCTGGGGCGCCGCCTGAGCCCTTAATTGCCAGGCAAGTTAAACAATGAGTTCTACAGGCATTCTGCAAATTTTCCCACAGAAACTGCACTGTGGCCCACTTGTAAAAGGGACGGGGTTAGGGTCGAGAATCAGTTTAGAAAGCAGGCTTAGTGGGGCGTCCACCCTAGCAAATCCATGTCAAGCAGGAAGAGCCAGGGGTCTCTTGGGCAACAGCGTTGCTTGAAGGATATACTGTGTGTTTCAGAGGTGCCATTTACAGTTTACCATCCATACTGGGGACGTTTCAGTTAATTAGCTACTTTTATCAACACAAAGTCCAGTAAAATCATATGTATCTATTAAAAATATCAATTAGAGTAATCCCTACCAGGCAAATATCTTTCCTGTCATGAAGAGTATTGTAACTCAAAATGTGTTTTGCCTGGCTTGGAATGAGCATGCAAGTATGTATAAAGGCACTCATGGCCGTTCTTTCCCAGTCACGTTCACGTCTTATTTCCTGCGCCCTACCCGGCAGTAACTGATTACAAGTTACTAGTTACTTGTAATTAATTCATGTTTCCATTGAGAAAGGGATACTTACATTACATTACAACTGTAACATAAGGAAGGTTTATCTCACTCATTTAGCTATGTAGCTGTAATTTTTAGTTACTTCTACAATTACAGGCTGTGGCCTTCACTAAATAGTGGAGGAGAAATATCATTGGATTCAAGGGTTGGTTCATAATGCACGTTGTAATGCTGAGTGAAAAACATTCCTTTTAAAAAAGGAACTAAAAAGCAAATCAAAGCATGCTGCTTATATACCTCTCCATAGCTCTTAGAGCACTCTCTGGGTGGTTTACAGTTTAATTATGCAGGCTACACATTGCCGCCCTCTGCTAGTGAGCTGAGTGCTCAGTTTACTGACCTCAGAAGGATGGAAGGCTGAGTCAGCCTTGAGTCAGATACCCTGGATTGAACCCGGGTCGTGAGCAGAGTTTTGGCTGCAGTACTGCAGTGTAACCACTAAACCACAAGTCTAATGTCTTGTAGCATGGAGTTCTACAAAGCCATGTTTCAAGTCACTCTGCTTTTTTCTTAAAATGGACTTAAAAGACCTTGTCTGTTTTTGACCCAGGTATGCTCTGTAAGAGTTGGTTCATGTAAATATTTACACTTCACGTGATGGCTCCTCATTTGATTACTTAGCACCTCATGACATTCCACCAAATAGCTGGATCATCTAGTCTGAAATGGATGTTCTTCACCTCTGATTGGCAACCTGCATTTGTAAGTCATCACTTGCAGCTATGGTCTATGGCCAGAATCCTGTTGACTGATCATAGAGCGGAAGGGTAATTGCATAAGTGTTCCCCCTCCTCTTTGGGTGTCCAGTCTCAAACTGCTTGCAAGATCAGTCACATCATTGGTTTGCATGACGGGGGAGCATCATGGAGGGCAGAAAACAGCTGTGCAATTCCCTTATATGCACAACATTTCTTAATAGGATTCTGGCCAAGTAATGCTGAGTTCTTGAGTCCCAATTTGGGGAGAAAAGTGGGACATATATAAAATAAAATAAATGAATAAATAATAACAATCAAGCATGAGTGAAGCGATCAGTCAGCCCTAACCATCTGGAAAGGAGTCAAAGGCAAAGTGAGATTCCCACTTTAGAAAAAGAGCAATAAACAAAGAAACGGCTAGGTTTTAAACTGGGTTTTTTCAAAAGAAATGATTCATCAGACATGAGGCTGGTCCCATCGTTTTCTCAGAGGCAAGAAAAACCAAGGGATAAATGAAGTTCCATTCTTTTTTCTTTTTTTAAAGTAGACATCAGCAAAATACAGATTCCATCCCATCAGAGACAATTTTTCAAAGGATGGCCCTCCTCCGGCTTTCTATGAAAATGAATTGGTACCATTTACATGGAGCTCTTAACCTTCAGGTTGTCCTTACAGCAGCAACACTACTCCTATTGTACAGACATGTTTACTTAGACAAATCTAATTTACCCTTTGTTAATGTGTGCTGTCTTTACTTGGTATATTACATTAAAGTAGAAATAGAGTTACCCCCCAAAATTATCTTCCTTAAAATCATTCATACAGTATCACCCAGGGAATACATTTACCAATTCCTCGCCTAGTTTATAACCATTCAGTCTACTCACTTGACCTTTACCTAAACAGGCCTATAATTGCAGTTAAGATTATATAATTTGCAACAACAACAAAAAATCACTTCTTAAGAAGCGCTACTGGGCATGAGTGTCTCGTGGCTATTAAATGCATCATTCATCTTGGGGTGGGGGGAAATTATTCTTATTCACTCCGACATTTTAACATAAACTGTAGTGCTCTCAGTTGGCATTTTTAAAAAAACGTACCCATTAATCTCAATAGGAAAGCATAAGTCTTACCTACCTATTCTCTGAAGTTTGGATGTCACTACTGTGTACAATAAAAATTGTATATTCATGAACTCCATTTGTTTTATGTCCTTCTTTCTGTCAAAGTCTCCCAAGTAGCATATGCTTTGCTCTGTGGAGAATACAATCAAATTTGTCTGTCTTGTCATATTGTCATCAAAGTGATAGTATCACAATTAGATTAACATTTTGTGAAGGAGCTGAAGGAAGGGAAGTGAAACAAGGATGCTTCATAGAAAAGCCCAACTTTAACTCTTTAAGCTTTGAGGACTCCTTTCTCCCTCCATCTTTCTACTTGCTGTTCTCCCAGTCAATGGAACCCACAAATTAAAAATAACAATAAAAGGAAAGCAAGACGCAGCAAAACCAACAAAGAGTCTTGTGGCACCTTAAAACTTAACAAGTTTTATCTGACATAAGCTTTCATGGACTGTAGGTCAGATGGATAGAGTGTACCTCAGAAGACAGGTGTATACAAACATGTGGAGGAAGAGAATATAAAACAAAATGGAAAGGAAGATGATCCAGCATGGTGATGGTCTTATCAATGATTAAGTGTCATTGACAGTGATTGTGGAGATGACAGATTATCGTTATGTGCCATCAAAGCAATTCTGACTTATGTCAACTCTTTCCAGGACTCACATGTGGTCTATCATTCCCTTCTCATGGGGATATTTTGGGGCTGCGCAGCTTGCCCAAGGCTATACAGGCTGGTTGTTTTCTAAGGAGGCACAGTGAGGAATGGAACTCCCAAACTCTAACTCACTGGGCTATCTAGCCAGTAGCCAAAAGATGCAGGTCTTTATAATGGTCAGTAAGAGGCTATAAGTTAATATGGCTGCTTTTCAGTAAATTTCTGGGAAGAAAGTCTATTGCCAATCAATAGTGACCATATTGGACCCAATTAAATAACGTCCTAGGTCTGCAAAGTATATTTTCACCGAATAGCCTTACTAAGAGTAGTGAGAGGGATTGTCCTTAAGAATTGGAACACTTTTTTGGGATTTTTAAGGATTCAATTCTTTAAGCAACAGAATGTGTCCATATGTGGTAAGAAAAGAATATCACTTGTTATGTTGTGAGCCTGTGACACATCTCAGAAACAAATAAAATCTGAAGAAGGTGGAATACCATAAGTTGGTTGCCACATATTGTAATGATAGGTAACAGACTGGATAAAGTGAATTTCCCTCTGCCATTCTAGAGTTGAAAATTTAGACTAAATGTTTTAGTCTATTGAAAATCCGACATATTTATTTCTATTCTACTGCTTAAACTAGAAATTTAGAAAAAATAGTAGTTATCAAAGACGAAAATAGAGATGCACATAAGTACTATATATTTGTGAAGGAGATATGAGTGAGAGTGTGCCGTCCGTAGTAATTGAAGCGGTGATGGAGGAAACAGAGATCAGTGGCGCAAGTGAGAGTGGAGGAGAGGTGATGACTGAGGCGGGAAAACAAGAAACGGTAGCCGAGGAGAAAAAGGGGAAGGTAGAGGTTTGTCTGGTAGAGGAGAGCACGAAAGGAAAGGGGGAGGAGCAACAAATGTCAGTGTGGGAGGAAAGTATAAATAATCAGGGTGAGCGTTGGTTCGGGGCAGAATTAGAGGATTGGATGAAGAAGAA
Source organism: Intellagama lesueurii (assembly GCA_037013535.1). Taxonomy (NCBI): domain Eukaryota; kingdom Metazoa; phylum Chordata; class Lepidosauria; order Squamata; family Agamidae; genus Intellagama; species Intellagama lesueurii. The sequence goes on along the minus strand of JBAJHW010000001.1, from coordinate 320,244,145 downwards.
GGAGAAAGAGAGACGTACAGAGTTAGAGTTTAAGAAAAGTCAAGAATTACTCAAAGATTTCCCTAATCTTAAGGTGGGTGGGTTACTGCCAGACCCTCCACCTAAGGCAGATGACGGAACAAACTTTGAAACACAGGAGTGGACTGTCATTGTGTTCCCAAGAGGACAGGGTCGAGGGAAGCAAGTGATTCGCCCGGACGAGAGATTCCGCACCCCTCCGAAGGAAGGTGACTGGGCCTGGCACCCATGCTGCGGCACCATCTGCGCGGTGCGGAGTGCACCTCTCCGGAGACCTACAGATCAGGAGCGGTTTGGCCGAGCACCCCAGTAAATGCGTTAGAATTGGGAAGGGAATTCTTGTCCCCTAGTTATGGCCTGTTGCCAGAATTAACATGTTTTGATCCAATTATGAACAATGTTGAAGATTATGGAACTAATAAAAATCAAGATTTGAACACTGTTACGATGTCTCCGATTTTATTTCCCACGCAAAAAGAGGAGTTGCCTAAAGCAGAAAAAGAACCCGATCACAATATTCTTGAAGGAAATCCACAGTCCAGTTAGTGAAAGTGAAGGCTCGTGATACTTAACAAGTTAAAGAATCAAGAACTCTAGAGCTGGAAGGGACCCCGCTGGATCACTGCATCCACCCACCCTCCCGGAAGAAAGAGAATATTCACAGCTAAATGATCCCTGGCAGATGCCAGTTTAATCTATGTTTAAAAACCTCCAGTGAAGGACAGTCCACCACCCTGTGAGCTATTCCATTCCACTGTCAAGCAGGTCATACCATCAAGTAGCTCTTAATGTTTAGATGCAATCTCCTTTGTTGTAATTTGAAACAATTTCTTCAAGACTGACCCTCTGGAATGATACAAAATAGTTTGGATAGATAGAACCTTGCTCGTGTGCCATTGGGTCTGTCAGTTGAAGTCTGCCTGTCAGTTGGACAACAACAGTCAAGGAACAGGAGTGATCTGAGGGAACAGTAGTGATCTGAGGGAGCATGCTGTAGCTAACTTGCTGAGGCTAAGCTGGTTTGGGTCACGTCACTCACCAGTTTGTAGATTGCTGGAGAGCCCTATGTATATCACCTTGAGTTCCACGAAGGAAAAGGAAACTCTTCTAAATGCTTATTTGATCATGAATGTCTTATGATAGAAATGTATGAATCTGAATGTATCACTCTTAATCTGAAAACCAGGAGGGCAGCACAAATGCTCCTGATCTAGATGCCACAAAGTGAAGATACCACAAATTTGGTCCCTTGGTACGGAATCCTTATTCCTGAGCCCTTTGAAACTCAATCAAATGGATTAACAACAGGCTTTCAATTTGAAAGGCAAACAAAAAACAAAACAATAAACCTCCTCAGTTTTGAGATTAAAAATAAGAGGCATGGAGATTCAAATCCTCGTCTGTGGAACTCATTAGGTGGTCATTGGCTCTCATCATTGATCTACCCTGATAAAATTGTTTAGAAAATAAAATAAGAGAGGATCATGTATACCATCTTGACTTTGTCAGAATACAATGTAAGATATGAATGTTCAAGTACCTCTAAAATAAATAATAATAATAGTTTTTTTTTTTTAAAGCAGTGGTCTTGCTGATTTTCATTTCTAGTTATATTAGCCATTATGCTCTTGAAGTTTGTTGTTATTCTTTCAACCTTTGTGGCCACAGCAACTGCAATTACTATTACAAACAATGTATCTAAACATATACAATTCAAAACTAAAAACAAAAACAAAATAATTAAAAAGTAAAAAGCTATCACAACTTTTGGATAAAAAAATCAAAATACATTTTTTCATTATGTGATATCAATAAATAGGCAGAGTTTAACATAACTGAAAGGGTAAAAGAGACCAGTTCCTATATGCTATGACTGAAGTAAGTGAATTTTATCTACAATGAAGATAATAATTTTTGGCGCATTTAATAAAGAATCTTGTGGGGGAAAGGTAAATACCACACAAAAAAGTGGGAATGAATTTATAAAGATGAAGACCATGTTTCAGGAGGGAAAATCAGTTTTATCTTGCATGATCTGCAAAAAATAGCATATAGCCTAAGGTCTCAACCTAAGGATGTTTCTCTCTCATGGCAATCCTATTATAAGGACAAACTGCTCCTAATTTTCTGGGATAAATTAGACATGAACATTTTCCCCCTTTTCCTCAAATATGGACAAGTCAGGGTTCTACTTTGATACCTTTCTATTTTTTTCTAAACCAACATGATCCTTGTAACTAGTTTAAGTAAACCCTGCTTTCTAGTATGGCTAAGTCCACTTGTGTTCCTCCTGCATTGCCTTTGAGTTGATTTATCGAAGGAAAACAGAGGCATCCTTTGAAAGGAAAAACCAGTCATACAGAAATTAAAATTGGACATTATCTGCCTTCAAGATTTATAGTATGAAAATCAAGAACCAGTCTATGAAGAACCCCAAAAAGAAATAGCAACGAGAGAATATCTCTAAAATATACGAAATGTTTTTAATAAGTGTTGGAAATGTAAAATACAGAAGGGTACTTTCAATCATGTTGTGTGGACAGGTAGGGAAGCAGAAAATTATTGGAGGTTAGCATATGAAATGTTGAAAAAAATGTATTTTGTGCAATGTCATTTAAACTGGAATTGTATTTATTGAATATTATGCCTGAGATTGTAGATAAAGAAGTTAGACATTTGATAATACATGTAATTACTGTAGCTAGGATACAATATGGGAAATATTGGAAGAAAGCAGAAACATAGTCTTCTCAAAAAGGATGCAAAATCTGGGAATGTTTTTATAGCTGGACTCGAAATATGGACTGGAAAACATAGATAAAAGAAGAATGGGAAGGTCCAAGCAGGGAATGGAGAGATTAGTAACTACAGCAATTCTGGTAAAACCTGTTAAGTTGTTCTTTTTTGTTATCTTTTTATTCTAGTATAATTGTATAAGTGGATGTAAAAGTACCCTTTCGCTCTCTGGCATTTTACCCTTTCCCTATCCATGTCTACTCCCCCAGCCCCCCAGCCCTACTCCTATCCCTATTGAAAATGAATAAAAATTAAAAAGACAAAAGGAAAACCCCAAAGAAACAATGGTGAGTCTCCTCTTAGGACATGGCAGAATGCCTTACATTAGTTGCTTTATTGCAAAGGCAGTTTGATGACATAGACTGATTAATATGATCAACAGGGCTTGTTTTTTAACATTAAGTGCCTGTTGTAGAGAGAAAGAGAGATCTCACCATGCGTCTCTTCTACGTTTACCTCTTTATTTGGGTATTTTATATTAGAGCTAGCAGCTAATACAGCTCAATGGGTTGGAGCACCACAGGTGATGAGTTTGAACCTCCATTGTGCTTTCCAAGAGAGAAACCAGCAGCAGGAAAATAGGATGACTGTATATGAGATGGACTGTCTGCCTACAAGAAACACAGCTTGAGTCTATAAAAGCTGAGCAGGGTGGCTGAGAATACGAAATTTTGGAGAGTGCTCATTCATAGGGTCACGACAAGCCAGAGCTCAGAGGCAACTTGATGGCACATAACAACAACAAAAAGAGTGCTTTTTTCCTTATGGGAAGTGTGAAGAAAAAAATGAGCCTCACTGATTTCATTGGGACGCTCCCTGGTAAGTGTGTCTGATTGCAGATTGAGTGAGCTTTTCTTGATTTTATTCCTACCATGACCTGCTACAATAGGCACAGAAAACCAGAAGTAGCAAAAGAACTCTTATTTTCAATTGATAAAAGCATACAGTACATTGGAGGGAGGGAGAGACAGAGGGAAGGCTGCTTGGGCAGGTCAGCTTCATTTTTCAGTAGATACTTGAAAAGCCCACAGGAGACTTTGAAAACCTGTTATCTGTATATTAACCCATGACTGAAGCCATCCCAACATCCATTATTGCCAGTCCCTTTGTTGCATTCGAGAAAACCTGCCAAAATTCCAAAGAGCTGTTCACTTTATTTTTTCCATTCCTTCTGTTTTTGTGATATCATCCTCAGCTTTGGAAAGGCAGTCATTTTACACTCACAGAATATCCCTTCCTCAAGAGATAAAGTACAAGCAAAGTTCAAGTGGGCCATCATTGATTGCATGTGTTTTGTGTTAAGCTCCTTCACCTGTAATGCACTGCCTACAGTAGCTGATAGATTTTTTCCCCATCAGCAGCTTTCCTCTGGGAGTCCTTAAATGCCACTTCTTAAGAATCCAATTTTACGAGGGCCCTCTCCTCTTTTTCTTCCGTGGACGGAAGTTCACATTCTCACATTAAGCTTTCCAAAGAATTTCTCAAAGAGAACTTCTCAAGGTGTATTCCCAGTCCCCTTAATTCACAGCTAGCCAGAGACGGCATGATCTCAAGTGCTTGGTGGCAGTGGCAAGACAGCAGCTGTGCAAACAAAGGGATTGCATCTAGAAACTTCATCCAGACACACAAGCTCCAGATTCTTGAGGAACGGTTTTGCACTGAGTAATATAGCATTCCTTGTCAATGCTATGGAAATGTGTTAAAGCAAAGGTGGACAGATTTTCAGTTTGTGGGATCCCCTTTGTTTTTACTCTAGAACCCTGAGTTCCACTGTTCAGAGCAGGGGCCCCAGATGCAGGGAAGGGTACCATTTATTAAGGCCTGGAGGTCTAGGGGGGAAAGTCTGGTCTAGGATTCAGTCCCTCTTATTGAACAACAAAAGGCCAACGATAAATTGTAGCTCATGGCTCAGGATAATGCATAAGATTAGACTGTGAGGTTGGTGTGAGAGAGGCCTCTGTTTTACACAATTGTTTGCCCCCCCCCCCCCAATAATTAATAATGATAATAATAATGTGCCGTCAAGTCAATTCTGATTTATGGCAACGCTCTTCAGGGTTTTCTAGGTAGGGAGTATACAGAAGTAGTTTACCTTTCCCTTCTACTGGGGGCATCCTGGGATTGTGCAGCTTGCCCAAGGCCACACAGGTTGGCTCTACTCATAGGAGGCACAGCCAGTGATCTAAGCCACTGAGCTATCTAGCCAGCTACCTTCCCCCTATTCATCTATTAAAGATTTATGTTGATGTTCTCTTCAGGGCAGAGGTTGGAAACAACCTGTTACAAATCACTAGTAAAAGTGTCATTTATTCTTTTCTTTTTTTTGCAACAAAGATGCAACTACATAATATTACAGTTGTAACTTAATGGCATGTTACTATCTTTTGTTCATAGCATAATACAACTTGCAGGTATTTTTAGCTTTTAAAAGTATGAAGGAATATCACACGTTTCAAATGTTGGCTGCTGCTGCTGCTTGATGCTCTACTGTGGGTGTTGAGGCAACAAGAAGATGGATGGGAGGAGAGTGCATTTTGTACCACAGTTTGGTAGCTTGCAGCTCTCAATTTGAAAAAAAAAGTAACTAGAAGTCATTAATTTAGCTCCTTTTGAGAAATGGGGAGAGCAAAGCATTTCTTTAAATATTATAACTATGAGAGCTCACCACTTTGGGTGGCTTTGCCTTTTAAGAATGAAAACAAACTATTTTTAGAAGGAACTTCCCAAACTCTCCTTCACTGAATATTTTTAAGTAGAAACTAGGTGACCATATGTCACTGGCACTTTAGCTGTGGATTTCCTGCTTTGTCAGGGGGTAGGACTTGATGACCCATGGGTTCCTTTCACTTCTACAGTTCTATGGAGCTGTGATTCTGTTTCAGAGCAACAATCTTAAACTCTTTCTGCTTCATTTTTGAAATCTACTCTTTGGGAGGAAGGCAACTATTTCTTATGCTCTGACTGTGGAAAACTATCTTCATTGCTGGCCAGTTCTGGACCAAATTAGAAATGGTGCTAGGGAAGGGGAGGTTCATCCCTTGCTCTCATGCCAGTTTCTTCCACACAGCTGGTTATTAACTGAGGACAGAAAACTATACAGATATACAATGCATACCGTATATTTTTTTTCCTTCCTTACTAATGGCTGATCCTAGAACTAGTATGAAGGGAAGAAGGAAGGACTCGTGACCCAAGCTGCCTGTTCCTAATTTTTAACAATCTTACAAACCTTTTCCAAACTTGCAGATGCGCCAGACTACAGCTTCCATAATTCCTAAATAACATGACCAGTAGCCCTGAGGGTGGTGGGAGTTATAATTCAACACATTTGAAAGACACTAAAGAAAGCAAGGGCGCCATATAAGGTGACTTAGTTGTATGGCCTCTGTATGAGGAAATACATCTGGGAGCCAATGTCAGTACATTGTAGTGGTTAGGTCAGAATTTGGAAATGTTACTTTTTTTGGTTGCAACTCCAAGAATTCCTAGCCCATATGGCCATTGACCATGCTGGTTGGGGGATTCTAGAAATTGTTGTTTAAAAAAGAGTAACTTTTCTTGGCTGGTCTAGACTCAGGAAGATCGATGTTCAAATGCTTGTTCAGCTGTGAAGTTCACTGACAATCTTGGAGTCACCATCTTTGAGCTTATCCCACCACACAGCTGCTGTGAGGATAAAGTTGAGAAGGAGCATATATACGCTTTTCTGAGATGAAGACTGTTCTACCCCATCAACTGGCTTCATCTGTCAACCAGGAGACCAAGGGTGATGGGGAGATAACCGGGCATGTTTCCCAGGAAGCACAGCATGGTCATGAGTAAGAGTAGATTATGGACCAAGCAGGGAGGACCCCTCACCTTGAAATATCAGGAGCTACCCCCACTCCTGTTGTGAGCTGATTATGGCAAGGGGGGAAGACGCAGCTGGCCCCATCCATCAGCCATAGAAGAAACAGCTGGAGGGACCTTACATCCCTCCTTCTAGCCAGGATCCATAACACATACACATGCAAACACACACACATCTCAAAACCTATATGTTCATGTATGAATTGGTTAGAAATATTATCTCCTTTGTAAACAATCATTTGGAAAGCCTGTCCTTTTTCTGTCATCCAAGGTGAGAGTTTAATGAGGATGCACACAATGTATCCAACAGATTCCTTGGCCATCCCTGTCTGGAGAACATCAATGAGACAGAACTAGGTTCTGCAGCTTTTGTATCCTGACTGTTTTATTTGGTAAAGTGCTAATTAAAATCCTCAAGTATGTGCCTGTTTTTCTTGAATTATAGGGATGCTGAAGACATGCAATGGTGTGATACAAGGGAAGTAAGTTTCCTTCTGTGACAAAGAAATATGAACTTCATGCTTTCCATCTTTTTGGACTGCAGCACTCAGAGGACCTTGAAGAGTATGAAGAACGTAATGTCTGAATGTCTCCTCCTTGCTACCTCATTATCTCCTAATAAATTAGGAAAGTGGAGAGCTGTTGTTTACACACCTGAAATCTACAAGGATGGCAAATCCCAGTGCTACTGACTCTACCTGAAATGTTCAAGGACATACAATTGACGCAGTGGGACTTCAACTGCAAGACAGACAGCTTCAGGGCATGGGAGCTGCTGTATAAAACTGTCTGCCTCTTCCTAAATTAGAACTGACAACAAGTCCTGGTTTATAATGCTGAGTTCTCAACTTCTGGACACCAAAACCTATCCGAATGAGGGAAACAGAGCATATTAGAGTTTGTGTTTTTTTAAAATGCTTTGGGATATTCTTCTTTTTCCTTTTTCTACAATTCATCATTTGAAGCATTAATTATTTTCGGGTGATCCTTTGGTATGTCAGATCCTAGGTATGGAAATATTTCCTTCTGACACATATTCATTAAAGTTTAATATACCCAAAACATAGAACACAGTGGAATATTCCCACTTCAGGTTGTTACATTCTTGAAGGTTTAATCATTCATTAGGCAGCTTTGAGAAAGTAGTTGTCTGTTCTATGAGACTAGGAGGCATTGCTGCTGTATCTTCTGATCTGATCTGCCACAGTACTGGAACACAACCTTCAGCAAGTCGTTTGGGTCTAACTCTTTTCAACATGTTCATTAATTTTCAAGTGTGAGATTTGAGATGCTTCTTGGGGAGGAAACTTCCAAGCCACCTTGACCCATGATTCAAGCCAATTAGTGGAAAATCCAATGGTTATTAATAAGATTTGAATTAAAAATCTCCCTCCCTCCCTCCTTCCCATTCTCTCTATTCTATTCCCTTTCACTATTCTATTTTTAAACACTTTTAAATACATATCCTCTTCATGCCAGAATCTCTCAAATCTCAGATAATCTGGCCAATGAAAGTTACAGCCAACCACACCTAGAAGGTCAAAAATTGCCCAGGTCCTGTCCAGGCCAGGGATGCCTTGAAACGAGCCATTTAATTTCACAAATATACACCAATATCCCATAGTAGATAAAGTATCAGACTCAAGAGATCTGAGTTCAAATCCCTGCTAAGCCATGAAAAGCCACAGGGAGGAGTCAATGGTAACTCATTCCTTGAACATTTCCCATATATGTGGTTTGCCAGAGATGGCATCTTTTTGTAGTTGAAATAGTGACGATACATTTCTCAGCTACATCTTTTTCTGCACTATGTTGCTGAAGCTGCAAGTTGTGATGGCCAAAACCTCTCCATTAAAATTCTCCACTCTCACAATAGAGTTGTAGGCTGTCCTGATTCCTACTAGTTCTACCCACATTTCTAGAGCTACATCCTCAATGCAAGTTCTCCAGAGGGTCTCAGCGGCTTTCTGCCACAGCCAAGTAAAACTTGTTAGCCTTTTAAGTCTCACTCACTTAAGACTCTTTCGTATCGTTGTCTACACACACGTGTACATATTCACAAGCACAAGAAACATGGCTTCTGTGCATGCCACCACATCTTTTTACAACTGGTGCAATGTCTCTGGATGTTGTCTTACAGGGACCCCACCTTCATTATTTCACTTCCATCAACACGCAATAAAGCAGCTCTGCTGCTTTTGAGAATCTGACGGCTTGTTCTGCTCCTAAGTCCTGTCCTAACAGCACTGCTTCTCTTTGGATTCAAACTTATGATCCTCTGCTTGTAGTTCCTTGCATCTTTGACCACACGGAACTCGCCACATCTATCCTGTGTATGCATTCTTAGGTTGCTGCCGTGTGCTCTTTGTCATCGTAGAAACACCAAAAGCATTTTAACAAAATGCTTATGTTATTTTGCATACTGCAACATGTTCTCCCTCCCAAGGAAAAGCCCTGAAAGGTATCAAAAATAGTGTAAATCATCAGTTTTTAATCTGGCAGGAAGTAGATAGTGGCCCATTAAACTTTCGTAATTAAATTTCCCCACTACTCCCCCATATAACCATTATCTGAGATTTCTAATTAACACCAGAGGAGGGAGTCAGTTCAGATTGATGGGATCCATAGCAGTCCCCTTTCATTTTAATGACCTTTAATAAACTTTTATTGCTATTGATATTGATAATTATAATATACCCTTTAATCCTGCAATGTGATTCTAAGGGTCTTTTCTGAAAAACTGAAAAAATATCACCTTTAAAATGAAAGTAGGCCGAGCTACTGAACTCCTTTAAAACACTGGATTTGGGGTTCATGACATTAGCAAGTAACAGTCTGCATGAGGGCAAATTTGGAGCAAGTTTTCCCTTCTCACCTTTCTGTCAAGAGATCTGATTGTTTTTTTTCCCCCGTCACAGCCTGCCCATCTAATGGCAGCACCTCCTCCAAAAAGAAAAAAAAGAAGAACAAGAAGCTGATGACGGTGGCATTCTAATAGCTAGTTTCCTGACAAATAACCACAAGGGACAGTGTCTCATTCACAGTTCACTTGTGAGAGAATGAGCCACTGTAACCTCTACTCATTTCAAAGTTTATTATATTAACTAGATTTTCACTTTCTTTTCTGAGCTTTGATATGCATACCACGGCCTTTGGCAAGAATGGTGTGTTTATCAACACTGGCAGGGAATGGTCTCTCAGGATTATCAAAACTGTAATTGAGCCATTCCAGGATGGGGATCAGGGGCTATAACATTTATCTTGAATGTAAGCTAGCTGAATGGACATTACTTCTGAAAAGACTTGCTCAGGATTGTACTGTCAGCGGCTGCTACTCAAGAGCCCTTAAGAACTACTTTGGCACTGTTTTCTTGCAATCAACTAGAAACTATTTGATTCTGGCATTATAACATTAATTGAAAGTTGCCTGTCCTCTAACAAGAACTGAAACGTTTATGGCATTGATCAGTATAGCAGTGAATAAGTTATTACCTTAGGAATGGCTATTGAGAAGGCATATATTGTCATCTCAGCAAGGTCCAATAACAAGGGATGTGCCTGCATGCAAGAAGCTTTTAATTAAAGGTGAAAGAGCCCTTAGAAGTTTCAATTTTGTTTTGCCTTTCCACACTGGACAATTGGGCACTGCAATTGTGCTTTAAACATTTAAAAAATGAATAGAAACCTGAAGAAAACAGGTGAACAGAGAAAACACTGGAATGTGACAATTGGGTAACAGTGTCACCTGGACTCTATATAACAGTTGAGTAACTCAAGGGAATGGTGACCTGTTTTCAGATTAAACTGCTGTGGATACTGCTAATAAAAATTGTTAATGCCCAAGCACTTTCTCATAAGCAGATAACATGAATTCAGCCCACCAGCCATGTATGCAACCACCAGATGTTTTGTAAAAATCTTCTTCTTTAGCTGTCTACCAGTAACTGGGAAGGGAAAATCATAGTCAGGCACTGTACAAGCCATATTACATGGAGAGTGGGCTGTATTTAATGTAGAGATTTCAGCTCAATTCCACCTTTTATGTTATGTCAAAAGTCAATTTTTGTTTTTCTGGTTTAGGCCTTTCACACATGGCCTAACACTGAAAATCAATTTTCAGGGGGAACAAAAATTTAAAAACTAAACAAAACATCTGAATGTGGTTACAAATATAGAGCTAAAGAAGTGATGGTACTGGAAAATAATGAGCACAGTGAACGAAACCAGGTTTTATTGATTGTCTCTAGGAAGTAACTTGGGAATGTAAATGTGCACATCAGAGCATCAGTAAATTCAGGCAACAGAAATAAAGCTGTGTTCCTTAATAAGCTCACTACTTCAATTTAATGGCTGCCCTTTGCCTAATCTAAATGCAGGCTTCCACCAGGTACGAATGGATGTTGTTATTAATTAAAGATTTCTGCTGATACATTTACAGCAAATGTGCTCTTATAATATATTGCAATTATATTAACATAAAAAATGTAATCCACTTGCAGTTAAGAGCCAATGACTCTTGTCTGTTAACAGCATAAGAAAAGCTTCTTTTTTTCTTTTTAAATTATCTTTCTAGGATTGTTCTTCCCACTACTATGATTTGCTTACTATAAGGAAAAATGTGTGTGTGATTAGGATGGATTCCTTTTCTTTCTTTCTTTCTTTCTTTCTTTCTTTCTTTCTTTCTTTCTTTCTTTCTTTCTTTCTTTAAGTTGTGATTCTTGATGAAAGTATTCATTTTACACCTGAGAAAAATTCCAAACTTGAGAGGGTTTGGAGCATTTTGAAAAAAATAAAATGCGCACAACAACACACTGTGAGTACATTTTTAAAATGAGAAAGAGTAAAAACATACATAATAAGAAAAAAAACCCAAAGAAACACACTTTAGTCAGTAAGAAGAATACAAGAAAGCATACATCAGGGAAAATGCACACAAGTATATACATTAATTATAATGCAGGTGGAAAATACATGGAAATATAGGAACACAGGAAATTGCCTTAGTATGAATTATCATTGGTCCACTTCACCTGGTATTTGTTACTCTGATTAGCAGCAGATATCAAGGGTTTCAATCAATTTTTCCCCTAGTCCTACTTGTGATTCCCTGGTGGCCTCCCATCCAAGCAATAAGTAGCTTTGACACTATTGAACCTCCAAAATCAGCAAAGATCATTGCACTCAAGGTGGGAAGGAAATATACCTTCACAATTTGATATCAACAAAGGATTTGATGAGAATGTGGGTGGGATTTGCAGAAACATAACTAAATTGAGATTGAATTTTTTTCAAATTTCTAGTATTGATAATATCAGAAAGTGTGTGTGTGTGAGAGAGACTACATTAAATTGTAGAGAAGAGAAGACTGAGGGGAGACATGATAGCAGTCTTCCAATATCTGAAGGGTTGCCACAGGGAAGAGGGCATCGATTTATTCTCCATTGCGCCTGAGGGTAGGACAATGAACCAATGGGTGGAAACTCGTCGGAGGGAGATCCAACCTGTAAATAAGGAGGAATTTCCTGACAGTGAGAACCATTAAGCAGTGGAACAGCTTGCCTCCCAATGTTGTGGGTGCCCCATCACTGGAGGTTTTCAAGAAAAGATTAGACAGTCATCTGTCCGGATGGTATGAGGTCTGGGATGGTATGAGGTCTCCTGCCTTGGGCAGGGGGTTGGACTAGAAGACCTCCAAGGTCCCTTCCAACCCTACGATGATTCTATGAAATTCCAAATGTGTTATGTTGCACATCACACTAAATTACAGTTTAACACACCATGCACAAGCTGGAACAAGCTCCACTGAATATTGGTTCATGAATCCTTCCGTCTCTTCTTGTTGCATGGTCTTCTCCTACATCTTTCTCCATCTTCCATTTCCATGGTTAGTGAGTTTCAAAACAAGCCAACTTCAAAACATCGGTTATGAAACTAGATTGTAGGAATTTACCATATGGTAACTATAGCCAGTACAATGTAGAGAACAGAGTATCAGAATGTGATTCCGGAGACCTGGGTGTAAATCTCTGCTTGATTATGGAAACTCACTCGGGGGGGGGGGGGTGTGAGATTGGTAAAATAATTCTCATATACCTTGGAAACACAAGTGGGGTTACCAAAATGGACTCGACTACACACATACACTCAGTATGTCTAATTCTAAAAGTTTATTTAACTACATTGCTTCTATGTTCCATTGGCACACACAAAAAATCCCTAATACTGAAATTCAAAAGTCTTACAGCTATGAAAAACTGGAGGCACGGATGCTTTAAAAGTATATGAAAAGTAAACTTAAGTTGCAGGAAAACAATTAAGTAAAATTTTCAATCTAAAATACAGGGGCATAAAAAGTACAATAAAATATCAAAAATAATGTTTAAATTACATTCTAAAGATGCAGGAGCTCATAGCCTAAAAAGGCTCATTGTAAAGCAGAGAATATGTCTCTTAAAATATCATTTATAAGTAAAAAAAGAGAGGTTACTTACCTGTAACCATGGTTCTTCTAGTGGTCCTCTGTGAATTCACACAATTGGGTTGTTCTGTGCCTGCGCAGGACCTCTCGGAAGTTTCTAGAGCTTAAAGACATGTGATTAGTGGGACGTTCCCCCGTGGAGCGCATGCTCTGCCCGCCAGAATTCCCCGCAGTTCCCAAAAGAGTCCACTGCTTTCAAAGAACTATATAAGAAGACAACGTGACGGACAGAGGGGAGGCAGGGCGGGATGTGTGAATTCACAGAGGACCACTAGAAGAACCATGGTTACAGGTAAGTAACCTCTCTTTCTTCTTTGTGGCCTCTGTGAATGCACACAATTGAGTGAATGGCAAGCTCACTTACCGGATGGTGGGACGTCACAGTAGAAAGGATGTCAAGACAGCTCTGCCGAAAGCAGCATCTTTCTTTGCCCGGACATCCAAACGGTAATGTGTGACAAATGTTGATGGATTGGACCATGTAGCTGCACGGCAGATGTGAGGGATTTCTATTCCTCGTTGGAAGGCAGTGGAGGTAGACAGTGCCCTAGTCGAGTGAGCCTTCAAGGGTTCAGGTGGTGTTTTGCCTGCCAGTTCATATGCCAGTGAAATTGTTTGAACAATCCACCTAGCCAACATTTGAGGCGAAGCTGGTGAACCTTTATTAGGGCCATGAAAACAGAGAAAGAGCCTTGATGCTTTCCTAAACAATTTGGTTCTGTCAATGTAAAAGGCCAAGGAACGTCTAACATCAAGCATGTGGAGCATGCTCTCGAGAGGTGTAGAGGGAGATGAAAATAGGGTAGGCAGTATTATAGGTTGATTAAGATGAAAATCAGATACGACCTTAGGTAAGAATAAAACATCTGGGTATAGAGTGACCTTGTCCAGATGGAACTGCAGAAAAGGTGGATCTGATCTAAGAGCTGCCAGTTCGCTAGCACGTTTAGCCGATGTTATGGCTACTAAGATTGATGTTTTCAAGGAAAGCAGTTTGATGTTAGTAGTAGCCATCGGTTCAAAGGGAGGTCGGGTTAATGCGTTAAGGACAAGCTGTAACGACCATTGGGGAAGAGGAGGTTGATATGGAGAACGGATATTGCCAAGTCCCTTAAGGAATTTTTTCAAAGTCGGATGGGAGAAAAGTTTAGCTGCTTCCGAATGAGATGGTTGGTGCGCGACCACCGCAGCAATATAAACTTTCAAAGTAGAATGGGCCAATCCAAGATGAAAAAGATGGAGTATAAAGGTAAGTAGAGTCTTCAGTGAAACTGGTACTGCAGGTAAGTTTTTGGAATTGACAAAGGAGAGGAATGCTCTCCATTTATGTTGGTAAAGAATCTTTGTTGATGGTTTTCGAGCCCTGTCAAGTATATCCCTTATAGCGGGAGAATCCTCCACGCCGTCAGTTTCAGAGATTCGAGATCGGGATGGTAAACGAGCCCGTTGTCCCGCGTGAGGAGGTTGGGGATTGATGGAAGATGGAGGAGGTCGCTCGACATTGACCTCAAGTGGGTGAACCACGGTTGTTGTGGCCACCATGGGGCAAGAAGGATCGCATCCGATTGGAACTGTCGAAGCCGAATGATGGTGCGTTGTATCAGTGGGATTGGCGGGAATAGATAGAGGAGTCCGCTGTCCCATTTTATCATGAAGGCGTCTCTGAGAGGGCCTCTGCCGATACCGGTGCTGGAACAATATAGTTGGCCTTGGTCTTGGTAGCAAAAGGATCGACGGAAGGAGTCCCCCATCGATGGCAAAGAAGGACGAAGACTTCATCGTCTAGAGACCACTCGTGCGTCCTCATGGTAAGGTGACTGAGATGGTCTGCAAGCAGATTGTCATCCGTAGCAATATGGACTGCTACTGGGAAGATGTGGTGAAGGTAGCACCATTCCCAGAGCTCGACAGCTAGCTACAGTAAGGAAAGGGAATGTGTACCGCCCTGCTTGTTGACATAATAAATAGCTGTCGTATTGTCCATAGCAAGTTGGACTGCGCATCCTGCAATGATAGGTAGGAAGGCACGGAAAGCTTTGATAATAGCTAAGAGCTCTAGGTGGTTGATATGTAATGACTGCTCTTGTTTTGTCCAGAGTCCATGGATCCTGTGATGCCAACAGTGGGTGCCCCATCCCAATGGGCTGGAATCCATGGTAACCTGTACCGTGATCTGGAGAGGGGAGAAGGGTCTTCCGACAAGAAGATGTGGGAGAAATGTCCACCATGTAAGTTGTTGGGCTAGTTCGCTTGTGACCCTGAGGCGTCTGGATGGGTGACGTGTCATGGGGTTGAATAGGGAGAGGTACCATGACTGAAGAGACCTCATCTTTAACCTGGCATGCTGGATAACGGCGGTAGTGGAAGCCATGAGCCTGAGGAGGTGTTGGGCTTGATGAGCTGATACTGAAGTATGAGTCGGAACGGTTGTATAGGCAATTTGAGTTTGATTATTCTCTCGTAAGGGAGAAAGGTTCTGGCTTGTAGGGAATCAAAGTATGCCCCTATATAGGTGGCTGTCTGTGATGGTTCAAGATGGGATTTGGCATGGTTCACTGTGAGACCGAGGTCTTGAAGAGTGTCGAGAGTAATTTGGGTAGCTCTGACGGCATCATGGTAGGAAGCAGAGACTATCAGCCAGTCGTCTATATAAGGGAATATAGTGATTCCCTGAAGGCGGAGGTAGGCAGCAACTGGTGCCATACACTTGGTGAAGGTCCTCGGTGCCGTGGAGAGTCCGAACGGAAGAGAAAGAACTGGTACGAGATGCCGTTGAATCGGAATCGAAGAAATTTGTGGTGACTCGGATAGAGATGTGAAAATATGCGTCTTGGAGATCGATGACAACAAACCAGTCTCCCTGTGAAAGGAGAGGAATGATAGTGTCAAGTGTCAGCATTCTGAAATGTCTAGGCCAAATCAATTTATTGAGGTTTCTAAGGTCGAGGATGGGATGGAGTCCTTCATCCTTTTTCGGTACAGTGAAGTATGTAGAGTAGAAACCATCATGCAGGGCAGAGGAAGGGATGAAGAGTATGGCTTGTTTTTGGAGAAGGGAAATTTTTTCTTGAAGTGCCAATGAGTGGGGAGTAGTTTTAATGACAGTGAAAGGTGGAGTATGCTGAAATTCGATGAAATAGCCCTTTTTGATAATTGAAAGGACCCATTGGTCCTTGGTGATTTGACGCCATGCACAAAGGAAAGGGTATAACCTGGTTTGAAATGGAGTGGAAATAGTGGTGGAAGATGGAAAGGGTTTATTGATACTGCTTACCCTTCTTCTGTTGTCGACGTGGTTGCTGTTGCTGGGGTCGAAAGGATGGTGCGGTAGATGTTGACGGGCCGGAATAAGGTCTATCCTGCATTTGTGGCTTGTATGTATGGTATGGTTGGTGGAATGGCTGAAATGGCTATTGGACAAAGGACTGTCTGCGGTATTGGGGTCGCTGGTATCTGAATGTTTGCTGGGTGGAATATGATAGAGCTGTTTTCCGAATTTTATGAAGGTTGTCCATTACTTCGTTTGTTTTTTCGTTGAAAAGGCCAGCACCATCGAATGGGATGTCTTCAATTCTTGATCTGGTGTCATCAGATATGCCAGCCGACCTAAGCCAGGCATGGCGTCTAAGGGCAATAGATGTAGACATCGCCTTAGACGCGGCATCAGCAGTGTGGCGGGAAGCAATTCTTTGCTGTTTGGCCAGTGTAGAAGCCTCAGCGTGAATATTTAGGGCTTCAGTCTTAGAAGACTCAGGAGCCGCTTGAATAACAGGGAGGATCTTATTCCATAGTTGCCTATGGTAAGCTCCCATGGTGGCTTGATAGTTGGCGACTCGCATAAGAAATGAAGTGAGGGAGTAAAGACATCTGCCCAGAATATCTAACTTTCTTGCCTCCCGGTTGGTAGGTGCAACTGATGATTTGTTGCGAGCTCTCAATTGATTGGATTCCACAATAATTGAATTCGGTGTCGGATGTTTGGATAAAAAGGCAGTGTCCGGACCATGGGTTTTATAATGGTTTTCCACACATCTTGAAATTTGTAATGATGAAGGGGGTTTGTCCCATGATTCTTTAATCAAATCTAGCATAGCAGGTATGAAGGTAAGGCTAAGCGGAGGTGTCTTCTCTTGATTAATATCATCAAAAACGAAATCTCATTTAGGAGGTGGTGGTTCCTCGATTTCTAATTGTAGAGACTTAGCCATCCTCATCACTAGCTGGGAGTACGAAGTAAAATCTTCCGAAGGCGAGGGCAGATGATTTTCCGCTACATCAGATGTTGGAGTGGGTAAATTGGAGGGTGATTCTGGAGAAATATCAGAGGCTGAATCATGGGTCGATATGGACAATTCAGAGCATGGAGATTGATGTTGAGATTTTGATGTGGAGAATTGTGTCAAAGAAGGCTGTTGCGAAGCAGGGGGTACTTGGGTTGTAGAGTACCTTTTCGTATCAGGAGGAGGAGGAGGAGGACCCTTATAGGTGGTCGTAACGTGTAGAGATGTGTTTTGAGGGGGAGGATGTTTAGAAGAATGCTTGGAACACTTCGACTGTGGTTGTTCCAATGATGAAGTAGTGCACTTGAGGGCCGGCTTGGTAGCAAGCGGGATCTGGTGAGTCGATGTCGAGTGCGATGAGTGGGTACGGTGTCGGTATCGAGGTGGTGATGGGGACACAGAAGTTGAGTATCAAGGTGGATATGGCAAAGCATATTGTACTCTCTTGGGTTCGGTGTAGTAAATTTGTTCCGGTAAATCTTCGGGGAAATGTGGATCATATTGTTGGTAGTATCAATCTCTGAGATCTTCTCGTGGTTGATACCGAGAAGATTCTGGGTACTAATAGGTGTTACTATATACCCTCTGTGTGTAGGGTCATACTGCACTGGTGACAAGTGTCGTCTCTTTGCCCGATGTTTTCGAGGGGAGTGATGAGACGAGTCTGAGCCTGAGATTTGAATTGGAATTGCCCGCCCTGATGACGCAGGGCTTGAATGGGCCGAGGCCTGGCTGGAGTGAACATCAGCCGGAGAGAGGCCAATACTTGATGACAAGCTACCAGTGGAAGCTGGAGCCTGGGCTGGAGGCAGAGGTGGTTCATCTCTGTCTGACATCGATCCCAAGGTGTCTCTAGACCTTTCCTCCAAAATTGGGGATGGAAGTGTCGATTGGGGTGGTTGAATTTGTGGAATTGTCAACTGGAGTGGTTGAATATGAGTAGATTTCAACGATTTCTTAGGCTTTTTTGAAATAATCTTATCTTTTTTTCTTTTTAGATGATTCAGTTGATCGAGCTGAGGTCCTCGATGTCGACTTCGGTCTCGAGGTAGACTTCGACTTCTCTGCTTGGTGAGGAGAAGGAGTCATTGGACTAGAGATTGGTCTAGGAGGCTCTTGGTGATCAGGTTGACGATCTGGGGACAGTGCAGAGTCCATGGCGACCGAAGGTGGATTGAGGGATTTCTCCCAAAGGTAAGATTGCAGCCTCTGAAGTTACAGCTTAAGTGCAGGCTTCGTGAGCCTTTTACACTCGGGACAAGAGTGTGTTTGGTGCTGTTCCCCGAGACAGAAAAGGCAATGGCCGTGGCCGTCAGTGAGCGGGATCTTGTTATTACAAAGTATGCACCGCTTGAAAGGCCCGGGGGGGGCATAAAAGACAAGGGAAAATTGGAGGGAAGATGGGGGGAAAGGGGGGAATCGGCAAAAACGGGGGAAAGAGAAAACTGAATCGAATCGAAGGTAGAACAAATCAATTTAGAGGGGAAACGTCCAACAAAACAGTGATTGAAATAACAGAAGAAGCAACTACCGATCACAGTGAAAGCTCAATTGCTCTAGCTCTCTCCAAAATAGGTCTAACCTAAGCGGCGGCTAAAAGGAACTGAGGGGATTTCTGGCGGGTGGAGCATGCGCTCCACGGGGGAACGTCCCACTAATCACATGTCTTTAAGCTCTAGAAACTTCCGAGAGGTCCTGCGCAGGCGCAGAACAACCCAGTAGTGTGCATTCACAGAGGCCACGAAGAAGAAGCATTATAACTTTGAGTAATCTTTAACCTTTCAGCATATTTAAGATGACACACCGAAAAATATTCTAAGCGCTCACCCAGCCAAACCAGGTTGACTCTATGGAGGAAAGTCCACATTGTCCTAGTCTGCTGCTTCTGTTGTTGCTGCTACCACATGGCACTCCATGGTATCAGTGTTGCTGGTATTCAGTGTGTAGTGTGGCATGTGTGTTATGTTATGTTGTAATGTTGTGTGTCTCTTGCCTGCCTACCTACATTTATATTTCTCTCAAAAGTTTACAGTTTTGCTTCAGACTGCAACCAACTGACTTTTGCAAGACCTGTAAGTCCAGGGTCCTGATTGACCATGAAAAAAAAAATATAATAGAAATTTCTGTTGCATTTACTAATATCACAGTTCCTGTAAATCAGAATCTAGCAAGCTGTCGCTATGACAATAAGCATTATTATTTGACAAATAGTTACAGAGCCAATGGATTTCAATGGGTTGAAACTACAGAGGTCTAGTAAAATAAAGTAGAGCAAGCCACAGGATGCAATACACCACATGCTATTCATCTCACTATCTTATAGCATTCTACATATCAATGATTTGAATTCACTTTCAATTCTCTCCCTCAGCTCAACTGTCAGCCATTCAAGAAATTCCTTAGCAAGGCAATGTTATTTCTACAGTGACCTTGCTCAGCTGGAGAGCTGATTGTTTTGAAGTGACTTTTAGTAAACTGCTATTCAAATCTCATTTTAAAAATACAATGTATATTATCAGAGCTGCATTTTCAACACCCCCATGATTATATTATCACTCTATATGCACAACATTTCACATCCTGATACTTGAATGATGCCAGGTAAACACACAGGGCACACACCACAACTCACTTTCTCAAAACAAACTACAAGGAAACCAACTGGGACATCATGAGTAAGATGGAATGTACTGCTTGACCTTACAAACGCTTCTAGATCACTTTTTATACCATACTTGGAAGGATGAATTTTGCTGCTGTGTTCTCTCTGATGAAACTGCCCCCACCCTCACTGATTCTCTGCTCCAGAACTGATCTGGCATGTACCTGCTTACGTATGAGGATCATCTTTAGAGGGCCCCATCTAGGTTCCTGGCCCACTTTGATGTTAGATGCCCAGTCCAATCGAGTTACAAAGAGCCCAAAGAAGGGAATGCAGAGGTTTTAAATATACACATCAGCACTTAGTATCTCGAGTCATCAGTGCAGTCTAAACAGTAGGCACAGTTTCACCCCTATGGTGAGATGCATCTTTCTGCTTTTTAAAGCATAGTTGTTATGTTGTCAGTCACGTCCAAGTTATGGCAACCCTGAAAGAGTTTTCAGCATATGTGAGATATTGAAAGAGGGATACAAAATTGCCATCCTGCAGTAAGTTTCCATGGCCAAGCAGAGATTTGAACTCAGCTCTCCTAAGTCTTCATCTGATGCTCTACTACACCACACTTGCTATCACACTGGCTTTGGCTTTCTAAGACACAGTATTTCTCAATGTATACTTTCCCTAAAAATTAGAATATGCAAATATTATGCACATAAACTTCCAATTCATTTCTATGGGGATTTGTTTCCAAGTATGTATGTTGTGAATTGCAAGCATACATGAAACCTGCAACTGATGGATACTGATTTATTCTGATTTAAGTCAGAAAAACGAAACCAAAACCCAAGGGAACACATATATCAAGAATTCCAGCTTGCCCTTGAAAATGTGTAATAGCAATTTAATGATGCAGTTGGTGGGTGGGAGTGGAATGATGATTTTCATTATGCGTGTAGTCTGGATACAATTTGTGGACAACAATAATTCTCTGGTTTTTTGTTTGAGTGCAGAAGCTTTGACTGTAAGGAACGTGCCAGACCAAAACAGCAACATCTGCAAGGAGCACTAATGTGCGAGTCGCTTTTCTGACCATGTACTAGGAGAAAGGTCTCTGTTAAGCCACCTGACTACAGGAAAATATTTGGACAACCACAAGCAGTGTTATGATGTTTTAGCCGTAGCAGGTCTTGTCACCTGACACGGAGCAGATAGAGTTAGGAGATGTTTTTCATGTACCACACAGCTTTGATTTTGGATAGAGTGCTCTGCTGCCTTGGTCACAGATAAGTGAGAACACGGACAAGGTAATATTTTTGATTGAGCCAATCCTCTTCCAAACACAGTGGGTACAGCACATAATCTTACCAATTTTGCAACATTGATTTGATTTTCACTCAGACAAGGAAATTCTAGACACATTTTAGATTACTACTATTTCAAAACTCATTATGGCATTTGTTTACCTATATTCTTTTCAGAGACCGACAGATAGATGCAGAGCTTGGAAATAACTAGTTTGGTGCTAATTAATTGTCCTCTTCTCAAAATGAGGCTTAACAAGTTAATTTTCTGGTTAACAGCAGAGCTTCAAACATTACATTTCAAAATAAACTGTTTACAGGATCTTATTACTTCACAGTAGTGCGGTTGCCCTTATATTGCTCTGATTGCCAAAATGATTTCTTGCTTTGTGTGAAGTTATTAACATTTTGACTTTGTGACCAACAGGCCACAACTTAAAAAAATCCAAAATTTCATAATTCTCATTCTTGAGCTTAAATTGAAGAATTTATTACTCTCACAGTTGAGCTTAAAGGTATCAGTATCTCCCTTTACAATACTGTGGGTCAACTGAAGTCCGTAGGTTAATCAGTGGCCAAAATTCTGGCCTATGCTGGTGTTAACATAAATTGGAGGCAAATTGTCTTAAGTTAAGACATCACTGTATATACTATCTCTTGTATGCCTGAGTGGTGTGGCTTGACATGCAGCCAATAATATCTAAGGTGATTTCTTAACCTGGGGCAGTTTAGCTCCAAAACATATGCCATTTGTGCAGTTACTCAAGAGGATTTTAATAAGTGTGTCCAAAATCTAGCAAAATCAGACTTGCACCACAGGAAGTTTCAGCCAGCTAGTTGCAGCTGTTTCTCCTTATTCCCTCTTTTTCTTGTTAGTTGAACAACTTTGCTGACTTTTGAGGACTTCAGTACTGATGACCTGACTTTAAATTGGGGGGGGGGGGGCAGGAGTGTAGCCCAAGAGCTGTAAGTGGTACTCTGGGCCTCCCTAGAGTTTTAAAAACAGAAAAATAGGATTTTCTACTCCTGGGGGCTTCCAGGAGTAATTTTTTGTTTGTCTGTTTAGATAGTTCAGTGAAGAGATCTCCTGACCTAAGCCATCCCAAAATAAAATTAGATGTGACAATCCAGACACTTCTGGTTTTGACCCACCCCTCAATTTTGGAGACTTGGTTGGTGCCGAGGATGAAAAATTGGCCTGGGGGTACTGTGTGCATGCACACAAACCACCTTTTAATATTAAAGTTACACCTTGTTGAAAAACACAATAAAGATACTGGACATAAGAGTGAGAAAACAAAAATCTTAAAGTCCTCATTAAAACAAGTATCTTTCACAATCATAACAGAGGTTACATTTTAATTATGGATTCCCTTCTTCTGCTATTGTTGTTACATGCCCTGGGGGTAATAGCTATCAAATTACTATCCTACATTGCTCTTTTCTACATTTATGTATCTTCATATATAGCCTAATCAACTAATGTAGTCTTCTCCAAAATGTGCTGTCCATATGTTTTTGACTGTAACTCCTAGGTATACCAGTCCTTGACCAAGCTGGGTGAGGAATGATAGGAGTCATAAACCAACACATATGGAAGGTCCCAGATTGAGGGAGGCTGAGCTAATGCAACATGAAGGTAAATCTTTTTTTATTATTATTATTATTATTATTATTATTATTATTATTATTATTATTATTATTATTATTATTATTATTATTATGTGAGGGTATGGGTAAGGCCTCCTCTGGTTTCAACAAAGACTCGGGAGTCGTTTCTCGTAGAAAATCCAAACTAGGTTTTATTTGAACACGGGACAACAGGTCCCTTCCTTCAACATCAAAGTCCATTCCTTCTCTCGCCGCCAACGGGTCCCACGAGGGCATCCAAACATCCTTATCAAAGGGGTTATAATCCAAATTGTCCCAAGGACCCTTCAAAAATGGGTTACTGTTCTCCAGGTCTGCTGGTTCTGTCTCTGGGTCTAGTAACGGGGTGGTCTCCTCATCTCCCCCCTCCACTCCCCGGAGATTCTCCTCTCCCCGGAAAGGGATCCACGGTCCATTAGGTATCCCCTCCTCTGTGCCTCCTCCAGACGCCATAATCGGCGTTCTCGTTCTTCCCTCTCTACCGTCTCTTTTTCTTCCTGGAGTCGTCTACGCCACTCTCTGGCTTCAGACTCACCCCAGTAGGACGGCCTCTGAGGTAAACCTCTTCTCCTCTGGTAATCCGCCTCCTCTCTAGGGACTCATACCTTCTCGCACTGTCCAGTCCATGGGTCCTCTACCCATATCATTTCCCAACCCCCCGGTATGGTATCATCCGGCCTTTTTATATCCCCCATTCCCGCCTCCACCAGGGACCTTCCCCTTTCCTCCTTTCCCGCCAATTCTCCCCCGGTCTGAGTGGCTACTGACACCTTTGCCAGTTTCCTTTCTAACTCCCGGGTATCCACTCCCCTTTGTACAGTCTCGACGGGTGGCGTAGGTGGATTTGTCTGCACCTCCTGTTCTTTCTTGAGGGAGGACGACACTCCGGCGAGAGCTTCCACCCTCTCGCCTCGACTCACACACACCCCCATCCAAGAGGGTCGTCCTCTCCTCTTCACTCTTGGCCCATGGTCCCTGCCGAGAAAAATAATCTACATTAGCATGTTCAGCTCCCTTGCGATATTGGACAGTGAAGGCAAAGGGTTGCAAAGCAAGATACCACCGGGTGAGTCTGGGATTAGTTTCTTTCATTTGCACCAACCACTGTAAGGGGGCGTGGTCTGTTACCAAAGTAAAAGGTGCCCCTTGTAAGTAATACCTTAAAGCATGCGTGGCCCATTTGATTGCCAGAGCCTCTTTCTCTATAACCGCATACTTCTGTTCTCTAGGACACAATTTACGACTCAGATACAAAACTGGGTATTCTACCCCCTCCCTCATTTGAGATAGTACTGCCCCCAAACCCCTATCAGAAGCATCAGTAAACAACGTAAATGGGAAGTTGAAATCTGGTGCAAAGCGGGTGGGTATCTCACAAATGATGGTCTTGAGGGTCTGAAAGGCCTCTTCTTCCTTACCACCCCAGTTTACTTTCTTGGGAGCTTTCTTTCTGGTTAAATCCGTTAAAGGGGCCGCTATAGTTGAGAATTGGGGAATAAATTGTCTATAATAACCTACCAACCCCAGGAACTGCTGAACCTCCCTTTTGGTTTGAGGACGGTACCACTGTGATATCTTAGTAACATTCTCTTGTTGGGGTTGAATTTCCCCCTTCCCAACTTTAAACCCCAGGTATTCCACCTTTGGTAAAGCTATTTTACATTTTTTTGGATTTACTGTTAATCCGGCCTTCCGAAGTTCCTTCAAAACTTTCCTTAGATGATACAGATGTTCTTCCCAAGTACTACTATACACTATAATGTCATCTATATAGGCGGCAGCGCAATCTTGGACTGGGGCTAAGACCTTGTCCATAAGGCGTTGAAATGTTGCCGCCGCGCCATGTAACCCGAAAGGCATTTTTACAAACTGATACAGTCCCTTTGGGGTGCAGAAAGCAGTTTTTTCTCTATCTTGAGGCCTCACGGGAATCTGCCAGTAACCCTTAGTAAGGTCTATAGACGATAGGTATTTGGCGCCCCCTAGCTTATCCAGGAGGTCACCCACTTTGGGCATTGGGTATGCGTCAAATTTAGAGACCGCATTTACTTTCCTAAAATCTATACAAAAACGTACCGACCCATCTGGTTTGGGCACCATCACTGGATAGCTCCGCCAGGGCCCCCTAGCGGGTTCTATTACCCCTAACTGAATCATTTCCTCCACCTTGTCTTCTATCACATGCGCCAATTGTCTAGGCCATGTTCTGTCGGTAGACCTTACCACCACTCCCGGGGGTGTTTCAATGGCATGTTCAACCAGAGGGGTACACCCAGGTGTTCTAGAAAAGACATCTGGGAACTCTTCTTGCATTGCCAATACTTGTTTACGCTGTTGAGGGTTAACTTGTTCGTCTATGACCAAGGTAGAGGTCTCCCATATGTCTTCACTCTCGGGTCCTAGCTCTTCCTCAGTTTCTGCCCCGTATAAACATTCTCTGTCAATCCACCCTTTTAGCAGATTGACATGCAGGATCTGCTTCTTCTTTTTCCTATCAGGGGTCTCTACTTCATAATCCATCTCTCCTACCCTTCTTAATACCTCGTAGGGGCCATGCCATTTGGCAAACAACTTGGACACTTCTGTGGGTAGTAACACCAGTACCTTTTGTCCTGGTTCAAATTCCCTTGGCTTCACTTTTCTATCATATCTGGCTTTTTGCCCCTCTTGAGCCCGTCCCAGATTTTCTTTAGCCATGTCCCAAGCTATATTCAAACTATTTCTCATGTCCACAATTTGTTGTAAGGCATTTTGTGAGTGATCTTCTCCCTCCTCCCACTTTTCTCTGATTAGATCTAATACCCCTCTAGGATTTCTTCCATAGAGCAATTCAAAAGGTGAGAAACCCGTAGATGATTGGGGGGCTTCTCTCACAGCAAACATCAATGGTGCCAGATAGGTATTCCAGGACTTGGGTTTCTCTATCACCAGTTTCCTTAACATCCCTTTTAAAGTTCAATTAAATCGCTCTACCAGCCCGTTTGTCTGGGGATGGTAAATGGATGTCTTAAGGGGTTTCACTCCTAGCATCTCCCACATTTGCTTGAAAGTCAAACTCATGAAGTTAGATCCTTGGTCTGTTAGGACCTCTCTTGGGAACCCTACCCTTGCAAAGATACCCAACAGTTATTTAGCCAATACTTTCGCTGACGTTGTTCTTAATGGTATCGCCTCTGGATATCTAGTGGCATAGTCGATGACCACTAGGACGTATTGGTGACCTCCTGTTGATTTGGCTAGGAGTCCCACTATGTCCATGGCTATTCGATCAAAGGGGCGATCAACCAGGGGCATAGGAACCATTTCTCCCCCTGGTCCCGGTTTCGGCTGAGTCAACTGACATTCGGGGCAGGAACGGCAAAATTCTTCTACTTCCTTCACCATCCCCGGCCAGAAGAACCTCTGTCGAATCCTAGCCAAAGTCTTTTGCGTAGCTAGGTGTCCTGCTAATGGAATGGTGTGGGCGAAGTGCATCACCCAGCCTCGCAGTTTGTTAGGGACTACCAGTTGCGTTTCTTCCTTTAGACCATCTTTATGCACTCGATACAACAGCCCCTGTCTGACCTCGAAGCTTGTGTTTCCTTCCTCAGTGGTTCCCTCCAGAACCGCCTGCAAGCGGCATTCTTCGAGCCCCATATCGTCTTGCTGCCAATTTCTCACTTGGTCTCTAGATAAATTTGTTATTTCTGATTCGTATATAAAGTCCTCTACCTCCCCATTACATACTTCTGCTATTGTATGGGTTAGCTCTTCCACTCCCAGCCAGTCTCTTCCCAGGAGCATGTCCCTTCCTAGACCCGGTACTATTCCTACTTCTATAGTCCTTGTTTGATTTCCTATTTCTATTTCCGCCTGAGCCGTTTCATATTCCTTTGCATCGCCATGCACACATTTGATAATCATGCGCTCTGGCAGGCGTGTCCCTTGTAGATTTTTCACTAGGGTTTTGCTACACCCCGTGTCTATGAGGGCTCTCTTCCATTGTCCATTAACTTTAGCTTTCACCGCCCACCCGGGGTGGTCGTCATCACCCACCTTGGCTGTAAAAGCGTAGATGTCTGTCCAAGCGCATTCTTCAGCTGGGCAGTATTTTTTTACATGTCCGTACTGGCCACACCCGAAGCACGCCGTCATCTTTTCCTTGTTCGTATGCCATGTTGTTGGTTGTTTGTTTGGGGCTGGGTCTGACGTTATCAACGGCCGAGGCACTCTGGTTCCCGACGGATTGACGAAATCCACCCGGTCCGGACGGGTCTTTTTGTACCCTTGTATCATCGGGCTTCGAGCTACTGCATGAGCTGGAGTCTCCGCCATCTTCTCCCTGCTTCTCGAACGTTCTGTCTGCAATGTGGGCTTGCCTTGCCACATCTCGTCTGCTTCCATATAATCCTCTAACAAAACCACAGCGCCCTCTAGATTGGCGGGTTTGTGCTTCATTACCCAATTCCTGGGTCCGGAGTTTAACGTAGATATCAACTGTTCCATTATAATTGTGTCCATTATCTGTTCCACTGTTTTACCTTTCGGCTTCATCCATCGTGTTGCGTTGACCTTCATTTTTTGTGCTAATGTCCTGGGGTGTAACCCCGGCTTCATCCGGAGATCCCTAAAACGTCTCCTGTATGCTTCCTCATTTAGGTTCACTGTATTCAGGATAGCGGTTTTAACAGCCTGATAACTGGCTGCTTCCTCCAGGTCCAACGTGTCCACTATCTCTTGTGGCAAACCCGTCAAGTATGGAGTGATGATCAAAGCCCACTGTTCTGTTGGCCATTGCGCCGACATTGCTACCCTCTCGAACGTATTCAGGAATGCCGCTGGGTCGTCTTGTGGTCCCATCTTCTGTAGTTTGATGGGGGGGGGCGATTCGCCACTGGGTACTTGGGTCCGCCGTTGTCTAGGTTGGTGTTTGAGTTGAGCTTGGTATGTTGTAATTGTTCTACTATTAATTTTTGTTGCTCCGCTAGCTGTCGAATAAGCGTTTCTTGTCCTTCCGTTATGCGGCGAATCCAAGTCTTTGTTGCTTTGTCCACCTGCGGAGGCCCTCCCCGTTGGGCGCCAATATGTGAGGGTATGGGTAAGGCCTCCTCTGGTTTCAACAAAGACTTGGGAGTTGTTTCTCGTAGAAAATCCAAACTAGGTTTTATTTGAACACGGGACAACAGGTCCCTTCCTTCAACATCAAAGTCCATTCCTTCTCTCGCCGCCAACGGGTCCCACGAGGGCATCCAAACATCCTTATCAAAGGGGTTATAATCCAAATTGTCCCAAGGACCCTTCAAAAATGGGTTACTGTTCTCCAGGTCTGCTGGTTCTGTCTCTGGGTCTAGTAACGGGGTGGTCTCCTCATCTCCCCCCTCCACTCCCTGGAGATTCTCCTCTCCCCGGAAAGGGATCCACGGTCCATTAGGTATCCCCTCCTCTGTGCCTCCTCCAGACGCCATAATCGGCGTTCTCGTTCTTCCCTCTCTACCGTCTCTTTTTCTTCCTGGAGTCGTCTACGCCACTCTCTGGCTTCAGACTCACCCCAGTAGGACGGCCTCTGAGGTAAACCTCTTCTCCTCTGGTAATCCGCCTCCTCTCTAGGGACTCGTACCTTCTCGCACTGTCCAGTCCATGGGTCCTCTACCCATATCATTTCCCAACCCCCCGGTATGGTATCATCCGGCCTTTTTATATCCCCCATTCCCGCCTCCACCAGGGACCTTCCCCTTTCCTCCTTTTCCGCCAATTCTCCCCCGGTCTGAGTGGCTACTGACACCTTTGCCAGTTTCCTTTCTAACTCCCGGGTATCCACTCCCCTTTGTACAGTCTCGACGGGTGGCGTAGGTGGATTTGTCTGCACCTCCTGTTCTTTCTTGAGGGAGGACGACACTCCGGCGAGAGCTTCCACCCTCTCGCCTCGACTCTCACATATTATTATTACTATTACTATTACTACTACTACCACTACTACCACTACTACCACCACCACCACTACTACTACTACTACTACTACTACTACTACTACTACTACTACTACTACTACTACTACTACTACTACTACATTTGTACATTGCTGGTCTACTACCAGGGCAAAAGGCATCCTAAAATAGTTATAATTGTAAAAAGTAAAAGCAAATCCAACCATACAATAATTGAAGTCAAATAAAACCAAACATGGCCACACAAAAAATATTAAAACCAGCTAGCTATCTAAACAGTTAAAATCACCACAGTAAGTGAACATATCTTATTTAAAAAGGCATGTCCTTAATTTTGCCCACAGAGTCGAAAAATATTGAGCTGTGAACCAGGAAGTCCCTTGCTGAATTTTGTCTTTCATTTTATTATATTTGGACAATATAGACATTGATGCCACAAACTCGTCCTTTACATGATACATGTCGTATCATATGAACCTCATTTCACCTCACCGAAGGGAGATGCTGGGCCTTGGGGCTAGGAAGGAAGACCAAAAAAACAAAAAACAAAAAACAAAAACCAGCTCTGTTCCCAATAAAGTTGCAGCAAAGCAACAGAGCATAGCCATTATTATTTTTTGGTCTGCAAAAAAGCATGCAAGACCATTACTCATGATGGCTGAGGGGTTCTGGGAGATGTAGTCCAAAAAGGTGACTCTGTCAAACTAGGATAATGCTCTGATTCAGATGCAGACTGGGGTGATCCGTGGTGGCAATGGCTGTTTAAACCCATGTCTCTCTCAAATGCTCTAATGCAGTGACTTCCAACCTTGGGTCCCCAGATGTTCTTGAAATCCTCCCAGAAATCCTGGCTAGCACAGCTAGTGATGAAACGTCTGGGAGTTTCAGTCCAAGAACATCTGGGGACTCACATCAGGGAACTACTGCTTTAATGAATCTAAAACGGTTTGGCCCTATCATCCTTTTCTTTCTGTAACCTTATATATGCTTAAAGATAATATCCAGATCTTCTTGGTCGGTTATGCTGGCATAAGTGCAATGGTGTACACTGCAGCCAACAAACTACAGCTAGTTAACAGCTTGTATCCCTCATTATGTGCTAGTTGTATAAGCTGGTGTGCAACAAGAGATACAAGTGGCAACCCTTTAACTAAGGGCCCTTCATTGCTGCAATTTACTCCATGGTGCGTATTTCACCATAATAAGAATTCTAAAAAGAGTAGTAGAAGATAAAACTTTTAAAAACCAGGCTGCTATTGATTTCATACCCCACCTTAGTAACAGAGAACTTGGTTTTGAAATAGAAGAAATAGTTCCAGACAGTGTTCAGTATTGCTGATTATTGCATCTAAAAATAGAAAGTTAAATCTGAAAAGAAAACTTGAGTAAATGGTGACTGGCTAATTATTTTCACATCCCCTATTTATTTTTCACAAAGTTATTGATGTAAACAGCCATATTATACAGAAGAACTGCAGAATTCCTTCTGTGCAAGAAAGGTTAAATTTGCCATGTGCTGCTCATGTCTGTAAAATTTGAACAAATTCCTTGATTGATTTCTCCTATCAGAATTTCCATTGAGAATAAATTTTTATCTGAGAGCCAGGCAACCGACTTTGCTTGACTTTCTAATTTGTGAACTGCATTCTCCTAAAGTTTACAGCTGGGAGATGAGGAAACACAGTCATTTCATTTTGAATAAATGTACTCAAAAGACATTTCTATAATGACCTTGAGTTACATTGAATGGATGGGATAAACATTTCTGTTCTAGAGGTGTAAAGAGTACATTAATATTTTACATGATTGCTCTACCCACCATGTCTCTACTCACTAGCACTCTGTTTTTGACTGATTATAATTAAAACACAATATTGGAAATAAGTAATCTAGGTACTAATATGTTCAGGCAGTCCAACAATATCTGAAAGTTTTATTTCTGGAAGCCCTATTAAACTCTTTTGCAACCTGGGAATTAAACAAGGAAGACAAGAGAGATCTGTGCCTCCTTCTCCTGTCTCCATATTTTATAAAAAGCAATCACATAATCCCTTCCCCCAAATCTATAAAACAGATTCTATAACTTTTCATCAACAAGAAAAATCAAAGAATCATAGGATAATTGAGTTGGAAGGGACCTATAAGGCCATCAAGTACAACCCCCTGCTAAATGCAGAAATCCAAATCGAAGCAGATCTGACAGATGGTCAGATGGGCATTTCTCTTGAATGCTTCTAGCGTTGGAGCACTCACCACTCCCCAAGGTAATTGGTTCCATTGTCGTACTGCTCTAACAGTTAAGATGCTTTCCCAGATATTCAGCCTAAATATGGCTTCCTGTAGCTTGAGACCATTATTACATGTCCTGCACTCTGGGATGATTGAGAACAGATCCGGCCACTCTTCTCTATGACTACCTTTAAAGTATTTGAAAAGTGCTATCATATCTTGAGGGATGTGGTGGCGCTGCGGGTTAAACCGCAGAAGCCTCTGTGCTGCAAGATCAGAAGACCAGCAGTCGTAAGATCGAATCCATGTGACGGAGTGAGCTCCCGTCGCTTGTCCCAGCTCCTGCCAACCTAGCAGTTCAAAAACATGTAAAAATGTGAGTAGATTTCTTTTTTACAAAAGGATGGGCAATCAAATTGCACAACTTCATGGTAAGCAGGGCCTGGCCTACCATTAGGCAGAGTGCATAAGAGGGATGTCATTGAAAGGGCAGGAAAACAATTTAATTTACTACCGTGTTTCCCCAAAAATAAGACAGGGTCTTATATTAATTTTTGCTCCAAAAGACGCATTAGGGCTTATTTTCAGGGGATGTTTTTTGTTTTGTTTTTTTCATGTACAACAATCTACATTTATTCAAACAGTCATGTCATCTTCTTCTGGTTGCTGCACAATGGTAGAGGGCGGGGTTTCACTTAACTAGGGCTTATTTTTGGGGTAAGGCTTATATTACGAGCATCCTGAAAAATCATACTAGGGCTTATTTTCAGGTTAGGTCTTATTTTCGGGGAAACAGGGTAATGTTGTATTTGTAGTGCCAAAGGTGAGAGTGAGAAGACTCTTGTGGAATTCACTGCCTCAGCTGTTAAGATAACTTGGGTATTTTGTATGCACCTTGACTTGGGAATGGGGTGGTGCCATCTACTCCTTCATGTCAGGCCATAAGATGTCTTTCAGCAGTCTGAGGTGCGCCAGAAGTGAGGAATCACGTACAACCTAGTAGATAGGACCATATGACTAGAAAGCAGGAAACAGGACCAAAGATGCTGGCAGTTTCAAGAAGCCCATGCTACTTTAACACAATTCACAGGGAACAGGAAGCTTTTTATTTTCTTCCTTCCCAGAAAGATTGAATAAGCAGCCTTAGTGAGCAAGGTCAATCTAGGAGGCAAGGGAACTTAACTGAGAAGCTGCCACCTGGAATCAAAATGTTTGGCTACAGCTCCTGAGAGTAAAAACATAAAAAGAACCATTTGGATCAGGATAAAGGCCCATTTGGTCTAGCACTGCTCCTACAACAGCCAACCATATATTCCCAAGGGAATCTCACAAACAAGACAAGAATGCATTAGCACAGTGTATCATCTTGTTTGCTGTCACCTTACTTACATTCATGCATTCAAAGTATGTAAAAATAATAACAATACAATACAAAGACATGTTTTCTCTCCTTCTTACTCCTGTATTGTTTTTACCACTCTCTTCTTTTAAAGAACACAACTGCAGTGAGGCCTTGATTATCCACACATCAGTTGTCGGAAGGCCAATTCAGCATTGTCTGGATTTCATCCCTCCTGAAAATGACAGCACAAGTAGTCTGTCACAATCTTTTTATTTTTATCACAACATCCATCCTTGGGATCCCCTTCTGGAAGTTTCCTCAGACTCATAAAGCCCTGTCACCAGCTTTCTCCCATTGCCCAGTAGGATCACTGGTCTAAATTCAATTTCTATTGACTTTGTAAAGCTAGCTACCTGCCTTCTTGCCTCATGCAAACCCCACCAAGCCCCTAAGATTTTACAGTTAGCTTCAGCCCTTATAGACACACTGGCTTTTCTGTATTACCCTCATACACCTTGATGAACTGACTTTTCTGTATTATTCTCTCCTTTCACCCAAACAGGTGTGAGGATGAGAGTAACCCCAGGGATACTCTCCAGGGTGTACTGTCCGACTCCCATACCAACAGAGCAGAAGAAGAGACAGAGATCATTGAAAGGGGGTTAAAGCAACTGAAAATAAGTACAGAAGCCCTAGGGGATGCTAATTTGGCGGGGAAAAGGGAGGATAGAAAAAAGGGGGAGAAGGAGGGGGAGAGCAGTCTGAAAGAGGAAAAGGGAGAGGCGTGTTGGGCTGAGGAGGATATTGCAGAGAAAAGAGAAGACTTAGTAGATTTGATACAAGAAGATCCCTGGACGGGGGAATGGGTAGAGTTTCAAGTGCCCAGAGAATATGCTGAGAAAGAATGGAATAGACAAACCTATAGAAAACCACCCTATTGGGGCGAGACAGAGGAAAGGAAAAGGAAGGAAGAATATAAAGCTTGGGTAAGGAGGGAAGAACAAATCAAAGAACAGAGGAGATGTATGGCGCCAACTGGGAGATCCCGTGGACTCAGTCCTTTCAGACCCCCACTGAGACAGAACAGGGGGAAGAAAGTCTGGGAGCCGCAGGTGGGCTGGGTATACCATCCACAACCATAGCCCTGGCAGACAAGATGACAACACCTCGGGCACTGGGCAGAAATGGACACCTAGAGTTAAGAGTTCATCCCCTCTCTTGTTGCAAGGAGAGTTACCTGGTTTGATGGAAGTTAAGAAGTATGACTTGTTGTTAAAAGCGGAACCGAATAATGTAAACACGTTTGAGACTGATAACTTGTTAGATAATAAACCTGTTTTGTTGGAAGATTTTGGGCTACCGTCGCCTCCTTTACAGACAAATGTATCGAAAGGAGTAAAGGACTTTAACCCTGATCACAACAGGCAAGGTCCAAAATAGATAATTTATCTATTTTTTTAAATTACATAAACACTAAGGATAAGCAATGTGCGATGTAAACCATTTTACATTCCCTTCTTGGGGAGTGGGGGTGCTCCGGGATTTTGTAGCTTGCCCAAGGCTACGTGGGCTGGCATTTTTTCCCAGGAGACATAACTTCGCCCAACTCACTGAGCTATCCAGCCAGCTGTCCTTATTTTACCCAGGGACATTTCCAATCAATGAAGACTGACTCACAGAACTATTTGGTGAAAATATTTATTGTATCCTTCTGAAGGTAAGACTATTATGGCCTTCCCCAATCTAGTCCCCTTCCAGATGTTTTGGAGTTCTACCCCCATCAGCCCTAGCAAGTCTGGTTAATGGACAGAAATTCTGGGAGTTATACAAAATACCTGACAAGCATCACACTGACAAATGCTGGCCCATTGCTATTTCACACTGAAACTGGAGCTCTTACATAGATTCTAAAATTGGGGAGTGTGCACGCAAAAACTCTGCCAAGCAATAGCAAAGCTAAACCCTCTCTGTAATAATCCTTTGCTTTTTAATTTAATTTAAAAATATTGATCCTGATATAAGTGCATTGCTCCCCAAGCAAGACCGCATGGCCTTCCTCTTTAACCCTTTCAGTGACTAGGTGACTCTTCTACATCCATGTATCCTTTTCAATATTACTTGAAATCTTTCCTAGTAACAGAGTAGGCTAAGTATCTTCCTATGGAATTTCATTCTACCCTCTAATACCCTTGAAATGATTGTTTTGTCCACCCTTAGAACATTGCAAGGTAGGCCATTCATATTCTTTGGATGTCTAATGAAAGCCGAATGAAAAGCTTAGCTCCCCAGGATCTAAGTCCAGCAGCCATATTATCCACTGAATCATACTGGCTTTCAGTGGCAATTTGGAACATCTGACAAGCCTCAGCTGCTGGTGAAATTTATGCCATTTTTATTATTACAGGAAAACTTCACTCATCTGTATTTGTCTTTCTCAAACTATTATGAATTGAGGACTACAACTCCATAAAATTTATATTTTGTCATCCGGTTTGATTGGTAAAATTATGTTATTGAGAAGGATTCCAAGATCACATTAGCTAGAAAAGAGTAATGCACTACACCCACTGGAAGAACAATACATGTTCTTATCTACACAGGCAGGCAATCAATTTTGCAGTGCATATATCAATAGAAGCTAGAGGCCTGCTATTGGCAGATCAGGTAGATAAAGTCTTGATACTACCTCTACCAGCCATGATCACCAAAGTAAAATTTATAGAGGGCAGAAGCAAAATGAATTAGAGTGCATTGCTTTGTCTGCTGCCCCAACCTAGGAATTAATAAGTTCAGAGGAGAAAACTTCTACTGTGTGAAACTGCATATGCCTACATGGAGAAGGGCATTTAGGGGGACTGAAATTTTTAATACATAGCCTACTGAAGAATTAAAGTTTGCAAAAAAATGTGTCATTTAAGGTCATCTAGATCTGTACAGCTTGTGCTGGCTGTTTCATCAGGCTGCATTCACATCCAGCCTTTGGAACCTATATAATAAATCTGATGTTTGGTTTTCTCAGCCTCTACTAATGTACCTTTCAACAGTTAACATGGAGTGGGAAATCTGGGGTCCTTCAACGATGTTTGAAATATAGCCAGCATGACTAGTAGTTAGGAACTATGAGAGCTGAAGTTTAGAGCAAGACCCAGAGGGTCTTGCTAAACTTCAGCTCTCATAGTTCCTAACTACCAGTCATGCTGGCTATATTTCAAACATCCTTGATTTAACATTAGAAGTGAAAACATGTTTGTTTTATATCCACTCAGTTAGTTCATTGTAAAATTAAAATAAGAAGCCTGAGGAGGAGTAAGAAAACCTGACAAGATATGCTCACTCTCCTCCCATGTTGAGTGAAAACTGAACTCTCCTGATGCACTGAGACAAGCTATATTGGACCAAAAACTCTATGAACGTGTTGTGTGAATGTTTTCCAAAAGATGTCCCTTCCCATTTTGAAATAAAAGGGAGAGCTGGGAATCAGCAAAGATTGTCACTGGAAAGAAAGTCAAAATTGTCTATACTATGTGAAGAAAGACAAGTAAGACCATCCCCAGCCACAAAGCAAAAATTAGTAATTTCGCAGCTTAAACAAGTAAACTTCTGAAAATTTGTTTTCTATTATTTTAAAAATATATTTAAAAATATTTTTACAGCCAGACACAGAATCCTTTTACTAGCCATGACTGCCTGCTTGACCAAGAAGGAGTTAAAAAGTTCTCCTTCTAAGGGTCAGCTAATTGTGTCCTGACTGACATGGTCAAAAGTTCAGATCTCCCTTCCCAGCTCAAAAGCTGCAACAATCTTTTTAACTTTGGAAGGTTCACACTAGTAAGCCTCTTCCACATAGTTTATAAGAAAGACACTGTTTTACCTTTTTGAAAGGCCTTTTTTGAAGATCAGTATTTCATTCCTGCAGCCTGGATTCTTTCAAAATAAAAAAAAGCAACTGGGACCAACCATTCTCTTTCAAGATGAGCAAGGTTGGTCTTTTCAGTATATCTGAACTGTTTAAAATCTGCTGACAAAATAGGTTGCTGGTATCTGCATGGGGGGGGGGGGCAGTTTTACTTTTTTAAAAAATCATAACTTGAAACTCTTTGCTACATCTGTGCCAAATTTGGTGCTGATCTGGAGCGCAGTTTCAAAGT
This sequence comes from Intellagama lesueurii, assembly GCA_037013535.1. Lineage (NCBI taxonomy): Eukaryota > Metazoa > Chordata > Lepidosauria > Squamata > Agamidae > Intellagama > Intellagama lesueurii. The sequence continues at coordinate 320,207,528 of JBAJHW010000001.1, read as the reverse complement.
CACTTTTTTTGTTTGTTTGAGCTGCCCCCATTGTTAGAATTGTATTTTAGAATGTTGATTTGCTCTACCAGCACAATATCATCAGTGTATTCTGGTGCAGTGATAATATAATGTGTTAATCTTTAAATGTTCCCGAAGAAGCTTTTGGAGCCAGACAAGCAATTCTGAACAATTTTAACTTTTGGAATTCACCTGAAATGATGATTAAAAAGCATGCAGAACAAAGCTAAGGCCTTTTTCATGTGTTACTTGCATTAAAATTATATTTACATTTTTTTTTGCACAATTTTGCCTGCTTTGCACAAAAAAAAAGCAAAGCAAACAAAGTTCTCACTCTCAGTCACTTATCTTGTCAGTACCACCACAAAATACCTGTCCCTCTTCTAGGGCAAGGATGTGGTTTTGCTGTTCTTTGTTCTTACACATGAGAAGTGGTTGAGGATTTACACCCCTACAACTCATTATCGGCAGGTGTGCTGATGGCCACAGAATAGGTGGCCTTGAAAGCGTGCTCAGACAAATTCATGGAGGAATATCCACTTGAAGAATAAAACTTGGAAACATTACTTTTTTGAACTGTGTCCCATAGGGATCCCTCTTATAGCAAAGCTAGTTGTACAAGAAAAGTAATTTCTCTAAGTCTTCTCTTAACATGACTGCTGAACATGCTCTTCCATAACTTATATCACATAAGGCAGATGACATCATGAGCCTATGTAAGGGATGACTTTTTTTCATAAACCATTCCTTACTTTTGTTCTGAGGCTCCAACATAATCCCTTGCATTGTCAGAAGGTCATGGAAGCCACAGAATGGGGGAAGGGGAGGCAAAGAGAAATCATTAAATTCCTGAAAATTGCTGTTGGGATGACTTTATTGACAGTGGCAATTTTCAGCAATTAAAGACATCCTCCTCCTGTCCTGTGGATCCCATGGTTTCCTGACAATGAAAGGAATTACACATGAGCCATGGGAGCCTTAGGACAGAAGGAAATATTTAATTTCTGAAAAACCTCTCCTGATGACATCATCAGCCTTAAACAGGCTTACGTTACAGAACAAGATTATAGTCAGTGTGAATACGAATTGCTCAGGTGCAAATAATGCTAGGAAGGTCATTGCTTTTTTACCATCCCTGCACTTCTCATGTCCATCTAGTGGGACACTGTGGGAAACAGGATGCTTGCTCATTCATATGATCTAACTAGAAATGAATCAGCTCACTTTCAATACAATACAAAAACATAGAATAAGACTGGTTAATTACAGACTTTAAAAACCAGTACAAGGAGGTACATTTAGAGTCAACGCTCAGGTTTTTATTTTGGCAAGTCTGCAGTAGAAGGAAGTATACAGTATATATTTATATGTGTTTGTGTGCATGTGTGTTTGTGTTTGTTTGTTTATTTTGGCCCAAAGTTACGGTCCAACCCTGGGCTTAGGGAAGGCTGACTGCAGAGTATTTTACTTCTCCCTTAGGAGTTCACACTGATGCAGGTAGCACTATAAGATGAACTACAGTTTCATACATTTTGCCACCTATAGAAGTATAATGAAATGCCATTCTGTAATTAATAGCAGGGGAAAGATATCAAGCAATAAAATATGGAATTAGGGCAGACTACTAGCCTGAGGATATAGTTTGTAGAAAAGGTTATTTTTCATAATTTACATGGTGTTGTTTAAATAATAATAATAATAAAATGCCTTGCAAAATGCCACAGGAGAAATGAGGTCCTGTTAAAGTCATATTTTTCCAGCACTTTCATAATGCTTATGTTTAAAGGAGGGGAGGGGGAAGAGAACAGCGAAGTGGAACAGTTATTGACCAGATTGATCATGGGAACAAATCTGCCGGTGGTAACCTTGTTTAATGATATGTTGCCGGGCTCAGCACCTTGCTGAGGCTGTGATTCTTCACCGGCTGGGCCCGCATGATGGATCACAGTAGGAGGCTGATGGTGCAATCACTCACGGACAGCCATTGACACCTGCACCACTCTGACACCCATCCCCTCTGGACGTATCAGCTGGCCTCCTCTGCCTACTGGGAGACGCAGCCATGCTACCAAATAGCAAATGAAAGTTCTTTATCTACCTTTCAACTTCTTTTTGGAGGACATTTGCTTTTGCTACTGTTTGTCAGAGACAATTATCCCATTACCTCAGAAACTGCAAGCAATTCAGCAATCTTTAATCATAATAATGAATTTATAAAGGGAGAGAGGAAGAAAGACACCAAAATATCAAGTTAGATTTTGTGCACATAAAAACATATTTTATGAGTTGCTATAGCAAGAAAAAAATTTTTTAACAGCCTAGTATTAATAATTAGTTATTAAACTACTAGCCTCAGATGATATATTTATCCTTAAATGTGGCCTGTTACCTAGTGAACCTAGGGTATCAACTTGGGGGAAGTAGGTACCTTTGAGTTTTTTACTGGTACTGTGCACTTGGTCTAATTTGGTCTGTACCCAAATAAAAGCACACAGACCAGGACCTAACGCAGCTTGTGCCCTTTTGGAGATGCTCCTACTTGATCCATGTTCTTGTCCCTATCAGTATTTGTGTGGTACCTCATCTCCCGAGGGAAGAGCTTTCCTGCAAAAGGGGAAATGCAGATGGCCGTAACTTGGGAGGTGAGGTTGCTGTTACAAAACTTCATGAAAATTCTTTCTTTCAAAATCATTTCCATCCCGAGCACACAGAATATATGAAAAAAAGATAGGCAGCTATTACGAACTTTGATAATGGCACCATCTGGAAAAGAAAGAAGAAACCAAAGTGTGTGGGACTGGGAGAGACAGTCAGACAGTCCCTAATATCTTCAAGTGAAGTTCTTCTGACCTATCCAGTCAAAATTCATACAAGAACACAATAATGCATTGTACAATTATGCAATCTTTTAACATATACCAACAGAGGAAAGAGGTACAGACAGACCGACACACACACACACATGGGGGTGGTGGTCTCAGAGTATAATACTAAGTTAGAAAGAAGGGGGAACATAATATTTAAGAACTCAAGGCCCAGGCTATATATGCTACACTTATCCAAATATGTACCTGACTTTACGCTGCAGTTAGCCAAATGGGACAGTGCCTGCAAGGGAACATTGCTCACTGGAAGGACAGATCCTGAAGCTGAGGCTCCAATACTTTGGCCATCTCATGAGAAGAGAAGACTCCCTGGAAAAGACCCTGATGTTGGGAAAGTGTGAAGGCAAGAGGAGAAGGGGACGACAGAGGACGAGATGGTTGGACAGTGTCATCGAAGCTACCAACATGAATTTGACCCAACTCCGGGAGGCAGTGGAAGACAGGAGGGCCTGGCGTGCTCTGGTCCATGGGGTCACAAAGAGTCGGACATGATTTAACGACTAAACAACAACAACCCCATTCAGAGACTTTCTGTTTTCTCAGTGATCGGCTTGTGCAGGTTTCCATGGGAGAAGGAGTGAAGCTGTCAATCTCCTTCTCTGCTAACAACAGTTCTGCATCTTGTTTGTAAGGTTTGACATGCTTTATTTCCCTTTCCCTGCTTCTAATTACACTGCTCCTTTTTTATAGGAACCCCACAAAATACTAGATTTTCCTCAAGAGAGCTTTGAGGGTTTCACTCCTTACTGTCAGTGTCCCTGAGTTCTTCTCTGCACTGTGGTTGCCCAGAAAATGTACAAACAGCCCAGATTTAAATACGGTGCACAGCCTCCATTTTAATTGATGTTGCAATATGATTACTTTAGCTGGATGCCCCACGGCTTGATGGTGGGGTACTAGGAAAGATAAAGATATACCTAGAAATTTTAGCAGAACAGCCTGCAAAGCACTATTCTGGGTGGTTTACATATAAAACTAAACATGGAATTGCAACAAATAAAATAATACAATAATAAATACAAGACAAACAAACTGGCAAATGAAATGGTAAATAATCCCTGATGGCGTAATGTTTCTAATAAGGCCTTTTCCAAGATTGGCCCAGTAGCCTGGTGTACTGCCATAAGAAAAGCTGGCTGATTTTTGGTGGGCTGCACACAGTAGATGAGATTGCTAAGGGAGTGGAAAGGAAATAACACCAAGGAAACGGGGGGTTTGTGTACACAGTGCTAAGCAGGGGAAATGGCATCCAGATGTAAGGTTGGTCCACCTGGATCATATGAACAGACCGAGCCTCCTCCACCAGAGGGCAAGTCTACTGGGGACTCAGTAGACCAGGCCTTAAGGTTTGACAGTACTTTAAGTGGGCTTATTAATATATGTTGTGTACTAAATGATATATAGGAATTACAGTTTTGATTTGCTTTTGTAGCTTTAATAGTACTGCTGATCCTCTGTGGAGGAGGGGAGATGCTGACAAGTTGTTCAGTGCTATAATTACTTCATCTATTACATTCATGTTATAAATTATGAGGTTGATGAGGAGGCATTTTGTGCTGCTTGCCAAAATTGCTAGTTCTGGGACTGGGCATTAAGTGCACAGAAGTAGTTTACCATCCCTCCTTGTGTTGTTGCTCTGACTGTGCAGCTGACCCAAGTCTGTGCAGCTGGCAGGGCAGGTAACTTCATCAGTCACACACAATCTGAGTAATCTTGGATGGTCCCTTGTCTGGCAGGCACAGTGGGGATTTAAATTTTTGACCTCTGGCTCCACAGCCAGGCACACCAACACACTGAGCTTACCTTCTTCTTTATTAGCTTGCTGTAGACAAACACAAAAATACTTATTTTCTGGCTGCTTATTTGGGAACATGGTTATTTTGTTTTTCATTTGCCTCATGTGATCTGCATTCTCATCTGAATCACAGATAATGCATAATGCTGCCTTTATTGTGTTGCTTTAAATACTGTTTGCTTTGTGGCACGTTCTTCAGCAAATCTGAAAAACAGCTGAACAAAACTTATTTTGATTCCCACATCAAAAACATGCAGCTGGGTCCAGTAAAAGAGATTAAAGCAAGCCAAAAAAAAAAAAAAAAAAAAAGAAAAGAAAAGAAAAGAAAAAGAAAAGCCTGCAGTGTATGTTGTTGATCCTCATTTGGAGTACATCCCCATCTGTATTATGATGTTCACTGAAGCCCTGTGGTGATAGCTGGATGTGTCTTCTGATGTGAGTGTTGGTGCATAACAACTTATGCAGACTGCCATTGATACAGATGGCTGAGTGCACATGACTATGGTTGGAATGAGGACATTACATTTTAGAGGTAAAATAATAAAATTCACATTTCCATATAAATATAATGAATACATATTTTCAGTTTATCAGAATGGGGCTGCTTTTGTTGTACCTTGTGTGCCAATGAAGTTTTGTTTTTGTTTTGTTTTGTTTTAGCCGCCTAGAGGGGCATTTTCTTAAGGGAAAATAGCAAGGGCAAAGGTTTTCGTCTTACAACTGTGGTTCTGTGTGTGCACCCCAAGTCCTCCACAGGTAAGATGGTGTCAAAAGGTCCCAATTTAAGAGTGGGATTCTGAAATACTGCTCAACCCAACTTTATTTATGATCTTTTAAATCTTTTATGTATTATGATGTTTTTATTATGTATGTAAGCCGCCCCGAGTAGACTTTGTCTAGGGGGGTGGGGTAAAAATCTAATAAAGATAAAGATAAAGATAAAGATTTATTAACAAAACCAACATTGCAATATAACAAGGTTTCAGCTGTTCTTGAATCTCCCTCCTCTATATTACACTGGATTAAAACCCTTTCCTTTGTCACAATCTGTGGAGCAGTTACCTCGCCCTTCCCTAATGTCTGTCAATAGGCGAAGTCTTTCTATTGTATTCACTGCTGTCCTCAACCATGGTGTGCAGGCGACAGGCCCCAAATGGCAAGCCTTCACCACCTTCATAGCTGAGTTGGAATGGAGGTCTTTGGCTCAGGGTTACCAGGAGGCTGATTGTGTCAGCAATGCATTTTGACATCTCTCAACCACCTAAAGCCCAGGGCTTGAAGAACCTATTTGGCTGGCTTTTCTGGAAATCATCTGAAGTCTCCACCCTGGTCTCTCTCTCTTCCTATATAGTCCTCTGTTCTCAAATGACCTCATCTCTCATCTTCTTCTTTTCACCTCTCTGATTCCCCCTCTCTTTTATACCTGAATTCTACTTCTACTTCCCTCCAGACTCTTCTAAAACCTCAGTCCCACCTCGCTCTACCCTGCCCAAAACCGCTAGAGTCCTGCAGCTTTTGGAAGGTTCCTTGCCCCTCAGACACCCTAGGCAAGGTCCCCCCCCACTCCACACTGTCCTCCACTTCCATGGGCAACTCTAGCAGCGTTGTCAGACTCATGTTCTGTGGGGTGGTGACCTTCCAGGAGTAAGATGGCCCCACAGAGATTATCCTGATGTTGACAGGTGTAGACAGCATGGGGATTGGCCCAACGCTAGGCCCTTCTGAGATCCCTCCACATTCTGGTACAGATTAGTATTGGAAATTTTTTTTGTTAATTCCTTTTTAGTTAGCAGAGCATAATGTACAAACAAACAAACAAACTCCAAGGTGCAGTACAGGCAAATGTGAAAGAGAATAGCTAAAAGTCTGAGTTTCCACCCAGTCCCTTTTGTTCTCACAATGACTAGTCCTTTGTATATAAAAACCACTATACAAATAGCTTAAATGGAAAAGACATATTTGCTTACAGTTGCAAAACCTCAGTTACAATCAGAAGAACAAAAAGCATTAAGAAAGAAACTGTAGTCTCAACCATGCTGGGAGACTGAAATCCACCATGCTGGCTGTACCGTCAGAGGTCAGGAGCAGAGCTGTATATGTCTGCTCATGTTGAAAGGCAGAGAGGAAGACAGAACAACACACAATAGAAGCAAACAAGCTGGAAGACAAAGGGCTTACTTGAAACCCAGGAAAAAGAACTCTGCTAATTGGTTAGTGCAGTGGTTCTCAACCAAGGTAAGCCAGGTGTTCTTGGACTGCAACTCCCAGAAACCCTGGCTAGCACAGGTGGTGGTGAAAGCCTCTGGGGATGGCTGTCCAAGAACACCTGGGTCATTTAAGGTTGGCAACCACTGGGTTAGTTGCATGGCATAATTATATTAGGCTGTGAAACCCCCTTCCCACTGAAACCCAATGTTAGGTTGTGTGCAAGATTGTTATTTTCCCTACAACTGGAACCAAACATGCTTCCCTGTGAGTGAAAAGGAAAGGAGACCCTAAATATCTTAATATTTAATGTATCCTTGTAGTTTAGCGCTTAATTTCCAACCCAGAGAACACAGTTTTGTAAAAAATTGCATGCCCTCAGAGACAAGAAGTCCATTCTGGAGATAAACAGGTGATTGTTTTAGACTATGGGCCTATCCATTGAACAAGACGTCCAAAATAAGAAACTCAGACCACCTGAATGGTCAGCATAAATTTGCTAAGGAACTGCTTTCCCAACTTTTCATGTTAAGATTTCCTTTCTACCTAAGTCATCTTCTTATTGAAATGGGGGGAGGCACCAATGCTCTGGAGAGTTTTTTCCAGAAAGTACAAGAATTACAGATGGGGAGAAAGCAAACTTCAGCACTTAATAGCCGCTGCAAATGACTGGTTTGGTACAGCCAAGAAGGCTGCATATGTTCATCAGCCACCAGAGGGTTATCTGACAAGGCCTTGACAAAGCTAGGATAAAAGGAAAGAAAAGGGTATGACAAGTAACTTATAAGATGAAGAAATGAATTTATATCAGAAAATGAAGAATAGATAAGTATGGATCTAGGAACATTTTCAAGCAAACGTGGAGGCAGTCTGACACACAAAGTGGGAACAGGTTTCAAACATAGGAAGCAACATGATTTAATCTTGGAAAAAGAACCACTGTGAGACAGCCATTCAACTTGAGCCACCTCTTAGGAAGATAGCAATGACAAAAAATGGAATAAGCCAAGGCTGGAGAAGGCAATCTGTATGTGTGTCTTGGCTACATATAAAATTCTCTCCTACACAAATTGCACTCTAACGCTCTGATCGTCTACCACTTGAACACAGCAAAGCTAAGCATGCTGCTTATATACTGCCCCATGGTGCTTAAATTACTCTCTGGGTGGTTTACAATTTAATTATGCAGGCTACACATTGCTGCCTCCCACCCCCGTGAGCTGGGCACTCAGTTTACCAGGCTTGGAAGGATGGAAGACTGAGTCAACCCTGAGCCGGCTACCTGAGTCCATGAGAACTGAACTCTGGTCGTGAGCAGAGTCTTAGCTGCAGTTCTGCAGTTCACCACTGTGCCACAAGGCTCCATCTAGACTAGTGGTTCCCAACCTGGAGTCCCCAGATGTTCTCAGACGAAAACTCCCAGAAGCCTTCAGTACTAGCTGTGCTTGCCAAGAACATCTGGGGACCAAAGGCTGGGAACCAATGATCAACACCCTACTTCAAATTATTTTCTAAAATGCAGCATACATGTGCATACACAGCTGTGTTTCATACTAATAGGGAAAGTACTTCTGTATGTAAAATGCATATATGTATTGTGAAGCGTGACTGAATATTATTGAACTTAACTCTATGTCTTGCATCTGCTTAATAACACACAACTATTCAGATGATGATGTTTTCTTCTATGTGCTGCATTCAGCTATTTAGCAGCCTCACTTGGTAGATATAGTGGCAGCTTCAAGTTTGCATTTTGGTTTATTAAACCAATGACCTGCTAACCCATATTCCCATCTTTTTCTTTCCAGCCTCCTATTTCTTAGGGTAGGAATAGGGAGTATGTGGCATTCAGACATTACGAGGTGTCAGCTGATCTCTTCACTATTGTCTATGCTGGATAGGATTGAAAGGAGTTGCACTCCAACATTTGGAAGCTCGTGTGCTCCCCACGCATATTTGCATGTGTGAAAGCTAATGAGAAGCAACCTGTTTTGTTTATGCACCAGGCTGTGCAAGAAATCTAGTTAATTACACCAGTCCCCAATTCATTTATAATCCATGGATCATTCATAACATAAAGGGCTAAACCACTACATCAAACGCAAAGCCTGCAGCTGAGCCTCATTTCTTTCCTTCTTTCTTTCTTTCTCTTTTCCAATTAAATTTAAGAGATCAGGCTGGGCTTACATGGATAGTGGAGACTTAAACAATTGAGGCACCCAGACTGCTCTCAACTCCTGCCATGCAGGGGCTAGGGAAAGAAAAATCACATCTATGCCAGAATTTGATTTTTAGCCTTGCACATGGGTGGAGGTTGAATGGAGACAGCATATTTAGAGGGCAATAGAACTGAGAAGATTTAAATGTTTCTTATCAATGTATGGCATTCCAGTATGGATCAGAATCACGCATGTTTGCATATATTTAAAAAAAAGATTGTGAGGATCATCTGTACTACAAACATAATGTAATGTGTAGTTTAGCTGTAAGACTGCCTGTAAATGTATAAGCAAATAATCTCCTTAAAATTCAATAGAAGAAGCCATGGCCTTTAGTTCGCAAGATTTGAGCACGGCTGTTAAGGATAAGACCTTTTAAAGATCATTAATTCATATGGCTGCCATAGGTTGGATGCTACTCGACAGCACATAATAAGCACGCCCTTTTAACCCACTAGAATAATAAGAAAGAGTGTGTCTGTTTATCTCCACCATAGCTCAAAGACTATGAAATCTAGGTATCTGAAACCTGCTATGGATGCTACAGGAGGCTGGAGGTTTGTAACTGAGGGTTGGTTATTTTGTTTCTAAAATGCACTGTTTAATTTTAATTAATCACAATCTATTTGTAGCCCGCAGTACCATCTTCAGCCCAGGCCTATAAATGGAAGAGTAAATTTTTAATCAACAATAATAAATAGTTTTAAAAGAATATCACTTACATGAAAACATTTGATAATTTGCTGTTTTCTCCTTGTGCAACAAAAGCACAAGCAGATTCACTAAATTGTATTTTATTACAACTCTGCAGAGCAGATGTGCAGATGTCCTAGAGCACAAACCCATCAGTTTTCATCGCTAAAGAATCCCAAAGAAATCAACCAGATCTGTAGGAATATTGCTTTCATTCATTTCATTGGAGTTTCCACGGGAGAAAAATCTTGGTGATTGAGGATCAATTTGTTTTGTTTCATCAGAAATCAAAAGATTTAACAAAGTGTTTCTTGATGTAGTGGAATGCAAAAAAAAAAAAAAAGCTGGAACTCAAGAGGAAAAAAGCTTATTTATAAATCTGTTACTAATAACTTCAAATAAAACATCAGCATGCAAAAGGAAATTTCAGTTACTAAGTCTGCACACAAGAATATTTAAATACTTGTTGCTTTCTAAAATTAATCTTTTTTATTTATGGCTTTTACTTTACAAGAACATATTACAAAAAGAACACTTTTCCAAATCACTAAGGAATTTGTGGAGAGTATGCTGTCACTTTGTGGAATTGAGAGGAAAGGCCTGCATAAACATGTTGCATGAATCCAAGGGAGCGCCAGACACAGTTAACAACCTACCTCCCATGCATGCCTTTTTTGAAATTGTGGGAAGTGTCAAAACAAATTCCTGATATAGCATGCGAGTCTGCAGCCAAAACATCTTGCGGCATTCCATTACGTTTGGTTGGGCAGTTCAAAGGATCCAAAATTTTGCAGTGCATGCTAAAGCCCTCAGGCATACCTTAAGGACCCTTCCAGATGCCAACCAAAGCATATAATTTTATAAGAACAAGACTTTCAGCAAATATTTAGATTGAGTATCCTTTTCTTAATTATAATATTTTTTTTACTACTCATGTATTTCTGTATCACGTTTTCTGTTGAAAAACTATAAATATCATATAGTTTTGCTTGGTTTAGGTCTACCTGAAGTATCTATACAAGACAACTGAAATTATATATCTATGTTCAGAAATTATTTTAAGGCTTTTTGTGACTATAGCTTTTCCCTTATCAACTTTTTTCGGCAATTAAAAATAATGAATGGAGAGAAAGAAATCAAACACACACACATCATATAATGCTATGTGGAAAATATGTATTTTGATATTTCAAATTAACATTAGTCTCCCATTATTTCTCATATAAAAATCCACTTTGATCTACTGTAACTCAAAATACAACTTCTTTTTCAAAAACATTCCCTGCTAAATTTTATTTTGCAATTCATATAAAATATTATTTGCTTGTTTATTCCGATATAGTTTGCAAGGTCAGTAGCACTCACTGAAGACTGTATAGCACTCCCATTAAAGGAAATTGTGCATTTTAAAAACAGAAGACCCTTTATGTAAATTACTTTGCCTTTGGCTATTCCAGAAAGAAATGAACAATTGAAAACATACTCCAGTTTTGCAAAAGGCTGGTGAAATAGTTGTCAACTTTGATCTTACATCAATTAGTCATGATCATTCAGCATCTTTGGTAACCAAAAGCTAAAATAGTTCCCTAGTTGTATAAAATAATGTCAAAGATTCCTACTGCATAAATTACAGTATTTCCTAAAGCAATAACAATTTTTGACATAGATTTACTGGTCAGTGGGAATAGAATTTTTAACATATTTTCTTTTATAGTGAAAGAGCTATAGTATATGTGGGCGTACAGGACATATTCTTTTTCTTTATCTTTCCACCACGTCAGACTTTTTATTAAAATTAGTTCATGCATCTACCTTTCAACAACATTAGTTCAAAAGACAAATCAGGGTTAACTACCATTTAAAATCTAACAAATTACAAAGTTTCAATAAAAAACTAAATAGCATAAGCATCAAGACAAGAACATTCCCACACTGGCTCCAATAAGAAACATTATCAGCTGTGCAAGAATAACTAACAAAAGTAATACTTAAAATAAAAAAGAATCTTAACTCTCCAAAAAGCTGAAGCAACCTAAATAACTGGTGAGTTTCTTTGTACCCCTCCCTATTAGATTGCTGCACTCAGAAATTCTCTTGCAATCTAAGGCCTAAAATTTAACCAAAAAAAAAAAAAAAAAAAAAACAGTAACAAGAACCAAAGCAAATGCCAATTAAAATAACCTGCTTTGTCCTGCAAGTAATTATTTTTAACACTCATAATTTAATTAGCTGTTTGATTCTTGGGTTATTACAAGCTAGCTAGACCTAGAAGCTATATTTAACTTTTAAGAAATAATGACCTTTTGATTGCACATGGAGAGCTAAAACTTCTAAGCATCCCTGAACAACCAATCCTAGCAAAGTTTCTCTCTCCACCACCACCACCCCCACCACAGGTAGTACAGCATAGTGCTGGAATGACAAGGCCCCATCTGAACCATGCCCAGCTCCCCAGTCTGCACAAACCTACTCTATCAATCATGGCAGGATAATGCATACAGGCTGCACCTGTGACAGGAAATGATTGAGTGTTGAACACAGGACCTGCCTCGCCTGTCACTTTGTGCTTTTGTATTTCTCCAGGGCCAGTTTGAGAATGTTCAGAATTTAGAACAGGAATTCACTTGCATTTTATTTAAATTCCATTTGATTAGTCGGCGGCATTGCTGCAGAAGGACCTGCAAGTTAACAAGACCTAGATTCAGTCAAGGCGTAGCAGTGCTACATGATGTAATTGTATTAAAGTGCAAGCAATTTAGTCTAGGTGTTGCAAATGAAAAATGCAGGCTGTTGCCAATCCATTTGATTTCTCTTACCTAAATGAGAAGTTTTCATTGCATGGAGACACAGAAGTCACCGATGGCCTGTACTGAATAGATAAAATAAGCAGAGTTTTAAGTCATTAGTCATCCATGCTAGAAAAACAGTAACAGCAGCAAAGAGAATATTATGTTTTATGCTTACTTTATATGGAAACATTGATATGCTGTGTTCTAAATTTTTGGAAATGGTTGTCTAAAAATCATCTAGATTTAGATAATTGTATATTTAAACCTGTCTCTCCCCCTCCCCATCTTTTAAAAATTGCTATAAACAGAGAACATTACAATCTGTCTAAGAGCAGTGGGAATTTAATTGTGCTTAATATGGTGTCTTTATTGGGGTAAGTTGGTGAAATCTAATTAATATCCCGCATCGATCATATATAAATTGAGTTTGTTGTTTGTAATTCAATCAAATGCTGCATCTATTCAAGAAGCAGACTATATGCAAATCTCCAAACTCTGATGATCCTGATAATAAATTAAAAAAGTAACCTAATACAATTGAAAGGACATAATAAAAATTGGCAAATTTAAAATATGAAATATGAAAAGAGGAATCCTATACATTTTAGACTTAATTGCCATTTCATTGATCTTATATTGAAATCCTATACAAATGTACCTAGAAGTTACAGAGACTTAATTTTGCTTAGATATCAATACAATTGCACTTTTATTAACTTGTTTTGTAACCTGTAATAGCATTAACTAAACGTTCTATAGAGACATCTTTGATTATCTAAAACGGTTTTCTCTTAAGCAGATGATTTTTAGCCACTCCAAAAATTATTTAACACCACCAATAAAACCTTTGCAGAAGCAACTGTAGGTTCTAGGAAGCTCTAGGCAAAACAGAACTAAAACAACTCTGGACCTCAGTTACTTCCTTATTGTTAAATATGCTTATCTCCTCCCTTTTCTAACTGTTCGGAGGAGCAGATCTTTAATTCGTAACTGAAGAATCAGCTGTTTTTTTAGTGAAATGCAAAGTACAAAACCCATGTTGTTGCCTCTGAAGGCGCAAACTTAAGGAAACGGGGGAAAATGTACGGCAGTTTTGTTTCTTCCCTCTTCTGCGGGTTTTGTTTCCCAACACCGTCCGCGTTTCACGTTCAACAAAGACACCAAAGAACATCCCCTCCCAGGAGTAACTGGCGGCGTTTGTGTGCATGAGGTGCGTTTTACAACTTGTCCCGCAAGAGCCTCGGCCAGAAGGAAACTTAGCGCGGGTGCTTCTTGTGTTACAGCAAGGCAAAGAGCTGTGAATCAAGCAGAGGGATGCCAGCTGGGGGGCCTCTCTTGCCCTCGCCGCTTTATTCTCGTTAAGCAGCTGCAGAATGAAGCCTGCAATCTTTCCCTCCCCTTCCTCCAGAGCAGGACGATTCACTCCCCTGTCTGCCACAAACAGCTTTTTCTTCCTTTAAAAAAAAAAAAAAAAAAAAAAAAAATTCAACGGACGGACCTAGGGCGGCAGCTAAGCTTGACAGAAAAGGAAGGAAAGCCAACCGGCGGGGCTTTCCGAGTTCCGTAAAAATATGTATTTCAGGAACTCCGTGCACTTTTGCGAAACTTGACCTCCTGGCCTCAAAGACGCGACCACCCGCGCTCATGCCAATGTCAAAATGGCAGACAAGTGACGCGCTTCTTTCCCGCCCTCCTCGACCTCTGGTTAGGGGACCTTCTCAGTATTAATAGCTCTGATACTTCCCCCTCAGCCAAAGCGAAGAAAGAAAGAGCATTGAATTTAAACGCGTGCCCCCCCCCCCAATAAACAATGCTTTAGCTCCCCTCAGCCTTTCTTCTCTTCCTCCCTTGCTCTCAAGCCATAAAGAGACCGGCAGCTCAGACTGCTAGTTAGCGACAACCCCCCCCCCCACAACAACAAAACAAAATACCAAAACAAAAAACAGGGAAAGAGGAAGGGGAAGAGAAAAGGGAAAGAAAGAAGGAATGGACGGAAGAAAGAAAAAAAAGGAGGGGACGAAGAGCCTCCCTTTCCCCAAGTAGCCTTTCTTGGAGGGAAAAGCGGGGAGGGGAGAGCGCGAGCGAAAGACAAACATCTGGGGATTGGACCATATGCTAAAGCTTTGTCTTGTCCTTCGAAGTTAGGCTGCCCTTGAAGCGATTTGTCAGGCGGCCTAGCCGTGACAGGGAGAAGATGTGGCGGGAGAGAAGCGAGACCTGGAAGCCAGGGCCAGACAAGGTCGAAAAAAAGAGCGGGGAAGGGGTGGGGTGAGGGGGACACAAAGAAGAGGAAGGTGAAGGGCAGTCAAGAAGGCAGGCAGGCAGGCAAGGAGACGCCGCAGCTGGAAAGAGCGGCAGGAGAGATGCCGGTGAATTCCTGGGGAAGAGCTGCGGGAAGCCAGGTGCCCTTTTGCCTGGAGGAATGGCCCTTCCGGAGAGGGAGTTTGCCCCTTGTGCCAGGATGCTGCAGAACAAACAGGCACACCCTGCCCTTATTTCAGGACATTTTCCAAGCATACTTTTAAAAGGAGGTTGCATTTCTGATATGTGTAAGGCCTTCGTTGGCTTAAATATGCAGAATGTGTGGGGTTTTTAAAGTCTCCACTTTATAGCTTCCATTAAAAACAACATAGTGAACATTTTATATTTTGTTTCTTGGATTTATACCCTTCAAGAAGCTCCCAGACTGGCTGACGGTTACGTGTACAAACAGTGCAAGAAAGGGTCGGATATCTTTTGGGTGGCATGTATTGGGGAGGGATTAGGAGAAGTGGTGCTTCTTAGGATAAAGATGAGCTACTCATTGAAAAATGCCTTACTTTAAAAACTTGCTTCGTATGTCCTAAATTCAGGACTTTCAAGCTGAAAGCCTTTGTATGAATTAAAAGTCAGCTTGGCAGGACTGAGCCCTTGAACATGTGTTAAATGTTAGGACTCACTCCTAGAACTTGTGTATTTGAGCATATGCAGGATGACTTTTCCTGCTGAGTGATTAACCAAAAGCCTGTAGGTGAAGGGGATGTTGTAGATCACCACTGAATATACAGCTTTCATGTGATCATAATCTTGAGCCCATTGCTTGATAAACAAAGCTACTGCCTAAATACAGCTACTCACACACAGGGAGTTGAATTTCATAAGATGAAATACAGGGAATATTCCATTAGAATGTCAAAGTTTAGGGATCCCAGGAAAGTTTGACATCTGTCCATTAACAGTGGATTTATAAATTAGGAAGATCCCATGAAGGAGAGGAGGAAGAACCTGTCTTTCCCCAAGCAGAAGAGAGAGAAGAACTGCTGGATAGTTCTTCCATCTTTAGGTCTTTGGCAGTGGAGCAAGAGGTTGGGAGTTTGGTGGCACATAAAACTAGACACAACATTGAAGAATGAAGGATGTTAAAGAAAGAGGGAGTGTATTGGGGGGAAAGGAAAAAGGATGAAAGTTACAAAAGGATTAGGGGAGCAGTTTAACATCCTATGTTCTCCCTGGCCTTCATTTCCACATTAGAAAGAAACCCATGGCCCTATTTCCATTTACTCCTCATTCCTGTAATTCCACCTTCAGAAAATGAGAAGTCGAGGACTGAGGAGAAAATGAGGCACCAGTTAAAAAATAATAATAAAGGGATGGCTGATCATGCTGCCTCCTTCTTCTCTTTTTCCTTTTTGCCCGCCAAGCGTTGAACTGATTAGAGTGTAATTAAGGCCATAAAACCCTCAGCTTATCCACCTGTTTATTCACTAAAGTCTCAGGCTCATCAGGCAAATTAGCTGCTTCCAGGCTGCACGTTGGGCCTAGAGCTGGCCTGATTAATGAAGTTTATTGGGAGCTGTTAAAAGCATTAACTGAAGGAAATCTCAGCAATTCGTCATATTTAAGGGATGGAAATTAAATCTCCCCATGCAAATGAGAAGAGACTCCAAAGCAGCTTCTTTTTAGAGGTTACAGAGGGGGAGTGAGGGTGGCTGGGTGAGAGGGACGCAGGGAGGAACCGATGAGTTTTATTCACCAAGCTGCTTTCTTTCTCTGCTCCTGCAGTAGACAAACCCATAGCAAACTCGGCTGCCCAAAGCCTTCTGCAGCTACTACTGCCATTACAGTACAGTTCTTCTGGTGCTGGGAGTGTAATGAGATGAAAGCTAGGTGTGGCAGGCTATACAATACTATTTTTTAAATAATGGATGGGTAATAAGTTAAAACCTGAGTTTAACAGACTGTGATTGTCAAAGTGATGGGACCCAGATACAATTACCAGGCCTAGAAAAACTATTCCTATCAGCTTGAGTTGTGGGCAAAACTAAATTTCCATTGCAAATGTGGCTTTTGAGTAGCTCTGATAACTTTGCTTAGTATAGACTACATTAGCTGTCCATGGGTTCAGATACCAATCAACCGCCAATCTATTCAGGATTGAATTTGGGACCTTTTGTGCGGAAAACATGTGTTCTCTCATCTTATAGCCCTTCTTGGTAAAATCCACAAAAAGCAAAAGCAAATTCCTTGGAGGCATTTAATGGAACAAGTTTAAAATTACCCACATGGATTATGGATAAATTCTGCAGAACTATGAGAAATCCTGGAAAACTGCTGATCTCTCAGAGAGCTAGGATCTGAGCTTCTGTCCATTGTGAAGGGGCAGGAGTTCAAAGGGGCCTTCCCACAGGGTTCACTTGGATTGCTATAATCTTAGGAGTGGAGACAGTGGCAGATGGTGACTGCTATTTCAGGGGTGCTGTAGTTCCATTTCAGGTTATATTTTGCACTTTACAGGAATTTTCCAAGATAATGAAGCTATTTTAGGAATAGATTCCAGCATCTTGGATAGCTTCTGTCAAGCAAAGATTAGACCCTAGAGTGGATTCACAACATGCACAAAATTGAAGTCACAGAGCATGAAGTGAAACTTATCTTGGACAGTTTGCTATTACGGTCTGGCATGTTACTCTGGCAGTTTCAGGTTGGGGGTTCCATGGAAGTATTTCACAGATGCATTAACATCTCTTCAAGAAAAAGACTGCAGCAGTAGTCCAGCTAGGGCTGACCTTTAGGGCCAAAGCCCAGCCATACTCAGTACAAAGAAAGTCCATTTATTTCCCAGTCAATATGTTGTTTTTTATTCCCTGTCTCTCAAAGTTGTCAAACAGTATTTGTTCTGTTTGCTTTAATATCAGGGATGTAGAAGCATAGAATGTAGAAGTGGGTGGAATGGTGGACCATTATAAATGACAGCTGTGTGCTTCAATCATGGTCATTTAAAGAGGCTCTCTTACACAACCATTAAATCTGAGGACTAAGATTATCTAAACTGCACTCCAGACTACAAGTGAAACACAAAGTATATCCAATTTAAACAATGCATACTTGTAAAGAATTACAAGCACTTCCTAAAATGTAATCTTACTAATTAGCCAGCTTTGTAATTGATGATGGGAAGTAAACATGGGCTTCATCTGCTAGTCCTATTGCTCAAGCACAGGACTTTGAGGAATCCTATTACTGGAGAACAAACAGCTGTCAACTTCTTTGTGCAGTTTCACTCTGATCTTTGATAACCATTGGCATGTTCAGGGCTTGGCCAACCATTGGTCAGAGCAAGGCAACCACCTTAGGTGTTGGGTCACTGGCAGTAGCAGCAGAACTGTCCCTGCCACTTGCTCATGGTCACCTGATCTAACCATCGTTGGTCTCTTTATTCTACCTGCTGCCACCTACACTTCTTCATAACCCATTCTCTTCTTAGCTATCTATTTGAATGAAACGGGGCTTCCATGTTTCCTCAGAGACAAGACATTATGTCGAAGGCTGGGGGAGGGAAAACTTTTCTGGGCTTTTTTTTTTTTTGCCACTTCATTTCTTAACATCTTGGTCCTGAGGAGTCTCGGGACTACGAACATTTCACAAAGCTGTTCAAGAAGAGGCAGTTCTGCGAAGCAGACTAAAGAACTGGCTATAAGGAAGAAGATGCTGACTATATATAGATGGCTATAAGGAGGAAGATGCTACTGCTAAACTCAGTATGGCAAGGAGGGAACCACAAAGTGTGTGAAAGAATGTGTGCTGGTGCTGAGGAAACACAAGTACCTAGCAAGACCACATGCTATAACTAAAAAATTACCATTATACAACAGAAAGCATTATTTCTCATTACATAGCAATTGTGATAGAATTTAGTTACACTTTAGTTTTTTCATAAATTAGTTATTTCCAAACATTTGAGAGGAATGTACAGATTGAGAGTATGAAAAGAACGAAGGGAAGTTGTGGGGAGGATGTTAATCTGAATACCCTTATTCTGGGATTCTACATAAATAATGGTTGTGATTCAGGAGCAATAAATTTAAAATAGCAGCCTGTGAAGCCAACATCTTGATTAAAGTTTTCTTAACGCTAAAGATGGTCAGGAAAAGTAAATGAGTGGAAATTGATCTCAATTCATTATAGTCTAGCTACAGTGGAAGCCAACCTTTTTGGGCCTGAGTGCCCAAACTGGGGGGGGGGGGAACCACCCAGCAGGCGGTGCGCCGCGGCGGCAGTGGTGGAACCAGAAGTGGCGGCGGAAGGGGGAATCCCGGGCACGGAGGTGCCTCGAGACCCCACTGCAGATCCGCCACCAGCGCTAGCTGCTCTGGATCCTGGCTTGCCGCCTGAAGAAGCACCAGCACCGCGGCTGCAGCCACCTCCTGAGGTTTGGCTGAGGGGGAGGAGTAGCAATCCGGCGACTTATGGCTCACGTGCCCGCAGAAAGGGCTCTGCGTGCCAGCTGTGGCACGCGTGCCATAGGTTTGCCATCTATGGTCTAGAAACACCTTTTAAAGAAGTATACCTAAACCATAGTTTGATCTAACATATTCCATTGCAATAAAGAATGTACACAAAATAAAGAAGGGAGGGGGTGTTGTTTAATATCTTTCATAGCTGAATGAAGCACCTAGAAATCTAATTATTTGTTGCAGTTATGCAATTAACTTTTATAAACAGTTTCTCCTCTGAATAATGTTTGCTTGATTCAGTTATTGTAGGGAAATTAATTTCAATATGGTATTTGTTTGCAAATTGACTCAGGCTGCCTCCCTTTCTTATGATTGTGCAGGATTTTATCTTTCAATAGAATGGCTAGTATGTATCTGTGTAGCTGTCACAAAATGGTAGAAGTACTTTCAAACATATTCGATATAAAATAGCTGAAACGAACTCTGAATTAGATCAAGTCTGGAGTAAAATAAAGCAAACTTTCGACTTATGCAGGACTCTGCATTTGGCAAACTGTAAAGAAGGATAATAGTTCTCGGCCAAGAACAAGTGCCAGCTAATGTAATTAATGTAGTCACTTGAGAACACTGAAAACATGCACACCCACAAAAGCAAGAGGAAGCTTGAGTAGTTGTAACTCTGGCATAATCAGAGTGCATTAATTTCTAGAACAGAGATAAAAGAGTCACAGTTCTTATGTAATGTCATCTAACCATACAACACACTTTAAAATAGGCCCACACAGTCTTTTTTTACAGCATGAATCCTGAATTAGAAAGGCAAAGTAGCCATGCTTGTAAGCCCTACCCCCCCAATTTCTCTCCACATCTAGCTGCCTTACAAATCTTTTCACTTGTACATTTATTTATTTGTTATTTAAAATATTTTACCCCACCTTTCTCAAAAAAAAAAAAAAAAAGGGACCCAAGGTGGCTTATATAATTTAATGGAATGATTTGAAAAACGTTGATTTGAAAAACATACCAAGTAATCACAAAGCCTGTCTTTCCAGAGTTTCTGGTTGCAGGAGTCTTGTAAGCATGTTCAGCTGAAGATCTGAGCAGCTGGAAATGTAACTGGGTTTATGCATGTGTCCACATTTGTTCCACTTTTGTTCTATTCACATTGTAGGTGACTGCTTGCACAAAGTTACTGCTCTATGTGTACCTGATGTTGTTATCTCAATTTTCCAGTGAAGAAGGGAAGGCTGCAATCCCATGCATACTGACCTGGGAGTAAGCTGCTTTGAACACAGTGAAAATTACCTTGAGTAACCAGAATTTGGTTTCGGGTAGCTGCCTATTTTTACCTGTAATGTATACATCTTTCTACAGTTGGAAGACTCCCTGGGACCCCTCCAACCCACTGGGAACCACAATGCACTGAAAATTAGCAGCTGTTGTTATGATTACCACTATAGCAGTTGTAGCTAGAGAAAAAAGAGATTTCTTTTTCTTATCTAATAGAATTATACAGTTTCAGATTTTTTTCTTGATTGAGTTGTGGTAGACAGTTTTGTTGACTCCTAATTTATTATGCTTATTTTCAAGTGTGTACGAAGGTAGTTGAGTGTGTATCAATTTGGAGGCAAAATAGCCATCTACAAAATAAGGATATGGAACCCCGAACAGAGACATTGCTGTTAGTGGGTGAGTTTATACTACAACATCCTGTTATACAGTTATGTTTCATTTCATCTTGTTATATACTCAAATTGCTTAAAAGATTAAAAACATGTTGAGAGGTCAGGCAGCTGAGAATTTAATGTGCCAGAAAGTTGCTAAATACATCACTTCTTAGGGAAGTGATAGGTATATAGCTGACTGGATAGCTCAGTGGTTTGGGGATCTGGCTGGAGAACCAGAGGTTGGGAGTTCGATTCCCCACTGTGCCTCCTGTGAATAGATCCAGCCTGTGTGGCTTTGGGCAAGCTGCAGAGTCCCAGGATGCCCCCAAAAGAAGGGAATGGTAAACCATTTCTGAGTACTCTACCTAGAAAACCCTAAAAAGGGTCACCGTATGTCAGAACTGTTTTGATACACAATTATTATTATTACAGGTATATGGTTGGAAAAGAGGACTCACACAAATTCCATTTGCTGCTGTATAATTACATTAGATGATACAGTTAGTGCATCAGCAAAAGTGTAACTCCTTTTACTAATAAAAGCCTTATGATCCCAGCACAAACTTGCCTCTGTCTTCATTTTGTAGCATGATTTGCTTTTTTGTGTGATTGGTCAATAGGAAGCAAACATGGACTTTAGCTGTAAATCTGATTATACTCATGAAGGCATTTCCTGGAAAGAAAACACAAAATATTTACAAGCAAATTATGAGTGCAAAAGACAAGCTTTTGGGCGAGAAGGAACTAGAGAAACATGGCAAGTGCAACCTGATTTTAATGGACTAAGTAAGCTAACAACTTCAAAGGAAGTGGTACCTCTTTCTGGAGATCTAATATGGGGTAGTGGATTTTTCCATCTTTTGGAATGTTCACATTTATTAGTAAAGAAACAGTAAATATTAGAAACGACCATAACCATCTAGTGATTGCCTTCCAAAGGAGAATGAACTGCAGCCTTGGAAATTCTCACCTCTCAAAGAAGTACGGCAGAGTAAAAATAAATTATAAGAAAACCATAATTGCTAGCACCTTGAATTGTACATAGAAGCTACTGGGTACCCTGCATTGTTGCTGCAGTATGATATCATATGGTTTCCCAACATCCTGTACCTGACAGAAGGTATTCTGTTACAACACGGACTAGCTGAAGCTATACTTTTCAAGAATATTATCACATAAAACATGTTATCTTAAGTTGATTATGAAGTTACAAAAGTATCAGTGACAGTTGCTCAATCTCTTTGTTTGTTTGTGTGTGTGTTTGTTTGTTTGTTTGTTCTTACACCACCTTTCTCCCCATAGGGGACCCAAAGTGGTTCACAACAATTAAACTATAGAATGATCACAATTAAAAACACCATAAGAGGTATATTAAAACAATTGAACATGTATATTAAATATCAATATTATACCCACCATAAAGGTAAAAGGTAAAGGTAAAGGTAAAGGTTCCCCTTGACATTTAGTCCAGTCATGTCTGACTCTAGGGGGCGGTGCTCATCCCTGTTTCCAAGCCGTAGAGCCAGCGTTTGTCCGTAGACAGTTTCCGTGGTCACGTGGCCAGCGCGACTAGACACGGAACGCCGTTACCTTCCCACCGTGGTGGTACCTATTTATCTACTTGCATTTGCATGCTTTCGTACTGCTAGGTTGGCAGGAGCTGGGACAAGCGACAGGAGCTCATTCCGTTGCGTGGATTTGATCTTACAACTGCTGGTCTTCCGACCTTGCAGCACAGAGGCTTCTGCGGTTTAACCTGCAGCGCCACCATGTCCCTTTATACCCACCATATAAAACATTAAAAAAACATTTTTAAAAATTCAATTAATATAGCATTCCTGAGAACCTCACTTATTGCTTAAACATCTGCCTGAATAGGAAGGTCTTTGCCTCACAATGGAAGGGCAAGAGGGAGGAGGCCAACTTAGCTTCATGGGGAGACACATTCCAAAACCTGGGAGCAGTCACTTAGAAGGCCTCACTAAATGCACTTAGAAGGTGATGAGAAGGACCTCACCAGAAGATCTTAAAAGCCCAGAAGGCTCAAATAGGGTATTCAGATCCTTCTGCTAGCCTGAACCCAACCTGTAGGGCTTTATGGATCACTGATTGCCAGCCTGGAAACAGACTGGCAGGCAGTGAAGCTGTTGCAGTAAGGGAGTTATATGCTGTCTGTAACCAATGCCAGTCAGCAGTCCAGAGTGTTACTAAGGCATGCGTCACTGTGGCCAGATGGGACATCTGAAGGAATTGGCACATCTCTATTTTCCATATCACTGTAAGTTAACAAATTACTTCTGGTGATAGCTGCCATGTGCTTAAATCTGTTTCACATCCAGGATAACCTCCAGAGTACGTATCTATTTAACAACAGGAAGTATCTCACAGTGTCCCATGCTCGGGACTGATCAATGGCCATCACTCTTACTTTGAATTCAACATCAGCCTATCTCCCACCCCCAATTGTTTTTTGTGTAGTGTGGGTTTATGTTGTGGATAGGTTATTATCTTTATTCTCTTAATTGGTGTTAGCCACCCAGAGTAGTGCTCTGTTACTAGATGGGTGAGATAAAAATGTAATAAATAAATATATGTATATATAAATAGATACCCACATCCATATAAGCAGAGGAAGCTGCCTTTAATCAAGTAAAACCATCTAGCTCAGCAATATGTACACACATTAGCAGCAGCTCTCCACAGTTCCCCAGGAAGTCTTCCCTGGCTCTTTCTGGACATGTCAGTGACAGAACCTGAGATGTTTTGTGTGCAAAACATTTACCTGTTAAGCTACAGATCCTCCAATTAGATATAGTTGCCCAATGATGATTAACAACTAAAACTGCTGTACCTCAACTGTGTGAAAAGAAAGATAATAGTGTAATAGTGTTGATTATCTCACCAATATGTTTTCATGGGGTTATTACATCATAAATAGAAATGCACCCTGAGGTTGCAATGACTGTCTATACCAGTGGTTCACAACCTTGGGTCCCAGATGTTCTTGGTCCAAAACTCCCAGAAGCCTTCACCACTAGCTGTGCTGGTCAGGATCTCTGGGAGTCGTAGTCCAGGCATCTAGATAGACATGTAAGCATGAAAATTTTGTAAGAGAAGGGTGGGAAAAGTGTGGACCTCCCAGATGCTGAGTTATCACTTGTACCACTCAAGAGGTATTTGAGATCATATTACAAATATCCATTGGCTACTGGAGCACACCAAAGAATTTCAGAAGAAGATCATGCTTTATAAAATATAAGAAAGCCTTTGTGTGGATCATGAGAAACTATGGGTTGTTCTCGAATAAATGACTGTGCCTCAGCACTTGATTGTCCTGATGCATAACCTGTATTATGAACAAGAAGCTATAGTTAGGACAGAATATGGAGAGAGAGAATGTTTTTTATAGGCAAAAGTGTCAGACAAGGGTGCATTTTATCCTTTTATCTGCTCAATCTGTATGCAGAACATATCATGTGGAAAGCTGGACTAGATTCAGATGGAGAAGTGAAAACTGGTGGAAGAAGCATCAATAATTTAAGATATGCAGATGACACCATTTTACTAGCAGAAAGCAGCAATGACTTGAAATGATTTTTTAGTGAAAAAAGCAAGTGCCAAAGCAGGACTGCAGTTGAACATTAAGAAAACCAAAATCATGACTACAGAAAAACTACAGAACTTTAGTGTCAACAATGAAGAAATTGAAATTGTTAAAGATTTTGTATACATTGGTTCAATCATCAATCCAAATGGAAATAGCAGCCAAGAAATCAGAAGACTGACACTCAGAAAGGCAGCACTGAAGAAACTAGAAAAGATAATCAAGTGTAAGGATGTGTCACTGGAGAGCAAGACCAAGATCATCCACGCTCTTGTACTTCCAATCACCATGTGTGGGTGTGAAAGCTAGACAGTTAAGAAAGCTGATAGGAAAAAAATGTTTCAAATCTATCTCTGGAGGTAAAAATGTTGACGCAGAGGCTGTCCAACTTTGGGCACATCATGAGAAGGCAGGATTTTTTTTGGCGGGGGGGAATTAATGAAACTGAGAAAAGTGAAAGTCAGTGGGAAAAGAGGAATGCCAAATATGACATGGACTGACTCCCTAAAGGAAGCCACAGGCTTGAGTTTGCAAGAACTGAGCATGGCAGTGGAGGACAGGACATTTTGGAGATCACTGATTCATAGGGTCACCGTAAGTCAGAGGCTACTTGACAGCAGATAACAACAACAACAACAACAACAACAACAACAACAACAACAACAACAACAACAACAACAACCATTCCTCATCATTGGCCTGGGTGACTGGGGCTTCCTGTTATTTGAGTCCAACAACATCTGAAGGGCCACAGCATCCTGAGCTGTGTTGTAAGGTCGCATTGACAAGTTTAAAACTGATGCAAATTAGGTGTTGTATGGTGAGACAACCCATGGATTAGGAGAATAAAATAACTAATGTATTAAAATATGTTAAAGACAGACCAACACAGGCTTTAAAGCCTAGGAAAAGATAAGTACCAAGGAGCTACACCAAACAAGTCTTCACCTATCATGATATCAAGTGGGATGCTAGCTGAGCTTCTACAGGAAGAATATTCCAAAGATAAGGAACCACGACTGAAAAGACCATGTCCCAGTTGACCACTCAGGGGGTTCCGAAAAGGTCTCTGAATGTTTGATTTACAGTGCTGTGAATGATGGGGAAAGGAGGTTGTCAATCCTGGCTTATTGCTCCTCAAAACAGCTTGTCTCCGTCAGTTTTTTTCCAGGCAGTGTTTACGTCTGGCCTCCAGGGGAAAAAAGTAGTTGAACAGGAGCTGATTTGAAGGAAAAAGCTGCAGGCAGAGGAAAGGTTGTGCAGATCCACCCATGGTCCACTTCAGAGAGCCTTCCCTTGTGCTACTGCAATGGGAGTGGACCTGTTTTGATACATCATTTTGCTACTACCATGTTTCGTTTGATGGTTAGATGGCTGGAGAACAGGTGAGGGATTATAGTGCAGTAGCAAGAACATAGGTTTTGTACTCAGAAGATCACAGGCTGAATCACATTTCTGGCTAAAAATAATTTGGCAAATGGGATGAGTGAGATGGCCACTGTTCCCAGTTAGAATGAAGATAACAGCACAAGTAGATTCTGACGTGATATAAGACAGCTTAATATGTAGCTAAAAGGCAAGATGAAAACAATGATGAAGTAGTGAAAGGTAGACTTAAACGAGTGTTCAACTCATGTTCTGTGCAAAACTGCCTTTCAGTGCATGCATGGTGCACTCCGAGACCCTGATGTTAATAGAGTTGCCAGGTCAGCATCTTTCTATTCCCTGGGATTCCAGAGTCAAAACCTAAGTTAATGTGTGTGGGTTCTTTGCCATGTCACAGAAACTGATCTCTTTTTTGAAATCAGAAAATAATATATGTGTGTGCATACTTGCACTTGTGTGATGAAAAAAACACACACCTCACATCGTAGTGAAATGGAGCTCAACTCGTTGCATTGATCCCACAGACCCAAGAGCACTTCTTTCTCCAGTCCCCCTATTGGTCCAGACTTTTGGTACACCAACACTGTGCAAGTGCAATACACGTGCAGACAACTTTGCACTAAACCATTGAGTCAGGGAACCAGCTGGGAATGGGTGGAGGTGGTGCCTAGGTTTTAAAGCTATCTCTCATGCTTAAAAATTGAACTATCTTATCCCATGGTGCTGGTTGCCTTGAGTTCAGTCTCCTCACCTGGAGAAGCAAAAACAGTTCCCTAATGTTTCAGCTAGTATCATGAGACTTTGGCAAACCTGTATATTAGTGACATGATGTCTGCAAAACTTTATGGGCAGTCTTTCTCTCCCCATTCCACAACACACACCCACACACCCACACACCCACATGTTTGGAGTGGTTTTTGGTGGATATAAAAAGTAACACTTGCCCCTATCAGCACTCTGTTTGCCATTTTCTATGAACATTATGTCCATCCTACTTAGAGCTGCTATTGCTAATACTGTTTACCTGTCCGACTAACCCTCATTTTTGCTTGCCTGGCTGACTAATGCTCATTTCTGGCATATTAGTTCTTTCCAACAGTCTTTGTTCATGTCAAGCCTCCTGCATGTTGGAATTATTTTTTTCTTGTCCTTATTAACTTTTTACAGCATGTTTTTCAGCTGTGGCTAAAATCACAGTGTTAATGAACCAGCCACAATCATCACTTTTAGTTATCTAGCAGCTTTAATGAAGCATAATTAAAATTAAAACAACATGGCTTGAAAGAGCTGTACCAAATTTTTGAATATATATGTATATATATATAAGCTCATAATGAAATAAAAGTTATAGTTTATGCTGGTTTTCATTATATTAATTACTGTATTTCTTTTTGAATAGCATCAGAAATGTGGGCATCAAAAACACCCTAGCTTCCTTTCGAGGGATATTCCACTAGTCCTTTGATTAAACTCACGCAAGAAATGGAAGCTACATGTCACAGTGAGAAACTGCTTTGAACAACTGGCATATAATATTTTTTGTCTCGCATGAGAAGCAGTCTAATGAAGAATTATGGTAGATTATATATTTCGTTTAGGAAGTAACTGTGAACATGCCTGTGGATGTTTACATGCTGAAACCCTTCTCTGCTCCTTGAAACCTTATTTTCTTATGACAGTCTGCTTTTTTGATAAAGAAATGTAGTCTATAACCTCTGTGTTGTAAAGAAAAGTTTTTATGTGGGGAGATGCTATACAAAAATTAGGTTACTAAAGGCCATTTGATCACTATCACAAATTGATGGGGTTTTCCTATGTTGCTTTTATCCAGTAGACTTCACATTATAACTAAGTTATTTGTTTTAAATTGCAGGCATTCTATTTAGTCATATGTGATGACAAATCCTTACCTCTTCATAAAATAAATCTAAACTCCAGCAGCAAAAATTAGATAATGTCGTTTTAATGTCACCAGTAGATTTTAAGTATGGGATAAATCAATTATTGTAATCGCAGCTCTTGTGTAAATCACTAAAGGAAAACCAACCTCAGGATTATGTGATGAATCCTTGACAAGTATTCAAGGTTTCAGCATATTCCCAGTAATGAGGATTAAGTACTTGCTATCTTCTGAAAGAAAAGTTTTATTCAGTTACTAAAGAATACAGTATGTGAGTAATCATTAAGAGGACAGATTAACCAGGTACTTTGCAAAAAAAAAAAAGTTATTCAGTACAATATCTGCTGGAAAATCAATAATAGATATGTCAGTTCTTTTTGTAAAAATGAAAAAATTAAGAAAATGATAAGGTAACAAAGAAGCTTAATGCTATATTTTTAAGAATGAAGAGGAATTATAATGTTATCATAAAATAACATTATAAAATATGTTGACACATTTATGCCATTGGGGGAGGAAACTGTTCTTTCCTGAACCAAGAACAAACAATGATTTCTGAAATTCATGAACAACTCAGTCAAGTTAAAATAAATCCTGATTCTACACGAAGGGACCAGTCTATTTTATTCATTGCAGCTCCTCACAATTTACTATAGATAGATAGATAGATAGATAGATAGATAGATAGATAGATAGATAGATAGATAGATAGATAGATAGATAGATAGATAGATAGATAGATAGATAGATAGATAGATAGATAGATAGATATGGAACAAATTTGGTCTGAAGTTTCAAATTTGTGAAGAAGCAGTAAATTTTCAACACACACACACACACACTTCTACATTTAATTGGATTATAGGCTTCAAAATAGAGTCACTTTACATTTTACATTTAGTGGAATGCTAAGTACAGAACCAGTTGTCCGCAAGAAGATGGCTGATGGAGCAAAATCATTTTATTGTATCATCGTTTATAATTTAATTATTAATGAGAGTCTATGCTTTAACTGTCAGAACATTTTTATTAAGGTCTGAAATAGGTATTTACAGGTGTATCCCCTTTAGAACGTAGCAATATATTCACTTCACTATATATATCTTTGTAATCCAAGTACACTTGGGTTTTATCATGAAAGATTTGTTTTGTATAAGCATTTTAAATTAATGAATATGACTTGACCCTAGGGATCCTTTCTGTTAATTGGAAGAGGGTTTTAAAATACCGTCCCAGTTTTCCGTTTTCTTCTTCTGACATACAGTATTATCATAATGCAAAATTTAAGTCTGTCACATAAGGAAAATAATTTACATAGCTATTTGAAGTGTTCTTTCCTTTTCAAAATGATACTACTAGGTACATGGATACTTTTCTTTCTTTTCTTTTTTGCATGCTTACAGTTACAGTTTAATATGATCTGTGGTGTAACAGTATTTATAAACTCAGTGAAAATGCATACCAGTTCTACAGATTTTACCATTTAAAATGTAAATGACATTCTAAAAAGAATTAGCCACTTAATGGTTTCACAGACTGAAATAGCACAAAAATATTATTCAGTATTAAAACATAAATGGCAACAATGCTAAATATGGGGAGAAATGTTACATGAGAATCATAACTGGTTTAAATGTACTTAATTTTAGAAAGCTAAAAGATAATGCCAGAAATTCATTGGTAGAACCAATTTTACCCATAGCTCTCTATACACAGAATATTTATGCATTTGTCTGGCTGCTAAATTGTCAGATTAATTTAATTTAATTCTTCATGCCATAGATTCTGATTTTTTTATTATCCCACACTAAGTGCTATTGTTCTTTATATGACTGGGAACCAAACGCCAATATCTGATGAGGTTTCTAGAAGAGGGTATAACTATCAAATAAAAGATGAAGAGTACAATAGTTTGTAAAAATGTACTCCATCTAATTACCTAAAGAAATTGTTTGCAATTATCAAGGGTAACCGATTAACCGAACCGCACCAAGATGTGCATTGTTTAAAAAACAGTTATGTTTCTACTGAAATATCTATCTATCTATATATTGAAGCACAGGAAGATACATTCAGACTGCTCTGCATTATGACTATATGTGGTAGAACAGAAATTTGCAGGAGAAGTCTGGCATCTGGTGGCTAAGAGATAAAATGGCAGCCATTTTAGAACAGTGAGAATGCATTCTACGGTGCATTTGAAGTTCCACACAGTATTTTTGCGTACAATTGGTTTAATTTTCCAGTTTGAAGCATTTCCACACCCTCAAAGATATGTCTGTTTCATCAAAAGAGTCACCTTAAAATACTTTTAATACTTGAGGAAGGAAGAAACAAAGCAAAGTCAGGATTGTTTTTAAAACCACCTCAAGGTTCAGGAAGGTGACACCAAAAGGAGGAATGCTTAAGGGTCTCTAGTCTTGAAAGTTGGAGTGAATTCCACAGACATTCTGCAGCTGGAAAAAAAGAGATAACATTTACACAAATTCTATACGGCTGAAATGGTTTGCTTTTTAAAATGTTTCATCTGTCTTTTTTCCACCTCCAGTATTTTGAATTGTGTAAGAAAGGCAGTAATGAAAGAATTAGAAAAAATCGTAAAGTGTAAGGATGTGTTGCTGGAGACCAAGACCAAGATCAAACACACTCTTGTATTTCCGATCACCATGTATGGATGTGAAAGCTGAAAAGTTAAAAAAGCTGACAGGAAAAAAAATTGATCCGTCTGAAATATGGTGCTGGAGAGGAGTTTTGCAGATACCCTGGATTGCCAGAAAGATGAACAAGTGAGTCCTAGATCAAATCAAGTCTGAACTCTCTGGAGGCAAAAATGTTGAAACTGAGGCTGTCCTTACTTGGGGACATCACAAGAAGGCAGTACTCTCTATAAAACACAATAATGCTGGCAAAGGTGGAAGGCAGCAGGAAAAGAGGAAGATCAAATACAAGATGGGCTGATTCTCTAACGGAAGCCACAGGCTTGAGTTTACAAGAGCTGAGAAGGGTAGTTGAGAACAGGACATTTTGGAGATTGCTCATTCACAGCGTTTCCGTAAGTCAATGGCCACTTGACAGCACATAAAAACAACAACAACAACTCTATTCTAAACTATAGAATGCACAAGATATATTGAATTCTTGATTCTATGTTAACACTTTGAATTTTTCCACAGTTCCTGTTTATAAGCATCTGCTATCACATTTCATTAAAATCGATGCTACAATCTACACTTTCTTCCAGAACTGTTGAGTTTAGATGAGTAGGTTTGAAAAGGAGAATATTTTTGAAACAGGCATGGGTGGAAATCCCATGTTCATCCATTACAATGTTAGCCAAAAGAATGAATTACTATCACAGGTAAAACAGCAGTATCCATTTCTGTGGTTGATACACCAGTAGAAGTATACGTAGCAGGTATTTATACAGGAAAAAATGTGAAGAGAAGAGAAATTATTTGGAAGGATTTTTCTCTTGTGATGTAGATGTATCATATTTATCTGAGACGTCAGAAAATAGAGTTCTGGTTCCCAGTGATCCCACACTAGAGTGCTTTCAGGTAAGAAGCAAAATGGAGCACCCCAAAATACAGTAGTGGTTTCTGCACACTTGGAGACAGTCAAGGTAGGCTGAATTATATTATTTGGAAATTAAAAGAAAATGGAAAATGTGTGAATGCTCTAAAAATAAAGTAAAAACATAACAGCCCAGTAAGTAACTGTGTGCAATTATTTTCAAAGGTGCTGAAGGGGTCAGCTGGCAAATAAAAGTAAACTGGAATACTGTATTTGCGGGGGTGGCGGGTTGGGATACCTTTGCTTGATGCCAAATGTTATATTACTCCAGAAGGGGGATTAGAGGAAGAACAGGAGCACTCCTGTTAAGAACTGGGCATCATACCCTGCAGCATTTTGTTGTCTCTATTCTGAAAATATGATTCTTTTATTCCCAATATTTTTTCCCGGTAAGCTTATGAGGAGTTACCACGAGGTACATACTTAAACCCCTTCACAGATTGCTGCCTTGTCGTGGCGAAGGGGCTTGAGTAATTCAGAGAAGCTATGGGCTATGCCGTGCAGGGACACCCAAGACGGACAGGTCATAGTGGAGAGTTCTGACTAAACGCGATCCACCTGGAGCAGGAACTGGCAAGCCACTCCAGTATCTTTGCCAAGAAAACTCCATGGACAGAAACAAAAGTCTAAAAGATATGACGCTGGAAGATGAGCCCCTCAGGTCGGAAGGCGTCGAACATGCTACTGAGGAAGAGCGGAGGACAAGGACAAGTAGCTCAAGAGCTAATGAAGTGGTTGGGCCAAGGCCAAAAGGACGCTCAGCTGTGGACGCGCCTGGAAGTGAAAGGAAAGTCCGATGTTGCAAAGAAAAATACTGCACAGGAACCTGGAATGTAAGATCTATGAACCTTGGTAAGCTGGATGTGGTCAAACAGGAGATGGCAAGAATAAACATTGACATCCTGGGCGTCAGTGAACTAAAATGGACAGGAATGGGCGAATTCAATTCAGACGATCACCATATCTACTATTGTGGGCAAGAATCCCGTAGAAGAAATGGAGTAGCCCTCATAGTCAACAAAAGAGTGGGGAAAGCTGTACTGGGATACAATCTCAAAAATGATAGAATGATTTCAATACGAATCCAAGGCAGACCTTTCAACATCACAGTCATCCAAGTTTATGCACCAACCACCAATGCTGAAGAGGCTGAAATTGACCAATTCTATGAAGACTTACAACACCTTCTAGAACTGACACCAAAGAAAGATGTTCTTCTCATTATAGGGGACTGGAATGCTAAAGTAGGGAGTCAAGAGATAAAAGGAACAACAGGGAAGTTTGGCCTTGGAGTTCAAAATGAAGCAGGGCAAAGGCTAATAGAAATGGTAGGGACCTTACAGAAGCAGAAGACATCAAGAAGAGGTGGCAAGAATACACAGAGGAATTATACCAGAAAGATCTGGATGTCCAGGACAACCCAGATAGTGTGGTTGCTGACCTTGAGCCAGACATTCTGGAGAGTGAAGTCAAGTGGGCATTAGAAAGCATGGCTAACAACAACGCCAGTGGAGCCAGTGGAACTATTTAAAATCTTAAAAGATGATGCTGTTAAGGTGCTACACTCAATATGCCAGCAAGTTTGGAAAACTCAGCAGTGGCCAGAGGATTGGAAAAGATCAGTCTACATCCCAATCCCAAAGAAGGGCAGTGCCAAAGAATGCTCCAACTACCGTACAATTGCACTCATTTCACATGCTAGCAAGGTTATGCTCAAAATCCTACAAGGTAGGCTTCAGCAGTATGTGGACCGAGAACTCCCAGAAGTACAAGCTGGATTTCGAAGGGGCAGAGGAACTAGAGACCAAATTGCTAACATGCGCTGGATTATGGAGAAAGCCAGAGAGTTCCAGAAAAACATCTACTTCTGCTTCATTGACTACGCAAAAGCCTTTGACTGTGTGGACCCCACAGCAGTCAAAGGCAAGTTCTTAAAGAAATGGGAGTGCCTGACCACCTTATCTACCTCCTGAGAAATCTATATGTGGGACAGGAAGCAACAGTTAGAACTGGATATGGAATAACTGATTGGTTCAAAATTGGGAAAGGAGTACGACAAGGCTGTATATTGTCTCCCTGCTTATTTAACTTATATGCGGAATACATCATGCGAAAGGCTGGACTGGAGGAATTCCAAATCGGAATTAAGATTGCCGGAAGAAATATCAACAACTTCCGATATGCAGATGATACCACTCTGATGGCAGAAAGTGAGGAGGAATTAAAGAACCTCTTAATGAGGGTGAAAGAGGAGAGCGCCAAAAATGGTCTGAAGCTCAACATCAAAAAAACTAAGATCATGGCCACTGGCCTCATCACCTCCTGGCAAATAGAAGGGGAAGATATGGAGGCAGTGACAGATTTTACTTTCTTGGGCTCCAAGATCACTGAAGATGGTGACAGCAGCCACGAAATTAAAAGACGCCTGCTTCTTGGGGGAGAAAGCGATGACAAACCTAGACAGCATCTTAAAAAGCAGAGACATCACCTTGCCGACAAAGGTCTGCATAGTCAAAGCTATGGTTTTTCCAGTATCGATGTATGGAAGTGAGAGCTGGACCATAAAGAAGGCTGACCGCCGAAGAATTGATGCTTTTGAATTGTGGTGCTGGAGGAGACTCTTGAGAGTCCCCTGGACTGCAAGGAGAACAAACCTATCCATTCTGAAGGAAATCAACCCTGAGTTCTGACTGGAAGGACAGATCCTGAAGCTGAGGCTCCAATACTTTGGCCATCTCATGAGAAGAGAAGACTCCCTGGAAAAGACCCTGATGTTGGGAAAGTGTGAAGGCAAGAGGAGAAGGGGACGACAGAGGACGAGATGGATGGACAGTATCATCGAAGCTACCAACATGAATTTGACCCAACTCCGGGAGGCAGTGGAAGACAGAAGGGCCTGGCGTGCTCTGGTCCATGGGGTCACGAAGAGTCGGACACGACTTAACGACTAAACAACAACAACAACATATTTAAAATATAGCAGATGACCCAGGCAGACAATCATTACTGCAAGAGCTTTAACAGAATGCAAGACTAGTATGCTCTCCATTCCAACTAACAAGTCCCCCAAGGTCCCAGCAATATGAAAAGGGATTCTCCAGGCATAAGTTTTTAAAGTGTTCAAAAACAGTCCACAAAACAAAACAAAATTAAAATCAACAATATCAGATAATACTTATCCTAAAATTTAGCTGTAAAGCTGAATTCAAAAGAAAATAGTTTTTATTTTAAGAAGAAAACATACTTCAGGTTTAGTGGTTTGCTTCTAAAACAGAAAAAAAAAATCTAGTTAGGAAAACAGAAATCAAGCTTGCCACTCCCTTTGTCTTGAAAACAGGCAGTGGGCTTTCAGCCTCAAATCAGAGCAAACCCAGAAAAAACAAACCCCAGCAAGCCTGCCTAATATAACCCCAGAAGAGGAAACACCTTCCTCAGAGTTATTTCCCAGTATTTATAAGGCTGAAATCCTATAGCTTAACATACTAAGTCGCAACTAGAGTAGGCCCATTGAATCAGTGGGAATTTGGAGAGTCAACTCCTCCTAAGTCCCATTGATTCAATAGGCCTACTGCAGTTGTGACTAAGCAACATGATTTCAGCCACAGCCTCACAATCATTGGGGATTCTCCTGGAATCTCATTGGTCTATCCTTACCAGGCATGTAAGGTGTTTATCTCAATTAAAGACTGGTTCTATACTGAATAACTGTTGGATCAAAACCTTTAATTATGCCTTTGTTCTCACCTTGTTCATAGTGCCCATATTTTTCCTCTGCAAAGTTCATATTTAGCATTGAGTAAAGTCAATTACTACAAATTTGTCATTGCACCTTTGATCCGTGCACTAGTCATAAGAAAATATCCAGCTTCAAACTAAAATGCTGTGTTTATATTAATAGCTCAGAAAGGCTACAAATGGAAGATGGCCTCATTCTGTACCCCTCCCTCTGCCATTCCATTAGTAAGGCAGGATGACTGCCTAATAAACGTCCAAATTTCCAAATCACTTAATGCATGTTATATACAGTTGAGTAGTCGTTATTAATGGCTCAACATGTTTGGTTTCATATGAAATTCCATTGTATGGAAATGGGCCAGGATCCTCTTCAGCCGAACTGCCTTCAGAACAAACTGGAGCAAGCAGAAGCCCTGTCTGCTAAAAGGAGTCGTCTTCATTTCGTGCAATGTCAAATGGAGATCTCACATTATGGCAGAGGTGGAGATTTCTACTTCACCAGTCATGAATGATATTCTGGACAGCATCACTAGGATTCTGTACAGGTTCTTTATTCAATGCAGTAACCTGGCCATGTCACATGTGAATAGGTTATCATGGCAAACATATGTATTTCTAAGTACGTATTGCAGGCCTTTCCCATGACAGTGAGAAGTTGCAACCCCCTGTTAAGAGCAGGAGTCCATGGAGGTTAGTGCCTGGTGCAGAATACATGGGGTCTAACAACTAGGGAAAGTGCAGAGTTGGAGAGTTTGGAGTTTGGGGTAGATAGAGAGAGAGTTGGCGGTTGAGGGTGGATGAAGTGGGATGTTTGGTTAAGAGTTACATTGATCGTACCTTCATCACCTGAATTAATAAACAACTTCTATTGGTTCTATTTAAAATGACACATAGCCTGGACCTATATTATTAATAGTGAATAACGTTGATGTAATCAACTGGTGGCAGCTCAACGACACATAGTCTGCGCTCTTGCTTGATGAAACAACCAAGGGGCAGGTGAGAACATGACAAATTTTCTGAGAGTTGGTGAGATTGGAGTTTGAGGGGAGTTGAGAAGGGAGGTTTTGGGAACTGGGAGTTTGGAGTAGAGAGAGAGAGGGTTGGTGGTTGAGGGTGGATGAAGTGGGATGTTTGGTTAAGAGTTAAAGACATTGATTGTACCTTCATAATCTGTATTAATAAACAACTTCTATTTGGTTCTATTTAAAATGACACATGGCCTGGACCTCTATTATTAATAATACTTAATGTTGATGTAATCAACTGGTGGCAGCTGAAAGACACGTATTGCTTTTCTACTGTTGTATTACTTGATTATGAGGATGATTTGCATTTTCTGTTTTTTTAAGCATTGTGGTAATGCAAACTACTGTGGTGTTTTTTAAGATTAAAAGCAGTACAGTGGTGCCTCGACTTACGACCATAATCCGTTCCAGAAGATGGACGTAACTCGAAATGGTCGTAAGTCGAAGCACCATTTCCCATAGGAATGCATTGAAATGCAATTAATCCGTTCTGGCCGAAGAAAAAAATCACCAAAAAAAAAAAAAATCACTGTAAGACTCACTGGAAACGCGATTAATCCCTTCCGGCCGAAGGGGGGGGGGGGGGAGAAAAGCAATCAAGCATGAAAGACTCATTGGAAATGCACAGAAAACAAACGGAGCAGATCGGAAATGCACAGAGAAAAAAGGGGGCAGGTCAGAAATGCAAAGAAAACAAAGGAAAAAGCAAGGAAAGCATGCAGGACCCATCGGAAATGGGGGAAAAAAACCTAAAGCAACCAAACCCCCCAAGACCCATTGGAAATGGGGGGGAAGCCAAAAAAACAAACCCCCAAGACCCATCGGAAATGGGGAAACCCCCCAAAAAAGCAACCAAACCCCCCAAGACCCATCGGAAATGGGGGGGAAAAGCCAACAAACAAACAAACCCCCCAAGACCCATCAGAAATGGGAAAAAACACTCCAAAAAGCAACAAAAAAACCCCAAGACCCATCGGAAATGGGGGAAAAACCCCCCAAAAAACAAACAAACCCCCTAAGACCCATCACAGCACAGAAACATAACTGCCCCCAGCCCAAAACCACGCTGCAAAAACACCCAGAACAGTTTTTACAAAGCAGAAAACAGCACCTTACCTTACCAGGCAGCCCGAAGCCTCCTCTGACGCACACTCTCTAACTGCTGGGGCGAAAGAGCTACAAAGAAGCAGCCTCGTCGCCACCTACAGTTAGAAATTTGAATTTCCCGCCTTTTTTCCCTGCCTTTTTCTGTTTGTAAGTGGAAGCTCCGGTCGCAAGTAGAAGCAAAATTTTGCGCCCGGAGCTGGTCGTAACTCAAAATGGTCCTAAGTAGGGACGTTCGTAAGTCGAGGCACCACTGTATTAAAATGTCTTAAAAATGAATAAGATGACTTAACATCAGTACCTCTGTGTGCTGCTTATCAGAAGCTTCCTTGAAATACATCTGCAGTATCTGGTGCATTCCTTGTGTGCTGGGACAATGAAAGACAGGGGAGGCCCAAGACATTGTGTTGCCTGATGTGAAGGACAAAATGCTCTCATCCCAGTTCTGTGTACAGAAGATGACCGGATTAGGAGTCAAATATCAGTTCAGGGTTGGGTTGGGTTGGTTATAGGTTTTCTTCATGAAGACTGAGAGATATCTTTTACCATTCCACTCCTTGCCTTCCAGACTCTTCCAGTTGGGACAACTCACCAACTCTGCCCAATGGTAGGATCAATCCAGGTGAACGTCCCTGGTGGAGGTAAGCAAGGGACTACCCACTCACTCAGAGACAGGAGAGTGGATTCAAGCCAGTGCAAACACTTTCAAGGTCTCCATGAGAATTTAATAGACTTTATCGAAGGGGCAAGATATCCTTTGCCAGAGCAATGCCAGATATCAAACAGGGCATAATCTGTCCTGTCATAACAGTACTGTATTCATTTCAATGCAAAACCTCTTGAGAATCCTTCAGAATTGAAAGGCAAGTTGGAAATCATATCAATTAACAAATGCCTTCTATCACTTTCCATTGATCCATTCATTTTTCCAGCAATGAAATATGTTAGTGTTTAATATCTCCCAGCTCCAATAATTCGTATTCAGCACCTCTTATCTGATTCTCCTGCAAAGTGTGGACTAGCTGGATTTCATTAACTAGTGCATGAAATTAAGAATTTGATGCTAATACAATATATATACAGTCTGTGTGCGTGCGTGTGCGTGTGTGCATGCGTGTGTGCGTGTGTGTGTGTGTGTGTGTGTGTGTGTTTGTGTGTGTGTGAAAAATGGATCTGATTTTGACTGTTAGCCTTTTCTCAATACAGGTGTGGGTGTGGATGGGTGTTTGTCTCTATAAGTACTAATTGGATTGATCCAACTCTTGGAACAGTTCCATGTTTTGGATCACAGCTCCTAGAATGTGCAGCACCCCAAAAGGAACTTCTTCCCAAATGGTGGTCTGATCTGGCTTATACATGAAATGTGAAACCACAGCTGTTCTGGAGTTGGATCATTAGATGTACGTAAGTGACAACAGGATAATATATTAAAAATTTGAAGCTTTGTTAATGGAGTCTTCAGCTGCTCAAAGTATGTTTGAAACATTCAGTCTGGCATCTGCACAGTATAAACAAGTGCTGAGGCTGACAGGAAGCCTATTGATCAAAAGGTGATATATCCAGAACCAACATACTGTTTACAGTAAGTTGTCAGTCAGTTGAATAATGATTTAGCCATTTACTTGGAAAATCCTTAGAAACTGAAGTCCAATACACAGACACTAGCTCTTCGTTATGGCACCATGTTGCCAAGATTAAGTCCTATAAAGTATCACACACAAATTTTATTGAAACTACTGTACAGTGCTTTATGTGTGGGATACAGAAGCACATAAAGTATCTCACAGTCAATTTTGTAATGAATGGCCACCCACTACTTATTAAAGGTTCCTGTGTGAATGTTCAGCCTCTCAGAAGCTATTGCAACTCTGATGTATTTTTTCTAATAGTTTGCCACCAACCAAAACATGTCAAGAAGATATAAGTTAGGGTGAATGACTTAATACTAAACGTAAGTACTATATCATGGATGATGAGATTATCACAGCATCTATCTATCAAAAGGTGTGTCACCCAGTAGTTGACTGATCATGAATCCTTAGCAAGTTAGTAGCATGGACTCTCTGGAATTTATTTCCTGAAAAGTATTACACTAAGCTGAGCAGAGAATTTGTGGCAAATGCTTTTTTTTTTTCTGGAGGACTGAATACAACAGAGCCATCACACTTAAGAAATCCTGATTTGGGCCAACCATAGATGCTTTGACTTAGTTAAGGAGTCCACATCTATAGTGAAATCACACAGCTTTGCTGAACTCTCCCCAGAAACTATAGGGACTATACATACCTGAGACCCATTTTGCCAGCAAAGGAAAGGAACTGCCTGAATAATGATAAGCATTATGTCTACATTGGCAATTGGCATTAACCCATTATAGTCAATTGAGTTATCAGTTAAGCTCGACACTTGGTAGTGGAAGTGGGCAATTTAATTAGTGTTTAGCTTATCCTGAGGGTTTTACATGAACGTTTCTCCATAATATGTCAGTATTAACATTTAACTGAATGGGACAGTGAAGAGAAGGAAATTTTGCCAGGTGAACAATCAGTAACAACAAAATAAGGAAAGTACTCTGGCTCTTTTAGAAATGCTGTCAAACCAGTTCATGTGTGGTTTCTTAAGGGCTTTTAAGGGTGATTGTTTCAGTAAAAGATCTCACCCTCCCACTGGTTAAGACAATAAGCATCCGTATTACTGATACCAGACATGTATTTCTGGCCAAAATCATTAGTTACTCATGCTGGCATACGGCAGTTGGTATAAATCTCAACAATGAATACTTGAAAATTGAACAGTTAGAATGCAGACATTTGCTATTGTACTTGAAGTCACATAACCTTGTGCACGACAGCAAATGCTCATACTTAGCTCCTGATTTGTGGCCATTTGCCACTGAGATTTACACCAATAGCATCATACCAGCATAAAAAATCAATAGGACTTTGGCCAGTATCTATGAAATTGATGGACTTCAGAAATTCATAAACATATCTGAAATATATGAGACGGCCCTACAGGAAACCAAGAAAACAAAACAAAACAAAATAGGACAACTTTCTCCTCCACTTTACAAAACACTTTTTAAAAGTGCACTTTTATTCAAATATACCGAGTCACTGAAATTCAGTTCTACAAATACAAGAATGTTTTTGATCATACAAAAAAGCAAAGGTAAATATTCACAGAGACCTCTTTTGCATGAACATATAAGTATCTCTTTAACTTACAATGAAAAACGAGAAAGCATCACACAGTTGATGTATTAAACCAGAAGACAGATGTTTGTAAACTGAGAGAATTTTAAAATATGTCACAGATTTAATTCTGAAATATATTTATTTGATGTCAATAAAAATGTAGTTAGTGTGGTTGACCAGGGTTTGGAATATCAAAGATTCAGGTTCAAACTCCACAGAACTATGAAAGTCATTGTGAGTGAACTTTGACTAGTTCCTCTCTCTGAGTCAGACCTACTTGACAGGATGTTGGTGAGCATAAAGTAGGGAATAAAAGAGCCAGCTACACTACTTTGGGAACATTGGGGGAAATGTATATAATTAAACAATAAAACAGTAATGCTGAATAATATGCAGATCTGTATCTAAATTCCAGTTAGGTAACGAAAATAGAGATGCATATTTAAAATTCTGGTTTTTATTTAGGAGTTGCTATGTGAAAGCTAATGTGGAAATCTTGCATGATTAGGATCACGTGTTGTAGCAACATTGGAAACACCAGATTCAAGACCCATATTTGGCAGAACGCCTACTCCCACCAAGGTCTACCCGGATCACCCGTGCGAGTCAGGAGGTGAGGCTGAGGAGCTTGATGCCGAGGGAGGCCCGTAGGGAAAGAACAAGAAATCGGGCCTTCTCGGCGGTGGCTCCTCGCCTCTGGAATAATCTTCCTCCGGAGATTCGTGCTGCCCCTATGCTGGGTATCTTTAAAAATCAATTAAAAACATGGATGTTTATACAGGCCTTCCCTCCAGTCAATACCTGATCTTTTTATCTTTTCTATTTATCTTTATTTTTTGTTTTATAATTGTTATGGAAATTATTTTTGTAATAATTTTGTGATTTTATCTGTTGTTTTATGTTGTTTGGAAGCCGCCTAGAGTGGTCGCAAGACCAGATAGGCGGGGTATAAATGAAATAAATAATAATAATAATAATAATAATAGAGCTGTGAAATGCACAGGATAACCTGGGTCAGTCTTTATATCTGAGACCTTCTTCATAGGGAAACAAAATAGAAAGATAGTTGTGTGTTCCCTGAGAAAATCTGGTAACAGTCTTGGGGAATGCTTATATTAAATTGCTAAAATATAATTTAAAATGCAATATATATATAAAGAGGCCTCAGGTTGAGTACTGCAACACTTGATTAGGGGAGGTAGAACAGGATGGAAAAGTCTCAAAACCTGATAAGTTCAGGATAAACGTATTCTCTATATTTTCTGATAGGGGGATTGCCATGTTTCTATGTGCTTCTGCTTCCAACCAGCACAGGAGCCCCAAAACACTGGTCTCCATTGCTTTTTCCCCAAGTGGCATCGCTTTATCTTTAGAAATGGAGAGAAAGACAATACGTAGGTTCTACATCCTTGGAGACAAACACAGATGTCTCCACATTTCAAACTGATGCTTTGGGTTTGCAATCTCCATCTTAGAACCTGACTCCTGAGACTTCAACATTTTCCTAATACTGGCTGAAATCCACTTAGCAGGTTCACAGGCAAATCCCCTATATTCTGCACACTTATTTTAAAATGTCATTTTTGTGCTTTTTGTCATAATTGTCTGTGCCTAAAGAGCAGGAAACCTCTCAAGCAGATGTGATACAAGGCTATATTATTACATACAGAAATCTATTTACAAAATAAGCAATAATAATAGCTACATGCCATCAAGTTGAATCTAATTTATGGCAATCTTTTCAAGAGGGAAATACACAGAAGTGGTTTACCATTCTCTTCAAGAGGCATTCCAAGATGCCTCCCAGGACTGTGCAGCCTTCCTAAGACCACACAGGCTGGCTTTTCTACAAGATATGGTGGGGAATCCAACTCCCAACTCCTGATGCCCCATCCCATTGAGCCAGTCTGCAAGACAAATATCTACACACATACAGTAAGCTGGACACCAGTGAGTGACTAAGCCAGCCAGCCAGCTGTATATAGCAAGCAATGTAGTGTCAGCTACAAGACCTTGGAGAGCTCCAAGCAGGCAACTGTTTCCAATATCAGTGCCACTGTAACTCAGTTGGTATATTCCATCCTTCCTAAACCAGATTTGTCTCTATGCTTTTCATGAAGATTGGAATTGGGATACGAAGAATACTTACTAAATTCCTTTATAGCTTTGATATTAGTTGTCTCAAAACATCAACAAGGAATTTGACAGCCTTGTAAGACTCCTGCCAAGAGTGAGCTGAAAGGCTTCATCAAGGTCTCCATAGGCACACACAACAAACACAAAAGGACTGGTTGGTTGTTAAGAAAGATACAAAAAACCCATTCCAGGCTTAACATTGACAAATGTCTGTGAAATAAAACAGCATTTTTGTGGTATGTTTTGCTTTCTCACTGTATTGTTTTATTACTTTGTTTATTGCTTTATTTTCTGTGAGAAATAATTTGAAAGTGCATTAAAAGCTCAAGTAATTGTCACAGACAGGGAGAAGAATGGTGCAATTTCTAGTCTATGTCTGCCACAATGAGACAAATGAGTATTTACAACTCAGCAGTGAAAAGCTTTAAGACGGGGTCAGATTTGTGCAGAACCTGGAAAAGCTACTTATGGAGTGGGGAATGATGCTCCCGCAACACCCAGACCTGGGAGATTTTGGCCATTGCAGCCTCAAAGGTAAAATTTCAATCTCTAGGTCTGCGTGACTTTTGCTGAAACCTCCCAACATCTCTGTTCCGGAAGTAGGCCTGGCCAAAGTCCAAATGGAGCAAAGACAGAGAGTTTGTTAGATGTCATTTACTAGATTTTACCTTTGTTCTCTAGGTACCTTCAAATGAGGATTTTTGCAGCCAGAGGTGCAAGTAAAGGGGACAGGATTGCAGTTGGAGATTGATAAACAAATAGTCAAGGAATACCTTACTACCTTGAACAAGTTCAAATCTCCAGGGCCAGATGAATGGCATCCAAGAGTATTGAAGGAACTGACTGAAGAACTCTCAGAACAACTGTCCATTATTTTCTTGAAATCATGGGAAATGGGTGAGGTGCCAGATGATTGGTGGAAGGCTAATGTTGTCCCTGTCCTCAAAAAGGGCAACAAGGAGGAACCTGGGAACTACGGACTGGTCAGCCTAAAATCAATCCCAAGGAAAA
The DNA here is from genome assembly GCA_037013535.1 of Intellagama lesueurii. Classification (NCBI taxonomy): domain Eukaryota; kingdom Metazoa; phylum Chordata; class Lepidosauria; order Squamata; family Agamidae; genus Intellagama; species Intellagama lesueurii. The sequence goes on along the minus strand of JBAJHW010000001.1, from coordinate 320,163,888 downwards.
TTCTGGAACAGATTTTAAAGCAGTCCCTGTCCAAGCACCTAGAAAACAATGCAGTAACAACTAGAAGCCAATGTAGATTTGTCAAGAACAAATCCTGCCAGACTAATCTGATCTCATATTTGATTGGGTAACCTCCCTGATAGACAGATGGAATGCTGTAGACATAGTATATCTGGACTTCAGCATAGCTTTTGTCAAAGTGCCTCATGATATTCTGATTAGCAAGCTAACTAGGTGTGGGCTGGATGGAACAATTGTCAGGTGGATACACAGTTAGCTACAGAATTGTACTTAGGGTGATGATAAATGTGTCCTTCTCAAACTGGGTCCTGGGCTCAGTGCTCTTCAACATTTTTATTAATGACCTGGATCAGGGGATACACGGAATGCTAATCAAATTTGTGGATGACACAAAATTGGGTGGAATAGCTAATACCCTGGAAGACAGAAACAAAATTCAAAATGATCTAGATAGGCTGACCACAAGCTGAATATGAGCCAACAGTGTGATGTAGCTACAAAAAAGGCAAATGCTATTTTGGGATGCATTAACAGAAGTATAGTCTCCAAATCCCATGTGGTACTAGTTCCCGTCTATTTGGGACACCACACTTCAAGAAGGATGCTGACAAATTGGAACAAGTTCAGAGGACAGCAGTAAGGATGATCAGGGGGCTGGAAACCAAGCCCTATGAGGAAAGACTGAAAGAACTGGGCATATATAGCCTTGAGGAAAGAAAAAAAAAAGACTGAGAGGAGATATGATAGCACTTTTCAAATACTTGAAAGGCTGTCATACATAAGAGGGGCAGGATCTGTTTTCAATCATCCCAGAGTGCAGGACACGCAACAGTTGGCTCAAGTTACAGGAAGCCGAATTTAGGTTGAATATCAGGAAAAACCTCCTAACTGTCAGAGCAGTATGGCAATGGAACCAATTACCTTGAGAGGTGGTGAGTTCTCCAACTCCGGAGGCATTCAAGAGAAATGTAGACAACCACCTGGCAGATATTCTTTTTATTTGTATTTCTGCATTGATCATGGGGTTAGACTCAATGACCTTATAGGATCGTTTCAACTTTATTATTCATTATCGTTATTCATTATTCATTAAGTGGTAGGTTCCTATAGCCTGGAACCTACTACTTCATTGCCTTTCAATCAAGAGTCATCTTTTTGGTTGTTTGTGTGGCCCTCAGGGGACCCCGGGAGCAGAATGTTGATCCTGCCCACCCGTTTTGTGGGACACTGTGACCAGAGATGCCTCCGGCTGGCTGTATAGCCCCAACCCAGGGTCCCAAGAGAACAATATTCCTGCCCTCCTGGGAGAAATACAACAGACATGTCAGAGCCCAGACACTGTGCCACACAAATTGAGGCATGGTTGGAGGCTCCACCTGAGGAGGCCCCAAGACCCAGAACAGAGCCGGTTCCCAACAAAACAGAGCCAATTCCCACCAAAATCAAACAGGGAACACCCAGGAATAGGGGTCACTGGATTGGCCCCAGAACACCGTCTAGGGAAGAAAACAGAAGCAGGGGGCATGGGGATTATAAAAAGAGTGTTGGAAGGGGCAGTGGAGCAGACTAAAAAAAGAGCTTTGCAGGAGAGATACCGGACGTGATGGTAGAGGAGGTAAAGGATCCAGAAGAGGAGGAGGGGAAGGGATTTGGGAGGACACAAAGGAGGAGTTGGGGGAAGCATTCTGCATGGAAAGGGCAGATAGTGGAGCCCCTAAACCCAACCAGGAGTTTGATTACATGGTCATGGAAGACCCCTGGACTAGAGAGTTGGTGGAGTTGAGGGTACCAAAGGGCGAAAGGCCAAAACACCAACCTCCCTGCCCACCTCGTTGCCCCAGCTACTGGGGTGAAAGGCATGTTGACCTCAGACCTGGGGGGGAATCAGGAAGAAGAGCTGACCCCAATGCAACTGTGGCACTGGAGGTTACAATGACAGAAGGCTTGCCTCTGCTGCTACCAAGAGAAGCAGTGATGGGTGTCGGAGAAATTGGAGAAGCTGAAAATTGGGTCACTGATATGTCACGTCCTGTGCTCTCATTGTGGGTGTATCAGCTCTTCCTTCTAAAGGCCCAAGTTTCAGAGGACCCTGGTGCTCAACGATAAAACTACCAGACAACTCACACACCCCAGTGAAGTTAATTGGGGGCATTGCAGAGATCAAGACTGTACTAGAGTTAACAGAGGTCATCAATCCTAGGGCCGGATTACTTTTTAACTGATCTGTTGTTCAGCCTTCCTCCTGTTGCATAAGCTTGTCTGGACTCTATGGGTGTTGGGATGGAATAGGGGCTACCTGCCAAACCAGGAAGAGCAGGTAGGGCTCACAGATGCATTCTCAGCAGCTGGTCTATGTGAATGGGGGTGTCCATCTGTGCATGAAAAATAATGTTCATGAAACCTACAGAGAGAGAGAGAGAGAGAGAGAGAGAGAGAGAGAGAGAGAGAGATTGTGAAATGCCCAGATGGTGGTGGTTTCCCAGAAAGAGAAGCCCTGTCTGGCCAGTAGTGGAATTCCAGCAGTACATCAGGAAACCTGTCCAGCTTGGACTATTTGTCCAGGAGACTGCTCATAGCAGGAGAAAAGCATCAGTAGCCTGGGAGAAGAGCATTTCCATTATCATGTGGCTACTACATAGGAGTGAAGGCTCTGCCACACTCTAGTAGAAGGATGCTGCTATACTGCAACTGGGACAGATGAAGTCCCAGAGTTCCCAGCAAGCAACTCCCTTCAGAATTAGTGGGAACACAAGCCCAGGCTGTGTCTGGGCATTTAGAAGGGAAGGGTGAGGTTCTACCCACTTCAGACGTAGGGAACTCTGGATTAGGTCACTATTGTTCTAACCTGTCGTAGGGCCTAGTGGCGAGAACTCATTTGGTGAGTTGGTTACTATCAGAAGATATGATAATTTAAGCCAGGGGTGGGTAATGTGAAACAGATGTGTTCCCTCAAGCGTCCCCTGACTACCTGCCCTTGCCACCACCAAAAGCAGTATTTTTTTTAAAAGGCAATATTTTGTTTTCAAGAGAGTTGAAAATGGCATGTTGGATCCTTTCGTGCCATTTTGACAGTAAAAATGCTGTGGCCCTGTTGGGTGCATCATCTATCACCTGATCACAGCAGCTACACTGCTGATCACTTCTTGAGGCAAGGGATGAACATGCTGTTTTCTAAGCACCGAAACCACAAAACCCTTCTTGTTGTTGTCATCATGGCACCAGATGGCAGCCTGATGAGCCAAACAGACTGGACAGGAAAACTCACGCCTTCTACACTGCTAGGTGAAACATATGCATTCATACATGGACAGACATAGATATGTATCTCCTTATACAGTGGGCCCTACCATGAGGCAGGATGAAACAATTGCCTCAGTAACGGTCCCACAACTCTAGTATCCCCCTCTCTTAACAGGGGACAGCTTGTCCTGGTCCCATTAGACTAGCCTGCTGCCTTCAGGTGTGATGAAGGACCTGTGTTGAAGTAAGTCACAGCTGCTGGTCCAGCTGGCCTCTATACATGAAATGGAGGGAGGCCACGGCCCCGTGGTCTTCGGCTCACCTAGAGAAAGCTAGCTATACCTAACTGTGAGTGAGACGCACTGAACGGAAACTTTCTTCTGAGTAAACATCTTTTGAATATGGTTCTTGCGAAGTAAAAGATAGTAGGAAGGTTCTATGCCTCGTTGATGTAATTGTCCTTGGAGATATTCTCACAAGAGTCTCTGAAGAGTCTGGCACCTTGGAGGTCATATCTCTAATTGAATGCAGAGGTGCCTTATTTTGGCTTTTATATCACTGAATATGATTAAACTGCTGCTGTTGTGCTAAATTTCAAAGATTATAAAAAATCAGGAGAATTAAAAAGGTCACTGCAGTATTTCATTTCAATAGCAAATCTGTGGAATAATGTTGTACACGTGCATAGGGGACTGCTTTGGAAAGAGACCTTGCCTCCGCTTGCCTTCCATTTGGGGAACTCAGCCTAGGTCTCATAAAATAAGAAGACCAGATCGATGTGTGATGAGCCCAATCTGAGGAAGTGGGGAGTTTTCCTGATCCCATACCCTCCTTGGAACACTTTTCGTCTGCACCATATCAGAAGGAGAAGGCATCGGAATATCAGACGTCCCCTTCTAAGATGATAAGGTAGTTAGTGGTGGATCATACGTTTACAGATACTGTATATTTCTTCCCCACGCTCTTCACTGGATAATGGGACATGCAGTCTAACAATTCTAAAGGGCACCACAGAATTAGAGAATTGGAAAGGACCCCAAAGATTATCTAGTGCAACTCCCTTTCAGTGCAGGAAATCTTTAAATCATCAATGATTTTCTATACCTTGCTTGGTTTGTTCATCAATGCAAATAAAGACTCCAGCCAAGAAAAATAAAAATACTGAGACTTAGAAGGACAGGTAGGAAGGAGCTAGGAAAAAAATCATTATGAGTAAGGATGTGTCAGTTGAACAACAACCACAATCATTCACTTGAAACATGGTATTGGAGGAGAGCTTTACAACTACTATGGACTGCCAAAAAGAGAAATGAGGTGCTAGATCACATACATCTTGAACTCCCTCTAGAATTTTTAAACTAAAGCAATCCTATTTGGGACAAGATGAAACACAATGGAAAAGACAATAATCCTGGGGAAAGTATAGTTTCCAAATTGTGAGGTACTAGTTCCTCTCTATTCAACACTGGTTAGGCCTCAGCTGGAATACTGTGACCAGTTCTGGACACCACACTTTAAGAAGAATGCCAACAAACTGGAGCAAGTTCAGAAGATGGCAACAAGTGCAGAAGAGGGCATCATGTTAGACTACATGTCCCATTATCTAGGGAAGGATGATCAGGGGGCTGGAAACCAAGCCCTATGAGGAAAGACTGAAAGAACTGGGCATATTTAGCCTTGAGAAAAGAAAACTGAAGGAAGATGTGATAGCACTTTTCAAATACTTAAAAGGTAGTTGTGCAGAGGAGGGACAGGACCTATTCTCGATCATCCCAGAGTGCTGGACACATAATAATGGGCTCAAGCCACAGGAAGCCTGATTGAATATCAGAAAAAGCTTCTTAACTGTTACAGCAGTACAACAGTGGAACCAATTACCTTGGGAAGTGGTGAGCGCTGTCACGCTGGAGACATTCAAGAGAAAATTGGACAACCATCTGTCAGGTCTGCTTTGATTTGGATTTCTGCATTGAGCAGAGCAGTTGACTTGATGGCCTTATAGGTTCCTTCCATCTCAATTATTCTATGATTCTATGAAAAGTAGAAGACAGTAGGAAAAAAAGGAGACTGGACATGAGATGTATTGACTCACACAAGGAAGCCATGGCCTTTACTTTGCAAGATCTGAGCAGGGCCCTTCATGATACGGTAGGTTCTTTTGGAGGTCACTAACGCATAGGGTTGCCATGAGTCAGAAGCAACCTGAAGGCACATGACAACAACAGAGGGTGGCAAGAAGCATTTTGCTCCCGTTTCTGTGCTCCTCTTGACTAGTTTGCATTTCATAAACAAGAGGTTACTGCTGAATGGGAAACAGCACATGTGAAGAGGGCCTTCGGTTTTGTTTAATCCAAGTAGAATGATTCTCTGCATTGCATTTGCTCTCCACTCAGCCCCACAGTTTGCTAGGGTGTTTTCAATCATGCATATTTCATCTTGATCTAAGAAACACTCCCATGACATTAAGTGACAAACAGGATAAGGAAGGATGTGAAACCACAACGGCAGTCATTATAAATGTTGATAGACGTATCTGAAGTCTTATCTGAAGTTCATCATGTTAAAGACATGTTTTACGTTATATAGCTCCTCTTAGCATATCAATCTAATAAGCACCAAATGAAGCTAGAGACAATGCTGTTATTTTTCAAAACAGAGAAAAATTATTAAAAATGTGATAATTATACTGACAGTTTATATGCTCAGTCTAATCAACCGAGCTTCCAATTTGTCATAATGTACACTCACTCATACATTATTGCTTAATTATAGCAACACTTCTGTTTGGAGAGAGTGTCAATCACGTCAATGCCCATCATTTTTCTTTGTTTGCTTTTAAAAGGCATATTTTAACTGAATGAAAGGTTGCTATATTACATAGAGTTAACCCTAGCCTTCTTTCCTGCTTATGGGAAACTTGACATTTCTGTTTGCAAGGTTCATGTCATATTGTTTAATCATTTTTCCCCTTTTCATTGTGTATTCTGTTCTTCTGATCAGTAATTAGAACTACCCAGTCAATCAAGAAGTACAATCTAATGCCTTTCTAGTGTGCAAGGGAAGGATGATAGTACAAAAATTCAGAATTTTCCTAAGAATAAATAGAGAAATCAAGTAAGTTCAGGACTCACCTGCGATTGTCTCAACCCACCCCTGGGACAGAACACTTGGGAACCATTGTGGGAAAGGGCTTTATCTCAGTGTTAATGTTTATGATTTTCCTTAAAAAGATCTCTGTTCTCACCCTTTGCATTTCCTGTTAAAAGCTTTGAGTAGCAGGTTATGTGAAAGAGGTCTGCTCAGGACTCTGGATTATTCTGCTAACCAAATTAGACAATATTGGTCTAGATCAGTGGTTCCCAACCTCAGGTAACCCAGGTGTTCTTGGACTGCAACTCCCAGAAACTCTGGGCAGCACAGCTAGTGGTGACGGTTTCTGGGAGTTGCAGTCCAAGAACACCTGGGTTACCTGAGGTTGGGAACCACTGCTCTAGATGAACAAATGGTCTGATCAGGTATAATAGAGCACCTTCCCATGTTCCTATGTTATAGTTGTAGCCTCGCCTGTTATGGTAAGGTATAGATTCCCCCAGTGCTGTGGTAAACAATAGCTTTGGATACTCATGGTTATGTTTGTACACAGTTCTAGCCCAGACCTACGTATGTATCACACTGTGGTACATCACTACACATTGAGAGCCAGTATGATGTAGTGGATAGAATGTCAGACTAGGATTCAGAAGAACTGGGTTCAGACTCCCAATGAGCTATGGAAACTCACTGAGGTAACTACTGCTTGAATATCTCAGGTACCTCAAAAACCATATGAGAGTCACCATGAGTTGGAAGTGACTTGACAAAACGCAACAAAAATAACCAGTGAAGAAGATGTAACCAAAATTCCCTCTAAGGTACACACCTATGTGTGCGCACATGACTCTGCCCCTCTCTGTGCAGGGCTCCTCTTCTGTGCACCCACAGTGATAGTTTCCAGCCCCTTTGGTTCTGATCATGACAGAACCCCATAGGGAGGATGCAGAGTCGTGTGCAGCAGAGTCATGCATGCCAGGGGGAGCCCCGCCCAGTAGGGCTGAAAATGAGAGAGAACGTTGGATAGAACTGTTTCATTGTACTCCATCAGAGCAGAGGAATTTCTGGAGAGATCACTTAGGCAGGAAGGTGCATTTAATGGAGGTCTAGGGAAACCTGTGGACCTCCAGATGGACTTACTTCAGCCTGAACCAACATGGCTAGTGATCAAAGGTGATGGATATTGTAGTTTAACATGTGGAGGATCACTGCCGTTCTTCACCTCTGACTTACAATAATAAGGGCTTGGGAAGAGTGTGCAGGTAAATGAAGACCACTTCAGCTACCTGAGCCATAACAAAGTAAAATATTTTAATACTTGCATCTCACTGACTGACTGTCTGACTGACTAGCAGAACTACCAAGTTTCACAAGAATTAGAAAAACTCTCAGTGTTCATCCTCTCTACTCTTTATCACTCATGTGCATGCATTTTTTTCCTTCTCCCTTTGTCTTTCTATTCTTTCATCCTGGTGCTTGGACAGTCTACTTCTTCTTCCTCAAGCTTAACAGAGAGCAGGGCCCTCACTTTCTCCTTCTCCCTCCACCCCCTCTTTTTTTTTTTAATTGTTTGAGAGTTTCAGGAGCATCCTTTAGTGAAAAGCACTGTTAGAGGTGTCTAGAGGTCCTCTGGATAATTAATCTGACTACATCTTCTTCTCGGTTGGTTAGGGAAAGTTGGAAAAGTGTGCATCTAGTAGCTGAAGATAGTCCTGTAGATCAGAGAGAGATGTTAATTAAGTGAAATTAATTAATCTATTAATTAATCTATTAAGAAAAACCAAAATGACACGGAGGTGCACACTGTGAGGACCCCTTGAGTGTCTATGCCACATGTCAGGTTTCTGGGATTCACAGGCTTGGAGCTATGGTGGGGATAGAGACGCACATTCCTTTTTATTATTGTAGATTACATTTATATCCTGCTGTTCTTCCAGGAAATGGCACTCAACATAGCTGAATTCATATATTTGTAGGATTCATAAGAGGCTGTATGACTGTATTACGGCATCTTCATGTCGTGGTTTTTCCACACTCTAGGGCAATAGGATCATCACAATAGGATACACTGCATTTCCAGACAGATGACATCTTATGAAAACAATTAGAAGGCACTATTCAATTATTGTCTTCCCCCCTTAACTAATTTTCCACATGAAGAAAAAGAGTGGAAAAAACAATAGAAAAACAGGGGAGGGTTAGGAGTGGAAAATGGCAATATCTGACTCTGCCTTACAATTCAATAAGGCAGGTCAATGGCATTATATGATAGCCTTGTATGGAATTGTTCATAGTCAGTGTGGACAGTGCAAACACGTATGGTTGGTACAATGAATTCTGTGTCAGTTCCGTGGGTTTGACTGGATTACTTTCATTTTACTCCCAGGTCTGTGCCTTTAATTATGGGTTCTGAAACTGATGAGTAGCAGGCAGGTATATTTAAAGAAGACAGAGCAGATTGAGCTCTGCAGGGAACCATCTAAACACCATCAAGAGCAGAAGTTGGCCCAAGGATTGAGATGATGGCAAGCTGAAGCTGAAACTTGTAGATGAATTGTTGAAAGCGTCATTACAATTGCTGTCTTGTGAGTCCATCTAAGTATTTGACTTAATACTAATGATCTTGATACTGGTACTGAACCATAACTAATGTTACAAATTTGCAAAAATTAAAAGAACATCACCTAAAATATCAATGACTCCTAAGATCAAGGTCATTGCAAATGATATGGATCTTGTCTAACTGTTAGATAATTTAGGTGTAATTGAAGGATCTCTTTCCAGCATGAACAAGCTTCTAACCCTGGGTTTGCTTCCTGCTAGACTAAGCTTGAGTCAAGAATGTTGCTATCTGTTTCTACAGTATATCGGCTACTTCATTCTTATACTGCAACAGATAACGATTAGGTTTCCTTTCTTACTGAGCCTCATATAATTCCTCACTAAGTTATACCTTCCAGCCAAACAAGCAGAGAACGATCTCGGTTGTAGTATAAACATAAGGGATGGCAGTAGAAAGCATAATTTTCTTGTACATCAATTGTGCCGACCTGGTGCCTTCCAGATTCTTTGGCCGATATCAGGGATGGGCAAACTGCAGAGAGTACTGGACTGTGGTTCCCAGCATCCCACTGACTTTGCTTGCTAGACTTTATGGAAGGAAGTTGCAGTCCAATAACATACAGAGGCTGCACTTTACCCATCTCTAAATTATGTACAGTTATATCTAATGGTAGTGCTGTGCCAGTGAAAAATACTTCAGCTCAATCAAGACAGGGCACTCCATTTTCACTAATCTCTCATGCTCACTGCAGCTCCCTCCATTTCTGAAACATTGCTCCTAGGGTTATAGAATCCTCTGAAATCGTTGAGTATGGTTTACGAGCCTGCAGTATGTAGAATAAAGTAGTGAAAGTTCCTCATTATTGTGCAAAGCCACCATTCAGTACAGGGAAGGCCCTGCCATTATGTGGCGGGGGGGGGGGGACAATGTGGGACAATTTTGCTACTTGTCATTCCTCAGCAAGACCTGTGCCATACTGGAGAGCTGTCATTGCGATGCACAGATTAGAAGTAAGCAATTGCAAATAATGAAGTTACATATAAGTAGTTACAGTTTGGGTAATGAGTAACTTAACACACAGCACAATTAACTACTTTGCATAATTAGAGCAGCAACATGGTAATGGCAACCTAGTTGCCAAGAAGCAATGAAGCAATGGCATGTTTGAAGCTCTACTTAAGAGGTAGCTGCCTCCTAAATGGAGAGCAGCCGCCCTCCGACACGAAGAGAAGGCTGCAGTCGAATTAGCCATCTGCTTTCTGCTAGCCTGCTGAAAGAGCAGAGGAATTGGTATCCAGCAACTAAGGAAGACATTATAGCAGCTTTAGCATCCCTCACCCAAAAGTGGTGGTGGTGGTGGTGTTGATGGCAGCATGAGGGAATGAATGGTGAAGTGTGGCTGTACTACACTCACCCGTGAGGAGAAAGAGGAAGAGTAGGAGCTGGAGTCTTCTACAGTGCCTGACTATGAAGATGTTCAGAGTCACATCCTGTGAGAAACATGACAAGCAAAACTGGCACAATGTATTCTCAAAGGCTTTCACAGCCGGGATCTGATGCTTGTTGTGCCCTAAGTTCTGACTCCTGTCCTCTGAAGATGCCGGCCACAGAGACTGGCGAAACGTTAGGAAGAGCAACCTTCAGAACATGGCCAAAGAGCCCGAAAAACCCACAACAACCAAAACCGGCACATTCCAGAAGATTCTAGCTGTACACCGCTATAATTGCCATCTTCCTCCTCCTTAGAAGATGTATGGTGGCTTTGCAGTCAGTCTTCTCATGAGCATAGTCACTTCTGCATCTCCTTTGTAAGATATTGTTATTTCCTCTTTCCCTTTCCCCACTTGTCATTGCATCACATCTTTTTTAAAAAAAACAAACACACTTTGTTAAACCCCAGAATCCCAAGTTTTACCAGAATGATTAGTGAGGCTGTTGATCTGCACTGTGACCAGCTGAGGGCTCTTTGCTCTGATCTGTTCCAGGCCCAAGTCAGACCAAACAGACGTGATTCATTTAGTGTTCTGGCATTTGTCCAAATCCAGTGCCCTAATTAAAATCGATAGATAAATCAACTGAAAGTCAGTGAATCAATTAAAATGCCTTTATCCAACATTGTGATTTCTTGAAGGCCTGCAGGAATAGCGTGCTTCATTTTTTGCCCAGTCTCTAAGCCCCTGCTCCAGAATAATAATTTTTAAAAAATGGAAGTGTGCATTTCTTGTTTCTTTATTTTTTTTTTTTTTTTTGAATGACTGAAAGTGGCCATTTGGGGGCTTTGTGTGGCCCTCAGAAGAGTGTGAGGCAACAGATTGGGCCCCCAAGCCTCCTAAGTTTTCCTACCTCCAGTCTTGAGCCAGAGTAATAGAGGAGATGCTCGAGAGAGTCATTCTGTATTACAGGAATTCTTTAGGGTTTAAAAGCCACCTGAGTATAATACAGTGAATTTTTCTGATCTCCCATAGCTTGGAAATCAGCTTGCTCAGTTTAGTGATTGCGATCAAGAGTTAAACACTGGCTTTGTTTGTGTTTTGATTGCTCAGACACAATGCTTGGAAAAGACAGTGTGGCTGAAAATGCTAATGTGTTTTATTCTTATAATGATATGCTGCTAACCATGGTGTGTGATTTGACCCAGAGAAACCAAGGAACTATTGTTTAAGAAGAAAAGGAGCATACATGCATGAAAGCCAATGCTTTTGAATACATCGTAAACAGATACGATCCAAGAGTGTTTTTCTCTGAGACAGCTTGAAAACAGCTGGTTGGAGCCTGCAGGTAAAAGTGGTCAAGTTTTTCACCTTCACATTTACTCTCATATCTTCCCCCAGTAGATCATTTGCTGAGTTGAAAGAAATAGGAGGCAGACGAGATGCAGTGGTGCATGCCTGCTCAGCTTATTAAAATGGGAAGAAGGCAATATTTCACAAGAAAGAAAGAAAGAAAGAAAGAAAGAAAGAAAGAAAGAAAGAAAGAAAGAAAGAAAGAAAGAAAGAAAGAAAGAAAGAAAGAAAGAAAGAAAGAAAGAAAAAGAAAGAGGGGCTAATCCATCTGATGAAATTAACAGGCAGAGTATGTAGTGGTTTGAAATGATGAATGAGGTTGAAATAGTTACAGAGGCTAACATCTATTGGGATAATTACGCCAAGCTCTCAGGCTAAAATCTGTCTTGGAGGAACTGGGGAGACTTTGATGACTCAATTTCAACAGGCATGCTTATGAAATACATAGTAAAAGCTATTAAAACTGAATTGTTCTTGGGTGGTACTCAGGCTTGGGCGACTGACCCCATCAGCCTGTTTTTAATAAGCTGCATGCTAGCTTTGCTCCCAGAAGTGGTGGCTATGATAGCTGCCCGCCTGCTGTGTCTTAACCACCTTGTAGCCCTACACCCTATTGTGAACAATTATTATGATTCCAGAATGCATCCCATCTCCTATGTGTAAAATTATGTAAGAAGACTCTCTCTGCTGAACCTCTGCTGCTGCCTAATCTGTTCTTCCAATTTCAGATTCAGACTGCACATTATTAACCTGCGTATCCTGTTAAAGGGATAACACGCTTTACAGTCAATCTCCCGTAGTAGATTTCATTATCTATAAAACCTACTACAGGAATGAACTCATTTGGAAACATAAATGATCTGCAGAATTTGATATACATAGAAGACTTTGCAAACGGCTGGCCCTTAAGAAAGATTAAGTCATCGTCACAGTTGTATTGTGTACTAATCCACTGGTCCCCTGTGCCTATGTTCCATTTCTCATACATTTCTGGTCAGGGTGCCTTGGAACACATGTGTGCCTAATGGAGAACTTGTATCATTTCCCACAGTATTTCTAGTCTGCTTTGGTGAGTATTATAATCCCTCCCCCCATTTATTTTGACCCAAGAGTAGAAACAAACTTTTACCTTGTTAAGGATTTTTTTTAACCTGGCAACCAGTGCAATGTAATCATCATGTGGTTCTTTCTTAATTAGTCTAGTATCTCTGTGAGTGAATTTATGATGGTTGTTCCATTCAGCCAGTCAACCCCAGGTTTCTTTTATATATGACGATTAGTAACTGCAAATTGCTATTTACTATGATGAGGAAGTATGGCAGTGGCCTTTACTTTCTTTGCGAGAGGTCACAAATGTGCCATGCTGCTTGGGCCTAGTGGCCATGGAATCTTGGAGATATTTCCAGGTTCTCCTCACCAATTATCATGTTTATGGAGAGTATCACATTATCTATGGAAGTGCCACTCATTGACCATAGGATCATGAACAGCAGCTGGACAACTCAACACTGCTGTTGCTGGTACAGCATAAAAGGTCTAGCATCAGTACTAACCATCTTCTGATAACTACAGAAGGCCAATGAGTATTGTTCTCAATCCACCTGCTCTCTTCCTCTGGCTTGGTTGGTGTTGATTGAAACAAAACTGCGTGATGCCCAAAATTTTCATTTCCCAAACTTTTCCTGGAGAAATGTCAGGCCTTGGATTCTTTTTAAGGAGAAAGATGGGATAAAAATATTTTAAAAATAAATAAATCTAAAATGGTGGGCAGCTCATAGGATACCCATTGAAAATTGCAGCAATGCTTCCTCCAGTAAGTCTGTCCAAAGAGAACCATGTTGGTGTCAGGAAAAGTAGACGATAATTTGCTATGGTGAGGGACCTTGAATCTGCTGTTTGCCCTGAGCTTGAGCTAATTTGTGTGTTGAAGAGCTAGTGACACATTGGTTAAACTGCAGTACTGCAGCCAAAACTCTGTTCACGACCCAGGTTCAATCTCAGGTAGCTGGCTCAAGATTGTGCTCTCCCTGAGTGGGCGGGGCTTCTTCTGAGTCCCTGGGGGTGGAGCTAGCAGCTTAGCTCCATACAAGTGCTTCCAGCAGCTTTCAAGCTTAGTCCCCCCAGAGGGAGCAGAAGGAGAGCTGTGTCTGGGAGGCCATCCTTGACTGGGTGTGGGTTTTTTAGGTTTCTGTAAGTTTGTTTCTGACCGTGTGCTCTCAGTGCTCGGCAAACAGGGGTGATTACATGGTGTTTAGCAGGGGACTTTTAGGGAGAGGATCAGACTTCCTTTCTTCTTCTTTTTTTTTTTAATTGACTGACCTAATTGTTCAATATGGAGAGTGACAGAGTCACTCCAGTCACCTGCAACAGCTGTGGCATGTTTGTATTCTTGCTAAAGGATGTGCCTGGCTACAAATGCACCAAGTGCAAGTTGGTGGCCCACTTGAAAGATAAGGTCCAGCAGCTGGAGGCCCATGTTTCTAATCTTTGGATTACTAGGGAGCATGAAGATTTCTTGGATGGGGCAGTGAAGACCATCTTCAATACAGAACACATGGAAAACATCATTGAGGAGAAAGGCAGTTCACAAATACAGGAGGCAGACACGTGGAGGAATGTCATACACAGAAGGAGAAGGCCCAGGAACCTTACAGAGAGTTTGGAGGCTAAGGGAATCCAGGCTGCCCTTTGCAAAGATGGCAGCTGCAGCTTCCTTACCCTAAATGAAGCCGCAGCCGCCATATTTACAAAGGGCAGAGAGTCTCCCTTTTTACATGCCGTGGCTGGGAGGCCAGAAGGAGACCTCGGCAGCAGCCATTAAGGTAAGGGGGTGTCTGTGGAGGTGGGGGAGGGCTAAGGTAGGGAAAGGAAGGGGGTGTGGGGGTAGGCTGTGGAGTTGGGTGGCTGGGGGTGGTGGCTGCCTATCTGCCGCTGATCAACTGATCGGCGGCCGGTAGGCAGAATGGTGTTTTTCTTTTTCTTTTCTTTTTTAATAGGAAGGGGGTGTCAGTGGGGGTGGGGGAGGGCTAAGGTAGAGAAAGGAAGGGGTGGGGGTAGACTGTGGGGTTGGGTGGCTGTGGGGGTGGTGGCTGCCTATCTGCTGCTGGTAGGCAGAATGGTGTTTGTTTGTTTGTAATATGAAGGATGAATAAAAACAGGTAAATATCCGCCCCTTTGTATTCATGGGGGTCTCAGGAACCCACAAATATGAAGGGATGAATATTTAATTAATTGGCTATTGCCGTTGTGGCGAAATGCCTACAGGTGACGTCATTCCTGCCTGTCAGTCACAGGAGCTCTAGAGGGAGGAGCCAAGGATAGAGCAGGAGGGGCGGAACCACAGGGGACAGAGAGACAGTTAGACAGTTGGAACCTGAGAAAGACAGTTGAGAAGTTGGAGCTTAGAGAGAAGAGAAGAATTAGAGTGATCTGAGGAGAGAGTTAGGAAAGTGAATTAAGACCAAGGTTATTAGAGTGAACAAGCAGGAATGAGAACACCTAGAATAATAGAGATATTAAGTGATTGAAAGTATATAACACAAGCCTGAATATATGTCCCATCCTATCCAAACTTAATCAGACCCCTGTTACAGTGACTACGTGATTTACTTTGTGAAATGATTAATAATAAAAGGTTATCTGTTATTCAAACCAACTGATTCTGTAGTTCAATAAACCTGGCAATTGGCAGCACATGTGTCTAACACTCAGAGGTGGTATTAAGATAATAATACCTGGTGACAAGTGAGAAAGAAACAAGAGGGAGAGAACCTTTGTGAGGGCCACAACAAACACAGCCACAAGGGCGATCCCCACAGCCGTTTTTATATTCGTCCCCAACTCTATTCGTGATGTAACAGAGAGACTGACAAGACTCATTAAGCCCACTGACTCTTACCCCTTCCTTTTGGTTCATGTGGGAACCAATGACACTGCGAGGCATACCTTTCAGGACATCACAAAGGATTATGAGGATATGGGTAGGAAACTGAAGGACCTGGGTGCACAGGTTGTAATCTCATCTCTCCTCCCTGTTGAAGGACATGGCCCATGAAGGGAGAGAAGAATAATGGAGGTGAACAACTGGCTCCACAGATGGTGCCGCCAGGAACAATTTGGCTTCTTGGACCACGGTCTGCTATTTCACAAAGATCGTCTTTTGGCAGGGGAGGGGGTGCACCTCACAGCTGTTGGCAGTAATGTTTTTGCTAAGAGGCTCACAAATCTGATCAGGAGAGCTTTAAACTGAGTTCTGGGGTGGGGAGGGAGACAATAGTTTTCAGGGCAGAAATTCAGCAAGTGCTGTCGAGAAAAGCCCAGCAGGGCAAGTAGTACTAGAGAACAACAAGGGGAAGAAAAACACACATGGTCCTAAATGTCTCTACACTAATGCACAGAGCATGGAAAATAAACAAGATGAACTGGAACTCTTAATACAGCAAAATAAATATGATATAATAGGTATCACTGAAACCTGGTGGGATGAAACTCATGACTGGAATGTAGTTATTAGGGGGTATAAACTATTTCGGAGAAATAGACCTAGCAAGAAAGGAGGAGGAGTAGCTTTATATGTCAAGGATGTTTATACTTGTGAAGAGATCCAGGACTTAAATCCAGGAAGCCAGGTTGAGAGCATCTGGGTAAGAATTAAGGGGGAGAGAAACAAGAGGGATGTAATTGTGGGGGTATACTACAGACCCCCAAGCCAGCCCGAGGAGTTGGATGATGCCTTCCTGGAGCAGATGGCCACACATTCAAAAGGGAGAGATGCAGTAGTAACGGGAGATTTCAACTATCCCGATATATGTTGGCAGTCAAACTCTGCCAAGAACATAAGGTCCACCAAATTCCTCACTTGCCTTGCAGACAGTTTCATGCTCCAGAAGGTTGAAGAGGCAACAAGGGGATCAGCTATTTTAGATCTCATCTTAACCAACAGGGATGACCTTGTTAATAGGGTCAAAGTGGTGGGATCCTTAGGTGGGAGTGACCACGCTCTCTTGGAATTTGTTATACAGTGGGAAGGGGAAGCCAAGTGCAGCCAGACACGCATTCTAGACTTTAAGAAGGCCAATTTCAGTAAACTTAGGGAATTACTGGCTGTAATTCCATGGACAAAGATACTGAAAGAGAAGGGAGTTCAGGATGGATGGGAATTTCTTAAAAGAGAGATACTAAAGGAACAATCTAAAACTGTTCCAATAAGAAGGAAAAACGGGAGATGTCTAAAGAAATCAGAATGGTTGACTAAAGAACTTTCAACTGAGCTAAGTGTTAAAAAAAACATGTACAAGAAATGGAAAAATGGGGAAAACACCAAAGAGGAATACAAGCAAATAGCCAGTATATGTAGGGGGGAAGGTAAGAAAAGGAAAAGTGCAGAATGAACTCAGGCTTGCCAGACAGATTAAAAACAATAAAAAGGGCTTTTTTAGTTATACCTGCAGCAAAAGGAAAAACAAGGAAATGATAGGGTCGCTGCGTGGAGAAGATGGCCAACTACTAACAGAGGACAGGGAAAAGGCTGAACTTCTCAACACCTTCTTTGCCTCAGTTTTCTCCAAAAAGGAAAATAGTGCTCAACCTGAGGGGCGAAGAGCAGGTGATGTAGTGGGGGAAATGCAGCACAGAATAGGTAGAGAAGTAGTACAGGAATACCTGGCTACTCTAAATGAATTCAAGTCTCCAGGGCCAGACTAATTACATCCAAGGATATTAAAAGAGCTGGCAGAAATAGTTTCAGAACCATTGGCAATAATATTTGAGAATTCTTGGAGAACAGGAGAAGTCCCCACAGACTGGAGGAGGGCAAATGTTGTCCCTATCTTCAAAAAGGGAAAAAAAGAAGACCCAAATAATTATCGCCCAGTCAGCCTGACATCAATTCCCAGAAAAATTCTAGAGCAGATCATTAAACAGACAGTTTGTTATTACTTAGAAAGCAATGCTGTCATCACTAAAAGTCAACACGGGTTTCTCAAAAACAAGTCATGCCAGACTAATCTGATCTCTTTTTTTGATAGAGTCACAGGCTTGATAGATGAAGGGAACGCTGTGGATGTAGCATATCTTGATTTCAGTAAGGCCTTTGATAAAGTTCCCCATGATATTCTTGCAAGGAAGATAGTAAAATGTGGGCTAGACAGTGCTACTGTTTGGTGGATTTGTAATTGGTTGACTGACCGAACCCAAAGGGTGCTCACCAATGGCTTCTCTTCATCCTGGAGAGAGGTAACTAGTGGGGTGCCTCAGGGTTCTGTTCTGGGCCCTGTGCTGTTCAACATCTTTATCAATGACCTGGATGAAGGAATAGAGAGTATGCTGATTAAATTTGCAGATGATACCAAATTGGAAGGGGTTGCTAATTCCCCAGAGGACAGGATTAAAATTCGAAATGACCTTGACAGATTAGAGTCCTGGGCTAAAACTAACAAAATGAATTGCATCAATAGGAGTATAGTGTCTAGATGAAGGGGAGTGATAGTACCAATCTATTCTGCTTTGGTCAGACCTCACCTGGAGTATTGTGTCCAGTATTGTGTCCAGTTCTGGGCACCTCAATTCAAGAAGGATGTTGACAACCTGGAACGTGTCCCAGGGGAGGGTGACCAAAATGGTCAAAGGTCTGGAAGCCATGTCCTATGAGGAACGGCTCAGGGAGCTGGGAATGTTTAGCCTTACAAAAAGAAGGTTAAGAGGGGACATGATAGCCATGTTTAAATATTTGAAGGGATGTCATGTCGAGGAAGGGACAGGTTTGTTTTCCACGGCTCCAGATACTAGGACAAGGAGCAATGGCTTCAAACTACAGGAAAAGAGATTACACCTGAATCTCAGGAAGAACTTCCTGACAGTCAGAGCTGGTCGGCAGTGGAATATGCTGCCTCGGAGTGTGGTGGAGTCTCCTTCTTTGGAGGTTTTTAAGCAGAGGCTGGATGGCCATCTGTCAGGAGCGCTTTGATGGAGTTCCTGCATGGCAGGGGGTTAGACTCTATGGCCCCTGTGGTCTCTTCCAACTCTGTGATTCTATGATTCTATGACTCAGTCTTCCATCCTTCCAAGGCCAGTAAATTGAGTACCCAGGTTGCTGGGGTAGGTGGGGATGGCAATGTGTAGCCTGCATAATTAACTTCTAAACCACCCATAAAGTGCTTTAAGCACTATGGGGTAGTATATAAGCAGCACACTTTGCTCATATCATTATTATATGTATTTGGGTATGCATTTAAAATAAATTGGAGAACATGATTATAAAATTTAGTAGTCCAAGTATTGAAAGATTATTGAATGTTCATCCTTGTGTTAATTGAAATATGCAAAACTAGGTACTTTTCACATCAAAATGTGCACCAAAGGAGCTTTTTCCAAACTCTTCTCTGGATATAGAGGTCCCATTTCTAGTCATCATGGCTAATAATAATAGAGACCTGCCCTTCCTAGAACAGTCATCTGGATGCTACTGAATATTTCAATACCCTACCAGGGTTGGAGGACAGGAGTGGGGTTTAATTTAAATATAAAATACAGAGCTATACTGGTTCACCAGATCTGAGAAATGTTTCTTTGTTGACACACAACTCCCAGAATTCCCCAGTAAGCCTAGGGAGATTGGAAACGTTTGTCTATTAAGCTATGGCATCTCTAGTTGAGCAATGTAAGAGTGCACCCTAATTCTTTTCTTAGTTATTCCATGTCTGCCTCAAAAGAACAGATGGGTGTTTTCACTGATTGCTGCTAACCTGGCAGTCATATTTTTGTAGTTCATTTGCATGGTTTCAACATATGCTCAGAAGCACTCTGGTCTTTATCATCATCTTGTTCTAGAGTTCCTGCTGCAGTGTCTATTTTGGCCTTTAAATTTATGCATTGGCTGTCTCTCACGCACACACTATTTTGCAGTTGTGGTTGCCCCATATGATGGCAAGAGTCCATCCCAAGTGATATCACAGGAGGGTTTGTCTCTCAGTCTCAGACTTTGGTGCTGAAATCACAAGGATTGGGATGGTGATGTCCAGGGAAACCTAGTCCTTTGCCCTAATCCACAAAGATAAGATGATTACCATAAGTCATGATGGCTCTGATGGCTCCAGCATCAGAAAGCCAGATGTGCCCCAGTGCCTGCTTTGGAGTGAATAGAAGGAAAGAACTATTACACTTGAGTCTTGCTCATGAACCTACAATCAGGAACTGGTTACTAGTGTGGGAAAAGAACGCTGGACCAGACAGGGCTTTTTCAGGGCTCTTACATTTAAATTAACAACAACAATAAGAACAGAAAATAATTCTTACATGATGGATTAGAAGTAGCAAGTGTTAACGAAGGCAACACACAAGGTTGCTTGGTAAAATGCATTTGCTCTTTCCCCTAGTGTCTCATCGTTTCTTCCTGTGGAGATGGCAGCAGGCCTATATATTTCTGATCAGATCACCTGTCATGAGTTGTTCCTTTCATAATTGTTTCTGTAACCCACCATTATCCTTATGATTGTTCTAGCCCATTATCTACTTAGTTTTGCCTAATGCATGTGCCACAGGGAGAATGCGGGGGGGGGGGGGGGAGGAGCTGGATTTAATGCAGAGCTTTTAATAATAAGCAGATGAACAGAGTACCAAAATACAAACAAACAAGCCATTTAACATCCTCCCCTCCAGCAGGTATAGAGGAAGAGGAATTGCTATGAGCAGAACAGGTTTGAAGCCAAGAAATGGTTTATAATTGAGCCTCACCATCAGGAAAGCAAAGAAGCAGTTACTTCAGCTAGCCAGTTCTTATTCAAGGATACATGGGCGCTCCTGTATTTTTCCATCTTTTTAAATTATAGAAACAGGGAAGAAAATAGATCAACATTTTAAGCAGGGAAAGATGAAATAGTTGCACAACATCTTATGATTGGGAGTGGAAAGATATGTTTGTCGGGAAGTCTCCCAAGTTATATACGTATATAAAATTCAAACATTTGCCTCCAGATCACTACAGCCTAGAAACTTGGGAGACTATTTATATATACATTCTTATCAAAATTAACAGAATTAGAAAATCGGTTTGCATACTACACAAATTTGGTTTTCTGGATTTGACATATAAAAAGATTAAAACCCATCCTAAGGGGCGAGCAGTAGACCCAAGAAAAGTAACTTCTGTCTTCTTTGCTTGTCTTTGAACTCTTTCCCAGTTTCAAAACAAGCTTCATGACCCCATGTTTGGCAAGCAATTTATATTGTCAGCGGGGTCCCAGCCAAAGCACTTAGATGCATACAGAACCAGTAAGCAAAGGAGGAGGGGGAATGGTGGATGACTGGCAGCTCTTTTGCCTAAGAAGCTGTGGAGGGGCATTCCAATTCACATCACCGGAGGTGCAATCTGAAACCTACACATCTGATCTGAGGCTGCAGTCACCATTTTGAAACTTGCTTCAGACCACTGGTCTGCATAGGTGACCATAGTTTTCTCTGCACCATGCACAGCTCTGTGAGGCCCAGCTTGATGAAGATCTGTATGAGTTGAAAGCTAGCTTCTGTTTGTAACTTTTTAGTGGTCTAATAAAGGTTATCACTCAGCGTCGCCTTTGGATTGAGTAAAAGAACCACACTTTTTGTTGTTGTTGTTGCAGTTGGTAAGTATATTCTCAGTCCAGCAGCTGAATCCCCACACCAAAACTGAGAATGCATATGTCTCTTCTCTGCTAGATTTTCTCTATAATACATGTTGCATTTTTATTTGAAGAGGACCCATGTTACAGGAGCTTGATTCTTTCCAACATAGCAGTTATCTGAAGCTTCAAAACATTTTAAGGTAATAGATACTTGCTGAAATCCTGTTGCTCACTGTAGTAAGTTGCAGTAGAGAAGGATAATTGAATCAGTGGGGATCTGGTGAGTCATCTATTCCATGAGTCCCATTGATTCAAAATGGGCCCACTCTAGTTGCGACTTATTTAGGAGTTGCAACCAAAGTAGGTTCCTCTGAATCAATGGAACTTAGATGAGAGTTGACTCATCAAATTCCTATTGATTCAGTGAGCCTACTCTAGTGCCACTTCTTATGCCAAGCAACAGGATTCCAGCCATAGTCTTAAGGGCAAGGATGACCCTACCATAAGGAAAAGTGAGGTAGTCAGTGATGTTGGGAGACAGCAGCAAAGTGGGGGAAAGAGCTGTGTGCAAAGTAGCCTGTGTTATATGTCAGTACATCAACCTTCTGTCTTTGTGTGGTGGGGGACATTCTTTCACCACCATGGTTGGAGAAAAATTCAACTGCTGGTCTACTTG
Source organism: Intellagama lesueurii (assembly GCA_037013535.1). Taxonomy (NCBI): domain Eukaryota; kingdom Metazoa; phylum Chordata; class Lepidosauria; order Squamata; family Agamidae; genus Intellagama; species Intellagama lesueurii. Next base: position 320,141,919 of record JBAJHW010000001.1, on the reverse strand, counting down.
GCTTTTTCACATGGAATGGGAGAAGATGCTAACTTGTTCTTCACCTTGGTCTACAAAATGTTTTGTTCTGGCTTTCCTTACGGGACCCATTTTGTCATTAGACTATGAAGGGTGTGAATGTGGGTGTGTTTAGTTCTATTGCACCTCTCTCCTTTACTCTGCAGCCTTTATTCTGGCTGCTTGCACTGTGTGATCTGAAAAAGCCCTGTTGGCAGTGGGGGTGGTGGAGAAATAGTTTCATGACATAATTCCCTGAGCTTTAATTGACATGTGGAGCTTTAGGAAGGCTTTTGGCCTCCAGAAAGATCATTGTACAATTGACACACACAGAGAGACTCTGCTTAGCCAGCTCTCTGTTGTCCAAGTAGAGTAACTTCATGCCTGATCCACAAGACCATCACAGAATTTCCTTCTCCTTTCAACATTGTTTGAAAATAATTTCTACCATTTTTCATGAGAACGGTGTGTGTGTGTTTTGGGGGGGGGGGGGGTGGAATTTGAAATCCTTTTTTTTTTTTGTCATTGTGATATTATTACACAATATGTTGATCTGTTGATGTGTGTGTGTGTGCATTTGGAGATAATTCTGTTCACTTTAAGCAAATAAAATAGGTGCCTTAATTAGATAAATAATTAGATAAATGAAGCATAATGGGAGGGGGGGGGCTCTTATTTATTTCACTCTGTAGCCTAACATGCAGAAATGCAGAAGACCAATAAGGAAACAGAGAACCTGAAAAAGGAGATCTGAAAGGCACCTTTATGAAAAACAATTGATTTGCTTCATTTCATTGAAATGGCTGGTGCTTTGATGGTTCATATTTACAATAGCTTGTCCTGTTCTTCAATGGAGTTGATATGTTGAAGTCTTTAGACCCATAAACTTGATCAGAACTTCCTGGGTAATAAACAGCGGATTTAAGATGTTGCCCCCCTCCTCACTATGTTACTGCAAGCCCAGCTGCCTGCCAATTTGTAGTTAAAGACATCAAGAAATGTGTTCTTCATGCTCAAATGCCCTTGGAAGTTGAAAATAGTTCCTGGAAGCTAAATATGCAAACTGGATTCAAAGCCTGAAAGAATTTAGAGAGTGAAAGCGCGCACACACACCCCTAACACCCTGACCTTCCCTAGCTAAGGGCAAAGCCTGGATAAATCCATTACCATTACAGACAATGGGGAAGCTTTTCAGAGTTCAGAGTGTAATGCTCGGTTCTGTATCTTGCACTCCTTTTTCAGAAAGTTCAAAGAGTAAAATTGGAGGATGCTAATTGCACATAACAGTTCTTTTCCGAAATGGGAAAAACAAATACACACATATAAAAATGGAACAAACTGAGAGTGTGAGTATTCAGAAGGTGATACTCTTGCAGAAAAAGAAAACCAGAACCATCATGAAAGAGAAGAAAAGGACCCATCTAATGAAGCCTTTCTCTGCTGGTCTTGCTGCTTCTAAGCATGCATCAGATTTTTAACAGTAATTGAAAGCAGTTAGGAAAGGTTTTTTCATTGTCAGAAACAATTATTTCTTACCATCTTTTTTTCTTCTTTAACGTTTGGGGAATGGAGTATCTTTGCTTTTCAGGAGAACAAACATCACAGATTGTATTGTCTTTTTAAAAAAACACCCAAATTTAGTTCTTTCTGAATCAACATTTTAAGGAGTTTCTTATCAATCAGTTAAGCTGTTGGTTAAGTCCACAGAGGATGCATTAGAGAAGTTGAAGCTCATCTATCCAGCAAAAGAAAAGAAAAGAAAAAGCTGGCAGAGCTGCTCAATACATTTATTCCGTACTAATTCTGTTGCTAATTTCCCCACAGTACACTGTGAGAACAACCTCTTCTTTTCCATAATGTATAGTGAAAGTCACGGCCTTCCAGATGTGGTTGGACAACAGCTTCTCTTGTCACTTGGTGTGTGGCTGGTGAGAGTGTCAGCAGCTTCCTGATATATACTTTCTTACATACTGCAAGAAAACAGACCCGTGTTGGCTCAGAAGTGATGGATGGATAAGGGGCAGTATGTCACTCAGGTTTGCATAGTTGCATACCTTTACTCATTTTTTTGTACAAACCAGACACAAGGTTTTGTGACCATTTAAACAAGTGTTTGGGAAAACAGGTACCAGTTTGTACAGCAGCATGCCACAAAACATGCAATGGCATTGCAGATGCCATCTGCATTGTATCATTATTTTTAACTGATGATCTGGAATTAGTCTTTTGGCTTGCCTTGCCTTGTAAAGTTATGAGGGTGCTTAGGTCTCACTTCCCAGACAGTCGTTCCACATAGTTTGGTAGTCAGTTAATTTCAATACATGGATAATGCTCACCTTTTCTATAACCCTCATGAGAGCTGGCTTGTGGGTATTACGAAACCACAGGTATACAAGTAGACATTCCTGAGTTCTATTAACAGTCCATCCTGCTCAGATGTGTATTTAGACTGCATTGAAAAGTGTGCCATCCTGTCGGTAGTGTCAAGCTTTATAGTGCTGGACTATCTAGCAGAAGGGCTGAACCTTGGTTTGGGGCCTAGCACATTTCATAGACCACCAGCAATATTAGCTTTCATCCTAGTTGTGGCAGATTAGTTTCCCTTTCTTTTACACTTTGAAATCCGACTATTACAGCGACCACTTGTTAGCCCTGTCTGTGATTCCCTGGTTCTTCTCGTAGTATGCTCCCACCAAAAGATCTCTTCAACCCCTGAGAAAAGTGATATTTTTCTTCATTTCCTTTAAGTCAGTTTCCCTCACGACCATTACAGTAGTTCAGCATACAAAGGTTTCAAAATTGATGCCTTTTCAGTCAACCTACCTTTTTGCACTTTTTTTGATGACAGAATGGTGCTCCTGCTGAACCCACCCTTAGTCCCGAACTAATATTCCTTTGCTCTTTATATGAACTTATGGATCCTTTTAATTTTCTGCCCTCAGTGTGGAAATCCCAATGAGAAAGTGAAGCTCTGCATAGATAGGTATCATAAGAAGTTACAGTCTAAATATGAAGAAAACATGGCTGCCCTCCTTAGTAGCAGCAGCATGCCACTTTGCCACATGAATATCTTCAAAACGTTTCACACACTTTCAATACAAGTTGGAGAAATGTGAATATACTTAGGGTATTCTTCAGAACATAGCCCAGGCTCTGGCCGTTTTGCTTAAGACATATGATTGAATTAAGCCTGAAAAGTTAAGCAAAATCAAGTATGTTATTGTGGCAGCAGGAGGTGGGGCAGCCTCTAAAGAGGAATGAGAGATGCCGTCTTCTCAGGCCTTCAGATACGTCTTCCTTTAAAGGACCTGACTACTCCTAATGGACAGAAATCAGTATTCCCTCTGATTCCATTGTTCAATTAAAAAAAGAGGGAAAAAAGCAAAGCAAAGTCTTTTACTATTTAATTATGTAGGCTACACATTTCACATCCCCAACAAGCTGGGTACTCATTTTTCCAACCTTGGAAGACTGAGTGAATCTTGAGCCGTCTACCTGGGATTGAACCCAGGAAGTGAACAGAGTTTCAGCTGTAGTACTACAGTTTAACCACTGCACCACAGAGGCTCATTGGGTGTGAGTGGTGCTGCTTACATCATTAGAATGTCACCAGCCATGCAGAAGAGTGAGGTATCATCAGGTAAACGTCAAGGTTCGCTGTAGGACTCAGTAGCCATGTAATGCTAACTGACTGGAGGTTTTTGGAGGAAGATTATAAATGGAAAAGTTAGGTAGGAGGGGAAATGGAATTGAGTATTGTGAAAAAGGGCATAGCTTACTAACTGGAGCCTCAAGCAGGAGCACCACACATTGCAATATTTTGTTGCAGGTCCCACTTCTCTAAGTTGTCAATTTGACATACATAGAAATGGTCTTTGAAAGACATGAAAATGGGTACCTGCAAGTGGGGAAATTTATTTTAGAAGTGGCCATTTGTGTAGTTTGTCACAAAACAATACATTAAATGGTATCCCAGATTCCTATCAGAGCCTGCTCACAGATTTATCACAAGGATTGTGTTTTCCAATATAAGTTTTGTATATTTATTCAAACCTTTCAAAATAGTTATGAGAAAGGGGCAGAACATGGACCACAAGTACCCAGGGAGACACAAAGGGTGTTTTCTCTTAAGGACATGTTTATATTATTATAGTAATATATCATTTTCAACCAATTTCTAACAATTTCTGTCCATCTCTGTTGTCAAAACATTTTTTTTAAATGTGCTTTGAAGACAAACTGTTTGACTGTCAATATTGTCATGTGCACCATTCTGGATATCTTCAGATAGAAGAATGACATGTAAATGAAAATAATGAAATGAATGAAATTTCAATGGTAAACTTACAAAATTATGGACATTTAGTAATAACAATAATAGTTGCAGATTCATCATGGATTCGTAAAATGTATCTAACTCAAGTAATATAGATGATGGGGTGGTAAAGGTGAAAAGTACAGAGAGAACTCAGGACACTAAGATGACTTTGGAAACACAGATCAAAAACAAAGAGACTGGAAGTATAATTAACTCCATTACTGCTCAGTCAAATGAAAACATCCATGACACCCTTCCTTATTTATGACAGCAGCAAATAGCGCTATTCTCTCGCTCGTTATTGCTGTAGGACAGCATTGGTTCAACGAGAGATGAAATAGAAACAAGCCAGCTAATATTTATGTCACTAAGAACAGGTTATAGATACAAGATTTATGTAAAAGTTGCATTCTTAAAAATCTCAGTAGCTTTTTTTAAAATGTCTTCCTTCTACATTTCTTTTCTGATGGTAAACAAAATAGCTTTAGATCCAATTTTGCAAGTAATATTGTGGAATTATATTAGGTTTTCTCTAGTTGACTGCTGCAGTTCTCTTATTACAGAAATAATTGGCAAACCTCTACAATCTAACTTCCCCTCCTCTGGAATTAAAATGGACTACTTATGTTCATGGATACAGTTATCCTTTGAGTAGGGAGAAGGCATCTGAAGTGGTAGGCTCTGAATTTGTATGAGCAGTTTAGGGCATGCTATAATAAACAATCTTGATGACATTATTAAGAACCAAGGTACAGATTACAGAGCAGAGGGCTGTAGATTTCCTTTTCTCACACAGTTTGCTGATATTGCCTTCAGAACGTGGAAAGTGACTTTATAAAAGTAATTCATTTACATTACATGTTATAGTGCTTGGGAAGTAATAAGTTGCCACTGCTCATTACCCTAAACCTTATTGTAACATCTTCTTCTAATATGATAATAATTATGTGCTACCAAGTCAATTCTGATTTACAGTGACCCTTTCCAGGGTTTGCTGAATTTAGGGTACTCAGCAGTAGTTTTCCATTCCCTTCTTCTAGAGGTGATCTGGGACTATGCAGCTTGCCCAAGGCTACACAGGCTGGTTCTTCTCCAGGGAGCACAGTGGGAAATCAAACTCCCAAACTCTGGCTCCACACATGTTAGCTGAGCTATCCAGCCTCCTAGAAACATTTAATTCTAACGCAGGTATGTTTCTTGGTTCTTGTGCATGATTATCTGCATCACTGGAGACAGTTTGGTGCTCAGGACAAAGGGCTGTCCCATATTCGCTTTTCACTATTTGTACTTCATTTAAGGGTGGCTTTCCATGGGCACCTTTAATTGGATCTGATGAACATAACCCCATTACTCAGCAAAAGACAATGCTTTGAACCAGAGTGGGGAAGGCTTTACTTTTCTTGGAGTCCACCTCTCCAGTTCTGTGTCCTAGCATTGTCACTGCAAAACTAGCATAAGGACAGAACTGAAAAATGCATGCTTGATTTATTTGAATAAAATTCAACCTGTCAGCTGAAAGGCAGTGCAATTCTGCTGTCTATTGGAACAGCTGAGTCCAGAATTACATGAACATAGATATTATTGCCTTCACTGTTTGCCCATTTTGTGAAGATGAGTTTCATTGGAGGGAGCCAAAAATAGAGCAGCTATATGAGAGCATAAAACAGTTTTGACTATATTGATAGTTAAATGATGAAGGCCAATACTAGATGCTTCAGACTATGGGAATCATGTTCACAACTTTCATAATGCTGCTATAGATTTTCACTGTCTCTAGAATTTGAAACCTAATGTTCTCTTATTTCATATATAAAATCATTCAGGTTCATTACTAGAGAGTGTGGAGATGTACACATTTTTTTAAAAAGCGCTACATCATTAAAAAAAGGAGAGTGGAAGAAGGTACAGATTTGCACATATTATTGCATTGATATCAAGACACATTTTGAAATGATCACGGGCCAGAACTGTGTTGTGGGTTTGGACTTGTTTTAGGGAAATTGCCTAAGTCTTGACAGCAAATTTCCAATCAGCTGTTGGCTGCATTCCTGGACATTTGCCTGATCCAATAGGATTCTGGCCTCTATCATGTAAACAGAGATACTATTTCCCAACTATACCGAATAAGATTAGATTATTACTTTTGTTAAACTAGGACCTGTCCAAACCAATAGCCTCTTTCCAGCCAGCAGGTTGCCCTGCCAAAGGTTTGCCAGTAAGCAGAGTTTATCGATGTATTCTGGATCACATGCTACACAAGTTACACGCAGTTAAATCCAGAGCGTAGAAAAGTTTACTTGTGGAAAAACAGTCCCCAGAATCTCCCCACCAGTATCTTCCAAGCTCTGGTTAAACCTTTGTTAAAATTCACTCATTTCCAATTCTGAACCTGGGAGTTGGACTAAGGATTCTAAAGATGGGATGCAGAAGTAAACTTTGAATTTATTAAATTAAAATCTTTGCGACAATATTGTGGCTCACAAGTCCAAAAGTGCAGGCAACTCCTTCTGGGCATATGAACAAATCCACTCTAGCCATTTTTATTTCCACCAGGATCCAGTTTCATAATTGCTTATTTGAAACCAAGCTACCCCCAAATATGTTGCGTTACAACAAGGAAAACTCAAAACAGTCGATTGTTTCTAGTGTGCGAGCTGCTGTTCCATCAAGACACATAGGGTACAGGTGATAGGCAATAAGGGATGCCAACTAATATTGGCTTTGCTTCCTTTCTTCTGGCAGTGTGGTACAACTCCTTAACATTTAGCATGTAACTGATATGAAAAATGGCCTCTGAGCTTGGTTCAGTAGCCTTCCATATTATCACACTTGACTTGTACTGCAAGAAAAAATGTGACCACCACTCTTCCCAGCCAAAATTGAATAGAAGGGATAAGGAAGTGTCCCATACGCCCTAATGGACCAGTCCCTACTTGCTCCATTTTAGAGGTAAGCTAAATTCAAAGGGAACATGCAAGTCCAAGGGGTAAGGGGGAAATGGTTAAGATGGGACATTATACCATAAAGGTCAACTCTATTTGTATCAACCTGTGAGCCAGCTTTGGACAGATCAATGTGCTGCGTAGCTGCAGCTGGTGGTAGCTAAGAGCAGGTAATTCACTGCTGTTACCTTCAGGTTCAAGTGTCCTGAAGTTTTAATCCCTGATAAGCTTCTCTGAAGATATGAAACCTCTCTTTCCCAGTTTGCTTGTAATTGTTTTGGTGGTATATTTAGTTTGTTAGTTTCCTTTCCTTTCCTTTTATATTAATTTGTGCTGTGTTTTAAGGATATTATTTATTTATTGAAAATATTTTTACTCTGCTTTCCTTCTTTAAAAGGACCCAAGGTGGCTTACAACATTACAAGACACTATTTAAAGCTAAAAATAATGAGTATACAAAGGTGGCATTCATCATTAAAATACAATATTTAAAACAAAAAAATATGAGTATACAAAGGCAGCTTACATCATTACAGACCGTATTTAAAGCTAAAAACAACTAGTATACAAATACTTAAAAGGATCCAACAAATACCACTCTGAGAAATGGTAAACAAAAGCAATACTAAAAACACATTCAAAGCAGTAAGGCACAACCATCCATTTTAAAAAAGCCGCTCAGGTAGCCAGTCACTGAGGGAAAGTTCCCTATGAAACTGTCTTCATTGGATTATAAATTCTTACCAGGTGAGGTTTGTAAGCTAAACAAAAAACTACAATATAATTTTTCCTGGCCACAAGATGGCAAGTGTTTTGCGTGGGCATGTGAGGCTGATTTTCCATGTGTATGCATTTGCACAAATATATGAAATGTTAAAAAACAACTATTGCCTGCTTACATGGACTATTGAAAGTTGAAACACCGAATGGGTTGTTTGTGTCTTTCTGAGCCACCAGCCTTCTGTACTTGTTCTAGGTGTGTGTTTAGGTTCACAAAGAAAAAAGATGCTAGAGACATTTTGTACAAATTGCACTGATCAGGACAGGGAGGCAAGATCTGATGCCTTGCTCTTGCAATGGGATTGAGGTATCCCATGGGTGCTTGGGAATCCTTCACAGGTTGTTTCATCCTGTCCAGGCAACCTGGCTCAGCCATTAACAAGACATTGGTGAAATGTCTTCTTGTCTCCAGCCTTACATCAGATCAGATTATTGAACCATCTAGGCTCATTCATTATGGTCTGAATACTATTGTCCACACCCTGGCAGCAACTCTCCAGAGCTTCACAGAGGAGCCTGGTTCAGTTCTATCTTCAGATGTCACGACAAAGCTTGGCCAATATGGGCGGGAGGGTTTTAGAGTGTAACCTTTAGTCTTAGATTGAATCTGGGACCTGCTGGACTGAAAGCAGCTGCTTTACTGCTGACCTACAGATCCTGTCCACCATCTGAAGTGAGTCAGGTGGTGATTAGACATGATTACATTACCTCTTTAAATGCCTAGCATTATCTCTGCAGGAGACATTTCCCTGCCAAAGGTGGACAAGCAAATGCCCTGCCCCCACCACTGAAGTCTAAACATAGCACTTCAAGCTAGCCAGGTTATCCTGGCCAGTATCCCATTCATTATGGGCAGAACAGAATCCTCTGCACTCAGAGCTCCTATAATCTATGACTCGATGTTCTGCAGGCCAGATGTTGGTGCCATTGTTTTCAATGAGGCTTACACTCACCCAGGAAAGTACTGTGAACTTCCTTGCACAAACTGTGGAAAAGCTCCACTGCATGTGGAGTGTGGCATGCACAGTATTGGGTAATTGGACACAAGTCTTTGAATTAGGTGTCAGAAACTTCCACAAGCACCCTTCCCCCTCCCTGACTGTAAAAATACAGTAACAAGACATTAAATAACAGGGTTCTGCCCAATCATTATATCCAAAATCTGCTGCCTGAGGCATCTGCCTCGCTTTGCCTAAAGTAGGGCCAGTCTTATGTTTCTGATTCCCCATGCCCATAACTGGGTGAGTGGGTGGCGGAACTGTTTAGCTAAGATAGTTCAGTGAATTAGATACCTGGCTGTGAAGCCAGAGGTTGGGAGTTTGATTGCCCATTGTGCCTCCTGGGAGAAGAGCAAACCATCCTGTCCCAGAATGTTCCCCAAGAAAGAGAGATTGGTGAACCACTTCTGAGCCTTCAATACCGAGAAAACCCTGGAAACGATAGCCAAAAGTCAGAATTGACTTGGCAACACATAATTACTTAATTAGGCTGACTGAGCATCTGGCTCAGTATTGACTACACAACGACCGGCAGAAGCTCTTTAAAACGTCAGACAAGAACCTCCCTCACCTCTGCTTGGAGATGTTAAGATGTGAAACTACGGTCTTCTGCAAAGCAAAGCAAGTACTTTGAATCTGAACCACCCTTTTTCCTTTTTCCATTTTGCTTCATGTTATTTTACTTGCTTTGAACCTTTGCAGATAGTGATGATGAAACAGTCCAAAATTTCTTTAATCTCTAAATAATAAGCAGATGACCTATAACTCTGGATTCATTGATGTAGAATTAATACCAAGGCTCACCTGCATAGTCAGAACTTTAATACAGAACAGAATCACTACTCTGTTTTGAGAGTGGAAAATGAACGTCCAAGAATCATTAATATTTTAAATACTGTAGTTATGGACACAAAAGATAAGGCTACAAAGATGAAATCATTAGGATTATATATATATATATGAGATTTTCATTTATGCTGCAAAGCGTGGCTGATGTTGAGAGTTCTAAATTCATTATGAATACTCTCATTATTCATACTTTGGGGGAACCAGATGCAAATGTGTCTAGGACACTTGTATATTTAATTAGCTGTAAGAAAGAGAGAAAATTGACAAGTGTAACTTTTCTCCATATTATATGCTGAGCTGCACCTGCTGATATTCTTTCTGCTGCACACCTATTAAAGTTATGGACAGGAATACTGTTTTCCTTTGCACTATTTGGCTTGCGCATTTGTGATAAAATATAGGGCACTGTAGTCTTCTGATAGTATACAGACATGCTGACATTAGCAAGAGAAAAGCTGTTTTCATTAATAATCACTATAAATGGGTTATTTATGCTGCCACCTTGGACTACAATGTTCACTGCTGTGAACGCAACAGTAATTAAAATGATGTAATGTGTACATAATGAGCATGAGGTTTAGTACACTTGAGGGGCTGTGTGTGTTTATGCATATGCAGAAAATATTTTAAACCTGCATCTCTCCACACATACATGTATACAGAATGTCCTTTTCGAAGCAGAATCTTGTAGGCCCATTCCAGTGTAGAGGGATCTTGTTAAAAATCACATGCTGATGTCATTAAACCTCTAAATGGCAGGATTTTGTAGAGACACAATAATCTATAAAACTTCTGCCATTTTCAATTATTCAGCTGTTCATAGCCCAACAAATTGAATAATGAATAGAGTAATGAATTGAACCCTGACAGGATGCTAACAGAAAATATTATGAGTAGTCACAACACAGAGGAATCTACAGATTAGAATAAAATGAGGCTCGGGAGCAAGGGGGGAACCCCTGAAAGAAAAGGGGAAAAATTATTTGAAGGATTCATTTTCTCTCCTAAGTGTAAACACAGGGTAGGGAAGTCCAGAAATGTGTTTAGGACAAATAAATATTAGAGGGTACACATCTGTGAAATAGTATGCCTGATAGTGACTTCTGAGGAATCAAAATCTCATATAGGCCACTTAGTTTTCTAAGATTGTGAATGATGCACTGCACGACTGATTTGCCTATAGAGAGAGAAGGAGAAGAAGAAAAACCATATGAGGAAGACCTAAATACTGTCACTTCTGGCTTAGCCTTGGAAGCCTGATGATGTTGCAGTGATGCTAAGGCACGCAGCTTCTTAACCGTATTTAATCCATTTGCATTATTGAAGCTTCCTTTGTAACACAACAGAGGGAGCTTCAATAATAACAATGATAAACACTCTTTTCAAAAAAGTGAGATGCACAGTGCTTGTTTATATCTGCTAGCCAGAAATGTAAAAGAGGGTGGTTACGCTGAAGCCGTTAGTGTTCAGTTACATCCAGAACTGTAGTTTAGAATTCCTTTGCTCCTGTTAGGAGAAAAATATAAGAGAAGAAACAAGATGAAATCCAAATAGGAAGACACAGAATTATCTGTGTATAATAGAACTGTTCCCAACGTTCTATCTCTCTGTTATTCTCTGAGCTATCAAGCTCAATATGGGGTCACTGGAACATGGCAGCTGGAAAAGAAGAGAAGAATAAAGCACTCATAGCACAGCTTCAAGACAGAACATGGATGCAGGATAGTGATGAAGGAAAGTCAATGGGATAAGGAAGGAAAGGAGATGAAGACAAATAGAGAAGGATCATATTTGGTCTCAAATTCATGGCAATGGGACTTGGTAAACTATGAGGATTTTTTTCTTAATCCAGCAGAACATTCATAAACACAAGAAAAATGACCTTTTAGGATTTTTTTAAAGTACAACATTTCTTCATAATTAAGGGGAAAAAAAACAACCCTCAGTCTTCTTCTGTTATCCAGTGAGAAGGATGTGCGTTTGCATGATTGTCTCATTGTGACTCTTTCCAAGCATCCTTTGAGACTTTTTTTTCCTTTTTAAAAGGGAACACTGTACAACAGGGAAATGCGTCCTATTTTATTCTTGGCTGCTTTGGAAAGCTTCGCTTTTCATCTGGTGGCTTCTTTAAAGCAATAAATTTCTGTTCTTAGGAGGCCATTGGAGGATAATGACAAGCCTTTGGCAAGAGTGTTGCACAGTGCTGTTTAATAAAGCGTTGTGTATTGTTTTGATCACGGTTCATCATCACATTGATTATAGCTGTACATGAGATGTGCCTTTTTCACAAAAGAGCTCCTTTTAAAAAACTGATCATTTTAAAAAAAACAGGGTTGTATAACAGTGTTTAATAGATAATATTCTTTTTAATTTTCTATGTGTAAGATTTTGGTTTCAGAATAAATTCTTTGCTTTTACTTGCTCTGAATAATTCTCATTTGTTATTTTAGTCTGAGTTTGCCTTGTAAAGAAATCGTGGTTTTTAACCAATCAGCATATAATAGTGAATGTAATGTGGAATTTGGTATCCTTGCCAATTATTAGGTGATTCTTCTGGAAAACATATAATCTTGGAACTGCTGAGCTGGAAGGGACTCTATGGATCATCAAGTCCAGCCCCTGTCAAAGAGGCACACTGGGGAATCGAACTCCCAATTTCTGGCTCTGTAGCCAGGTACCTAAATCTAATAATCTTAAAACTGCAGAGCTGGAAGGGACCCTATGGATCATTGAGTCCAGCCCCTTGTCAAAGAGGCACAATGGGGAATCAAACTTTCAACCATGCCTAAAGAACTGAGCTATCCAGCAGTTCTGTATGATGCTATATCTGGAAAACTATATATCCATTTAGCAGAATATGAAATGTTAACTCATAGAAGAATTAATATAATGACATACTAATGCTGTCCAGAGAACTGAGCAGTGGTGAGATGATATGCTGGATTCCAGAGCATTATTCTATAACTGCTTGGTTATAAATGGCTTCAGCATATCATAATATACATTTCTCTTAACATTCCAGCTATTCAAATTTTGTTTTCTTCCCAATATGTTAATTTTCTCTGTGTAGTAAGTTTTAATTTTTTTTCTTTTCATATGGAGAAGAATTAATTATCACCTAATAACTTTCCCAAACCTTCTCCCAGGCCAAAATCCTGTTGCGGAACACTGCATAAGTGGTTTTTGCATCTGTCGTGTACAACTTAGCGATGTCCAAACATGCAATGGACAGCTGATGATTATACAACTGCTCGTCTGATTTCCTATTGATGCTGTGTGGTACAAACAGAATTCTGGCCCTAATATTAATTCAGTTGGAAATGTTACCTCAGCAACCATGGATTTGGGAATACATATTTGCTGATGTAATGTATAATTTTGCACTCAGTGAAAACACTTGAGCAGCAGTAACATCGGTCTGTACTTCAAGATATTGTTCCAAGGCAGAAGTCCCAATATCTCCCCCAGGGAGAGATCAGTGAGCTAACTGTATTTGGGAAGCATGTGATTCCTCCTTTTCATGATGGACTTGGAGAAAAGGAATCTTCTCATCTTGGAAGTATCATATATTGCAAGTTTAGCAAAGTTGTGAGGACATTACACCACACATCCCAGAGCCAAGGCTTAGCTTTCCGGCATTAGGCAGTGTCTTGTTTACATGCATTAAAAATATATTAATAAGAAAGTGCAAGGTGCAAAAACACCTCAACATTTATTTATCTGACTACAAAAATCTGTTCAGATCATTAAAACAAATATTTTCTCCCTTACATACACAGTACCAGCAAAGCTTAGAAAAGGTACTATTTTGACTAAAACTCCCAAAAATTTCCCAGGTGAAACAGCCAGTGGGAATTCTGGAAGTTGTTGTTCAAAAGAGCAGCTTTTCCAAACCCTGCTTCTCATTTCATCTAGAATTTAGCCTTTAAATAGATGATTTAGGGGGAAATGTACACATCCCATTTTACTGTAAGACTTAGGCTTTGCTGTCCCTAAAATGAATATAAGGCTTATCTCTGCTTTCCTGAGCAAAAAGGAGATGGGAAGAGATACTTTTTTCTGGTGTCATTATTTATGTGTAGTATCTTTAATTACATGTGTTTTTTTAAAGCATACTGTAATCATTGGTGAAAAGTTGCAATGTGATGCTCATACAGCTTGCGTAATTAGCACTTAGCTCATTAGGGTTGCCTTTTCTTTCCTATTAGTATCCTTTCAGTGGATGTGTCGGTGGATGAGCATGGACGCTCGTGCAGACAAAAATACACATCCCTGCTTTCTTGAGATGTGATGTGAATATCCTACACCAAGCTGGGGTTTTTATTGCAAACTCTCTAACCTCTCCTTGCCGAGAAAGGGGATCAGCCTAGTTTTCTGGGAATGTGGATGCATCTGTGCAAACCTCCCAGTACAACACAGTCAGCGTTTGTAATTTGCACATTTTATTTCCTTCTGGGGAGAAAAAAAAAAAGCTTGAGTTAACGGTTTGTGACCTAAAGGCTCATTCTGGCTGCTTAATGGGAACAAATATCCACAAAAGGAAGAGGATGGCTTTCAGGCGATGTCCTTATGCACTGCCTGCTGTGGTAATTGCAGGCCTTTCTCGCTGTGGTTCTTCAGATCTTGTCACCGATTTGTTCTGAACAGGCTTGCTGTGCTCTGATAAATGGATGCTGCCATTCGGCGCGGCGCTGAAGTGATTCCCCCTGCCCACTATAGCAACCCAAAGCCGTGAAGTACTTTGAGATCTAGTGAGATGAAAGACGCCTCACCCCACCTGCCGAATATCAGCGATTATGTTATTTCAAACACCCTTCGGTGTGTCGGTCCTCCTGTTTCTAGAAGAGATGGCTGATCTTCACAAGGGATAGTCCTCTTTGGAGTCCTGGAATCCTGCAACTCCCATCTGACCCCAAACATAAAGATAACACCTAAGTGTCAAAAGCAGAAGTTAGCTAGAGAGAAAAGATTTCCTGGAGGGGGTAAAGATGCTTTCATTGCTGCGTAGGGAGCCTCCCTTCTGCCTCAAGACACTGTTAAATCATCTCTGTCAGGGATGACTTTTATCCCATGGGCTAATAAAAATTATTTGAAGAGGATTTATCTTTGAGCTTTCGCCCTACCTAGATGTCTTGAGTTCTCCTGGCCTGCCTCTCCTACAACTTCTTTTCCCAAGGCCACTGTGTAAATCAAGCTGTAATGGCAACAAGAGGGCTCTAATGAGGGCATCGCTTTGTTCCACCGGAGATCACACAGATTGATTTCTATAGCTCCCCGGTGCCAGCCAATATTTCCCTAAATTGAGACACCCAGTATATATAGGACTCTGATTAATAGAATTTAAAGTTCCAGGGCTTGAAATGTTCATTCCAATCCTTATTTACCTGGAGGTAAAGCCCAATGGGACTTTTTTTTGGAGTAATCATATAGAGGGTTACACTATAAATTTACATTTTCATGGTGCAACAGAAGAATGGTAGAAAATACACCATTCTGCTATAGAAGTAAAATGGTAACAATGGAACAAGGAAGGAAGGAAGGACAGACAGACAGACAGACAGACAGACCATGTAAATTAAACTCTGGTGCACTTGTATGTTGTTATTGTTATGTGCTGTCAATTCATTTCTGGCTTTTACAGATCCTCGGATAGTTCCTATCATAAACAGCCCATACCCAGGTCTTGCAAACTAAGAACAGGGTGTTCCTTTATTGAGTCAAGCAATCTCATATTTGGTCTTCCTCTTTTCCTGATGTTTTCATATTTTCTCAGTGTGTATGTTAGGGATATGGCATTCTCTCGGTCTTGATTTTATTGATTTTTTCCAAAGTTCACTTAAAATCTTATTCCTTTCAAAACATGGTCACATTTTTCTTAATGTATGCACTGCTTAATATACGTATTAATATAAACATTTTAATGTGTTGTTCCCACTAACAAAATCATGTTTGTGCACATTTTACAATGATACACGTTTTTAGTTATGCACATTTATATGTGTGTATGCTTTGGAAAAGAAAAAACAAAGAGTCTGATACTCACAGTTTCCTCCCAATGGTGGAAAATGTAAAGTTACACCAATGCTTTCATTAATAGTCTTACAGACCAAGAACTGAATACATTCATTTTTAAAAATCTGTTAATGGAGGTATTTCGTTTTTTTCCTGTTGCATCCCCATTCTATGTCTGAAAGTGTACATGCCTGTAAGTGGTAAATGGTTTTATGTGGCTTCACAACAGATTCTGAAAGTGGCTATCAAAAGTGGAGTGTAATTGCCTGGTGCCTCTTCTGTTTGTCCTAAGCAAGTATAAGATGGATACTCTTGTGTTTTCTTGTTTCAAATATCTACAACTTGCTGTTTTTTAGGACAGAAAGTTTACTAATAAATGAGAAGGAATTCTTTCTTTTATCTGGAACAGATTTTGGGCCACATTCAGGCCTGTCAATATGTCAAGTACACAGCCAACTCGCTTGTGTTGTTGTGATTGGGTTCTTTTAAAACTGGTGACAGTTCCTCACTTTTGGCGGGAAGAAGAGATTGAGACTGACTTAAAGGATTAACACTTTTTGATTTATTCACATGTGGAGTCTCAACATTAATAACAACCGGGTCAAATCACGACAAATCGGGTAATTGTCCATAACAGGTTAACGGGGTTCCTTCATCTAATTTTAGTCCATTCATTGCGGGGCTGGACCAAACCACTCGCGATCGGTAATCTTCCGCAGAGGGGCACTCCTCATCGCACACACTGTGCCACAACATGGGTGGTGTGCCCAATCTCCCTCCTTTGGTGGGTTGTTGTATACCGGATCGGGGCGAATCACCTTCTTCCCACGTCCGTTAACCTTGCCCGCGCGGAAACACTATTACGGTCCATTCCTGCGTTTCATAGACCGTTTCTCCTCCTCTAGGGATCTCTGGGTTCAGATGTAGACCTCCTACTTTCAGGTTGGGGAAGTCTTTTAGTAGATCATTTCATGCTTCTGGTCAACTTTCCCTAAATCTACCTTCGTCTGATCCTCTCGTCTCCCTTTCTCTACCACTCTGCTCCCAAACCTCCGTTCCCCTCCTTCTTTTATCTCCTCCTCCCACAGAGAGAGTTTTAACTCCTCCCCTTTTCTTCCTTCTCCCTCTTCCACTAAACAAACTTCTATTTCCTTCTTCCCTTCTACCAACACTCCTGCTACTTCTCCTACGTTTCCCTCTTTGATCTCTGTTTCCTCTTTTTCGGGTCTTGTTGATGAGGACGGCACACTTGTATCCTTTTCTCCTTCACAGTTGTGTTCTAGGCCGAAATGCTACACTACCCCTTGAAAGGCATTTTACTTGCTCAGAGAGGGGGAGAATCAAAGCAAGAGAGAATAGGCTACATCTACCACCATGCTGCTTGTTCATAGCTTGCCAAAATCAGCTAGGAAACCTGGTTCATTGACATTTGTGAAAGTGATAATGGTAGATTATGTTTGCAGGAAATAAAGAAGCAACACTTTGGATGTAAAAGAGGCAAAACTTTACATGGATGTTGTAAAAAAAAGGGAAAAAAAGAATCCCACATTTATTGTGATTCATGCTGTGATCAACACATTTCAGCTCATAGTCTTCTGGGATCAGCTTTATTTAGAGCATGTTTCATCAGAACCATGATATACATAATGGCTAATATCATCTTGCAATTTACAATTCATAGAGCTAAAGTCACAGAAATGGTCCTGGATATTTGCAAGGTACTAGTTCAATGGCAGCTGCGTGCCTGATTGTGATCAGCCATGAAACCAGAACCTTGCCAAACCGCCAGAACCACTTCTGCAGCTTTAGTTGAATGCGGCAAAATCAAAGGATATGTTGAGCTATGCTATATCACGGTGCTTCAGTATATAAGCTCCTAAAACCACCCTGGCCATCTTATTGCAGATGAAGGGCATGCATGGCTGGGGGACAGTGGCTTAATTTAAGACCATCCAGAGAGTTCAAGTCAAAGGTGAAAGGTGAATTGAAGACTTTCAAGCTCATAGCTCACAACCCATCAACAATTCATAATCTTTCAGTTTTGCAATTATTGCATTGGTAATAGGGTTATATATCAGCTTCAGCCAAATCCAGAATCCCAAACTGTATCGGCTTGATCCAAGTTGATTCAGATGAGGTCTGGATCAAAGCAGAGCAGATTTAGTTCTGTGATGAAGCAAAGGCTTTGGGGTCTGGTTCAGTGATTCAGCTATCTGAAATGAGGGGAAGAAAGCCAGAGTGTGGGAAGGGAGTATGTAAGCAAGGGACTATGAGGGAAGGAATGGGCTTTGTTCAATTATAGCCATAACATGCAGTTTGAGGCCAGCATTTCATTTCACTCGTGGTGATTAAAAGAAACTAATTTTAAAGTTGCTTAGTACACAAACCCATGAAGCCATTGGGTAAGGTGCCTCGGGTCCTCACTTGCTCTCTCTAAGTTCTATCAGATCTCCAAATTTCATATACATCAGTGCAAAAAGAAAAAAAATTATCCCTCCCCCCCCCCCCCCAATTGTGAGTCAATGGGAAGTTCATATCTGAATTTACCAATCAATTCAGCTCTGGTGTGCAAATTGAATCAGGTGGAAACTGTATCGCCACAAACCAAAGCAGAATCCACCCAAAAGTGTTGAACTGGCCTCCAAACCAGACTGCAAATGTGTGGTCCTGCTTTGATCCCCTTTGTCAGTCCAGCTACGGTCCATTATATATCAGGTTTTGGCAGTGGCCAAGAGTGCATGTGCACAATTAAAACTAGTGTGCCAGCTGTACCCATTCCTGGAGATGCCTGGCCTTAGTTACATGTGCCTTAGTTACATTCCAGTTGGATTACTGTAATGCATTCTACCTGGGGCTGCCCCTTGAAAGTGTCTGGAAACTTCACCAGGTCCAAAATGGGGCAGCCAGATTGTAAACTGAGGCATCATAGGGATCACATAACTACTCCCCCCCCTCATTACAACAACTCCACTAGCACTCCATGTCGAGGCACAATTCAAGGTGCTGGTTCTAAACTATAAAGCCCTAAACAGCTTCGCTCTAAGCTATATCAAGGACTGTGTCTCCCTTTATGAGCCTGCTTGGATGTCAAGATCACCAGGGCAGACCTTTCTCTCGGTCCCGCCACCTTTAAAGGTGTGTTTGATGGGGACAAGGGAGAGGGCCTTCTCTGTGGCTGCCCCCACACTTTTGAATCCTGTCCCACAAAAGGCCGGATTGGCCCCATCTTTGCTATCCTTCCACAAGCAGGCAAAGACCTTTCTCTTCAGGCAAGCTTTCTCTGAGGGGCTGGCTGCCTGAGTAGGCTTTTTTAAATGGATGATTGTTGCTTACTGCTTTGAATGTGTTTTTGGTGTTGCTTTTGTTTACTTTTTTTTTAGTGTAGTATTTGCTTGGCCCTTTTTAGTATTTATTTATTTATTTATTTATTTATTTATTTATTTATTTATTTATTTACTTATTTATTTATTTCTTACATTTTTATCCCGCCCATCTAGTCGTTTTGACTACTCTGGGCAGCGTACATCAGTGTACCAATAAACAATTAAAAATATCAGCAATATTCAAAAATGAAAATAATTAATCATTCAAGATGGAACTAAATCAAATTAAATCAACAAATCAAATCAAATAATGCCCGGGGGGAAGTCTTGCCTGAACAGCCATGTTTTTAATTGGCTTTTGAAAACGCCCAGCGAGGGGGCCATACGGATCTCTGGAGGTAGGTTGTTCCATAGCCGAGGAGCCACCACCGAAAAGGCCCGGTTTCTTGTCCTTTCCCTCCGGGCCTCTCTCGGCGTCAGGCTCCCCAGTCTCACCTCCAGACTAGATCGAGTGAAACGGGTAGACTTTGGTGGGAGAAGGCGTTCCGCCAGATATCGAGGTCCTAAGCCGTTTAAGGCTTTATATGTTATCATCAAAACTTTGAAATCGACGCGGAAGCGAACGGGCAGCCAATGCAATGCGGCCAGAGTGGGAGAAATATGATGGTATTTCCTCACACCACTAATAAGTCTGGCCGCCGCATTCTGCACCATTTGGAGCTTCCGCGTCAGTCTCAAAGGTAGCCCCACGTAGAGTGCATTACAATGGTCTAATCTCGAGATTACGAGCGCATGCACTAATGTGGTGAGCGCCCCGACATCAAGATAGGGACGCAGCTGGGCGACCCGCCTAAGGTGAAAATAGGCGGATCGGACCACTGACGCCACCTGGGTTTCCATGGTGAGCGCCGGGTCCAGATGTATCCCCAAGCTACGAACCTTACTCTTCGCGGTAAGAGTCACCCCCCCAAATGAGAGGGAGTTTCCCAGACCGCTGATGGCAGGGCTACCCACCCTCAGTACCTCCGTCTTGTCCGGGTTCAGCCTCAACCCATTCTCCTGCATCCATTGCAGTACAGTCTCCAGGCAGCGCTGAAGGGGCAGAACGGCATCCACTGTAGTTGGAGAAAAGGAGATGTAGAGCTGTGTGTCATCAGCGTACTGATGGCACGATGCTCCACATTCCCTGATGACACCACCCAGCGGCCTCATATAGATATTAAACAGCATTGGGGAGATTATCGAACCCTGCAGAACCCCACAATTGAGGCTCCACGGAGACGAAACCCTCTCCCCAAGCTGAACTCTCTGAGGACGGTCCTCCAAGAAGGACTGGAGCCAAGCAAACGCCAGGCCACCAATTCCCAGCTCGGAGAGCCTCCTCAGGAGGATACCGTGGTTGACGGTATCAAAGGCGGCTGAGATATCGAGGAGGACCAGCAGGGACGTTTTTCCCCTGTCGGCCTCCCTCAATAGGTCATCATACAGGGCGACCAATGCCGTTTCTGTACCATGGCACGGCCTGAAACCCGACTGGAATGGATCCAGGGCATTTGTTTCATCCAAGTGAGCCTGAAGCTGGTCGGCCACAACCCTCTCCACCACTTTGCTCATGAAAGAAACATTGGCGACGGGCCTGTAATTGCCAATATCGTCCACCGCCAAATTTAGTTTCTTTCTTATGGGCCTAATGAGTGTCTCCTTGAGGGCAAGAGGAACCTTGCCCTCAAGGAAAGACCCATTAATTATTTCTGTTGCCCATTCTGTTGTTACAGGCCTGGCTGCTTTGATTAGCCAGGCCGGGCAAGGGTCAAGGGATGAGGTGGTGGCACGACAACGATCAAGCACCTTGTCCACAGTCTCTGGTGTCACCGGCTGAAAATGATCAAGACCCACCGGGCAAGACGGAGCGCTGGACATCTCTGCTCGACTCACTGTATCCAAAAAAGGAGAGAGTTCCCGGCGGATGGCCTCCACTTTAGATTTAAAAAATGCTGCAAATTGGTCTGGTGAAATACTAGGGAGAGGCCCATCACCTAGACCAATTCCAGATAGGTCGCGAACTATACGGAATAACTCCGCCTGCTGATTTGAAGCTTCACTTATCTGGTCAGCGATGTGTGTTCGCCTAGCAGCCTTTATCTTAGCTAGATAAAGGTTAGTCGCGACCCTGACAGCTACTCGATTCTGTTCCGTCGGGTCTACTCTCCATTTGCACTCTAGCCTTCTCCTATTTTGCTTCATCGCTCTCAGGTCCTGATTAAACCAGGACGCAGGCCGAGCTCTGCAGAGGAGAGGGTGTTTAGGAGCGATCGTGTCTATAGCCCTGGTGGCTGCAGTAATCCAACTATTAACCAGAGCCTCGACAGGAGCGCCGGTCAGATCAGTGGTAATCCCTCTCATGGCATCCTGGAATCCTATAGGATCCAGTAGCCTTCGAGGGCGGACCATTAAAATAGGTCCATGCTCCCTGCGAGGAGGGAGTGCCACTGAGAGGTTACATTTTATTAGGTGGTGATCTGACCATGACAATGGTACCGACACAAGGTTGCTCACCATCAGACCACGCTCGTTCCAATTGGCGGAAAAAACCAGATCTAGCATATGACCACCCACGTGGGTGGGGCCGTTGACATGCTGGGACATGTTCAAGGAAGCCATGGTTTCCAAGAACTCAAGAGCTGGACCGGAGATCTCCGCATGAATGTTGAAGTCCCCTAAGTCCAAAAGCCTCGGGGACTCCAACAGTGTCGCGGAGACAAAGTCCGCCAGCTCTGGTAAGGAAATGGCTGGGTCGCGGGGAGCGCGGTAACCCAGCAAGATCCCAATACCTTCCCTGGCCCCGACTGACACGTGGAGGGCCTCCAGACCCGGCTTTACCACCGTGGAGCGCCTAGTAACCTCTAGAGTGTTCTTATATACAATGGATACTCCCCCCCCCCGCCCCTCCAGTCTGCCCTGGTGCTGGACAGCATAACCAGGTGGACAGGCTAATGTCAGGGGTGGGCCCCCCTCCCCGCCTATCCACGTCTCTGTTATGCACGCCAGGTCTGCATCCTCCTCCAGAACAAGATCATATATAAGCTGGCATTTATTAGACACAGACCTGGCGTTCAACAGCACCAGTTTCAGAGTGGAAAGTAAACTGATCTGACCACCTCGATATTGTCGTTTGGCCACAGACCCAGAACAGTGAACAGCCTTCAAACATCTGTTCACTGTTCTTCTGACACGAGTAGGGGCTGGACCAGCGCGATATACTTATTGTTTTTAACTTTAAATATTGTCTTTTAATTATGAAAGGTGCCTCGGGTCCTTAACTGCCCTGTTCAGCTTTTGTGAGCTCAAGCCTGTGACTTCCTTTAGCGAGTCAGTCCATTTTTTTATTTGGCCTTCCTCTTTTCCTGCTGTCTTCCACCTTTCCCAGGATTTCCAGAGAATCTTGCCTTCTCATGAGGTGCACAAAGTAGGATATAAATTACATATACATATAAATTAGCATATGCAATTTTATGCAAAAGTTTTGTCCTCTGTTCTCGTGATAGATTTCCTCCCTTTTAGTTATATATAAGCAGCTAAGGCAGAGATAGAAATGATTAATATAAGGCTATCAATGGCAGTGTTTGTTGTTGAATGTTGCTATTTCACTAGACTCTTGGGAGGTAGAAATCATTGTAGATTTACTGGAAATCAACCAGAGATCAATCAGTCTCAATCTACTTTTGTTCACCACAACCTACATCACCACAAATTACTGCACCACTTAGCTACTGTTCCCTATAGGCTAAGCAGGTGGGCTGCTACTTAAACCTGAGGTATAGCAGTTACAAAATACTCAGTGCAAAATTTAACCCTTACTGCGTATATAGATATCAGCTTGGTTTCATCTTGCTAATATCAACAGGAAAGCTAGAAGGATAAAAGCGTATCTCTGATCATTAGGGCAGACCAAGTTGTCGGTACATTATAGAAAATGAGTCGCTTCTTAGAAAGGGCTTTTAATTGCTTAATCTGAGAAATGTGGACAATGGCATACGTGTTTTATTTTAGGGTCTATCTAGCCCACTCAGAAAAGGTAATGGACCTAATTTTCATTTAGTATAGGTCTGTGCAGTTCCTAAAACATCTAAATGGCTATTAATTTAATCAGGTAATTTAACTATACCTCTAGAAAAGGCCACTAGCTAGTTGTCACGCAATGATTATGAGGATGACATTTCTATCCCATGATGCCAGAGGCAGACTTTGATACATCATTTTCTTTTTGAAGGTTAAACTCAGATAACCTGCCTTTGGCATTTAATTAGCTACATATTAAACACTCTTTTAATAATAAAATGATTAAAAATTTTATTGCTTCTCAAATGAGGCCCTTTTAGATAGATTTAATGACTTGATTTGAGCACTGTAGTTTGTGAACCAAACCTTGGGCCAAGATGTGTTCTAATGATATGCTGCACAGCTTGGAAAATCTGTATTTTATTCAAATGGCTGTCATAATCATTTTGGGTAAAACTTATAATGCTAGCTTCTGTATTTTTAAGTTGAACTGTTAAATGTCATTGGAAAAAGAACACAGAACCCACTGAAATCTTTCTTGTTTTAAAAAAAAATGGTTGAATTTCATACTAAAAAATGAGAGGGTCATACAGCTACATGGATTGGCTGTCATCAACACATATTCTGACCATTCTGAAACAGTATTATTTTTCTTCATCTTTTTTCTTTTTTGTATCATCGTATTAGCAATGAGCACACAATTCTTCTTCCTTGTTTAATGTAAAACCACTAGAGATGAATGAAAATCTGCAGAAAAAAGGCACAGAATTTTCCAATACATGGTTGATAATGGTGGTATTGATGCAACCCGCCCCCCCAAGAAATAGGATTGGCAGCAATTAATTAAAGTGGCTCTTGTTAAAGTAATTTCCCTTTTAGCTCAGAGGTAACTGGACTACAGTGTATGTGCAAATAATAATGAGTGTGTATCTGTATGTGTGTGTGTGTGTTCCTTGATTGCATCTGAGTGCCAGTTTGCTACTTAAGATCAATATTCGATTTCACCCCATGTAGCCTAGGAAGAGGCTCAGATCCAAACCACTATTCAGATTTCTGAAAATCTAACACTCCCATTCACTTGAATGGGGATATACAAGTGGCTAGAACATTTGAGGAAGGGACCTGTAAACCACTGTGAAACTTTTAGCATGGCGATATTGTAAAAGGAGCTGTCTTTTTGCCAATTGTAGATATATAGCAAATCAGGTTTTGAGGAAAGCCATCTCCAAATCTTGCTTCTCTTTATTTATTATTTATTTAAAATATTTGTACCCCACCTTTCTCCTTAAAAAGGAGCCAAGGCAACTTACATCATTAAAAGACAATATTTAAAGCTAAAAACAATAAGTATACAAACATTAAAAAGGATCAAACAAATGCCACTCGGAGATATGGTAAACCAATACTAAAAACACAGTCAAAGCAGTAATGCTTTGAAAAAATCCCACTCAGGCAGCCAGCCACTGAGGGAAAGCTTGCCTGAAGAGAAAGGTCTTTCTTTGCCTGCTTGAGGAAGTACAGTAAAGATGGGGCCAGACTAGCTTCCTATGGGAGGGAGCTCCAAAGTCTGGGAGCAGTAACAGAGAAGGCCCCCTCCTGTGTTTCCATCAAATGAAGGTGGTGGGAATGAGAGAAATGTAACTAAGCCCACTCCCATTGCGTTCTTCCCTTGCGAGCAGTGATATGTCTGAAGAGGAGAGGATTCTGCTTCCCATGTTGGTTCTACATGTGAGAGAGGGGCTTAATGTAGCAAGAGGGGGAAAGGATAGAGGACAACACTCAAGGCAGCTCATGTGCTGCTGCTGCAAGTTCGCTTTGGCTAAAGCTAGTCAGAAGATCCCAGCCTAGACAAGACGAAAGGAAAATGGAAGAAGGAAACCCTAAACTTTAGAGAAAAAAGGGAAGTAGGGCAAGAAAGTAAGGCCCTGCCATGCCAAGATTGACTGAAGCCTAATCATTCAAAGCTCAGAAAAGAAAGCAAACACCCAATACAGTCTCACACCATCTGTCCTAAATCAAAGTGAAACTAAATAAGCCAATGCAGCACCTCCCTAACATAGCTAGCAGCTAAGTGAACTGAGAAGAAACACCATGTGCAAAACAATATAGCCCAAGTGATCTCGTGGCACCGTGTGGCAAAGTAGTTAAACTGCAGTACTGCAGTCAAGACTCTGCTTATGACCTGAGTTCAATCCCAGTGGGCTCAGGTAGCTGACTGGAAGTTAACTCAGCCTTCCATCCTTCCAAGGACAGTAAACTGAGCTACACAGGTGCTGTCTGCTTCAATTGGAGCCACATCTGGCTCAATACAAGTATCCACAGTTTTGCCAGGCAATCAGCATTTGACAAAAGTGAGTACACAGCTTCAGGAATATGGAAAGGATAATTACCTCCAAAGATATGTATGGAGACCTCTCATGTATTTGAATGGGGGTGTCCATCTGTGCATGAAAAATAATGTCCATGAAACCTACACAGAGAGAGAGAGAGAGAGAGATGTTCTCTTATTCATTTTTATTAATGAGTTGGATTGGGGAGTGCAGGGAATACTTATCAGATTTGCAGATGACACAAAACTGGGTGGGACAGCTAATACTTTGGAAGGCAGGAACAAAATTTAAAAAGATATTGACCCCAGAGCACGGGGCTGAAAACAACAGAATGAAATTTAACAGGGATAAGTGCAAAGTTCTACACCTAGAGCAGGGGTTCCCAAAGTGTGCGCCATAGTGCCTTGTGGCCCTCATGGCACTCTGTGGCTCCCTGGTGTGCTGCCAATCTTCTCTTTTTACCAGAGCTGTTGGTGGTGCACAGTTACAAGATATTTGGCTCAGTAATATTACAAGTGAGAAGTATCTTAGAATTGTTGTCAAAAGCTGAATATGAGCCAACAGTGTGATGTGGCTACAAAAAAAGGCAAATGCTATTTTAGGCTGCATTAACAGAAGTATAGCCTCCAAATCCCATTAGGTACTAGTCCCCCTCTATTTAGTACTGGTTAGGCTTCATCTATAATACTGTGTCCAGCTGTGGGCACCACTCTTCAAGGATACCAACAACTTGGAACAAGTTCAGAGGAGGGCAACAAGGATGATCAGGGGGCTGGAAACCAAGCCCTCTGAGGAAAGACTGAGAGAACTGGGCATGTTTAGTCTTGAGAAAATAAAACTGAGGGGAGATGTGATAGCACTTTTCAAATACTTGAAAGGCTGTCATACAGAGGAGGGGAAAGATCTGTTCTTGATCATCCCAGAATGCAGGACACATAATAATGGGTTCATGCTACAGGAAACCAGATTTCAGTTGAATATCAAGAAAAGCTTCTTAACTGTTAGAGCAGTATGACAATGGAACCAATTACCTCGTGAGGTAGTGAGCGTTCCAAAGTTGGAGGCCTTCAAGATAAAATTGGACAACCATCTGTCAGATCTGCCTTGACTTGGATTTCTGCATTGAGCAGGGGGTTGGACTTGGTGGCCTTATAGGCCCCTTTCAACTCAATTATTCTATGGTTGTTGTAGTTTTTTCAGGCTGTTTGGCCGTGTTCTGGAGGTTTTTCTTCCTAACGTTTCGCCAGTCTCTGTGGCTGGCATCTTCAGAGGACAGGAGTTAGAACTCTGTCTGTGTTCTAACTCCTGTCCTCTGAAGATGCCGGCCACAGAGACTGGCGAAACGTTAGGAAATAAAACCTTCAGAACACGGCCAAACAGCCCGAAAAACCTACAACAACCATCAGATCCCAGCTGTAAAAGCCTTCGAGAATACATATTCTATGATTCATATAAACAGACATCTCAGAATACAAACTCAATATGTGTATTAAGGTACAATCAGACGGTGGCATAATGATCTCACTGGATCGCATCAAAAAAGGTTGCTTCCTGGGTGTAATCTTAAAAAGGACTCTTTAAGCTGGTTTTATTGGTGAGTTGTTATTTTGGTTTTAAATAGTTTAAGTTTTATTTTGGTTTGGTTTGTTTATTATTGTAAACCGTCCAGAGTAGTGCTTCGGCACTAATAGGGAGTGGTATACAAATAAATAAATAAATAAATAAATAAATAAATAAATAAATAAATAAATAAATAACCTGACCCTTCTGTCCTTTCAAGGCACATCAGCCCACTCCAAACCCTCCCACCCCCAACCAGCCCTGCTGCTAGATGAAGGGGAATGGAGTAAGGTCAGGCTGGTTTGCGATTTGCAGTACATTGTCGGGTCACCAGCAAATAGAGTGAACCAGACTATGTGGTCAGCGCTGCAAAGACTTGATTGCCTTATAGATCCCTTCCAAATCCAATATTCCCTGATTCTATTATTATTATTATTATTATTATTATTATTATTATTATTATTATTATTATTATTATTATTATTATTATTATTATTATTATTATTATTATTATTATTATTATTATTATTATTTATTTCATTTATACCCCGCCTATCTGGTCTTGCGACCACTCTAGGCGGCTTCCAAACAACATAAAACAACAGATAAAATCACAAAATTATTACAAAAACAATTTCCATAACAATTATAAAACAAAAAATTATGATAAATAGAAAAGATAAAAAGATCAGGTATTGACTGGAGGGAAGGCCTGTATAAACATCCATGTTTTTAATTGATTTTTAAAGATACCCAGCAAAGGGGCGGCACGAATCTCCGGAGGAAGATTATTCCAGAGGCGAGGAGCCACCGCCGAGAAGGCCCGATTTCTTGTTCTTTCCCTACGGGCCTCCCTCGGCGTCAAGTTCCTCAGCCTCACTTCCTGACTCGCACGGGTGATCCGGGTAGACCTTGGTGGGAGTAGGCGTTCCGCCAAATATTGAGGTCCTAAACCGTTTAGGGCCTTATAAGTAAGCATTAAAACTTTGAAGTCAATGCGGAACCGAATGGGCAGCCAATGCAATGCGGCCAGAATAGGAGAGATATGCTGGTATTTTCTCACTCCACTAAGGAGTCTGGCCGCCGCATTCGGCACCACCTGAAGTTTCCGCATCAACCTCAAAGGCAGCCCCACGTAGAGCGCGTTACAGTGGTCTAATCTTGAGATTACGAGCGCATGCACCAAGGTAGTGAGCGTCCCCATATCAAGGTAGGGCTGCAGCCGGGCAATCCGCCAAAGATGGAAAAAGGCGGAGCGGACTACCGACGCCACCTGCGTTTCCATGGTGAGCGCCGGGTCCAGATGGATCCCCAAGCTGCGAACCCCACTCTTAGCGGCCAAGGCCACCCCCCCAAACGAGAGAGAGTCATCCAAGCCGCCAACCACAGGGCACCCACCCTCAGAACCTCCGTCTTGTCCGGGTTCAGCCTCAGCCCATTTTCCTGCATCCATTGCAATACAGTCCCCAGGCAGCGCTGAAGGGACAGGACGGCATCACCTGCAGTTGGTAAAAAGGAGATGTAGAGCTGGGTGTCATCAGCATATTGATGACACGATGCTCCACACCCCCTGATGACCCGACCCAGCGGCCTCATATAGATATTAAACAGCATTGGGGAGATAATCGACCCCTGTGGAACCCCACAATTGAGACTCCACGGGGCCGAGACACTCTCCCCAAGCTGTACTCTCTGGGGACGGTTCTCCAAGAAGGAACGGAGCCAGGCAAACGCCAAGCCACCAATTCCCAACTAAGAGAGCCTCCCCAGGAGGATACCGTGGTCGACGGTATCAAAGGCCTGTCGAGGAGGACCAACAGAGATGTTTTACCCCTGTCAGCCTCCCTTAACAGGTCATCATACAGGGCGACCAATGCCGTCTCTGTACCGTGGCGTGGCCTGAAGCCCGACTGAAATGGATCCAGGGCATCTGTTTCATCCAAAAGAGCCTGAAGCTGGTCAGCCACCACCCTCTCGACCACTTTGCTAATGAAAGAAACATTGGCGACGGGCATATAATTGCCAATTTCGTCCGCCGCCATATTAGGTTTCTTTCTTATGGGCCTAATGAGTGTCTCCTTGAGGGCAGGTGGGAACCTGCCCTCAAGGAATGACCCATTTATTATTGCAGTGGCCCATTCAGTTGTGATTGGCCTGGCTGCTTTGATTAGCAAGGGTCAAGGGAGGAAATGGTGGCCCGACAGCGATCAAGCACTTTGTCCACAGTATCTGGCGTCACAGGCTGAAAGAGATCAAGAATCACCGGGCAAGACGGAGCGCTGGACATCTCAGCTCGACTCACTGTATTCAAAAAAGGAGAGAGGTCCCGGCGGATGGCCTCCACTTTAGATTTAAAAAATACTGCAAATTTGTCCGGTGAAAAACTAGGGGGAGGCCCATCACTCAGACCAACTCCGGAAAGGTCGCGCACTATACGGAATAACTCCGCCTGCTGGTTTGAAGCTTCGCCTATCCGGTTAGCGAAGTATGTACGACAAGCAGCCTTTACCTTAGACAGGTAGAGGTTAGTTGCGACCCTGACAGCTATCCAATTATGTTCCGTCGGGTTCTTCCTCCACCTACGCTCTAGCCTTCTCCTAATCTGTTTCATTGCTCGGAGGTCCTGGTTAAACCAAGGCACAGGCCGAGCTCTGCGTTGGAGAGGGCGTTTAGGCGCGATCGTGTCTATAGCCCTAGCGGCAGCGGTAAACCAGCTGTCAACCAGAACCTCGACAGGAGCGCCAGCCAGGTCAGCCGTAACACCTCTCATGGCATCCTGAAATCCAATAGGATCCAGTAGACTTCGAGGGCGGACCATAAAAATAGGTCCCTGCTCCCTGCGAGGGGGGAGTGCCACTGAGAGGTTACATTTTATTAGGTGGTGATCTGACCATGACAAAGGGACCGACTCAAGGTCAGTCACCATCAGACCACACTCACTCCAATTGGTGGAAAAGACCAGGTCCAGCATGTGACCACCCACGTGGGTGGGGCCGTTGACATGTTGGGACATGTTCAAGGAAGCCATGGTTTCCAAGAACTCAAGAGCTGGCCCTGAGACCTCTGCCTCCGCGCGTATGTTGAAGTCACCCAAAACCAAAAGCCTCGGGGACCCCAACACCGCCGCGGAGACAAAGTCCGCCAGCTCTGGAAGGGAAGTGGCTGGGTCGCGGGGAGCGCAGTAACCCAGCAAAATCCCAACACCATCCCTGGCCCCAATCGACACGTGGAGGGCCTCAAGACCCAACCTTACCACCGAGGAGCGCCTAGTAACCTCCAAGATGGATTTATAAACAATGGCTACTCCCCCCGCCCCTCCAGTCTACCCTGGTGCAGGATGGCAGGCCAGCGCTAGGGGAGGACCCCCCTCACCACCAATCCATGTCTCGGTTATGCATGCCAGGTCTGCATCCTCCTCCAGAATAAGATCATAAATCATCTGGAGCTAAATAAATCCAATCACATCCTTAATCTGCTTCCCAATGGTGCATTTCCTATATGAATACGTATAACTCATCTATAGGTATAGTATATACTTTGGGCCTATCCCCTCCATTGTCACTTCTGCCACCTTCCTCCTTGTACATTTTTGCTTCAGAACACCTGAGCCCACTTCTCATGCTGATTTGTTCAGCAACAGAAGCAAGGAGGCACTAAAAAGAGGAGGAGCACCACCAGCTGATGCTGCAACTCATCTACAGCTTGTTAGCTGATAAGTGTATAAAAAGGTGCCCAGCCAGCTGCCGGGCTGACTGGGCACCCTTGCAAAGCCTATCTCTGGCATACAGAATCAGGAATTCTTCTTTCGCGATGAAATTGGTGCCTAGTACTGTGCTGAGCCTCATCGCTGTCAGGAAAAGATGCATAGCTCTTGACTGGAGTGACAACGCCCTTTCTACATTGGCTCCTTGTCTGCCTGTTCTTTAGGTTGTGAAACCATCCATGCAGGTGCTGGAGACAGGAGGGTCTCTCGAGGGGAGCAGACAAGATGTCCCAGGGCAGGTCTCTTGCTTGAAGCCCGCAAAAACCTGGAGCTGGCTTTAAGCAGCCTTTCAGGGAAGCTTGTCTGTCACTCCTAACTCACTAAGGAACTTCTGATAGGCTTGTGGGCAAAATTAAAGCAGGAGAGAGAAGGCAGGAGAAAAGCAAAATATTGTGGCACGTTAAGAACTAACGTTTGATTCAGTGCGAGCTTTCATAGATCAAAATCCACTTCTTCAGACAAAAGGGGATTTGGATCCATGAAAGTGGAAACTGAAATATGTTAGTCTTTACAATCTCACAATATTGTTCCTCTCTCTCTCTTACTCTCTCCTTTTCCCCCTTTCATTTTGTCAGCATGCTGAGACCAACTAACTTGGGTACCTCTTGGGATCCTGATAAGCTTGTGAGTTTCCCAGAATACAAATTGAAAACCACTGCAG
Source organism: Intellagama lesueurii (assembly GCA_037013535.1). Lineage (NCBI taxonomy): Eukaryota > Metazoa > Chordata > Lepidosauria > Squamata > Agamidae > Intellagama > Intellagama lesueurii. The sequence goes on along the minus strand of JBAJHW010000001.1, from coordinate 320,110,327 downwards.
CACGGGGTTGCTTAGCTTACTTTGAGAACGGCCTTTTCTTTGAAATAAATAAATAAATTTAGTTTAATTTTCATCGGGACAGTTGTAGTGTTTCCTTTTCTATATTATCAAGCTTAGGGTGTATTTTTTAACCAGCATGCATTCTATTGTTTGTGTTCCACACAAACAGAAATCCACTAAAAGCCGCCTCATGCTTCCAGTCCCCCTTATAAAAAGCATCAGAGAGAGCAAGATCCATGTGTTTGTGTGCATATGTGTATGTGTAATTTTTAGGAAAATACAATGTTCTTGTGACTTTTTCTTTTCTTTATTTTATGCAAAGCCAGCGGCTCTTCCTCCTGCAATTTAGAGCACAGCCTGTGGAACCTGACAAGAACATGGAGAGGAGGTGGAAGAAGGTCTGAGAGGTCTCAACTAATTTACAATGCCTAAAACCATAAAATCTCATTAAATATGTAAAGCCAGCCAAGAGAGTTACACAGGGACACTCCAAGAACTTGAGGACACATTTCCACAGAAAGTGTCAGGTGACCTCAAAGGGAAATATGACATAAAGTAGATCATTTATTTATTTATTTTGTTGTTCCCAATATGCAAAGCAATGGTGTTAATCAGCCAGGGAGGAGTTATTCACTTTGTCATAACTTAAGGAAAGAAAGAAATTTGTTTGGGTCTTCTGCTTATTCATTGATTATTTACATTTATAAGAAGCACTATCAGACAGGTTATCTAGTTGTTGAAAATTTTTATTTATTTATTAAACATTTGATATGCCATTTTCCTTTTGTTATGAAATTCAAGGTGGGATACAGGTGGTCTCCCTGCCAGGTACTGATCAGACATATCTTTATATAAGGTACACCCAAGTGATTACAGCAAGTACCTTCCATAAAAACAATACAGTTAAAAGAATATCTGGCTACAAGTCTTTAAATATCCAACAGAGCAGAAAAACACAAATTGCCAGTACAGCAAGATGGAAACACAAATCACAAGAACAAAAAACAAGCAGCCAGTAGAGCAGTTAAAAACCACAGGGACTCAAATGAAAAGATATTAAAGGACCTAACAGAACAAGAAAGTCTCTGTCTGGTGCTGGCGTGGGTGCTACACAAGTTGCTTGAGAAAAAGAATTAAATTACTGGGGTTGGGTGGGTGGGGTTGGTCAGCATTAAAAATGTTCCGTGTCTCATCAGGGCTGGATCACTATTGCTCACACATTGTGCAGTCGCCAGGAAATAGCTCCCACCAGATTGTGCCACAAGGGCTCAAAATGTCAGCTATTTTCCCATCTGATCACACCCTTACTCACTCCCCATTCCAGTATCAGGAAGGTTAGTTGGGTATCACTCCTTGCCTAAAATCCAGAAGTACGTCATACCTAGACTAGCCCCATTAGAGATTTGGAGAGTCAACACCTATGTAAGTTTTTTCACTGAAAAAACAAATTGACATCTAAAGAGCCAATATTTTTTAAAAAGAGTAATACAAATATGTCTAGTCTGTAATACAGAAGGACCTCTCCCCATATCCACTGGGGATTGGCTCCAAGCCCCCCCCATGTGTGTGTGTGTGTGTGTGCGTGTGTATGCATGCATGCATGCATGTATGATGTACATGTATGTGTATGTTAAAGGAAAAATGGTTAAAGGAAAAAAAACAGAAAAAAATATTTTCACATGCATTACCAGGATTGGCCACTAGAGGGCACCAGAGACCAAGTTATTATTTTTTCCACTTACAAGTATTCATAGCATGGTCTACATGTGAAAATAGGGGATTTTTTCTGGATTTTTTTCTTTTAATATTTTCAGAATGTGGATAAGTGAATCAGTGGATACTATCCAGTGGATAAGGGGGTCCTAATGTACAATAACATGTTTTTTTTATGAGCATGTCAGATTTAAGGGACAATCCATAATCCATAGCCAGCATGGTCACTGGCCATGTCAGCTGTGAAATATATTCCAAACATTTAATTTTCCAAGCTCTGCTTTAGTGTTTAGTTTTCTGCCAAAATATTTGTTGCCTACCATCCTGAGTCGTTTAATTGCCTCTGTCTGTCCAATGATACAGTTATAATTTTCTATTAACCGCCGCCTAAAACTCTGCAGTTGTTCTTACCCACTAACTTGCTTATACATCTGTCTACATAGTCCTGTTCAAGCATTCCCACCAAAATGTGAAGGCTCTAAGTGGGTAGAGACGGAGCTGTACATTCTGATCTTAACCCCACCTTTTTGTCTCCACTCAGCCTCTTCAGTCACTGTCCTTGTCAAGCCTTAAGGTCTAATGTGTGTTATAATAATCAACACTTCCTTGATCGTGGATGATGTACTTCCACATGAACAAAACAATTTGCTTAGACTTTCCTGATCGATGCAAGGGGATCTGGGACCAATAAGGGAGCAGCAGGCAAGGACAGGACCTAAAGATGGACCTGGAGGTGTGTGAACCTGGAGGCAGGGCCATTGTGCCCTGCTCCATCCTCTCACTTGAAGCCCTTCTGGGTTCAGGGAAATGCCTGAACAGAGCATCTATCGATTGGTCCCAAACAGCACAGGGCTCTTTGGAAGAGAGGAGCTATAAACATTGAGAACAGAGGGAACCAAAGTCTAGAACATAGAGACCCCGATGACTCCCTTCTCAACAGCTATTCACAAACTGTTGTGGGGTGGCAATGAAAAACATCATTGTATTAGGGACCTGACTAACACTTGTCCCGTGATTTTAAAAAACACAAAAACGAAGTGTTCATTTCTTGCTCAAGTCACAGGAAACATACTTGATGAACTGCAGTGCAATTCTGTATTGACATCTAGCTTTACTGTTCCTTTAAGCGTGGACATCTCAAGATCATTGTCTGAGGAAAGTAAAGCCCACTTTGTTTCCAAGGAGTGAGGAAGAAAGAGGGAGGGAGAGAGAGACAGAACAACAGAAAACAGATTTTTTCCCCAATCAGGTTTTAGTATGTGGGTCAGCTTTTTTTAACGGGTTGCATGTGGACAGAATTAATAATGCCAGAATTAATGCTGCCTTTGTTTGGTATGCCATGGCTTAGTTTGGGCCAGAGCCTCTTCAGGCCTCAACCAGCAGTGTAAAGATGCATGCAGACTTCGTGCAGTGCAGTTCCTTGCACACATGATTTTCCTGCCCAGGTATAGACAGGCATGGACAACCTGGTACCCTTCAGATTCACTGAACTTCAACACCCCTAACTCCTGCAGCAGCACAGCCGTCCAACATATTTATAAAGCACCCATCTAGGAGAACACCAGAGCCTAGACAGTTTTTTCAAGGTTTCCATTACTTCTTGTAGTGTTTGGAGAGAGAGAGAAAAACAGTGCCATTGAGTTGTTACTCATATTCATGAAATGAATTGTGGCATTATTCTTTATTGTATTTGTTGGTTTTGTTTCGATATTTAAAAATATCTTTAGGGTTGAGAACAGCACAGCTCAGAATGTTACATTTTAAAGTAACTACTTGTGTGACTCATTGTTTCTGGGCAGCCAGGTTACAGTTATTACTGTGATTGTCCCAATCATACAAGTAATCCATTGTGTTGCAAGTTATTAACATGCTCCTTTTTCCATGGCAACAGCCAGAAACATATAGGGAAATTCCCTTTGGTTTCTTCTCCTGGTCACTTCTGAGGCTACATCCCCAGAAAGGACAAAAACAAGGAACTTTTCCCTTTCAATTTACAATTGATAATAGAATTTCAGATTGCATTCTAAGATGCTGTTTTACACATGACCTAAGTAACACTTTCGTATTTTTCATTAGAAAGCAGCTTGTAACTACTGGTACTTGCTACTTAAAGTAATTACCCATAGGTAACTGCATTATGTGCAACTAATTACTTACAAGCTCTGGTAAAAGAATGGCATAAAACTTGCCTATCCAAATCCTATCAAAAGGCTTCTAAAAATGGCCTTAGAAGGTAACATCAAGCACTGGATAGCTCAGTGGCTTAGGTAGAGGTTGGGAGTTCGATGCCCCACTGTGCCTCCTAGACTCGATGATCCACAGGGTCCCTTCCAGCACTGCAGTTCTAAGATTATTATAGGTGAAGATGGATAACTTTGGACATTACACTCAGAGCAGAGGGTTTTTTCCAATTTTGAAATGTGATTTCTTACATGTTCATTGTCTTTAAATAAAGTAATTCATTACAGGATACTTGTGAGTCCTTACTTGCAACCTCTGGGGGAGTCTGTTACAGTGGGGCACTCAAGCTGAATGTATTAATTATGCATTGCCCCGGCTGAACTTTGCAAGTGGCAAAATATATGCACATGGATTTCAAACAGGGCTCCTCACACATGGAAGTATGCACAGATGAGAACATAGTTTTCCCTTCCATGTATGCAGAAATGCAGTCATGTGTGAAACAGCACCTTACAGTGCCATCTGAAACATGTCTACTAAGGAGTAAGTCCCAATAGGCTTTACTGTCCAATCCTATGCATACTTCCCTTAGAGTAAGCCCCAGTGAATGCAGTGGTATGAGCTTCTGAATAAACAGATGGTGGTGCTAATCCGTAAAACTTGGAACTGGCACCTTGCTGGAAGCTAAAATTCCATAAGCTTTCACTGGGGGCAGGGGAGGAACATGTTAAGCTTTATCCATAGAAAATGGAGACAGTATTACTTAAAACCTTGCTTTCTTGGACTAGATATCTGAACATTTTTTTTGAATGATAATTTGATAGGATTAAATTACACTCATGTGACAGCTCAACCCTGCTAATGAGGTACATTTCAGTAAATAGTTGACAGACCTGTCTGGAAGGCTTCTTTAATTTACCAACACATAACAACATGGGAAAAGCATTAGTCAAGCAGATGAAGATGAATAAGCAGTGGGGTCTGGGGGGCATTTTGCATTAACACATGACAACCCGAAAGTGTTTTTGTCATTTGCTCCACTTAGCCTGAGGCAGCTGCGAAATAACTAGTACCTGTTAGTGTGATTGACACACGCACACGCACACACACATGGGTGTAGTAAAACATGTCTGGGGGTGCATTTTTTTCTTCTTAGGGAAAACCTATGCTTTTCATGAGAAAGCATGCTACAGAATAAAAAAAGTTTAGAAATATTTCACCTTCAATCCATAAACCGCATGGGTTCATTTATTTCCAAAATTCCTGAAGAAGGTTACGGTACAGTATTTCCATATTCTGATGTTAGAGAGAGATTCAGTACGAAAACACGACATTCTGCTCAGAGTAATGCATACTGTGAAATGAAAGAAAGAGGCGAGGGAAGCATGTTGTGTGACCTCTGATACAAAAGGCATTCTGTTCCTAAATATGTTAACAAGGACTTAAGTCCCCCTCAGATAGCCAGATGAGTTTCAAGACCTAGAAGAGGAGTGCTAACCTCATTGAAAATGCTTCCTGAGCCTCCAATTTTGCACATTTTAAAAGTATTTGTGGCTTTGGAGGATTCATGGGGCAGGAAATTGTTCCCTGGACTTGTCAAAGAACCCATCTCTAAATTAAATTAGGGTTGGGAACACACAGGTTCAAATCCCAACTCAGTTATTTTGTTTGTTTGTTTTATTTATTTATAGGCCGCCTTTCTCTCAATAAGTGGACCCAAGGCAGCTGATAATATTAAAAAAGAATAGAATTAAAAACATAAGTTAAACATTTAAAAAAATAAACTATACACTAATTAAAATACAAATGAATAATTAAAAGCAAGTAAACACTAAAAACTATCTTGACTTTAAAAAGGCATTCAGGGAACTCAATTATGATAAAGGTAAAGGTAAAGGTTCCCCTTGACATTTAGTCCAGTCATGTCCGACTCTAGGGGGCGGTGCTCATCCCCGTTTCCAAGCCGTAGAGCCAGCGTTTGTCCGAAGACAGTTTCCGTGGTCACGTGGCCAGTGCGACTAGACACGGAACGGCGTTACCTTCCCACCGAGGTGGTACCTATTTATCTACTTGCATTTGCATGCTTTCGACCTGCTAGGTGGGCAGGAGCTGGGACAAGCGACGGGAGCTCACTCCGTTGCGTGGATTCGATCTTACGACTGCTGATCTTCCGACCCTGCAGCACAGAGGCTTCTGCGGTTTAACCCGCAGCGCCACCATGTCCCTAATTATGATAAAAGCCTGCCTGAAAAGGCTGGGTCTTCAGCTGTTGGTGGAAGAAAAAAAAGGAGGGGGCCAGCCTGATTTCCCAGGGGGGAGCATTCCATAACCTGGGAGCAGCCACAGAGAAGGACCTCTCCGGTGTCCCCATCAGCCATGCCTGTGCTGGCAATGGGACCCAGAGGAGGGTTTCCTCTGACAATCTTATGGAACACACATATACCAGTTTGGCCTTCACCGCCTTACATACCTCACAAGGTCATTGTGAGAAGAAAGTGGGATAGAAGGGGGGAAATGTGTGCTACCTTGAGCCCATTGCAGTAAAGGCAGAACATAGATCTGATAAATAAATAATAATAGGCCTTTAATCTGATTCAGCAAGGCTCTTTGTATGTTGCTTCAGTGTTTAGATTATTTCATCCTCAGTGCCATGAGGGCTAAATCCTGTGATTAGTCCCAACTAATAACAGACGCCAAACCCTACACTGCACCACGAACTTCCAGCTTGGATGGAGACTTTTCTATACTTTGCTTGATTATGCAATCTGACCCAGGTCAACTTGAAAAGGCTGTTCTGTTCCCAGTGATAGAAGGGCACCATGCCAAGTGCCGTGATAGGGGCAGCATGGTGTCACATGAGAAACAAAGTTTGCATGTCCCACAGCAAGAACAAAATTAAGCCCACTCTTAAAACTGATGACAGGAATCTTTAATCAACACCTCCTGAGATACCTTCAAGGTAGGGGGGGGATCAGAATGGCTGTCTTGAGAATGGCTGATGGTCAGATTCCAAAAGATCTCCTGTATGGAGAATTAGTGCAGGGAAAGCGCCCCAGAGGGAGACCACAGCTGCGATACAAGGATATCCGCAAGCAGGATCTGAAGGCCTTAGGAATGGACCTCAACAGATGGGAAACCTTGACCTCTGAGCGTTCAGCCTGGAGGCAAGCGGTGCATCATGGCTTCTCCCATTTTGAAGAGACCCTTGTCCAGCAGGCCGAGGCAAAGAGGCAGTCCCGAAACCAGCAAAATCAGGGAGCTGGACAGGGGACAGACTGTATTTGTCTTCAGTGTGGAAGGGATTGTCACTCTCGAATTGGCCTTCTCAGCCACACTAGATGCTGTTCCAAGTCCTCCATACAGAGCACGTTACCATAGTCTCTTGAGACTGAAGGATGCCTAATCTAGGGGGGATCAGGTTTTTCTAGTTGGGTGTTGGGCATTTGGCAGGATGCTCAAGTGCCATACCAACAAGCTAATGGTAATAATAGTGTGACATCAAGTCAGTTCTGACTTATGGAAACCCTTTTCAGGGTTTTCAGGGAGGCAGAGAATACTCAGAAGTGGTTTACCATTCCCTTCTTCCGGGAGCATCCTGGGACAATGCAGATTGCCTAAGGCCCCACAAGATGGTTCTTTTCCCAGGAGGCACAGTGGGGGATTAAACTCTCAGCCTCTGGTTCTGCAGCCAGATACCTAACTCACTGAGCTATCCAGCCAGCAATGCTAAGTTAGTTACCATCAGTCCCATTTTGACAGATGACTGGCCCAAGGCCAAAAAGACTGGCTTTACTCTCAGGAAGCACAGTCAGGAACTGAACTCCCAACATTTAGCTCTGCAGCCAGATACCTAAACCACTGAGCTATCCAGCCAGCCAGCTACCAAGAAACTACATCTACCTATCTGGAAGTTGAGTCATGGCAACTGGATTTCTTTCTTGTTAGGTTAACACGTTTCACTACTCATCCAAGTAGCTTCTTCAGTCTGAGGAGAGTTGGTAGGAGATCCCTGATATATCCTCCATGTTGGTTTCACTTCCCCCTGGGTTAGAAGAACAAAGGACCGGGGAGTGAGGGATAATCCCACCACTGTTAATGACTGTTAACGACCCATGAAAATGGGTGGAGATGGACTGCAGAAGTGGAATTATCCCTCAACCCCAGTCCTTTGTCCTTCTAACGAGCCTGTTCAGCCATGACTCATCTTCCAGATAACCTCACCTGTATGATTGAGAATCTTTACACACATCTACCTATGTTCTGTAATACCAGTGTGTGACTGAAATTGCACTGTTCCCCCACCAACAAGAGGAGGCCATACTACTAATCCAATGGAGGAACAGTGGTCAGGAGAAAAAGAGGTCATTAAATCAGTGAGGAGACACACAACCCTTATCACAATCAGTAGGAATACCATCCGTTCTGCTATAGCAAGAGATAAGATTCAGTACAGGAGCTCAAAGGAAGGCAATGGGCCAAACCACAGCAGGCACTGGAAATGGATACAACATTGGAGATTAAGGAAAATGGGTTTGCAGTGGGGGAAGATACTGTAGCAGTGCTATCAGGCAGAAACAAAATAAAAAAAATCAAAACCTGAAAACATTGTGGCACCTTAAAGACTAACTCTGATGTTGGGAAAGTGTGAAGGCAAGAGGAGAAGGGGACGACAGAGGACGAGATGGTTGGACAGTGTCATCGAAGCGACCAACATGAATTTGACCCAACTCCGGGAGGCAGTGGAGGACAGGAGGGCCTGGCGTGCTCTGGTCCATGGGGTCACGAAGAGTCGGACACGACTAAACGACTAAACAACAACAAAGACTAACTGCTGTATTTTAATGTGAGCTTTTGTGAATCAAATCCACTTCCTCAGGCATAAGAGTGAGATTACATGGCAAATTTTTATACATGTATAAAATTATGTATAAATGTGTAAAAGTTTCCCATGTAATCTCACTCTTATGTCTGAGGAAGTGGACTTTATCCACAAAAGCTCACGTTAAAATATAACAGTCTTTGAGATGCCACAGTGTTTTCAGTTTTTTATTTTTTTATTTTGTTTCTGCCTGATATGGTTGCACAGGATAACACAACACGGAACTCATCCCTCCACTAAAACTTCACAGTGGAGAAGGAAAATTTAGATGGCAGAAACAAAATCAGGACATCCCATTGTTGTTTTACTCGCCCCTTTTTTCCTGATAAGAACAATCAATTCATACTCTTGGATAGTTGCAGAGAATACATCATGATGCACTACATGCATGATTTAGATTGTCCAACACCAGGTAATATGGCCTTTTCTCAGATGGCATCCCACACTGGGATACAACCTTGTCTGTAGTTCCACAATGAAGAAAAAAAAGGGAGGGGTTAGCCCTAAGAGTCTTGTTACAGCCCTTTGTTTGGGAATGACCACTCTAAATATTCCGTTCATTAACTGTTTTTGTGATCACGCTGCTTCCATGGAAATGATGCAGCAGTACTGTATGCAAATACTGCTGCTTCTTGTAAAAAAAAAAAAATGTTTTCATACGAACAAAAAAAAATGTCTCAAATGAAGAATAACCAGGAAAGCGGAGGAAGGAAAGGGAAAGAAGGACGGTTGACATGGAAAAGCTCTTTCCAAATTGTTTCTGAGGACCTCCCTGCACCTTGCACACCTGGTGACAGCTGATTGAAGGCACCAATGCACTGCAGTGACACCAACAACAAAGGAGAAAAATTGAGCCAAGTGGCTCAGGTAATGTATCTTGTTTAACAGCCTCTCCCTCAAGCTAAAGAAGGCTGACATACAGCTTTCAGGCTTTGTCCAGCTTTAGCTTTATTCCTCATCATGGTACAAACCCCTGCCTCTTGCAAAGTAAGGAATGAATATGGATGGCCAACAACTGGAAGGACAGGTTCACAAGACCCAAAGTACCATCATTTCTAAGTCACTTGATAACAGCCTTCCCTAGTTGGTTCTCTCTGTGCAAGTTGGGGATGTCAGAAGATGGAGAAGCTGGCTTAGGAAAAAAAAACATGAGGGGAGAGGGAAGGGAGACGGGGAGAGAGAGAGAGAGAGAGAGAGAGAGAGAGAGAGAGAGAGAGAGAGAGAGAGAGAGAGAGAGGAGATCTTTTTGCTTCCCGCTTCATAATCCACCTTGGGTCTTTTCGAGGAGAAAGGGGAGGGGGATATTTTAAATAATTAATTTAAATAAATAATATTCCAGGTGTCTTTTTGTAACACACTGGTGTGAAAGCCAAAATGGGTTTGAGAGGGACGTTACTTCTCCAGAAAAGAGGAATCTATGGTTTTCCACGTGTTGCTGAACTCTGTTTCCCATCAGCTCCACCCAGCCTGGCAGTGTGAGAGACGATGGGAGCAAGAATTTATTGACATTTGAAAGGCCAGAGGTTTCCATCCAGTCACGCACATGTCTTTTAACTTATTATTGATCTGTTCAAACAGGTCTTGCAGTTTGTGAAAGTGGGATGAGTGTGCATGAGAAGTGAAGTCTTTGTTACAAATTCCATGCAACTCTCTGGGGATAGGTGGTGGATGGATAACTGGGTTTCCAGTAATAGCATGCCCAGTAACAACATACTTTCTGACAAGATTATCGCTAAAGTGTCTTTGCAACAGATGAATATTGAGAATTCCTGTTGGAACTATGAAGCCTGACCCTGTCACTGCAAAAGGATGACGTGATGTGGTTCAGGTGGCATCGTAGGAAACAACAGATAGAAGCCAACGCGTGTGAGAATTGTGTAAAAAGTAAGGTTTTTAAAGTATTGTGCCTAATAAAGGGTGATACTATTTAGAAAACGATTTGGATTATTTTAACATCATGGTCTTCTAAGTAAATTTCATAGCAAAATATTTGAAACTCATGTTGTACAATATGTGTCTGAAGAATCACTAATATTAGGAACTTAAGATTGTGCTATACTTTGAACTTAAAGTGAATGGCAGTGAAGAGAGCAGATCTGGAATCAACAAGTTATGAAATTCTGTTTGCTTCAAAAAGCCCATTCAGTTGAATGAATGGCAAGGAATTGGGTTGATCATTTTGAGGTTTTATTAGAGGGTGTTGATGAAGCATGCTGCCTAAGCATAATGGGATTTGCAGACCACCATATTCAGTGTATTCCAAATTGTAAGAGGCTCATATAGGCTTTGAGACAGGTATTGTTTGAAGTCTGTTGACTTAAGCTCATCATCTGAGGCCAGCACTTGGAAGTAACTGTTTAGAAGCAATATCTTTACCTTAAACTAGTTGCTTTTTGGTAACAAGAGTAGAACTAGTTACATTTTAGAAGTAACACAAAAATAGTTGCAAATTTAGGTTCTTGAGGTAACAAGCAACGTTTTTTAGTTACTTTACATTTTCTCAGGGGCATTTTAAGAGGCATTTTGAAAATGCTTTTTCAAGTTTTATGTCATTGTTTTGCTATTGTGTTGTTTTATACTGACTTCTTTATTTAAGGAGATGCAATTGGCCCAAAGAGGGAGCAGGAGAGTACAGCCTTGTTTTCTGGTTTCCTGACAATGCAATGCATCTACAATGCATCTTTCAAATTACTTTTGAAAATGTGAGCAACAGTAATGTTAACAGTCAGCTATCTAGCTCAGAATAATGGAATTAATTCCCTTTATGGAATGTTCCAAGTTCTGTCTAAGGCTAATCCACACCCAACACCTGCTCCCAAAAAGCAGTTTTGAGCTAATTTACTGTTGAGAGGTATTGATAGAGGAGGTTAATTCTTTATCCATGTACTGCTGCTTTCCTCCAATTATTTTCCCAAAAGCTTCTTGCCCCCACTGGATTTAACACTTTTTATTATTCTTGTTCCAAATGGGGAAGCATATATATCCTTTCCCTACAGAACTGGTCCCAGGTTCAGTTCACAACATCTCTAATTTAAAAGATCTGAAGGTTCTGTATTAATGAGTGCAAATAATGTCACAATATTATTTTATTTAAACTATTGGCCAAAATCCTATGGTAAAACACTTTGTGTGTATGGGTAATCTGCACAGGGTTTTCAAATTTTGCCAGCCGTCTATCACATGCCTGGATACGCAACCAAATGCACAATCTGTTCTGCAAACATTGCATGTCTGAGTGCACAGTGGACACCAGCAAGACTGCACATACCATTTGCATGACTTCCAACTTATGCTACATGAAGCCAATCTGATTATGATCTATATGGAAAAAATGGACTAGTTGTGATTGAAATCTATGGTCTACAAGCCTTCATCTTCCTTTGCCCACCAAAACATAGTTGACTGCAGAGCCTCCGTTTTCCTTAAACCATGGCAGAAATGTGTGCCCCTAGACATGTTAGTGAATTGCAACCCCAATCAGCCATAGGCAGCATAGCGAGTTGTGAAGGGTGATGAAAGATGCAGTCAAACAGCATATTGCCCCTCGTTTTAGTAGCTGAATGTCAAGGATTTCAGCCACTGAGACAGGGAAGACGAGAATTAAAACTGCTGAGACTATGTATACACACTTACATAGCATAAGTTCATGTTATCATCATCATCTCTTGTTCTGGTCCTTTTTAGGTAAGACTACAAAAATCAGCAAAAAAGAATACATAGTATATTGATCATAGATGGGAGAGATGGTAGTCAAGTCCAGCCCTCATGTAGTGCCTTTACAGACAGTGTGCATAGTATTCTGATCTGAAACAGAAGCATGCATAACTTGAATGCCACTATAAATAGTCCATAACGTCATGCATCCATTCTGGCACATACCTAGTCCTAAATGCCTAGTTTTTCAGGCGACAACATGTCAACAATGCAATTTTTTATTTTGACACCTCCATCGTCACCCCGATTTCAGTGAAGTGGCATTATTGGTACCTTGTTGATTCTCACCCACCCTGGCTGCTGGGCGAAGGCACTGCATGATCCATCACATCCAGGCTCCAGCATATAAATCATCTCACGGGGTTTCCGCTCTTGTGCTTAGACAGTGACAGATTTGGTTTTACCTGGGTCTTGCAACCCCATTGGCTTCTTCTTTCCCCTATGACTAAGGAATAGCAGCAGGCACTGGAGAAAGCATTTAGGCTGCTGAGATTCGGAGCTCCTTGCCCATAGCTGTCATGTCCTCCATAAACAGAGCATCCAGAGAGTAAGTCATGGCCTCCCAGTCTTTCCTCTCCTTTCATTAGGGCCTCGGAGGCTTAACCTGAACACTGGGCTTAATCATTGCCCGACTTTGTCGACATGAGACACAACAACAGCAGTTGGGAAGCCTGTACGGTGTTTTGAACTGCCATCCATCATTCTTTGCTTCTTGCTTCTGTTTGGACCCCTGAGTCACCTTAATGGCTGAGGGCCAAATGACACATTCCATGCAAATTTATGTAAATGTCTTTGTCCTTTTGGAATCAACTACAAGTTATAACTACCTTACCTGATGACTACAAATTAAAGAGGGGTAACTTCACTCCTTTGGGGATATAGCTGTAACTTTTTAGTTTTGTTTATAGTTGAAGAATACGGCTTCACTAAATGGCAGAGGAGGAATATTACGTGGTCAAGTGCTGGCTCATGCTGGTGCTTCATGCTTTGTTGTAAGTACTGAAGCAATCATAATATGAGAGAAGAGTGTCTGTGGCCAGCCCAGTGAGACTGAGAGAAGGGCCTCCCCTGAAGATCCTAAGAACCAGAGAGGCTCAGATATATTTTCATAAGCAAGAAAGCAAGAAAGAAAGGCAAACAAAAGCACTTTCATGCTAAGTTAAAAGTCCAGGGAGGAGCTATAACACAGTGGTAGAATACAGTACAGTACATACTATGCGTGGGTGTCCCCATTTAAAAAGAGCACATCGCAAGGCATGTGAAAGATTTCTGCCTGAGGCACGAGAGGGATGCTGCCTGTCAAAGTAAACCCAGGTGGGCAACCTGCTTTCAAAGGAGCAAACATTTCACTCTTCTGGCAAAAGTCGTCTACTTTTCCCTGAGCAGCCCACTAGGAAGATGGAACACGGAGATGGAAAGTAAGAGATGAGCCCCATTCAACCATTTTGTGTTCTGGCTCACCTGGAGCAGCCACCCGGATTGAGCAGCCTCCCCCTCTTCAGACTGTCAATTTCATGTGTTGAAAATGCCAACAGAGAGAGGGGCCAGCATGCATCCGTCAACATATGTGGGCTCCACACCTTTAGAAAACAACTGAAAACTACTTATTTTCAGTCTTACCCTGTTTCCCTCATGCATACAGTAATTGCAGAAGAAGGGCAGGCAGAAGTTTGGCACTGCCTACATTTTTGCCTCAGGCCTTGACCACCATGAACATGTAACCCACTCACCCCACAACACATTACCCCTGAGGATCTATGTCCATTGACAGAGAAGCAGCTGGTGGCCATTGTGGTTGATGGGGCGGAAGGCAGAACAACGAAAGGTGGGCAAAGCCGGGGTGACCAGCAGAACAGGGCAGAAGTTGGGCATTCATACACATGTGCATGCACACATATGCAGAGAGTCAAGCGAGCAGACATTTACATGGGCATGGGTGCACACAGATACACAAATGGAGGAGCAGGCTGGCCTGCCTCACTTCCATGCCATTCATTCGCTCCAGAGCTCAGGGGAAGGGCAGAAAAATATACCTCCCTCACCCATAAGAAAGGTTCCTACCTGGTGCTTCTTCCCTCTGGGTCTGGTCTCAGAGTAGGGCAGCTGACATCCACTCATGCTCACTCTCTTATATTCATTCTCCCAACACTTCCCCCACGCATGTACTCATTCACTTAGAATGCAAGGCTGGCAGTTCAGCAGGAGGGGAACACTGGCCCTTTGCCTCAGGTAAGGAACTCAGCATGAGCACACAGGCTGAACAGTGCCCTATTTGTCCTAAAGCAGTGATTCCCAACGTTGGGTAACCCACATGTTCTTGGACTGCAATTCCCAGAAGCCTTCACCACCAGCTGTGTTGGCCAGGATTTCTGGGAGTTGCAGTCCAAGAACACCTGGGTTACCCAAGGTTGCGAACCACTGTCCTAATGGACCACCCACCATTTCCTTAAGAGAAGTTTCCCACCCTGAAGAATGCAGCAATGGGGAGGGGAACAAAGAGTTATGTTTCCAGACAACTTGTGTATCATGTAGTTCGGTGCCTGAAAACACATTGGACATTCATCCCATTAAAACAGAGGGGAGGACTATGTTGTGTTTCCAGTGAAGTGTTGTTGTTGTTTAGTCGTTAAGTCGTGTCCGACTCTTCATGACCCCATGGACGAGAGCATGCCAGGCCCTCCTGTCTTCCACTGCCTCCCGGAGTTTGGTCAGATTCATGTTGGTCGCTTCGATGACACTGTCCAACCATCTCGTCCTCTGTCGTCGAGAGTCTCCTCCAGCACCACAATTCAAAAGCATCAATTCTTCGGCGGTCAGCCTTCTTTATGGTCCAGCTCTCACTTCCATACATCGCTACTGGAAAAAACATAGCTTTGACTATGCGGACCTTTGTCGGCAAGGTGATGTCTCTGCTTTTTAAGATGCTGTCTATGTTTGTCATCGCTTTCCTCCCAAGAAGCAGGCGTCTTTTAATTTCGTGGCTGCTGTCACCATCTGCAGTGATCCTGGAGCCCAGGAAAGTAAAATCTGTCACTGCCTCCATATCTTCCCCTTCTATTTGCCAGGAGGTGATGGGACCAGTGGCCATGATCTTCGTTTTTTGGATGTTGAGCTTCAGACCATTTTTTGCGCTCTCCTCTTTCACTCTCATTAAGAGGTTCTTTAATTCCTCCTCACTTTCTGCCATCAGAGTGGTATCATCTGCATATCTGAGGTTGTTGATATTTCTTCCGGCAATCTTAATTCCGGTTTGGGATTCCTCCAGTCCTGCCTTTCGCATGATGTATTCTGCCTATAAGTTAAATAAGCAGGGAGACAGTATACAGCCTTGTCGTACTCCTTTCCCAATTTTGAACCAATCAGTTTTTCCATATCCAGTTCTAACTGTTGCTTCCTGTCCCACCTATAGATTTCTCAGGAGCTGGATAAGGGGGTCAGGCACTCCCATTTCTTTAAGAACTTGCCATAGTTTGGTGTGGTCCACACAGTCAAAGGCTTTTGCGTAGTCAATGAACCAGAAGTAGATGTTTTTCTGGAACTCTCTGGCTTTCTCCATAATCCAGCGCATGTTAGCAGTTTGGTCTCTAGTTCCTCTGCTTCCA
This sequence comes from Intellagama lesueurii, assembly GCA_037013535.1. Lineage (NCBI taxonomy): Eukaryota > Metazoa > Chordata > Lepidosauria > Squamata > Agamidae > Intellagama > Intellagama lesueurii. Next base: position 320,094,238 of record JBAJHW010000001.1, on the reverse strand, counting down.
GTGAAGTAGCCATGTTAATTTGCTCAGACGTGTAGAGCAAAAATTAAAAGTAGAATTCTTGTGGTACTGTAAAACTGAATAGACTTATTTCAGTGTGAGTCTCCATGCATCACAATCAGTCATAGGAAGCAGACTGTGATCCATGAAAGCTCACACTGAAGTACACTGGCTAATATTTAGCTGCCTTTTGTTTTTATTTATTTATACATCCTTCTAGGAGTTATCGGACTGCAATTACCATCAGTCCTACACAGTGCAGCCAATGGTGAGGGAATTCTGGGAGCTTTAGTCCCAGCTACATATATCTGAACTATCACAAGTGGCCCAACCTTCTGAGCTTCCCTTTTCTTCATTACGGACGGCTCCACTCTGCTGCTGAGACTATTCGTTACACACTGCTCCCTTTTCCTCAATGAACGAATGTTATCTTCCTTCAACTCAGTTGACCCACTCTCAAATGTGGTGCCCCTTTCTCACCCAGAGATAGTTTCGTGCTATGAGAAATCTAGATTATTTTTTGAAAGGGGATGAAGGGCCAGGGAGTGCCATGTCTATGCATGATCTCACCATTTGTATTTGTGACTTCAGACAGTAGAAGCCAGATCAAAGGGGAAGGGAAGGTATTTCAGCGAATGCCTGAAACAAATGTGTGGCAATTTCCTGTACAATTTAACTGTATTATACTGTGTACTAGAAGTGTGGAGCACATGGCCTTCTGAATATTGGTGGACTGAAACTCCCCATCATCCCTAGCTGGCGCAGTCAGTGGTGAAGGATCATGAGAACTGCAGTCTAACAACATCTGTGGAGCCCAGAGGTTTCCCAACTTTTTAATATAATATGCTCGCTGAAATCCCATTTGTATGAAACTATGCCTGCAGAAGGTTGATGACATCATCAGCGGGGGCAATTTCCAGAAATTAAACACTTCTTAATTCTATCCCATGGCTCTCATGTGTTTCCCTTGATTGTTTGTAAATGGTAGGAACTGTGGGAATGGAGGAGAAAGTCTTTAAATACTAAAAATTGCCACCGCCAGGATAACATTATCAGCAGCACTGCTTTTCAGTAACTGAAGATTTCCTCCTCACATCTTGTGACTCCCATAGCTTCCCAACAATGAAAGAGATTAAATAGGAGCTGTGATGCTGTAGGAAAGAATTCGAAGTGTTTAATTTTCTGAAAATCACCCCTGCTGATGACATCAACCTTCCATGGGCATAGTTGTGTGAATAGCAATTCAGCCACTATGATTATTCTGGAATCTCTGATTTTGCCAAATCTTTGGAACACTTTATGATACATTTTAATGCCTGAAGTGAAGCGGCAAAATGGTGCTTCTCCCCCAAACTCATGGTGCATTGATTTCAAGGCCAAACAAATCCTAGAAGCCTATTTCTTCATCACTATGGCAGTAAAAATTCAACAACAAATTAATAACTAAGAATTCTCTGTCTTTTAGCAGCACCCACAATTTATTGCTTGAGATGGCTGCCTCACTGCAAATCACCTTAACCTGAAGGCAAGGTCTGCTGCATGTCTTAAAAAAACACAAGCCCAAGAAACCTAAGCATCTGATTAGATAAAATCTAGAAACAGTGCTCCCTCAAGTGGCAAAAGAGATCTGATTTTAAAAGTACATTGGGAGCAGAAGTGTGACTGATCGTTGGAACAACCATTGGAATATAATGGCTTCCTTTGCTTATCTGATAGCGGAGGCATACATAATAACAAGCTATTTGTAACATGTAGTGTGGTCCCAAGTGTAAAGAAAGCTATAAGCAATCCTATAAATATTCACTCAAAAATAAGTCCAGGTAAAGCTCAATGAGACTTACTTTCAGGATTATAGCCTTGGTCCCAGGCCAGTGTACACACAATTGCAATCTGATGCATATTTTATCCAGATGGCATAGGTGTGAATATAGTCAGGCACTGACCATGGTGACTTTTGCAGCCAAGAAAACAGGCAAACGTTTGTACTGGAATCTGTCCTGGGTGTCTCACCATAAGAGCTCTTACATACTTGAGTGTCATCAGACGAGGCGAAGTTCTGATGTCATATCTGCATGATGTGTCTTAGCTATCTAGAAGAAGAGAGTAAGCATGTGAAGCAGAAGGAGATTCGGCGTTTTCCATAGGTGGCTCATGACAAATTTTGGGTTGACTCCCTCATTTGATCCAGAAGCCACTCTAGCTTCATTTTTTAAGGCTTGATTTAAGTCTTTTCCTGCAGCAATCTCTCCTTCATTGGGAAAGTTTGGAATTGGGAAGCTAACACCTTAGCTTCTACAACAGAAGATGACTGTTTGCAGCCCCAGGAGAATTGTGTAAGCTTTCCCATGCTCCAGCAACTGGCTGAGTAACCAAACTCACTACCACTGACGAGCCATGTGATGACGAGCCATGTGATGAGGAGCCTGCTTCAGAAGGGAGAATGTTGCTGCAGTTGCCTTTCCAGGACCACATAATGGAACAGGATGATGGTCTATTTTCAAGGGCTGGGGAACTGTTATCCTCTAGATGATTATGAATTACAATACCCCTCATTCCTCATCTGTCAGGCTGGCCAGGGTGGATGGGCCTCTGAGTCCAACAGTATCCAGGAGAATATCATTTCCCAGGCCCTGAGCTATTTTTCCAAAATGGTCTAACTACCAGTTTGACGACACTGAATATTTTGTATTTACTATGATTAAGGAAGAAGGGGAAAATGGAAAAAAAATTGTTTCTATTACTGGAAAGGGGAGGTGGGTAGTTAGGAGACCTATCATAAATTCTGAGTTACCATAAATTTCTGATAAAGAAATTAAGTAGGCTCAAGTTTAATCACACCACCAGTAAATCAAATATCAAATTTAAACCAACGAATTACAGAGAGTCTCCTCACAGTCACTTAGCATTGATAAATTAGTAATGTAATATTAAATTATTCATATCCTTTCTTCCCCCTCCCCCTCCTCCTTAGGACTATAATGATATACTGTACACAGCAGTGATAATTTACTTAGGCTGAGTCCATTCATTTAATTACGCTGCTAAACTTGGTAGGCCAATTGGTCATCATGAGAGTTTCCAGGCAAGCTAATCACAAATATATAGAACATGTCCCTTATTGTCCCCAGCGGCTAAGTGCTAAAATGCTATTTAGTACTCAGAAGGTTAATGTCCTGCTTATGTAAATTGTCCAATTTAACATTCAGCAGCAGTATCATAAATTCTGGCTCCAGGATTTCATTAAACGTATGTTCAAACTAGTTGACCTTAAAGGTTAACAAGCACAAGTTAAACAGGACAATTATTTAACTCGCTTCTTATCAAGAGGCTGAAGCGCTCTAGCCATTTAATAGTCTTGCATACTTCACAATTAGAATTCTTAAAAGGTCCCTGATAAAGCAGCAGGTCATGAATTTTCATAAGGATGTCAGATAATAACTATTTATCTGTGCTTGTTTTTCCTCTCTTATAAACTTAAACTTTGATCTTAACATTCAATTAGAAACAATTCCATGGAGAAGACTAGGTGACTCAAGGATCTTGCCTTCACATTAATTTCCTCCTAAATTATGTCTAAGAAATGTAGTGTCTGGATTGTCTTCCACTGAAAATTAGTTTGGAAGTCAGAAGAAGTTATCTTTGCACAAATAAAAATACACTCCACTTCCGCCCCTTCCGAGTGGGATGCATTACTGAAATTGCTGGTTGCACTGTTACGTTGCCCAAATACTGTTTTTTACTGCGGCTGGCAGCATTGCCTGATTAATTGGTGTAATTAATCGATTGACTTATCTAGAGATTTAAAATGTAGATTCTAAGCAGGTATTAATCAGTCCTGCTCCTGTGCTCGTGGTACTTGGGAATATTGCTAGAAACTAACGGTTTTCAAAACATGTTCCACGGAAGCTGAGCCTTTTTTAGATGCTTTTGCGGTAAAAGTGGACAATCTTTTCTGAAAGGTATCTTGACTGTCATTGTGCATTGCTATGACTGTCTGTATTTATTTATTACTATTTATGCAAACAATGGCTCTGCTGTTAGATAGAGTGAGGCACTGGCCTCAGGCAGCAGATGCTGAGGGACAGCATTGAGGTTTCCCAGCTGCTTCTTGAACTCCCTTGTTGTTTCCCACTGTTGGAGAAAAGGGCTATTCAAGCAACCTGTCCTGAGTCTCTTAAGCTAATCTCTTGCAATTCTCTTACTATTATAGTCAGCTTCCATACACAGCCTGAGCTGAGGGGTAGCATCTTGTCCTTCAGCTCAGGCAGCAAAATGCCTTGGGCTGGATTTGTTCATTTAGGATATTTTCATCTAACTATTTGAGCCATACAGAAAGACACGGCCCTACCATTAGCCTGACTGAAGCAGGTGCCTTATGCGGAAGGGTGCCGGAGGTGTCAGATTTACCACTGTGTTGCTTTGGGAAGCTTCTGCTACTTTGTATAGAATAGGATTTTGGCTTCAGGAGCCATTGCTTCCCCCTCCCAAAGAAGGGGTGGCAGATGTGTGTGGAGTAAGCATCTGCAGCATCTGTCCCGTTACCACTGTCATCATGGCTATGGCATAAATACCATTATTTATTACTATTTAGACAAAGACATTAGCATAAATGAAAACAAATAAAAAACAGGAGTCATAGCAATACGTGGCTGTGGGATCCTCCACCACCTTCTTTTTTTGGAAAGGTAGCAATGCATGTGTGCTAACTGGAGGTTTGGGGCCAGCCAGAACCTTACAAGCTTCATCTTTGAATCCTGATGAGGACAGAAAGCCATGGATGCAATGGTACGTTTGTTGAATAGATGGTTGACAGGGATAGAGCATAAAGCAATACAGCAAAAGGAAAGACACCGATGCTCTCATACACTGGGGAGCTCACGCACCCCCAAGTTGGGCCAGGCGTGGTGCTGCACCAATGCTGTGCCCTCCATTCCATGGCAGAGTGACTATAAAGGGTATTTATAGCTTTACCTTTCTATATTCAAAGCGGCAAGGAAGAATGGCAAACAATGTTTCCACAAGGATAGGGAGAGAAATTGCTAGAAACTCCTTCTCCGACCAAGTCAACATGTTATTACCTTGATAAGATAAGTTATTCTTAGAATAACAGGCTTGTAAGGTGAGGATAGATGGCTAGATAGCTCAGTGCTGTGGAGCCAGAGGTTACTATCCCACACAAGACACCAGAACACAGACAGAGTAATAACTCCTGTCCTCTGAAGATGCCGGCCACAGAGACTGGCGAAGAAAAACCTCCAGAACATGGCTAAACAGCCCGAAAAACTTACAACCACCAACACTAGAGTTCTTCATTTTCAGAATACCCCAAAATATTTCAAAATAGCTCCCCAAGCTCAAAACAGCCAAATAGTTTTAAAATGGTCAGAAATGGCTTATTTTGGCTTATTTTGCCCACCCCCACCTGGGGGAGTTCCCATGATTCTCTCTCTCCCACCCCCACCCCCAAAAAATCATAACTGCCCATCCCAGCACTTGCTGTTTAATTTCTTTCTTATGGCCATTTTTTGGGCCTCGTGTCACTTGGGCAACAGGGGGGGCTGGTTGATTGAATTTAGCCCTCAAGTGCTCAAACCTTGCTCTTGCCTGCTATATACAATCTAAAGATTAAGAAGTTTCAGCCAGTGCAGAAGAATCAACAGAAGCCACAACATTTACAGGGAAAGAATAAATGCAGACTCACTTGCACCTTTTCTTCTCCTGACTCCTAAAACTGGTAAAGAAAAGGTGCCCTCCTAGAGTGAATTGCATAATATTGGGGCTGACATTGAAAAGCTCCTGTTAGAGGTCACCACTCGACAATAACTGAAAGTTCTTTTCTTCCGTCCTCTTTTCACTCCTGAAAGCCTTCTTGCATGCTGGAGCTGCTGAGGGAAGGAACAGATTGCTCTGCTCATCAGTCTGAAATGACGGCTGGTGGATGGCTTTTGAAAGCAGAGGACTGCAAATGCCTCCAGAGTTGTGTTGCAGAATTTCTGGTAAAAAAAATCTCTTTTTGCAACACAGTAGAAGTACAGAGATCCACAGAGGAGAATAGATACAAGTTTCCCAGAGTTGCCCCTTTCTTATTAATTGGCACTTAAAGACTCAATAACTCACTCTGAGACATTTGTAGGAAAAAGAACAAAAAATGTTTCTTACTTACCGTTGCTTGAAATTACAGGCTTCTGCATACTGCTTTCTTTATTTCACACATACTAGCAACCAACCGAACAGATCAACATCAAGAAACAACTGTCACCAACCAATGAAAGAGAAGATAGATAGGCAGGGCTCTCTTTGAATTTCAAAAGCTGGAAGGAACGATCGGATAGTGCTGGATAGATAAGACAATCACCCCAGCCCCTCTGGGGTCACTCAAACTACAGACAACTTGTGAGGTTATAAATAAAACCCCAACAAGTGGAAATAAAAACTGGCTAAAATCCCCTTAGTGCTTGCATAAGGTTTGTGTTGGATTATTGGATATATTTTTTAAAAAATGTACTTCTTGATTTAGGAGGTCTGTTAAAGACGGAGCTTGGGAAATTTCCTTTTCCGTACTGCAATTCCCAGAGGCTCCCAAACCCGGCTGGCTGATAGATTCTGGAAGTTTTAGTCCAAAAGAGAGGAACATTTTCAAGCTCAGACAAATTCTGATTTACTGTGACATTTCTAGGTTGCTGTTGTTGCCACTGGTAAGGTCTTTACTTTTGCTGCTTCCTTTTCTCTCCCTGAAAAACTGCACTGGGTTGACAAAAGGGAAGTAGTTTGAGGAAGAGTTTAACTTGAACTTTTGTTCTGTTCCTTGGCCACGGTAGCATGGACTGGAGTATTAGGAACTGCTATTACACCCATTGCACATGCACATATACCCTCCCACCACCTTATTTAACAGTTATCTTAGAAATTATTAGCCAAGTTAATGGGACATGCATCTTAATGCTTTTTTAAAGGACATATTAACAGGGATTCTCTCCCTCCCTCTTTTGGTGCCCTATTTTCTTTGCTGCCTGCCCGTAGGCTTTGTGAAATAGGAACAGCCGCAGCTCCTAGAAGTGCCTGCCTCATCCATCGCTGCCACCCCTGGCGGGAGTGATGCATTGAGACCGGCCCCTCCATTGACATTTCAAATCCCAGCTTCGCCAATGTCTATATGCAACAGGATCAAATGATAGCTCCGGGGGAGTGCATTAAAACAGTAAACAGGTATATGAGCTCTCTGGAGCAGATGCTAACTAGCCACTCCAGGAAAGTCAGACAAAACCTATTTTGTCTTTCAAGCTTTACTTCACAACCTATATGAACGTTAATATCAGATAAAATATCAAGAACCTGAAGCAAACTATTTTAGATGCATAAATCATTCACTCTGTCCCTTGACATTTCCAAGTTGGAAGAGCTGGAACTAAGGAAACAGTAAGTAGCGCTTCTACTCTTTTTTGCTTTTTGATCCCGTTCACACTACCAGGTGGAAATGCAAGATGGTGGACAGAAGCCAGCCTGGCCAGGAAAGAGGAGATTCTTTTGGCCTGGTGACTAGCAAAGCAAATGGAACACCACCACCACCCGTTCTGTCCCACCATTCCCTTAGCTATACTTCTCTGAACACCCAGATTTTGTGCTGGCCTTCTTCTGAAGACTGTGGGCCTATTTTGAAAACCCTCTATAAATGATAAAGCCAATTCTTTGGCAAATGCAATCTATCACTCCCTGGGTGGGATGGAAAGAAGGAGAGACAGAGAAAAGAGAGCGGGAGAGGGAAGGAAAGAGAGAACGGGGGTGGCAGGAGCAAGAGAGAGAAAGAGTAACCAAATGGGAAAGAGAAAGGAGATTATCAGGAGGAGGAGGAGAGAGTGACAGAGAGGAGGGGATGGAATGGAATGGCAGATTGACAACTGAACTACAGTCTGAAGATCATTCATAATTAGAATCTGGAATTCCCTAAGTGCTGGAAATCATCTGAGTGTCCCAGCAGGAGCTTTTCCTCACCTTACACAGTTTGCAAATCAGTTTGCTTTTGTCTCTGATTCGTCTTTGGGAGCGAAACACGGGCTTTATTTGCAGGTCTGATTTTTCAAGTCTGGATGATCATCCCACTGGAACGCTAATTCACTTATTTCAACTCTAGCAACAGATTATACACAATGCACAGTTTAGTTTAAGAATAGCGAGCTAGAGAGAAAGATAAGTGTGGCAGAGAAAGAGAAAAGAATGTGGCAGAAAAAGAAGGGAACAAGTGAGTGTCTGCATCCACCATCTCCACGGGTCCCAAGGAAATATGGCCCTCAGCAGAAAAAAAGGTTGGGCACCCCCTTCTCTCACCACAACACGACACTGGCTCATTGTCCTTGCCATTGTCTCATGACCACAGGAGTGTGTGTTCCCAAGAGCAGAATACTTTCTTTCAGGAACTGACAATGCTACCTCTCATCCATTAAGGGAAAGGGGGCAGGAATTCATCTAGATTTCATGAACCCCAAGAAGTAGAGGTGTAGATCCACCCACAACCACAGTGAACCAGAACTCACAGTTCTAAAGTCTATCTATCCATCCAAGAACTTGGAAAAGTTACTTTTTAGACTACAAGTCCCAGAATCCCCTATCCTGAGTGGGCAATGCTAGTTGAAGGATTTTGGGAACCGTGGTAACCAACTCTCCCTCCTTCTCTTTCCTGTTCCTCTCCTACCAGGTGGTGGGCAACACCGGGATAGTCTGACTAGGGAAGTGGCAACTCTACATGGTGATGTGTTCCATCCAAACCAATCTGTAAAGTCTTCTAGGAAGTATGGACACCCTCCAGCATCTTTTTTCCAAATTTTACATCGAATGATCAACTGTCATAATCTGCACTTTTCATTTCTCATTATGTGACTGAAGTGTTCTAAATTTCTTTGTTATATGTATTTTACATTTATTTTTTTCCTTTTTACTTATATTTAAACAATCCTACAATGCTAGAATTTAACCCAGGCCTCTTTCCCATTCCTCTTTCACAGGAAACAAAAAGAGGAACTGCAGATGATGTTGCAAAGTACTGGGGTTGTTCTCCTCTAAGCTCTGTCCATCATGCTGTGTTCTGTCCACACCAGATGGCATAACACAGCATAATCACAAAATATCATTCTCTGGCCACTATTAATGACATTTAAAATTAAACACTGTGATATTGTCTGTATTAAGCTTCCATTTGTTCACCCTCATCTGTCCACCACTGATATCAGACTGTGGTCCACCACTTCCTCTGATGTCGATGGAAAAGAGAGACAGAATTGAGAAATAGAAGAAGAAAACATATTTGGGTTACGTCAAAGCCCCCAGATCTGGACAACTACCTTTAGCAGCTTCCTATTTAGGTAAAACAGCACGGGAGAGGGAAAGAACGCTGAGGGACTCCACAAGTCAATGGCCAGCATGTTGAACAGAACAGGTGTTGTCAACTTCTGAGCTCAACTCCCATGTAAAACATTGTCCCCCAAGTCCAGCCCCAGAGAAAAAGCCCAGAGGGATATCATGGCTTGTTAGCGTAAATCACGCGGTAATTCAGCAGAGTGACATCAGGTCCTGGTGGTAAAGTGACTCACGCAGACACAATCAGCTTCTTCAGCACCAGACGTATATTTACAGCAGTATTTACAGATGTACAGACCAACAGCATGACAGCATGAACTCATCAAGAAGAGAAGGAATACATCTTCTATACACAGTCCACATATATACACTTGTGCATCTGGCTGTGTCCAATCAGCACAGATGTTGCATCATCCCTGAGCCAGCCCTCCTGAGTCACTATGACTCAGCACTTTAGCACACCTGAACATTATGGCTGCTCATTAAGACATTTGTACTGCTCAGGCCTGTAATTTTTTACTTTGACATGGCTGATGGTCTTGAAAGCAATGAAGGGTCCAGCAGAACCAACAGCAAGGCATTCTCCCCTCTAGTTCTTGATGCAGATCAAGACCTGCGGTCTGAAACCAGATTGAAATCAACATAGATACATCTTTTTTATTCAAGATCTTCTCCAACAGGGCTTGGACATTCAGTAGTAGACCACCTGTGCCGTTTGAAGGTGTCTTTTTGGCTCTGTGTCCTCCAGAGCAGTGGTTCTCAAGTAGTAGTAGTAAATATCTCTCTGATGGGACTCAAAAGCAGTACTGGCAGAACACAGGGTTTTCATAACAATTACTAAGAATTCATTCTCCCACAGACTAAATCTTCCTGCCAAGTGTGATGTGCCATGACCTAATGACCTACCTGCCACAGATTCAGGGATGGGATTTTTTTTTTTAACTACTGTACCCATAGTTTTGTTAGAATTGCCCCAGCTAGAATTCTGGGAGCTTTTTTAACTCCCACAAAAAAAAGCCCTTTCAGGCATTTGCTACAGCTTTTATATACCATAAACAAGAAAAATAATTTTGGTTGTTGTGGGTTTTTCGGGCTGTTTGGCCGTATTCTTAAGAACACGGCCAAGCAGCCCGAAAAACCCACAACAACCATCGGATCCCGGCCATGAAAGCCTTCAAGAATACAAAAATACTTTTCTCTGTGTGGGGCTAAGATCTGTGGCACTGCAAAGCATTAGGGGCATTTTAGTTGCTTGAGAGGCACTTTGTATGGAGCATAACAGGCAGGGAGACGACACCACGAACAACATTCCACCTTTCTTCTGTTCAATTTAATCATTAAAAGTCTAAAAAGGAAAATCTTTACATGTAACCAGGAGTGGAACAGGGAGAACATTCTACAACCTGGGAGCAGCCACTAAAAATCCTCTCAAGTGAAAGGTGCATCTTCTTAAGCCCATATACTCCTAATTTATGGTCCATATCAATTTTGCATGTCTTCATTTATATATCTGTTCCATCCATTTCATAGAATCATAGAATCATGAAGTTGGAAGGAGCCTATAAGGTCATTGAGTCCAACCTCCCCCTGCTCAGTGCAGGAATACAAATCAAAGGATATCTGCCAGGTGCTTGTCTAAATTTCTCTTAAACGCCTCCCGTGTTGGAGCACTCACCACCTCTCATGGTAATTGGTTCCACTGCCGTACTGTTCTAACAATTAAGAAGTTTTTCATGATATTCAACTGAAATCTGGCTTCCTGTAATTTGAGCCCATTGTTACGTGTCCTGCACTCAGGGATGATTGAGAACAGATCCTGCCCTTCCTCTGTATGACAGCCTATTTAAAAGTGCTATCATATCTCCCCTCAGTGTTCTTTTTCTCAAGGCTAAACTTGCCCAATTCTTTCCATGTTTCCCCATAAGTCTTGGTTTCCAGCCCCCTCATCATCCTTGTTGCCCTTCTCATTAATCTGTGGGTTTTAAAAATGCTTGGTAGTTTGCATTCTTTTGAACTCCCCTCACAAAATATAGAATTCTACTTATTCTCAATTATGTGTTTTATATACATTTTAACTTATGATGCATTTTTAACACAACATTTTTTTTGGTGAAAGTGCATCACAGAATTTACAAGGACAACTGCATCTTGTGTGTCCATTCAGAATATGTGAATAAGACTGGTTCATTTGAAAACACAGACCAAGCAAAAACCTTATGCATTCCCAAGTTTCACACAGGATGTGACAGAGGTTCATTCTGTGTCCTTCTGTTCCCCTTCTCTGTTTCTGAGCTGGGGCCAAATTAGTACTTTTATTTCTATAGCTGGCATTTCTCATCTTTCTTATTACTGGTGGTGGTGGTGAGAAAGCTCTTTGTGTTATGAATTTCTGCGGTTTACAAGGTATGTACGCACATATTAGCATACAATGAAATTGAAAGAATGGTGTTGCAGTAGAGTAAATCTATTACTGTGCACTTTCTTCTTCATGGACTCTTGAGGACCTCCAAGGGGACAAAAATATTGGTTTTAATTCCCTTTGGGTGAAAATGCATAACGGAATCAAGGTTGTCTGTCCAATATTTGTAGGAATGAGTCAAGTATTTGAAAACAGAGCGGTCTCAAAAAGTGAGCCACTTGCTTGAAAAAATAGTGACCCATCTGGCACACAATCCTTGAAAGAGAATTGCTTCATTAATATAGTTTCTGCTTTAGTTTTGCATATGAAATGAACTTAGCTTGGGTTTCATTATTCTGCTTGATCCTTTAAAGCATTTGGCAAAAATCCAGCACTAGGTGAGCAGAAAGATGGTTCCTTTCCTCTTTTTCCATCTGTAGGGTGACCTACTAAGCATTCTGTGCTGTGTCGTGTGAGAAAGAGTGGGAGAGAGAAGGCCATAACTGCATATGATACACGAGTGGTGCAACATTCCCACTGCAGCCTTGTAAGGCACAGTTGACAATGTTCACTAAGCCCACCACCCAATCGTCTCTAGAGAAGTCCTTGAAGGGCTATGTGGAGCTACGGGATGTAGGAAGGGAAAAGGGAAAGATCTCTTGTGCGAATAGAAGTCCACTGGTAGAATGCTGGTTTTCATGCATCATACCAGGGGGAAAAAAGAACCAGTAAGAGTAATCTGTGCTCTTTTCCCAAGTAGGTTGTTTGCACAGTTTGGCTGAAAGAAAATAAAAATGATTTTTCTAGCATAAAGAATATGTCAGTATTTTATATCCCTGTGCATTGCTCCTCTTCCAAATTTCATCTTTTGAATAACTGGCTCCAGACTCTGCCAGAAAGAGGACATAAATAAAATGGAATGGCTAATGGACTAAAAACACTTATGATCGGATTTTCATAACTAACATTATTGATAGCTTCCTTTGAACACACACTCCCATCCAGTGCAATTTTCTTTTCTAAACTAAGATTTAGAACCCTATTTGCAATAAAACGGCTAACACATGCAAATAAAAAAAGGGAGAGAATCCATTACGTAGCTACATCCCAGGGACTAGTACAGAAAATACAAAGGAACACCCTTTTCTGAAAGCAACAACAAAGCAGCCCTTTCAAAGTTATTTCAGGGTTTCTCTCGCACACCTCTTATAATTAGTTTTTCTAAAAGGATCTGGATATTTTCTTATCTTTGTCACACAAAAGCAGATAGCCCACTTCCCAGGTTTGATTTGGGGATGATGTTATAAATCCTATGTTATAATGTTTAATCCCCGGTCCCCAGTAAAATGTTCAGGCCAGTAACCTTTTGCATAAACATGATGGAAGGGCAGCCATTCCACTTCTGCTGGTTTCCAGTCTTACAACCAGTGCAAGAATGGACACAAACTGGAGAGTCTGCATTAGAAATGTATAGCAGAGTGATACGTGGCTCAATTAAGCACAGATCCCAGGATTCTTTAGGAAGGAGCCATACCAGTTTCACTGATATCAAACTGTTATAACTGGGTAGTGTAGATAAACTCTTCTAGACTAACTCCCCTGGTGGTGTAGGAAATTTGATGCTACCACACCGTGGATAGAAGGCCATCCAACCCCTGTTTTAAAACCTCTAACAAAAGGCAATCATGCATCTTTGAAGCACTCCATTCCACTGTCGGACCACTCATTTTCTTGAGAAATTCTTCTCAGTATTTAGTAAAAATCCCTTTTCATTTGATTTAGAGCCATGCTCTAACTCTCATATTGTGGAGTACCAGAGAACAAATGAGTTTCATGGTGTATGTGAAAGCCCTTTAAATATTTGAAGATGGCCGTCCTGTTGCCACTTAATTGTCTCTTCTCCAGGTTAAATATGCCTGACTTTTTCAAATTTCCTCCAAGTATGTAGTCGCCAGAATGCTCATTCTGTTTGTCATCTTCCTTTGGAAACTCTTCTGGTTTCTTGACTCTCTTCTCAAACTGTGTTGTCCATTTTGTCCAGATGAGGCCTGGCCAGGCTGAACAATGCAATATAATTAATTCTCACTGCTTTGATGCCATACAACATAAAATAAAAATTTCCACCTGGTCCAGCATCCTGTTGTGACAATGGTCAGCCAGGTGCCTGGAGGATGCTCACAAACACAACATGTAGAAAGTCACAACCGTCCAGACTCATAGGCACTGACATACTTATTAGTACCTTGCCAGGATTAGCCCTGAACTTTGTTCCTCATGGAAAAATATTTAAGTCAGGGAGAGAGTTTTTTCCCCTTTACCTACTACAGTCGGACCCACTTATCTGTGGGGGATTGGTTCCAAGCCCCCCCCCCGATACTGTAAAACACAGGTTATATCGAACACTATTTTAATAGGGAATGCTAGACACACCATGGTCTCTGGCTCCCTTTAGTGGGCCAGTTTTGGTGACTTCATCTTTAGGAATACATGTTTTTAGGATTTTTCTTTTAATATTTTCGTACTGTGGATAAGTGAATCAGCAGATACTGATCCCGTGGATACAGGGGTCCTACTGTATTTCTATAACAATGTGTCTTCAGTTGGAATTAGCAAGATCTAGTATGTTGCAGAGGGCTCTAGGATGCATTCTAGGCATACTGTCGATCTGGACTACTGAATAGGTCAGAACTTGGAAAAATTACTTCTTGGGAACACAACTCTGAGAATCCTCCAGCCAATATGCCCGTGATTGTGCTTAATGGGAGATATGGGAGTTCTGTAAAAACAAGATTTTGCAAACTCTGGACTAGATCAAGAGGTTTTCCGCATGCCTCACCCTTGACCTACACCTCTAACATCTTGCCCATCTTACTTGCAGCTAAGCTTTGTTGTTTAGTCGTTAAGTCGTGTCCGACTCTTCGTGACCCCATGGACCAGAGCACGCCAGGCCCTCCTGTCTTCCACTGCCTCCCGGAGTTGGGTCAAATTCATCTTGGTAGCTTTGATGACACTGTCCAACCTTCTCGTCCTCTGTCGTCCCCTTCTCCTCTTGCCTTCACACTTTCCCAACATCAGGGTCTTTTCCAGGGAGTCTTCTCTTCTCATGAGATGGCCAAAGTATTGGAGCCTCAGCTTCAGGATCTGTCCTTCCAGTGAGCACTCAGGGTTGATTTCCTTCAGAATGGATAGGTTTGTTCTCCTTGCAGTCCAGGGGACTCTCAAGAGTCTCCTCCAGCACCACAATTCAAAAGCATCAATTCTTCGGCGGTCAGCCTTCTTTATGGTCCAGCTCTCACTTCCATACATCGCTACTGGAAAAACCATAACTTTGACTATGCGGACCTTTGTCGGCAAGGTGATGTCTCTGCTTTTTAAAATGCTGTCTAGGTTTGTCATTGCTTTCCTCCCAAGAAGCAGGCGTCTTTTAATTTTGTGGCTGCTGTCACCATCTTCAGTGATCATGGAGCCCAAGAAAGTAAAATCTGTCACTGCCTCCATATCTTCCCCTTCTATTTGCCAGGAGGTGATGGGATCAGTGGCCATGATCTTCGTTTTTTTGATGTTGAGCTTCAGACCATTTTTGGCACTCTCCTCTTTCACCCTCATTAAGAGGTTCTTTAATTCCTCCTCACTTTCTGCCATCAGAGTGGTATCATCTGCATATCGGAGATTGTTGATATTTCTTCTGGCAATCTGAATTCCGGTTTGGGATTCCTCCAGTCCAGCCTTTCGCATGATGTATTCTGCATATAAGTTAAATAAGCAGGGGGACAATATACAGCCTTGTCGTACTCCTTTCCCAATTTTGAACCAATCAGTTGTTCCATATCCAGTTCTAACTGTTGCTTCCTGTCCCACATATAGATTTCTCAGGAGGTAGATAAGGAGTTCCTGCTCCAGGTGGATCGCGTTTAGTCAGAACTCTCCACCATGACCTGTCCGTCTTGGGTGTCCCTGCACGGCATAGCCCATAGCTTCTCTGAATTACTCAAGCCCCTTCACCACGACAAGGCAGCAATCTGTGAAGGGGATTGCTAAGCACTGCAAGACAATATGTCTTACAGGGACACTTGTTTGAAAATATTTATTATTAGTGTTGTTGCAAAAATATTGGTTTGTGCACCTTGGCAGGTCAGACCTAATCACCTATAAGGTGGGGAGAAACAACACCAGCAATGGAAGGACTTTTGTCAAGATATAATAAGCAAATAAAGGAGAACTAGTGCTCCAACCAGTGATTATATACAATTTCTGGCATGTACAACTGCATGATAAATTACATATGAAAGTACAAAATGTACATTTTTTGAATGCTGATGGTTTTATTTCTGATTAAACATGAATACTAAGAACTAAGGTAATGCTAGTTTTCGAATACACATTATGCTTATAAACTATCTTAAGGTCGCAAATTCCTAACCTGACCTCCTCCTGTATCTTCAGCACATTCTTGAGATTAATAAACAAGCCCTATTCCTTTGACTAGTCATGCATGCCACCAATACAGGCTTTTTAGTCCCAAAATGACTCCATTCATTTAAAATGGCTTTTCTTTGGTTCAGATTTTACAACAGTCTCATTCAGATACTGAAATACACAGAGCCAGCCCAACATATTTTGCTGCCCGAGGCAAAGGACACAAGTGATGTTCCTTCCTTATTCAATGTACAAAAGGCAACTAGATTGGCCGCTGAATGTTACTTCAGCAATGGTGATAGATAGGATAGTGTCTCCCATAACACCTGGACCAGTAGGCTAATTTTGGGGGGCCAAGAGAGGCTACACCAAAGGTCTAGACCACGATCTCCATGCCTAGCACCCACCAGATGTGTTTGACTACAATTCCCATCATTCCCAAACAGTGACCACTTGCATCCTGGTTGGGGACTATGGAAGCTTGGGGAAGGCTGGATCGGATTACTTCAGGTACATGTGTTGGGGTCTAAATCAGGACTCAACTCACATTGCACGGTCTCTTGCTTGACTGCATAAATCATATGTTAAATACAACAGGGGCAAGCATGGGAGCTGAGCTGGCCTTGTCATTAGAGGAAGCAAAACAAAATCTGCAGTTTGTCAGCCAGTCGATTTGGGTCACTATTAAAAGAGATTAGATTTGTTGGTTTATTCGTTTGCAGTATTCAATCTGCCCTTCAGTCTTATTGTCAGCATAATTTGAACAAAGAATCAAATAACTGAAAGGTAAATACAGAACCATAACAAATTAAACAGCCCCAAAATTATAAAAGCGGAGTAAATGAGTTGAGAGGAATAACTTTGTATCGAAAGCTGCAATCCTTTGACATGTGTGTGAGAACAAGCTCCACAACTCAGCGAGCTTTGTCTTTGAATAGCCATGTGTAGAATTGCAGTATTAGAGGCTTGTGGGCGGTGGGAGGAGCAAGGGGTGTATGTTCTTGTTCCCAAAAAGGCAATAAGGATAATACCACCTAATAAATCTCTCTGGGAAGATCAGCACACAACCTGTGTCCCACAACTAGAGAACCTTCTCTCTGGTAAAGTATTGGCAGCTAGTGGCCATTGTGGTTGGTTGTATGAAAATAGTCAGTGGTGGGTGTTGCTGAAGCAAAGTATCCATACAATTACAGTACATACAGACACAGGCACTTCCATACACAGATTCACACATACAGAAGCACAGGGACCCTCTGCCCTTAGTAAAAAGGCAAGCAGGAGTGGAATCACTTAAAGTAGCCTGAGGTAGGACAGCAGCTCACATTCCCCAATGGACAGGTTGTCGCAGAGGTCACTGTATGCCTTTTTGATCTTTGGACTTTTAGCCTTGGACACTGAACTTCTCTTTGCCTGGCCCCGAGCAAAGACAATGTTGTGGTGAAGCTTCAGGTGGTCTGCAAGGACCAGGCCCAACAGGCAACAGAACTTGGAAGAAGATGTTCAGACAACTAGCAAGGTCCCAAACCATTCAGGGCTTTATATGTTAATATCAGGACTTTAAACTTGGCAGGGAAGCGGACCAGTAATCAATGCAGATGAGCCAGAACTGGGGTGATACAGTATAGTCAAATTTCTTCACTCCAGCAATAAGTCCGGCCACCACATTTTGGACCTTTTGAAGCTTCCGTATCAGACTGATACTGATTCTAGTATGGTCTCACACTCCAGTAGCACATTTAAAGCTGGACATATCTCGACAGCTACCTCATGATGATGATCTCTGGAGAAGATCCAAGTTACCTCCCTGAAACCTCTCTGATCTCATTTTGGAGGCCTGGTGAGTTTGCCAAGTTTTGCACTTGATAAAAAAATAATTTCAACCCTCCTTGGGGACAAGATCATATTCCTTATATTTCTTCTTATTTATTTAATGTTTCTGATCTACTATGCCTTTATTTCACAAACAGCAACAAAGGAGCTCTTTTATTCGTTCAAGAATATTTATGTTGTGGGGGGAGTTACAATATTCAGAACAGCATGTGAAGGCATTATAGATTAAATTGTAAATCTCTGCATGCTGAAGTGGATGTAGAAAATGCTTTATTTGTCCTTTTATTGATTTATTTTTTGAGTGAATTGCAAACAGGGAATAATATAAATATCTCATTCTTTCCTATATAATGGATTCTTTTAAACTGAACTGGCCCAAATGTCAGGGTAGATGTGTTCTGGATTTAAATACACAGAATACAATGGACTTCCTCTGGAGATAAACAAATAACTTGGTAATAGGAATAAAATTCAAAATGATCTTGATAGGCTGGAGCCTGGGCTGAAAACAACATAATGAAATTCAACAGGGATAGTTGCAAGGTACTGCACCTTGGAAAACTAAACCAAATGCACAGTTACAAGATGGGGGATACCTGGCTCAGCAATACTACAAGTGAGAAGGATCTTGGAATTCTTGTAGATCACAAGCTGAACATGAGCCAACAGTGTGATGTGGCTACAAAAAAGGCAAATGCTATTTTAGGCTGCATTAACAGAAGTATAGTTTCCAAATCCCGTGAGGTGCTAGTTCCCCTCTATTCAGCACTAGTTAGGTCTCACCTTGACTATTACGTCGAGTTCTAGATACCACACTTCAAGAAGGATGCTGACAAATTGAAACAAGTTCAGAGGAGGGCAGCAAGGATGATCAGGGGGCTGGAAACCAAGCCCTATGAGGACAGACTGAAAGAATTGAGCATGTTTAGCCTTGAGAAAAGACGACACAGGGGTGATAACACTTTTCAAATACTTGAAGGCTGTCATACAGAGGAGGGGCAGGATCTGTTCTCAATCATCCCAGAGTGCAGGACACGCAACAATGGGCTGAAGTTACAGGAAGCCAGATTTTGACTGAATATCAGGAAAAACCTCCTAACTGTTAGAGCAGTAAGACAGTTGAGCCAATTACCTCAAGAGGTAGTGAATGCTCTGTTACGGGCCAAAGCCCATTTCCTAATTTGGTCTCTGGCAAGGGATCAGGCCAGACACAACTAGCTGAACCAAAATCCAGTTTTATTGAAAGCAATACAAAGTCAGCTGGGGACTTATCTTAAAAGCAGAGAAGACCCCGAAAATACAGTGTACAGATATTTTATAACATATCAAACAAAGAGCGATAAAGTTCTACAATACTATTGGTCAGCATTAACCTAAAGTTTGGATCCTAAATCTAATTGGGCAGCTGTGTCAAGGATTACAACATGATATTGGTCCCCTATGGATATACGTAAAATGTCCCAATTCCCCTTTGGCCTGCCTCAGGGATGCGCCTCACTGTCTGGAGGAATGGGTATTCCATCTTCCTTATCTATTGATAGGACTATGCTGCCTTCCTGGGCCTAAATTTCAATCTCTGGCTCCCTGCTGGTTTTATGTTTGACTATCTTCTCATTGTGTTCTGGTGATATTCCTAAACCTGGCCATCTGGTGGTTCAAAGGTGAGTGGGCGGAAGGTGAGAGACAAGAAAAAACTTATACTAGCAGAAAATGCCTTCCTCTGGCTAAGTGAGAGAGGCCTTCTTACTTAGGGTTGCCAGATACATGGGTACCATAAGGAGGACATAGAAAGCCAAAAATGAGGACAGAGGAGGACGTATTGGGGTGGGTGGGCTCCGTGCGCAGGGTGGGGTGGGGGGCGTGTCACTTTTGGAATTAGGTATTGGGGAGAATAGCTCTTTGATCATGGGGCAATACCATGACCATTCAACCTACTCAGTCTTGAAAGGTCAAGACTGGGAAAGTTACATTAAAAAACAAAATAATCAGCAACGATCAAACAAAATATAAGAGCTACTAAAACAAAGTACACAAGATACAAAAGCCAGACATTTTAAACTTTTTTAGCTTTGCCTGCCAGACGGAGGACATTAGCCTGAAAACGAGGACATGTCCTCCTTTTGCCGGACGTCTGGCAACCCTATTCTTACTTCTAAAACTGTGTTTGAACATATCCAGGTATCAGCTCCAACATAAAATCCATTGTTGCCAGTATTGTTTTTGTGTAGGACTTAGAATTATAGAAAATTGGATCCATGTCTCAGATGTGTAACAACATCTGGCCTCTTTTCGACATCTTCCTTCCTTCTTTGCACGATCCATGAAATGGTTGTGCTGGAACCTGAGGAAGTAGGGTTTTCTCCACAAAAGCTTGCTATTTGTTTGATG
Source organism: Intellagama lesueurii (assembly GCA_037013535.1). Taxonomy (NCBI): domain Eukaryota; kingdom Metazoa; phylum Chordata; class Lepidosauria; order Squamata; family Agamidae; genus Intellagama; species Intellagama lesueurii. The sequence goes on along the minus strand of JBAJHW010000001.1, from coordinate 320,073,861 downwards.
ATTTAGTGTATCACCTGCTCTTATATTTGTGTAGTTATTATTATTATTTCTTTCTTTGGGCTCTTGCCCTGGCCACCACTGGCTTCAGCCCTGCCTATTTCTGGTATGCAGCCTGAAACAGCTCTCTCCCCCACCCCCATTGTCCACTCTTGCTACACAGACATATGCCCAAATCACCTGTCCCTCAGTGGGAGATGACTGGAAAGAAACAAGCAGAATGAGAACAGCATGTAGGAAGGCAACAGGCCATCTCTGGGTGACACAAGTGGGATGGCAGAAATCAGTCATTACTCAATCAATGCAAGATTGGCAGTGCTGGTCATATGACAAATTCAGAAATCCGGGCTGGGATTATATCTTCATTAGACCAGCTAAAAAGATCACCAAGTTCTGTGGAAGCTTTCATGATAATTTTATTTATTTAAAATATTTTTACCCTGCCTTTTCCCTAAAAAAAATGGAACTCTTCTTCATGCACAATGCTACAAAAAGCAGGTTTGTGGAGAGGGGAAGCTTTCTATTAAAACCATGTAGTCCTCATATTTTCCTGTGATGTAATGGGGAAAGAAGTTACAGACACTTAAATCAGAGCTCATTGGGGTTGTGTTTCCCCTAAATGGTGCCTAGGTTTGATGGGAACAAGGAAGGATTTTTTTTTAAAAAAGGAGGAACAAACTTGGAAACTTCATTTTGAAAATGCAAACAATCCCTGTGACACTGAAATCTGTCTCTGTTCAGTGCAAAGCTCACCATCCCCTTTGCAGGAAAAGTCTTTGGGCAGTTTTTTGTAGTCACAGCTGGAGATGATTTTAAAGGCTAGATCAAGTGAAACAAGCCCATTGCAACTAATTTCAGTAGCTTTACCTTTTGTTGGAGGGAATGAACCCTTAAAGATCAGCATCCCGGTGTAGGTTGCATAAAACCTCTCCTTCCTGTGCAATGTTTCACTGCAGAAATAGTTAAATTTGTTTTCCATGTTATACAAACGAAGGGGAAAACTGTGATGGCCATGAGAGAAATTCAAAATCCATGTTGGGCTATCCCCGCCAGCCACAACTTTCTATCTCTCTGTGTTAGCCACGTCCATTCTTCAGTCACATTAAGGGGTCCTATGTGGAAATAGGGGCCATGGCTGCCCCCTAATTTATCAAGAATGTGGGCATCTTGCGGGAGGGGCACATTTCCGCAACTCTAAGAATATAATGTTTGATTGAAGGAAGGTCAGCATACTTGCAAGTCAAAGATGATAATTAACAGTCTAGGAAACCCCACAGCATATGTACTTTAGGAAAAAGAATCAAAGCAGCTGTATGACCTATATAGAAAAACAAAAGTCTGCCTTCTGTACTAACTTTATTGGATCACAAGGAAGGTATAAGGACGGTAAGCCTAAGTCTTCCAACAGACTTCTTTGGAACCATTTATTTATTTATTAAAAATATTTTTACCCCGCCTTTCTCCTTGAAAAGGATCCAAGTAGTACTAAAAATCAAGTCAAAGCAGTAATGCGCAGCAATCCATCTAAAAATCACACACAGGTTACTGAGAGAAGGCTTGCCTGACGCGAAAGGTGTTTTGCCTGCTTGTAGAAGGATTGCAAGGATGGGGCCACTCTGGCCTGGGGTGGGGGGGTCCAAAGTCTGGGAGCAGCACGAGAAGGCTCTCTCCTGTGTCCCCACCAAATGCACCTATGAAGGTGGCAGGACCGAGAGAAAGGCCTAGATCTGTAAGACATTGATTTTATAAACTTCGGAGGATTGAAGAAGAAACAAAAACGCCCTCCTAAGTCCAATAAATCTAGCATGATTTAATGCTATTGATCTTGGAAACAGCAAAAATAGTGACTGTTTTTAGATGTGTTGTTTTTGTTTGCATTTGTTTTGTTTTTTTAATAAATAAAAAAATTAAAAAATATAGCAGGAGAAAAATCCTAAAATTCATATTCCTTGCTCTAATCAAGACCTAACATTAATACGGCTTCTAATAAGAAAGGCCAATCTAGGGTTCTGTTTAGACGTGGAACTGAACTGAGCGACTTGCAGGGGCGATTCTTGCTTCCCGGAACGTTGGTAGCGGCTGCGCGCGGTTCCTCCCGGCCGTTTACAGAAGAGCACACGCGCTGGCTAAGATGGCGGCCGTCGTGGGAGATTCACGTGGAGAGAGAGAAGTCGCCGGCGCCGAAATGGGAGAAAACGATAGTGGTAACGGGTTGGAGTGTGGGTTTCTGGAAGGAGTAGAGTGGCATTACAGGAGCTACGGTAGAAAGCTAGCGAGGAGGGCTTTCTTTCCTCGAATCTCGTGAAGGGTGCTTTGTAGCGAAGGAGAGAAAGTAAATTCATTGAAGACTGTTTTAAAAGAACAGATTCACATCCTTCCCCTATCTGTTATTCCCTGTTTGACTGATTATTTCTTACGCCTCCCTGATTTTCGCATTCCTATATTTTCCGTCGTCCAGTTCTATTCCCTTTCTTTTTTCGTCTGTGGCCTTATTTTCCCATCTGACGCTAACTGCGTTCCAGTAGCTCTTGATCGTCGTTTCCCGTATCTGTTTCTCTGGATATTTCAGGAATAAGAGATTTCTAAATGTTTGTCCTACGTGTGTAAAAACCAACTTCTTCCTCTCCTTCCACAGAGCGGAACAAGTGGCGTTGACCAAAACAGGGAGGGGGGAGAGAACGTGGCTAGTGGGATGATTATATATATGTATGAATTGATATATATACACCCCAGGGAATTAAATGAGATCTACGTAGGCTTGGACAGCTTTGTGCTATGAGGCTAGAACGTATGTTTGTGTGTGTTCAAAGGAACTAGAACATTGTGCCAGAAGCTCCATTGGTTCTTGAGGAGGGATTTGCAGGGAAAGAGAATTGACATTGAATAATAGATCTGACAGATGGTTGTCCAATTTTGAAGTCTTGGGGGAGGCAGTTAAAGGCATATCAAGGCAGAATGGGTAGAGCTACCAAGAGGTCTTTGGATCGTTGAAGATGCCAGAACTGGATGAACGTTTTTCCTCCTGTTTCCATTTATCAAGACACTTTTTTGTTCCACAAAAGTATTTGAATAAATGTTACTTTATCAGTTTTAATATTCTTAAAGTAGTTAAAAATAACTCCACATTGGAGCTATTTAAAACAACTCTGCAAAGTTATGATCTCTTCCTTCCTTGCCTTTTGCTTTCCATTCTCCAGATAGGATTAACTAAGTTCTATATCTGTCTTCCTGTCAACATTTCTGTTCGAAGAAACTAGGGGAATTCTTAAATCAACATTATATACCATTAAGATGCATGTATGCACACGTCCAAATGGAATTATCATGGTCCATACTGAGCACCAGGGCATTGTTAGAAACATCTGCTTTGGTCTTAGAATTATAGCTTTGTAGTAGCAATTACAAACTGACTTCTTCATGTAGAAATGCTACACACATCTCTAGATTTCATGCAAATAAGATGTGTATTTCTGTAATGATTTAAAGAAGCTTTAGAAAGTTTTCTGAAGTATGCCAAGGTTCACTGACTGCATGCCTGAGAGCAGAGTTGAAATGAACTTTGCATTGTGTCCACTAGTGAGTGATGTGGAATAGTACTAGAATTACTAATACTTTATTATTGCTGTTTGAGGGATTGAGAAGGTACCCACCTTACACAGTTGCAGCAGTTTTATTTTACTTTAGATGTGCTGGCTCTGTCGAAAGGAATCCTGGAATATGTTGTCGGTGAGATCCTTACAATTCTCTGTGAGGGACCTGCTGATTATCCTCCTCTGTACAACAGCAGAGTGTTAAGTACCTCTCTAAACTACAAATCCCAGGATTCCATAGAATGATACCATGACACTTAATGTTTTAAGTTGCTGACTGTAGTGTTGACATAGCCTGAGTTCTGTATGAGAGATTCCAGACTGTGGTTACTGAAATAATGTTAAATGTAAATAAATATAAAATTTAGCAGTTGTAGTGTTAGGTTGTGCTCTTAGTCCTTCCACCTTTCTTGATCTTTGGAAACTGAAATTTACCAAAACAAAACCAAAAAAACAATGGTAATGCACTGGCTGTTCCAGTTACCCCATGACTTCCTGAAACTATTGACCAGGAGGAGGAGTAATTGCAAACTATATTTGTTTCCTTCTGAGCTTTAGCTGGCTGGCATGTGTTCTCTTATCTATTATCATGTAAATATTTGCGGAGAAACTCTGTATGTATACAACAGCCATAGTTTTACTTCCTTAAGGAACATCTAAATAAGAGAGGTGACAACTGCAACCAAGTGAGGCCTTGATATGATGAGAAACTGACTTTTTTCTCTGAGCTTGGATAAATTTATTTGTAAACTACAGTGCTCAGAATTCCTTAGCTAGCATGGCCAGTTGTATACACACAGAAGTGTATTATGTCACAGACTGCTCATTTCAGTTCACCTTGGTTTGGGGATTTCAACACTAGATGTCAGTGTTGCAGTTTTAATGTTGGGGAAAGAAAAAACAGAAATACACCCCGCCCCCATGTGTTTATCTTACTTAAAACACTTTAGTTCCACAGTGGGCTTCCTTTTTCCCCCATCATGGTTGAAAGCGTTTTTTAATTTTTTCCCCATGATACACATACTTGTAATTTTCCTTGAAATGATACCTTGTTGCACGTGTTTAGGGAGGGTATTGATTATGGCAGGAGGTGGTGACAGATCTTTGAATTCCAGTAGCCTTTTAAAAAATAATACTTGGGGCAAATGTTCCTTGTTTCAGGGTATGGTGCAGATAGCAAAGAACTGAAAATGTCTGTTCTTCTTTTAGGTTCTGATTGGAGCTCAGACATTCCAGAGGACAGTTTTTCATCTGGGGGTGAAGTGTTGGATGGCGATGATGAGGATGAGCCTACAACCCTGGACCCCAAAGTCCCCGATATGGCAGAGTCCAAAGACACAGGAAATGCTGGCTGGGCTGATGCTATGGCCAAAATTCTTAATAAAAAGATTCCCCAGAGTAAACCCATCATATTGGTTAAAAACAAAGCTCGAGATACTGAACGAGAAAAGGAAAAGCAAGAGAGACTGGAGAAGAGGAGGCAGGTAAGGAACAGATATAGTGTTAATGTTAAATTCACCAATTGGGATCAGTACTGAAGAGACACTATGTGTGGATTGGCAGAGGAGAGGTGAGGTGCACCTATAATTGCCAACAGTTTATAAGAGTAGCTGTTTTGCAGGTGTACTGAAGGAGCATCCCTGCCTTCCAGTAACTGTCCTGAAATCATGACCATGTTTTACTAAAAGCAAACCAAAACTCGGTTCTCCTTGAAGTTGACATCAAATTATCATTTATACCCCAAGTATTAAAACCAGGGTTTCTAGTTCCACTCTTAAAGCAGATACATGATTATTATGATGCCCAAAAGATATTAAATATATTCATCTTTTTTGTCACATTTCTTTGAAACCACAAGAAAAAGGTTTTCCCTACTCATTAGTGGTTGCTACTGTGTTTCTTGTTAGTTTGAGCCTTTGTCCCATGAGGGACATGGATTTCCAAGCCATGAAAATGATACCTGCTTTTCAGGTTGTATTGTGTATTGTCAAAGACAATTTGAGCTCCCTGTGTTAGCAAGTCTAAAGGTTCTAGGAACAGATAATACTGATAACTATGCTGAGTAGGAAGAAAGCTTTAGGAAACACCTAGCATTTTTGGCAACACGTTTTTGATTTTACATTTTGGTGTTTAGGGTTTGCTGGCTGGGCGAATCAGTGGGTTGGTGCACCTGGCTGTATTGTCTGGGATTGGGAATTCAATTCCCCACTGTGCCTCCTAGGAAAAGAGCTAGCCAGTGCAGCCCTGGGCAAGCTGCAAGATCCCAGCATTCTACCAAATGGAGGGACTGGTACACCAGTTCTGAGTATTTTATACCTAGAAAACCATGGAGAGGATAACCATGTCAGAATTGACAGGACAGTTCATAGTAAGAATTATTAGATTTCAGGTTTGGCTTTGGTGATTTTGCTGACAATTGTATTCAAGGTCTGAATATTTGTTTGGCAAATAATAAAAAAAAACACAGGCAAACCCTTCTAAACATTTCTATGCGTCTACTTGTGAACTGTATATGTAGCTCTCTAAGGAGCCTTTATGTATTTAACGCTGTTGACAACATCATGGTGCACAGACTTTCTAGGATTAGTTGGCTAAAAATCTAGTATCCAGCATTGCAAATCTATTAATGGCTGTTTAATGATACTATAAATTGACCTGACTTGGAGTAATCTGCCAAGATACCCCAGTTTCAGCCAGTTTTACTCAAAGCTAAATCAGAAGAATTGTGGCCCCATCTTTATGTTTAAATATCATATTTTAATAGCAGTATGTGTTGTAGACTTTCAGTAGTTACCTGCAACACATTTAGGATGAGATCTCAATAGGCAAGGCTCTAAGGTAGGAGCCAGTCAGTTGTGCTCTCCGATCTGACTTTATTCAGTAAATATGTAGCACACTGCAGATTGGTGGTGTGCTCTTGGTCTGTAAACTGACATATTCACCATGACATAAAACAGCCTTCCCTTTATTGATTCCGTGCTAATGAAACATCAAAATAGGGTTAGTTGTGGGAGCAGAGGCCAGAGTATGAGTATAGCCCTAAGCGGATAAATTTCATAACAGTGTGCCTGCCATTATGAAGGTGTGAGTTCTTTAACTTCATAGAAAAAAAATTATGAATAGTGCAGACTTGGTATTGAAATGGGCACAAATAATGTTACCATGTCATTCAGTTGTTTTAAGAAACATGGACATCTATTTTGCTAATGTTTGTGAAAGAAAAGCCTCTGAGTATATGTTTGTATCTTATGGCTGACCAAATGTTGTCCTCTAATCATACAAAGCTATTTATTCATGTCATCCATGAAAGGTTACCTACAAACAACTTGTCTAGTAATCTGGTACAAATGCTAAAGGAGGTTTAAAACAAATCAAAAACATATCTATTTAATCTGTTTCTCAAATTTACACACTGAAGCAGTTTTTAAAATAAAACCCTCTTAATTAGTTATGTTGATGTCCTCTTCATCCTAAAGCAAAACACATATTTTGCTGTATTTTGTGTCACAGATTTGTCCAGCAAACTTGAAAATTGCACTGGATACCTATGTTTCATTAAAATGGGATTTCTGCTGCTCTACATGTTAAATGATAGAATTGTTTTGGAAGCCACATGTAGTGTTTTTCTTAAAGGTACTGCTGGTTATGCATGCTGAGAAATACTTTGTGTCTACAAAAAAACTGGGTAAACAGTTGCTAGACAGTTCAATTTACGTGACTATAGTCTTTCAAGATTTAATTGTGTTCCCAGTAAGCCAGTTCTGCAGTCCAGAGGCATTATAAATAAAAGAGCAGTTCTAGATATGCAGATAGAATGCTGGGATGTGAAATGTCCTGGACTTGGCGGGGAATGGGTCTTAAGCCAAACTAGACAAGACAAGAAATGTGTGATAGCTTTTCCTGCATTCTGAAATTCAACAATGTGTTGAGAGGCAGGTTTTAATTTCTTGTATCATGGATCCAGTGACAGTTTTCTCCTCTCCAATCTACTGTCTAGTTCAGAAGAGAATCTGATATTAATGTTAATGGTAGCTTTTTTGCTAGGATGACTGACAGATTGGTGTGGGGAGTAATGTACATTGGATCCTCAGTGAGGGAAGGAGTATCTCTGACTTCAGTAGGTGGTATGAATAAGGTACATGCCATTAAATGGTGTATATGGTGGAAATGCATACAGAAATTAGATTCTGCAGGATCTGATAGTAAAGACTATCAGATAGTAAAGATAGTTAATGATGGTCCAAAAGTTTGATTAAACACCGTCTGCACATGGTGAACCAGTCTACATGATTATGATGTCTTACTTTGACTCCTGCTGGGAAGCAAGAGGTTGGTGTAGACATAGGTTGTGGGGAATGCTGCACATGGTATTTGGAAGGGAGTTGTTCGTGACATGTGAGTCATGCCATAGATAGCCTTCAATCTCTGTTCTGTACATGTGTGTTTTATGAAAAGCCGTACTCCAGAAGTATATGTATACCAACCTTCCAAGTCAATTCTAAAATTCTATCCTCAACCAGATAACATTTTTTAATTAGGTGCCATACAGTTTTTCAGAAAAACTGAACCCAGTCCTTCCCTGGGTTTATGTCTAACTGGTAAACTGTTAGTTAAGAAGCCATTGTTTTCTCAGGCTGGCAGGAGAATTCCATCTTGAGTCTCCTGTACCCCTGTTTAGGAAATCTGCTTGAAGATCTGCTGTCGCTAATGCAACTGGAAAGATTCACTGGAGAGCCCATTATGTGAAAATGAACCCCACTGACCTGCAAACACATGGCCTGCCCCTTGCAGAAATAAGGCTGTTAAAACATAGGTGTGTTCTTTGCATCCTTGCCTAACGCCATCCTACATGATTCATCAGCTTCACTTTCTTAAGAAAGATTTTATATAAATAAGCTACATTTTTAAAATGCCTAATGTGCTCTCACGTACCAATATTTATGATGCAGCTTGATAAAAAGCGGGAGTGGGAAATGATGTGCAGAGTGAAGCCAGATGTTGCCAAAGACAGAGAAATGGAGAGAAACCTTCAGAGAATTGCCACGAGGTAAGAGTGTATGTTTGGGCTTTTGAAAAGAGATCTAAAGGCATGCCTCAGTAATCTGCTTCTAATCAAATCGAACTCTTAAGAAGTGACTCGTGGGAGTCAAATGATTTATACTTGGTTCTGTCTCATGCAGTATCAAGTTCAACAAAAGATTTCAGAAGTCTTTTGAGAGCACAAAATCTGGACGAGACTATAATGTGCTAAGTGTTCACCCAGCAGGAGTTCTGGGCCTTAGCTCATCGTTTTGTTAATTCCATGCTTAAAACATATACAGATCAATCACTTCTCCCACTCTTTGTATTTTTCTAAAGTGCATTCACCAAAACTTGCTGTTCTTGCGATCAGATTACTGTCTGGCATTAACCTAGTACTGTATCTCATGGCTCTAGGCTAGCACATAGCCAGTGTGTTCTCTTGATCATATCACTGGACTTATTTTGACATCCTTACCTCCAGAGAGGCGGTTTGAAAAACATGCCTCTGGACTTTGCTTTGGTTGGTGTACGGAGCCATTGGCCAACTCTTCTAGTGTGAACCGTAATCTTGGGCCAGAATTTTCCATTGTTCTGAGCCATATAAATGCTGATTTATACAAATGTGGGGCACTCCTTTCTCCATGGAATCATGTATTTCAGAAGAGTGTGGGATAACCATTTTAGGGTCTGTGATTTCACCAAGAGCAATAGTTGCAGTGGTTAATGTTACATGCTGTGTTTCCCCCCCATAGTTGTGTATTAAAAGTGAATAATGAAGACTCCTATGTCACATTGAAATAATTTAGAGAAGAATATGAAAGAGGGTGGTAATAGAGCAGGAACTACGAAATCCTGCAAATAACTACAGGTGACACACCTAAACCTTTATGCAGAAGAGTTTACTGCTATTCTGAACAAAAAGTATTTGATTGGAAGGATTTGTTTCTTCAGAATTTGTCTATCTTTTAACATTTTGTGTTATGGTACTCTTAAAACAGAAAAGTGCCTTACACATGTTGGAGAAAGTTACAGTCAAAAACACTAGCAAGCTGTTAATGTAGGCACATGTGTATAAATGTATCATGTGCTGTGTGTATGAGATGTCAACAAAAGCAGTTTTCAGTAGGAGAATGCCATCTCTATTCTGATTTGATTTAGAGAACCATGGCACATATCCGGATTCTTTGATTTGAGAGCAAAGGGAATTTTTCTGTCCTTGGAAGGGGGTGCACCCTGCAGCTTCTCTAAAGATTAGAGGCTGTGGCTAATAGTAAACACGTTGCTTGAGATCTACAGGAGTGTGACGTCATCCAATAAATTACGAGTTGTTGCAGAGCATCTTGTTAAAGTGGGACAATAGCTAGTGCTTTTCTAGACCTGTTGCTGGTAGCTGCCATTTTCTAGATCTAGAAAATGAGGGGGATTCTGATTAGGGCATTCTGGGAGGTGTAGTCAAATCAAATAGCATTTTCAAGCATATTGCTTGCCATATTGCTAATAACATTGTTTTGGTAATAGTGGATTGGTCTCTGGGCCTAACTATGTTTTTAACCTCCAGGGGAGTCGTTCAGTTATTCAATGCTGTTCGGAAACATCAAAAAAATGTTGATGAGAAGGTGAAAGAAGCAGGGAGCTCCGAGAGAAAACGGGCAAAATTAATCTCATCTGTTTCAAAAAGAGACTTCATTGATGTTCTAAGAGGAATGGAAGGAACGGAAACAGAACGAAATATTGCAAGGAAGTCCTTGAAAAGCAACCAGGTAGGGGTAATATTTTCTATTGCAGCAAAGTTGGCCATTTAGTCTGCGCTTCCATGTGATTTTGTTCTCTTGGCATTCAGTGTTGCCACAGACAGCACCTTTTTCTGCCCACTTGATGAATTGTTCCAGATAACTTCAATCAGCCACCTATGTGGGAAAATGTAAAATGGACACATGATACAGCAATTGAAGTGGTGATCTTTGTATGTAAGTTAGTGCTGGGGTGTTCTGAATCACATGCAAAGGCATTGGAAATGAGTTAGCATTAAGCCGTCAAGTGAGGGGTAAGTAATTCTGCAGGCTTTTTCATGTGTGCTGTTCACATGTACGCTGTGTGGCTGTCTTCTGCAGTGATGTGATTTAGTATTGACAAATGAATTTTAAGTAGCTGAAGCAGCTGTCTAAAACAACTGAATGGTTTGCTGTCCTTCAGTTAAGGACATTGCTTCAGTATTAGGAAAAGTTTGGAAAGCTATCTATCAAATGGCCTTACTTTTGACATAATTAAGGTCCTCATTTAGGTCTCATTTTCAGAAGAGCACTAGGGATTTTGTTGCAGACCTTCAAGGAGGCAGCCTATCTTCAATACCATAGTTGCTCTATGTACATTTTCCTTTCTTTATGCTTCTCTGCTTTAATTATTGCACATTCAGTTTTTGATGTTTTAATCTTTTTGGGAAGCAGTTGTAGAACTTGAGGTGGATGATGTATCCAGGCATCAGTGAGGCTTCCATTTTGATTTTAGACAAAAGTCTATGGATACTCTCTTTACAGAAGTCTGCTTCTAATCACACACTGCCATTCCTGCTTTTCGTCGATCTATCTTTGCTTCAAAGTGGGTCTCTTTATGGTTTTGGTTGGAAGTAGTGTCGCCTTGAAATGGTGGGGTGAGATGACACCCACCCTTCCCTGTCTGAACCAGAAGGCACCTGTAATTGACTATCTTTTACATTTCCTGTGCAAACATTGTATATATTTTGAACCCCTGGTTTGTGCTAACCAAGAAACTATACCATGGTTTTGAGCATCTAGACATAAATAGGCAAACCATGATTTAAAGCTGCTTGTCTTTATTTGTTTCCCATTTATTCAGCATCCAACTTCATAGATCCTTCCTCCCTCCCTCCCTCCCTCACGACTTTTCCTCTGCATGCATGTGCGACTGCACATGTGTGGGGTTCTGTTGCAACTGGAAACAAAGGGGCTGCGAAGAGGAGGAGGAAAGCTGTGCACCTTACAGGGAACCTTGCTGGGTTGTCATTAATGGGTAGCATTGTTATGCATGCTGCTGCTAAACCAGTCACGGGCCTTTTGTCTTATGGTTTGTTTATCATGATGTTCACACTGGGCATTTTGGCTTCTCTCCCCAAATAAGTCAGTCTCTTAGCCAACATGAATGACTTTTTTGTGTAGAGACAAGCCAGAATCCTTTACGTGAACAGGTGGTTTATTTTTCTTTAGGTACTACTGGTTGCAAGGTAAGACAAAAGGGAGTGATCAGGCAACTTCAGCTGTGCTTTGTTCACTACTGATAAGCCAGGATTTCACCACTGAAGGGCCTAAGCCATTATGTAGGCATAGATAATGGTGTTATTACTTATTAGAGTACAGTAGTTGATTTACAATCCAGTGATCTGACCCAGCATCTGAGCATAGGCCAATAAAAGGTTTGGCATGACAAGTTGGGAAGACTCATTGTCCTGTGAAAAGCTGCCCTTCCTATGCCACATTTGACAATTGCCATTGTCTGTCCTTGTCTGTCCATTGTAAGTCGAGGCACCACTGTATGTTGGTTGGTATACCCTCAGTTAAAACTGATGTATAGGCAAGCTGCACAGTCAGCATTGTGGGTAAACTTGGTTTTGATTTTAGGTCTAACCCTGGGAAAATAATTGGTTACATTGATTTGAATTATGATGAGGTTCTTTCTGTAATGCTTCATTTTGTTGTATTTAAAGCTATGTGGAGCTTTTTCCCTTCTCATTACCTGTTTGAACTTAGCTGCACAATTGATGCTGACAGCCAATCCCTTCCAAGAGAAATGTGTGTTTAAAAAGTCATGTGAGGACAAAATATGTAGGATCAGTCAGATTCTAAAGGGAGCAGGACCCAGGATTTGAGAATCTAGAATTTCAGAAGCTACATGTTTATAAGGCATATTTGCGTTCATGCTTGAACTTTGTGCTTGGTAGTGGGTGGAATACTTCTTTTGGCCCCAAGCCACTGGAGTTAACTAAACGCTTTCCTGTGCCAGCAAGAAATACTTTAATCAGTTGGGAGACAACAGTTTGTCATGTGTTCTTTGTTTAGTGTGCTTTTGGGAAGCATGCCGAAACACTCCATGGCATGAAGAGCTCTCTGAATTTCATGCAAGTGTATGACTGAAGTATTTTAAAAATTACTGGATCATAAGAATATTCTAATCCATAGCCAGATGTTTCAATTCATCTTAAATTTGTCTGGTTTGCTTGATTTCAAAGACTGAAAGAATCAGAGTAGTAATCATGTTGTAACAGAAGTTGTTTACTAGCAGTGCTGCTGTTCAGAATCATAATATAGTGGTGCCTCGACTTACGAACGTCCCAACATACGACCTTTTCGAGTTACGACCAGCTCCGGCCACAGAATTTTGCTTCTACCTGCGACCGGAGCTTCAAGTTATGAACAGAAAAAGGCAGGGGAAAAAGGCGGGGAATTCAAATTGCTAACCGTTGGTGGTGAAGAGGCTGCTTCTTTGTAGCTCTTTCGCCCCAGCAGTTAGAGTGTGTGCAGTCGGAGGAGGCTTTGGACTGCCTGGTAAGGTAAGGTGCTGCTTTTTGCTTTCTAAAAACTGTTCTGGGTGGGTTTTGCAGTGTGGTTTTGGGCTGGGGGGGGGGTTATGTTTCTGTGCTGTGATGGGTCTTGCAGTCTTTGTTTTTTGGGTTTTGTTTTTTTCTCTCGTTTCCGATGGGTCTTGCAGGGTTTGTTTGCTTTTTGGGCCCCCCCCCCCCCATTTCTGACGGGTCTTGCAGGGTTTGCTTTTTGGTTTTTTCCCCCCATTTCCGATGGGTCTTGCACGGTTTGTTTGCTTTTTGCTTTGCTTTTTTTTGCATTTCCGAAGGGTCTTGCACGGTTTGTTTGTTTTTTGCTTTGCTTTTTTTGCATTTCCGAAGGGTCTTGCACGGTTTGTTTGCTCCCCCCCCCCCTTCGGCCGGATCGGATTAATCGCGTTTCCGATGGGTCCTGCAGTGTTTTTTGTTTTTTGTTGTTGTTTTTTGTTTGGTTTGGTTTGGTTTTTTTGGTGATTTTTTTCTTCGGCCGGAACGGATTAATTGCATTTCAATGCATTCCTATGGGAAATGGTGCTTCGACTTACGACCATTTCCAGTTATGACCAGAGTTCCGGAACCAATTAAGTTCGTAAGTCGAGGCAACACTGTATGTTGGTTGGTATACCCTCAGTTAAAACTGATGTATAGGCAAGCTGCACAGTCAGCATTGTGTGTAAACATGGTTCATTGGCTGCCAGCAGACCTGGTTTTGCCACTAAATAAACATCAGGCTACCTAGAGTGGTAGGCCTGCCTGAAGCCATATGGAAGGGATAACATAGAACAGGGGCATAGTACAGGAAAGTTGTAATGAAGACTGTAGCTCTTGTGGCCTGGTTCTCTTTGGCTTGCTGCACTCTGAAATGAGGAGAGATGTAAAGTTCTTGTTTTCGCCTTCTGATTGCAGCTTAAATGAGGAATACACAAATGGGCAACCATATGCAGGTGTATTTTGTATGGTATGGATTATTACCCAGTGGATGCAACAATTTGACCAGGCAATCAGGGTGGATTTGATTTAAATCATGACTTAAATCACAATTTCAATTGAAAATTGATTTTTTAACAATTTAAATAAAAACAACAATTTTTAAAATTTATATCATATTTTAATTTGTGATTTAAATCAATTTGATTTTAAATAATCATTGCTTTTTATCCACTCTACAGGCAGTGTATCTCATGCATGGTACTACTGATAAGTACAAACTGCCACCAGTAAGTGAGAAGCTAGGTTAAACCTCTTGGTTACCTTTGCTGCCTCTGTTTAATAAAGATACAAGCATGAAGAGGCTATGAAATTCTGGATTTTATATCATGCAAGTTGCAGACACATATAACCGTTTCTGTAACTAGTGTATCAGACTTCTGCAAGTGGATCATAACTTGCTGGAGGTTGCTGCCCAGCACATATGAAGGACCCCATGTTGCAGAAAGCTGATCTAGATTGTTATGGATATTCTCCACTCCTGCTTTCTTACAACTGAACTACAATTTCCAGGAAATTTCTGAGAGTTATAGTTCAGTAACAGAAACCTGCATAGCTTCAGAGCCCACCAACCCTTTCCAGAACCAGGAATTGAAGTAGTAGGGGATGAAGTTTATTTTATGTTTCTTAGGGACAGTAGAATTTGAGGTCATACATGAAGATTTTTAGAAAATGATTTGTATTACATCCTCTTATGCTCTGACTGGGGTTCTTCTCTGCTTCACAAATGCCTTTTTAGAACCTAAACCAAATCTGCAGTGAAGCACAATGAAATGATACAGTCAAGAAGTTGTGGAAAACAGTCTCTACCACTGCAACACAGTGTTTCACTATGTGGTGGCAAACATTTGACACACCAAATGTTTTGGGCTAGAACTCCCACATCCCTTTATCAGTGGCAATACAGGCTGATGATTCTGGGAGTTATAGTCCAAAATATCTGGAGTACCAAAGGTTCACCACTCCTGCACTACAGCAAATCCGACCCTCTAGATATCACTGGACCACAATTCCAATCATTGCTCATCATTGGCTGTACTAGTTAGGGCTGATGGGAGTTGTAGTCCAACAGCATCTGGTGAGGGCTGCAGGCTGTCTACTCCTTCCTTTCCAAGACATACTTGTTGTGTTGTGTTTTGAAGAGAGAACAGCTTGGTTTCCCGACTCTCACCAGCCTACAGTCTGATGTGATGCAGCCACTTCATTCCACTATGTATTAGCTTGCTGATTTCTAGTCAGCAGCTAAGTGAGTTTCCCTATTGCAGTGGTGGCGAACCTTTTTGGGCTCGCGTGCCCAAAATGGGGGGGGGGGGGGGGAAACAGCGGATATCGCGGCGGCGACGGACCCGGACCCGGAAGACCGGACCCGGAAGTGGCGGTTTAAGGGGGAATCATGGCGACGGACCCGGAACCGGAAGTGGCAGTTTAAGGGGGAATCATGCCGGAGGACCCGGAACCGGAAGTGGCTCAGATGGGAGTAATTATTTTTTTGAACTGGATCTAAGGGCTTTGCCTTTCATATCATTAACGGTTTATCAAAGTGTTTCTTAATCCTTGCTGAACCTGCTGACTTCTGTAACATTTTCCCCTCTCCAAGTACATAATGCTTGTCTCTGGACAGGATCTTGTGGGTAAGCTTGGTTTTGATTTTAGGTCTAACCCTGGGAAAATAATTGGTTACATTGATTTGAATTATGATGAGGTTCTTTCTGTAATGCTTCATTTTGTTGTATTTAAAGCTATGTGGAGCTTTTTCCCTTCTCATTACCTGTTTGAACTTAGCTGCACAATTGATGCTGACAGCCAATCCCTTCCAAGAGAAATGTGTGTTTAAAAAGTCATGTGAGGACAAAATATGTAGGATCAGTCAGATTCTAAAGGGAGCAGGACCCAGGATTTGAGAATCTAGAATTTCAGAAGCTACATGTTTATAAGGCATATTTGCGTTCATGCTTGAACTTTGTGCTTGGTAGTGGGTGGAATACTTCTTTTGGCCCCAAGCCACTGGAGTTAACTAAACGCTTTCCTGTGCCAGCAAGAAATACTTTAATCAGTTGGGAGACAACAGTTTGTCATGTGTTCTTTGTTTAGTGTGCTTTTGGGCTCGCGTGCCCAAAATGGGGGGGGGGGGAAACAGCGGGTATCGCGGCGGCGACGGACCCGGACCCGGAAGACCGGACCCGGAAGTGGCGGTTTAAGGGGGAATCATGGCAACGGACCCGGAAGTGGCGGCAGAAGGGGGAATCCCGGCTGCAGCCACCTCATGAGGTTTGGCTGCGCAGGGGGTGGGTGGGCGGGGGGAGTAGCGACCTATGGCTCGCGTGCCAGAAGAAAGGGCTCCGCGTACCAGCTGTGGCACGCATGCCATAGGTTCACCATCACTGCCCTATTGCCTACCTTTGTGTACAGCAGTGAGGTTCAATTGCCTGTTCTTTTATTACTTGTTCTTTTTATTTTAAAACTAGCCCCTTCTGCTGTTTAGTATGCTCAGATGGGAGTAATTATTTTTTTGAACTGGATCTAAGGGCTTTGCCTTTCATATCATTAACGGTTTATCAAAGTGTTTCTTAATCCTTGCTGAACCTGCTGACTTCTGTAACATTTTCCCCTCTCCAAGTACATAATGCTTGTCTCTGGACAGGATCTTGTGGTTTCTCCCCCTTCCCATCTTCCTTATGAGGAACGTCTGCTTGGAGGAGAAGGTTAGATTCATTTGAGCAGTGCTGTTTAGGGTGGGGTAGTGGGAAGCAATGGTAGAATTGAGCATTTGTATTCTGAGAAGGCATTGAACACAGTTACTGTGACGATAGGCAATGAAGAGGTAATACCCCTTTCTCAGTCACACTGTTCAGGTAGTGAGAGTCATTGGCTGATGCTGGGGCTGGCTTGCATTGCCAGAAATACCAGCCGTGCCCTGGATGTGGAATGCACACAAGTCGTAAGATACCAGCTTCTAGGAGAGTCAAGGTAGAAGCCAGCAGATTCTTGGAGCCGGGGATCTTGCAGGCATTAGGCAGGAGAGAAAGAAAAGGGGCAGGTTGTACATAGGCTAAGGAAGAGCAGAATATTGACCCCAAAATACTTTCCACTCTGCACCTCTTCAGCTAAGATCTTCTCCAGAGCCCAGAAACCTACCTTCCCCTTGTTTGTGGAGGTGTCTTTTGAGAAGACCTCACTTGTTAATGTGTTGTTACCAGAGCTTGGAAATTCAGTTTTTTAGATAACTCTTAAAGTAGTTATGCTGACGGGGAATTCTGGGAGTGGATGGCCCACAAAATTGTATGTTTCTGCAGATACCTCATATGTAGTGCTGTTGTCTGTATAGTTGATCTATATATGTATATAACTGTCTAAATACTTTTGTTCTGGGTAATGTGACTGAGATTTAACTGATTATTCCACAGATTTGGAGAATGCATTCAAGTAAATGGTGTATCTCTGTTGTAACATAGTGTAGGTGCTAGTTTGCATTTTGGAGTTTCTCTTTCCTGTTAATGGGTAGCATTTGGAACTTGATTATTATGCAAGAAAACAGTATTGTAGAAATCTTAGAAATTTGGAACAGAAGAGATGTTAAAGATCAGTAATGTCAGTAGTGATAAATCAATGCCTTAATTGTCTAATCCTGAGAAGATTTCTTTTTGTGCATGTATACATGTGTAATATATGAACTTGGGTTGGCAGCCAGTACTTACGCTGAAATATTTTGCAAGGGAAGCTTTGATTGTAACCTGACTTCCCCTCAAGTATTCTTGTCAAGCTAGTTCTTAAGAAAGCCACATCTAAATAGGTACAGGGAGGGGTACTATGGAACAATCTGTGATGCAGATCTTTTGATCTTGTATGTACATTATGTGCAGACATCCAAAATAGCTAATCCAATTAGGACAGCTTTGTTGAACTGTAGAGGAATGATAGACACACACACTTTATTGAGATTTTGACTTGACATTAAACCTGCAGCTTTAATTATTCCTGTAATCATGACTGTCTTCAAACTTCTCCTAGGTATGCTTTCTCTTGTTTTTCCACAGAGCTATTACACTGAGACTGAAACAACAACAAAAACAGTGGTTTGGGTCTGTTATGGACTAATGTCATGCTAGGTAAAGGTAAAGGTTCCCCTTGACAATTTGTCCAGTCGTGTCCGACTCTAGGGGGCGGTGCTCATCTCCGTTTCCAACCCATAGAGCTAGCGTTTTGTCCGAAGACAATCTTCCGTGGTCATGTGGCCAGTGCGACTAGACACGGAACACCGTTACCTTCCCACCGTGGTGGTACCTATTTATCTACTTGCATTTGCATGCTTTCGAACTGCTAGGTTGGCGGGAGCTGGGACTAGCGACGGGAGCCCACTCCGTCACGTGGATTCGATCTTACGACTGCAGGTCTTCTGACCTTGCAGCACCGAGGCTTCTGTGGTTTAACCCGCAGCGCCACCACGTCCCTATGTCATGCTAAGGAAGATACATAAATGAGCTAGAGAGTTCCTAAACTTTATTGGTTAGCTTTAGAATTGGGAATTGACTTTTAGCCTTTGTCTGTGTCATGTAAATAGACAATTAACTTTTTTCTTTATGTGAACATATTTTTGAATAAAGGAAACGTGTGTCCCATCTAGTGATGGGAGATAGAAAACTTTGTTTTTAGAACTTAATTTTTTTAAAAACAACATTCATTACATTCATTAGTAGTGATGATCTGTAGTTTAACGATAAGTCAGCCCTAGGCTTATGTGTTCTCCCCTCTGCTCTTCGGGCTGTATCAGAGTTTGGAAAATTACTTTTCAACCACAAGTCCCAGAATCCCTGAACTAGCATGGTCACTAGTAAAAGTAAAGTTTTCAAGCTTTGGGGGTATAAGAATAAGAAATGGAAAAAATTCCCATTTGACTTGTACAAATCACAGTTTAAAGTTTTATCCCATCTTGGGACCAATTTATTTATCTGTTGCAATTATATCCCGCCTTTTGTTCTGTAAGCTCAAGGCAACATACATGACTCTCCTCTCTGCCTGATCCTTTCAACCACCTTGTGAGGTAGGCCTGGGTGAGAGAATATGTTTGGGACAAGGCTACCCACTGAGTTTCATGGCCTGGTGAAGGCTTGACCATAAATCTCCCAAGTCTTAGTCCATTACTGTAGCCACTGCATCACATTGACTCAGGCACTTCAGTTGCAGCGTCCTGGAGTTTGAACATAACATTAAATTGTGGCAAGTAAAGAAATTTTTTTTTACGAAAACTCCCAATCTTTTCCTTGTGGCTCTGTTGGAGAGGGAGAAGGCAGGAAGGAGCATAAGAGCACAAAATTTATTTCTGTAATCTTAGACCAGTGATGGTGAACCTATGGCACGCATGCCACAGCTGGCACGCAGAGCCCTTTCTGCGGGCACGCGAGCCGTAAGTCGCCGGATCGCTACTCCCCCACCCCCGCGCAGCCAAACCTGAGAAGGCGGCTGCTGGCGCTTCGACAGGCGGATCCGGAGTAGCTGGCGCTGGCAGCGGATCTGGAGTGGGGTCTGGAGGCACCTCTGTACCCAGGATTCCCCCTTCTGCCGCCACTTCCAGTTCCGCCGCCACCACTTCTGGTTCCACTGCCGCGGCACACCGCCTGCTGGGTTTTTGTTTTTGTTTTTTTCAGTTTGTGCACACGAGCCCAAAAAGGTTTGCCACCACTGTCTTAGAACCTTTAGCCTGATTTTTTTTTATTTTTTATAACACATAAAAACATATTTCCATTGTCATTCGTCATGTTCACTGGATATACATCAAATTGTTCATATCATGTCTCATTTGTCTCTATACCTTATTTCTTTACTCTAGCCTTTAGCCTGTTTGAGTGCAGACAGTGAATGGGTGCAAATGTGATTTAAAAATTGCCTTTTTGATGACTTCATCAGTCGTTCTGTGTATGGATAAATAGCTGAATAGAGCATATGCCTAGCAGTTATCTGTGCAGTTAATAAATAATACTTTGGGCATGCTAAAATTAGTACATTCACAAATGTTCATGACTGCCTTTTTTCTTTATATTTTGAGAAAGTGTCATGGAAATGTGTGCTGTTGAATTGTTGGTCTTAAGGCATTTACAAGTATTCCAGAGAAAATAATATCTAAGTTAAGCTTTGAATTTATTTGAACAACATTTAAACCACACTGTGTGCTTTATTGATTCCTTTTACTCCACCCCCATCCAAGTACTTTTGGATACCAGGAAAACATTTTTGAGATTTATAGAGCTTATAAAATGAATACAGCACATTTCTTTGGTTATGTTTATTAAATGCAAGTTAAATGTGCTAAATCCCAATAAATGTAAAGTATTCTTTCTCTTTTTTAAAAAATAAATCCACATCAGGTTTATATTGTAGGAGAGCCTTCTCCAACTCTGCAGGCCTCCAGATCTGTTGGGGTACCATTCTCTTTTAATGGGGATAATGGGAGGTGTAATACAGCTAGTCTGAAGAACACTGTTCTAACACAGTCAGTGTTCAACACACAGCTCCAACGTGATCTAGTGCAAGGTTTAGTTTTGAAAATCAGGTCTGGTGATTGTGAACAAGACTGCCAACTTTGGGGCAGGAGAGATGGGGCTGCAGCCCCTAAGCTGAAAAGGTTTTGCACCCTGATATAGAGCAAATCCTCTGAAACTGCATAACTCTCTTCCTTCTCTTGCTTCTCGTTCCAAGAGTTGTATTTTACTGTTTTTTGACACTTGGCATACAGTGTCCTGTTTCCTTGCAGTAACCAGCCAGCTGTGATCCCAGGTATACCTGTGTACCATCTCTTCTGTCCAAGAAAGGATCCTTCCATAGACAACCCACAATGGGAACCAGCTTTTATCTCTTTCTTTTTTTAAAAGAATGCTTTGTCAATGTAATAACTTAATCCCAACCTGGAAAGATCAGACAGGCCCTGGAATTCTTTGGCAAAGCCCAGTCCTTCCAAGCCTTGTATATGGCCCATATCACAAATTGCTTCATTTAGAAATTGGTACAGAACGGCCAGGATTTGGCAGGCACTTCTCCAGGGAGGCCAAGGGCTAAGCTAGCATAAAAATGGATTCTTTCCGATAGACTGTCTGGTCTTTCCAGGTCGGGATTAAGATGTTCAGCAAAGCATTATGGCTTCATTAACCCTACCTGGCTCATGAACAGAGAATTTCGACCCTAGTACTGCCAGTCTCTCAACTGGCTCTGCAAACATTCCCTTCTTCAGGAGTACATTCTAAATTTTTTTAAAAGGAATTCTATGCAGCGTTTTAGTCCATTGAAAACATCTCAAGCTTAGTGATGCAGATGTAAGTTAATAAGTGGCTTTTTCTTTCTTTCTTGGAACAATGAAGCCCTGCTCTGCTAGTGCTAATTTTATATATTTTTGAACTCTGGTCACTTATCTTTGCCAGATCATATGAGATTTTTAGAGTCTTCTGACTGAAAATGATTGCAGGGGTCCTACCCTGTGGCAGATATTTTGGTGCCATTCATATTAGTGCAAAGAAGCAGTTTGACCCTGCTTTAAGGCAGATGTACTGGCACTGTTCATAGAGAATGCTCACCTGTAGATAACAGGAATTGACCATTGGCAGATAAATGTGTAGTAGTGTGCATGAAATGAAGGCCACTGTAGTTGTTGCATCATAATCTCTTTTCTTATCATTTCTACTCAGTAGTCATTGTGTGTTTACGTTTTATCACATATAGTCCTGCCTTTACTTACTTGTTAAACCTCTGTAGGTGCTTGACTTAGGTGCACACACCTATGCAATATCTAGTCCTGTCTACTTAGAAGCACGTTGCATTGATTTTAGAGGAAAAGACTGCCCAGTGCAGGTTTAGGTCTGCACTCATAAATCTTTATTATTATTGTTGTTGTTGTTATTATTATTATGCACTCAAAAATCTTAACTTGCATGGTTATTGCTTTTTGTGATGTGACTCCTTCTCCTGTCTGGCTATGTGTGATAAACCTGCCCCTCCTCTGAACTCATGCTGGGTTTCCTAGACAATTTTTGGGTGGGTGGGGACTCAGCAATTAGTTTGGGCTTCCTTCCACTAGAAAGGAACAGGAAAAGTGTCCTGGCAGCTTACGAATTTTTGATGGCTTATATCAGTCAGAACTAGATATGTGAATGAGATATATAGTAGAGCATGTGTTTTATGTACACACACAGAGAGAGAACCTCTTCCTCTCCTTCTGAACTCCTCAGATTAGTTAGTAGGAAGGGACGTTGACTAGTTTAACATTGTGTCCTAAATCTATTTACTAATCCCAACTAGAACAGTGGATTCAGTGTGTGTAATCTAGTTGGCTCTACCTGTTGGGTTTGGACGTCAGTCTCTAGGCATCAGGGATCACTAGCTCATGGCAAAAGTGCATGCTGAGCCTGCACAGTATCAACACCAACTTGCTTGAAGATTTGTTCTAGAGGTTGGCTTTTAGGAAATGGCAGTTAGGCTGGGTGTGGATGGAAAGGAACAATTTGCATGTACAAGTGTGTATGGCTCTTCCTGGGAAAATACAACATGCACATTTACACTGCCCTTCAGATAATATAATGTGAATTATAGCAGTGGCCCAATCCTATTAACCTTACATTATAATATATTTTCTTAAAAAATCCAACATGGCTTTTGCTCATATTGAATATTTCACACATTAGAGGGCTTAGAATTCCTCTCCAGCTATGAATATATATGCCTCCTAGGTTTCAGCAGCAACCATTTGGATGTTTGGACTGGAGTGTGGAAAATATTACTTACCTCATATGTTAGATGTTTATTAAAAATCTGACCTGATGCAGAAACAAATACTGGTGCATAAATGAGAGGGTAAGAGAGAAACCTTCTGTAGAATTATTTTGGGTTGTCCTTGAATTGTGATTCCCCCCCCCCCCCAAAAAGTGGTGGTGTCCCAATATGACATGAATAGTGTTGACATCAGCTGGGTATGTGGTTTGTGTAACAGTGCTTTCAAATTGGTTCGAGTATTTATCTAGCTTAATAACTCATCCCAAACAAGTTCAGTAGAACCTTCACCTGGGTAAGTTTATGTAGGGTTGCAAGCTAAGGTATCAGCTTCTCTTTTGTTGCTTTGGATAAGACTGAGGGAATGTAGTGCTTTAATTTTAGCAATTTGCACTAGGCTTAAGTTTGCATGAATGTAATCCCTGGTGAAGTGTCAAGCTGAAGCATGGATTCATTCATCCATCCATCATTTCAAAAATACCAAAAGGGGGCTGTAAAATATGGGGTGTTGTCCTTGGGTGGTCCACCCCCTGTGTTTGTTCTCCTTTAATTAACCACACAGTGATGAAATTAGAAAGCTTGCCGTGTAC
Organism: Intellagama lesueurii; assembly: GCA_037013535.1. Classification (NCBI taxonomy): domain Eukaryota; kingdom Metazoa; phylum Chordata; class Lepidosauria; order Squamata; family Agamidae; genus Intellagama; species Intellagama lesueurii. Next base: position 320,050,357 of record JBAJHW010000001.1, on the reverse strand, counting down.
TAAAGATGAAGTTATCCAGGAGGAAAAGGAGGCCAGGTGTTGTAAACAATGCTTTGTGATGTTTGCTTGCTGGCAGTGCTTTCCAGCATTGGCAACAGAACTTTCTGATTAGAAGCTGCCGAATAAGACTGTAGATGGTCCCTTGAGTGTAGGATTTTTCCTATTTGCATTTAAAACCCAATATAATTTGTGCATGCTTTTTCTGCTTGGGGTTTGTTCTGTTCAAGGTGACACTGTCCATTTCCTCCAATCTGCCTTGCAGTTGTTAAGTCAGCCCTTGGTTATATTTGAGTAGCTTTGCATATGGCCAAAACTGCAGTAGACCATTGGTGTTTGGAGGAATGATCATTCTCTTATGTAGGAAGTCTTATAATTTAATAAATGAAAGTTACCATGTGAAAGAAACATCTTTTATTATCCTTCACCTGTTCACAAATCAGAGAACATATTACATTCAAATTTCTAATAACACCAAAGCCAATATGGCTTAAAGAGAAGTGTATTCAAATCCCATCAGCATTAAAGAACAATCAAATTAAGAAGAACATTGATTCCCACACAGAGTTAGTTATTTTGCTTTGCAGTTTTTACTTGGAGATTATTTGATGTACAAATAATGGCTACTTGCAGGTGTAGACTATTTGGAAAACTTTTTAAAAGTTACATTTAAGTCACATTTGGTACTGGGTGCTGGATCTGGGCGACCAGCACAACTGCAATGTTCCGTTCATTTTTCAGTTCATTTATTCATAGGAGTGAGAGGTTAAATGTGCTATTGCAATCCTCATAGTACATAATACTTTGTGTTGTATTCTCTGATAGTTCCAGGTTAGGAGTATCTCATTCCCTGAGATTTCAGGACCAAAACCTAAGAGTGGGGTGGGTCCTTGTAGTTTTGCAGAGGTAGGACAAGCAAGGTTGGGACAGGGAAGGCTGAAACTGTTTCTAAGGCAAATGACACTGGAACTGGACATGGGAAGATTGGGTAAATGGGTGGCAGATGTGTGTAGAACCCAGTTAACTAGGATAAGACAGGCTAGAGCCTGGAGAAATTGTTTTGGTGATAGTCAAGACATCAAAATGTACCCAGAACTCATCGTGATGGCTGCTATTCCCAGTAGGGTTTGCATTTCATATGTTTTTATCTATAGTACACACATGGAGAGTTTCTCTGGCCCCTAAATTACTGCTAGGAATTGTATAAGGCTCACCAGCAGCCCACAAGGAAGTGTCCTCCACAAACTCCTGTGCCCTTGCTTCCAAGGCTTGTGGAAAAAGAAGTCTCATGAGTGGCAATGCTAGCTGTCCACTTCCTGCTTTGTTTCAAATGGTATGATGGCCCATGTGCATGCAGTTACCACCTCTGTATCACGTCCCCACTACTTGGTTCCGGCTTTTAGGGTGTTGATACTGTGCAATTTCGGCACACACTTTGGCCCTAACCTAGTGAGCCTAATGCCACCTGGCAATAAGCGGGAATGGATGGATGCCAATGTTCTCATCCTCTGAGTACTGTTCATCCTGAGATTGGTTCCTTGCCTGGAGACCTGGGGAAGCATAGCAATTCCCGGAAACTTCAATCACTACTGTAAAACCAAGCAAGACTAGTATTCTCTCGTCTCCTTGCTACTGTCTTAGTTATCTGTAGCATTCAAACTGTTCAGGTGATTGAGAATTAAAGAAAAATAAGGGGTAGAAGTTTCTTAATGCTGTGGTTTGGAAACCCCTGTGGTGGCATTAGAGTTCAATTTTTGCCTTCAAGGTTTGGCTGCAGCCCTCTACAAAGCAGAATAAAGGCTTCACATCCCAAGGGTTTTTCCTAACATTGGGTGGAGGTTTGGATACATGCCAATAATTTGCTTTGAACTACGCAGTAAAGGCTATACTGTTCCCAACTGGACCTATTTTTATTGTCTGCAGAAGGACTTTGGCTTTTTTTCCCCCTGAGTGCAGATTGCTCAATATGTTAGGTCAATTTGCCGTGGTAGGTGAGCCTTCAGATTAATGAGCAAAAACTATTAATAACACCTTCATCCAAAACATGTTTTCTTTTTCTTTTAATTTTTTTTTTTAGCAGAATAGTTTATTAGTGCTTAGTTTTGAAATTCTGAAAATTATTTCCAGTGTATCGATTAGCTTTGCTGTTTCCTTTTAGTCGCAACCCACCCAATAGGTGCAGGGATGAGAGTTAAAGCACCTGCTACATCAGAATCAGGTCTGGTGTTCTGAAGTTGTAATGAATTTTAGAGCACTGATACTTTAGGAGATGGGTGGGCAACTTCCTGGGTTGAGCATCAGCTCTGGACTCCTGGAACCCCCCTGGAGCTGTGCTGCTGGTGCTGAATTTTGTAAGCAGCTGCTTATTTTGTTGCTACAATTCCCCCCAACATTTGACGGTTCTCCACGGTTCAGGAGGATACCAGTCACATTTTGGGGGCAAAGGGGAGAACTTAGGTGAGGAATTTTATGAGGACTGTGTTAATATCAGGTAAAAATATTTATTTGAACACTGCCAATGTGGCCATATAAATGCAGTTTAATTTATTCCTGTGAAAACACAAAAAGAAGTTATCTGTGCTGGTACATTTATTAGCATAGGGTTTTTTGGATGTATCCTTTTCTGTATTATGGTACAGGGGTATGAATTGTTCTGGCTTCTCAGGAATGTGCTGTTTTGCAAGGCTAGGAATGTAGACCTCAGTTTAATCAGGTACAATTTAAGCTGCCTCATGTTGCAGGTGCCAGGAATAACTTAGGTATTTTTTTTATCTATAGGAAGTCAGAATCTGGCATTGGATAAGACATTTTGCAGAGAGGGTAGAAGTGAACTAATTGCTAATCACGCAGGCAATTTGCTGCATGCAAAACAAGAACCCTACTTTGTTCACTGATCTGTAAAATAAGAAAAGAAAAAGCACAACACTGGATCATTCCATATTAAGGCTTTTCATACACGGAGAGCATGACTTTGCTATGAATTCAACATCCAGCTCATTGCATATGGTGGCTTTCTATGAGCCTGAAGCTTGTAAAATGTAATTTGTGAGGTGGCCCTCAATGTTTCTCAATTTAACCTCACTTTGCACAGAGCAAATTTCTTACATGATTATTACTTTGACACAGGAAACTGCATATATCCTGTCATATATGAGGAGCACATGCCTGTTTTTCCGTGCGTACATGGTACAGGAACCCAGAAATTCTCACTACACATAGGCATAATCAAATGTATGCCTGCACTCATTAGAAACTATATGTATGGAGTAAATGTAGTGTTTTTGTAACATAGTAAGAAGTGAGAATTAGCCTTAAGTGATTCTCTCGTAGTTTTTTTTTTTTTTTTTTAAAATAAGGTTGGGGAAATGTTAAACATTCCAAGACAAAGTGTAAGAGGCATCCCATATAATGTTTAGCAGTCCACCAAGCCATTTGGGAGGGCAGTGCATAAGGCATAAGGCATTCTGTATCTCCATGGAAAGATGAAATTTAAATGCACATTTGGGCTTGTCCAGTGGGATGGAGAAGAATTGTGAATAGTTTCTTTTTAAAAAGTAACTAATTGCAAAAGTATTGCTGAGACTTATATTTGCTGATGTTGCAAAAAAAAAAGAGATAGAGTATTAGGAATTTTGAACTGTGTCTGATATTCGAAGTATTTCATAAATTAAATTTGACCACCTGTTACAAGTTGCTGGAAGAAAATAATGGATGGTTTTTGACATTGTGGTTGAAAACAAAACTTCCTACTTGTTATTTCTTAACCATTTTAAGATTAAGGAACACATTTTTTAAAATGTTGAAATGATTTTAATGCCTTCTGAAATTAAGCAATGAACTAATCTGATTCATGGTTTAGTAATCTTTATTAAAATTAAGTTTACAAGATTGACATAAAGGAGTACAAATCAAATTATACAGGTGATTTGTTTGGTTTTTCTGGAATATTATTTCCAGTTACCATAAATTAATGTATGTTTTGGAAGACACAGTATCATCTGTTACACATCAATCCTGTCTGCCTGTTCATACAAAGCAGGGTTGGTCTGATTAGTTATAGGATGGGACATTACCAGAGAACATGGGGGATCTCCAAGAAGGGGCAGGAAGGTATCCTTTGTGAAGCTTGAGGAGTTGCCACCATTCAGAATTGGCAGTTTGGTCTAGAAGATGGACTAACAGTCTGGTTCTGGGTAAGGTAACTTTCTGTGTTCTTTTGACAGAGTTGCAAACAATATCCCTGAATATCAGTGTCAGCAATTTGCCAGTTATTTTAAAAACTGGCGAAAAACAAACAAACAAAAAAACAGCTGGAACAAAAATTGTCTCAACAAAGCTACTGCGTTTTGTCATTGTAGTAGCTTTTTGTCCCAGGTCATGTAATGTACTGGCACAATAATCCACAATTTTTGGTGATCTGCAATGCCAAAAAAGCAAATGTGGCATATTCTGGTTGTCAGCAGATTGGCCTTTTCTTGGGTCGGGGGAGTCATTGGAATTCTCAGTAAGTTCAGGGAATATAAGGCCTCCTAAACCTGCCCTTGATCCTTCTGCTACCTCTTGATATGTTGGAATTCCTATAGGGTCAGATGGCAAATAAAACTAAGTAATGAGAATACTCATGAAAGTTTAGAAAGGGATAAGAAAAGAAATGAGAGGAGATGAAAAGGAAGAGGAGATGCCCCATCACGGAAGGTTTTCAAGAAAAGATTGGACAACCATATGTCCGGGATGGTATGAGGTCTCCTGCCTTGGGCAGGGAGTTGGACTAGAAGACCTCCAAGGTCCCTTCCAAACCTACGACGATTCTATGATGATTCTATGATAAGTGAATATGACAAATTGGAAGAGAAGATTCAAGGGTCAAATGAATATTTTAGCAGAGATGGCATAAAGTTCTTAGATGTTTTAGTGGCAGAGTCAACTGTCACAAGAAATTTGGGTCATGATCCAGTGAGGAAATTCTGCTGATGGTACTGCTTTCATCAACAGAATCAGGAGGGGCCGTCTCCCTTTCCCACTGCAGTCCCCTCTCCACCCAAATAATCTGCTGTGTGACGTTATTTAATCCTCGGGAGCCAGTTTTTTGGTAACTCTGAGGGCTAGAGTGGAGAAGGGAGGATGCCTTCATCACACTGCCACTCCCACACCAGTATACTGTTGGATTTTAGACCTTGGAATGTAATTGGTGGATGGACAAGAAGTACAAGTGTTAGCTAATTTTCTTCCAGCCACAGTGAGGGCACAGAGGCATATAAAAAGGGGAAGAATGAAATGGATGAGCGGTACCTGGCTGCGGAGCCAGAGGTTGGGATTTCAATTCCCCACTGTATTTCCTAGAAGAGCCAGTCTATGTGGCCCTGGGCAAGCTTCAGGGTCCCAGGGTGCCCCCAGAAGAAGAGAATGGTAGACCACTTCTGAGTACTCTCTAGAAAACCCTGAAAAACGGTTGTCTTAAGTCAGAATTGACTTGATAGCATAGTTATTAGTTATTATTATTAAATAGGTTAAAAGTTAAACACTCAGGAGTACAAATTTTTGCCAGTAATCAGTTTAAAATAGACACTTACAGGAAAAGCTGCTAGAAAAAATAAATAGGTGCTTAGTGGTGATTTCATGGACAGGGAGGATACTGCAGGTAAAAATGGTGGTTGAACAAAGACAAATTTCTCTGTCGTTGTCTTACAAGAGAGGTTCCTAATACAGCAGTTTCCTGATAGATTTGCAAAATCTGAATCTAGTTTAATAATGCTGGGTGGGGGCTCATTAATTTTATGTTGCCAAGTATGTCATCTGCAGTTATTGTTACAATGCATTTGGCAGGAATGAACTCTTGTGAGGCTTAACATGAAGCAGCTATTACTCAAGAGCATCCCTGGAGCTAAAGGCAATGGGATAATTGCTGTGTAAAGCCTTACAAGATGTGAGGAATTAGAGGAAGTCCTCAAGTCCTGAGAGAACAGAGTTTCTGAAACTTCCTTCTGGGAAATTATTTGATCAAAGGAACCTTTTGGAAAATGAGGAAACTTGAAGATGCAGTTAAATTCCTGTATTTTGTAATTAATCATAAGCTATATCCAGGATCATGTTAGCAGGCAAAATGACAGGGGAGTTTGAATTGCCTTGCTACAACTTGTGTAGTCACTAATTGAACAGCCAGTGTAAATCACGTAAAATTGTTGCAGCTTTCACAATTCCTTGCACAAATGTAATTATGCTACAGATTTGGCACTTGTGCAAGATGAAAGTATGTTTGAACTGAATGACACGTTGAATACAGCTCTTTAAAAACCATTCAGGATGAGGGCCAGAGAACAGATTGCCAGTGGTTTGTATCTTTTAATCACTGTTGCATATTTTTTTCCGGTTTAGGTAAAATGTTAAGTTACAAAATTAAGGCTGCAATCGTATGCATACATTTGAACTCAGTGACACTCACCTTTGAGTAGGCGTGTTGTGATTGCAGTAGTCAAAATAAAACATGGATTAGTTTTCTCTAATAATGGACTAAAAGCATCTATAACAACTAACCTCTGTAAATTTTATGAAGCCATTAAAAGACAAAACATTCTTCAGCTCTAAATTTGTTGTGATAGTGGTTCTAACCCTTTGGTCCTCCAGGTGTTTTGGATCTCAGCTCCCAAATCTTCAGCCAGCATGGCCAGTGGTCATGGATTCTGGGGGTTAGAAATCCAAAACATCTGGATGACCAAAGATTCAGGACAAATGTTTTAAGGTGTTGCAATAACAGGTATAGCTTCATGTGATGTGACTTGTCCTATGGCCACAGAGTGGTGCTGTTGCACTGTATAAAATGTTCTCTTGCTTCCTTGGTCTTCAATAACTGGCAGCTGCTGAAACCATGAATGTGTACAGCTAAAGCAAACTCCTTGTCACACTTCTCCTTTCATACTACTTGTTTCCTGGCAGAAGCAAATTTGGGCATAAACTTGCTGTGACTGTTTTTCTTCTTTGGTGCCTTACACCATATGACATACTTAAGTAGTGATGGCTGACATCAGAGGATGTGCATAATATGTAGTGGACTACAAACCCCATGTAATATAACATGCCAGTAACCATCTTAAGGATGCAGTATTATGACAGTAATACAAAAAATCGTGAAGGAATTTGGGTTGCCACAAAGAAGCCATTCCGAAGTTTAAGAATTCAGAGGGGTGGGCAGAGATGAAATATCCACATTGCTGGTTACTTGGAAAGAGACTTTCTTATTATTTCAGCATTCAACCTGTTGCCTTTGTGCATTTGTGTCACCTTACAGAAAGCAAATGAAGTTGATTTCAGTTTGTACATGTAATATAATTATCCCTTGTAATGACGTGCATTTGGAAGATACTGCATTTAGGCTTAATCTAAAGCAGGGTTGAGGACTCTTTGGTCCTTCAACTGTTTTGTAGTACAACTCCTGTAATCTTTCATTGTAAACCATCCTGGCTGTGGCTTCTGAGAGTTGAAATCAAAAACATCTGGAAGGGTTTCATGATCCAAAAGTTTTATGTACTGATCCAACATGATCTAAAGGTTTTCTATCTTGATTCAACCAGAGAGATTTGGAAAGAGTACTGTAGATGTGCAGAGCTGTGCACGGTGTAACACACATGTGCGCCCTGTTGAATTGATAGGATATGTCTTGATGTAAACCAGGGGGAAGGGAGAGGTGCTCAGTGTGGAGCATCTTTGCGGAATGTTTCAAAGTTCATCCTGGACTTTCTGGTAGGGATATGAAATGTCCTTTGCAAGCTGCCACCAGTTAATGTTGACAGTGCTGTCCTATATGTATCAATAGTCTGACCCAGTATAAGGTAGTATTTTATGTTACATGCAGAACTACTAGGTATACACAGCTAGTTCTCTTTTGTTGGATTGGGGCATTGGCCATATGTTTTGAAAGGGTGTGACTTTGTCTTGGTTCATCAATTTGATATTTCTTCAGTATTTCCTGAATTTCTTCTGGGTTTGGTGGCTTGGTACACAGCGCTTCATCATAAACGATGCTCCATAAATAGATTTGTAATTCTTCGCTCTGCTTTTTAGATGAGACATCACAGACAAATCACTACAAATAAGATTTCCCTGTTACTTGATAGCAATTCAAACACAATTCTTTCCTACTGATACAGTTTCTTCTAATATTCTTTTATTAATTAAATAATCTTAGAACTGCAGAGCTGGACGAGACCCTATGACTCATCGAGTCCAGCCCCTGTCTAGGAGGCACAGTGGGGAATCGAACTCTCAACCTCTGGCCAGATATCTAAACCACTGAACTATCTAGCAAAATATTTTCATGTTGAAGTGCAAGCCATCAAGAACAGATCCTGCCCCTCTTCTGTATGATAGCTTTTCAAGTATTTGAAAAGTGCATATCTCCCCTCAGTCTTATTTTCTCAAGGCTAAACATGCCCAGTTCTTTCATTCTTTCCTCCTAAGGCTAGGTTTCCAGCCCCCTGATCATCCTTGTTGCCCTCCACTGAACTTCTTCCAATTTGTCCGCATCCTTCTTAAAAGTGTGGTGTCCAGAACTGGACACAGTTCTCAAGATGAGGCCTAACCACTGCTGAATAGAGGGGAACTAGTACCTCATGGGATTTGGAGATGGTTAATCTGTATTGATTTCATTCTTGAGGTGGATGGTGAATGTGGAACCATTCCTCCTGCTGAGCAGTGGAAAGGATATTTCACGGTTCTGTTATTTGCGTAGGAATTAGTGGTTAGTCTGTTTCTTATTTGTGTTTGTCTAATAGGTGTTTGTTCATAAGCCCATTCTTGTCTAGTTTATGTATTGGTGGAAGTTTTTTTAAAATGCATATTGAAATGTATATCTTTGAATATATATTGAAATATATCTTTGCTAAGTATTTTATTATTCATAAATTGACTTTAAATGTGATACATTTTTGAGCTAAGAAGCTTATAACAAATTTCAGAGATGCGTGATATCTGAAAGAAAATTATGTTCGAGTCCATACATTACTTTGTGGATTGTGTATCGAGTCTGTTGACAATGGAATTCAGAGACTGAATTCCTCAAGCATCTCTGTCTGTGCTGACTACCATGAGGCAGTGACTTCCAGGCAGTGGGATGTTTGAATAGGAAGTGGGCAGATCTTAACTTATGGGTGCAAGCCCTGTTGAAATGAAGCTTCACAAGAACAAAGCAGTACTCCTCCTGCATAGGAAAACATATTACTTTAATGATGCCTTTGTTGTTGTTGTTTAGTCGTTAAGTCGTGTCTGACTCTTTGTGACCCCATGATGCCTTACATCCATCTTAATGAAGCCCAAGCACCATGATGTCTTCTCTTCTCCCAGCCAAATTTTAACTGTTGGATGAACTTCCTGGTAGATTGTGTTCAGGTAGTGGAAGGCAAGATGCTAAACCAGTTTTGCGCTTTTGTCATGGGGTATTCCTGGTTTGAAGCCTGCCTTCAGAAAACCCATTCAAGGCTTCTTGGTGCTTCGGTACACCAGCCTGAATCTAGAATCAGCTACAGTTCAACTTTTTTTTTTTTTAAGTCAGTTAGCTCCTCTCCCAATGGGGGAATTCTGGATTGATTTCATGGGGATGGGGAGGGGATTAGAAGTTGCACCAGGTACACTCAGAAGAGACCACTGTCAGTTACCAGGTAGAAGAAAAAAAGGGAGTTTGACACTTTGGAAAATCTGCTTAAAATATGCCACCTGCACTATCTGTACCACAGAGGCGAGTGAGAAATACTTTGTGTGTGTGTGTGTGTGAATATGAAGCTTCAGGAGCAGCCTTGGTGGTCTATTTTTCTGGAACCTTCCTAACACTTAGTCCCCTTTCAAAAAGGCACAGAATAGTTTTCCATTTGGACTGGCACCAATTGATAAGGAGACTTTTGATTGAACTACTTCTTTTACTACTTTTAAGCCATGATGGTTTAAATTCAGCATTACACTAGTACAATGAAACCTTAATCTCCCCTTGTCCCAGCATTCATTGCCCTCCTGTTCTGTACCCCATAACCAGCTTTAGAGGTTTTGCAGCTCTCCAAAATGAGTTTTTGGGATGCATTGGGGAGCTGCAGAAGAGAGAGCAGTTCCATGAACAAAACCACTCTGTTAAATATAGGGCACTGCCTTTGTGAATTAGGTGGTTGACTCTGTTTAAGATTTTAACCTTGAGGGCGTGACCTTATACTTTGCTCATCTTTCATCTATTTCCCTTCTCCCAATTCATAGGCTGAATCAAAGTCAGAGGATGAGCCAGCGTGGAGTATATTGCGAGATGATTTCATGATGGGAGCATCAATGAAAGACTGGGATAAAGAGACTGATGGAGAAAATGATGCTGGAGAGGAAATCCAGCAGGACAGCAGAAGTGACTCAGATCGATGAAAACCAAACTGGTTTTAAAAATTGTGTATATTTTTGTTGAATATATGTAAGAATTTTTGTTTGAGCAAAGGCATTTTTATGTGGCAATAAAGTTTGAGGAAATTTTTTGTTAAGAGCCTGCTATTTAACAGTCCTAAGATCTGCAATATCCTCTCTCTGAAGGTCTCATAGTTTTCTGTTCCAAAATACCTTGTAGAGTCAAAGCAGTGACACCTGCACAGTCAAAAATGGACAGATTTGCAAAGATATCAGGAATATAGATATTAATTTAACATAAATATATTGCTATGCTTTTCTTTCCATGTCATTGTTTGTAACTTGGCTAGGAGTTCATCAGTTCTCAAAATAAAATCTTAAAATATTATTTCCATGTAAAATTCTCTATTTTTATGGAGCCCTAACCTTTCTTGGTTTACAAAGTCTTTCTACACATTAGACTAACAATTAGTGCAATAATGTTGGTGTAACTAAAGGAGAATCACAAATACATTTTTAAAAAGAGGAAAAGTGGAGATGCATTTCTATAATGATTCTGTGAGTCTTGGTGACTGTATGAAAGAGAAGCAGGGAAAAATCTTTGAATCTTTGTTTATAAAGTTTTCCTGCTGAAAGTTGAGATGCTGTGACAGGATTGGGCAAATAATTTCATGCACCCAGGGGAGGTTAGGCTTTTTATAATCCAGGGAGCACCTCTTTTGAAACAGCATGGAGTTTCAAAAGCAGTTTGATACTAAACAACTATGGTCTTTTTTTTTAATTAAAAAAAGTTTGTATGTGTGGTTAGGTAAGTATGTTGGAATGGTTGGGTGACCAGAATAGCTGTTCAGACCCTGGTCAGTATATTTTCTGGGAAGAAAATTAATCCCATGATTCAGGAAACAATGGTAACAATGAAACTGTGTAGAACAGGATATTTTTGCTTTTTCCCTCTGCTGGAGATTTCCTTCCCAGTAACTGAGGGGATCTTGAGAAAAGTGGTATGGTGGCATACAGAAAGCTCTCACTACCTTTTCCTCAGTTGTCTTGTTGCGCCATGCCCTGTTGTGTAACATTGTGGTTTTAGTGTGTCACTGGGACACTGAGACTGGGTAACTCTCTGTGCATATGCTTTATATTTCTGTATTAGCATTACTCTGATGCTTTGGCTCAAGAATCTATTTTCTACCAGAAAATGTAGCAGAGGCAGAGATTCAGGTAGCAGCTGGGAGCAATATTATGCAGGAACACAGAGGTGACAATGTTTGTTCAGGCATCTCTTCCACTGATTAATTTAAAGACTTGTGCTGATTAGTTAAAAGGGGAGCTGCTCCCTGGAATCGGCCATCTGTGCATATGCCTCCCTGCTTGCCTAGTTGTCATCCAGGCAAGCAGCCCAGCAGAGTAGTTACCAGTTGGCCAATCTAGGGCCTTGGTGGGGAAAATGACTCAATACTAAAGTATTCCAAGTCAAGACATGTGATCTAAGTGTTCCCTAGGTATATGTTATAATAGTACCTAGTGTTCTTACTTGTCTCCCATCAGGGAGTTCCTGGACATTTGAGAGCATTTACCTGAAAAATGCAAAGTATCCAGTAAAGTTGATGTTCCCTTTCATTCTTCAGGATGAAATGGTTGATCTGTTAGTCCTGACTTGTTCTGAGTACTGTCTCAAAACCATTTGAGTCTTTTAGACCAGAAATGGGAAACTTCCAGCTCATAGGATATATAGAGTACACAAAGGTTTCAAGTCCAGCCCACTTGCTCTTTTGTTAAGGTACCATTTCTCCTGTATGATCCCAGGTCTGTTATGCAGAGGGAACTGCCTTTCTGAAACAGCTGAGCTGGGAATCAGCTTTGCTAACTTAGTTGCTTCAGAAAGTCCACAGTTTCTGAAGCACTGAACTGGGGAACCCCCAGCTTTAATTTCAATTATTGATTAGGGATAAGAGCTTTGAACTATGAAGGACCAGACCCAGGAGGGTGAGATGTAATTCCTGCCCCGCGCCCCGCCATTAGCACAATTCCATGTATCTTACTAAAGTTAATAATGAGGAAAGTTGATTGAGGTTTCCTTTCTGGTCCCAGCATGTGGAATGTGCATTTGTATACATTTTGAAATGATCTCGCATTGTCAATTAAAATATCAATGTGACACCATGCTATTGATTTGAAGCACAAAAGTAATCTTCAAACAGGCTCGCTTTTGAATTCAGTGGAATGACATCAATCATGCCAACTAAAATCTTTGTTTGACGTGCCTAAAGGTAGGTTTCATCTTCCTGCCAGGTAGGACCCCAGCATAATCCTCTAGCCCTGAGATCCCCTTTCTTATTATGCATCTTAGCTGCTTGTAGGTAGTATGAGCTGAAGGCTCAGAAAATATTGAAAGTTCCAGGGATAGTTTACTACCATCACAATGAAACCTCATGGGTTGCATTAGTTCTGGTTTTCAAAAAATGATGGAAATTTTCAGCCAAAACAAGATGTGCATTGTTGTTGTTTAGTCGTTAAGTCGTGTCCGACTCTTCGTGACCCCATGGACCAGAGCATGCCAGGCCCTCCTGTCTTCTACTGCCTCCCGGAGTTGGGTCAAATTCATGTTGGTAGCTTCGATGACATTGTCCATCCATCTCGTCCTCTGTCGTCCCCTTTTCCTCTTGCCTTCACACTTTCCCAACATCAGGGTCTTTTCCAGGGAGTCTTCTCTTCTCATGAGATGGCCGAAGTATTGGAGCCTCAGCTTCAGGATCTGTCCTTCCAGTGAGCACTCAGGGTTGATTTCCTTCAGAATGGTTTGTTCTCCTTGCAGTCCAGGGGACTCTCAAGAGTCTCCTCCAGCACCACAATTCAAAAGCATCAATTCTTCGGCGGTCAGCCTTCTTTATGGTCCAGCTCTCACTTCCATACATCGCTACTGGAAAAAAACATAGCTTTGACTATGCGGACCTTTGTCGGCAAGGTGATGTCTCTGCTTTTTAAAATGCTGTCTAGGTTTGTCATCGCTTTCCTCCCAAGAAGCAGGCGTTTTTTAATTTCATGGCTGCTATCACCATCTGCAGTGGTCATATGATGTGCATGGGGAATGCCTTTTTTTAGGAGAATCATCCTCTACCCCACCCCACCCCATCTTTGTGATGGGGATCTAGGAGGGGGTCAGGTCCACAGAAATTGCCTTGGGGAGCCATGTGATTTCCTCACCCAAGCTGGATGGAGAAAGAGTGGTCTCGTTTTCTCCATTCCTTGGTGTAAACAATGACTGAAGCATTATCAGAATTCTCTCATGTACTTCAGCTGCTTCCTCTCCATTACCTTATGTGCTGGAGTGAGTGACTGAAATGCCTGAGGTAGGACTAGGTGAGCTGCTGTCTTCTAGATGTTGAACTCCTTTCACTGTTTTTCATGAGAATAGGGATTTAACTTGCACCCCATGCTGACTGGGTTGACAGGAGTTGTAATTAGAGATGGGGGTATTCGTATACGAATATCCCTGCACAGGTGGCGATAATGAGGGTCCAGCCCCATGGGGATGGACGGTCCTCACTCACCGATCCGCCCCTGCCGCAGACGCCACGATTCTTCCAATGGCTCTGCAGATCGCAATATGAGAGCCACTCTTCAAGCTTGCAGCGAGGCTTGTCCTCCCACCTCCTGCCAGGAGTGACTAGCCGATCGCGATCTGCGAAGCCATTGGAAGAATCACGGTGTCCGCAGCAGCGGCGGATCGGTGAGTGGACCGTCTGGCCCCATGGGGCTGGACCCTCGTTATGTCCACCTGTGCGGGGCTATTCGTATACGAATACCCCCATCTCCAGTTGTAATCTAGAAGATGTGGAGACTCCCAAGGTGCCTATCCCTGGCTTAAGGGAGATTCTTTTACTGGGTGGGGTGGGGGGTTGGCATGTCCAAGTGTCCTTGCTTTTCCTGCAGTTGGTGTTTTTTCTGTGCAGGAAGTTAACACAGTTGATAGAACTAGTGGTTCCAAAACCCCTCAGCCTTTGTTCCATGTTTCATTTGTTAATTTGCCTTCTAATAGATTTTTCAGTGAAATCTAAATGGATTGTAGACCTCTATACTCAAAGCCTTAAACTGAGTAGTCAAGACTTCTGGATAGAAACATCTGTGTTTCTCCCATTGAAAGCCATTTAAAACTATTATTATTTGAAACTAAATTATTATGTCCAGGTGTGCTTTTATACAGGCTTAAAAGGGTTTCTGCATCTTTAATTGTTTAGTACTAGTTGTGATATTATTCTGCTGATTTAAACTGCAAAGAAACTTACACTCAAAACAGGCTGGTTTTTTAATTCAGTGGAATGGCACCAGTCATACATACTAAAACCTTTGTTTGATGTGCCTAACCTGCATAGAGGTAGGGTTAATCTTCCTTTCAAGTAGGGCACCTAAGGAAAATCACATTCAACATCTGGCTGGCATGGTGATTTGCCAGGTATTGCAATGTATGTCCCCTCATACCAGATGCAAGCTCTTTTTAATTTGTAATCTATAATTTTTAACTGAGAGCTTAGAGCAGGTTGTAACAGTTCTCAAAAGCAAACGATTAAACAAATAGTTGAAATATAAAGCATCAAGAATAAAAACACAAAATATCAAGACCACAATCTCATATAATAGCCTCTGCTTGACCTCCTTAATAAATTGTGTGTCCTCAAGTAAATTCTGATATTTGGTGGCCTTTTTCAAGGTTTTGTAGGTGCTCAAAAGTGGTTGGCCATTCCCTTCATTTGGGGCCATCCCGGGATGGTGCAGCTTGCCCAAGGCTACACAGCCTGCCTCTTCTGAGATGAACAGTGGAGAACTGAACTCCAAACCTCTGGCTATCCAGGCAACTGATTGATCCCCCTAGGACAGCCCAAGTCATGTGTTTAGCACTTCCTCAAGATGCTTCTCTTTGGCGTTTTCAAAAGAGGAGAGAATCCATCAGAATATCTCTGTGCATTCTTGCTCTGTGGGCTCAGTTCAGGGATGGCATGGGCAAAAGAGCACTCTGAGTGATGGAAATTAGGGAGGTGGGTTATGGACAATGTGGCTCCCTGTAAGGCAAAATACGGCTAATTCTGTGGTCCTCTCTAAGCACCCATTGCAGGGTTGGTATGTGTTGCTAATATAAATACGAACATGGATATGTATTTAGATCAATTAGGGATACACAACTTGCTGTTCTCCAGATGTCTGGACTGCAACATCTGTAATCCTCAACTAGTGGGCCGGGAGGATTTGGTTTGTCATCCAACACATCTGGAGAACACTGGGTTACTCCTGATATATTGAGGATGTTGATTCTATGTGTGTGCATGTGCATGCATGCATTTCTACGCATCATTCACAATACTGGGATTATATCTCCCCACAATCACCAAGACCACATTAGCGCAATTATTTTCTGAAATCTCATAACATTAAGTACTTACCCTTGGTGTTGTGCTTTTTTCCTTTTATACCCTCATTGCCTTTCCCTTCCCTTTCATATTACATCTTTGTGCTAGGTCACAAGCCTGTAGGCAAAGGCTGTCTTGTCTTGTGTTTATTGATGTGTAAGCCTTTTTGAGAATCATTCCAACTATAGAGTGGGGTATAAATGCTTCTAAAATAAATACATTTTATAATGAAGATTGAATTTCTAATGTAACAGTTTATGGCAGTGCAAGTTAAATCCCTAAATTGCCCTGTTGGGTACTGATCCCTAAATTACAGACAAGGACATGTTGCTGACTTTCCCCCCTTTTGTCCCTTAACTGTTGGAATGAACGTTGGAGTTCAAGTACAGGCTACCAGATGCTCACACTGCTGGCAAAACTGCCTTCACTAAGTTCTTTTGCAGCCTGGTACCAGATTTTTCCTGCACCATCTTAAAGATGCGTCTTGTTCTTTCAAAAATGGAACAGAGACTATTGCACAACTTCATGATACTTTAAGCAGTTATCGGTATATTATAGAACTGCAGAGTTGGAAGGGGCTTTAAAGGTTGTTTAGTCTGACCCCCACTCCACCCCCTGCTGAAGCAGAAAACTGGCTGGATGGCTGAAGCATCCCTGACAAATGTCTATCCAACCTCTGTTCTAAAACCTCCAGTGAAGGATTGTCTGCTACCTTCTGAAGTGTTGAACACCTCTTGCTGTCAGGAAGCTCTTCCTAATTTTTAATCAAAATCTCTTTTCATGCAATTTGAATCTATTAGTTCAGGTTTTACCCCCTATGGACCAGAGTTAAGCTTGCTCTGTCTTCCAGGTGACAATCCTGCACATATTTGAGATCAGGTCTCGCATCACATCTAATCTTGCTCCTGATTAAAGACGCATAGCTCCCTCAACTATTCTCACAGGGCTAGGTTACCAGACATCTTACCATAGAATTATGGAGTTGGAAGGAGCCTATAAGGCCATCGAGCCCCCTGCTCAATGCAGGAATCCAAATCAAAGCAGATCTGACAAATAGTTTTCCAATTTTCTCTTGAATGCCTCCAGCGTTGGATCGCTCACCACCTCCTGAGGTAACTGGTTCCATTGTCATACTGCTCTAACAGTTAAGAAGTTTTTTTCTGATATTCAGCCTAAATCTGGCTTCCTGTAGCTTGAGCCCGTTGTTGTGTGTCCTGCAGTCTGGTATGATCAAGAACAGATCCTGCCCATCTTGGTCACCCTTCTCTGAATATATTCCAGTTTATCAATATCTTAGACTGTGGTGCTCAGAAATGGACAGTGTTGAAGGTGAGGGCTGACGAATTACCTCTAGAGGTGGTGAGCATGCCAACGCTGAAGGCATTCAAGAGAAAATTGGAGAACCGTCTGTAAGATCTTTGATTTGGGTTCCTGCATTGAGCAGGGAGTTGGACTCAATGGCCTTATATGCTCCTTCCAACTCAATTATTGATTTTATGATTCTATGAATGCAGAATAGAGTGGTACTATTATATTATTGATATTGTTACAACTTACAGAACTCCAAGATCTTGGAGGGCTTTTCTCAAACATTTTTCACTTAAAAGGCCCCTTGCACTCTTTAGGGTGAACACGGGTGTGTGTGTATATGTGTTTTGTACATTGGGAGGAAGGTTATGCTATTTTAAGCGAGAGTGGCTTGTGAAAACCAGAAGTGAGTGCGTGTCACAGATAACAATATTACTTGTTCCGCATTACTTTCAAACTCTGCTCTCAGTTTGGTTACTGAATACTTTAGATCTGATGTGATCCGTGTTTCTGTGAATGCTAATGAGGAGCATCCAGAGTTTGCAGATAAAGTTCTCATTTCTTTGAGAAGTAGGTTACACCAGGCCCATTAATATTAATTATTGCCTCTCTTCTGCTGCCATTTAATTATGATTTGGCAGGAGTCTCCATTCTTAGGAGTTTGGTACCAGATAAGGGTAAAATCACTTGTGATACAAGACCAACATTAGCAAGTGTGTGCATTTTTAAAGATACACATTAAAATTTTTGCTGGGATTTAAAACCCAGTGTCAGGTCTTCAGTTTCATTTCATTTTACACACACACACTAGGAATGCTGACAATGTAGTGGTTTTGAAATGATCACACATTATATCCCTTCACTTGAATGGATTGCTCAGTATACTGACTGGAAATTCTTTTAAAAAATAGTACTTGTGGCCTTTAAACGGCTTTAATGATTTTTCCATCAGATTCCAAGCAAACGTTAAATACAAAAGTCAAATATTGTTATTTGGTTTTCCCCAATTATTGATTCCAAGTACTAGTGTCCTGCATGTCTCCAGCTGCACTGAAAAGCATAAAATATAGAATACAATATGACTTCTAAGAAGGATCCCATTTAGTAACAGTAGACAGGTTAGGTGCTGTTCCTTATGAAGAAGTGATTTGAAACTGCAGTGCCATGTCTGTTAAATGGGTGGCTAGTTTAATTCTGTTGGAGAGTTACATAGGCTTCTACATGTGTGGTGTAGTATATAACTAGTCTTAATCTGGATTGGAGCAGTGTGTGTGTGTGTGTGTGTGTGTGTGTGTGTGAGAGAGAGAGAGAGAGAGAGAGACTATGTTGTGTTTCTAAAAAAATTTTTTAACAAAAGTTGTAAACCAAAAGCGATATCCAGTTTTTAGGTGTGTGATCGTTTCAGTGGATTTCTATGAATCTCACTGCATTCTTGTCCCATCTTTTGATCATACCAGGTTGGGTGATGTTTATTTTTCTCACCATGGATATTCACCACTGACTGAAGTGTGTTTGTGCATATTTCTAGAATAGTCATCATTTTAGCTACCATCTTTTTTAAAAAGTACACTTCTCCCTTCAACACTGCTGAGGTTAGGGGGCACCAGACCCCCATGTATTCAAATTCTGTGTATAACTCTTGTGCCCCCAAAAAATGTAACTACAAAGCATAAACAATTGATTCACACACATACGTCTCCCCCCCCCCCCCCCCGCCCCGCATGCTATTCATCTCCAGTGCTACTAGAGAAACTTTTGTGCTGCTGGAGCCTGATAAAAATAGGTTTCGGGCTCACCTAGCACCCTTTTGTTGGCAGTGTGGTGGCCCCCAGTCCAGTGGCAGCAGACTGGCCACCCCACTCTCCTGGCATAGCGGCTCTATGTGGGGCATGCTGTATAGTTAACACAGTAAACTCATCTGTTCTATATGTGTGTGTGTTAACTGTTTATGTTTTTGTAGTTATGTTTTTGGGGCATAAGAGTTATACATGGATTTTGAACTACACTGGGGTGTAGCGCTCCTAACCCCAGTGTTGTTGAAGGGAGAAGTGTGTGTATGTGTTTATATATATATATATACTGCTAAATTTAATTTACTTTTTGAATTTATTTCCTTAAAAACCAACTTCCAAATATTGATAACAGTGCTATTTTAGGACGTATGTATGTATGTATGTATGTATGTATGTATGTATGTATGTATGTATGTATGTGGGGGAGGGACAGGAGCTGGGGAGTACAACCTTCCAAGGCCTGGTGGATGTGTGTATACCCCCCCCCCCCGCCCCGCATGCTATTCATCTCCAGTGCTACTAGAGAAACTTTTGTGCTGCTGGAGCCTGATAAAAATAGGTTTCGGGCTCACCTAGCACCCTTTTGTTGGCAGTGTGGTGGCCCCCAGTCCAGTGGCAGCAGACTGGCCACCCCACTCTCCTGGCATAGCGGCTCTATGTGGGGCATGCTGTATAGTTAACACAGTAAACTCATCTGTTCTATATGTGTGTGTGTTAACTGTTTATGTTTTTGTAGTTATGTTTTTGGGGCATAAGAGTTATACATGGATTTTGAACTACACTGGGGTGTAGCGCTCCTAACCCCAGTGTTGTTGAAGGGAGAAGTGTGTGTATGTGTTTATATATATATATATACTGCTAAATTTAATTTACTTTTTGAATTTATTTCCTTAAAAACCAACTTCCAAATATTGATAACAGTGCTATTTTAGGACGTATGTATGTATGTATGTATGTATGTATGTATGTATGTATGTATGTATGTATGTATGTGGGGGAGGGACAGGAGCTGGGGAGTACAACCTTCCAAGGCCTGGTGGATGTGTGTATACCCCCCCCCCCCTCCGGACCTATGGAAGTTGGTTTTAAGAAAATAAATGAAATAAGTAAATGAAATTTAGCAGCATGTCCAAAAGAGTGTTTTTATCAATATTTGAAAAGGAGGAATGTAATTGGACAACTAAAGAATTAGTTTCTGTTTTGTTAACAACAGTGAGGTTGGTTATAGCTAGGAACTGGAAAACAACATAGAATTTCCAGTTAAATGATTGGTACAGGGAAGTTTGAGATATACCTATTAATGATAAGCTAACACGTAATATTAAAGTTTAGAAGGGGGTGCAAAGTAAGGATAAATTTACAGACATATGGGGATAATTTATGAATTTTATATTTATAAAGGGGAAGAATCATTACAATTTTGTAAGCTGAATGGGGGTCCATGGAGGTAAATGGTTGCAACTCCCAATTGGTCCTGGTGGGGAGGAAAGAACTAGCTTTAGTAGATGTCTGTTAATTGCTTATTAGATCTTTATATGATTTGTTTATGTTTTTTGTTAAAACAAAAAGTAGATCATAGAATCGTCGTAGGTGTGGAAGGGACCTTGGAGGTCTTCTAGTCCAACCCCCTGCCCAAGGCAGGAGACCTCATACCATCCCGGATAGATGGCAGTCCAATCTTTTCTTGAAAACCTCCAGCGATGGGGCACAAAGATCTTTCTTTGTTGTCTACTTTGTGTGCACAGATGTGGCTAAAGTATTGACATTTGGTTCTGGAAACAAAGCAAAGAGTGTACAGAGTCATTCTGCCACTTCTTGAGTGTCACCATGGACGTCTGAAATGTTATTCCCTTTTTACAGATGGGGAACTGAGGCTGATCCAATACTGAAAGCCATTCACAAACTACAGCTGGCTGAGAATTTGGACCCAAGTCTCCCGTATCCCTGTCAAGGGTCAGCATGTTAGGGAGGCATTTTCTTTTTAAATAGTCATTTATCACATTGACATATCCTGAGGTTAGTCCTGGGTGTTCTGCGCTCTCCACTGTGCCAACTTGGGACCATTTTTAAGAAGTAATAGACACCTTGGATTGCCCTTAAGCTCCTAAATGTCTGTGAATAAATCTTAATTATTTCTACCTCCAGTCATTAAAAATAAATCCTGCAACCATGATGCAATCATTCTGAATTCCAAGCTATTCCTCCTCCTAATTAACCTGCTTTCATCAACCCAATAAAGTTATCCAAATAGCAATATATAATTTAGATTAATTTGTTTCTCCCTGCAAGACATGTTATTCAAGCAGCTAGATTTTCCAGCAAGATAGCTTGGGTGGTTGGTGACAGTAAATATGAAATTTATGTCAACAGTGGGGAGCGAAGGAGTGGAAGGGAGACCAAATGAATGCTATTAAGGTCTGGATTTGAGTGCAATTAGCAAAACTGAACATTTTCTTTAAAGGACATGTGTAGGCGCAGATGCAGGCACATAGTTGAAATTGCACTGGGCTCAAATATATGGTGATAGCCACCAGTTCAGATAGTTTTTAAAAGTGTGGGGGGAGGGGTTAGATAAATCCATGGTGCATAAGGTATACATTGACAGATACTTTGGATTTGCTCTACTATTAGGTTGGAAGTATTTTTCGATGGTCACATGACACAAAGGCCAATGCAAATCAGTCCAGGGTTGTTGTTTTTTTGCTTCCAGTCCCGTCCCCCCCGTCCCCACTCGGAGCTTTCTCAAAGCTAGAATATCATTTGTTTCATTTTACAAATGGATAGGGGACATGACTCTAGGTGGTGTTATGGTGATATATTAAGCTGGTGCACGATGTTTGGGGACAGCAGGAACACCCACCCCCATGATCCTTCTCCCTGGTCATCCCAAAATATTTTTTAAAAATTAAAACAAAAAAATGTTTTTAGTGCTACATCAGCTTATCGCTTCATTGATGCATTTCTTTAATGCTAAATCACCTCTGCACAGGAAAAAAAAGGGGATGTTGAGGATCACCAGTATCAAAGGAAGGGGGGCCATGGGCTATAGGAGTGTATCAAAGGAAGGGGGCTGTAGGAATGTATAACATTGCATTGGATTGGGTGCCAGTATAGACACTGGCACTAAAACAATCTGAGGTTTTCTATTGATCACCTAACCAAACACAGGCATAAAAGAGACTGCAGATCAAGCCATAGCAAAGCCAAACTGCTCTGATTCAACTTGCCAGTGTTGTTGCACCCTAAGTATCTGGTTGGCCACAGTGAGGAACAGGATGCTGGACTAGAACAGGCACATAGTCTGATCCATCAATGGTCATCTCACAATATTACACAAATAGCAGATTCATAGAAAAATGAATTATTGACCATTCACACTTCAGTGCACCATAGACGTGAATGTATTTCTCATAGAAAAATGAATCACTGACCATTCACACTTCAGTTCACCATAGCAGAGAATGTATTTCTCATCACTTCACTGTTTTCCCATGAGTCACTGTGGTGTAGTGGTTAGAATTACACTATGACCTGAGAGATCTCAGTTCTACCCTCCACTGTCTTAGTTTCCATCTTGAGTTGTTCAGAGGAAGGAGGGGATATAAATATAAGGTAAAACATAGATTGAGCTAATTAATAGACTCCTCATCACAAAGCTACAACATTGGCATTTGTGCAATGGAAAGCCCCAGCTGGGCTACTTCCGCGATTGGTGCAGCGCAAAGGATGATGGCCCCATGTGCCACACCGCAAGCGTTAAGTGGACACCCAGTTCAGGGGGGAGAGTCCAATTGGACTGGCCACCTGTGGTGGTGAGCTTCATATTCGTCTGCGCTGGGAGACAAATATGAAGCTCCCATCTCTAGCCACGGACCATGAACTGCATTGTCATCAGTTACAGACATGTTCATAACTAAGGATGGGATTTTCATATTTTTTGAATGACAATACCCAGATATCTGCTGGAATTGCCCCAGTTAGAATCCTGGGGTGTTCAATATTACCTATAGCTAGTGCGTAAATAAGGGGGAAAACCTTCATTTCTGAGTTCTGAGGCAGTGGAACTGGCTGTGTGGGGCTAAGCTTTGTAGTACTGAAAAGCATTTAGGGGTATTGTATTTTCCTGAGAGAACAGGGAGACTACGATACCCCTAATGTTTTGCAGTGCCACAGATTTTAGTGCTGCTCAGCCAGTTCCGCCTTCATCAAACAGCGTCAGAACTCAGAATTGGAGGGAGTTTTCTTCATTTATGCACCAGGTGCTGGTTATCACCTATAAAGCCCTAAACAGTTTAGAACCTTAATACCTGTTGGAATGCCTGCTACAAAATGGCTACCTGTCCCACCCACTCTTTGCAGTCCAGGATGTTAAAAACAATAACACCAAGGGAGGCCAAAAGAGAGAACACCAAGAACCAAGCTCTTTTGGTTGTGGCTCTGCATCTCTGGAATGAATTTCCACCAGAGGTTCACCAGGCGCCTTCCCTCACAATCTTTAAGACATCAGTAAAAACAAAACCGTTTTTAGTTGTCATACCTCTGATGTCCAAGGTCATTTTAGATTGTTTATTTGTCTAAAGATAAGTCAGCTGCTCAGTCGTTTTATTGATTGATTGTCAATTTGTATGTGTATATTGTTTATGTATTTGATTAGATTAGGCATCCTTCAGTCTCGAGAGACTATGGTAACGTACTCTGAATAGAGGACTTGGAACAGCATCTAGTGTGGCTGAGAAGGCCAATTCGAGAGTGACAATTCCTTCCACACTGAGGACAAATACAATCTGTCCCCTGTCCAGCTCCCTGATTTTGCTGGTTTCGGGACTGCCTCTTTGCCTTGGCCTGCTGGACAAGGGTCTCTTCAAAATGCGAGAGGCCATGATGCACCGCCTGCCTCCAGGCTAAATGCTCAGGTGTCAAGGTTTCCCATCTGTTGAGGTCCATTCCTAAGACCTTCAGATCCCGCTTGCAGATATCCTTGTATCACAGCTGTGGTCTCCCTCTGGGGCGATTTCCCTGCACTAATTCTCCATACAGGAGATCTTTTGGAATCCATCCAGCAGCCATTCTCACGACATGCCCGAGCCAACGTAGACGTTAATGTTTCAATAATGTATACATGCTAAAAATTCCAGCTAGGACTACTGTATTTGGAACTTTGTCCTGCCGGGTGATACAAAAAATGCATCGGAGACAATGCATATGGAATGTGTTCAGCTTCCTCTCCTGCCGTGCACAAAGGGTCCAGGACTCACTGCAGTACAGGAGTGTACTCAGGACACAGGCTCAATAGACCTGGATCTTGGTATATGCTGTCAGCTTCTTATTAAGCCATACTCTCTTTCTGAGTCTAGAGAACATGGTAGCTGCTTTGCCAATGCGTTTATCCAGCTCGACATCTAGGGAGAGAGTGTCAGAGATCGTTGAGCCAAGGTACCCAAAGTCATGAACAACCTCCAATTCTTGTGTGGAGATGGTAATAGAGGGAGGTGAGTCCACGCCCTGGCCCATGACTTCTGTTTTTTTCAGGCTGATTGTTAATCCAAAGTCTTGGCAGGCCTTGCTAAAATGATTCATGAGTTGTTGGAGGTCTTCAGCAGAGTGGGCGACAACAGCTGCATCATTGGCCAAGAGGAAGTCCCGCATGCATTTCATTTGGACTTTGGTCTTCGCTCTCAATCTAGAGAGATTAAAGAGCTTTCCATCTGATCTAGTCCAGAGATAGACACATTCTGTTGCAGTTCCAAAGGCGTGCTTCAGCATGACAGCAAAAAAGATCCCAAACAGGGTTGGTGCAAGGACACAGCCCTGTTTCACTCTGCTTCGAATGTCAAAGGGATCTGATGTTGAGCCATCAAAAACTACAGTGCCCTTCATTTCCTCATGAAAGGACCTGATGATGTTAAGGAGTTGAGGTGGACATCCAATCTTGGGAAGTATTTTACAAAGGCCGTCCCTGCTAACCAAATCAAAGACCTTTGTAAGATCTATGAAGGCCACAAAGAGTGGTTGTCATTGTTCCCTACATTTCTCCTGCAACTGTCTGAGGGAAAATACCATGTCAGTGGTGGATCTATGAGCTTGAAATCCACACTGTGATTCTGGATAGACTCTGTCTGCAAGCACCTGGAGTCTCTGCAGCACAACACAGGCAAGCAGCTTCCCTACAACGCTGAGAAGAGAGATGCCAATAACGGTAGTTATTGCAGTCGCCCCTGTCTGCTTTGTTCTTATACAATGTGACAATGTTTGCATCCTTCATGTCCTGTGGTACTCCACCTTCCCTCCAGCAAAGACAAAAGATTTCATACAGCTCAGTGGTGATGATCTCTTTACAGCACTTCAGCAGGGATGTTATCCTTCCCAGGTACCTTGCCGGAGGTGAGGGAATCCAAGGCAGCTTTTATTTCTGCTAAAGTTAGTTTGCTGTCCAACTCTTCCAAGACAGGCAGGCACTCGATGTTATTTAATGCCTCTTTGGTTACTACATTCTCTCTGAAATATAGCTCAGAGTAGTGCTGCACCCAGTGTTCCATCTGCTGTGCTCGGTCCTGGATGATCACGTTTATATATTTATTATTTCTTTATATGTCTTGCTGTAAACTGCTCATAGAGCACATTGCACAATGGGGCAGTGTGACGGGATTCACATGTATGTCTCCCAAGACTGCCCCCAGCTCCAGATTCATCAACAGAGATGGCTCAGATTTCAGTTCAACAGGTTTATTCAATACAACCAACGGTTTCTCAATAACAACCTCTGAGAGGCCTAGTTCCAGTTCAGTGGACACTTCTCCCAGTAAAGCATTAGCAATATATTGAGACCAAGTCCCATTCCATGGTGATGGGTTGCCCCATTGGGGTTCAGGACATGGTGCATATGTTGGATAAGTGGGAGTCCCAAGCTTAGGTAGTTGCAGCAAGAGTAATGGCCCCAATTCGGTTCCCCACTTGGTTGTTTTCTCATCGCTCCATCCCCACTTCTCCTCTATTAAGAGGATCTCCATTCCTCTCTCTCTGATACCGTTGCTTTGTCCTTTCCCTCTCTCAATGCCTTCTCATCCTTTCTTCCCTTTCTCCCTAATAAGAGAGCTTGAGTGAAGGTTGATAATTTCTTAACCTCTCAGCCTCTTCCTGAGATATCATTAGACTTTCCCATTTACTCATCCACAGATTTTCTTTACTGATCTACTCCCATCTTTCCAATAACTCTCAAGTTTGGGGCTATTATTTAGCTTCTCTTCCTCCTTTTTATCTTTTCCCTCTCTTCTAACTCCTCCTCTTTCCCCCCTTGCTCTTTCCCCC
Source organism: Intellagama lesueurii (assembly GCA_037013535.1). Taxonomy (NCBI): domain Eukaryota; kingdom Metazoa; phylum Chordata; class Lepidosauria; order Squamata; family Agamidae; genus Intellagama; species Intellagama lesueurii. Next base: position 320,024,196 of record JBAJHW010000001.1, on the reverse strand, counting down.
CACTCCATTTTAATTGGGTCGGTTTGATCTTCTGTCCCGGAGTTTTCCCGTGCTGCAGGACTAATGGCTCTGGTGGGGCTTTCAATTCCCATGTCCCATAACTTGGTGTCTACCAGAGAACTGACAGTGATATATTCCTCAGTCTCAGGTGGAAGAGGGGACAGCACACTAACAGGGCGATGATCTTCCCTTTCTCACAGGGGGTATGTAATTTGAAATAATAAATACATAAATTGTACACTTGGGAGGGTTTTTTTTTAAAAAGGGTGTATGTGTTAAAGGCCCTAGAATTCTCGCTGGAGCAATTCCAGCAGATTTCTGGATGTCGTTGTTCAAAAACTATGAAAATCCCATCCCTAGTTATGAATATGTCTGTATGTATGGCCAGGCCGATTCCTAATCATGTTAAGGATATAATGTATAGCTTGGCAATGATGCCTTCAGCCTCAGCAGATGGTAATGCACCACTGCAACCACAGGAGTCACCATCAGTGAGCCGGACTGCTAAGCCAAGGTGTGCCAGACCACATACGCTTGACTGCATCCTGCAAGATGGTCAGAAGGCATCATGTGGAAGTACTTTGCTCACCCCCTGTGAATAGTTTCTGAGAGGAGCTTAAAAAGTAGCTGAGATATAATAAAAGTATTTCATCTACACTGCATTAAATGAGATTGGTTCAACTTGTCCTTTTATTATGATTGCATTTTTGCAAACCTAACTCAGCAGAAGCAGTAGTTTGCTCTGCCAAATTACTTTCTTGATTAATCAAACGTTTTTGGCAAGCAACTAGACATGCTGGCTTCTGCCAGTAATGATGTCTTCAAACACTTTTTTCTGTAGCTCCTTTTTAACATCTGAAGCTCAGGAGCAATGGGGAACATTGATGTTGTTGGTTGCAGCTCCCAAATTCGTCTTATTACTCTGAACATACCTGATCTCATCTCTTTTCGGAAGATAAGCAGGGTCGGCTCTGGTCAGTCCTAGGATGGGGAGTCACCAGACAATGCAAGGGTGCTCCAGGTGGGGTTAGGGAATAATTCAGCCTGGAATTCTAGATAGCTGCTGTCAGCCAGAGTTGAAAATATTGGGACGGATGGACAAATGGTCTGCCACAAACCACCATCTTACCTTCAACATGCCAATCAGGGGGTTGGACTCAATGGCATTATAGGCCCCTTTCAACTCTATGATCTCTGCTGATTTTGGAAACTTAATCAGACTTAGGCTATGTTCATATATGGGGGAGCACCAGTGAGTACCGGGTGTAGCACTGGAGAAGGGTAATAGTTCATTGGAAAAACCCAACCCCAGCTTTAATACCCATCATCTCCAAGTAGGGCTAGGAAATAATCCTCCCTGAAATCCCGCAGAGCTGTGGCCAGTCAGAGTTGACAATACAGGGCTAGAAGAATGGTCTGACTCAGAGCAAGGCATCTCTCTCTGTTCCCATCATCCTTCACTATTAGCTCTTCTGGCTAGGGCTGATGGGAATTGTAATCCAAAAACATATGGTAAGGGCATATGTTCCACTTTCCAGAGCAAGGAACTGAATCTGTTCAGTACTTGCAGTTATTCATTTCAATTTAATCTCTTTTTAAATTCATGTTCTGCCTTTTTTCCAGGTGGAACTTCAGGTGACATTCATAAAATTTCCCAGGCAATTCGGTTAACCACACCGATATTGCTTGGCTTCAGCAACTTTACTGCATCACAGTAGATGCTCAGACCGATGAGAAAAGCCAAGTGGTCTGACACTGAGTTTTCTGTTTTCTCAGGACTCAGCAGTTTGAAAGTGTCCTTTTTTGTTTTCACAGCCTCCTTAGCAGGAGTGGCTAATGATGGCCATTCTAGAACAGCCTTCCTTGGTGCCAGAGGAAGTGTGCCATGATAGGATGCAACCAATATGCTCCTGTTTTTTGCATTGTGTGTATTGTGAGGGAAAGATTGGTAATCAGGGAATATGTTGCCTCCCAGATGTTGCTCCCATTAGTCCCAAACAATGTGACCAGTGATCAATGGAGGTGGGAGGTGGAGTGCAGCCTTTGGAGTAAGGTAAAGGTTCCCCTTGACATTTAGTCCAGTCATGTCCGACTCCAGGGGGCAGTGCTCATCCCCGTTTCCAAGCCGTAGAGCCAGCATTTGTCCAAAGACAGTTTCCGTGGTCACGTGGCCAGCGCGACTAGACACAGAACACCGTTGCCTTCCCACTGTGGTGGTACCTATTTATCTACTCGCATTTGCATGCTTTCGAACTGCTAGGTTGGCAGGAGCTGGGACAAGCGACGGGAGCTCACTCCGTCGCGTGGATTTGATCTTACAACTACAGGTCTTCCAACCTTGCAGCACAGAGGCTTCTGCGGTTATACCTGCAGTGCCACCACGTCCCTTTGGAGTACCCATCTCTAATTTAAGAGTTAACAGGAGGCCCATTGATCAAACACTTGTGTTCCTTGTTCTGGGCCCTATAATCTCTGTAATGAGTGACTATCATCAATATTCAATTTTATGTATTTTTTTTGTTTACTCAGTTGCAGATCTAGACACTTGGGTTATACATGTTTATTCTGACTACAGACTGTGGGTAGAATGTGTGTGTTTTTCTCTCCCATGACTCTTCCTTCATACAACTTTGTCTATTGTGTGTGTGTGTGTGTGTTCTTTGCCGTCAAGTCAGAACTTACAGTGACCCTAAAAGGGCTTTCAAGGAAAGTGATATATTTAAGGAGTGGTTTTACCATTTTCACACACACACACGCTCATGAGTTTCCATGGCCAAGCAGGGATTTGAACCCAAGTCACCTGAGTCCTAGCCCATCACCTCTGTCCACTATACCATGCAAGGTATCACACCACGATGTGTACGGTTTTCCACTATGGAGTGGGAGACATGTGGTCTTCCATATGCTCTTGGATTGCAGCTCCATCATCGTTCTCCATTGGTTGTACTGGATTTCAGTCCACTAATACCTGGAGAGCTACATGATCATCTACCACCGTGGACATAACTCCCAGTGTGTACAGCCACTGCAGCTTCATTTCTTTGTGCTTTCAGTAAAGGTAATGAGAAGACAGATCAAGCTTAAAGTATTTCACTTTGAATCCCACTGTTTGCCTTTTGAGGCATTCTTGTAAAATAACTTAAGATTTTTTAAAAGCAGAAAACTATTTTTCTCTCAGGTCTGCTTCTAGCAAACTTCTTTATTCTATATAACCTCTTGGTTTACTACAGCTGTGGAGCATACTTAAACATTTGAGACAATACACTGGAAGAGGTTTGCAACAAAGTCTAATTAAATTACAGTTGTATTGTTTCCAAATTCCATGATATGTTTAATTGGTATTCCAGGTCTGAATTTACAAGCAAGGGTTGGCCTATATCAGGGTAATTTTAAAAAGCCTGACTTAAATCATTGACCTAAATCTCATTTCCCATCACCACTTCATATGTTTCCTGAATAATGGTGCACATCTCATGTGTAAATTTACAGTGCCGTCTTAATACAGTTCTAGCCATAGATCTTTAGCCACATCTTATTCATAATTGGTCCTCCTAAACAAAAATGTTAAATTATATATAATAGAAAGAGCCCCTTCTTTGAACTATCAGGGTCACTCAAGAGGATTGTTTCCTCAAATTTGTTTGCAGATCAAGACCTTTCCAAAAGTGCATGTTTTACCTAAAAAGTAAAAAAATAATTTATCATAATCAAGAGTACCGAGAGGCTCAGAGGAACCGTAAGGACTGTGCTCTGCATCCATTCCTTTAGTGCAAGTCATCTACTACTATGTTCAAAGTTATTTCTGTCACAAAACCCAAGCCTGAACTCAAATTGGAATGGATCCAGATAATCAGCTACTTGGAGATGAGAAGGTACCATAAACTCTCAAAACCTTGCCCAGCAATGGTAAATTCAACTCTTGTGTGATAATTACCAGGATTCATTGGATCTAAGTTAGGGTTCTTCAGTAGTGACAACATTGCTTCAGTGAAGTTAGTGGAGATCCCCATTTCCTTCCCAGAGCCGTTGATCACCTCCCAAGTCCAAATACTTAGACCAGTGCTTCCCAACCTTGGTTACCCAGATGTTCTTGGACTATAACTCCCAGAAATCCTAGCCAACACAGCTAGAGATGAAGGCTTCTGGGAGTTTTAGTCAAGAATATCTGGGGACCCAAGAATGGGAACCATTAGTTTAGAACCATTGGTTCTGGCTGATTTCACAAACCAGAATGGGCTATTTTCCAGGATACACATATAGCTTCTCCATATGTTTTGGTGGTATAATTTAAAAGTCATCCAAAAACGTATCTAGATGGCACTCTGGCCACAGCCATCTCTGATTTCTGGTAAAACAATGATGACTAAGCATGGATATAAAGTGACTTTAAGCACACAATTTACAGCAAACTATGCCTAGTGGGTTTTTGAAGGCTTAAGCTGCTGCTCTCCTGGGCCTACTCTGGGAAGAGCATTTGGGAATGATAATATTGAAAGTGCAGGACATCCCCTGAATCCAAATGGAGACCAGAGTCCAAGCTGGACTTGCAGGAAAATTACCGAGAGTTCTTAGAAAACTATCCAGATACATCAGGTTCCTGAGTGGAATACAAAATTTGGTCAACAACACTGGCAGAGATAACAGGAAGCTTGAAGATTTAAAAAATGATCAAGTCATCGCATCCACAAAACCCAACTGTGTTGGGCCAGATATTAACTAAGACATGTGAGTAGTTGACATGGAAACCATGAAGTACAGAGCCACTTCTTAAGTCCCCCTAATCATGAACCCTGAAGATAACTTCTGTTAGCAAAAATAGAGAGATGTTAGATTGATTGGCGTGATGAATGTGCTAACAGAATCCTAATCCTGTGTACAGGGTACTGGATTTCAGGGGTGAAAAAGGATGACAGTACAGCACTGCCATTGTGGTAGACTTTTTGATGTGGCGATGGGCCACTGTAACTGCTTGTTTATAAAAGGAGGTAGATGCACTTGCCACAGACAGAACTGTTGTGGTTTCTACTGTTTTATTAGGCCGACCAGTTTGAAGATCTAAAGGACTTTCCTGCTTATCATCACCATCTACGTCTGTATATGTGGGGATAAGGCAAAGTTGAAAGCCATCATTATGTAGTGGATAGTGTTGATTTAGGACTCAGGAGGTGTGATTTCACACCTCTGCTCAGCCATGAAAACTCATTGGGAAGGTGGCAATGTTAAACTTCTCTTTGAACATGTCACATACCCTTAAAAACCTTATCTGGGTCACCATAAATTGGAAGCAACATGATGGCACAGGACAGGACAAGAGGACAGAATGACAATCCTTGTTTAATCATGGTTGTCTTTGTCTGCTGCTACTTACAAAAGATAAGGGCATAGCTATAAGCCTAGGCAGTGAACAAGGAGTGACCCATAACCTTACAGAAGGCACTGAAAGTGATCTATCAGGATCCCAGGTGTATTTAGTAAGACATAGGAGTTTCCTTTTCCTCTCTCTTTCACCCTGAGCCCTGGAAGAGGAAGGATGCATAGCTGCTGAGCTTATAGAGGAGCATAAGTCCAGAGAAGAACCTAGAAACCTTATTGCTTCAAGAAGAACTAAGAGATAAGATATCTGTGAAGATTCTCAGTCATCCAGGTGAGGTTATCTGGAAGTCAAGTCTGACTGAAGAAGCTACTTGGATGAGTAGCGAAACGTTTCAACCTAAGTCAAGTCCAGTTGCCATGACTCAGCTTCCAGACAAGAGATAAGATGTGCGTAGGTAGCATCTTTAGCTTAGACACGACCAAGTTATAAATTTATTTCTACTGCTTTAGGATCTCTTTCGGCTAACTGATGCATGTTGTTTCTTGTAACTCCACTACTGTGTCCAAAGAAAAGATTTTAATGTTTGTGTATTCACACTGTATAGTTATGATGTGATTTATTTACCCCTTTAAAAACAAAATACTGTATTCTCTTTTAAGGCTGAGATGGATTTTTCACTTTGAGGACAAAAGTCTGTATGTACAGTTTGTGTGTGTGTGTTCTATGCTGTCAAGTTGGAACTAACTTATAGCAACCATAACAGGGTTTTCAAGGCAAGTGGGATATTTCAGGAGTGGTTTTAACAGTTCCACTCCCCCAGTAAATTTCCATGGCCAAGTGGGGAATAGAACCCTGCTCTCCGGAGTCCTAGTCTGTCACTCTATCCACTACAACACACTGGTAATCTCCATGTGTACAGCTTAATGCTCTAAAATCAATTCCCATAAAATTTAACTTCTGAGTGTTATGGCTGATTTCAGCAGGTACAGAATCCAAAGTCTCCCCCCACCATGGAAGTGGGGCAAGAATAAGACAGACCTTAGAGAGAAAAGGGCTTCATAGGTCCTCTTTGGGTTCCAGAGGTGTTATGTAGCTACCACATGAAGGGCACAGGAAACCTTTTCTTTAGGGAGAAATTAAACTTGACTCCCAGGAGTCAAGGAAGGAGATTGGATAGAGTTTTGTGGTCATGGTCTTCTAGGCCTTGCTCTTCTGTACAATGGAAATCAGCCTTCACAGTGTGATGTTGGTGGATTTTAGTAAGTTGGATTGCTTTTCAGAGCTGTACTTCATTTGCTGAATTTGAAGTGACTTTAGGTGGCACTGTGGTGGGCAGGCAGAAGAAGATATGAAGTTAAGCCCTGGTGGCACTGGTGTCTGAACCTTGCCATGACTTTTCAAACTGTTGAGAGGAGAGGGTACAACCTGGGATCTCTTTCAGACAGGAACGTGCCACCCAGTTTACTTAGACCTGCACATTTCTAGCCCTATTAAATATGAACAGAATTCAGCTATGCTGCACCTGCTAGCATGCATTCTTATGCGTATGTTCCCCACACAACTGGTTTGCAAGCATGCAAGTAACTCTGCGAAAGTCATGGGGACAGCAGAAATGTGAGATTTTGAATGAAGGACAGCTGAGGGACAACCTTAAGCCTGGGTGGCCTTTGCAGTTGTTTACCCACTTTATTTTAAAGGTGGATTAATTTGGAATGCTATAGAATAATCTGTAAGGATTCCAAACTGAATAAATGGAGCAGCTGTATGAAAGTGAAAAGGCTAATTTATATCATGGGTGTATATAAATATAGTGGAGGAGAGTATGCAAAATAAGCTTTGCTGTGCCTCTCATAGATGGGGAATGTGCCTCCCAGAAGGCAAAATAATTGGTGCTCTTAAGGGAGGGAAGAGAAATAAAGCCACCTACCAGTCCTATTGTCCATTATACCAGCCCCTGCACGCTGGCAAGGGAGCACATGGGTTAGGCCACCCTTTACCTCATTCCCAACTCTGTTGTCTCCTAACTCAAATCTTGTGGCTTTCTTTAGAGAAGGCTAGTCCTGGTACTCAAAAGGGCCTTCCTGTGCCTTGAATCAACACACCTTTTACATGTCCAGTTTTCCTCTAACTTTCAAAACCTTTGTCTCTAAAGTCTGTGTGACCAGTGGTTCCCAACCTTGGGTTGCCAGATGTTCTTAGACGACAACTTCCAGAAATCCTGGCCAACACAGCTAGTGGTGAAGGCTTGTGGGCATTTTAGTCCAAGAACATCTGTGGGCCCAAGGTTGGGAATCCACAAACCATTACATCTGACCAGAGAAACGGGCATGTTAGCAACGGATCAGTGGTGGAGAACTCAGCAGTTCAGCCAGTAATTTGTAAGGCCTTTTTACTACTGCAAAATGTCCATATAAATAATTCAAGAGCTGAAGGGGACTAGAGATGGGCATGAAGAGTGTTGTGTTTCAGCCCAGTTCATCTGCACGGCACCATAGGTGCCGCACGTTGCCTCCCCCCAGCCAGTTGCTCAGAAGCCTCTTCACGCTGCTCCATTCCTTCCCATTGCACAATTCTCCAGTCTGGGCAGGAACTGGGACTTCCCTGCCCTGCCTCCTCGAGCAGCCAACCACTCAGACAAGGAGGCAGGAAAGGGATTCTCCCTGCGTAGCCGTTGGACAGAAGAATTGTGCCTTTGAGAGGGACGGAGCAGCGTGCAGAGGCTTGTGAGTGGGGCAGACTGCTGGGGGGAGGGCACCTGTGGCGCCACGCATACGGATTGGGTTGAAATGCGATGAAACACTTTGTGCCCATTTCTAGAAGGGACCCTAGAGATCAAGTCCCCTGTCAAGGAGACACAGTGGGGAACAGAACTCCCATCCTCTGACTCTGTGGCCAGATACCTAAACCAATGAGCTATCTGGCCGTTCATATAAACCACTACATTAGGGATTTTGTGGTGGGGTCCTTTCCTTTGAACCATTTACAAGGATCTCCTTGGACCCAACATATAACTTTACAGAGATTGAAAGAAAACAAATCTAATGATTCTTGAATAAAACTGTACTTCAGAACCGGTTTACTATGGTAACCTCCTTTTCTCAAAGAAGGGAAATTGTGCAATTGTCTGACGCTTGTCGTCCTTGTGCTGCTTACGAAAATTACCTCTTAAATTCCAAAACATATTTCTTCTCCAACAATGGTCTTTAGTGTATGAAACGTGGCCAGCCATCTTATGTAATAATTTGGTCGTTGGCAAACCCAGAAAGAGTATTACCTTTATAGTTTGCACAGAGAATTTGCATTTAACAATGTAAAAAGAAACCATGAGAATGCTGGGTTTTTTAAAACTTGATCACATAATTTTTGCATTAACAGGAAACAGAAGATCCTTATGCTCAATGAAGTAACTTTCCAGGTGTCCCCACTTTTAGAAGAAACAGTAAATTGTAATTTTTTTTAAATTCTATATAGAAAAGAAAACCATTGTACTGACATAGGAGCCTGGAAAATATTCATTTTATTCTCTCTCTTTTTGTGCTACTGCTATCAAATTACTTTTTCATCCTTTTATGTGTTCTGAACCCAAGTTTCCCAAGATAAAGTGAAGGAAGGAAACAATCTATGACTGCTAAGAGGAGAGGGAACCACCCACCCATTGACTTAATTCTCCCAACAAATCTCCCATCCTATTGTTAGTTCCACTTATGCTGTGCCTTCCCTTCAAAGACCTTCACACACTCCTTCTCCCCACTTTATTCTCACAACTGCCCGGCAAGGTAGGTGATGCTCAGAGTAGATACTACCCCACGATTACTCAAGGGGCTGCATGGTTTAGTGGGAACTTCAACCTAGATCTTACAAGTCCTGTCCTGGTTACTTTCACAGCTGGGCTCCAGAACTGGAACACACTGTAGGTACTGGTCCAGGTTGAAACAAATGTGGTTACCCTTTCCAAAGGTTTCTAAGTACAGAGTAGTCAGAAGCAGTTTTCCCCCAGTGTGGTGTAGTGGATAGAATGATGGACTCAGGAGACCTGGGTTTGAACCCCCTGTTTGGCCATGGAAACTTACTGGAGGAGTGGAACTGATAAAACCACCCCTTAAATATCTCACTTACCTTGAAAGCCATATGATGGTCACTATACATTGGTTCTGACTTGACAGCACAAAACAACAACTTCTTGGGGCGGAGGTGCCCTGGATCTCTGCAGCTTGCTCAAGGCTACACAGGCTGACTTCTCTCCTGTGACACACAGCGGTGAATCAAACTCTAAACCTTTGGCTTTGCAGCCAGATAGCTAGCCAACTGAGCTATCCAGCCAGCTTTGATAGCCTTACCATCTTTGAATTTGTCTCAGTATTTAAAGTCAACCAAGTTGGTAGCCACCATTACATCTACTGGATTTGAATTCCAGAGGCATGTGATGAAGAGATGCTTTCCTTTATCTGCCAGAATTTCCACCATTCTGCTTCATTGGGTTTACCCAACTCGTAGCATTGAGAGAAAAAGGTAGGGGAGAGTTGTTATAGAAGAAGTAACATGTTCAGGTGACTGAACTCTTGCTAATATTTCTGAGTGAGGATTCTGTTAGAGGTGACTTACTTTGCAATAAAATCTATGGCTCTAAAGAGGCTACTGCCCTGTGGATTCACAGGCCCAGTATACACATAGCACCTCTGGAGATGTAGTGAGGATACATGCATGGACTACATGGGGAAGATACTTTTTTGGCCTACAAATCCAAAAATATCTGAGCCAACATGCCTGGTGTCACAACCACCACACCCTGTGTTATGCAAGGATAATTTCCTGGATCTCCCCACTTGCTCCACATATCATCTTCTGGAGGTTGGGGCAGGGCTAGCCAAATATATTTTGTAGCCTGAGGCAAAGATCAAAATGGCCCCCCTTTCTGCTCAATGTACGAAAGCCATTGGGGCAGACAGCTAGCTCTTTCCTCAACTCTTGTGAGGGGAGTAGATCCTTCCTCACTCCTAATGATAGGTGGCTAGCTTCAGGGGTGCGGGGCAAGCAACACAGCACACCACATGTTATGCTCCAGGCTCTGCAGTAGTGTGGGATCATTTACATTACTCCTACAAATGTAGGGATGAGATTTTTTTTGCTTTAAATTATAGCTGGAGGAGCATATTCCATGCAAGAATCCTGGAGCCCAAGCATTCTTAACAGATGGCTCTCCCCCCTCTGCTTGCCAACCTCGAGCCAGGAGGAACACATCTCCAGTAACTAGTTCTGTTTCCAAGCCCATCTTCCTGTCAAAATACGGTATTTCTCATAATGTTCAACCCAAATCTACCCTTAAATCTATATGATTAGGGCTGTTCCAAGATCATCTGTTCCCGATGACTAAACAAATTACCAGTACATTGTACCAAAGCCAAATATGTTATTCTGGCACTTGCAGGGAGAAAAGCTCACTAGCACCTTTCCCCCTCCCTCACAGTAAACATATAATAATAACTAGTAGCTAATAATGTGTTATGAGTGGTTAACACCATTACTAATAATAATCATGTGCCAACAGATCAATTCTGACTTATGGCAACAATTTTCAGGATTTTCTGGGTAGAGAATACTCAGAAGTGATTGACCATTCTCTTCTTCTGGAGCTGCCCTGGGACTGCGCAGTTTGCCCAAGGCCACACAGGCTGTCTCGACTTGCCAGAGGCACTGTGGGGCATCAATCTCCCAACCTGTGGCTCTGCAACCAGATATCTAAACCACTGAGCTATCCAGCAGTATCAACAACAACATAATGAGCTATTGAATTGTGCAGGAGCCTTTTTCAGGCTGGGAACTGCAAAACTTCTGTAGGATGGGGGAGACCAGAAATGCTTCCCTCCTGTTTAATTTTTCATAACACCAAACATATGTGGCATGATGAGGTTATTAACTGTATCCAATGGTAGGACCAACTGCACTAGATCTTGTCCTATTATCTGGCACAGCAGAGAACTACACTTTTGACTTTATCTGGCTGAAATCCTATTGCTTAGTATAGTAAGTTGCACTAAAGTGGACTCATTGAATCAGAAAAAGGCAAAGCAACAGAGAATCAATCTACTCCAAAAACAGGGAGCCAACAGCCACCACCAAAGAAAACATTCCCACCCCCATCAAAATAAACATCCTTAACAGAATAAATGCACACAATAAATTAACCAACAGCAATTTTAAAAAATCAAACAGGGAAAGTACTCCCTTACCATAAACACGAGAGGATAGCAAAATAAAACACATACACAGATGCCTCTCCCAAAAACCAAGAAAAGCAAGCAAGCAAGCAAATGAAGGCAACAAATGCAAGCAAAGCCTCTATCCTCAAAATAGAACAAATAGAATGTGGAGAGATTTCTCTCTCCTCCCCCCCCCCCCCAATCATTTGATGGAAAAAAAGAATCCTCAAAGAAATGGGAAAATAAATTACCAGAAATTGAGGGAAAAAGGAAAGGACCAAAGAGCACAGAGAAAGGTAGGCAGCCAGGAGAGCAGCAACAATAGATGAAGGTTGTCAGGAGCTCACACAGCCACATGGAATAAGTGAAAGGAAGAGAGAACACTCCTACTGGGTTCCAACCAGTCCAGACCCTTCTATGGCTTCGAAATCCTCCTCTCCTTCCTGGATTTCCTGATTGACTGCTGACAGTAGTCCTTGTGAGACTATTGGGGTGAACATTTCCTAGGTGAGTTGTTAGACAAGGGGTGAAAGAAAGGGCAAATGAAAGAGGGAAACACACACACACACACACACACAAAACCCCATAGAACTTTTGTGTCCATCTCTTTGGGAACTAACAAAAGAACACGAGAACAAAAATAAGAGCCTCTTTCAAGATTTTTTCCCCGTCCATGCTAACAGAAAATTCTCTCTCCTACTGTTATGCACCTCTCTCATTCAGTGTTCTCTTCTCCAAGTTAAATATACCACTTTCTTTTAACTTTCCTTCCAAGACTTATTAACAAACAGGGTGCTATCCTTGCAATGTCATGTAATTCACCATTCCAGAATCTCTTGCTTTTTTGTTTTGCCCAGTGTGCCATTCAAGATGTTGCAGATTGTGTGACACACATTTCAAAGGCATGGATTTGTTAAGGTATAGAATCACAGAATAATGGAGTTGGAAGGGGCCTATAAGGCTCAGTGCAGGAATCTAAATAAAAGAATAAAGAAAAATAGAATATTATTTTCCAGGATATTTGAATGTGTTCTGTAACTGATGCATCCCATGGCCATTATACTCATACCAAGTTGTAAAAATAAATAAGTGAATGAACTAGAAACAGTACCAAAACCAGATTTTGTGCTAGTCTTAACCACAATAAAAATATTTACTTCATGGGGACCCCCTCCACAAGATCTCAGATCCATACCTCCCCAATGTCATTCATGGGTCCTTCAGTCAGGGAAAATTTGGGAACCACATTTAGCCAGGGAGTGATCCCTTCCCCATTCCATTTCTTAAAAGCAGTCTTTTATATCATTCATTTTCTGATTTTGTTTTTCCTAAGAGCCGGTGTAGTGTAGTGATTAGAGCACTGGACCAGGACACTAACAGTCCTGTTCTAAGGGCACTGGATGAAAGGTGGGGCACAAATGTAACCAATACAACATTTCTTTCATCAAATGGAAGAGCTGACTTCTGAACTGTATCTTTCTTCCTTTCTTTTCTATGGAAGAAGGGAGAGATGGTATCACCCTTTTAGGCCCCAACTTACTGAATTGAAGATATCTATTCCGAGGGCTGTAACTTGAGTAAGGCAACCAGGGCTTTGTCCCCAGACACCAAGCTTCAGAGGGCACCAAAATCTGGAGGGAAATATCCTGCTTAATAATAATTCCACACCATCAGGTTAATTCTGACACATGGTGACCCTTTTTCAGGGTTTTCCAGGTAGAGAATAGTCAGAAGTGGTTTATCATTCCCTTCTTCTGTGCTTGCCTCAGGACTGTTCAGCTCACCCAAGGCTACACAGGCTGGCTCTTATCCTGGGATACAAATGCCCAACTCACTGAGCTAGGTTAATAATAATAATAATAACTGTGTGGCATCAAGTCAATTCTGACTTACGGCAACCCTTTTCAGTACTCAGAAGCGGTGAACCATTCCCTTTTTCTGGAAGTGCCTTGGGACTGGTTGAGCTTGCCCCACACAGGCTGCTCTGGCACGGTGGGGAATTGAACTGCTGGCTCTACTCAACTTAGAGAAACTATCCAGCCAGCTGCCCAGGCCGGCTACTGACAGGAAAATAAGCAGCTTCATGCCTGGTTTTTTTTTTTGTTTTTTTTTGGTAAGCATGAACTTTGTTTTTGGGGGCACCACCTTCTGTTCATTCTTGGTGGAGATTCTTGCCCAGGTCTCCGGGTAGAAAGGGTAGGAGATGCTATCATCTCCCCCAGGTGCCCAGGTTGCTTCGCTTGGGCTCTCGTCTATTCCTCCTGTCCCTCTTTTCAAGGTAAGGACTTCGAAGGCCGGCACCCCGGGGCCGTTGGGCTCCCCCCCCCCCCATCACGGAGCCACCCGCCCTGGCGCAGAGGGGAACGCTTTCGCCCGAGTGCAAGAAGGCAAGGCTCATCCCCGCCGTCACTGGAGAGCTCGGCCCCTCCCGCGCCGGCACGCAACCCCAGCACGTCATTTTGGTGGGGAGGCGAACACACACACACACACACACACACAAACACAGACGGTGCGGGGCGAACCTTATAAATTCTCCCTCTCCCGGCAAGCTCGTGATGTTCTCTGCTGGCGAACGGCGCTCTTTCGCTCGCTCGCCTCGCTCTGTCCTTGCCGCCGAGCAAGCCCGGAGGCTCCGAGGAGGAACTTCGGACGGGGCGCAGGGAGAGGGGCGAGGCGACGGGGCAAGAGCAACAGGAGGAGGAGGAAGAGGAGGAGGAGGGAGAAAAAGCCAGCCGGACCGCTCGGAGGGGCTGCGTTTAAAAAGCCGGGAGGGCAGGCGCCGCGGGCAAACCCGCAACCACCGACTCAGGGAAGCAAGGTGCCCAAGGTGCTGGAGCGCCTGGAAGGGGAGGCTGCCCAGAGGACCCCCGGATCCGCGGGCGTTGGGGACCCCGGCGCGGCGCTTCGTCTGGTGGACCGGGCTCGTTTGAATCTTTTTTTTTTTTTTTTTGAAATAATTGGAGGAGGAAGAGGAGGAGGAGGAGGGAGCTCCTGGGGTGGGGAAAAAAAATAAGAGACACAGAGAGAGAGAGAGAGAGAGAGAAAGGAAAGTTGTGCAGCTCGAAGTCGCCGAGAGAAGGCGAGAAGGCGGCGGGAGGTGACCGCGGGAGGTGACTTGGCGCAAGCGGGAGCAGCTCGGGGGTCCCGGGCAAAGGCAAGCGCGCTGCCCACCTCCACGAGCCGAGGAAGCCGGAGAGGACCCAGCGGGAGGGCGCCGGCCGTGGGCGGGCGGGGAAGGCACCCGCCGGCACCGCCAACCTTCCAGGCGGCCGCCCGTCCCTGGCGCGCAGCGGCGGCGGCTCCTTTTCGCGGCCCCCGACGCCTCGCTCGCCCGCCCGCACACGCGCGCACGTGGGCCCCTCTCGGCCCCCGCGGGCAAAAGGGGGAAGCTGCCTCTTGCCTCCGCGGAAGCCAGAGGGGGCGCATCATCTTCTTCTTCCTCCCCTCCCCTCCTCCTCCTCCTCTCGCCCCCCCCCCCCCCAGTGCGGGCTTTTCTCCGCCTGCCAGCCGGTGCCATCTCAATTTAAGAGCGTGGGAGCGTGGGGGGAAGCGCAGAGCCGAGACTCCGCCAAGTAGCCCGCAGTTTCGGAGAGGCGACCAGTTGTCTCTCTCTCTCTCTCTCAATCCTCCCCCCCCCCGCCGCTTTTTCTACGCCACTCCTTCAACTCCCTCAGAAACTTTTTGCATTGACGTGGTTTTTCTAATTTTCCTTCGGGGGTGTTATTAGTAACACGTCCCTCCCCCCCCCTTTTTTTTTTCCTCTTTTTTTTTTCGCGTGCAAGGAAAAGGAGAAAACGCCGTAGTGGTAGCAACCTGTTTTTGAAACAAGTTTCGCAACCTGTTGCGTTCCTGCCCCCCCCCTTCGCTTCCAAGCCCCCAAAGTACCCGATCGCCAACCTGTTGCCGTTTTCAATACGAAACGACCCTCGGTTGGACTCGCCCCCTCGGCTGGGACGTCGCATCTGCTCCCGAAACCCGGATCTCCGCGGTTGGGGACTGGCCATCGGCGCTTCTGTTTGGACCGGCGACAGGCGGCGTTTATTTTTTTTATATAAAAAACAACCAACACTATATATAGTTTGAAAGATCCTGAGCCTCGATCTGGTTTGCACACTCCCACTTAAGCAGAACATCGCGGGGCACTTTAAAAAAAAAAGAAGACGCGTGGAAAAGCAGTGTGTTTCTTTTAAATTTTTTTTTTTAAAAAATAAATCTTTCCAAAATGCACTGCTACCTCTTGAGCGTGTTCCTGACCTTGGATCTGGCCACCGTGGCTTTCGCCCTCTCTACCTGCAGCACCCTCGACATGGATCAGTTTATGCGTAAGAGGATCGAAGCGATCCGAGGGCAGATCCTGAGCAAACTGAAACTCACCAGCCCTCCGGAAGAGTACCCGGAGCCTGAGGAGGTTCCTCCGGAGGTCATCTCGATCTACAACAGCACGAGGGACCTGTTGCAGGAGAAAGCCAACCACCGAGCCGCCACTTGCGAGAAGGAGAGGAGCGAGGAGGAATATTACGCCAAAGAGGTTTACAAAATAGACCTGCGGCCTAATTACTCGTCCGCAAGTAAGTGTCAAGCTCAGCCTGTGAGTGCGGGTGCGGGTGTGTTTGGCAGACCAACCGATCGGGGGAGGGGGAGGGGGTGGGGGTGGGGGTCGCTGATGTGTGGCTTGGTGTGTCCTGTAAAGATCAGGTGGGTGCTTTGGTCATCCGTGGGTCGTAAAACTCGCCGGGTGCCGTTTCAGGAATGCGATCTTCTTTCAAGCCCCACCTCCGATCCCCAGGTCTTAAAGTTGTAGAAAGCTGTGTAGAAATCGGCGCTTTCCCAATCCACACCCCCTTCCCCCAGTCCTCCGCGCCCCACAAGTTCCGGCCCTGCGATGCTTGGGTACGAGGGAAGAAGCGGTCTCGGCCGCCTGAGGAGGGTCCGCCGACCTGGACTTCAGGCGTCGTCGTCGTCGTCGAGGTTGAAACTCGAGATCTTGTTGCGTTTCGACTTGGCCCGGGGTCTCTTTTCAGCGCCTTGTGGAGGGGAGAGGGAGCGCAAGCGCAAGAAGAATGGGGCAAGAGTGCCTCTGAGCATCTGCGGAGGGGTTTTTTGCCTGGCTTTTGTAGCCTCTGCGTGACACCTCGGCGCCCTTCTGCACCCAAGATCAAGAGGGCTGCTTTCCAGGGCAGGCGATCTCCCTTCCCTCTCTGACGCTTTCTCTTTCTCCCTGGCGTCTCTCTTATCGGGATATGAGCGTTTGGAAACGGGGTGTGTGTGTGTGTGTGTGTGTAAGTAAGTGAAATCGCTCTCCCAGACGTGGGACGTTTGGCGATGCTCGTGCGTGATCACTCCCACGTTTGGGAGGGCCCCGGTGCCTTCCGATGCCAGAGACATTAAGAAGCCTCCTTATCTGGTCTCCTCCTCCCTTGTTTGTTTTTTCAAAGTTTTCCTCTGGGTGGGAACAGTGGCTTCCCAGTCTGTGTTGGCTGGATGCTCTCCGTCCAGCTCAAACCCCCGCCCCCGCTAGCCAGCAATCAGTGTAAGTTTCTCCTTTCCTCTTTCGCCAGCACCTGGGTCAACAAACCTCCCCCTAATAGGATTAGTTGACTTTGTTAAGCTCCTCTCTCCCCAACGCCCCCCCCCCCCGTGGTCCCCAAGCCCTCTCCTGCTCTCTTATCACCCTCCTATCTCCCAGGTCAGCTGGTAGCTTATAAAACTGATCTCTTCCCTGAATCAGGCAGGATTTCGTTTCTGTTAGGAAAAGCAAAGGGGGAGATGGGGGGGGGAAGCATTATCAGTAGCACCTCCAACCAAAATCCCAGTTTCTTCTAAAGTTCCTGGCTTAGCACAGGTACAGCCAAATATATATATATTTGGTGAAGTCCGGCTTCCTGGACACGGTCAGTCTGCAAATGTTTCAGCTGGAACTAATTATGTGCACTCATTTCTGAAAAATAAATTGAGAGCTCGGAGGAGCCGGCTTCGTGTCTTGGTTTAGAGCCACTGTGGTCCAGAGGCAGAGTAGTGGTGGTGGAGGAAGTGGAAGACTTGAATTCAAAACCCCAGTTTGGGCTTGGCTTTGGCCGCGTGAACCATCCTGTAGTTCTAGGTGGCAGTTCTGGGCGTCCATCCAGCAGAGCCCTGTGGCGCTTATTCCCACCGATGGGCGCACAGGATTGCAGCTTTACAGTTCCAACCTATACATGGCTCTCCAGAAGTAATCTCCATGGCATAGAGCCTTAGTCGCTTCAGCTGTGAAATGGACCCAGTCACAGGAAGTTGCACTGTGTCCTTAGTGTTCTCTATACGGTATAGTGTATCTTACGGAGTCCCTTAACATGGGTTCGCTTCTCATGTGGGGGTGGACAGGAGAAAAACGCAAAGGTAGGTTGTCTCAGGAAACCTTTTGTAATGAAGAATCAAAGAAAAACTTTGCTGCATGCCTAGGCTTTTGATTTGTTTTGCATTCTTTCTCTCCCCTCCCCCACCCCTCTATTTTTTTTCATTTAGCTCGATCTGTCTCTGGAAAGCACACAACTTCATCTTGCAATGGGTAACGGAGCTCTCTTGGTAACTTTATCCTACATTTTCTAATTGTAGCCTCTTTTATTTATTTTGAATGCAGCAAAGGTGTAGCTTTGAGGGCTTGTTGGGGCTTGTAGTCCCAGGATGCCAGCTAGAGATCCCAGTACCCTTGTTTGCTGCGAACTGCCTCCTCTCCTGCCGCTTCTTCGTGTTTGTTTTTTAATTGTTTGGTGACACTCTCAGGAAAAGGGCAGCCTGGCATTCAAAGGGTTCTTATTATTGTAATTAAAGCACCATCCAGAATATCTATGATAAATATACACTCCACCCTTGTTGCCCGGAGGGAAGGAAGAGTTTGTCATATGAGTGGCTAGGGCCGAGTGAGTATGTGCAAGATCTCGAGCCTAATTTTTAGCAATAACACTGAGATGCAGAAGAGAACTCAAGGCAGGAAATGCTCACAGGCGTGCACATGCGCGTATGATGTTCACCCACCCACCCTGACCCTCAGTTGATCCAAAGCCTGGGGAGGTTACTTTTTGAGCCTGCAACTCCCAGAATCTCCCAGCTGGACTCTGAAGTTATTATTAGTTCAAGAAAGTAACTTTTCCAAGTTTTGAGAGAACCAGTCTGTTTCATTAATTGAAATCATGCCTTCCTCTGGGAATGTTTACCAGTTAATGTAGAAGAAAAAGCTTCTTGATGAACATAATATATTTTTCTTTTCTTTTCAGTAAAATCTGTTTTGACCCCAGTTCTGCTGCTTTTTCTCCACAACCCCATAAAGAAGGGAGTACTGCCCCCCCATGAATGAATCTATACGCCTTCTCTAAAATCAAATAGAGTGGAACAAAATATTATCTCAGAAATAAAATTATTATTATTATTATTATTATTATTATTATTATTATTATTATTATTATTATTATTATGATCATCATCATCATTACCCTATCCAAAGCCAGCCCTGTAGAAAAACAGTTGTGGAAGACAAGTGTAGCTTGCAAGGAACTGCCAACAGGGAGCATCAGATGTTTGAGCGCTGAGGCTCCTTCAAGTTTGAGCCAGCTGTGCTGTGCGGATGCTTGCTTGGCAGGATTGCTGTAAGTGGGTTAACTGTTTTTCCACTGCTGTATAGTTATATATATTGGGCTGGAGAAGCAATTCTAACAAAAAAAAAAAATACAGCCAAGAATAGCATATACACAGGGAGAGACAGAGAGATTGAGACTGAAAGGGAGAGAGACTGAAAGACTTGAAAATACAGGGTTAGGTGGTTCTGGATACTTTCCTTCAGACCTAAAACTTTTTAACTCTCCTGTTGCTACGAGCCAAGGAGTTGAGAGGTGGGAGGGGAAAGGAGGTCTCTATAAACACACTGAGGTCATAGAGTGAAAGGCATGGGAATGAGCCATCATTCTGACCACCCCTCCCCAATCTTTTTTTACCATAGAGATGTTAGCGTTCGGTAACTGACTTCAGCCAAAGTATTACAAATATGCTCTAATTATACTCGCAGTCAGCTATATATCACGGCACAGATTCCCTGATAGGTCTTTGTGGGACATTTTGTAAAGTTCAGTCCAAATATTTTTAGCAATGGAAAGCTGTTGTGTGTGGTTGCAAGGGGGCGGGCGGCAGCAAAGAGATGCTGTATATATCTTAAGGCATATTTTGTCTTAAATATTATCCTTGGCCAACTGTACTGTATAAATACAGTAAATATGAATAGCGCTGGCGTGATGCCATTCTCCTGGGATGAATTTTAGTCAAGAAGGTATTTATGGGATATAAATAATACTGTGTCAACATTTAAAGAAGGGACCTGATTAGCTCAGAATTTATGCGTATTAATCTTTTCACGTGCTGTTAGTTTAAGGCTCAAAGTGAAGTTGTGCTAAGGTTTTGCTGATAGTTTGCACCAAGGGAGTAAAAGTGTGCTGGATTTGTGCTTGATCATCTGTAGGAGCTTAAAGAGACACTTACTTGGGACTGGGATGAACATCAGCATGTGTGAGGAACAAGCCAGCCTAGATTTCTGGAATACAAGAAAATACCAGGAAGGCTGCAATCATCTAGCTGTTTACCTAAGAGCAAGCTCAAATGATTTCAGTGGGATTGATGCGGGATAGTTGTGTTTAGACAGGTTTGTGCTGAAAATGGCTTGGGATCTCTTCAGACTTGCTATAGATATCTGTCATCTAAGTTCTTAGAAATCTCTTTCTTAAAAAATTTATAACCAGGTTACTTTGAGTTTTGAACTAAGGTGGACTGCATAAAAGTTGATGGCAACATCTCTGTTGAGTTCAGTGTATACAGCTTCTACTCTTAGGCCATACATACTTAAAAAGTCCAGTGTTTGGAAAATGTACTTTTTTTCACTATAACTCCTGGAATCTCATCCAGCATTGTGCCCACGAATGGGAATAATGGCGTCCTTGAATGCTGGAATAGTCATTCCTCACTCCCTACAGTTGGAAAGGTGGAACAGTTCTCCGAGGGGATCCAGGGATCACTAAGAGAATTCTTTGCATTTTTTCTGCAGGAGTACAGTTCCCAGAGTGGCTGGATAACTCAGAGAGGGAGCCAGAGGTTGGGAGTTTGAGTGCCCACTGTGTGTCCCAGGAGAAAAGCCAAGCCTATGTAGCCTTGGGCAAGCTGCACAGTCCCAGGATACCTCCAGAAGAAGGGTGTGAAGAAGTGGGCTTGTTCACGAAGGCTTACATTAAAATGATCATTGAGTCCAGCCCCTGTCAAGGAGACACAGTGGGGAATCAAACTCCCACAACCAGATACCTAAACCACCGATATAGCTGTTACTTTTTAAGGTGCTGCAACATTTTTGTCTTCTTCATTTTTTCATTTTTGTTTTGTTTTTGCCTGACATCCACAAGAAAGGAACGGTGAGCTATTTCTGTGTACTCTCTACGCAGAAACTCTTGGAAAGGGCTGCCATAAGCCAGCATTGACTTGACAGCACATTTATTATTATTATTATTATTATTATTAGTAGTAGTAGTAGTAGTAGTAGTAGTAGTAGTAGTAGTAGTAGTAGTCCCAAGGAAGCTGTAACAGTTAATCTAGTATTTAGCAACTGGGGACAGGTGGAAGGAGAATTTCCCCCAAATCAGCTGCAGGGACATTCTTTGAATGGAGCCTTTCCACCCACAAAAAGCAGATTCTGGATCCAATTCAATTATCCTGCTTCTGTTAATTTGCATGTTTGCACGCCAACATCTATCACTCATTTCTGTTGCCAAATAAAAATGGGTGGTAGAAGGGAAAGAACCAACTTTTATAAAACTTCCTTGAATAGTTGCCTTGATCCATTTATTACTTTTCCCCAGGCAAATGAGCGGCCTATAAGCTTGTGTAAGAATGGCTATAATAATTTTGTAGCATCAGCATGCTGTGAAGATGCAACCCTAAGCATGTTCTGTACTGCAGGGGTGGATACGGTGTGATTCTCCACTATTGTAGGACTATAACTTCATGTGTTCCCAACCTTCAGCTATGGTGACTAGGACTGGAGGGCTGCATCCCTATCCTAGGGCATCAGTCATATTGAACTTAGTAAAACTGACTTCATGTAGATGGGCTATCCTCTACTATTGGACTGGATTATAGACTGTTACTCATTCTGGCAAGAACCAGCAGAACTGTAACTCACAAATTTGGCACCCAGGGCAAGTGGTACCATCCCTTACCCGTTCCACCCGAAGGCATGGTCACCTCCCCTAGGACAATGGGGGAGGAGAAATGTGATATCGCCCCTAAAAGGAAGAGAACCTTTATGCTTTCAAAAAAAGGAAAGTGAAGAGGATCCAGCAGGTTTTGCCATTTATCTTCCTAACTCTCGCCAGTGGATTCACCTCTAGATTTTGGTGCTCTCCCTATTTTTTTTTATTTTTTTTTATTTTTTTTTTTTTTTTGCCCTAGGGCAAAGCCCTGGTTTCCCTGTTCTAGTTATGGCCCTGGGAACCGGTAGCCGAGGGCCAAATTCACAGCATTAGCTGTGTGATTTCTGTGAATAATCACGGTGTTGCTCATAGGAACGCATGTGTTAGCTCACATCGCCCTGTTAGGGAGCCTCATGGTGCAGCGGTTAAACTGCAGCACAGTCAAGATTCTGCTCGTGACCTAAATTTGATCCCAATGGGCTCAGGTAGTTAGCTTGAGGCTCACTCAGCCTTCCATTCTTCCAAGGTTAGTAAATTGAGTGCCCAGGTTGCTGGAGGGTGAGCAATGTGTAGGCTGCATAATTAAATTGTAAACTCCCCCCCCCCCAAGAGTGGTTTAAGCGCTATGAGGTGGTATATAAGCAGCAGACTTCACTTTTTTTTTTTTTTTTGGTTTACATTTTTTAAAATCTACACTCAGAATGTTTTAGCTCTACCATGTGACTGAAGTAAGACAGAAGAACTAGCAGCAGAATGTTTGGATGTTCTGTTGCTGAGCTGTATTCCCAGGTGTCAACAGGTAATTTTGAAAGGTTTTATATATCTTACTTTCGGACTGGGTGGTCACTGATCATGATTAATTGCATTGTTTCTGGCTTTCTTTATTCATACATTTATCACTTAAATTTGAATGTATAAATGGTGTCTATCAAATGTACTGTGTTGGGGGACAGACTTTGGAAAAATTACTCTCAGAACCCTATAGTTGCTTGTCAAGGAATATAATCATATCCCAACTGGATTACTGCAATGTGCTCTATGTGGGACTACTTTTGGAAAGGACTCGGAAACTTCCATGGCTCCAAAACACAGCAGACAGAGTATTAACTGGGGCTGGTTACAGAGAACATATAACTCCCCTGTTACAGCAGCCCTGACTGGCTACCAATCCATTTCCGGGCACAATTCAAAGTGCTGGTTTTAACATACAAAGCCCTAAATGGTCCAAGATATCTTAAAAACTGTATCTCCCTTTAGAGCCTGCCTGGCTGTTAAGCTCATCAGGGGAGGCCTTTCCTTCAGTCCCACCACTTTCACAGGTGCGCTTGGTGGGGACACGGGAGAGGGCCTTCTCTCTTGCTGCTCCCAGACTCTGGAACTCCCTCCCACAGGAAGCCAAGTGGGCCCCATCATCACTGTCCTGCAAGCAGGCAAAGACCTTTTTAAAGAAAAAGGTGAGATGAAAATATTTTAAATAAATAAAAATGGTTATGCAAAACAACTGCTGGCTGGATAACTCAGAGAGTTGGGTACCTGGCTGTAAAGCCAGAGCTTGGGAGTTCAATTCTCTACTGTTTTTTTCTAAGAGTAGAGTCAGCCTGTGTGTGCTTAGGCAAGGTGCACAGTCCCAGAAGAAGGGAATGGTAACGTACTTCTGAGTATTCTCTACTTAGAAAATCCTTAAAAGGGTCACCTTATGTTGGAATTAACTTGACAGAACACATTTATATTGTAGTGCCCAAAATATACTGTAACTGTTTGAAGCTCTGATTTGAGGTGAGGTAAGGTGATGTGAAAAGTGTTACATGACACCTTGATGCTCCATTGCACATGCACATCATAAAGTGTATGATCTATGGCTGAAATCCTATTGCACAACTTTACATGCACAGTGGAGATGATGTCATTGTCAGCAACAAATCACTGTTAATTAAAGGCGATTTTGGGCTGTATACAACTCATACACCATGTGACAAAGTTGTTTGTATCCCAAAGTCCCCAAAGGAAGTCTTTGATGAGTGGTGAGTTGCCACTGATGATGACATCACTACTGCTGTACTCACAAAGCTACAGAAAAGGATTTCATCCAGTCTATGTTGCAACTAGAGTAGGCCCACTAAATGTAGAATAGGCCCATTGAGTATACATTGGTGTTGACTCCCCAGTTCTCCACTGATTTCAGTGGGCCTACTCTAGTTTTGAATTACAGTTGGATTTCAGCCACTGAGTCAGACATGTATGATGGGAGTAGTAGTAGTAGTAGTAACAACAGCAGCAACAACAACATGAAGGTATGCATCAAGCAGAATGTTGTATTTCATTCTAATTGGCATTCCTTTGCATTTAAAGGGGGGGGGGAGGAACTGAAGGCTCTTCAGTTGTTGTTCAGCTACAGCTCCCATCACCTCTCATTGCTACCTCTGCTGGCTAATGTGATGGAAGTTGTAGTCGCACAACATGTTTGCCAGCCTTAGACTACAACAACAAAGTATGTCTTTGTTTAGGGGTAAGTGAACTGCAGACCCTTACCCCTAAACAAAGGGGCGCTCCTCAGACCCTTACCCCTAAACAAAGGGGCGCTCCTTAACTGTGCTATCAGATTTTAACAATAATCATAATTTCAGAACTGCAGAGCTGGAAGGGACCCTACGGATCATCAAGTCCAGCCCCTGCACAATGGGGAATTGAACTACCAACTAGAAATGGGGGTATTCGTATACGAATACAAATATCCCTGCACAGGTGGTGTTAACGAGGGTCCAGCCCCATGGAGCTGGACAGTCCACTCACCGATCCGCTGCGGACAGCGCGATTCTACCAATGACTCCACAGAGAGCGATCCGCTCGCCACTCCTGGCAGGAGGCGGGAGGACAAGCCTCGCTGCAAGGTCGAAGAGTGGCGAGTGGATCGCGTGCTGTGGAGCCATTGGTAGAATTGTGCCGTCTGCATCCGCAACGGATCAGTGAGTGGACTGTCCGGCCCCATGGGGCTGGACCCTCGTTAACGCCACCTGTGCGGGGATATTCGTATACGAATACCCCCATCTCTACTCCCAACCTCTGGCTCCTCAGCCAAATACCTAAAACAAAACCTCAAAATACTTCAAGACAAATATATAAAGAAGTGTTCATAGTTCAAATTTGGTGGCAAACCAGGAGAAAGATGCACTTTTTGCTTGTTTTAATGTGGGGTGGGCTGACCTGGTTTCCCACCCAAATCCAGTGCAGTGCCATCAGGGGAAGAAGGTATGGTAACAGTGAGAAATGACTGCTAAACCCACACAAGTTGCTAACCCCTGTGTGGGTTCTATCTTGTTCAGGGATGCTGTTGCTGAAGACTCCATGCATAATTTTCGTCTTGGTATAGATTATTGGAAGTAAAATTAGGATTATCTGGTTTATTCTGAAAAGAATGAATAGTGCACCTTTCCAGAGCCTAGATTGTATAGTTTGGCTTTGATATGTATTAAATATCTTTCCCTCCCTCTCTCTCTCTGCTGAGGAAAAACTCCATTGCTATAATGAGAATTTTGCCTGAGTAAGAACTGGGCTTACATTTAGAGAGTAACTTATCACTTTGATGTTTGGAGGTTGGGATATAAATTTACAGAGTCCTGAAAAACTGGAACTGTTTATACTTTTCATAGCAGTTTCACATGAAAGTTAAACTAATTTAATGCAGAACAGTTCAACCCCCCTGCCTCTACTCTTTAAATTGAATCTCTAGTCTACACCTCAATTTTACGAGAGTCATTGGTGTGATTTATCCTTCCATTAGCTCTATCGCATGAATATTTGCTTCACATAGACTTATTTTTTCTTCTCTGAGTATTTTACCTAATGAAAGAAAACATTATAAACCTACTATGTACAATGGCATGTTTCTACTTTATCAACAAGGAATTGATTTACTAGAGTTTATATGGTGGGGGTGAGAGTAGGACTCCTTGCGTACGCAGAAATTGGGTCCCTAGTATAGTACTGGTGTTGTTGGGGTTTTGTCTTCCATCCATGGGGGAGAGGTACACTATGCCTGTGTACCATCAGGCAGAAGTGGAAAAGATAAGAAACAGTCTTAACAGTCAGAGGTGACCACCTCATCCTATCTAATGGGGGTCAGCCCTGTTTCTACCACCTTTTCCCCAACCCCAAAGCTCGAGCAAGGTTGCATTCCCTCATAATCCTGCTGAAAGGTCTCTCATTCTCTCCATTCACCTTCTGCTCTCATGGCCTACATTCCCTAGAACTCCATAGTTACTTGGGAATTAAATCCCACATAGTTCAGTTGCTTCCCAGTCAAGGTGGTAAGGACTTTCATTAATTAATTAATTAATTAATTAATTAATTAATTAATTCATTCATTCATTCATTCATTCATTCATTCTTTTCATGTGGAAAGAGGACTAAATGTATCATGTAAATCCTGGATGAGTGGATGGATGCACAAAAGAGAGAAAGAAGTAAAGGCATGTGTTGGGAATCTGTTAAGAGCTGAGAGGTTGTGGTGAGTTTTGGCTTGTTTACTTTGAAGCAAACAGAAGGAGAACAATTGGGTCTCTCAAGCAAACTAGATTTCAGATTACTGGTAAATTGCTCAGGAAGGCACTTTTCTCTCTCTGAACCTCTGAAGACCTCACTAAGTAGCTATTTTGTCCAAGACCTGCCTCAACAATACACTGGGGCATAGTGGGCTATGCTGTATATGTCTAATGTATCTGTATATGTGATGTGTATGTAGGCCCCTCAAGTAACTTTTTAATGAAAATGAAGGTGTACAAACTCTTGCACATTTATTCTGGCATGAATTTTATTGTTAAGTCATAGAGGTTTTCTGTAGGTAGCTTTGTTTTGCATACAGTGCAGGAAGAGGAAGCAGTGCTTTCCATCTTTCATACGTGAATACTACAACTCCCATCATCCCTGATCATTGGCTTTGTCAGCTGGGACTGATAAGAGTTGGGAGTCTGGTAATGTCTGGAGAGGCAGAGGTCCCCGTTCCAGTTGTGACTCGTTCATGTCCCCTTTGTCAAGTGTGTGATCTCTCTCTAGTTTGAGTGGTGGTGTTTTCTTTCTTGGAGGCTTTGGGGGAAAAAAGACAATGTACATTATTTTCCAGGGAATTGGGTTTCTACTTACAAAGTTGACAGGGTGGATAAAATCAATTTGATCTAAATAAAAAAATGATTTTTTTGATTTAAATCAATAAAAATCTTTTTTTAAAATTTAAATTGTTATTTAAGTCCATCTGATTCAAATCAATCTGATTTAAGTTGTATCCACCCCTGCTCGTTGAATTGGAGGATCCTTTGGGTCCTTTAAGTTCACACTGATAGGAAATAGTGTTATCTCTGTGTTTTCTCCCACATGTCTAACATGGGCCTATTTGCCCTGCTTATAGGTGAACTGTGGTCTTTACAACTTCTCTAGCCACCTCATCACATTTTGTTTTGGTCTGTGGTGATACATGGAGAATCATGGTTGAAGGCTTGGTGTTTCCATTGAAAGACTTCCATTGTAGCACCTCACTGTGGCCATGTCTTATGTTGCACTGGAATAGAATCATAGAATCACAGAGTTGGAAGAGACCACAGGGGCCATCAAGTCCAACCCCCTGCCATGCATGAACTCCATCAAAGCACTCCTGACAGATGGCCATCCAGCCTCTGCTTAAAAACCTCCAAAGAAGGAGACTCCACCACACTCTGAGGCAGCATATTCCACTGCCGACCAGCTCTGACTGTCAGGAAGTTCTTCCTGAGATTCAGGTGGAATCTCTTTTCCTGTAGTTTGAAACCATTGCTCCTTGTCCTAGTGTCTGGAGCCATGGAAAACAAACCTGTCCCTTCCTCGCCATGACATACCTTCAAATATTTAAACATGGCTATCATGTCTCCTCTTAGCCTTCTTTTTGTAAGGCTAAACATTCCCAGCTCCCTAAGCCGCTCCTCATAGGACATGGCTTCCAGACCTTTGACCATTTTGGTCACCCTCCTCTGGACATGTTCCAGGTTGCCAACATCCTTCTTGAATTGAGGTGCCCAGAACTGGACACAATACTCCAAGTGAGGTCTGACCAAAGCAGAATAGATTGGTACTATCACTTCCCTTGATCTAGACCAGGCTTGTCCAACCCGCAGCCCGCGGGCCGCATGCGGCCCAGGTCGGCTCGTAATGCGGCCCAGTGCAATTTTTTATTTTTAAAGAAATTCCCAAGTTCGAATTTCCTGCCCTTTCCCCCTGTCTTTTTGCCTTCGGAGGTCTCAAAGGGCTTCCTCCGATGTCGGAAAAAGCAGAACCTTTCCTCCACTGCCGCGCCTTTGGCAGTGCTTACTCGCGAGTAGCCCCGCGCTTTCCGCGGCGCTTACTCACGAGTAGACCTGCCGCCGCGATCGGACCCCCAGGAGGTCTCCAAGGGCTTTCCCCCGACATCGGAGGGATCCCTTGCAGACCTCCGAAGGCAAAAAGGCAGGGGGAAAGGGCGGGAAATTCGAATTGGGGGAAAGCCCAAACACTGCAAGTCCCACGCTGGGACTGCAAAAAAAAAAATCACCAAAAAACAAAACAACACAGAAACATAACCCCCCCCCAGCCCAAACCTACCCTCCAAAACCCACCCAGATCAACTTTTTTAAAAGGAAAAAGCAGAACCTTACCTCCACTGCCGTGCCTGCGGCGGTGCTTACTCGCGAGTAGACCCGCACTTTCTGCGGCGCTTACTCACGGGTAAACCTGCGCCAGGGATGGGAAGGGAGTGCACCGGCTTCCTCCTCCTGCTTGGCAGAAGTAAAAAAGTTCCCTGACCCCCTGCTCTAACCGTTGGGGCAAAAGAGCTACAAAGTAGCAGCCTTCTAATGTGGCCCAGGGAAGGTGAAAGGTTGGACACCCCTGATCTAGACACTATACTCCTATTGATGCAACCAAGAATTGCATTGGCTTTCTTGGCAGCCGCATCACACTGCTGACTCATGTTCAGTTTGTGGTCTACCAAGACTCCTAGATCCCTTTCACAGGTACTATTGTCTAGCCAAGTGTCTTCCATCCTATATCTGCAGCCATGTTTCTGTAACAGGAGCTACAGAGGTTGGGGAATATCATTCATCCCTTCTTCTGTCAAATACATGTGTTTCTACTACCAGTGTGATTTGAAACTAGATTACAAAGATGTGGCTCCCTAGAAGTAGCTGCTGTATAACAACTGGGATCTTATTTGAAAAATTACATTGGTGTAACTCCATTGATGTACATTTTAGCTGTGAACTGCTGCAAGTTAAGATGTCAGCATAGGCACTTGCTGTCATATGCCAAGTTGTGCAAGGGGTGTGCAACAGCATATGCTTTTGCTAACTTCCTAACTTCTGACAGTTCACAGCTCAGTTTTTTGCTGATGGATAGGGATGGGATTTTCACATTTCCTGGACTTCTGGTCCCATAATTCTCCATTCTGGGAATTCTACCTGACAGATGGAGATCTTACAAACACCTGAATATGGCTCATCAGGGAGAAAGGCCTCAATTGGAAGGCTTTGAAGCTTAGCTAGGCCTAGCTACCCTGGGCAAGGGTAGCTAGGCCTATTTAAAAGAGGGGTGTCTAGAGTGTCTCGGGTTAATTGGCCAGCAGTGACCACCTGCATCCTCCCGGAGTCTTCCAACAGAGGTTAGGCCACTACTAGTAACAGAGGAAGACCCTGAGGGGATGAAATGTGGTCATTTCCTTTTTATTGTGAATGTGTATGACAGCTGCCTACTTCTATGTGAGAAAAGCAAAGATGGGACTCAGACACTCTATTGTACAGTATTAGGTCACCCCTGTCCCTGTTCTTTCAGTGTGTGGCCAAATAGGTTGAAATGTATTTACTGGCTTTGGATAATTAGATTTGCTCATCTTGGCACTAGTTGCCTTTCTGAGGAGTTCAGGGCTAGGGAACTGTCCTGCTTAGTATGTGCTGTTGTCAAAATTCATAGGAAATGAGATATAGGGAACTTTTTATTTTTATTTTTGTAAATCATTCTCCCTTCAGTGACAGTGGGAGCCTAGAGGGAGCTTCATCCAGTTGGCCTCACGTTTCCTTTGCCTGCACAGTGTCTCTCATCTCCAGAGTCTCTGTGCGCTGCTGATTCAATGGAGAGTCCCCATGCATCTCGACAAAACATGTCATTAGTGAGAATACACAAATGTTTCCATTCCCATCACAAAACCATATGTTCTGTTTCTTTTTCCTTTAGAAAAAGCCACTTTTTCAGCCCAGGAATGCTTTATTCCCTCCCAAGTATTTCAGTTTGATTTAATAAGATGCTAGGCGTGCCTTATCAACAGCATTGTTTAGACCGGAGTGGGTAACTGTGGCCATCCAGAGGTTGCTGGCTAGCAACTCCTTATCAGCCGTAGCTAGCATAACCAATGATGAGGAGCTGTGGGAATTCTAGTCAAGCGGCATCTGGAAGACCACAGTGGCCCACCCATGCTTTAGACTGACATGGTTTCTTTCTCAATTACTTAAGAAGATTTTCCCCCAATCTGGAGCCCTCCAGCTGCTTGGGGGCTTCTGGGAGTTGTAGTAACTACACATCTGGAAGGCCTTAGATTGCAGAAGTCTTTTTTCAGTACTTTTTTGTTTTCTTTAAACTTTCAGCAGATGCTTAATGGCAAGAGTTTTAATCAGTGTGTTCCTGAACTGGTCTGATTTTGAGCAGCTGGGCCTGCCCTCTGACAAAACCAACTCTTGATATAATATTATAACTCTTGATATAATATTATAATATAATAACAGTCTTAGAACTGCAGAGCTGGAAGGGACCTTATGGATCATCAAGTCCAGCCCTTGTCAAGGAGGCCCAGTGGGGAATCAAACTTTCAACCTAAACCTAAACCACTGACCTAAACCACTGAGCTATCCAGCAGTTTTTTTAGCATGACAGTATATTGCAAAGAGGCAATAGGCCAAGTGAGTGCAAGATGCAAAGTGTGGATGACAGGAGAAAGAGAAGGACATTTTGTTAGAAAAGTCCTA
This sequence comes from Intellagama lesueurii, assembly GCA_037013535.1. Classification (NCBI taxonomy): domain Eukaryota; kingdom Metazoa; phylum Chordata; class Lepidosauria; order Squamata; family Agamidae; genus Intellagama; species Intellagama lesueurii. The sequence continues at coordinate 319,993,481 of JBAJHW010000001.1, read as the reverse complement.
GTTAGTGGTCAACTCAGAATAGCTACTGGAAGCTCCCCTTGGATTTGTCTTACTTCTAGAGATGGGGGTATTTGTATGCAAATACCTCTGCACAGGTGGACATAACGAGGGTCCAGCCCCCTGGGGCCGAAGTGTCCACTCACCTTCTGCTGTTGTTGCGGGCTCCACGCTCCCTTCCTATCACTCCGGAGCTCACGATCTGCGAGCCACTCATTGACCTGGCAGTGAGGCTCGTCCTCCTGCCTCCTGCCAGGAGTGGCTCGCAGACCACGAGCTCCGGAGTGATAGGAAGGGAGCGTGGAGCCTGCGGCAACAGCAGAAGATGAGTGGACGGTCTGGCCCCAGGATGCTGGACCCTCATTATGTCCACCTGTGCGGGGGTATTCATATACAAATACGAATACCCCCATCTCTACTTGCTTCCATCAAAACTACACAAGTGGGCCATCTGTGATGGTGTTTGTTCTAAATCAAAATAAAGCCCTGTTATCCAGGGTGAGAATTCTGACTTGCACAGAGTGGTTCAACCAACAGTGTAGGTCAAATACAAGAGGCAAGGGGGGAATATGACAAAAAGAAGAAGAAAATGTTGTGAATTTGACCTTAGCTGTGTTTACTTGGCTCATTGCCTCACTTTCATATCCCTGCTACATTGACAAAAGGCACATTTGAGAAGCACCTTTGCAAGCACTCCTTTGTGATGACATGTTCTTCCAACTCTCCATTTTGCAATTCTCTATTTCAGCACTGGATGCTAAGTCCAGATTTTACCATGAGGGTCTCCATTTGATTCCCCCCATCCACGTTGGGTTCATTTTTTTAAAATGCTATTGCAAAACATCCAAGAAGGAGGTCTTGCCTAGAAGAGAGAGCTGTGTTATATATATTTCTTAAATATATATATATTTAAGAAACACATGTATGTATCTGTTTAACAGCATTAAAATATCTTCCGTTGCCAAAGCACAAATTGGAATGTTCTGGGAAAGGTAATTTAATTTTTAACAGTTGGCTCAGTGTCAGCGATGGTAATTTTGACACTTCCTGAGGACAGTTTATCATCGATGATTCTACATGCACAGCAAAATACAGCAGTAAATTGCTCACTCTTACCAACTCTCTTTTTTACTCTCATAGAAATTCTTGATATTTTCTGTGTTTGGCCAATGCCACACACTGGCATTTTCTCATTCAAACCCTTGTATTGAATTTTAAAATACAGGGTTTGTTTTTCTTCAATTTTCTGATTCTACGTGTGTGTTTGTTTGTTTTTGTTTACAACCAGTTTTTGCAAGAGAGCAGCTTGCTCAACTCAGACAGCATTCTCGGGTTAAATCTGCATGTGTCTGTAAATATACAGTATCTGTCAAATCATTGTCTCCGATGGAAGACAGGGCCACATTTTTCTTTACAAAGCATTAGAAAAGAATTTGGCCTGGAAAGAATGGCAAGTAATCTTGATATGTTCCAATGTGAAATGGGCCTTTGAAACTTGCACGGGGAGCAGCATTGTTGATCAACAGTATTTCCTCTTGTTGATGGAGAAGATACTAGACACATGCCTGGATGCACAATGGGCTTAGGAGTGGATAGAGATGGGAAAAGCTGCCATTTGGGACTACAACTCCCACTTTCCCCCAGTCAGTGCAGCTGATGGCTATGTTGTCTAGAACAGAGGTCCCCAACTCCCGGTCCGCGGCCCAGTGCCGGTCCGTGGCCTGAGCCGGACAGGGCCGCGGAGACAGACCTCCCCCCCACCCCTGCACACACTCCCCCCCGCACAGCCTGTTTGCGCCTGCGCACGTGTGCCTACGCCCACATGAGCGCTCCCCCACCCCTTTGCACATGTGTACGAGTGCTCCGAGCGCCGTGCCGCCCTTTGCGCATGCGCACAAGCGTCCCCCGCTCCTTTGTGCATGCGCATGAGCGCGAGCGTGCTCCTTTGCACAAGAGCAGAGGGTGCCCCAACTTTCCCAGCTGGTCCGCGGGGCTAAAAAGGTAGGGGACCGCTGGTCTAGAAGGTTCTAAGATAGGCAGTTTTTCTTTTTTAGAAAACTTTTTTCCAAACTTTGGCACTGGATCTGCTGTTGACTGGGTGATTAGATAAGTAGATACCTTTTTTAAAAAAAGACAAAGACAAAGTGGTGGAATAATTGGGCTGGGCAATCACAGTTGAAGGACTCTGGAGACAAACACTGGCTTTTGAGGGATGGGTGTTGGTACATGGAAAAGGAAACAAAAGTGGAAGAAGGGGTTACACACAGCACAGAACTTACATTCCACTTAGCTTAGAGAAACCGCAGAAAGGCAGAGAAAGCCTTCTGCCTCAGGAAGTATAATCCGTGCAAGCCAACTTGTCATTTGTAATTCTTACCTGAAGATCTTGCAGGGTTTTTTTCCCTCCAAAAAGAGGAAAAATAGTATCCAAAAATTAGTGTCTCAATTTCAACACAGGAACAGTATCTGCAGAATAAGCACACCTCAGTGTGTAGTATCGTTTGTCCTTAAAGTAACTATTTTTGCAGCAAGAAAGTGAAGAACTGCTTTTAACAAGTGTGGCTGTAATAACAGCTAACAGTTTATGATGCAGTAAAATGGAACAACGGCTATTTACTTTCTAAAGCTCCAAGTTGTACTGTCTCACAGTAGTGGGGGAAAACGTGACCAGGTGACTTGAGTCATCAGGTTAGTTCCAGCTTGTGGTGATCCTATGAGTCAGTGACCTGCAAAAGGTCCTGTCTTTAACAACTTTGCTCAAGTCTTGCAAACTGAAGGTTATGGATTCCTTTATTGAGTCAACCTGTCTCATGTTCAGTTTTCTCTTTTCCTACTGTCTTCAAGATTTCCAAGCATTATTGTCTCTTCCAGTGCATTTTGCCTTCTCATTATATGTCCATAGTACAACATCAACTCAGTTTAATCATTTTAGCTTCAAGTGAAAGTTCAGTCTTGATTTAGAACTCATTTATTTGTCTTTCTTGCAACTCACAGTATCCAATACCACATTTCAAATAAATCATTGGTTTTCTTTCCAGGTTTCTTCATTTTTTTCACCTTTTACATCTGTAAATACCATAGTACTACCATAGTACTGTGTACTGTTTGAAGAACTTTTCTAGTTCCTTTAAAGCCACCCTTTCAAGTCTCAGTCTTCTTCTGATATTTTGCCTACAGTTCCATTTGGACTGATGACTGAACCAAAGTATAGAAAGTCTTTAACAAGTTCAATTTCTTCATTGTCAGCATCAAAGTTCTGTAATTCCATACATCTGTAAGGCATGGCAAATTAAAGCAAATAAAGCAGTTAAAGCAAAATTACTTTCAAGCTTTGAACATTAATGTAAACATGGGGAAGTGACTGTTGATAACAGTGCCACAGTCCAGAAAATAAAGAGTTAGCAATTTAAGAAGTCATGAGAATAACTATCCGAGTGTAAGAAAATGTTTTACGTAACAGGATGTAGAAGAATTGCATATTTAGAAACATGGGAGAAAAGCACACACTGTTGTGAAAACTCACTGAGGGAAAAGATATTAACAGCAGGGCTTTCATTCCACAAAATAAGGAGCAATTTACAAAGTTATTTAAAATACATGCAGAGAAATCCTGAAATAGTTAAAATAAAATGTATAAAAAGGTTGTCTACATGGATGCATGCTCAAGTGGGAAGTTAGGAATGTGGAGGAAAGGCATTAAATGGGGGGAAACAGGGATGTTCAAGTCAAGTTCACATTATTAACAGCTCCAGAGGAGGTATCCTAGAAGATGCATGGAAGAACCTCTTGGAAGAAGAAAAATAACAAACATTTATAAAGCCAACCAAGAGGAGTTTGGAAATATATTACTAATGGCAGCAGCACTGAAATTTATGACCTGATTTAAGGTAACAGGGAACTAAAATAACTGAGATCAGAGCTTAGAAAAGTTACCTTTTTGGACTATAACTCACAGGATTTCCTAGCTGTCATGGGCAGTCCAGAAAAAGAACTTTTGCATGTTTAGGTAAAGGTATTGCATTTTGGTTTCAAGACAGAATTGTTGTTGTTAGCTGCCATCAAGTTGCCGCCAACATATGGCGACTCTATGATGAGAAATCTCCAAAATGTCTTGTCCTCAATTGCCCTGTTCAGCTCTTGTAAACACATGGCTGTGGCTTCTTTTAGGGAGTCAATCCATCGTGTATTTCATCTTCTTAGGATAATCTTAGAAATTCAGAGCTGGAAGGGACCCTATGGATCATTGAGTCGAGCCCCTGTCAAGGAGGCGCAGTGGGGAATCGAACTCCCAGCCTCTCGCTCCACAGCCAGATGTCTAAACCACTGAGCAGTTCTTCTTTCCCAGCTGCCTTCCACCTCTCCCAGCATGATTGTCTTTTCCAGAGAATCCTGCCTTCTCGACAGAATTGTAATTATAGGATATTTTGGAGCACCTTTTTGGAAATGTGGTTCGGTACCTTTGAATTGCCATCAGAGCTCTAGTTCTGTACGAAGCATAAAGGATAAAAAGGATAAAAAAATAAACAGTGTGGCAGGTTGTTGGTAGCAGTATTTGATTGCAGTTGTCATCTGGTAGCACCATATGGTGGCAAGATGGTCATAGAATGTGGTTTCAGAATTCAGGGAAGTAAGCATGAGTTTATACAGTGTACCTTCCTGGAATTTCACATTTATATCCCTTCCCATAATAAATTATCTGACCATGGACCTTCTAAATAAACAGGTTTTAATGTCTTTCCAGCATTCCTTTGCCCAAAGCTGTTAGTCATTGAAGAGCCAACATGGACTGTACATCTAAAAAATAATCCATGTATAAATGCAAGTTTTTACCTTTTATGCACACAAGAGTAAGCACAAAACCTCCTGATAGGAGGAAATAAGCAGTGTGAAAGAGAAAGAAGAATGGAAATTCATTACTGAAGGTTTCATACATTTCAGGGTAATACAGCCACTTTAGGGGAAAGAAATGGGTAATCAATAGCCAAAATGTGCGGAACACCAGCCATCTTGAAAGAACAGCAGTTTTGGAGCTGTGGGGATATAAATACATTTTATATTCCAGTGTGATCTAGTTGGATCTGGGTCTTTGAGGTTTTTACACTGCCCAGATAGGGTTTGCTGATTTAGCTAATTGAGTTGATTCAGCATAGACTAATAAAAAGTAAACCACATGCTTGTTAGGACCTGACCTTGTGAAGATTAATATTTCATAGGCTTATCATAAGTTGGAGGTGACTTGATGGCATGTAACAACAGCCACGTTAAAAACCCCGGAAAGGGATGGCTATTATATAAATTGTTTTAATGTACACACTATGTTGTAGTGGAGTGTGCTAAGCACAGGGATTATGCCAACACACCACAATGTCGCTTTGCCCCTGTTTCTGCGGAAAAACGCCTGTAGGCACTCTTGGTTGGAAGAAGGATATGGATGCTAAGCTTCCAAAGTGGTTACATGAACTTGATAGTCTCTTGATAGTTAAGTTGCCTCAGCTGGAATAATATCCCCATTTATGGGCTCCACATTTGTATAGTAGGACATTCAAAAACTAGAGTATACCCCCAAGGTGGATGGTCTGAATGATGGACACTTTAGAGAGCAGATCTGATGAAAAGAGTTTGAAAGAGTTGGGTAGGTTTAACCTGGAGAAGGCAAAATGAAGGGGTTGAATGATTTGTTCTCAAAGATGAGAAAGGGAGCAGAGTTGTTCTCTCTTGGTCCAGGGAGTAGGACTAGAAGCAATGGGTAGAAACTACATGGAGGAAAGTTTTGGCTAAATATTCAGAGAAACTTTGTAATGGAAGAGCTATTTGAGAGAAACTTTTAAATGATGATAAGCAAGGGTCCTGGCTGACCTGGGCAGCTGTTTACTCCATGTGTGGAGTGAGGTGGGTCCCTACCATCCTGCAACATGTGCTTGTTGGCAGGATTACCCCTATGTTGTGGTTGGTAGCATTTCCTCAGTGGATCTGAAAGGGGAAGTTGCTGCTCTGCTTAACATGGGGAACATAAAAGCATTCCTAGTGTGCCATCACACTCACTCCTCTTTACCCCACTTTCCTGTGTTTTCTATGCATTGTTGGGTTTAAACAACAGTATTTCTTGGAATGTATTCTTTCATCCCAGCTTTACAATAAGGCAGGTCAGGCATTGGGTTGAATACAGTGCTGGAGTAAAAGCTGCATTAATTCCCTCCTGTTGAAGAATCTAAAATATTTTATATTTTGGAATTGAAAGTTTTCATGTATTTTCCCACCTTGGGGGTTGTTGGCCAGCTTTACTCCCAAGCAACAAGAAAATCGTTCAGTGGCTTGTGTCTATGTGGACACCCAGATACTGTCATCCCATGGTTTTCCCTGACCAGTGTGCCAGAGATGGGTTGTGTCAGCCGGCAGTCAGGTTCCCTGTTGCCTGCATCCGTTGTCCTGTGCTGCATTAAAGCCCTTCAGCTTTAACCAGTAATTGTCTTGTGGCTCCGTAAGAAACTGAAAAGTTATACTTTGCATATTTTGGGGGGAGTAGCAGCCTACACACCCAAAGAAGTGGGCTGCAGTCTCCAAAATCTATACCAAATAAAACATTTTAGTTTGTTACGAGGCCACATTAAATGCAGCTAATGTTGTTGCAATACTACAAAATAACATGGCTGTTCCTTTGGGAAATTCTGCAATAAAGTTGTGGCTGTTATCACTCTACCAGAGTCTAGTGATCTACATCTCCTTTCCATTCACCCTGTCTCTCCTCACAGGTACGTCTGCAACATAAACTCCCTACTAGTAGGTATTTAAACAAAGGTTGGGCAGCTGTAAGTTAAAGATGCTCTAGCTTCACCTTCCATTACCAACCCTGCATTGACCTGGGGGTTCGTCTAAATAATCTCCAGCTTCTCTTCTAACTCTGGGACTTGACTGAATTTCTGTTCCTTAGAGTATTAAATCACAAATACAATAGGCTTGTGGAATTTACAGAGGAGTTGACTCATCAAATTCCCAGTGATTGAATGGGCCTACTCTAGGTGTGATTTACTATACTAAGCAACTGGATTTCAGCATTTGAATAGAACCAGGTCATTTCAAACAATTGCAGACATCCCACTTCCATTTTTTTTGCTGATTTCCCCCCCTATTTTGTGTTGGTTCTTTTCTGTTCTTCATTCTTTATTTTGGGGGAAGGTGTACATAGGCACACACACCCATGCCAGATCCGTCACTTCCAGAGGCCTCCAGGAAGGAAAAGCAATCTTTTAAAAAAGCTTTTGTTTTGGTATGTGGGTTATCAGGGCTCTGTGTGTGGCGAGGAGCCACCAGAATGGTTTGGGCGGTCATATGTAGTCTACAGGCCACACTTTGCCCAACCTAATATATACTGATTAAGCAAAATAGTTCTGTCCTAACTGCAGTTCCCAAGCATGGCTATTGTTCAACTGTATGATGAAATACTGCATTAATGGGATATTCCAGTATTAGACCAAGAAAAGAACTAGTTTACTGTGTGAAATACACTTAACATCAACCGTATGGTTGCTGTCTTGATTGGTAACTAACTGCTGCTTGTTCAGCAGATACACACCCAGGACTATGCATGACAGCACAACTCCTCCCAACCAAAACTAGTCATCTTTAAACACGACTGCCAGTTTCTCATCAAGATCAGTCTTATGTGTATGACAGACCATCATGGTTTGGCATTACAAGCTGACAGAGCATGTGGGTTATATACACGAAACTTTCATTGCCACTGTTTTGGCACAGGAGCAGAGAAATTTAAGTATATAAATCTGTTCTCCCACATAGCTGGATTGGTATACAAGGTAACTGCTGGAAATGGGAAAGATGCCCACAGTTTCTTGTGCAAAGGGAGCATTAATGGGGTTGAAACTAATAGCTGATGCTTGCATGCACAGAGAATGGCTTCTTTTCTTTCCTAGAGCTTCCAGTTTCTTTAGCTTTTGATGAATGCACATCACTTCTCCTGTATTTGGGTGGATGAAAAGGTCTTTTTATGTGGATGGTGTATGCCTTTTGGCCAAGGGAACAATCTAAAGGTAGTATAAAAGGACATCTCACATGGAAACTCATTTGTTGCAGTGCTATAAGCAGTCTAGAAGTTCAGTGGATAGACATTTGGGATGTACAAGATGTGACTTTCCAGAAGTTGTTGGACTGGACCTCTTAGCATTCCTCACTATGGACTATACTGGCTCAGGTTGATGGGAGTTGTTGTCCACTAACATCTGGAGGGCTGTATTTGTGCACCCTAATACATACTGTCATCTGACAGCCATGCCCATCTGGCATTTAAATAGGCCAAATAGGTGAGCTCCAACCTAACACCAATGTGGAATCCTAGAAATTGTAACACAGATGGACAGACCAATGAACCATAGGTCATTTTCTTTCATCTCTCAGGACATCATGGGTTAAGGTATGTAGCTGCAGAGCCACAGGTTGGGAGTTCAATTCCCCATTGTGGCTCCTTCACAGGGGCTGGACTTCACTTGACGATGTTCTCTATTTGTCTTCAGTCTTCATAGGACCAGGGTGCACTTACGGCTTCCTCTGTCCCTTGTTTGACCCTTTGGGTCTTTTTTTGTAATAAAAATTCCAAAACTGATTTCTGTTTTTCCTTCTTTCCATTGCCTCCTCTCAAGTTGGCATTTATAAATATCCATCTTGTGCTTTTTTTTAATACTGAGTGAGAAACATTTGAAATTAATGAAACTAAGAAAGTGGTCCCTGAGAGGGCATTGGTATTGGTCTACGAAGGTTTTGTTGTTGCTGTTGTGTGCTATCAAGTCACTTCCAACTTTTGACCACTCTATGAAATAGGGGAGCTCCAAAAGGTTCCCTGTTCCTGTCATTATCAGCCCTGTTTTTTTATTGGCATTTTTCACTGACTAGCTTTCACACCAGCAAGCACATAATAATCAGGAATAACACAGTGTGCATGATCTTGGCCTTGGCATCCAGTGAATCATCCTTGCACTTGAGGATCTTTTCTGGTTCCTTCATAGCTGCCCTTCCAAGTCTCAGTCTTCTGATTTCCTGGCTGCAGCCTCTCTTTGGATTGATGATTGAACTGAGGCATACAACACCTTCAACTAGTTCAGCTTCTTCATTGCCAACACTGAAGTTGTGTATTTCCTCTGTAGACATTGCAATGATACACACAAAACTGGCTAAGGACAATACTGCCCCCTTACCTACCGAAGCTGACTGTGGGGTGGAACTTCAGTCTTAGTTCAGCACTGGCAGTAAGTAGCACTCTATATTCCACCTCAGCTGGGGTCAGCAGGCAAACTTAGCAGTTGCAGAGGAGCATGTGTAGAAAAAACAGCTCTGTACTTCAGTAAAGTGGAACAACTGCTGCCCTTTGTGCACCATAAATGGCTCCGCTCTGCCTAATGGTAGGACAGGCCATGTTTTATATACATTGGTAGGCAACTTAGATGGGTCCGAAAGCCAAATTTTTGTCTCCTGCGGGCTAAATTTTCATTGCCAACAGCCCACAGTAGGCGACAATAGGCCGAAAAATGGCCCAAAGTATGTTAAAAAAATGCAAACAATATCACACATATAATTGACTAGACATCCAGTTCTGCTTTAATTTATATTGATTGATGGATTGGCTCTTGGACATTCACCCCAAATAAGATCCATGCCTTCTGGAAGCCTCCAGGAATCAAACCCACCATTTTTATGGGTTCCCCCCCCCCACTGGTGTGGGTCCTCAGGGGATTACATTGTGTCCCAGGGCCCTCAAAAATACCTTTGTATGCAGCCCATCAACCAAATACTGTAGATATAGATCGGTAAACACAATGGCCAAAATCCAGTAGCATAACTTATGGTGCATAAGAGTGATGATGTCATCAGCCACTGGGTTTTTTTCAGAAATTAAAAATGTTCTATTCTCCCTCCGAAGGCCCTAAGATTCTCTTGGGATCCCTTTCATCATGGTGAAGACATTGGGGGATGTATGTTGCGGGTTGGGGGAGAGTGGAAATCTTTAATTTCTGAAAATCACTGCCATTAGTAAAATCATCCCAGCAGTGATGTTTCTGGAATTTAAAAAGCCCTGCTACCCTGTGGCCTCCAAAGGCTTCCCTACAATGAAAGGAGCTTCAGGACCTCTGAGGTGGAGGGGGTTGGAAATGTCCAAAAAAACTCCTGTGGCTGATGGCATCATCAGCCTTAGCTGGCATGAAGTTAAAGCAACAGGATTTCAGCCAACATGTCTGCCACAGCTGCAGCCCCTGAACTTCCATTATTTGAGAGGTGTTGATCTGTTCTGTCTTCTCTATCAGCATGAACAACACTGGGAGTCATAAACCATGCATACATGTATCTCTTCATACAAATTTGCCATGAATAAATCCAGTGGAAAACTGCCTCCGTTTTTTCCTGTTGAAAAAGTGTTGATGCTTATAGGTTATTCCACTCATTTCATTTGAATGTTCATTTTGACCCATAAAAACTTTGAACTACATCCAATGGTGTCTTTCCACTGTTGGAAACACTTGTGCTTATCATAGGGCAGGATGCTTAACAGTTTCCAATTTCCCCCTATCTGTTATCATCTTCTGTGCCACATCCCATATGCAGAGTTTGGGAAAAGTTATTTTTCTGGACAACAACTTCAACAGTCTTTCAGGAAAGAAAGAAAGAAAGAAAAAGAAAAGAAAAGAAAATGGATCAGGATTTTACCAATGCTAAATATTTGCAGTTTGATGTCTCACATGCCTTGGGTTCCTCTAATATTTAACTAGCTAGTACCTAACTTGCTTCTTCGTAGTGGCCTCTGTGAATGCACACAAATGGGTTTATCCTGCGCCTGCGCAGGACGTTCGGAAGATTCTAGAGCTTAGGAAAAAGAAACAATTAGTCCCCCCCCCCCGAAGGGCATGAGCTCCGCCTCCTCAACCTTCCTTCAGTTTCCTTTTTTCCGCCGTTGAAGTAGGACGTAGGAACTAGAGCGAACAAAGGAAAGTTGTATTAGCTTTTGCTATCTTTATTCTTAAACTTTTCTTTCTAATAATAATAGTTTTCTTTAATTATTGTTTCGATAGAACTTGTTTTTACTTAGTTCTATCCCCGTTTTTCTCCTTTCCCGCCTTTCCCCCCCCCCTCGGATTTCCCCCTTATTTTCTTTTTGTTTTATGGCCCCTAGGGGCTTTAAGAAGTGCTCCCTTTGTTTTAAAAAGATTACTTTTTCTGACCGACGACCTTTGTTTGTTTTGCCTGGGGGAATCCCATCAATCTCAGTCGTGCACAACTTGCAGGAGCCTTTCAAAACAGGCTATTAAGCTGCGACTCCTACAACTCAGATCCTTTCTGTATGAAAAGGCTTTGAATATGGACGTTACAGCCCTTCCCTCGCCAACCCCTCCTCGTCTGGAGGCTGCTAAATCAGCTCTTAGCCCAGCTGAACTGGCTTTACCCTGCATGACTTCGTTACCTCCTAGAGCCAAGAATCCTCAGAAACCGCCTAAGCCTGCTTCCACCAAGGCTCATTCGCGGTCTGTTGATCCCTCTAAAAGAGGAAGGACAAAGAAAAGCCTAAGAGGCAAAAGAAAACTGCCAAAGAGGCTCCCGTGCCCTCTTCCGTGGCTCCCATACTGTTGGATGATTCTTCGAGGGATGATGTTGGGCTCTCCGATAAGGAGGAACGTGACATGCCTCTAGCCCAAACTGCTCATGATATCCTGAGCATATCTCCGACTGGCCAATTTGGGGCTGTTGCACCGCCCAGCCCGGCCGTAGCCCAGTTTAACCCTTGATTCTCAGGGTGGGCAGATACCGAGACTGAGTCGGAACAGGAGTCTGCTCCACGCACTCCTAAAAAGAGAAAGGAGAAACGCAAGCATGCCTCTCCATACCAGCCTCTCGGGCTTTATGGCCAGTATTACCATCCAGAGGGTCCACCTCAATATGGTCCTCAATATCGGGATAGATACCATCCCTATCCATACCATGGCTATGGATACCATGATGACTACAGGGGATCCGGCTACCCCCCACAGCCTTGGTACCCCCCCGCGGCTTCTCCCTTGCAAACTCCATCTCGATACCAAGGGGATATCTCTACGCCCCAAGCCGCCCCATCCCATAAGAGGAGACTGGTACCAACACCCTCTGTACCTGCCAAAAGATCGAAGCACACCAAGGGCCATCCTTCGGTACAGGCTGCCACGCCTTACTCGGGCCCCCATGGCCTTGATACAGAGCCCTTCTCTGCTTCCACCCAATCAGATGCTGACCCTTTATCAAGTGCTCTGGTACCGAGACCACCACTATCTTCTGATTCATCTCGTGATGACAATTCCTTGTCCTCTGACGAATCCGAAACTCATAGTATGGGTACTACTGGCAGTCTCCCTCAGTCTCCTCCACAGGACTATACCTCTTATGCCCAACTGATCTTGCGCATGGCTAAGACTCTGCAGCTGGATGCACACCTTCCCCAGCAAGAGAAAGACTTGGTCTTTTTTGACATGGAGTAGGACACGACACCTCCTCCTAGCCTAAGCCTCATTCCATCACTCCTCACTCTAGTGAAAACCTCCTGGGATAAATTGCCTTCGACTCCGACTTTCTAATTAAACACTCATTACCTAATTCTATCGTGGTTGAGGCTTCTCAATATAAGTCCTGTAGCAGGTCATCTTCGACACCTGCAAACAGAGAGTGAAAGATTGATTGACTCTTTCGGAAAGAAACTATACTCTCTGGCTGCTCTACTTACCAGGATTTCCAATTACCAGGCTGCAATGGGTGTCTACCAGAAACACCTGTGGGACAAACTCCTCCCCACACTTCAGACCCTCCCTGACTCATCAAAGACTGAAACTCTCAATACCTATGCAGAGGCCAACACCCTCGCCAAGCAGCAAAGGGAAGCAGCGAAACATACTGCTGATACCGCTTCCAAATCTCTGCTGACTTCAATAGCAGTCAGGCGACATGCCTGGCTCAGAACGGCTAATATCCTCGATGATACCAAGGCCAAAATTGAGCATCTCCCCTTTGATGCCGCAGGACTATTTAATTCTAAAACGGATGATACCATGGAGAACATCCATAAAATGCGGAAAACAGCCAAGTCCTACATCCCATATCAACCATACAGATATCAGAAGCCGGCTTATAGAAGCCATTCGTTCCGCAACCCTCTCAATACCAGCCCTTTCGGTATGGTAAGCAGCAGCAGCATGAGCGGACGTACCAGCCGCATCAATTTAACCCATTGCAATCCAAGCAACAACAGTACCAAGGTGCCAGACAGCCCTTTCGCAAGTCCCAGCGCAGGGGTAAGCAATATCCCTGATTGCCCCCATAATCTCGCCAGGCTCCACCCATTCCTCCCAGAGTGGAGGAGGATCACGACGGACAGATGGTTTTTATCCATCATTGAGAATTGAATTCACGTGATTGAATTCACACATACCCCTCCACCAAATTCCATCAAGCCCACCCCCTTCTCGGTACCGTTACAGGAGGAAATTTCCTCCCTCCTCAGAAAAGGGGCAGTAGTCAGAGTCCCATCTTCTGACCTAAGCGAGGGCTTCTTCTCTCAATACTTTGCAGTCCCTAAGAAGTATGGGGGTATCAGACCCATTATGGACCTTAGGGAACTCAACAAGTACATAATTTACAAGAAATTCCGCATGTTAACCCTTGATTCCATTCTCCCTCTTCTATCTCAAGGGAGTTGGTTTGTTACCATCGATCTGAAGGATGCCTACTTCTACGTCTTATTCCACCCGTCACATCAGAGGTTTCTCTGGTTTCGGTTCCAACATACCACCTTCCAATTCGCTGCTCTCCCCTTTGGGCTTTCAACAGCCCCACAGACATTTACCAACTGCATGGCCCCTGTCGTGGCTTACCTCCGTACCAAGGGAGTGAAGGTCTTTCCATACATCGCCGACTGGCTCCTGGTCGCCAAAACCTACCATGCCGCCATTGCGGCCCCAAGGACTACTCTCCACACCTTGCTCAAATTGGGCCTGCAAATAAACCGAGACAAATCTCATCTGCAGCCATCCCAACTTGTCACCTATATCGGAGCTCAACTCAACGCAGTACAAGCTACAGCATTCTTACCACCAGAAAGGATTTTACAGATCCAGCAAGCAATCCTCCGGTTTCAACCCTTCGAGACCGTCACCGCCCTCGATACACAGCACTGCTTGGCCTCACGGCATCCACAACATCAGTGGTCCTTCATGCCAGACTCAAAATGCGACCACTCCAATCTTGGTCTCTCTCCCAGTTCGACCCTCAACAGACAGCCCACTAAAAGCTCTACAGGTACCACCATCTGTAGCAGACCAACTCACCTGGTGGACATTTGCCCCCAACCTGCTACAAGGCAGACCATTCCACCCTCCCTACCTGTCCATACAGGTAACAACGGACGCAAGCCCCTCAGGATGGGGGGCTCACTGCCAAGAGCTCCGAGTTCACGGCCTATGGATGGAGAGAGAAAAAAGGTGTCACATAAATCACCTGGAAATGCTAGCCATCATAAAAGCATTTCAGGCCTTTCTACCTCGGATCGGAGGGAAAGCAGTGCAGCTCGTCACCGACAATACCACGGTCATGCACTACATAAACAGACAAGGAGGGACTCGATCCCTCTCCCTCCCCCGCCTGACCATACAGTTCTGGGAACGGTGCTGCACGCACCATATCTTCCCTTACGCGATCCACATCTCCTCAGAGGACATCTATCTGGCAGACCGCCTAATCAGGCTTCCTCCCAGGATGCACGAATGGTCCCTCAATGATACAGTCTTCAGGGACATTTGCCACAAATAGGGCCAACACACCATAGACCTATTCGCTTCCCACCTCAACGCCAAGTGCCCCAAGTACTGCTCCACGGCAGGGATGGACAATGCCTCCCTCGGCGATGCGTTCATGGTACCGTGGTCGGAACAACTGATTTACCTTTTCCCTCCGATACCCATGCTACTCAAGACGATCTTCAGAATCATCCAGTACGGAGCAGACGCGATTCTCACCGTCCCCTGGTGGCTGCGACAGCCATGGTTCGCCCACCTCAAAGAGATGACTCAGGACATGTTCCACTTACCTCCGATACCGTCTCTCCTCTCTCAGAACGACAGGGCTGTCCTCCATCCCGATGTCCGGACCCTGCACCTGACAGCGTGGAGGATAACCCCGAATTCCGTGCAATCTTAAATCAGGCTAGAAAGCCGTCTACTTCTCGCCTCTACCATAACAAATGGGAATCTTTTATGCAATTCACTAATTCTAAAGGACTCATCCCAGTCCCATCATCTCTCTCAACTATACTTACCTTCATACTACATCTTTTAAACCTTGGACTGGCACATTCTACTATTAAAGTCTATATTGCAGCAATAGTACCCCACCAACCTCCCGGATCCAGCTCCGCCAAGCTTTTCTCCCACACTACACTTCAAAGATTTCTTAAGGGCCTACAGAACATCCGGCCTCCATCACAGCAAATTGTACCTCAATGGTCGCTTCAACTCGTCCTTGACGTACTTACCAAACCGCCATTTGAACCTATGGCAACATGTAACAAGAGGTTGCTCTCTCAAAACGTTTTTTCTAATAGCCATAACTTCTGTTAAGAGGGCCAGTGAATTATCTGCTCTCAGGTCTGATCCTCCTTATCTCCAGATGCACCCTGATAAAGTTACTCTACCTGGATGTCTCCTTCTTACCTAAGGTGGTTTCTGATTTTCATCTGAACCAACCCATCATCCTACCAACTCTATACCTGGATGTCTCCTTCTTACCTAAGGTGGTTTCTGATTTTCATCTGAACCAACCCATCATCCTACCAACTCTATACCTGGATGTCTCCTTCTTACCTAAGGTGGTTTCTGATTTTCATCTGAACCAACCCATCATCCTATCAACACTATTTCCGTCTCCATCCACACCGATTGAGTGTAAACTCCATACCTTGGATGTTAGAAGAGCTCTTGCCTTCTATCTCGACAGGACTAGATCTTTCAGGCGTTCCTCACGCCTCCTCCTGTGTTTCCACGGTCCCAACAAAGGTGCTCCTGATTCTCCACAGACCATATCGAGGTGGATAGTGCAAACAATACAGCTAGCTTACCAACTTGCTGGCAAGCCAATACCGGACTGTCTAAAAGCACATTCGACCCGAGCAGCCTCTACGTCGACCGCTCTACACCGCGGCATTCAAGTACCGAGCATCTGTAAAGCGACTACTTGGTCCAATCCTCTGACATTTGTGAAGCGCTACCGCATTGATGTCAGAGCCAAAAATGATGCCGCATTTGGAAGGGCGATACTGTCATCACTGCTCCCGTGACGGCCCTCCATCCGGTGAATACAGCTTGCTAATCACCCATTTGTGTGCATTCACAGAGGCCACTACGAAGAAAGTTAGGTTACCTACCTGTAACCATGGTTCTTCTAGTGGACCTCTGTGAATTCACACATCCCTCCCTTCCTCCCCGCTGTCCGTCACGGTACCGTTCTTTAAATACCTACTCTATACGATAACGGCGGACGAGGGAAACTGAAGGAAGGTTGAGGAGGCGGAGCTCATGCCCTTCGGGGGGGGGGACTAATTGTTTCTTTTTCCTAAGCTCTAGAATCTTCCGAACGTCCTGCGCAGGCGCAGGATAAACCCATTTGTGTGAATTCACAGAGGTCCACTAGAAGAACCATGGTTACAGGTAGGTAACCTAACTTTTTCAAGCATCCTAAGAAACTTTTAAACATGGATCTTTGGTAGTGAGTTGAAATTCATCCTGAAATGTGTTTCCTCCTTTTTCTCCTTATTTTCACTACATATTATTTTCCCCCCATCTATTTCCTCTTCACTTAAATTGGGGTGGGGTGGGGAGAAAAAACAAACAAACCCAAACCCCATGGGTTTTAATGGCACAGAAGTGTAACCTTGGGCAGCCCAATCTGCTTTTCTTGAAAAAGGACTGACTTTCATTTCCTTCTGCAGCCAGGACATGATTTGGAAATTCTGTTCTTTGGAACCCCTGGCTAAATCTCCCAAGCCAGCCATTGCTGAAGTATGCCAAAGAGAACAGGAGTTCTTCCTGGCAGAGAAGGCTCGGGGGGGGGGGGGGCAGGGGCGGGGGCGGGAAGGAGGGGTTGGAGGAACAGAATTTATTTGTGCGATGGAATGTGTTCACATTATCCAGTTCTTCTCCATTAAGATGCTACACTTCAACTACTTCAAAAGTTTCTGTTCATGATTGCTAGACAATTGGGTTGCATTTCTAAAAACTGAACTAAGAGGATCCACCTTTCTTTCTTTCTTTCTTTCTTTCTTTTATAAATAGTAATAGAGTAAAAATGTGACGTTCACCTCTGCCAAGGGGCAGGCATCCAGCATAAGAATGAATTTCTCCATCCCGAGTGTGATTTTTGAGGACTCGTTAAGGGAAAATCTGTTATGCCAAGTCTCTAAAGGACTGTCAGTATCACCTTGCATGAACTATGCCTTCTCAAACAGTTATGCTTGAAATGATAGTCTGATAATCTGGATAAAAGTGTCATACACACTTTTTTTTAATCACTTTGCCTTGACTCTTAGAGACAGAGAAAAAGCGATGGAAGTCACTGTTTCATTTGTAATTTTTCTTTTTTTACTTGAGTAAGTACATTTCAAGACAAGCTAAAGCCTGAAAATTCAGAATCAGTTTTTCCTACAGTGGTGCCAGTTGTCATAAGTGTACTGCAAGCAGTGCAGTTTGTGTTTGCGCATATGTTTTACAGACCCTGTAGCTGGGATGGTTACAGTCCCCACCACTTAAAATTTTTGTTTTGTTAAACAGAACATGGGACCAGTTGCCACCAAGCACAGGAGTGCATCCTACTGGATTATTTTCCTGTGTGCCTGACTTTTGCGGTCGTAAGGAAGAGTTTGAAAATCTGACTGTAATTCCTGGTCTAGAGATTGGTAGACAGAGAGACTGTAATAGTAATGGATCTCCAGAAGTCTTACCATATTATTATGTAAGGTAATTAATAATGATGATGATGATGTGCAGTCAAGTCAATACAGTATTGATTCATGGTGACCTTTTTTCAGGGTTTTCTGGGTAGAGACTACTCAGAAGTGGTTTAGCATTCCCTTCTTTTTGAGGGCATCCTGGGACTGTGCAGCTTGTCCAAGGCCACACAGGCTGGCTCTTCTGGGATGCACAGTGGGAAACTGAACTCCCAACCTCTGGCTCCACAGCCAGATACCTAACTCACTGAGCTATCCAGCCAGTTAACTAGGTGGAATAATTTGTCCCAGGATGTTTTGATGGCTGGCTATTATCTTTTAATAATTTGGGATTATGCTTTCCCTCTCTACTTACAGTATACGTAGGGAAAAAGTTTGATTTTATCTTATTATTTCTGGTCTACTCAGATTGAGGTTGAGTGTGTCTAGATGCAAAGACTGGAAAATTGTATTTAAGAAGTGTGAATATAATGGCATGCTGGAGCCATCCATAACTGAGAAGTTGTACAGTGATGCTCTGGGACCCTGATTTCATCCTATCACTGATCAGTTATGGATGTGGAGCATGGCTTTGGCATGGCAGTTACATTCATTTGTCTAAAAATATAACACTTCATATTCTGCCGAACACCATAGGAGTGCCAGTGTCTAGAGCCAGGTAAGCCCATTAGAGTTGAACTGGGGTGTTTCAGTATAGGACGTGTGCTATCACAGGGCTCTATGCTGTTGGTTCCATCAGATCTGCACCTGATCCTGATGGCATATCTTTGTCCTGTTTTGCTATCTGTTTAGGCAAGAGAAGAGAAAAATGCAACAAAACTACATTTTTTCCCTGGCCATCACACCAGTCCTGTTATACCTAATTTCAGTCTGTATATCTCACCGGAAGAATCCAAAAGATCATAAGGTTCATTTCTCATGGTATCAGCTTTGCTACAGTGACCTACCTGAAGGTTGGTAGAACTCTTGAAGTGGTCTACAAGGATTGGCAGGGGGTTAGGAGTTTGTTCATACTTGATAGGTTGTTTGACTTGACAGGTTGTGGACTATGCAGATCAGGTCCAGAAGGTACCTAAGAATATAAGAAGAGTCATAGTTGATCTGGCTGAATTTGGTGTTGTCTGCAAACCTGCTGTGACAAACTTGGCCTCCTCATTGCTCATTCCCCATTTCAAATCAACAATGAACAAATTTTAAAAATGCACCCCTCATAGAGATCCTTGGGGAGACCATTGCTTGCACATTCCATTGTGCGGACTGTCCAGTTATTTCTACTTTCTGTTGATAAAATGACCTCAGCTCTTATCCCTTGACTGCCAAATTTGCTTAGAAGATTTTGGTGGAAGATTGTCCAAGTGAATGAAGACTACAGGATTTCCTCTGTCCACATGGTTGTTAACATTCTCAGAAAACTCTAGGAAGTTAATGAGACAGGGCTTAATCTTTGCCATGCTGATTTCTCTTCAGTAGGGCTTTTTCTGTAAACCCAATAATTTCATCTTTTAATAGTGGTTTCCACTCATTTATCTGGAACAGAAAAACCAGCCTGTAGTTTCCTGGTTCCCCTTTCACAAATTGATGTTGACACTGGTCGTCTTCCAGTCCTCTGGCAAGGAAGCTGGTCTTAGACATATTCTATATGTTCATTTTGCAAGCATGATCTATATTCACAAGAAGCAATATACCATAGCAGTAACTATACAGATTCCATGACCTGATATGTGACAACCATCTGTCACATACACTTTGATTTGAATTCCTGCATTGAATTCCCATAACTGGAAGTTGTTCAACTAGCTCTGAACATAGGCCATTGGTTGGGGCTACAGGAAGTTTTAGTCCAACAAAATCTGAGGACTCACATTTGGGCTTCCAAATGTTGTAAACTACACATCCCCCTTTATCAGGGAACAGCCTTTGTTTGAGACTGCAGCCTTTGCCTATAAGTATGTAGCCAGTGTGGTATAGTGGCCAGCAGATTGGACTAGAACATGGGAGGCCTGGGTTCAAATCCCCACTCAACTATGAAAGCTCACTAGGAAGTTGCAGTGGTAAACTACTCCTTGAACTGTTCACATACCTTGAAAATCATATTAGAACCTCTATTATCTTGGAAGTGACTTGGTAGCTCATGACACCAGCAACAGGAGTACATTTAAATGAGAAAAAACTGCACTGAAAT
This sequence comes from Intellagama lesueurii, assembly GCA_037013535.1. Classification (NCBI taxonomy): domain Eukaryota; kingdom Metazoa; phylum Chordata; class Lepidosauria; order Squamata; family Agamidae; genus Intellagama; species Intellagama lesueurii. The sequence continues at coordinate 319,973,292 of JBAJHW010000001.1, read as the reverse complement.
GTTTGGGACCGCTCAGTGTCAAAACAAACCTGTAGGTAAGTGCAGCTTGCTCTTACACGCAGAGATCCACAGAAGGAGTGTAGTGCATTTAGAAGTAGGGCACCCCATATCCTTTTTTTTCCCCATCACAGCCACCTTAGTATTGCTCCTATTTTGTGGCTAAAACTGAGATAAGGGAGCTCAATCCATTGTCGCCTGGAATAATGAACAAACAAACAAATTCTGAATGCCAGTCTTTACTTGATGGTGTACTCTCTGGAGGTGGTTTCTATAGATGGACATGAACTGCTGCACATCGGATTCGCAGTTTGGCACCCCACTCCCTGCGATAGGCACCCACTTCGGGGCAGTACCCTGGCTTCCCTGCCCCATCCAGGCACTGCCTCTGAGTGGGCAGCTGTCAGAGGGGGTGGGGTGCCAAGCCCACATTGGCTGTGTGGCCATTGGCCAAGCTGGCATGAACTGCTGAACCTGCGGTTCGTGCCCATCTCTGTTTCTACAATTTTGTCAATTCTATCTTGTGCTGCTCAGTCCGCCCTGATATTATGCTGACCTAACAGTGTTGAAGCTGAATTTATTACATTAGTCATGATATCAGCAATACTTAATCAGTTTAGATTTGTTCACTTTAATTTAATAACATAATTATAAGTTGGGCTCTCAAATTGAGAACATATTTCTAATTAATAATTTTTAAAATGATTTATTGGTAAATATCCATGTTTCTTGGTACATTAGCCTTTTTACTTATATACCTTTCACTCTTCAACATTGTAATATTGCATTCTCTTTGTAGCAGCGGGACCCTATGAATATCTACTTTGACATAAGACCCACCATGTTTAGTGGGACATAATCCAGTGATGGATCTTAATAGAGATGGGGACGAATATAAAAATGGATCGGCTTTTTCAACGAAAATAGCCGATTCATTAAATATTCATCCCTTCATATTTGGGGGTTCCAGAGACCCCCACGAATACGAAGGGATGAATATTTACCCATTTTTATTCGTCCTTCGTATTACAAAAAACCCAAAAAAAACCCACCATTCTACCTACCGGCCGCTGATCAGCTGATCGGCGGCAGATAGGCAGCCACACACCCCCACAGCCACCCAACCCCGCAGCCTACCCCCACCCCCTTTCTTTCCCTACCTTAGCCCTCCCCTGCCCCCACCCACACCCCCTTACCTTAATGGCTGCTGCCGAGGTCTCCTTCTGGCCTCCCAGCTACGGCATGTAAAAAGGAGACTGTCTGCCCTTTGCAAAGATGGGGGCTGCGGCTTCATTTAGGGTAAGGAAGCTGCAGCTGCCATCTTTGCAAAGGGCAGCCTGGATTCCCTTAGCCTGCCTTAAGGGAATCCTTTGCAAAGATGGCAGCTGCAGCTTCCCTACTCTAAATGAAGCCGCAGCCGCCATCTTTGCAAAGGGCAGACACTCTCCCTTTTTACATGCCGTAGCTGGGAGGCCAGAAGGAGACCTTGGCAGCAGCGATTAAGGTAAGGGGGTGTCGGTGGGGGGTGGGGTGGGGGCTAAGGTAGGGAGAGGAAGGGGTTGGGTAGGCTGTTGGGGTGGCTGGCTGTATGTGGGGTGGCTGCCTATCGGCCGCCGATCAAATAATCAGCGGCCGGTAGGCACAATGGTGTTTTTTGTTTTTGTTTTAAATAGGAAGGGGGTGTCGGTGGGGGAGGGCTAAGGTAGGGAAAGGAAGGGGGTGGGGGTAGGCTGTGGGGTGTGTGGCTGTGTTTTTTTGGGTTTTTTGTAATAGGAAGGGGGGTGGTGTGTGTTGTTTTTTTTAATAACCCCCCCACGAATCGACGAATAACTTCGTTATTCATCGCTTCATGGGGGCAACTTCGTGCTTTGTGAGTCGTCAGCTTTTGACGACTCACGAAGTGGGACGACTCGCCAAAATGGTGAGTTGTCCCCATCTCCAGTGCTTAAATCTGCCAGGTGATCAGCAATAGAGGGAAGCCAAGGGGTACATAAAATTAAACAGCAAGCTGCATGTAACCTGTGGACATCAGCTTGCTCTCCTCAATAAACTAGAGGTATAACTAACACTGTATCTGGGATAGCATGTGTATTACTGAGAAAATATGAATATTTTCTAGCAAATATACAAAACGCAGATGTGACTTTGTGTGTTTCTTCAAGACCATTATTGAGTGGGAAGTGTGTACAGTTCCCTTATCTTGGATAGATGATGTGTACTTTCTCCATTAAGCATGGCGAGTGCTCACAGTGATGGATAGTTGTGCACATTAGCTGTTCAATTCACTTTGTTGCTTATGGTTATGTATAGAGATGGGCATGAATGGGAAAAATGATGATTCATTTTGATTCGTGATTCATCAAGATCAACGAATCATAAATAACAAATTTATTTTTACCTTTAAAATACCCCCCAGCACCTAGAGACACTAAATCTCAGAGAAGCTTCCCTGTTTCTCCTGTACAAGGCTTGCAGGTTTTGTAAAGTTTGAGTTTCGAACATTTGAGTTATACACCCACAAAGAGGAAAGTTCCTCTAGGCACCTAGAGACACGAAAACGATAGAGCAGCTTTCCTTGACTCTCCTCTAGAATCCCTCCAAGTTTGGTGTGGATTGGGTTTCAGACATCCAAGGTATACACCCACAAAGTGGGTGTCCCCCCCCCCCCAGGGAAAGTGCTCTTTAGTAGCTGGCTTGGGAAGACCCAATCTGTAAAGGAGAGAAATGGGAAGCTTCTCTGCGATTTTGGTGTCTCTAGGTGCTTGGGGGTGTGGGGGTACATTTTATAGCTCAAAGAATCAATGAAACAAAAATCACTAAAAATCGTTGATTCGTATTTGTTGCAGGCATTGAATGGACAAATATTAACCCACGAATTAGCAATTTTTGATTAATTTTGTAATTCATTTTTAAATTCGTGCCCATTTCTAGCTATGTATAATCTCCAGGTTCAGATGCCATGCACCATTTGACACCAGTTGCTGGAGAACAACAGAATAAGGATGGCATTGGTGTTTGGCAAATCAAGCAATAGGGAGTGGTGTTTATATTGGAGAAAAGGAGAAAAGGTCCTCAGTCTTTGGCCTACTGGATGCTTTGAACTACAAGCCTCAGAATCCTTGAGCATTGGCCATGCTGGCTGAGGCTTCTGAGAGCTGAAGTTCGAACACCTTCATACCTGATAGTGCTCCACTTTGAAGTACACCTCTAGTGTAAAAACATTCTGAATGCCTCTACATATAAGAACATGTGCTAAACATAAGAGTGTACTATTCTGGTTCTTCTCTTTGTTGTTCTGTACAGTCTGGAGACCATTCTTTTGAACTCCAATTTTTCCCTGTCATTGTTCCAGATACATCTCTCCCTTGCACCTGACTCCTTTTAGCATATTTTAGTTACTTAGCTGCTTCATGACTGCATGACTGTAAGTTAGGAACAGGTGTCTTAGTGAGTTAGTGGACTAGACAGAGACTAATAAAATGATACTCTTCTCAGACAAAGCAGCCGTTCTACTAAGTGTACTTTCTGGGTGGTCTGGAGTTGGTCTGTCCTTGGGGGCAGAGGGGTTCGATCTGTTCTGAACAGAAATGCTGAAGGGCTGTGAAATCTGGTGTCACACTGGATCCCTACGTGGCATTATTGATACTCAGTGCTGTGAAATCAGTCTAGACAATTTCTAGAGAGGTAATTGTACAAAAACAACAAAAACAAAGGCTGAAATCCAGTAGTAAATTTTAACTATACCAGGTCCATCAAATCAGTGAGGATTTGGTGAGTCCACTCTCCTGTAAGTATGGAAAGTGAATATATTTGAGTTCCCCTAGGCAACGACAGCATCCTATCAGCTGATCCTACCAGCATCACTGGATTGTTTCAGAGAAGGAGAAGATGAAGAAGTAGTTGCTCCATTGATTCAGTGGGCCTACTCTAGCTGCACATTACTAATGGATTCCAGCCGTAGTGTCTCACTTAAAAACTGGCATGATATTTCATTGTCTACTTTCCGCTTCATTAGATGCGTGTGTTTAGGCTGGTGTGCCCATAGGAAGTCTTTCTAATCTAGACAGAGGTGACCTGGCCAACAATGACCCTAATAGTATCTGAGGTGTGTTACTGCAATGCGTTGTTCATGTTAATGTTGTTTGTTGTTTAGTCGTTAAGTCATGTCCGACTCTTCGTGACCCCATGGACCAGAGCACGCCAGGCCCTCCTGTCTTCCACTGCCTCTCGGAGTTTGGTCAAATTCATCTTGGTAGCTTCGATGACACTGTCCAACCATCTCGTCCTCTGTCGTCCCCTTCTCCTCTTGACCTCTCACTTTCCCAACATCAGGGTCTTTTCCAGGGAGTCTTCTCTTCTCATGAGATGGCCAAAGTCTTGGAGCCTCAGCTTCAGGATCTGTCCTTCCAGTGAGCACTCAGGGTTGATTTCCTTTAGAATGGATAGGTTTGTTCTCTTTGCAGTCCAGGGGACTCTCAAGAGTCTCCTCCAGCACCACAATTCAAAAGCATCAATTCTTCGGCGGTCAGCCTTCTTTATGGTCCAGCTCTCACTTCCATACATCGCTACTGGAAAAACCATAGCTTGGACTATGCGGACCTTTGTCGGCAAGGTGATGTCTCTGCTTTTTAAGATGCTGTCTAGGTTTGTCATCGCTTTCCTCCCAAGAAGCAGGCTTCTTTTAATTTCGTGGCTGCTGTCACCATCTTCAGTGATCATGGAGCCCAAGAAAGTAAAATCTGTCACCGCCTCCATATCTTCCCCTTCTATTTGCCAGGAGGTGATGGAACCAGTGGCCATGATCTTAGTTTTTTTTATGTTGAGCTTCAGACCATTTTTGGCGCTCTCCTCTTTCACCCTCATTAAGAGGTTCTTTAATTCCTCCTCACTTTCTGCCATCAGAGTGGTATCATCTGCATATCTGAGGTTTTTGATATTTCTTCTGGCAATCTTAATTCCGGTTTGGGATTGTTGTTTAAGACCTCTCAAAAACTAGGGTTTGGCTGCTGACTGACATGGATTTTGGAGACCCTGTTTCTTAAGCCTTGAATGTGCTTTGTGGACTTTCTGGGCATTCCTGAGTGTAGTAATGACATTACTTTATAGGTTTTCTTCCTGACCACCTGTTCTCATATACAAAGTAACTTTGGAAAAATAATTTTCAAGACTACACCTCCCAGAACCCCCCTGCCAGCATGGCTATTAATTCACCTGCCTGTCAAGGTCAGAGGAATTCCAGAGCCTGGGAAAATTACTTTTTGATACTACAACCTCCAACATCCACCTGCCAGAATTCCCCTGCACATCAAGGTCCAATCAATTCAATGTGCATTTTGTGAAAGCCACCCAGATGCGTCCTGGAGCCTGCTGGGCTGTGGTACCCTCTTTTCCTTCCCTGAGCTAGAGCCAGTGTCTTCTGTAAGGAGAAATAAAATATAGGAATGGGGAAATCCCTCCTGTTTGTTTCAGTATCTGGTGAACTGCAGGTTAACTCACACAAGCCAAAATAAGGGTGCTTCCCAGAACCTGAAAACAACAAGCAGGGACTCAAGATCTGTGTGTGCTATTTGTGACTGTAAAAAGAATTGCCATACTGCTCTCTGCGGGGTTGCCCTGCAATCTGGGAATTGCTGCAGAGCTGCCAAATGCAGGAGAAACGGGGGGGGGGGGGGGGAAGAACACAAGAACACAAGAAAATCCATTTACATTTGTTTATCCGACACTGGGTATTTTTTTTTTTTTTAGCACACTTGATCAGAAGCTACAGTCAGACAACTTCAGAATGCTGTTCAGTCCCACAGTGTGAGAAGAAAAACTCTACCTCTGTTTCATACAGGCTTGGCCTGTGATTTATTTATTTTTTAATTGTTTTCATTATTTTTTATGGAAATGTTCTGACATTCTGTCCCCATTAAGAGTGAAGAAAACCCTCTCTTTTTTTTGGCACACCAGCGCTTTCTTTAGGATGGAATTTCCATTTTCGAAGCACAGCTTGTGTTTGTGTGTGTGTGTGTGTGTGTGTGTGCGTGTGCGCTAGGGATGCATCTACCCTGATAGAAGCAATAAATGCTGCTGTTTGGATAGTTGCATGCTGAATGAATTCAGCAGCTGTTTAAGTTTCCAGCAGCTGACCCAGTAGTCTCACAGAATATCATCTTGACCTCGAGCTAACCAAGCTCCCTGGAGCCTGGGCCTGAAATATTAACTTTTCATCCATTTGAGGGAAAGCAGGTGAGGGTTGGGGGAGGGAAGCATTCCCTGCTTGCGAATTTATTCCTTTGGCCTTACTGGGGATCTGCTGGGGTTGGCCTCCCACCCACCTTCACTTGTTGTATAATGTTTTCTTTTTCTGTCTCTACTGCTGTGGTCACCATCTTTCCCTACAAAGGACACATAGTTCGTCTCGTCAAACCAGCAGTGTTCTGTTCATAATTCTTTTAGCGCTGAGCAACGTACGGAAAGGAGGCATTTGGGTGGCTTTGACAAAATGCACATTGAATTGATTGGTTTGAAAGGGCTAAAAGCGACTCAAGATGGCTATGGAGATTTATAGATAAACCATGAAAAGAGCTCATTTAGGAGTCATATTTATTTATTTATTCTTTACCCAGTGGCCTTCAGCAGTTTTCAGAACGTAGGCTTCTTAAAATCTGTATAATCAGCAAGTTATCACTGAAGGATACAACTTCTGTTGGAATATATGTCTGTTTGTCTATATTCATATCAGTCACGTAGAGATAAAACTGGAAGAACTGTTCTCTCCTTCCCTTTTTAAAAAATTCAGTGGCGTGATTCAGGCAGAACTCTGAGGCAGGAGTGAGCCTAGTACAGGACTCCAGATATTGTTGGATGTAGCTCCCAGCATTTCTCACCATAGGGTACATGGGTTGTGGCTGGCAGGAGCTCTAATGAGAGTTGAGCCCTGGCCTGCTTGCAGCACCCACTATTGCACTGCAAGAAGTGGACCAGAATGATCTGCTTTCATTTCTAACCAAGTGCATGTTTTTATCACATCAGATCCAGGAACTGTGATTCGTTTCAATGATGGCTTATTCAAACAAACCAGAATTGTAGAAGAATGATTTGGAGCTCATTTTGTCCCAACAAACCATAGTTAAAGGAACTGTAGTTTGTCCTGATTCCAATAAGATGGTAAACGGCTGGCAATTGGAAATGGTCATGCTGAAAAGAAAGGGGGTGAGTGTATGATTCCGAAGTTGTGACTTTTATATTCGACATGAAACCAGTATCTTTTTACAAGTAAAGCGGGAGACCGGGGGGGGGGGGGGGGAGAATCTGAGTCCCAACTTTAAAGGCTGTGCTGAGAAAACATGAATTTGGCACTTAGTATAAATTCTGCTGTTAGCCCATGCAACGTGGAACATGTGGCTGTCCAGATGAGGTGGACTGCAGCTTCTAGCAGCTCTGACCATGGGCCATGCTAGCTGGGGCTTTGAAAAGTTGGAGTCCAACAATCTGTCAAGGGCCACAGGCTCCTATGGCTGACATGCCTAGGCAGCTGCATTGGACCCATATAATGTAGGAAGACATTTCAAGCCAGAGGTGGGACTCTTTGATTCAGAGGCAGGAGGGAATTATTGGTTAGTGCTGGATACATGGATAGTCACCCCAGCCTAGAAAGGTCCCTCCCAGCTACTAAGGGCAGCATATGAGGTTGCAATAACTCCATCATATTCAGTAGGAAGAAATCTTTGGAAGCTTTCGAGCATGCATTCAAAATCAGTCTTCCATCTTTACGTTTTGTTTGTTTGCTTGCTATTGTAGTATGCTGTTCTCCCTACCCACCCATTCCTCAAATCAAATCCTGGCTGAAATTTTGTTGTATAAGTTATGCTACACAAGCCAGTGACATCAACAGCCAGGGGGATTTTTCAAAAATAAAACATTCTCTTGGAAGGTCCTGAAGATCCCCAGGAATCCCTTTCATTGTCTGTAAGACACTGGGGGCTACAGCATGCAGGGGATTTTTAACTACCAAAAATTGCCACTGCCAGTAAAGTTATCCCAGAAACAATGATTTTCAATAATTAAACACTTTGCTCTGTCTTGCAGCCCCCAACCATCTCCCTTCAACAAAACAGATTCCACGGGAGCCTTAGGACCTTTGGGAAGAGGAGAAATTGAAAATTCTTTATTTCTGAAAAATTGTGGCAGCTGGTGACCTCATCGGCCTTATACTGTTTAACTTAACAGAACAGGATTTTCAGCCACTGGGTCTTCCCCTTGCCATTGGCAAGCAGAAGAGAAGTTGTAACAAGGGATATAATACCCACCAGATGATAAGTCAGAATGAAATTGGCCACAATTTTAATAGTTACAGCTGCCATAGCTTTGGCAAATATAAGGCATGGATCCAAGCATTGGCTAACCTACATACCAATTCCTGGGGGGAAAACAATGGGTGACAGGTCATGAGAATCCACTTAGATGCAAGCCACGGTGTGGCCCTGCCCATCATCTGCCAATGAAGTTAGCACCACAAGCTCCCTGTGCCCTTCACCACCAAGACCCATAAAGAGATCTCCAGCCCTGGACACATAGGCCCTTTCCCCCCGCAAAACTGCCACAATATTCACACAACCCAACAACGTTGTGACAAAAAGGAAAAGCAAAGACTGTGAGTGGAATAAGAACCCAGAAGGAAATCAGCACCGCTTAGTGCCACGGACCCTATATCCTAATGGACACCTCAGCTGAGAGAAGAAGGGGTGGGATGTCATGGCAGGGAGATGTATCGTTCCCCATTCAAGTGTATTAGAGAGAAAATCTCTCTCTTTAGGTCTGCCTTGGAGGATCTACCCTGGGTTGTCTCCTCATTGACTGGGGATGGTGTCAGAGAAGCCAGCACTTTTTATGGAGACTCCTGGGAAGGCCCCAACATGAATCCCCCACTCCTGTCACCTAGTGGTTCCCAACCTTGGGTCCCCAGATATTCTTGGGCTACAACTCCCAGAAATCCTGGCACATCTGGGGACCCAAGGTTGGGAACCTCTGACCTAGAGTCACTGGCTGCAACCCAGGCTTGGGGTAAATCTCAGACCTCCTCTTCTGCTTTTCCATGTCATGGAGAGATGTGCCATGAATCTCAGCACAGCAGGTCTCCCCTCTGGTTCTTCAGGCATTCTAGTTGTTCTCTGTCCTTCTGGATGCCAGTGTTGCAAATTAATTCACTCCAGATGTCACTGAATTAGCCAGCATTCTTACAGGTCCAGTACCTAAAACAAATACACAGGCCTCTGTTTGATACCTGGAAAAAAATGTTAAAGCCTCAAGACTTCTGAAACACACTTCATTGTAAATATTCATGATTCATAACATGAATTTAATGATAACATTACATGGATTCTTCAGAGCCCTGAAATCTGGGACTTAAAAGTCAGTCTAGCTCAGTTTTCTCACCTCTGGTACAATTCCATGCTTCACGGCCTAGCTGACAGAAAAGCACTCCATTTTCACGCACACCCTGTATATCCTTCAGCAGTTTAAATGCCATAAACTATTCTTCAGAGCCTTCAGCGTCTTATGCAACGTGTAACCACTAAGCCACATGACAAAATTAAACTGTATTTCTCAAATACTCTTCAATATTTGAGAAATGTGCACTCTTCAGTGTGCATTTTTATTTTAATTAAAGTACAAGGGGGGGGGGACTCCCCCAAACAGTAATAAGCAAATTGTGCTTTGTGAATGGATACACTGCTGGCATAGCATTCTACAAGAATGACTGAAGTCTCATATAATCAGGGACAGTTGATTTTAGAGCTCATGTTTGGCCAGACTAACAAGTGTTGAGTTTAGTGAGGGAGTGGTTGAAAAGCAGAACAAAGCAGTGGACATCCTATCCTAGAGTCCTAAGAACACATTTCAAGGGGCATAGGACAGTACCACCTCCTCTGAGATCTGTGATAAATCTGTGAGCTCAAGGGGGGCAAGATCTAGTGCTGAACACACATTTTGGCTACTCCCAGTCACAGTGGAGGTCTTTCTGGGTGCTCTTCCCCTATTTGGAAAGTGGGAGAGAAGACTATAGATCAGAGGTCACACAAGGTGTGGTCTGTAGGATCCATGTAGGCCTTCTGAAGTCCCCTGCTGACATTTCTGGGGTGTGTTTTTTTTGTTGTTGTTTTTTAAGGGGGCATTAAAATAGATCAAGGAACCAAGTTAAAAGACCACCCCTAAGTCCCCAGAATTGTAATTAGATATGTTCCATTTTGATTGGTTACATTTCCCCAACTTTTAAAATTATTTCTGAACCTCATTCAGGAGCTGAAATGTAGGAATTTTGTTTTGAAACATGCTGAAGTTGCCCACCCTGGCAGAAGCTCTGCATATAGATCCCCCTTTCCACTTTGTCATGTTGTTATTTCCATGAGATGTGGCATTCCGGTGGTCCTCCTGCAGATGTGACTGGACATTTTTCTAATATCATTCTGGTATGTTTTCTGGATGGATAGTAAGTCAAATAATAAGCTTGGAACTACAGAGCTGGAAGGGACTCTATGGATCACTGAGTCCAGCCCCTGTCAAGGAGGCACAGTGGAGAAATGAACTCCCAGTCACTGTCTCTCCAGCCAGATACCTAAACCACTGAGCTGTCCAGCAGTTCTTTGATCTATCCAGCAGTTAATTTGTCCAGCACTAGTCAGACTGATAGAACAGAAGGTGGCAGTGCTGTTGACCTGATCTCTTTTAGTTTCTGCAATGAAAATATTAATAATGGAACCAATAACCCAGTTAATCCTGACTGACTGTTAAATGGGGAAGATACCAGTGAAGCAAATATGAGCAACTATTGTTTAGTCAAAATATTTGTGCATGCGCTTTTAAATCGGATCTCAGTCACTTGTGTGTAGAGCAGATGTGTTAATCTGTCGCCATAAAATAAACAGAGAATTCTCTAGCACCTTAGGATTTTTTATAGCATGAACTTCCATGGACACAAGAAAGGCACTGTGTGTTCACAAATGTACGTGGTACAGTATATACATCTGTTAGTCTTAACATTGCCACATGGTTCTTCAGTCCTCGGTTGATGTTGCATAGCTTAGACTGAAAGTACCAGCTGAGTGTACTGTGGTCCACCCACCCACCTGCAATAGGAGGTAAGTCAGCTGCCTCTCAGCCAGCCCTTGTGGGCCCTTCTGATAGTCCCAGCTTGATAAAGCTTTTGTTCCTTGCCCTGGAGGGAATCAAAGCCTGATACGCAAACTTGGTACAGTTTGTTGGTTGCGAATCTGATGACTTCAGGAAGTATGCTCATGTCAGTCATCCAACCTGTGGCTGCAGAGGGACATGGGGTGAATGGGAATCCAGGCCCCAATGTGATTCAGGTTCACTTTGTTTCCACTTCTGTGAATATTTGCAAGGAATCCCTAAACAAAAGCAGACAACAAAAGCTCTGGCATTCCATCACTTAAGGCTGTATATGAACTTAATTTGGAAGCATCCCTTTGTCTTTCATTTACCTTGATTTTATCTATGTGACAGAATGTAAATAGCTTCAGGGTGTATCAAATGCTTAATCTCTTTTCAATATGCCTACAGGTTTATCCCAGCCAGGGCGTCTCTCCAAGTTTACAGTATTTTAAATAGGTCAGTTTTAGGACTCACAAGACTGTCTGGGTCACAGAGTAATAATGTGAAAGCCAAATAGGTCAGGACAAAAATATACTGCTTTTGTGCCTCTCTGGCCAGGTTTGCACTGGTAAATTTAGAAGGTTGTCATTTGTTGTGGTTATTTACATGGGGCCCAGGCCCCTTTCCTCTTTCAAAAATCTAATCTCTTTTCTAACTGTTATAATATGTAAGTGGTATAAGCAAACTTTCAACAACTGCCTCAACTGAAAGCATACACAAATTGTTGCCAAAACAAAATATCACATGCAAAACATGCAGAAAAAAATACCGTAGGCCATGGTGAGACTTCTAAATAGTACCAAATAAAGGACATTAGAAGAACGCTTTCTGTAATATTTTTTTCTCCTGCATTTTAATTTGATCTGTCAGTGTGTTCCTGCAAACCACAGTCTCTGGCAAAGTGGATGTAACTATATGTTAATGTAATGGATCATTAGAAGCAGAATTCCTTAAGTGCTGAAAGATATCTAATTGTCAGAAGATGAGTTTTCCACCTCTCTCTTGCTTGCTTTGTTTTGTGATTGGTCATCAGGAGGTAAACACAGGCATCATTTGTAACTATGATTTCAAAGGCATGAAGCTGTTCCTGAGCATCTCTCTGGAACACTAGTGTGCTTGTAGCTACTTATGATGATCTGGTTGTAATGTACAGTTTGACCCTAAGCTGTGGTGGTTATCCTAAAACAAAACTGTACGTGTTATACCAGGGATGAAGAAATTGTGGCCCTTCAGATGCAAGTAAACAGAAGCCAGAACGGCTAATGCAGTTGCCACAGGGACGAGGGCATCGATTTATTCTCCATTGCGCCTGAGGGTAGGACAAGAACCAATAAGTGGAAACTCATCGGAGGGAGATCCAACCTAGAAATAAGGAGGAATTTTCTGATGGTGAGAAGAACCATTAAGCAGTGGAACAGCTTGCCTCCCGATGCTGTGGGTGCCCCATCGCTGGAGGTTTTCAAGAAAAGATTGGACAGCCATCTGTCTGGGATGGTATGAGGTCCAGGATGGTATGAGGTCTCCTGCCTTGAGCAGGGGGTTGGACTAGAAGACCTCCAAGGTCCCTTCCAACCCTACGATGATTCTATGATTCTTTGCAGGTCAAGAAAGCATTCAGTTACTGCAAGCAAGCATGTGCTAAAGCTAACTTTCCTAAGTCTTTAAGGGCAGCACTTTGCAGGCTACTTCACCTATGCTTCACCTGCTTCACCTATTTGACAGAGTCTACAAGGAGGTCTGGATGCAGAGGGAAATCCTTCAAAAGGGACCACATGAGCAAGCCAGAGCATGAGCTATCAAGGGGCCTCCCTATCCACTAATCCTAAATCGAAGGTGTGATTGGGAATGTCTCTCTTCTCAGCTTGGAAACTTCCTTCCTTCCTTCCTTCCTTCCTTCCTTCCTTCCTTCCTTCCTTCCTTCCTTCCTTGATATCGTTATATAGCAAATAATTGTCAGAACAGCTTATAATACCTTACAATACCACTACAAAGGTAAAATGTTCCATGTGTATCGTGCTAAATTAAGACAACTCCAAAGTAAGATCCAAACCCAGATTTTTTTTTTTAAAAAAAAAACTTTCAGCTGAAAGTAAATTGGGCCTAAGAAAAAAGATTATTTTAAAAATCAGGAAAACAAAAGTCCTCAAAAGGGACAGGAGAGTAAGTGGTGGGTAGGTTTCTGTGGAGTGGACATTCCACAATTGGGGCGCTAGAGTAATCCCCCAAAGGGCCTTTTACTCATAGCAAACTGCTGTAGCTTACATGGAAGATGAATGAGTTTTCCTATAGGTGCAGGAAAAAGGAATCGTTCGTGTTTCTCTGTCAAGGGGATTTAAACAAAATAAAATATCATGTCCTAGGTGAGAATGGAAACAGTTTGGCCTAAATCTAATTGCTAGCCCCAGTTTAGACCCATGGAATCAATTGCCACATATCCAATCAACACATTTGTAGATCCCATTGATTTCATTATTTGGGGCTAGCAGTTGAATTGGACTTTTGGCCTTGGAAGACTTCATGAATGGCTGTGGAAAGGCCCTTTCTCGTTTTCTCTGGGGAAAGGACTTCTTTTTCGGCAGGAAATGCAAGGCCTGCGTTTGCAGCCAAAGGCTCAGTATCTTGATCTGAATTGTGTGCAGCTGGTTGAATACAGTTTGGCACCAGGCAACCATGTCTGTGCAGTTAGATGCCAAGAAGTGGCTCTGCCTGGGATGCCGCACATTCCAAACCTGTTTCCTTGCAGATGTAATATTTACCAGGTTGCACTTCAGCGGGGAATGTCAAGAAGAGAGAAGGGGAGGCAGTGGGGGAGATGAGATGGGGCAAGAAGAATAGAAAGATGTTGGATTTGTTTAGAGAAGTGGCTGCTGCTTTTGTTGAACTGGCATGGCCTTCGTTTCTGTGGTTATACAACTATAGTTCCTTCATTAACAATCCCTGGTTGCTAATCCCTTGGGAGCATTGGCATAGGAAGGGTGCACTTCATTCAACCCAGTTGGGTGAAACAAGAAATGCAGGCAGCAGTTTCTTAAATCGGGCTGGGCAGATTTCAAGCTTGCAAGATCGATTTTTGACCCCTTGAAAATCTTGAGATCCACCTAGTGGGTCCTTGTGTGAAAGATAAGCACTCGAGCAAGGAATTGGGACTCCAAGGAGTGAATATGAGAATTCAGCAGTGTTCTGTCCTTTCACACAATAATGCTCACCTGGTTACCCAAGACTTCTCCATTTCAGGAAAACAATGTAAGGGCATGGGGGTGTGCTATTTGTTGCTGCTACAATTAACTGAGAGTCATAAATTTGTATTGGCTTGTTGCAAATCACCTGGATCTCTACTAGTAAATCCAAATTGACTTTCTGCCACCTTTGCCCTAAATAGAAAAAAGATAACATGATGAGTTGGCTCTCCATGCTTGCATCGCTGTTTCCAGATGGAGACTTTGCTTTCCACCTGTAGTCTTTGGCTCCTACCTATTTCCTGTGTGGTCTGGTGGAGATACAAGGCCACATGTTACGGAATTAGGATAACCCCATTTTGGGGCTGCAGGGGAGAAATGTGTTTGCGTCCCTCTGTTTTTCACTTATTTTTAATTGTAAAGAACCCCTAAATGAAAGCAAATATTGTTCTATATTTTGTTGCTGGTTGGATGCATGTTTTATTGTGTTGGGGATTTTTACATGAAAGGGCTTCTTCACTGCATGATACTAACGAATCAGGAATCGCACAGAGAACATGATGATATCATAGATCACATGCATGGCTCGTGCAGAGAGCTATCACAGACAGGTTGAGTACTGAGATGGACAACCCTGTTCCATTCCATCCAATGTAGTCAGTTCCTTGCAATTGGATTGGAAGGTAGGGAGTGGATGAGACTCAGCATGGTCACTAGTAGATCCCATTGATTCTCCACGCACACACGCACACACACACACACACACACACACAGACACCAAAGCTAAAAACAACCGAGCACTATCATCTAGGACCTGGAATTTTCTGTATCTGTCTTGGTTGCTGTCATACATAAACAAAGTTGGATTGGTCCTTGTAATTATGGTTGCCCTCACTCCTCAGGGGGTGGAGGGGGAAGGCAGGAAAAAGACTGGATTGTGAGTCATTTGTATATTTTCATTTATTAAATGGTGTACCTTTTCTCATAAGCAAGGGATTTAAAGGTTAAAGGAAAAACAGAGCAAAAATAGAGCATCAACACTCAGGGAGGTTGTTTTTTAGGGGGGTTCTTGGAATTATAGTTTTTTTTTTAAAAAACAACCTCTAAGCTCTGGAATACATTAATAATAATTGTGTGCTGTCAAGTCAATTCTGATTTACGATGACCCTTTTCAGGGTTTTCTAGGTACATGGTATTCAGAAGTGGATTATTATTCCCTTCTTCTCAGGGCATCCTGGGACTGTACAACTTGCCCATGGCCATACAGGCTGGCTCTTCTGGGATGCACAGGGAGGAACTGATCTCCCAAACTTTGGCTCCATAACCAGATACCTTAACCACTTAGCTATCCAGCCAGCGCCTGGAATAAATTAACCAGGCCAAAATAAATGATTAAAAATAAAATAAATAAAACTTCCTGTTAAGCTGGTAGATGTCCAGGTATTAACCTTGCATGTAATACATATTTATTTTTAGACTATATCTAACCACAGTGCTCCCAAAGGATGGAAATGGGGACAGTAGCACTTTTGTTATGAATGGAACCCTTGCATTCCAAAGCGGGTGCAGGAAATGAGTTGGGCATTCAGCTGATTCTTAAAACACAGAACTTTCAGGAAAATGTGGATTGTTTCACAAAGTCATCTATATATTTTGTGTCCCAATAGATGACCATTTCAAACAGTGCCTAGTAAGCCATAGTATTAGATGTTGGTCCTAATTCAGCTGGACTCCATTTGACTTGAACAGTGCTGTGAATCCAAAGTCAATGTGTTATAAACAACTGTTGAAAATGTTTAATTCATCTGCTTCGTAATTAGAACCACCACACTGGAAGTGGTTTCTGTAAGCAGCTTTCACTAGTGACAGGCTGATTAATGTCAGGAATGTTGCATTCCGTTTGACTGTCTTAGTGTTCTGGAAAGAAGATCAGCAGTGTCTCTTCTCTGTTGCCCATTGATGCCATCATTGCCTGGGATATATATATATATTAAGAACTGTGTTTTTCCTTGGATAAGAAAGGGGATTGGCTTTTTCAAAATGACCCTTTGGAATCTTCTGTGGAAAAGTATTTCTTGAAATAATATATTGTAAGCTGAACAGCAGAGGAAGTTGTATTGTAAGAAATTAATTGAGGGGGCAGTGACTTAAAGCTTAAATGGAGGAAAGGATAAGTCTGCTCCAAGGGAAAATGTGTCCACACTTGAGATGTAAAGAATACTTTATTTAGGCTGATTTGATCCAAGAAAACACTTTGATGAGGAATTGTCAAACCCCACCTTGCCTCTGGGCAAAAGGGGGACAAAGGCTTAAATCCTGTTGCGTTAAATTACTCCACATAAGGCTGATGATGTCATCAGTCAGGGTAATTTTTCAGAAATTAAACATTTCCAATTTGTCTATCGAAGGTCCCAAGGCTCTCATAGAATCCCTTGAATCACCAGGGAGCTGTTGAGGGCTTTGGGATGGGGGAGAGGATGGTTTTTAATTACCAAAAATCACCACTGCCAGGATGACTTTGAAAAAATAAAGAAATTAAAATTAGTATAGAAGAACAAGGAGACAAGAAACAGGCCAGCATCCTGTTTGTTACAGCTGCTGGCATACCTCCATCAGTTGACATTTCAGCAGCAAGTTGTTAAAGGCAAAGAGCTTGGTATAGGCATATGGTAGAAGGAAGCTTCCTTGTTAGGGTCACTACAAGTGGGATGGGACTTGACAGCACATCTTGACTCTCCCCCTTGGTTCTAGCATCAGTGCTAAAGTTGACTGCCTTAGCTACCCAGTCAAGGACGTGGTAGTGTTCATTGTCTCTTATCATGGCAGTAGTCTTGCATAGATACCACATTAATATATTACAAGTAGGGATTATTTTTAGCTGGATACCTTCACGTAAGAAAATTCAGTGTTACTGGAGCTGCTGCTGAAGTTCCTTCTACCCCAGTTCTTTGTTGAAACTCTACACAGTTGCACAGTTGTTTAAGCAGGTGAACCTTCTACTTTTTATACCTGAATCTTCTAATCATAATATCTTCCACAATATAGTTCTAGTTCTTGTCTGATTAGATTCCATCCCAGTTTCTGGGGATTCAACAAGCTGTTTGGCTTCTGTAAAATGGTTGTGGAATCCTGCAGGTTTTGCCACTAACAATATATTTGGTAGAAATATCTAACGTGCTGATATAAAGTAGCTACCAAAACAATTATAAGTAAGCAAGAGTTGTTCTAAGATAATATCAGATATTTATGAACCATTCATTATTCCTTCATTGTTCTGATTACAAAGCAATGTGTATTTGTCGGTTTTGGAATGTATTGATTTTGATAGCCATTTGGGATTTTTAAATTTCTACTTTCTTTGCATCATGATATCCCAGAAGGTTGATCTTAAGGTTGCAAGATCTGAGATGCTGCTTGGAATGTCAGGAAACTGCTGTGTTTCTTGGGTTTCTAGGCATGAAGACAAATCTTAGGGGGAGCAGCAACAGAAGAGGAGACTAGGAACTCAGCACAAACGTGTGTGTTGCTCCAAATGACTCAAAATGCCCAAGCTCATGGACCTGCTGGTTTTCTCTTCAGGTGCTTCTCCTCGTGCCTGGATTTTGGTGCTGGGCGGGAGGGAGTATTTAAGCAAGGGAGGGAGTATAATATGTTGCTACCAGCCAATGAAACTCTACAAAGCTGGAGGGAGGGATCCCCCATAACCCTTGCCTTTCCCATCTCTGTGGCATCACAAGGGCCCACTTCTCTGATATCAGAAGGTGGCAGTCCCAAGTTTTAGCTCCAGAATCTCAGGGAATAGGATGCTGGTGATGTGGCAATTCTTGTTCATCTGTATATAAAACTATGTATATAATTAAAGCTCTAGAAACCTAACTTTTGTTGGTGTTGTTTTGTAAAAAAAGGTTTCAAGTAGGAATTTGGTCATTTCTTTGCTAACTAAAGAAATGACCAAATTCCTATTTGAAATCTATGTGAAACAGTGTAGAAAA
The DNA here is from genome assembly GCA_037013535.1 of Intellagama lesueurii. Lineage (NCBI taxonomy): Eukaryota > Metazoa > Chordata > Lepidosauria > Squamata > Agamidae > Intellagama > Intellagama lesueurii. Next base: position 319,954,970 of record JBAJHW010000001.1, on the reverse strand, counting down.
CACAGAAATGTGGAGAGATCAGCCTGGCCTTGCCACTTCTCCCTTGACTTCTTCCCTTGTTGCAAAATCTAGCTCATTCTGTAGAATAACTCACTCTGGACGCAACTTTAAGTAGAAAAAGTATATTTATTCACAGTTACCATCAGTAGTTGCAATCAGAAGTAAAAGTAGAATGGAGTCTCCACAGTGCTCAAGCTCTTAAATGCTTGCTGTTTCTCAGATGGTGGTCAGGGGAGAAGGAGGCAATAGACAGAACAATAGGAGGAAAAACAGGAAGAAGGGGCTGGCTGAGCTTCAGAGTTGGGAAAAACTTTATTAATCGACATAGAAACAAAGTACAATTACTTTAGCCTGTAAAACTCTCTCATTGATTGATACATAGTTTTAGTTCTTGCAAGATTACTATTTTTCCAACTACTTTCATATTAAATAACATAGACTTTATGTTGCTGCTCAAATGAATTTGAATGGGCTGTCATTTGAAGCTTTTCAACTTTGGCTTCTAAGTATTAATGGCTATACTTGTTTGCCTTCAAAATGTCATCAGAATTCTTCAAAATATAGGGCTTCAAGTGTATGGCATTAAGGAGTAGGCATCAGCCATCTTAGCTATTGATTTTTCCCCCCAAATCAATGCTAATGGCCAGTGTCTTGCTGGGGAATTTCAGATGCGCAACTAATGTTGCACAAGTAGTTATACTGTTTGATGAAGTGTCTCTTGTGAACCTGGTTGCACAAACAGAGACACAAAGAGCTGTGGATCAGACACCTAATCAAATAGCCAAAGTTTGGAAGTGTTGTAGAGTTTTAAATTTTTTAACTGTAAGTAAAGAAAATCATTCTCTTTACTTAGGATTCTGAACAGATCAATCAAACAGCAAACTTAGTGATAAACATGGCTGACTGACTTTCAGCAACAGACCTCAGCAGACTCACTGCTTTCAAAAGACAACAGAGAGGGCAGAAGGAACACATAGCAGAGAGGCGCAGCTATCTTTAAATTCAGAAGCAGGGAAGGAACAATTGGTTAGTGCTGGATAGATGACAGTCACCCCAGCCCAGACAAAGTTCCTCCTGCAGCATGCAAGGTTGCAAAAATCCCAACAGAACGTATGTAGTCATAAATCACATAGCTGCTTGTAATAGCTGCATTTTGTGTACTCAGGAATGTAACAAGTAATTATAAATGTTGTTTTAGGTATAGCAAGGAATATTTAAGTTAATTTGATGTAATGAGTAACATATACGGTAGTTACTATGAAATGTTATTTTTAAAGGACATTTCAAGACATTTTTAGATAGGAGCTTTTCAGGTTTCCTGCCATTCTGTTATCAGTTTTAAGTGTTAAAGTCTTTTTTGGTATTGTTTTTTATTTCTATACTTTATTTCCGTACTGCCATTCTCCCAAAAAGGGATCTTTGGTATTTTTGTTATTTTTATAATAGTTATAATAGTTTTTAAGATGCAGTAGAAGAATCGCCTTCTAGAACAGTAGTTCTCAACCTTGGGTCCCCAGATGTTCTTGGACTAAAACTCCCAGAAGCCTTCACCACTAGCTGTGCTGGCCAGGGTTTCTGAGAGTTGTGGTCCAAGAATCCCTGGGTTACCCAACATTGGGAACCACTGCTCTAGAGGAACCCAGAGTCTTTTTGCTGTGTTTTTCTGGATTGTTGGCCTTTACAATACAACGTGTTTAATAACACACAATGGAACATGCTTGGAGCGGCGATAATGATAATAGCAACCTAGCTTCCAAAAAGTAATGAATGGCCTAATGAGTTCATTTTAAAGTGTAACACTGCAAATGGCCAAATGTTTACGCCATGTTCGTTGCACATGTAGAAATGCCCAGTAGGATACTAGCCAAAGCCCAGTGTTTACATAAAGAATGGGAACCTGTATCACTCCAGATGTTGTGGGTCTTAACCTCCCGTCCACCCTAGCTAGAATGAACAATCATTAGGGACTACTTGAGTTGTAGCTCAACAACATCTGGAGGAACACAGGTTCTCCTGGCTTGCCTGCAGAAAGATTTGTTTTTAAATGGAAAAACAAAGAACATGCTGAAATACACTCCAGGAAACAAATTCCCGCCAAGAATTGAAATATGAAGTAAAATATACTTGAATGATATGACTTGAATGCAAGTTATTCTGTGCAAGTGATAGAAGGCACAGGACTTTGTATTTCAGGTGAAAGGTTTGAACCTGCCCAGGTGTTAAGATCACCAAGAGAGGCCTTTCTCTCAGTCCCACCGTCCTCACTGGTGCATTTGGTGGGAGACACGGAAGAGGGCCTTCTCTGTCACTGCTCCCAGACTTTGGAACTTCCTCCCATGGGAGACCAGGCAGGCCCCATCTTGCTGTCCTTCCGCAAGCAGGCGACAACCTTTCCTTTCAGGCAGGCTTTCCCTTAGCGACTGATTGTCTAAGAGGGGTTTTTAAAACAGGATGGTTTGTAAATTTTTTGTTTTTAAATTTTTTTGTTTTAGTAAAGCTTTTATCTAACATTTTAAATATAATGTTTATTTAATTCTTTTTAAATATTTCAATAACTAACTGTTTGTAGCTTTCAAGAATTGTCTTTTTTAATGATGTAAACCACCTTGGGTCCTTTTTTTAGAAGAAAGACAGGATAAAAATATTTTAGATCGATTTTATTTTAGATCCTCTAAATATGGGAATTCTCTCAGACTAATATGGATTCGATGACTAGATTAAGGGAAAAAGAGCAAGAAATAGGAATCACGGAAGAAGGACATTGGATCACGGAATTGGAAGAGGCAGACTATACAGCGTTTATAAAACAAACTATTTATTGTATTCTCGAAGGCTTTCACGGCTGGGATCCAATGGTTGTTGTAGGTTTTTCGGGCTGTTTGGCCGTGTTCTGGAGGCTTTTCTTCCTAATGTTTCGCCAGTCTCTGTGGCTGGCATCTTCAGAGGTCAGGAGTTAGAACTCTGTCTGTGTTCTGGTGTAGTGTATGGGATAGTTGAGTATTTGTAGCTGTGGGATCAGCTTTTTGTCCTTTTCAGGAGATTGGGTGATTATGGTGAATAGGGTGTTTTTGTTATGGGTGTATTGTTTTGATAAGGGGGGAGATGATCTGTCACTGTGATTGATGGGTGTTGTTAGTTAGTCTTTTATGCGCAGTGATCACTGGTCCTTGTGGCCGGGTAGAGTTTGTTGACCTTTTTGCAGACTGTATTTTTCAGTGCTAGGAGCCAGCACTGTTTGTCTTCTTTGCTTTACCAGAGAAGTCACCAATTCAGTCTTGAAGGATATTGCAGAATAGTATTACAAGCCACCTTCCATTGTGGACAGATAGGCTTTTTTAAAAAAAAGGTCTGTTAAAAAAAATAAAACTATTTATTGTTTGTTTTCTGTGCCATTTGCCACAGTTTTATTATCCACCCAACCCATACACATTCATTTTCAATTATCTGGAACTCCCTAGAGGTTAATCAAGAAACAGTTTAAATGTTTCTTTCTTTTCTGAATTTTATTTTACAAAAACAGGATCGTCATAAATGTTGGAAAGCTCAGATTTGGGTTGGACTTTCCTGTAGTAAGGTGGAGACTCATAAACACGACCGTATAAAGAGCCCAAACTGAGTTGTGAAATCGCTTGAGAATGTCTTTTTACTGCCATTTTCTTGATTTCAACACCACTAAGTTTGTCATGGATGACGGCTTTGTGGTTCTTGTGACATTGTGGGAGAAAATTGGATTTAGGGAAAGTTTATTTAGTTCTCTAAATAATTCAAAATGTTTTCAATTTATCTTTCCCTCAGCACAGCATGCTTCAATAGAGCCTTATATTTCATACCATTAGAAGAGTAACTATCAACCCTCCTATTACAGCCTCAGGGGGATTTGGTTTTTCCAAGGGTGATGAGGGAGAGAGGGGTGTTCAAAGCATGTCTTGGCTGCGTAACAACACTTGTACTTACACGTCCTTTGACACGGACAATTATAATGTTTAATTATAATGTATAATGTTCAGATGTTTGTTCAGAGACGTAATACAGTGTCCCAGCAATGCACAATAAAACTTAGCTTTGTCAAGAGCTTCTGGTGAGTGATTCTGTGTCAGGACTGGGAGGTAGCTGGATCAGAGACAATGAACATGGTCAAGGGCAGGATGGTGGATGCATTGTAGAGCAAGGAGAGAGTTATCCAACAGGTGTAGATGAGCTTGTGATCAGGTTCTAGGTTGAGATAAGGGATATCTGTTTAAGCAACTGTCCTCTCTCTGAGGATGGCAGGACTGCCACTGCAGGAGTAGACCAAGTGTTTTTCACATAGAAGATCCCAGGTCCCACCCTTGGCATCCCCAGATGGAACAGCAAGATCATCTCCTGCATGAAAACTGTGGAGAGCCACCACCAGCAGTCAGTGCTGTCAGCACTAGACTAGAGGAACCAATGTCCAGAACTTGGAAAAATTACTTACCAAATTAGTAATCCCAACTTGGAGTAGGCCACTGCACCAATTGGTGATTGGCAATTGAACACTTAGGTAAATCCCATTGATTCAGTAGATCTATGAGTTGGATTCATGCCTTCAACTACAACTCTTGGAATCCCTGAGCTAGTCAGCATGATCACTCGCTGGGGGATTCTGGGAACTGTAGTCCAATACAGTAAGGTTATAAGTGATATAAGACATTTTCCTAGACACCTTTGATGAGTTGTTCAGATGAAGGAACTAATCCTAGAGCAATAATTAAATGAAGCCAGCCAGGCTGCTCTTGATTCCTCAGATTATCGGTGGGGTAGCCACAGAACTCTCTCTGACCTGTATGTGGATATCAGTATAGCTCAGCAAACGTCAGGACTGAGAACTGCCCTGGTAGCAGAGAAAATAAGTTTTTTTCGACTGGATTCTGGCTTCTCCTGCCGTAGTCTTTGATTCAAATCTCCAGATGCTTGACAGTATCTTGGCAAGATTAAACCAAGTTATTCCAGTATCAGCAGCATAAAGTTATGATGCTGCTCAATTAGTAGTCATAAGATCTCACCATGATGATCCAAGTCACAAAATTTGTGCTGTAAGAAAAGAGGTTGGGGGAATTTACGTTTTTGGACTACAATTCCTCAAATCCCCCAGCCATCCAAATAAGTAATGACTCTAATTATCTACCCATAAATGCATTTTTGCATCATTTATACCTCCAGGTATAATCTACATAGGAAACATCCACCTGGCCAGACTAGTTTTCTATACTTCTAATATTATCCAATACCCAGTGTGGTGTACTGGATGGAGGGATGGATTAGGACTCTGGAAACCATGGTTCGAATCCCCGCTCAGCCATGGAAATTCACTGAGGGAGTGGAACAGGTAAAACCACTACTTAAATACCTCACTTACCTTGAAAGCCTATTGAGGTTGTCATTAGTCAGTTCCGACTTGATGGCACATAACAACAAAGTACTATCTGCTGAGACTGATGGTCATTTGACTGGAGATGCTCAGCATTGAACCTGGACTTTCTATGTGAGCAGTGAGGCCTAAATCCCTGACAAGAGATAAGTCCTCTGGGAGGAGGACATATCCACAGCAGTACCTCACATGGTGAAGCTTAAGAGTATGCTTCTGAACAAGTCAGTAATTATTGCTCTTACAATTTCTGAAAGTAAAAACTTTTCAGGTGGAAAAGAAAAGTGTGCTTCTGAATTTAATTCACAAAAATAATGTGTTCTGCCCTAATGTCCTCCCTTTTTGAAGTAGGGACTTGGGAGAGTACTCAGTCTTTGTAACTGAGGGGAGTGGTGCCATTTCTGGAAATGTTAGGAAGTTCCTGCCCAACCTGCTGGATGGCCAAAAGAATCTTCAAATATTGTGACCTATATAACGACCCAAGAATATTTGTGTAGGATTGAGCTAGCTCTGGGAGGAATTCCTGATGCCATGTTGCCTTTCTGGATGAAACAGTTTTATATCTTTGGAAGGCACAGGCTGAAGAGCTGATTCCAGCTGGTAATAGGTGAACTCATGATAGGATATTGTAGGGCAAAACAAAAATGGAAGAAATTAAAAAAAAATGTATTCTGATTTCACCATTTTTGACCTTTATACATCACACTGCTTGAATCTATATATACAAGTGAGAGCAGCAGTGAAATGTAGAATGTGGTATGTTCAGCATGTCCATTTTATTTTACTATTACTCCCTTTGATTTTCCAGAATTACCTTAGTCCAGCATGGCATTTTGTGGCCTCTAGGTATGCTCAGTTCCTATTAGAAGAGTTTCAGACTCTTCTTCCTACAGAAGCTTGTGTTTCTACAAACCTTGAAATCCCCACCAGTCAGGTGACACTTTCCTATTGGGCATGTACTTTTGGCTATATGAGCAAAGGTACCAACCAGAACATCAAAAACGGTAGAATGGCACCACCACACCCATGGCCAAAGGAAGTTTTCAGATTTTCCAGAACTCCTCTTTAGATGAGGAATCTAATATTATACCATTTTAGAAAGTAAAAAAATTGGGGTTGGGGAAGAATCAACTTAAGAAAAAAAAAATCAAAGACAACAAAAACATGGTGGCACCTTAAAGACTAACTGTTCTCTTTTAATGTGAGCTTTCATGGACAAGTCCACTTCCTCAGACATAAGAGTGGGATGACATGGTAAATATTTGTAATAATATTGACTGAGGAAGTGGCTTGCCCATGAAAGCTCACATTAAAATAGAGCAGTTAGTGTTTAAGGTGCCACAACATTTTTGTTGTCTTTGAATTTTTTTTTTTTTTTGCCTGATATGCTAGCACAGACAAACATGGCTAACTCTTCTAAGACTACTGCTAAGAAAAGAAAACATGTTCCTCCTGCCAATCCTGGCTGGTTGAAATGGCCATTGTTCTTGAAGACATGTTGTATGCAATGCAAGATGGCAGTGTGAAAAACAAAGATTGTATAAGGTATTATTTTGTCGTCTCTCTCTCCTCCCTGCAGACAAAAAGTCAAGGAGTTGAACATGTCCTTGTGTTGGCTTAGAGCAGAAAACAGGAAGTCAGTAGTTATGGATCACTCAACTACTCTTTTCTGTTTGCTGTTGGAAAAATCATGGCCTTGGGGCAGGTTGTGCTGCCTAGAGCCTTTCCCAGTAGACACCACTTCAGTGAAAATACTGTCTTCTCCAGCCACTAAGTATGACTACCAGCTTGGCCTTAACCTAATGTGACATCTAAATTTGATCTCCTGCTTTGCTGATGTAAGACTGCTGTGCCTTCTGCATACTCATGGCTCATACTACTACTCTCTCCCCACCCTCATTTGTTTCTTAGAAATGTTGCCATGGTATCCTGCTAGAATGAAAAGGCTGCTGTTCTATAAAAACAAGCAGCATTGCTCTTTGGAAATATGGCAAGATTTCAGGTGTGTACAGTGTTTCATTCGCATTGCCCAATGAAAATCAGTATTATTATCTCTACTGTGCAGTGGGTGCTGATGCTGAGAGAGCTTAAATCCACCAAGGGGATTCATAGCAGTGCTTCCATTTGAACCCTGGGTTTCCTGTCTCTTAGCCACTGTGCTCAATGGCCATCTTGCTTAACTGTGGACAGCCAAGTCAGATGATCTGATCTTTGCCTGCAAAAGGAGGGTTTAGTGAGCATCTTCCTCCTCTCTTCCCTTCAAACAGATAGGAGGCAGGGCTATGACTCATGCACATTAATCCAAGCTGGAAAAGAAGCAGCGCTTCATGGAAGGAGATGAAAGTGTTCTGGATATAGTTCTTATTTGATTCTTTTTTTAAAAAAAATATTATTCTAGTGTAAGCAGAATAGCAAAGTGCATACCTGAGCGTTTTCCAAACACAACACACATTGACTTGCATATTTGATTTCAGCTGTGATACATGAGATGCTGCAATTTCAGGCCAGAGATGTGAGTCCGATGGTGATTTGGAAGGAGCTCTGCCTTTCTTAGATGTTCTGGCAGCAGCTGAAGGACTTTTTGTTGCTCGTCTGAAACAGCAAAGGAGAACATGGAGGGCCCACATTGTGCTACAAAAAAGCCTCTCCCAGTCTCAAATGCCAAGGGCTTGGCTTTGCTCTTTGGCCATTAATATCCTTGCTGAGACCTTGTTGATTTGCAGAGGTGTTGTGCTGGACATGAAACACACGGGTGTCTGTGCTCATCCTTATTCTTGAAAGATACTGTAGTTGATGTTCCATATTAGTAGCAATAAGAACAAGGTAAATACAGAGTTTGGGAAAGTTACTTTTTTCAGCTATAATTTTCCCAGCCATGCTAGCTGATGGATACTGGTGGTCTTAAAAAGTAACTTTCTCCCTCAGTAGGTGCCAGTAATATTTATTGTAGTATAACTCAGTGAGTTAAGTATCTGGCTGCGAAACAAGAGTTTGGGAGTTTGATTCCCCACCGTGTATACCAGAAGAGCCAGCCTGTGTGGCCTTGGGCAAGCTGCATAGTCCCAGAATACCTGCCAGAAGAAGGGAATGGCAAACCACTTCAGAGTACTTTCTACCTAGAAAACCCTGAAATGGGTTACCATAAAGCAGAATTGACTTGTCAGCACACATGAACGGATATAGTTTAGCAGCATTTTAGGACATAATGGTTTATACCTAACTGGGGAAACTTTTCCATATAGAAATCTGCATTATCATTGTCAAAATCTGTTTGGATTTGCATCCCAGCACAGAGAATGGGCAGAGTCCCAAAATCAGCAGAGTTGACTTTTTGTTCAGCATGTGTGGGGTGGAGTTGATATTTGCATCCAGATATTCCTCATTCTCCAGCTTGTGCAAATTCCCTCTGTCAGTTTTGTAGCTGCGAGACCTTTTCAGCCCAGCAGTCTGTACCCAGAATGATCAACCAGCTGCTTGTGGGATGCTTCCAAGCAGAATGTAAATGGAGTAGTATGCCCCCTGCATACCACCTCTGGTACCAGAATTGAGATATAGCTGCCCTGATTAGTATTCACTGATGGCCCCTAACCTCCATAAATCTATCCAGTTCCCTCTTAGAACTGTTCCAGTTGGCAGCCTTTGCCACATCTTCTGCCAGTGAATTCCAAAGTTTGACTGTGAACTGTGTGAACAAGTAATTCCTTTTAAGTGTTCCAGATCTCCTATCCTTGATCTTCAGTGGATGACCCTGGATTTTAATATCAAAAGACAACTTCCCTTTGTGCACATCCTCCAGTGATATAAATCTTTGGTCATTCTTCAAAAATATTTTTCCCCTTCTGGGCAAGATGACAAATTTTGTGCTTTTTTCCCTTTTTTAAAAAATTTGGAACTGTTTTTTACAAACAAACAAACAAACAAACAAATAAATAAATGGTGAAGATCACAGACAGAGTTCTGACTCCTGTCCTCTGAAGATGCCGGCCACAGAGACTGGCGAAACGTTAGGAAGAAAAACCTCCAGAACACGGCCAAACAGCCCAAAAAACCTAGAACAACCAAATGGTGAAGATAGTTGCACACACACACACACACAAATGCTTATAGGTTGCACAGGAAAAAAAATCTTGCCTTTTGTGTTAAAAAAACTTAGCCAAAGATCCAGTTGTGAAAAACCATGTGTGTAAGAGCAGTCTCGCAGCCATTTTTTCTCCTACAGCAGCCTACCCTTTATGTAACTGGTCACAAAACTGATTGCACACCTACCTTTACATCTAGTATGTTACTATTTGATGACAGCATGAAGGAGACTTTGCTGGTGGGGATAGGGAGAGAACACTTATGCAATTGCTCTTATGGAATAATCAAATAGGATTCTGACCTCTGTATTTTGCACAAAAATCTCATGTTGGGTACAAAATACCAACCTTTGAAGTAAAAACAAAGAAACCCCAAAAACCCAAAGGTGCTTTTACACAAAATGCAAGATTTTGGCATAAAATGCAATATAAGATGTTTGTTTGTTTGTTTATTTAGCTGACACTGTTGGGGGAAAAGCTCTTATCTTTTTACTACTATGTGGGAGTGAAACATTTGAAAGTGCTTGACAGTTTCATCAGTGGGGTGTCTCAATGTGTTGCTGTAACAAGAATAAAAGGGAAAGTATAGTGGCACCTCAAAGACTAACATTTCAGTGAGATAATCTACTTCCTCAGACACATCATGAAAAGATGGTAATCTACACAGGAATCACCAAAAGATCATACAGAAATGAATGTATGTTAGTCTTAAAGTACAGTATTTTTGTTTTTATTTTTATTATACGGGCTGAAACAGACTAATACAACTACCACTCTGAAAACGGCTTCGGTGTGTGTCGAAACATTATTTTTGTTGAGGATGTGAAAAAAATGTGAGTATCCATTACATGCTTACTGCACACCATATGGATTCACATCAGGCTTGTACAAGACAGTTCCAGGTTTGGAGTGTCTTTGCAATCATTTCTCATTCTATCCTGTCTTCGTTCTCTTCTGCATTAGCAGAGCTTGAATCAGGAAGGTTGGGAAGAATGGACAGGGTCAGGTCCATCCAATCAGCTGAGCTAAGCAACTATCAGAGTCTGGGGGAAAAAAATTATTTTTTTTGAGACTACAACTCCCAGAATCCTTCTGCCAAGGGTGATGTTAATGTGGTGAATTGGTCTTGCCTACAAACTGCAAGGCTGGCCCTACTGCCAGTCAGAGTGATGTATCCATTAATAAATGCTTTGGGCAGCATTCAACCCAGTTTTCACTGGTTATCAATTTCACAATTAGATTCATCAAAGTAATTTGCTTACAAAAAGAGTGGTGTTTGTCTGATTGGTTTGCATCATACCATATCATCCAAGCTGCTCTACACACACACACATGATGTGTGTGCATGTGTGCGTGTGTCAGTATCCTCTTGTGGCGCTCTGGTGACACAATGGGAAATGATATAACTGGCAGAGTCAGATTGCTTCTAGTTCCCTTTTTGAAATTTTAGGGTGCAGTGACATAAAGTCACAGGCACCCTAGAATAATAAAAAAGGAACTCTTCAATTAGTTTCCATCTGCCATTGCTGGTGATATCTTTCCATATGCACTGATGGAGCTCTGCAGCAAGATACTGGCCACTGATTACAATACACATTGTTGTGTGATGCAATAAAAGAAAAAGAGTGAAGCCTAAAGAAAAGCAGATGAACTACTCAGCTCATAAGCAGAGACCTTATATAATGAGGAGCTACTAGGAACTAATTTTTAGTAGAACCATTGAGGGATCTGAAGAGTTAATTCTGAGATGCAACCAATCCAGAAATCAGAACTATCTGTGCAAATCTATATCTTTCTGTTACCATTTCACAGAAAACTTTCAGGACAAGCAGACCTTTAAAATTTTTTTATAACCATCTAGTTTGTTGCCAGAGGGAAAGAATCTTATGACTGAAATTTATCTGATACACAGGAGTCCAGCAAATGCCCTGTAATCAGGTGCAACTGATGTAACCAACCTAGTTCTTTAAGCTGGCAAATCAGTGGTGACTATGCAGAATTTCCTGTTTCTGGCTGTACCATTTTTGGGATGACTCAACAATTTTTCAGAAATATCTGCGAGAGTTGATAACACATCATATAGCAAATAAAGTTCATTCCTCCAGTACTTTAATTATTGTCCCCTTTTTATTTGCTGCTTTGGTGCCTTCTGATTGTGGCTGCTGCTACTGTAAATGTAAGCAATACCATTAAAATAATCTTTTCTGTGAGTGTACTGCAACACAGGCATTCAAGTCCCCACTCAGCCCTGGAAATTCACTCAAAGTGGGTGGCAACTTTCTGGGGGCATTGTGGGACTGTGCAGTTTGTCCAAGGCCACACAGGATGATTCCTCTGCTGGTAGGCACAGTGGGGAATCAAATTCCCAACCTCTAAATCTGCAGCCAAGTACCTAGCTCACTGAGCTGTCCAACCAGTTGCAATAAGTCAGAAATGACTCGATAGCACATCATATACAGAGCGCAGCACAACCAGAATTTGGAAAAGTTCTTCTTTTGGCTTACACCTCTTAGAGTCCCTTTCTTGGAACATGTTCTACCAAAAAGTAACTTTCTGAACCTCTGAGCTCAACTCTACTCCACCCATATTCCCAGAATGCCACTTGGATCTAAGCAATGATATTCATTTGCCAACCAGTCTTGGAGGCAAGAGCAGAAAATATAGAGCTAAACCATGTGTGTGCCTGTCAAGAATTGACTGTGGCTGTCGACTGACACAACTGATTTTGCAGTAGGAGGTGAAGGGAAAGAGGCCGGTATGGGGAATAATAGAATTATGTACCGCTCCCTTTGCTGCTCCCCCTGTTCTGCTCAGCATGGCAAGTGTAATACAGTAGGGCAGATGCATAACCACTTTTGTTTTGAAGAAAGCGAAGTATCCAGCATTGGCGGTGCTGTGCTAATGCTCCTATCTGTCACAGTGCCACCAGTGGTGATTGCTTGATCCCAGATGGATTTTGTGTTCACTGGGCAGGGATAGAGAGTGTCATTAATCATTCTGTAATCCCTCAGATGTAACATTATCCATCACTCACATGGCAAATATAATAGTCTAGCACAGTGGTGAAGAAAGATGGGACCAAGAAGATGGATAACTTGGGAAAAGAAACACAGTTTTTCTGGAGGAGACTTCAGATGACTTTCCACTTTAATTCAAAAACGAGAAAAGTGAGAGCTGGCACACCAGTCCAGCAGCATGTGGATACAAACCTCTTATTTAATGGCTTTGCTCTTTATCATGCAAAACTCAGGTTTTCTTTGGTACCTCTAAATGTTTTGCTTTATAATGAATCTCTTCTCATAGATGAATAGTTCCTGTCTCTTTTAAAACCATATGTGTGTTATTAAATAAAGGAGAGTGTAATTCCCATCTACCCCTGAAATGGAGGTCTTATGCAGTGGCAAATTTAGTTCATACCAATGGAATGCAGAAGAATCGTGGCGTCCTTGCTCTTCAGAGTACAGCTTTTGGACTAAGAGGTAATCTTGACATATTTCTGTGGGCATCACGAAGATTTAGCACATAGGGTTGGATCTAGATTAAGGATGGAAGTGGACTTCCCAATTACTGTTGCCTCGCTGAAAATGCTACCCAGAAGTCCTGGGGTGTTCTCAAACAGGATAGACTGTGAGGCAGTGGGAAGTGGGGGATCACTGAGACCAGGGCAGAGGCAACTTCTGTGACCAGAACGTAAGTCACCTTGGTTAACAGTGGAACTATGCTGAGTATGACTAGTAACACAATCCTAACTCAGTGATGTTTTGGTTGTAGGGGTTTTTGACTGGCACATGTTTTTTCTACCAGCAGTAATTCTCTTATGCTGGTAGAACCTTCTGCTGATCTCCGTGATCTCTCAGCAAAGGATCTGCTAAACTACTGCTCGTCTGGCTGTGAGAAGAGCCAGAGGAAAGGGTGAAGCAAAGAAGAAACCATGTTGTGCTAGAGCCAAAACTTCTCCAGCCCTGGGATACAGCACATAGTTAGGCTATGGTGAAGATAGTCTTAAATAATTTCCAACGTCTTTAGTCTGGGAGTGGCTTGGATTCAGTAGAGCTTCAGCTGGCCTAGTAGCAGCTCTGCTGGCCTCCACTTACCTTGGTAGGTTAGGATGATACTCTAGGCCAGGATCCAACCCATTTTTCCAAGCCATAAGAGAATGGTCAACTGTAAGTGTCTACAATAGTCGTCATGTGAAAAAATAGTCCCATAAAGGCAGCTAAAATGAACAATTACCAAGTCATTGGCCTACCATATAGGCTGCTGGAATGCATTTTTCTGGATGGATCACAGCTAGTGATTGAAAGAATACTAAATTCCTTGTTCTCATCTATTGAGTCTGTCTCAACGTAACAGGAAACTTTGTGGAAGCATTTTAAAACTTTGTGTGATCCCTTACCTTCAGCTGAAAGTGAGACAAATTCTATTTTATCTTGCAAGCTATTTATAATTTACATGCAAGGTCTCTGGTGTCTTTTTCCTTTGAGAAGCAAAGAACACACAAATACAGTAAGCACAGAAGGACTGGCTGATTTTCTACAATAAATAGAAAAGTGCAATTTATACAATCAATTAGAACATTTATATCCCATCCTGTATTATGAGATAGAGCAACTTAAAAGAAAACAATACAGAACAATTTAACAGTTTAAAATGTATGAAACTATTTAAAAAAACATAAAGCACATAAAATAATTTCAACCATAACAATAATGTCCTACATCATTGTCATCATCATAACGTCCCACATTTTATTATCTTTGTTTAATCTAGTTTGGTTAAACGGTGGCTTGGTTTTCTATTTGTATGACATTTAAAGTCCATGATGCCATTTTTTTAAAAAAAATTCACTGCTCCATCAACTGGCAATCATTTTGATTGCAGTATGCTGGTTTTCTGTTCACCAAAAGTCTGGATCTTGAATTAGCCCCAAAACTTCCTTCCTTGCATAATCCAACAACAACAACAACAACAATTGAAGATTGTAAATACCTTGGAAAACTAGAAGCAAATAACATCCTGCACACAAAAGTTAAAGATCTGACAGAAAGGGAATACATCAAAAGATTGCGGCAAATCTTAAAATCAAAACTGAATAATAGAAATACAATCAAAGCCATAAACACATGGGCAGTTCCAGTAATTAGATATCCAGCTGGAATAATAGATTGGACCCAAAATGAATTAGAAGAATTGGATCGGAAACTATTGAACATGCATCACGCGCTACATCCAAATAGTGATGTGGACAGATTATATTTACCATGAAAACTTGGAGGCTGTGGATTACTGCAAGTACAGCTGGTAGTAGAGGAGGTAAAAAAGAAGCCTAAATGATTATATTAATACAAGCAGAGAAAAATTACTTAAGGCAGTGAAAATGGAGAATATTTTGAAAACAACAGAAAAAAAGACTCAATATAGGAAACAACAATTTGAAAATAAATTAAACAGTTGGAAAAATAAGCCACTACATAAACAACATCTGAGAAATATAGATGGAAGGCATGAGAATAATTCAACATGGACATGATTAAAACTAGGGACCATTAAGAAAGAAACCGAAGGCTTGATTTTTGCTGCACAAGAACAAGGACTCCAGACTAATATTATAAAAGCTAAGATTAAAGGAATCAGTGCTAACAGGAAATGTCGACTCTGCCAAGAAGAAGATGAAACTGTGTCACACCTCATCTGTGAATGTCCAAAGATTGACAAACAGGTTACAAAATTAGATATGATAGAGCAGCAAAATTAGTGCACTGGTCATTATGCAAAAAATATAACTTGCTAGCCTCCAAAAACTCATGGGAACATCAGGTGGAGAAGATGTCAGAAAATGACAATGTCAAGATATTGTAGGATTCCTGGGTCAAACTGATAGACACCTTGAATGTAATGCACCAGACATAGTAGTAATAGAACGAAGAATTGTCTGGATCATTGACATTGCAATTCTGGGGGATGCCGGAGTTGAAGATAAAGAATTGGAAAAACTAACAAAATAGAGACCTGGTAATTGAAATATCTCGCTTGTGGATGAAACATAGCTCAGTGGTCCCGATAATCACTGGGGCTTTGGGAACATTATCAAGAAATTTCACACAGTATTGTAAGCAGCTGCAGATTCCAGAAATAATGTCATCAGCTCTACAAAAAAGCAGCAATATAAGGAACAACATATATACTATATCAGTATTTAACTGATACTTAGGTTTTTGGTTAAAACATATATCTGTTATGTAATATCAATCAATGTTTTCAGAATTTTGATTGACTGTTCCTGGTATTTTTGGATAATAATAATAAATAAATTGCATGCTATCAAGTCAATTCTGATTTATGGTGACCCTTTCCAGGGTTTTTAGATAGAGAATACACAGAAGTGGTTTACAGTTCCCTTCTTCTGGAGGCATCCTGGGGCTCTGCAGCCAGCTTGCCCATGAATACACAGGCTGGCTCTTCTTTCCGGAGGCACAGTGAGGGATCAAATTTCCAGTCTCAGGCTCTGCAGGCAGATACCTAAACCACTGACCTTTCCAGCCAGTTAATCCACTAATAGTACAATCATATACATGTCCACTCACAAACAACTCACATTTAGTTCAGTTGGATGATGGTAAAAGTCTATAGGGTTGCAACAAAAAAGTTGACTTTTACCTTGTGATACAGCCTAATGTGGAACTCAACCAAATTGCTAAAATAGATTTCACAACAGTACAATGAAAGCTTTTAAGCTACATTGTATCTCTGCCTGCTTTGCTTATGTGAATGGAATCCACTTTGAAGTTAACAGGAAATTGGCCTATTTGCATAGCAGGGTCAAGCTAGTTGATAGAAATAGCACATTTTTAGAAACAGGTTTTCCTTAAGTGTTGGAAGAAATTTTATGTCACAGCAGAGTTTTTCTAACCTCTGGATTTTGCTGATTATCTGGCTTTGCTTTGAGAATTGCCTCTGAAAGGTAAGCAGAGGCTTTGCTTCCAGGCCTGATTGTTCAGATGCAAAGCATAGAAGGAACTGTGTCACTAGAACATTTACATGCTAGCAACATGCTGTCTGTATCATCCAGTTGAATCCTCTGTTTCTGGGAAACACAAATGGGAAACTTAATCCAGACAAAACAGAGGTGCTCCTGGTCATTCAGAACAGATCAGGGGAATATGGATTCAACCTGTGCTGGATGGGGTTGTCCTCAGTCTGACAACTCAGTCTCACAGCTTGCATGAACTCCTGGACTCATCCCTGAGCCTGGACTCTTAGGTCTTGGTTGTGGCCAGGAGTTTGCATGGCAGAAATCAATGCACCAACTCCATCCATTCCTGGAGATGCTTGATTTTGGCTACAGTGACAGATGCCTTAGTTTCATTCCACTTATGCGCGCCATGTGGGGCTGCATTTGTAGACAGTTTGGTAACATCAGCTGATTAAAAATGCTGCAGCTAGGCTGCTTTCAAGGAGCGTATAACTCTCCTGCAATGGCATCTCTACTGGTTGTCCATTTGTGACCCCAATTCAAAGTTCTGGTTATAACCTAGAAAGCCCTATACAGCTTCGCTCCATGCTATCTGAAGGGCCATATCCCTCCATATGAGCTTTCTCCATTCTTAAGATCTTCAGGGGAGGTCCACTGTCTCAACAGGCACCTCTGGTGGAAATATGAGAGAGAGAGGCTTCTGGGTGGCTGCTCCCAGGTTGTGGAATGCCCTCCCTTGCAAGGCTTGGTTGGCCTCTTCCCTCTTGTCCTTCTGGTGACTGGTGAAAACCATCCTTTTTGGACAGGGCTTTAACAACTAAGTGGATAATAAAGAGTCTTGATTCTGGGTACTGCATATTATTTTACATGTTTTTCAAGGTGGTTTTAAGGTATTTTAAAACTGTTTTAACTTTTAATATATTTATATGTTTACTTATTTTAATGCAATAATTGATTTTGGTTTTAGTTGGTTTGTTTTTTAATAATTTGTGATCACCTTGGGTCCCTTCACTGGAAGAAAGGCAAGATTAAAATGCTATCAATCAAACCAACCAGCCAACCAACCATTAAACAAACAAACAAGGAAGGAAGGCCTTTCATGTGATCCAGCATGGTTCTTCTGTTCATAATACTTGTATGTTGGTATTTCTGTGCCATACATATTTCCTTTGCATTGTTGTGGTGCCTTCTCACTCACCTAGAGATCCCTGTAAAGTGTTAATACTTTCTGTAATAGAAATCAAGAAGGCAACATTACAGATATTTGGGTACTATTATCACAATCCACATAAACCTCAGGGGGAAAGCAGATAAAATGTGAAAGTGGATCAATATATAACTCCGCATGCCATCATGTTCTAATAGAGGTCCAACTGGGATCCTTACGGAGACCACCCTGAATATGCAGCTACTGGACAGAGAATTGGAAACAGTCATCAAACACTTCTGCTGTGCATTACAGCCTAGTGAGGAAAGCCAGCTACAGAAAAGACAATGGTTGCCAAATTTAAATTACATGTGGTGTGATCTCTTGTACCTTGGGAAGATCAAATGGTTGCATGTTTAACTTTCTAAATTGGAAAATCCCTGTTTCCTATTTTCTTTCAATACTTTCTTATATTACTTTTTTTTCCATAAAAGCTAGTAAATGGGGTTGTGAATTCATGAATAGATTATTAGTTCCATGAGCGGATGGCCAATACATGGCAGCTGGCTCTCCAAAACTGGAGGATTGTAGTAGGCAAAACAATGGGGCCACCTGCATTTCTGGTGGAGAGTGCATCAGAATAGTCTGAAAAGAAAACAAAGCCCTGCTCCTGCATTTCTCCAGGTCAGTATCCTTTGGACGTTTGCTCTATAATTCCCATCAGACCCAACTAGCATGGCTAGTGGTTAGAGATGATGGGCACAACAGTCCAAAACCATTGGAGAGCCTCAAGTTGAGCCAGTCTGCTCTAAGGTCTTGCTGAGTCTTTTAAGTGGGTGCCAACATTGATGTCTTAGGGTGGCATTCTTTCTGCTCTGGGAAGTATCAAGGTCTCTGTCATTGGAGGTTTTTGCAATATTCAAGTCTACCTTCTCATGTGATAGCTAGTGTGATTCCCAGGAATAAGGTGGAATAAATGAGTATTTCTATAATAAAAGTATTCATTTGTTTATGATAAGAGTACACCTTGAGATGTAGCGAAGAGTGCAACAGCAGTTTCTGGGATGGGATTGTGAATAATGCACACACACATTCCTATGCATCTATATACCATGCAGAGGCAAATATGTATTGATAAGGTACATATGCACATGTGAACAATTATTTATTTGATCTGTATACTGCCCTATTAATGCAATGCACTGTTCATTTCAGTGAACATTATGTGCCACTGCACACTTTAAAACATTATCAATCACTAGCTATAATGGGCAAATGTCATAATTATAGTTTTACAGTTGGGTTGGCAATCTTCGTTTCTCATAGTTTTAAGTTGTGCAGAAGAGGAAAAACAATGTGCTGTGATTTGTTTTTACATGCGCTGCTTAGATCCATCTAAGAACCCCACCACCACGATATGCTTTCTAGGGTCTGCTCTACTTACCCCCACTTTTCGTATGGTTTTCAAGGTAAAGTAGAAAAGTGCCTTCTCACTTGTCTTGTTCTCACATATAAGAATGCAAAAGCGCATTTTTAATGTTTAAAAGTTTGTGGATATGGTGAATGTGGCATTTCAATCAAAAATAATGGTCTTAGAAATATGGTTATTTAATTTGAAGGATCTGATTGACAGATGCTTTGTGGCAATTGTAAACAGATGCAGTGTTAAGTTTTCCTATTTTTAGTTGCCACTCACAGGTTTTGCGTAAGGCGAATGAAAGTATCCAGTGGCCTCTCTTCCACTAGAAAGCGATAGAAACAATGGGCTGTAAGATATTTGGAAGTGATATAACTGATGCATGATTTCCTGTTATGCCCATCATCATTTCTTTTCTTTTGTCCTGCTGTCATCTCTGATCAAACAGGTTTTGCAGGTGTTGAATATAGCGAAGTTGAGAATTGGCCATGTGATGTCACTATATGCAATTGAAGCCAGTGGCCATCACTCAGAATTAGCTTTGTTTGTCCTTTGCGTTGACATTGTATAGCTGAATTTTGTTGCCTTACTGCATGAACAATGCCACCTTCTATGAAAGGGAATGAAAATATCTTGACATAACCTGTGGTGCTGAGGTAACCACATTTTCCACAACAAGTGACTCTAAATGAAAACACTCTCTTCAGTGAGTTGGCTTTTTAACAGGACTATGCAGCACAAACCCAAAGCATGCTTTTCTGTGTTAGAAATGTATGAAGACCAGAATTGATGTAATGTGTTTAAATCTAGATGCATACACCCTTGTTCATGATGTACATGTACAGACAAGTGTATAATTACACCAGTGAGGTAGCATTTTAAACAAGGTAGCCTGCTTTACAGGACTAATTTACACTGGAGAAGTGATGATGAAAGAGGTCCATGAATATTATCATCAGAGATATACAGATATTTGTGGGGGTTTTTTGTACATCTCCTAACATTCTGGGTGTTGTAGTCCAAAAAACAAATCTGCACACTTTACTATTATTATTATAAAAACATCTGAAAATATGAAACACATTAAAAAACAGACAAAATCACAAAAACATTGACTGGTATTAGATACAAAATTTAACCAAAAACCTATGTACCAATTAAATATTGGTATACTGTAATTTGTATGCTGTTCCTAATGTTGCCATTTTTTGCAGCTCTGGTGGTATATCAGATATCTGCAGGTGGTTATAATATTTTATAAAAATCCATGGCATTGTTCCTAATGCCCCAATTACTATGGAGACAATCAAAATGTGTTTCATTATTTCATTAGTAGTACTAGTAGTAGCCCACCCTACAGACTGTTTTTCTAGTCCTTATTTAGTCACCAGTAGTGTTTTTTCCTATTCAAAGAGCAGTTGCTTTAGGTGTCAGTGTGTCATTTCTGATTTGGACCTGACGGTGTATGTGAGGTTTGGGTTTCTTTATGTGTTTATTTATTGCCCCAACACTAATTCCTTGGTATTCAATTCCATTCAGCTTCGTCTGCCATTTTATTATCCTTTCCCCTGCATTCACATCACAGTCACAAGGAGGGAAACAGTAGCAGTAATTAGAGGTTAGTTTTGGGAGCCCAGCTGTGCTGCACGCATTTCTCATTCCTTGGACAAACGTCCCATAAAAAAAGAGAGAAGGTTTGTGTGACCTTTGCTTGCCTGACAGCAAGGAAAGGATCTTGCAGTAAAGACATGCCGGACTCAGCATACTCAGTTCTTCCTTTGGTTTTGTCTTCTGTGCAAACAATATCAGTGATCACATTTCATTGTTCTTAGAGGAGGAGGTAGTTCTGGATAAAAGCCCACGAGTGGATCAAGGAGAGAGCTGTTTCACCTTGGACTGAAGTGACTGGCTTCTTCTCTTTGTGTTTTGTGTGTGTATGTGTCCGCTTCATTTGTGTTATCAGCTGAAACTTAAACATCTTAAACAGCCCTGTTGAGCAGAGGTCTAGGGAAGCGAGCCAGAGTAAACTGCTTTTAATCACAATCAAGTGACTCTTATAAATATTTGTGCACACATACAGAGACACACAGAGAGACATATTCTGCATCAAAGCCTAGTATGTGGCCATTCATGTGACTGAGTCATAAAAGAAAAGGGAAAAGCAGTAGGACTGCCATGGCTTGCGGCTGATGTAACTAACAGTGGGCAAAAGACCGGAAGAAGAGATGGGTGGAGAAAGGGGGGAACTGCCAAAGTTTAACAAACACAAAGAGAAATAAAAATAAATCATTGGAACATTTATTGCCCACTTTTGTGGGAAGGACTAAATTGGAGCTCTCAGCTTTTCAAATCACTCTCTCTCCGCCCTCCCTCTCTCTAATTCTCTGTGAACATCAGGAAGAGAATGAGCGCCAAAAATAGTAGCGTCAACCTGGACAGTCTGACTTTTTCTCTAAATAAGAAAAATAAAGTTGTTTATGTCTCTCCATGACAGGAAGTATATTGAATTTATTCCACCCACTTAGGATGGTCTATCAAACAATGTTTGATGGTTCTGCTCTCACATATGGTTGAAGTGGACCTGGCTCACATTAGAATTATTTATGATGATAATAATAGCAGCATTTGCAATGACCTATGCCTTATTTTGCAGCATTTTGTAAGCAAAAAGGACCTTAGTCTAAGAAACAAGTGTTCATATGGAGAAGTGAGAACAGAGGCTCTACCATGAAGCCAAGTGACATGGTCACTTTGAGTGGAAGGCATTAAAACAGACTATGCAGAGTCAACTCTGACCCATGGGATATGTTCCAAACCCCATACCATGGCTGGCTGAGGGATTCTGGGAGTGGTCTAAAAAAGTGACATTTCTATATGCTGTTTTCCACATTGAGATGATACCTTTCTACATCAAACAACAAGATTTTTTTTCAAGTCTGCAGTGGCACATAAAAATCCAGGGTTTTCTAAATATGGATTACTCAGACATGGTGTACCAGTCCCTTCTTCTGGGGACACTCTGGGAGTGTGCAGTTTATCCAAAGTTACACTGCGCAGCTCTTCCCCTACAAGGCACAGTGGGAAATCAAACTCCTGACCTCTGACTCCACAGCCAAGTATCCAACTCACTGAGCTATCAAACTAGCACCTACAAAGGTATTGCCTCAGTATGAGCATGGAATTTGTTTTGGGCCATGGGATATAACGCATTAGGAATGGACAGGGAAGGACTGCTGAAGTCAATAGGAGTGGCTTAAAGAATGGCTCCTGTTAGTTTTAAAGTGGAAAACATTCTGAGAGATTGTACTCTTTATTACCACGATGTATGGGAGAGGGACACCATTTAGATTTTCTGGCTCAGGAGCCAGATATGTTGGGCTCGGTCTGAGGGAAGATAATAGACAAAGTGGTACCTGCTTAGACACATGTGCTTTTCTTGTTTTTGTGGTCTGCAAGGTTGTAACTGTAGTTATATCTTTTTAATTCTTTCCACTTCATCTTTTAATTCTTTCCTCTTGCCAGCTTTATTCAAACCTGCAGAAAGAGTGTGTGTAGGAGAAGGTTGATTTTCCTGACAGAAGGCCTGTAGGTTTCTCAGGTCGGCATCTTCCTGTTCCCTGAAATTTCAGGGCCAAACTCTTGTGACTTAAGGGAAGGCGCTCATTGACATCACAGGGAAGAGGACTTTCTGTAACAATGGCAATGTACTGAGTTTCTCTCTGTCAACAAGAGAGTGAGACATACCGTGTGGATTCCCTAAGCAAATATTTTGTGTGGAGCAGAAAAAGAACTGAGCTTGTGAGCCCTGATATCACTTGGGAGAGGAGAAGAAATGGGTATTCTGGTATGAAAGCCACCACAAACAAATAGAACAAACTCTGTCTTCCTCTAGAACTGCTTGCCTTCAGATCTGTCTCTCTGCCTGGAGACCAAAGGAAGCACAACAATTCCTTGACAGCATACCTGATACCCAGAGACCTGGCAACCTGACCCCCTAATGGATTGGTCCATAATGCCAACAGCTGTGCCTCTTCTAACATCTTTATAAAAGGAAAGCAAGCAGAAACTGGCTGTGTGAATGATCTGGTAGACTCAACTTCTGTTTTGAAGAGGAAACCTGACTGAGTGGTTGCAGCTTCCTAATAACCTCTTAAGGGAAAAATCAACCCTTGTCCTAAATGAGCTAGTAGCTAGATACAATTCTTGGTTGGCTTGTTTTCTTCCAGACCTAATTTTTCTGCCATGGATTACCATTTTACCAAGAAGCTGAAATGTATAAAGAGTTGAGTTTTTACAAGAACTATGGTGTGTCCTGTTGTCCTTACATCTGCAGCAGCTCTCCCATCCACCCCATATTTTTTTGCTTTTAGGGCTGAGGTTTACAGAGTAAAATGGAAAACCTGCTCCCAGGATTCCAGGCAAGTAAGCTGAATTGCAGCTGTCCTTGGCTGAGAACTGAAAATTGGAATAAGCAACAGACTTAAGCAGGTGCAAGAAATCAAGGCCTCTGAATTTACTACAAGACTGTTTAACATGCTGTGGCATATCTCTGGTTGTGGTTTGCTTCACATGACACATCATTAGCTGACCTTCAGTTTTGCATTCTTAAAAATGGTATAAATCACACATTGAACTAAATTATAATCATCATCATCATCTTAGAACTATACAGCTGGAAGGGACTCTATGGATCATCGAGTCCAGCCCCTGTCAAGGAGGCACATTGGGGAATCGAACTCCCAACTTCTGCCTAAATCACTGAGCTATCCAGAAGTTCATGCCAAAGGCCTGGAAAATGTATGTGTTTATAAATATAAATCATGCCAAGAATGCTGGGCTCTCTCCCCATGCCAGGCAAAGATACTTTGAGTAAACTGGAACTGAATTGTGAACTAAACTTGTCCCTGACTAGAACAAGAAAGATTTTACCATCTTAATATGCTTTCAGTAGAAAGTAGGCATGCTAGGCATATCTCTTTTGTCAGTTAAATGGATGCACTTACCAAAAGAAAAGCAAGAAAATAGTCAGTGGTCAGTATCCTGTGGTCTAGTTCTGCCTGCGCAGCAGCAATGACATCATTTTCAGATTGCCATTGACTTTGTTTTTTAATTTCACCCTACAGATGACTCAGTCTTTGTGTGCTGGGTTGCATGACTGATCTCTCAACCAGTGCAAAACTGGGCATATGACGGGGAGCCTGCTGAAATACAGGAGTGCTTATACGATTGCTCTTCTGCTCCACATTTGCTGAATAGGAGGCTGGCTACAGGGGCTGCAGAAGGGGAGCTTCAAAACAATGCATTAGATCCAGATTAGAGTTTGGATTAAATAATCACCATCCTGACTTTTCCTTCACTTTAGTCCATACTTTATGATATGGGCTTCCCCTCTGAAACAACATTAAGTCCTGTGCTGCCTGGAGGATTCTAGGAGCTGCAATACAAACAGTAGCATATCCAAGCTCTGTGTATATATCTCTGTGCAGGTTTAAACTTGGGTCTCCCAAGGCTCCCAGTAAACATAATACTTTACTAAAGACAAATACTTTGCAGTATAGGCTGTTTTGCTGATTGGATAGCTCCGTGAGTTAGGATACCTACCTGGTCAGGATTTAGATTCCTCAGTATGCCTCCTGGGAGAAGAGCCAGTCTTCATAGCCTTGGGGAAGCTGCATAGTTCCAGAAGAAGGGGATGGTAGACCTACCTAGAAAAGATTGCTGTACATTGGAATCAATTTGATGGCATGCAATTACTATTTTAAATTATCCTAAGTTCCTAAAATCTTTCATAACTATTAATTAATGTGCTTACCTGAAGATACTCCATTCAAGACAATTAAGATCTAACTTGGTGGTCAGTCCTTGGGCTTGCTATGCAGGGTGTAAAAATGGTAAGACAAGGCATGTGAGCTGCTGTTACAGTGCAGCACCACAAAATGTAACATTGAAATGCAACCTTAGACTGTGTAACACTCCATCTTGCCCTACACTTTCTCCTTTATAGGCTATGGTGTCTTTCCTAGTTTTGCTACAAGTTATATTTCAAACGACATAGGCTAGAACTGAACACCTGGGAGCTTCAACATTCAACCATGGACCTCCATTCTGTCAAAGTTTTCTTTGTGTTGTTATGATACCCAACAACCCCCTTTCACCATAAATCAGGTATGAGAATTAGAGTGTAAGAGTTTGTGCAAATGGCACATTTCTCAGCTGCATGTCACAAAGCAGCTAGAAGGTCATCCTTCCTGTTGTGAGTAAGGTGGGAACATGTTAGTACATTTTTGAAAAAGGAAGAGGAAGTTACAAAGGCTGAAATCTAGTAGTAAGTTGCAACTACAGTAGGCTCCTTGAATCAATGGCATTTAACAAGGGGTTGGGTCACCAGATCCCCACGGATTCAACAGGCCTTCTCTGGTTGCAGCGTACTACTGGATTTCAGCCAGTATTTCCTGTTGTTGTTGTTGTTTAGTCGTTAAGTCGTGTCCGACTCTTCGTGACCCCATGGACCAGAGCACGCCAGGCCCTCCTGTCTTCCACTGCCTCCCGGAGTTGGGTCAAATTCATGTTGGTAGCTTCAATGATGCTGTCCAACCATCTCGTCCTCTGTCGTCCCCTTCTCCTCTTGCCTTCACACTTTCCCAACATCAGGGGCTTTTCCAGGGAGTCTTCTCTTCTCATGAGATGGCCAAAGTATTGGAGCCTCAGCTTCAGGATCTGTCCTTCCAGTGAGCACTCAGGGTTGATTTCCTTCAAAATGGATAGGTTTGTTCTCTTTGCAGTCCAGGGGACTCTCAAGAGTCTCCTCCAGCACCACAATTCAAAAGCATCAATTCTTTAGCGGTCAGCCTTCTTTATGGTCCAGCTCTCACTTCCATACATTGCTACTGGAAAAACCATAGCTTTGACTATGCGGACCTTTGTTGGTAAGGTGATGTCTCTGCTTTTTAAGATGCTGTCTAGGTTTGTCATCGCTTTCCTCCCAACAGTATTTCCTAGGGGATGCAATTAGAAGTTGTCTGGGTCAAGATCTAAGATCATAAATGGGGATGGAAACTAACTGTATGTATCTACCTAAGCATGGAACATCAAGTGGTTGGTTTAAAGAATTATGTTTGGTTTTTGGCAATTTGAGTCCAATATTGGGTACGCTGAGGAGCATTGTATTTGCCTTCTGCATAGGTTTGCACTGATTGCCATGAGAAGAGAAATAAGTATAAGTAGCATTCAGCTCATGTCAAAGCTGACTGCTTGGGGAAGAGAATATTCTTAGAACCATGGCCAGTGCACCTTTTTTCTTAGCTCCTTTTTCAACTCCCAAGTGCTGTTTAGTGGAGCTTTTCCAAATATGGGATGTTTTGGTGAAAGTAGGCCATTCTGCAGTCTACAGTGCTGACCTCATATTTAATTTGGTTAGCAGGCTGTATTTTGCAATACCGGACCACAGTCCAATCTGGTAGAAGCTCCATTTTGCTCTGTATATGTGATTCCCCACGCCACCATCTTTGCCTTGTGGATGGGCCTGGAGTGAAAATGAAACTAACCAACTGGGAGGTGAAAGTATTCTGACACAAAAATACTTACAGTTGCCTCAAAGTTCTTAGAAGGAGCTAGCTAATAGATGGATATATTTATTTTTAAAAAACATTTTTGCCCCACCTTTCTCCTTTAAAAGGACTCAAGGTGGGTTACATCATTAGAATTCAATATTTAAAGTTAAAAACAGTAAGTGTGCAAATATTTAAAAGGGTCAAACAAATACCACACTGAAAAATGATAAACAACACCAACATCAAAACTGCATTCAAAGCAGTAAGGCACAACAATCCATTTAAAAATTCCACTTGGACAGCCAGTCACTCAGGGAAAACATGCATGCTTGTAGAAGGACAGTAAAGGTGGAGCCAGCCAGACCTCCTGTGGGAGGCAGTTCCAAAGTCTGGGAGCAGCAACAGAGAAGACCCTCTCCTGTGTCCATACCAAATGGCCTGTGAAGGTGGTGGGACCGAGAGAAAGGTCTCTCCTGATTATCTTAACACTTGAGCAGCCTCATAAAGGGAGATACATTGGGTCCTAGCCATTTAGGGCTTTATAGGTTAGAACCAGTACCTTGAATTGGGCCTAGAAATGGATTGGCAGCCAGTGGAGCTGCTATAATGTGGAGGGGGGTTATATGATCCTTGTGACCAGCCTCATTTGGCAATCTGGCTGCTGTGTTTTAGACCTGCTGAAGCTTCCTGAGACTTTCCATAGACAGCCCCACTTAGAGTGTGTTACAGTAGTCCAGAAGGGATGTAACAAAGGCATATGCCACCACAGCCAGATCAGACATCTCCATGAATGGGTGCAGCTTGCACACTAGCATTAATTCTGCAAATGCACTCCTGGCCACTGACGAAACCTTGACATCCAGGCTCAGAGATGAATCCAGGAGCACCCGCAAGCTGCACACCCATATTTTCAGAGGGAGTGTAACCCCATCCAGCACAGCTTGTTCCTTGTTCTGCCTTTCGACTGGCCAGGAGCACATCTGTCTTGTCTGGATTAAGTTTCAGTTTATTCACCCTCATCCAGTCCGTTACTGACGCCAGACACTGATCTAGAGCTGAAACAGCTTTCTTGGATTTAGATTGCAAGGACGGATAGAGCTGGGTGTAAACCTGCATATAATTATTACATTACATTATGACTGCAATTTCATGAGGGATAATTTTGCTGCTTTTGTGGGGTAACTCAAATGTTTTATTGTTATGGGGATAAGAACTCACAAAATGCTAAAGGGGAAATAGCACATAGTCCCAAGTGGTGGGTCATGCTGTGCTTTGTGATGCTGTCTTGTGCCAAAGTGACCATGAGTTGGATGTTCTACAGATGTGTTTTGTACCAAATAAGCAGCCTTATTTGCATTTATATTTTTTTTAAAAAGAATCTAAAAGTAACTATTTTACTTATAAGAAATAGGAAAGTAAGGAGTTTCTTTTAAATTACTGGAATGATGATGGCAATTAACTAGTTTATTTCAATCTTCCTCAGTGTGGAACTTTTTTTTTTTTAAGGGCATAGCCAAATGCAACTTGTTATTCCCTTTTCCTTCCTCCATTTGGACTTTTTTTTGCTATGTGTCAAGTCCTAGATTTGTTATGCAATTGTCTGTTTCCTTTCCTCTTCTTTGAGATTCAAGACAATCAAACTATTTAAAAGACAAAACAGATTGTCAAAGAGTTGAGACATTTTTGCTCCAGGCCTCTTTGTTTCTTTTCTTTCCTTTCCTTTCCTTTCCTTTTTTTTTTTTTAAAGCTACCCAGGGCAAACTGCTTGTCATTAAATTCCATTTTCTTGGCAATTGCGATTAAGCGTATACATTTCTGGAGTCATTTGTGAAACATCAGCTGTCAGACATTTGTTCCAATTTATAATCATCCAGGATTTTCCACCGTTGCTTTCAAAGAACAGGGTTAGATGCATGCCCTGAAAGAGAGTTGGAAATGGTTTGCCGATCTCTATTAATCTGCTGTTCCTGTAATCAAACACATATGTTTGTTTATCTGCTTAAATTGCTAATGATATCAAAGTTGGCTGCTGGAAGCTGAATCATCCTGCAGACATTTCCGTTGCTGTTTCTCGGGGCTGTCTTGTGTTGTGGCCTGAGAAAGAACAATATATTTCTGCTATTAAATCATTACACTAACTTCTTGCAGATAACATCTTAACGAGCAGCCCCAGCCCTTATTTTAGAAGAGTGAGATTTGATGTCTCAGCGATGGAGAAAAATGCTAGCAACCTGGTGAAAGCCGAGTTCAGAGTCTTTCGCTTGAAGAATCCACATGCTTCTGTTTCGGAGCAACGGATAGAACTGTATCAGGTAAAGCCGCGTTAATTGCTGGTCCCTAATTCTTTGTTCATATGTCACATGTCTGTCTAGAGCCTATCTCTACTATACAGCATTTGAGGGTTTGAGCACCATTTTCTCTTCAGAGGGACCTCTGGAACAACATAGTTCTGTGGAAAAGGTCTAAGGATCTGAAACCATTCTTTAAAATCTCACCAAAGCACAATTCCCAGGCTTCTTTTGAGATAAACCAGGCCGTTTATTTATTATCCTGCCTGTCTCCAGCACAGGATCTAAAGTAGCTCACCGCACGAATTATAAATGGATACATCTAAAAGCAGAATACTGTACCACAAAGACAGTTGACTAAGTTATCAAATAAAATAAGCCCCAAATTAAAATAATGTCAGAACAGTTACAAGAGCACAAGAAGTAAAAAGGAAAAAAAGAATACAACTTTTCAGAGTCCCATCCCGTTGGTTGATTTAAACATGTAATATAGATAAATTTGCTTGCATCTTTTTGATTTCATGACTATATTGCTTTTTCAAAATTACATATGAATTCAAGTTAATGCAGGAAGGAAATAGGAAGAAATTGGGGGCAACTGGGGAATGGGGGGACCCAATGTGCCTCACAACCAGTGCTGTTTTATTATCTGTATTAGAAGCTGATTGGAAACAAATTGAGTTTCAGCCGCATATGTGAAAACAAACATGATCCATTGAATTGTTTTAACCATGTCTCATGCTTCACATTTACCGAGTTTTGTGTTATTTTGCAAAGAAACAAGTGTACTCAGAAATAAGTCATATTCAGCTCAGCAGAGCTTATGTTAGGTATGTATTAAATTGTAGCCTATGCTGCAGTTCAAACAGATTAGCATTTTCTCAGAGAATCATGAGAACAGTTTGTTGCTGTTATGTGCCACCAAGTTGCCTCTGACTTACGGTGACTCTATGAAGGAGTGATCCAAAATGTCCTGTCTTCAACTGCTCTGCTCAGTTCTTGTAAACTCAAGCCTTTAGGGAGATTCCTTTAGGGAGTCGGTTCATCTTATATTCGGTGTTCCTCTTTTCCTGCTGCCTTCTACCTTCCTCAGCATTATTGTCTTTTCCAGAGAATCCTGACTTTTCATGATGTGCCCAAAGTATGGCAGCCACAGCTTCAACATTTTCATCTCCAGAGATAGTTCAGGCTTGATTTGACCTAGGACCAAGTAGTTTGTACAAATAATGAGAGTTCTCGTTGAAAAATCTAGACTCTCAAGAGACCTTTGATTCTGGAGGATTTATAATTTCTTGATTAGAAATCATATATTTTATACAGATTCAAATTAGTTTAAATTATAGTGAGGTGCACTCTTAATTGATGCAAATATGCTAGTTATCTTCAATCACGTATAAGGGTGCAGGCCTAAGCAAGTGCCTGCTGTTGATAAAGCACAAACATGATTGAAGTCGTTGGGATGTGCGCTGGGGTCGCTCGTGTTCTGGGATGAGAGAGGCAACTCACTTGCAAATTTTGAGGTGAGGTGCTCTCCCATGCTCTGATCATGAGTTGTGCATGATATAGGCCACCAAATATGATTGTGATATAATGCAAAATGTAATGTCAAAATATACGGGTTTGTGTTTTTGCAAAGTGTAGCCCTGTTGAGGTGGTATAGCCTGAAAGTGTGTAGGGCTGCAGACAAGGTGAAAAAGGGAATGTTATATCTTTGCGTATTCAGCACAAAGAGAACTCTCATTTCTTATGTGAAGGTCTGAAGAGGCCGTTGTGAAGCGTGTTCTGAACACCTGTAATTGAATTCAATTACAGGCATTCAGAACACTCTTCAGATCTTCCTGCTGAATGTGCAAAGGTCTAATTGAGATTTGAGTGATGGGACATTGTGAGTGGGACTCACGTGCATCCCCACCTCCTCACCACAGTTACAACTCCATCTGTTTTAAGGCTATAATATCTGAATGAGTACAGCATATGTTTATTTTAAGTAGCTCCAGGTGTAGGAGTGTGTCTGTGTGCGTATATATGTTTGTAGAGTGGATGACAGATCTAGGATGTCTGGAAGTGTGTGTAATTGCGTAAGGTTGGAGATTGGCTGGAAAAAATGAGAAGGAGAGGTGCTCGAATGGTGTGTGAATGAGGCTGAGAGAGGCATCTAGGGACTGGAACTTGAGGAGGACATTTGGGAAGAGAAATGGAAATGTGTGAGAGATTGTGTCTGATTTTTAACTGTTTGCTACACAGGTTTATACTTCACTATTTTTCGTGTAATGTAACTGTAGCTGAATATTAATGGACTTGAAGAATAGTGAGTAGTCAAATAGCATCCTGGCTTGGTAAACATGCTTGTTTTGTTTAACCATGCCCCCTCTCTGACTAAGTATAACCTAGGATTTGAAAATGAATGTATCAAACCTTGAGATCTATACAATGGTTATACTGAGAAGAGGATCTTGTGAAGATCCTGGAGGCAGCAACGCTTTGAATTGAGAGTGTGAAGGCCTGGTTGCTTGTCCAGTTTGGTGATACATTGTGAGACTGCCAATAGAGAAGGGCAAGGGAATACCACAGACTGAATTCTGTGCTGAAATGTGTGGTGCTCTTGAGCTGCTTCGTCCTCTTTTTTCCTGCCTGAAACAAGTTGTAAGCCCTTGGACAAGCTCTCAAAGCGTCTTGTTCTTGACAAGTCCCCCTTTTCTTCCTTGTTTCCAAGGAAGGCTCTTACTCCCGTGGAATGCGGTCACTACCACCCATGCATCTCCTGAATCAATGTGTTACTGCAGGCTGCAGACAAATTTTAATTAATTAATTTTGATCTTAAAATAATTAAAAGATAAAATAACCCTAAAATGTACACCTCAGATGTTTGGAGCTATCATAGAGACAGACATGGACACACACAGAGAAACGTTTGTATAGTTATAGGTGGCTCCATTGTCATTGGATTATTTTCCCCAGCATTAACACACATGCAACTTCAAGTATAATCCAGTTAAATAAAATGCACAGATTTAAGACCAAATAATCCCACTAAAACTAATGACACAGACTTGAGATAAACTTTAATACCCTGTTTCCCCGACAATAAGACCTAACCTGAAAATAAGCCCTAGTATGATTTTTCAAGACGCTTGTAATATAAGCCCTACCCCCCAAATAAGCCTCAGTTGTGAAACCCCGCCCTCCACCCTTGTGCAGCAACCAGAAGATGATGACATGACTGTATTTGAATAAATGTAGATCGTTGTTCATGAAAAAATACAACATCCCCTGAAAATAAGCCCTAATGCGTTTTTTGGAGCAAAAATTAATATAAAACCCTTGTCTTATTTTCAGGAAAACACGGTACTTCCAGAGTAATTAGGTTGTGGTTTTCCTGCTGTTTGCATTTGGGAAAATCCCCTGAAGTAAGTCCATGAAAATAAATGAGACTAAAATTAAAAGATAGTCTTTTATACTTTTTATCTTTAATTGCATGGTATTAACACAGATACTTATCCAAGAATGATTCCTATGTGATAAGTGCTATCCTTAGCATTAGATAAGGGCGTCTCTCAAATTAGGCTGCCAGTTTTGAGGTGTCATTTATTTATTAGTGACTCTTTTAGGTGCTACCGTTCCTCCAGTGAACATGCACAGTTCTCCTCCTTCCTCCTTTATCCTCACAACCTGTGACATAGACCAGCCTGAGGGAGCGTGATTGATGCACCCAGTGGAATGAATCCAACAATCATCACTCAGAAAAGACACGTATCTAGATTCTAGATCTCTCAAATAGCATTCCGGTTGCAGAGTTTTTGGTTAAATTTCTCTTTTTGATACACAGTACAGAGATTCACAGAGGAGAATAGCTTCAAGTTTCCATATAGTCCCCTTTCTCATTAACTGGCACTTACAGTCTCAATAACTCACTCTGAGACATTAGTGGTAGAAAGAGTAAACATATTTCATTACTTACGATTGGGAACTGCAAACAGCAGGCAAACAACTGATAACTGACTTCAGCAGACAGAAGAGAACTGAAAAAGAACTCTTTGAATTCTGAGGTGGGAGGGAATGATTGGTTAGTGCTGAATAGCACCCCAGTCCAGAAAGGTCCCTCCCAGATGAACAAGGTATAGGCAGCATGCGAGGCTGTAAAACTCCCAATAGTTCAACACTTTTAACAACTGTACTGCATTAACTGTAGGCCAAGTTGTTTTACAAGTTGTTCTGGCCCGAGCGCACCACAGTGTTCTTAGAAAGAGGCAAAGTCCAGATACTCCTCTGAGCCTCTGATGGCAAATGAAACTAGCTGAAGAGTTCTATCATTGCCTTCCATCTTCCCACTAGGGGGGAAACATATAAGAGACCCTCTCCTTGATTTGTTCTAGAAAAGATGAATACTTCAGGCAGTGTCTGATGGATAAAATTATTTGAAAGGGAGAAGGGAAACAAAGCGATTAAACAAACAAGCTCAAACATCCACCACTCTCTCTGGCTATGTTTTGAAAGATTGATGCCAAATGCAGGATTTATTGGAATTTGATCAGATAAAAGTTTGGATGTTGTGGGAATGCCTTTGAACCCATCTCCTTGGCGGCACTTTTTGTAGGCTTCATCACATCTTTATTTTATTAAGGTGCTTCTGTATTTAGAAATAAGCTTCGGCCCCATTTTTTGCTTTATGAGTAGGCATTCCGAAGAGGAATAGGCATCTTGGCAAAACAGGACATTGGAGAAGTGGAGGAGGGCATGAAAATCCTGTCCATTTTTTAGAGCAGTTTGTGGCAATGTTGTTTTTATGGAAGTTTGTTAGCTAGAGCCTGTAAAACAATAACGTGCTCAAGTGACTTCCTATGGAAGCAACGCATGTTTTGGTAACACATCATAAAGCATTATGAAGAATGAAATTAAAATTCTGGGTTATATTACTTCTGTTATTGGGGGCTTTAACATGCTTAGGTACCTGGTAGGCTGCTGGAAGGGAAGGAATGCACCACACAATATGGGGAAAGAAGGAAAATGTTGAGCTGCCATGTGCTTCCAGCAGCCATTTGGACCTTAAGGGAAACATTATTTTACGAGGAAGGAATCAAAAAAGCAAAAGGTGGTAAGGCATCTTTCTGATCTCTTTTCTGCTGGCGTGGTTTGGTATCACGTGTATGATCCTAAATGCATTCATCACTCCAGTCCTCAGGATACACTGCAAGCCCTAAACCCACTGAAGTGGGACAAAAGAGCTTGCTTAACAAGTGTTGGTTGTGGTGGTGGTCTCGCAAGTCATATCCGACATATGGCAACCCTAATAGGGTTGTCAAGGTATATGAGATATTTACAAATTGGTTTTTACCATTACCATCCCCAGGGAGTTTCCATAGCTGAGCGGGAATTTGAACCCAGGTCTCCTGACTTATAATGCAACACACTATCCACCACTCTGATTTCTATCCGACTCTCTCCACTGAGTTGCAAAGCATTTATTCAATTCTGAAAGCGTGGTGAAGTTTTCATACGGAGGCCAGCATTACACAAAGGGTTACGTTTTGTTTGTTTGTTGTTAAAGTGTTTCTCACCCACCCTATATCAGTTGATCTCAGGGTGGGGTAAATCAGTAAAATTGCCTTTGAAGAATGTAAACCAATCCAGATGCTTTAAAACAATTTTAAAGACTTGGAAAACAAAATAAAACTGTTGAACTGCTGTGTCATAACTACTATATAAAACCCCTTCTATAACGGCATGACTGTCTCCTCACATCTTTC
The DNA here is from genome assembly GCA_037013535.1 of Intellagama lesueurii. Taxonomy (NCBI): domain Eukaryota; kingdom Metazoa; phylum Chordata; class Lepidosauria; order Squamata; family Agamidae; genus Intellagama; species Intellagama lesueurii. The sequence continues at coordinate 319,920,386 of JBAJHW010000001.1, read as the reverse complement.
AAACAGGCGTTTTTCTATGAGCTGACCGTAGTGCTAAAGTTGATGGGTATAAGAAGAAAGGGCGGTCTCAAGCAGAGCTAAATTATGGAATTCTCTGCCTCGGGAGACTCGGTTGGTATTGTCTTTAACAGCCTTCACCACATAACAAACACCTTGTTGAAGGAGATGGAAAAATAGGTCTCCCGTTTAATGGTGCATCTGTTCCTACCTCTGCTGTATATACAGAGTCCATGTGTCTTTGATTACACAGCTATATTTATTTATTTTTCAAAAACATTTCCCCTCCACTTTTCATTTTTTAAAAATCTCAGAGTGGTTTACAATAAGTTTTCCCAAGCCCCATTTTCTTTACATGGATCATGGAAACCTAGTCTATGCTATGTTTAGGCAAATTCTCTTCTCTATATCTGCGTTTTTATTTATTTATTTTTGCAGTTACCACAAGGTCTAGAAATGCATGTTATCACCTCTAGCTCCTGATCAGTAGTAAAAAGGTAAAGGTTCCCCTTGACAATTTGCCCAGTCGTGTCCGACTCTAGGGGGCGGTGCTCATCCCTGTTTCCAAGCCATAGAGCCAGCGTTTGTCCGTAGACAGTTTCCGTGGTCACGTGGCCGGCGCGACTAGACATGGAATGCCATTACCTTCCCACCGTAGTGGTACCTATTTATCTACTCACAGTTTTACATGCTTTCAAACTGCTAAGTTGGCAGGAGCTGGGACAAGTGACGGGAGCTCACTCCATCGTGTGGATTCGAACTGCTGATCTTTCGACCTTGCAGCTCAGAGGCTGCAGTTTAACCTGCAGCGCCACCACGTCCCATTATCAGTAGTAGCCTGTGCTTAATAGGACTAGTAGATCCAACCAGCTCCTCTGAGTCCTAGCCAAAAATGTGAAAAGACTTAGTGGGCTCCCTATTCCTTTAAGGCTCTACTAGCAGTTGTCTGGTGATTATTGAGTGCTCATTCTGATTCCATCTTTCAATGGGCAAAATCCTACTGGCGTAAATTTACACTGGCAGAAGCCAATGATGTCTGGCACTGGTAAAATTTAATTTAAATTCATTGAAATCTTTCTATCTCCCTGTTTTAGTTTCTGAGGCTCCCTAGAGCTCCCTTTTGGCCTGGGGGAGCCTATGGGAACTTCAGTCAAAAATTGCCACAGCTGAGATTGAGACTGCCCACTAGTAGTCTGGTGGTGGGTTGTTGTTGTTGTTTATTGTTGTTTTGCTTTTAAAGGTTCCCCTGTCCCTATCCTAAGTCTCTCAAAGGCTTTCCCAGGCCAAAAGGGAGCCCAAGGGAGTCTTAGAATCTAAAACAGGGTTGGAGCTAGGAAGCTTTTCAATTAATTTAAATTAATTTTTCCTGATTCCTGCTGATGGAATCATCATTGGCTTCCACCAGTGTAAATTTACGCCAGTAGGGTTTTGATGTACGAGAAGGAATAACATCTATGGATGACTACCCTGTTCACTAAACAAAGCAGAAGGAAAATCATGTCAGCATCCCACCCCCACCTCCCATTCTCACACTGAGTGCAAAATTTGTCATGCAACTAATCACACAACAGGGAGCCTGCTGGAGTGCGTGGGGAAAACTCTTAAATATGATTTCCTTTTCACTCTGCATTAATACAACATGATACTAATCATGACACTGAGATGAAAGCAAGACACCAGATTTTATTTATGCTGGACAAAATCTGGGTTTCCAGTGGTAATGGTACCTTTTTTGTGTTTTTTAATGTGACTAAAGGAAAGGCTACATCTATGGGAAGATCTGCATAGAACAACATCCCTAGAAACAGAAAAGAGATGGCTTGCTCCAGTTTTTCTAGCTTCCTCTTCCATCACTTGATATTTTAATAAAACGTACCATGCCTCGGGCGAGTTACATCCAAACGCTCGTGTGCCTTTCTGACTATTTTATTGGCAGAGGTTTGTTTTGTTTTGTTTTGTTTTGTGGCTTTATTCCTGAAGATCTCAAAGTCTCTTAAAGAGCCGGAAATTGCAGTGAACATTTCAGGCTATTCCTGGGGTGAAACATCCAGGCTGTCCTTGTTTGTCTCCTCTATTGATAGTATCAAAGCTCCTTTGTGCTAAGGAAAAAATATGAGGGTGAGGTACTAGGATGGTTTTCGAGAATCAAAGGTATTCTATTACTTAAACCACAAGATGGGCAGAGGGAGTGGTCTTCGCACTGTATTCCTGCATCTCTCCCGACCAGTTTCATCTTGTGTAAGAACTTTTTCACCTGGAGACATTTCCACAATGTGATCAACGAAATAAGAAAAGACTGTCTTCTGAGCCTCGTGAGTCCACAGAGGAACCAGATTAGAGAGGAAAATACCAACAAATGCGGTATTTTTATTTTTGTTAGCACACTACCTCCAACATTTTCTGCTCTAATGCTAAAAAATGGATAAATAACTGACTGCACAGGTAGCTGCTGTCCTGGTGGATTCTCTAAGTTACAACCCACCCTAACACATCCTATAGTCCTTTTTACAGTTCAGTGTGTCTGTCCTCATGTCTTCACATATGAGCTCACATATACAGCAAATAGCAATATTCATGGTAGTCATTTCTATAACAATAATCATGTGTTGTCAAGTCAATTCTGACTTATGGCGATCCTTATTCAGAGTTTTCATGTTAGAGAATATCCAATGTGGTTTACCGTTCTCTTCTTCTGGGGGTGCCCTGAGACTGTGCAGCTTGCCCAAGGCCACACAGGCTGGCTCTACTTGCAGGAGGCACAGTGGGGAATTGGAACTCCCAACCTCTGGCTCTGTAGCCGGATACCTAAGCCAGTCAGCTATCCAGCCAGATAATCATTTCTAAAGCAAGCCAAAAATAGACACTGTGATCTTGTAGGCAGTGATGAAAGACTAGGACACATTTTCAAAGATGTCTCTTTAAAAGGAATGTTTGGTCCAAAGGGGGGGGGGGGGGGGACATGTACAGCAGTGTTCTATAGTTATACACCAGTACTCCTCAGAGATAACAGGGACTGAAGTCTGGTGTTTGTAATAGCCAAAATCAAGATTTGATGGAGAAATAAAGATGAGGAACGCCACAGAAGGAATTGCAGTTGTGCAGAAGCACAAAAGCTTTCCCAAAGTTGGCCCACAGTAGTTTTCTCACAGTCATGAGGGCTAGAAACACTCAGGGATTTTTTTTAAAATGCCAGAAATTATGTTAAGCATGAATGTAGAGAACAGAAGCAACTCGTAATGAGGCTATTGTGATTGTATGAACTAATGACATTCAACTTAGTGGTGCTTTATTCACCCAAGATGTAATTGGGTTTGGGCTGTGCGTGCAGTATGTGCGCGTTATTTGCAATGTTGCATGATGAACGTGCCTGGCAGTTTCTCAGGAAGTGGATCACAGAACTATAGGCTTTAACACATTTGGCAAGTCCTGTGTACCTTTTGTCTTTTTGGCAAGGAGGCTGCACCTCGTACAATAGTTTATAAGGACCACATTCTGCTCTCAATTATTGCCAGATCCAAAGCTGACTGAAGCCAAAGGAAAGACCCCCATTGGGCTTCCAGATGCAGAGCCATCACATTACATGAGAGTAGCTGGAAGAAGAGTATGACCTGTCATGTTTGGCAGGTGGGCCTAGTTGCCAAAAACAAACAAACAAACCAAAAGCACAAGGCAGTTTGATCCTGTCCCATGCATGCAAAAGATGCTGGGAAAGCATAATATTTACATACTGTCTAGAGTGGGAAAATGAGAGAAACAAACATACATTGATGCCAGAGCTTAATATGAAGGCAGCATCCGACAGAGAGGGGTTATTTCCCTATTACATTTCTGTCCCATCCAAGAAGGTCATAGCCATATACATGGTTCTGTTTTATTTTTACAACAACCCTGAGATGTAGGTCAGGCTAAGAGGTTGGCTCAAGAAGGGCAGGGATTTCATTCCAGGTCTGACCAGTATTAGTCTGACCTTGTAACCATTATGAATCCTTTGCTCTCAACAGTCACAGACCAAGCCATATTCACCGACCAAGGGTATTTATTTATTTATTTATTTATTACATTTATACCCCACCCATTTAGACCACGTCTACTCTGGGCAGCTTACAATAGAAATAGCATAAAAGCAATTAAAAGCGGCAATTTAAAACAACAATAATAATATCATTCAAGATGGAAAGGTAAAGATCAAAATAGAAAAATAAGGACGGAAAAATAAAAATAGTAAAGATCAAGTAGTGACAGGAGGGAAGGCCTGCCTAAAGAGGGTAGTAGCAACATTTGTTTACAATAGTACCATATAAAAAAAGGGCCATGGGATACTTTCATAGGGGAAAAACCTTTGTGAGAACAATGAGCTGAGAATGGTAGGCCTACATTCTACATTCACCTTTTCTGTCGTTTAGACTGAAAACTGAAATGGTTTCATTCGCCCATAGCTTTAGTGAGTCGGTATAATTCTTTTGCTTACTGTTTTACATGGGGTTGTATTTTCCAGTCATTTGTTTGGATTTTGTGATGGTCTCTCAGCTGTGGGAACCAGGATGGGGAAATGTGCAATCCTAACCTTGGAATGTGATGGAATTTTGCTAAATTGCTTGTTCTTGATGAGAACGACTGTCTTGACGCTTTGAAACAACCCGTCAACAGGTTGTTAATCGCCATGAGGTTTCCCACTTCCAACACAAGTGCTTTTTCCCTTCTACTGAGGTTTCTATGATTTGTGTAAAATGTCTTTGGTGTCCTCCCTCCCCAACCCATCTGAAGTAAAGCACACATACAGTACATAGCAAGCACAGAGGGATTGATAAAAAAAGGATGCAAACAACCCATTAAATGCTTCTATATTTAAAAAGTCAGTGCAACAATAAAACAGAAGTTACTGTAATTTAGCTATGTAATTTCACACAATTTGTTTGAAAATCGTTCTGCATAGATGATAATCGGGACACATCTCAAATATTGTCACAACTGCTGCATTACAGTTTGTGTCTTGACTAAATATGAACAATTTCTTCTTCAAAAGTGCCTAAAAATCTATCCAGAGCAGGTGATGTGTAGACGCAGTATGGGAATGTTGATGTAGCATAAGGAAGTTGATGTAGCCCTCACACCCTTAGAGCTGAACAGTACATTACAGATAACACATAATTACAATCTGAAATCTGTTAGTGTTTCACAGATATGATTCCAGCACACATTTGTGAAAGAATATACATGCTTGTAAATGAAACCTGTGATGGTGTCCTGATGATCTGTCACAAAACCAAAGGGACCTAATTTGCAGACAGTGGTCGGTGTGGAAAAATAGCTAATGTGACAATCAGACCTTTTCCTAATGATGTGTTATCTATACTGTAACAGAGTTTCGCCCAGATCTGTGTATGTCAGTGGCTGAAGAACATTCTGAAGAACCTATAAGGAAATTCAGTGGAGCAGGAGGAGAGGAATTTAAAGGCTATGTTTACACAGTGATGAAGCAATAGCAGAATTGACATAAAAACTAAACATAGGTTATAGTGATGTTTATTTTCTGTACCACCACTATTCTGCCTTGAGTCACCATTAGCTGTCTTCTCCCCCATGAAAGCCTGAAAGCCCCAAATCTGCAGAAAATCATTTTCTTTTCCTCTTCTTTGCAGGTTCTCAAAACCAAAGATCTAGCATCACCAACACAACGTTACATTGATAGCAAAGTAGTTAAGACAAAAGCTGATGGTGAATGGTTATCTTTTGACGTAACTGATGCTGTACAGGAATGGCTCCACCACAGAGGTGACAGTACCTTTTGATCATTTAGGGCCTGCATTCATTATAATTTTAACTAATTTAATTTTGCATCTTATCTAAATGCAATTCCCCTTTCTCTTGTGTTTTATAGACAGGAACCTGGGATTTAAGATAAGCTTGCATTGTCCATGCTGCACATTTGTGCCTTCAAATAATTATATCATCCCAAATAAAAGTGAAGAGCTAGAAGCAAGATTTGCAGGTAATGATCAAACAGGAAAAATTAATATTGTGGCGTAATAAGTATGGGGAACTCCTGCAGTTCAAATACAACTGAATGAATGAAAAAGACTGAGAAGATGTAGAGACATAAGAGGGGAAGGAAGAGTCATCCTTCCTGAAACAAATGCTTAAAAAATTATGTGTAATGTTGTGAGAATGCTCATTGCAAACTCATTTTTAATTGAAATTGGACAAGTGATATTGATTTCATTGCTAGTCTATTCTAAAGCAGGAATGGGAACCATGTAGCCCTCCTGGTGTTGTTGGACTGCATCTCCCATTATCCCTTACTACTGGCTATGCTCACTAGGGCTGACAAGAGTTGCAGTCCATCTGGATGTGGATGGCCACACATTCCCAACCTTGGCTACAAAGGGGTCTTTTGGGGTGCTTTGTCTTGCTGTCTTCTCCGCAGTTCTCTTAATACTCGCTTAATGTGTTCACTTAAACCATCGAACTTTCAGGGACTTCTGTGGGGTTGCACTGTAGCTTCTTATTCATGTTGAAGACACAGCAATTAGGACTGAAATTGTGCTAGATTAATCCTATAAAACAGCTCTGGTTACTGCTAAGCAATTATCCGATGAACCGCCAGTGCTCACAGACTCAAATTCAAAACTCACATGGCTCATTTACATGTTAGCTCTAATCAAACTGGTGACCTCTTTTGCATTAAAAGATGTGTCTAAGCATTCCAACCAGATAAATATGGAAATGCCTAATTTCATTTCTGTATTTTGTGTGCTGCCATGTGTGTGAGGATGTTTTCAGTTTTCAGACCTCCCTTGCCAAATGAGGGCAACCTTTGCAGCTTTGTTGCTGCTCTGCTGTGGATCCATCAGTAACATCTGACATTGTCTGTCATGTGGGTTGTCTGGGTCACATGAGTGGTTTACAGGGTCACATGAGTAGCCTGGGCCACATGAATGACTCATTCTTTCTGCATTACAATCTGTGGTCCTGATCCATGTCTGAGCTCATCAGGAAAGTACTCATAGGATGGCGAACTCGGGATGGTTTTAAAATTATTCCAGGCAGGGCGTTGGAGTCAGTATAGTGTAGCGGTTAGACTGTTGATGGACTGGGACTTGGACATTCCAGGTTCTAGCCTCCAATGACACATTAAAGGTGGAGTTCGGCCAGTCATCCTCTCTTAGCTTGAACAGAGCTGCCTTGAGGACAGGATAGCCATGGACACCACTTTAAGCTTATCAGAGGGAAGTTGTTATAAATCTAACAAATAAACAGATTACATGAAATAGGTATAAGTCACACATGGAAGCAGTGTAAAAAGGGGACAGCTCCAAGCCCATGGTAAGACATGGTATGGAACAGGAAAAAAAGTAGGCCTGCTTGCCATTTCAGCTCTGTTGGGAATCTGTCTTCCAGCTGTTCTTCTCCTATTCCAGCATGGCTGGGGTGATAATCTTATTAGGACATGGAATCTCAGTGTGCAAAGTTGTGGAAGAACCAAGCAATGGAGAGCCCCAAACCTGCCTGATCGCCCCTTTTGTGTTTAAAACATGTCCTTTGCTAAGTTGTACTTGTGAGGTGGGGCATATCTACATGGGTTTGCTGCTATTACATTCTGTTTAGTTCAATGAGTCACACATGTGGTGATATGGAAGGATGGCCGATCTGTACGATCTGTGTATTCTTAAGTGATAACTCCTTAATAGGTTGCAACACCCTGTAGAAATTCATTCACTCAATAGGAATCTAGGCAAAACACTTGCTGTAGAGTGTGCCCTGTTGTGCTCAATAGGACTTATTTCTCAGTAACCACACTAGAATTGCCCTGCTCAGCTAAACTTGGAACCCGTATTATGTATACGTTAATGGCAAATGTGGGAAGGCAAATGTTAGCTTTGAATTGCATAATTATAGGGAGGCATGTTATATAATAAAGGAAAACGAAGGAACGTTCATATCTTGTATCACATTTGATCAAATAGCTTATCATTAATATGGATGAAGCAGATGATACAATATGGTGTCTTCTAGCACTAATTTGTACTGAACTGCTTAAAACGATTTTATTTTTCTCGATTGGGACTGAAAGGCTTAATACAGCCTGAATACAGACTTCTGAATGATCTTCTAAAGCACAGTTTGAAGGACTGGGAACATGCTGTTCACATGCTTCATCTCCTCTTGCATACCAATTTTCTCTTCCATTTTTAGGTTGCTTTAATCCTAGTTTGCCGTGATATCCACATCAGGCAACCACAGTTAGCATTAATCTCCAATCCATGGTTTGCAAACTCACTTTAAGTCATAATTTGAAACTGTGGTTTGAGCTTAGAATTAACCATAGTTTCAATTCAGATTTCAAACTAAGATGCAAACAAATCTGAAATGGAAGAGCATATTGGGGCATGATGAAGAAGGGGAAGAATGTAGAGTGCATACTGATATTATGTTTCTGATCCTCCAAACAATGTTTTGGGGGATTTTCTGAAATCAGTCACAGAGTTAAACAGGGTATGTGACCACTAAACTCAATGTGAGTTTCTTCCCATGTTTCTATATGCATACTAGTATGTCATAAGTACACTCAGCTGGGCCAAGCACCCATGATTTTTCTATGATTCAGGTTTCTTGTAAAGAGATGGTTTATATAATTTGTTCCAAAAGAGCCACACAATATTTATTACCAAAATGTATTTTTTGAAGGTATTGATGACTACATCCCATTTCCCAGTGGTGAGAAATTAAAGTCCAGTAGGAAAAAATACAGTGGGAAGAACCCACATCTTCTGCTAATGTTATTACCCTCCTACAGACTTGAGTCGCAACAATCCAGTCGGCGGAAGAAGCGTGCTCTAGATGCTGCCTATTGTTTTAGGTAATTATTTATTGAGATTTTATATGTCTGTACTTTCATAGAAATATGCTAACAATCATGGCAGAAGAATACAGGTCTATAATTTCTTGATTGTCCCTATTCACTTAAAGAGTTTATCAAAATGAGTTGGACAGGAATGAACTCCAAATGCAAACATAAGCCATGAAACTTCATGATAGTCCATTTGTTGGATATGAACAAAGAAGGGTAGCACTGTAACATATTCAGGTTTTTAATTTTTAAAGAACAACGTATCAAAACAGGCTGGAGGGAGCAGGAAGGAGAAAGGAGGCATCCAAGATTGATTTGTAGTAATATCCATGTATTTATTTATTACATTTCTATCTTCTGTTTCTTCCAATGGGTTCACATTAGAATACATGGCTCTCCCCACTTCATTTTCACAAATAAGCCAAGAAATGATGGTGTTCTAACTAGGAAGTCTGAAGACTTTCTTATTATTCCAGTAAGAGTGTACGCAGGATGAAGTGGTTTATTACTTCAGTACTGAGCTACAGAATGAAAATATTCTCCTTCTGTGGTGAGTCCCCTGTGGGAATTAATTAATTAATTAATTTCTATTTCCAGACCATCCCATTAGTGTTGCCACTCTCTCGGCAGTTCAAAATATACTATTTTTACAAAGATTCTAGCTATACTGAGAGGAGCAGTTCTATCTAATTGTGCATGAACAGATAAGCTTTCCATCTCAAAGCATTATACTCAGAATAATAGTCCTATTTGTAATTAATTTAAGAAAAATCAAATATGCTATCTATTTTACATTATCTACAGCTTTGCCCCTGTTCTAGGGAAAAGTGAGCATACCCAAGCTTCTCCTGTGAATTTAGTTGCCTTAGGAAAAGAGAAAGTTAAGAAGGCATAAACTGAGAGAGTTCATAGCCTACTGCTACTTCCCATATTCCTGTCTTTACATTCAGCTTGATGAAGAGTTTGGGAAGATTTGAAAGCTTGCACAGTTTTGCGATGCTTTGGTTGACTCCAATAAAGCTATTGCAAAAGAATGGTACAAAGAGGAGTAACAAGAAGAAAATCCACACTCTGACTTTTGATACTTGTCTTTGTAACCAGAAATGCGACGAATTATATCATATTAACATTTGTGTGTGTTTCATAGCCAGTGGAGGTACCTGTGTAAATATGACACCACAGGGTTTTGGGGACTCATAGGCAAATCTTGTGATGGATGAGCTCTATTAGCTCAACCTGGAGTGAGCTCAGATACATTCATTCATTCATTCATTCATTCATTCACACACAGAATGAATGAGGAGGGTTGCTTTCGGGGCACACACTCTTAAACACATTCCAAAATTCAGGTCCTGTTACACATTGAATGATGTCATTAGAAATTCAATGACACCTGTATCTTGGAAGTTGCTCCACCTCCACATGACTCCTTTCTTTTCCTTTTACCCAAACACACTTGAGGTGAGCAAGGATCTATGGGAAATATAGTTTCCATAGTCCTTGAAAGCCCTACATTCCTCATGAGTCCTCGTGCCCCGAAAGCTGTTAAACCAGATCTCAGGACCTAAGGAAGGTCCACAGATACTGGCAGGTTGGTTGAGACTAGATCACGTGGATGGAAGAGTTTCTTTAAAGGGTCATTTTAAATATTGCACCCAGCCAAGTGACCTTTCTGGTGTAATCCAGGGTGATCATATATTGCAGTTATCAATTTGCAATGGGATGGAAGAACAGACCTTTTCCATGTCCCTCTCCTTCAAATTATGAATTTCAGTCCCATTGCTATTTTTTATCACCTTAAGATGCAATTATTGTGTTTCTCAACCAACAACTATTCAAAAAGTAATCACAATGTTACTTATATGCATATAGAGCCGTTCATATCGAGTTCCTCCATGTGAAAGGGGAATTTGTTTGGTATCGAACCACCCTTTGCATGGAGGTATTCTACGTGTAAACTTAGTTATATGCTTGGACAGCTTCTTACGCTTGTTGTTGGTGGTTGTCATAGATGGTAACCCAAGTACCCCCACATCTCATTTTGTGGTATGTAGGGGAGTCTCTCTGAGCCTCTTTTATGAGCAGTGTCCAATGGGACAAGATAATGCTTACTCTGGCCAATTCTAAAAAGAAACTTTTTTCAGTACAATAATTATTTCTCTAGCACACACTATTAGATCCTTGAAAAATTCAGGAAAGACAGTACAGTTTCTTTGAGAGTCCAGCTGAACTCACCTTAAAACTCCCTAAGGGGAGAAAGGCATTGGGTTAGCTGCCACTTCCCCAGTTCTGGTGGAAATGACTATAATGATTTATTTGTCTGTGACTGCATTTACAGGAATGTTCAAGATAACTGCTGCCTGCGTCCATTTTATATTGACTTCAAACGAGATCTCGGATGGAAATGGATACATGAACCTAAAGGATACCATGCAAATTTCTGTGCAGGAGCATGTCCCTATTTATGGAGCTCAGATACTCAGCACAGTAGAGTAAGTTCCCCCTTTGGAAACTCTGACTTTGTTTTGTGATAGAATATTAAACCAACATCAGGGATGGGGAGGTTGAAAGGCAAGTAAAAATTAATTTAGATATAACAATGAAGTGTTCTTAAGCCCCAAGGAAAAAAGGACTATTATAAATGGCAAATTATATTATGATAATATTTAATTTACACAAATATCTTTCAAAAGTAATAAAAATGGCAACTTATCAATTCTTGCAAGTGTCTTTGTAATAACAAGGTGCAACATGTTTAGATAATAGAATCAGTCCACACATCATTTGAACTCATTTTAAGCATGGTCCTTCCTGAGAAAGTTGGCATGCACAGTTTCAGGCCATGTGGTAGCACACATGCTCCAGAATATTCAACTTTAGCAGAATATTTCATCAGTCCATACTGCACAGGTCTTCCACTCTTAAAATATTCTTTATTTCATTCTACTTTCCACGGATTAGATATACTGCCACATATGTCCAAAAGGCATTTCCCAATTCAGCCTCTTAATATCAGAGAGAAATACAATTAACAAACATAATAATAGTGCTCTCAGTTCTCCAAGTACATGGAGCCAAAACTTTCCTCACACAAGGGAGAAACATCAGTAGATTTTGGGAAAATGGAAGGTTTGCAGAAGTACAAAAACTCCAGTAGTAGGAACACTTAAGATAGTCCAGTAAGAGGTGAGTGTGTTCAGTGGGTGCAGAATGCTGACTGTCTTCTGCCGAAGAGTCAGAAAACTTGTAAACTGCTCTTGCAGAGATATAGGCGGAGTTACCTGGATTTGAATGTACGACTTTTGCATCCAAACAAAAATCATGTCAAACGGCAATGACAAGTTAAGGTGTAAGGATTTGTGGAAGTGCCCCTTCAGCAATTTCTCCCAGCAATTACACCCTGGGGACCCCATCAGCCAGTGGAAAGTTCAAAAGGTATAGATAGACTGCCGACATGGTGATAGGATATAAAAAGTTGCATTCCGGGGAAGAAGAGTAGGGGGCCTTGGATCAGCCTGAGCTTGGAAAGATTCACCTTTTGGACTGTAACTCCAAGAATTACCCAGCCCACATAGCCAGTGGACATGCCTGGTACAAGATTGTTGAAGTTGTATTCAAAGCTCTGCCAGATGCAAAGCCATTTATTATAAAAAGGACAAAAAAGTGCACCAGACTGGGAGCTGGCTTTATTATTTTTTCACTCCTTGTCGTCCGTGGGAAGGAACACTTAGAAAGGGGAGAATTTAAAAATCTGAGATCATGCACTTGCACACCCCCACATATATAGACAAAAACCTTATGAAGCCTCAGTTTCTCCCTCACAGAATTTCCCTCCTCCTATTAGGGTTGCTGTGAAAATGTCATAGAATCAGAATTTAAAACCCCAGATACACTCATGCTTCTTGCCATCTTTTCTTGCACCACCATCACCACACAGAATGGAGCCCCCTCCCACAATGCCAGATGACATACCACAGGAGCTCCATCACAGTGAACTACAAGGTGGATGCATGCCTTCCTTTCTCCTCAAACAAAGGCAGTTTTCTGTACCAGCCCAAGTCCCTTCTCTTGTCGCCTTTCCCCTCAACCAGGAGTAGGCAGACTCTTTAGACATTTTGAACTACAACTTCCACCCAGCATTGCCAATGGGAATTAGTGCCTGAAACTAAAGCTTGAAGAAAAAATTGCTCTGTTTTTAACCAGACCTTGCAGAATCTCCCATCCAGCAAGACCAGCAGCTGTGCTTGCCGGGGTGTTCCGGATGTTGTAGTCCAAAAAAGCAACTTCCCAAAGCTATGTCTGACTGTTGGCTAAACAATGCCCAATGAGGACAGACCTTCCTGCTTTCTAGCCTCACTGCGATGGAGCAGAGGTCTGACAATGGGAGGAGGTTTTCTCTCAGTCAGTTTAGACCCTTCTCCAGGTCAGGTTTAATCACCTGCCCCGTCCTAAGGCACTGACTCAGACCGTGGATGTCATCCTAGGGCAGGCCTGTACAACGCATGGGACTGCATGCTGGGCAGGCCTGTTCAAGGGAAAGGAATTCTCCTCCTGGGCAGCTGTGATCAGGACTGGAGGTGTGCCAGGTGCTAGCTTGTGAAACTCCAGCATAGAAGCTAGCGTTTGGCACACAGTTGGGCATCCTAAAAAACATGCTGGCTTTCTAATAGAAAAGGCCTGTTTATATTGGTTGCAAAGAAAAGCTTGAGTGATTCAGGGCAGATTTGGCTGAGGAGCAAAGAAGACTCTGGGAAGGATCCTCACTGAGAATCGTTTGCAACTGCTGATCTCTCCCACATCATTTGCATCTCTCCCTCCGCCCCCCCCCCCCCGCATGCAACTGTTGTAATCTCTACCACTTTCCTTTCTATTCTAGGACCCTGGCAGCCTTTCTCACTTTCATATCACTGTGCCATCTTAAGCATGCCTTTATATTATTGTTGCTGTTTAAATACAAATTAGGTTTTGAAAGACAGTTTAGGGCCTGACTGATGCCATGGGATGCTTTCATGTTCCTTTCATAGTTGGCTTGTGCAGAGGGCAGTTCTTAGTGTTCAGCCAGTAGTTCATGGCAGATGTGCTGTTTCCATTTCATGCTTCAACCTAACTATCCGTGTGCACGGTGCAGCAGACACAACTCACAATTTCCCTTTGTCTGCCTTTCTGGAAAGAAGACCAATTGAGCATAGGCACCATATGACTGATAGTTCTTTATAGCACTGAAGGAGTGCATGAAAGATCAAGATGAAGAGGTGAGGAGAAGGGTGGAAAATCACTCTAAATGTTGCTGGAAGAGTATAGGGTTTTAGGCTGGCTTAATAAGGAAGTTTTATGTATTTATTTATTTATTTATTTATTGAAGAAGAATATGTAGAGTCTTGTCTATCAATAAGAGTATTTGTAGCCCTAGCTATTAGATACTACTTTAGGAACAATATTTTTCTATGGCATATCTCTCATTTTCTTGGTAACTGGACTTCTTGGACATTTATTTTCTGAGCACCTGTGCCTTTAAGGTTACTAATGAGGCTGGTGTATCATACCTGAACTGCTGGCTGGATAGCTCAATGAGTCAGAGTAGGAGACAGGAGTTTAATTGCCCACAGAACTTCCTCAGAGAGAATCTGACCTGTGTAGCCTTGGGCAAGCTGTACAGCTGTCAGAAGAAAGAACTGGTAAACCTCTATGGAGTACTTTACATCTAGAAAACCCTGGCAAGAGTTGCCATAAATTGGAATTGACTTAATGATATCCTGATGCAGTAAATCCAAATTGAGTCCAAACTAAGATGTTTGGGATTTAGAATTGGGAAGTTGATATATGAGACCAGTAGTATTCGCGTGACTTTCATCTGGCAGTTCTTAGTGTTTGTTTCATCCATATTTAGTGATGAAAGTTTTCCTATAGTCTGAGCTTTGGGAGATGGCTGAATTATGGTGAATGCGTATCATCAAAGTGGTCTGTGAGGACATGGCATGCTGACTGCGTGTTCTTTTTCCTCACAATGTCATGCATCATGATGTACTCTTTTACTGGCTGAGACCCAAATTATACAAATAAACATGTCCAGTTCTGCCTACATGGTTTGTTTAGGGTCCAAACCATGATTTTTAAAATCATTCTGAACATATGCTGACGGCAAATCTTTTTGCTTCCTTAATAACTAAGGAGTTGAAGTAAGCAACATCTGAGCTTATACAGAGATGGTAGAGCTTTGCATGTCAGATCTCCATGCCAATCACACGGATACAGGGGCAGAAAAAGAATGTTCAATTGTAATAGATCTCTGCTTCAATTACAAACATATAACCCTTTTGGTGGATCTGTGTTAGGGCTTGTTGTTCATGAAAGAATTATAAAAAGCCTAGATTTGTACTGCTGAATCTGGAACTTTGGAAACTCTGCCTATAAAAGAATACCCATTTAAATATTTGATAATATCCTACCTCTTAGATGTACACTCAATTTACATTGAGCCCAAGAAGGTAAAATCTGTCACTGCCTCCATATCTTCCCCTTCTATTTGCCAGGAGGTGATGGGACCAGTGGCCATGATCTTAGTTTTTTTGATGTTGAGCTTCAGACCATTTTTGGCGCTCTCCTCTTTCACCCTCATTAAGAAGTTCTTTAATTCCTCCTCACTTTCTGCCATCAGAGTGGTATCATCTGCATATCTGAGGTTGTTGATATTTCTTCCGGCAATCTTAATTCCTCCAGTCCAGCCTTTCGCATGATGTATTCTGCCTATAAGTTAAATAAGCAGGGAGACAATATACAGCCTTGTCGTACTCCTTTCCCCAATTTTGAACCAATCAGTTGTTCCATATCCAGTTCTAACTGTTGCTTCCTGTCCCACATATAGATTTCTAAGGAGATAGATAAGGTGGTCAGGCACTCTTATGAGTGCAATTGTACGGTAGTTGGAGCATTCTTTGGCACTGCCCTTCTTTGGGATTGGGATGTAGACTGATCTTTTCCAATCCTCTGGCCACTGCTGAGTTTTCCATACTTGCTGGCATATTGAGTGTAGCACCTTAACAGTGTCATCTTTTAAGATTTTAAATAGTTCAACTGGAATGCCATCACCTCCACTGGCCTTGTTGTTAGCCATGCTTTCTAAGGCCCACTTGACTTCACTCTCCAGGATGTCTAGCTCAAGGTCAGCAACCACACTATCTGGGTTGTCCGGGACATCCAGATCTTTCTGGTATAATTCCTCTGTGTATTCTTGCCATCTCTTCTTGATGTCTTCTGCTTCTGTTAGGTTCCTACCATTTTTGTCCTTTATCATGTCCATCTTTGCACAAAATGTTCCTTTAATATCTCCAATTTTCTTGAACAGATCTCTGGGTTTTCCCTTTCTATTATTTTCCTCTATATCTTTGCACTGTTCGTTTAAGAAAGCCCTCTTGTCTCTCCTTGCTATTCTTTGGAAGTCATCATTCAATTTTCTGTACCTTTCCCTATCTCGCTTGCATTTTGTTTCCCTTCTCTTCTCTGCTATTTGTAAGGCTTCGTTGGACAGCCACTTTGCTTTCTTGCATTTCCTTTTCTTTGGGATGGTTTTTGTTGCTGCCTCCTGTACAATGTTACGAGCCTCCATCCATAGTTCTTCAGTCACTCTGTCCACCAAATCTAGTTCCTTAAATCTGTTCTTCACTTCCACTGTGTATTCATAAGGGATTTGGTTTAGATTATACCTGACTAACCCAGTGGTTTTTCCTACTTTCTTCAGTTTAAGCTTGAGTTTTGCTATAAGAAGCTGATGATCAGAGCCACAATCAGCTCCAGGTCTTGTTTTTGCTGACTGTATAGAGCTTCTCCATCTTTGGCTGCAGAGAATATAATCAATCTGATTTTGGTATTGCCCATCTGGTGATGTCCATGTGTAGAGTCGCCTCTTGTGTTGTTGGAAAAGAGTGTTTGTGATGACCAGCTTGTTCTCTTGACAAAAACTCTACTAGCCTTTGCCCTGCTTCTTTTTGAACTCCAAGGCCAAACTTACCTGTTGTTCCTTTTATCTCTTGACTCCCTACTTTAGCATTCCAGTCCCCTATAATGAGAAGAACATCTTTCTTTGGTGTCAGTTCTAGAAGGTGTTGTAAGTCTTCATAGAATTGATCAATTTCAGCCTCTTCAGCATCGGTGGTTGGTGCATAAACCTGGATTACTGTGATGTTGAAAGGTCTGCCTTGGATTCGTATTGAGATCATTCTATCATTTTTGAGATTGTATCCCAGTACAGCTTTCCCCCACACTTTTGTTGACTATGAGGGCTACTCCATTTCTTCTACGGGATTCTTGCCCACAATAGTAGATATGATAATCGTCTGAATTGAATTCGCCCATTCCCGTCCATTTTAGTTCACTGACACCCAGGATGTCAATGTTTATTCTTGCCATCTCCTCTTTGACCACTTTGACCATTCAAGAGCATTCCCTCTTACTTTGGTAGAACCAACTCTGGTTCCTTAGTGCAAAGAGAACATAGTCCTCAAACATCCAAAGCATAACCAAGGACTCAGAAACCTGGCCTAACATAAAATGGCATAACTTTCTTCTCTTTGGATGTGGGTGTGGGGTAAGGGATAACCATGTAAGTTTGAGGAGTCCTATGCAAAAGCTTTCAAATATAGCAGTGTAGTAGGAATCGGAGTGGAGCTACAGTGCTACAAATGGACAAAAAAAAGAGTGCCTTTGTAAATCTTGGGGCATTTAATGAGCAGAGTTAAAAGCTGTTGCTTGTGGGCTTCCTGAAGGTATTTTACTGGCCCCAAAGGGAAACAGAATATTTCTAGACTAGATAGACCTTTGGTCTGATCCACTGGGATTCTTAACATTTTTACATAAGCTGGTAATAAATGGAACCCACAAACAGTGATGCTTCATACGGATTATGTAGAAGAAATATATTCATCTCTATTTCCTTTATTTCTAGGTACTCAGTTTGTATAATACTATCAATCCAGAAGCGTCTGCATCTCCATGCTGTGTATCCCAGGATCTTGAACCCCTCACCATCTTGTATTACATTGGCAAAACACCCAAAATTGAACAGCTTTCGAACATGATTGTAAAGTCTTGCAAATGCAGCTAAAGGGATACATCAGAGCAATGTGGCAGATGCATCTGTTATTCCCAGAAAAGGAAAGAAGGAAAAGAAACATACAAAGAGGAAGAAACAAAAAAAGAAAACATAGGATCATCGGTGTTTTTTCTTAAAAGGAAAAAAAAAACAGCGGTACTCGTCCGACTTAAAGTTTGAGAGTTGTTTCATTGTTTAGTTCTTTGTTTTGTTTTTAAACTGTCACCTGATACAAAAACCTTGAAGGCCTTATCCTCCATTTCAACTACGTGGTTAGTGAGATAGACAAGAAGCATTTTTTTTAAGGGAAAAAGGCAAAAAAAAAATACTGACAAGAAAGAAAGAAAAAGAAAAACAGCCTTTAAAAATAAACACTGGAAGAATTTGTTACAGAGCTCTTATGTGAAAGGAGAAAAAAAACCAGGAAAAAAAGAATCCAATTAAGTGGAGTTGCTGTATCTCTCCCGTGGCTTACTTGATCTTCATTGTGTAATGCGGTAGACACCCTATCTGTTCCTTGTAGTTATTAGAATTAACAGTGCATTATTTATTTTTGTGTAATACGATCAAATGAGAACATGTTGTTGCCATTGTGGGGTGTAGATAAAGAAGAAAGACACAAATGTGCAGACCAAATAAACTGTTAGAAATATGTTTAGTACCTAGGAAGCATGAGCACAAAACGGTCCTAAAAACGATGAGTAGTTTAGTTCAATTAAAATAGTAGTCTGTTGTTACTACATTATTAAGAAATTCTGCCTTAACCAAACCAAACAAAAGCCACATCTTGTTTTTTCCTTGCCAAGAGCCTAGGAAGGCTTTATGTAAAGCCTCATACCGTTGTTTTTAATGCTGAAAAGCTTATTAATAAAGGACATTTTGTTTCAGTCTCAAAAGCAAGTCTAAGATTTTTCTGAAAAAGGAGAACTGAAAAAGAAAACAGCAAATGAATAAACTGTCCGTTTAGTAAACCAGTGAAATAGTTAACACTTATTGGTCTAATCTTCAGACCTTATTACAGTGCTGTATAGTTACTGCTTTGGGATTTTTAAAAAAACTTTGTATGTGTGTGTGTGTGTATACGTGTGTGTGTGTGTCCATACCTATAGTACTACAATAGGTGGGTAGCAGGATGCCAGCTTAATTGGAAACATATCTGTAGATCTCTATTGTAAACTATTAAAAAATAAGTACTTTATGTGTAACGTGTAAATTTTCACCATATTTTTGTATTCTGTTAATACTGTCAGTTCTGAAGAGTTTGAATTTAGGGGCTCTTGTTGATTACTCAGTCATGTGTTTCCCTCTAGCTGGCCAGTATGAGTAGAGTCCCTGTATTTTCAACTTGCACTACAAATACATGTTTTATAATATTTGCTATACATGTGCTTTGTATGTTGTTTTTCATCATTATGACGTAAGCTACCTGACTTCACTCATTTTTTGTTTCATTTTACAAAAAAGAGGGGGTAGATTAAAAATATTGTTTTGTATGAAATTCCTTCCATTCAATATTTTTTAAAACAAAAGAATCATACAAAACAATGTAATTTCCACTCCCTGTTTCAGAGTTGAATGGGGATTAAACAAGAGATGGTCCACCAGGAGCCAAACAAAGACTTATAGTCATAATTGATTTGCAGTTGAGGTCATGAGCTTTTAAAAAAAATCAATATTTTTTTCTGGCTTCCTGGTCTGAACCAATCGTAATCAAGCATTTCATCAAAAGAGATATCCTAGCTTTTGTTGTTATGTGCCCTTGCGTCGCCTACAACTTATTGGCTACCTTATTAATGAGCGATCTCCAGACCTAGCTAGTTCAATAGAAACTTCTGTTCTGATGGGTTTGCAAATGTGAGATGACCGTGCATACCAGAAGTATGCAGAAGAAGCTACTTGTGCATGCAGCCTCATTTTTTCAATTGAAGTGCATGTGTTTTTATTGCGGTAGGATGGTTGATTACTCTCAGTTCTTTCACCATCTGCTCCCTTATTTAAACAAAATCTTATTTGCATAAAAAGGATGCTGGGATCAGTTGAAACAAGGTAGAGGATGACACCACGCCAACACAATAAGCATGGTGCATCCAATGTTGCACAGATGGGACACTTCTGCAAAATTTATCATGTTGGTCATCAGATATTTAGAAGGGAGAGGAGAATAAAAGGAGGTCTATCTAACCCCACCCACCCCCACCAAAAGCTCATTGGCGGGATCTCAAGTTGTTGGGTTTGTTTGTTTGTTTTCAAAAGATGTAGGCACAGAATCCTGGCATTTGAATCCAATTGGGAAACTGTGCCCATTCACAGTGTGCACATACACAGCGCTGCCATATCTACACATACATGCAGATATGTACATACATGGGTCTCTGCTGGATTTGGCATGCATGTCCAAGTATTCGGACTTAAATTATTCTGGATACTCTTGGCAAAAAGAAAAAAGAAAAGAAAAAACAACCCAAAAACAAGAAACCATAACACAACAGTTCCTTTAAATAGATGGTGCAGTTAAGTTGAGGAGATGTTAATTTTTCAGGATTGAATTCATGTTTCTAGGAAGTTCTGAATGCGCCAGTTGTGAGGGAAAGCACACATCAGATGTTCTTTGAGATATATACTAGTTTAATTACAGTCCCCAGGTAGTTCATGCAATAGTTAATTGCCGTGCATTTAGTTTGCTTGAACTATGAACAGAAGCATAATCCTGTGCAGATCTTCCCACAGGTATGTCCTGCTATATTGTTCCTCTGCTCCTAGCAGATGACTTAAAATATGAGACCTAGGATTCTAGACATCTTTTTCTCCTCCCCCCCAGTGTTTTAAATTTTATTTTAGGTTTGGTTGTTTTGTTGTTGTTGTTGTTTAGCCTAATAGAACTTAAAATCTCACAGCCTTCTCTGAATTCAGACTTGATCCCAATAAAGTTATCACCTGGCTGGGGATTTTGGATTTTTCATTTGAATCAATGTGGCTTCTTTTTTGGAATTCCTTCCTTCCTTCCTTCCTTCCTTCCTTCCTTCCTTCCTTCCTTCCTTCCTTCCTTCCTTCCTTCCTTCCTTCCTTCCTTCCTTCCTTTCCTTCCTTCCTTCCTTCTTGAATTGCAAAGACTGAACCTGAGCAAGCAATCTATGAGCTGAAAACCAATGTTATATTCAGCAAAGGGCAAAACCTACTTGTAAGACTTTTCTGGGGCAGACATTTGATCCCCAGATTAATATGAGAATTAAATTTTTCTCTGTGTTTTCTGGAGATGGGGACACCTGTAGTTTTCAATTAATTTACAACATTGTCTCCCCCAACTTAAGTGCCACTCAATGTCTTCGAACTCCTGAATAAGTTGGCGATGGTGACTAGCATGGATGGAAGTTGTAAGCAAAAACATCTGGAAGGCATCAGGGTTCAGAAGACTGATTTGCAGGATTGCTCTTACATGGTTTTCTAAAATTATTGTATGCTTTTCTGATAACATTCTTCTCTTTTTCTTCAGGAAAAGAAGAAACAGAACTACACAAAAGCTCTGTTTTCTTCAGTGTTCTAGTGTTTTAAATTTAGAATAACTGTTCTCAGGCAAATGCATTCCATTCATTTCCATAAAGATATGTATGTTCATGTATGTATTGAAATGTTGCCATATTTGATTTCTAAGAATCCCAGATGAATCCTGTTTGGAAACCCCCTATGATAGGCATTTTTAACTGAGCCCAATTCGAAATGTATGAAATTAGTCCTGAGGAATATGTACAAGTTATTCCTCTTCACAAAAAACTTTCTTGTATTGACACATCAGCCTGAAGCCTAAGGTCAAACAAAATGGTCTTCCTTCTCCCCAATGTCCACACATAGAGAGTGAATGCTAGGGATGGGGCAAGCCCACATGTGAGACAATATGGATAGGGCAACATGACATGGCCCCAGCCGTACATCCGTTCAGTCAGCAAATGCTTTTTTGTGGCAAGAGCTGCTGCATTTAGAAAGGCTAGAAACTGTACAGTGATCACATTGTCTTTTAAGGGAGAGTTTGAAGAAGTGGATCAAATGATACAACTCTCCTGTGAGGACTCCCTGCCAAAACTGGCTCTCAACAATATATAGGTCTTGTTTTAAAGGTTGTTCTTTCTGTGGTTCAGTCCAATAATATGTAAGTACTTTGAGTGATTGAATGTATATGTGAGCATGTCCACACAGGTTGGCAGCCATTAGGGCTAATGTCATCTCTCCCCCCCCCCCCCCCCACGCTACGTACAAACACAAACAAATCCGTCAAACAACATGAAAAGTAAGTGTTAACGATGGTGGTGGGATCCATTTCATCGCAACAAAATCTTGTGCAATATCTTTATTGGATCTCTAAAAAGTTATAAATCAGAGGAACTTTGAGTATTCCAGAACTACTCTCCAGGTATTATCAGGTGACAAAGGTGTCAATATCAGAAGGGGTGATACCAAAATGTAGTTTTGTTGATGTGAAGACTAAAATCTTGTTTCATAGAATCATGTAATAACTGAGTTGGAAGGGGCCTATAAGGCCATCTAGTCCAACCCCCTGCTCAATGCAAGAATCCTAGTCAAAGCAGATCTGACAGATGGTTGTCCAATACTCTCTTGAATACCTCCAGTGTTGGAGCACACCATCTCCCAAGGTAACTGGTTCCTAACAATTAGGAAGATTTAGCTGATATTCAGCCTAAATCTAGCTTCCTATAGCTTCTTACTCCAAGACTACAATAGTACATCTGGCCTCACCTAAAGCAGCTGGCAGATTTCTGAGGAAACTAAGGTAGCTATTGTCTGCAGAGTGGGGAAGAACTCACATTGATACCTTTGTCTCTGCCTCATGATGAATCTAAACTACATCTTAATTTTGTGACAGTTTGACTTTATGAGCCAAGGACATTGCTATTTTTGTACGATTTACCTGAACTCCAAGTTTTATACCATCTTTGCCTGATGAAAAGTTGAAAGGTCATATATTTGTAACTTTTTTTGTGTGATCCAGTAAATGTATTGCCTAACCTCAGACATTGTTTACAAGAGGGGGTTCCCTTAATATTAAGATTCTGTTATTTGGAAGCAGAAGTGGTGAGTAACATATTAAAGGAACCCAATTACCTTTACAAATTACTTTTCTTTCTTTTGTAATGAAGGCATAATAAAAAAGTCACAACAGGCGTCAGCCTCCCAGTGTTGGTCACTTTAGTGTGATATAAATAATGTAATTCTAGTTGTTTTAAAAGATATTGGAAAAGGCATTTTAAAAACGTTATGCTCTGTTCTTTTCAACAATCCCTAGTATTTGATATGAGTGAATGAATAGCATCCATGTTCCTGTGAGCAGATGGGTGTGGAAAAAAAGAGAAGTGACAACAATTCAGACAATGTAAAAGCTAAAAGATACCATGTTTTAAGGACAGCCTTCCCAACCTTGCCCTTTCAGATACGCTGGGCTTCAAATGCCACCAGCCTCATCCAGCAGCTGGATTGTAGAAGTTCTACAGATCTTGGAAGTGCCAGGTTGGGAAAGGCAACTTAAACTTCCAATGCAGTTTTTTTGAAGGAGTTAATACTAAGATACGCTGCTAACAGGCAATATCAATAAAGAGTTTTATAGGACACGGTCAGGCCTATGGTTTTTAACATTAATATGAACAGTTAACATAATGGTAACTTAACATGTTACAAAACTTCCCTACCAAACATATATGTAAAGAGATTAAATTTTCAGTCCTAGTAATAGTTTAACTCTTATGGATGTCTGGAGGTTACCTGGATGTATGTGTCATCACTGTCTGATCCTTATCATTACTTATTCATACATAAATGTCATTACAATGTAATTAATTTGCAAGGAAGTTTATTTAGGATCGTACCATTACATTTTGGATTTACATTTACCTTACACAGAAGCAGCTCTGTGATTCTGTTGTTGTTCTTAATTATATAACAAATCTGCTGAAGTCAAAATTGGTTCATTGTCAAGGAAAGCAGAATCATGTTATTCAAAGTATTCATGGCAAGTTCAGATCTGAATGGTTTCCTCTCCAGGACCTATTTCCTGTTGAAATCAGGACAATTGAACTTTAGTTCCTACATCATTTTTTGGAAAGGATTCAGAAGTTACTCATCATCTGGTTGATCCCCATTGGATTCCAGTTGACTCAAAGTGTCAGCTTGAACATGAAACTGAGATTCCAAGCTAGATTATTACCCAGTTTTGTGCAATTGGAGGATATATGTGTAGATTTCCTCAGGTGATATTAGGAAATTCTGCAGTACAACAATTTTTTTTTTTTGTATGGATCATAATTTAGACTTACGTTTTGTCTTAGAATGAATCTAAATAATTTAAAACAGGAATGGTAATAATTTGCTAAAGTAGCACAATAAGGACCAAACTTTCTGGAGCAATTGGATCTTATTATTCCAAGGGTAGATTTCTGAGCAGTTTCTGTGCATTCTTTTTAATTAAGGTATTTTGGAAAAAGCAAGGTTAATCGAATATTTGTTTGGTTGGCTTTTTAATGAGAGTAATAACCAACAGAAAAAGCTTGGTATAATTGAAAACGAAAATTTAGATAAGTGTTAGAATAACAGTAAAGGGTGTGTGAAACATTAAAGGGGAAAAACAGAGTTCCCTCCCCTTCCTCCTGGGTTTTCTGTGCTCTTAAATTAATCCTTTTCAACCAGATCCTAAGAGTTGGCATTTCTAGACCCTAAGTGTGTTACGTTTAGGGAGCACATCCCAGAAGATGACTTTCCACCCCCATTTGCTCCTAAGTGCTTTGATTTCTGTTGTAAATTTCTTTTGCACAACAGGATAAAACTTCCCCTGTAAGTTTAAATTGTTTTCTTTATAACACATTCTTGGCTTAAATCTAACTGGTGCTGGCACTTATAGTGCCAGGCCAGATCAATGGGATTTTGTTCCCCCTTGTGGCCCTTATGTGGATTTACCAGCCTCTGGATCAGACTTTTATGGTGCATGCATAGGGGGGGTGGTATACCAATAAAAGGAATAAAAGGATTATTTTTTTCAAGTAGCAGATGTCCTGGTTCCTGTCTCTTGTATCTCTTGGTTTTTTTTAAAGAGATGGGTTTTTTTAAATCATGTCAATATTTTCAACATGTTTACATTGGGATAAGATAATAGAAGATAATCACACACACATATGGAGAGAGAGATCATGAAGGAATTACAAACATCATTTAGGACCTTACCTTTGCAGATTATGAAACATCTAGAAATGTCCATTCTGGCCATTGGGGTTACTAACCCTGCCATCCCCACCTATGTTTACAGATCTTTGTTCCACGTTTGTAGGAGTTACAGTAATATCTAATGTTCTTTACAGTTTCAAATGCAGCTTCAGATAACATGCAGCTGTCAAATGCCGCTTCAGATTATCCTCTGACAAAATCTGCAAGACCTTTTTGATGATGCGTACAAAGCACCGATGACCAATTAACAACTTTGCAGTCGCTTGACAAAATTTCCAGGACCAAATGCAAATGGAAACATGGAGCCCGGGTGGCAATTGTCTGGAGTCTCCAAATGAGAAAGAGAAAATATTCTTGTCTGTTTAATAAGCAATAATGAGATCACATGGGGAGTGTAAAAAGGGGAGGGAGGAATGTACATAAGAACATCTGTATTGAAATTCAGTGACTGATGAACTCTGTATTTTAATACAATGTCCATATTTTGTGGTGCTCTAGCAGTAAATAAATTATTTCAGTGATATGCCCATGTATTGCGTTCTTCTGTTTTGAAACAGAAAACTTGCTGTGCAACTCATCCTAGCCAGCAAGAAGATTAAAACTCCTAATATGTGCCCAGCAACAGAATCCATTCTTTGCTACAGAAACATATCTCCTTTGGTCCCCATCCTGTGCACAGTTGCCTATGATGAAACTTGTGACCCAGTCTGTACAAATATTCCTCACTACTATGGAATACTCCAGTTACTGGAGAAATACAGAGGGGTTGACCAAATGAAAGCTTGTCTATAAGAAGCTATTTGTCTATTATGATTGCCAATATGAACTTTATTCTATAGAGAGACCAGCTTCCATGTAGGGAAATAGGGACTTGCTGCTGATTAGCAATTGGCAGTCACTGGACCAAATCCCAACCACGGAGTGTGCCATCTGGCCCCTCAACTGGCAGCTGAGCATCAAAAGAGGGATGTAGGTAAACAGAATTTGGAGCAATGAAAAACACCAGGTGATCCTTTCAGTAAGGATGTAGGCTGGGCGTCTGGGGGCTGGGGGCATGTGAATTCACACACACAAATACATGAACATAGAAAAAGACAGAGGAAGATGGACATATATGCCCATGCAGGCACACATGTACACACAAACAAACACGTTGTCTAGAGTGAGGATAGGCAGCTCCAGAGTTACTTAAGGAGGTGGAGGGGTGGGCTTTAGATCTTCTCCCCTCTGCAGTATCTCCAATGGTTATTTCTGCATATTTGCCATAATAGTAGCTCAGAGTCATTAGTAGTATTAGCCTCCCTCCAACTCACCACACCAGTAATCCTTCTGTTCTACTGTTAGAAACAGGGATCTAATAGAGGCAAAGGAATTTGTCATTTTGGGAAGGGCTCCAGAGACTGAATGCAGCTTGCAATCTGCAGGATGTGCTAACCTGCTCTAAATGCTGCTGAGGAGATGGTAAGAAGAAGAGCTGAACTTTAGGTTTTCCAATTTCTTACTATTTTGCAAATGACCGTTGGCCATCATGGCTAATTAAACCACCAGTTTCAGAGAAAGTTTGTCATCCAATAACAACTCCTTGCAATCCATAGTGGGAGATGTGATCTTTCTTCATGTTCTGCTTGTGGACTGCTGGAGGCATTTGATCAGCCAATGCAAGGAGGAGGATGCTATGCTGGTGAACTTTGGTTTGATACAATGGAGTTCTTCATGCACTCTTGCCTTAATGCCTGAGTGAAGCATGGAAATGTATATAGAGATGGAGTGAAGGAAGAAGGCAGTAAATATAGGATGTGAAGATGGCTTACACTGAGCAGATGTGAGGTAGTGAACATGAGTCACACATTCAACCATGTTGTCCACCAGCAGAAGACTAAGGCAAACTCAACAACAAACAGGGGTGCCATTAGGCAGAGTGAGGCAGACTCATGATATTGGGACAAAGAAGAGAGAAAGAAAGAGAGCAGAGAATGTAGCTAAATATACCACACAGCCAGTTTTAGGTCTTCTGTGCCAGCTAATGTCTGCCTCTCTGACAATATAGAAGATTCAGCTACCACTCAGGTTGACTTTTACGCATGGAATCGGGGATGAGTTTGGGTGAGTGTCATCTTGTCTTTTACCTCAAGCAAAAAAAATGCATTTGGCAAGTCCTGCTGACAGTAAGACCAAAAGCTGGGCTCTACTTACATTGCAAGGAGTAATCTGCTCCTAGGCTGCTTATCTCTATAAACATTCTTGCTATTCCCTAGTTTAAGAAAGATTATAACCAATCATGAAGGCAGAAAAAAATGGTTTAAACATTAGAACAGACTCTGGATGCTGAAAGTGCTCTATAATGGGTATGTAATACTCAAGTATGTGCAAGCTGTACCAAAAGCAAAAAGCAAAAAAACAAAAAACAAAACCCACCCCAGGAAATAGTGGTCATTGACCCTTTCTTGCCAACGTTTTGGTTTGGCATGAAATGGTTCATTCAAAAGCAAGATTAGATTGTTGGAGCACCACATCTTGGTTGACTTCATGCTCCTGGGACTTACTCCTAGATTCCAGCAGGTTACTTCATTAAACTAGCATATCAAATTTGATTGGGAGTTCTCATCAGTTTTCTGTTCCATTTAATTTTATTTTATTTTTCTATACAGATGAGGAAATTACTGTTACACCCATACCCAGTGACAAGCCAACTACATGACTTCACATCGACTTTATAACCACATATAATTACATAACCTCGCTGTTTATTTTCTCCCAGAACTCATGGCTCCTGATAGACTCTGTTCTGTCTGATCTAAGAGGCAGATTTTGGACTTTTTTTTTTAAAAAAGGGGGGTGTTTCAAGGCATATACAATTAGGTCTCTCCTCATATCAAATATTCTACTTTTATTAACCACATTTTGATTCAACCAATATAGAAGGAATGTTCTGCATAGGATAAGGGAAAAGACAAGCTCTACTAACTGAAAAATTGGCATAGGAATCTTCTTTGAACAAAGCACACACAGCCGCTTGTACACAGTGCGATATGAAGGGATGGTTCTCATATTTCCACCTCAGCAACATGAACTTTTTCCAGAGCATCTTCTGTCTCCTTTAGACATTTTTTTCTACCTAGCTTATATGCATTCTATATTTTTTACAGTAGATGGATTTTTTTTTCATTTGATGTAGTATGGCTTACATTCAGATCCTTACCACAGTCATGAAGCTTGCTTGACACGCAGGTATACTTCACTAGGTTGTAGTGAGAGCAAATGAGGTAGAGGGAGCTGTGTTAATCCATGGCATCAAAAACAACAAAGAGGCTAACAAGTTTTATTTGACGTAAACTTCCATATCCTAGTGGAAGGTTGATTTAAAGTCATCACTGCCCCTACCATTCTTGGGGTAGGCACTTTCAACTGTTTTAACTTATTATTTTAATACTAATATGCATTCAAATTTGTTGATATAATAATTTATCATGTTTTTAACTCTTCTTTTTTGTGTGGGTTGCCTTGGGTCTTGTAATTTGGAGAAAGGTAGCATAGAAACAAAACAAATAAATAATAACTCAATTAATCACCATTAGAGACAGGCACAAACCGCTGGTTCGGCAGTTCAGGCTGCTTCATCTTTCAGACAAATCGGTATTCAGTACTTCCCAGCCCCACCTCCTCTGGTGGGCGCCCACTCAGAGGCAGTGCTGGAAGAGGAGGGGTAGGGAAGCCAGGGCACTGTCTCTGAGTGGGTGCCTGCCAGAGGAGGTGGGGCTGGGAACCGCTGAACACCTGTTTGTCCAAAGGACAAACTGGCATGAACTGCCAAACTGATGGTTTGTGTCATCTCTAATCATCAGGCAATCTGCAATTTTGCCACAATATCTAAACTTCAGATTAATTATTTGTGCCCCCCCCCTCGAGATTTGGGAAAGCATAGCCATTCTCTGAGATTTCAGAGAGTCCCCTGAGATCTGACAATGTTAAATAGCCTGTCCTTTCATCTTAGTGGATTCCTGTAAAAGGCTTGCCAATAGTACACTGAGCTTAAAAAAAACACACCAAAATCTAAACTACAAATTAATGAAACTAAGAGGTCAGCCAGATCTTTCAGGATCTTTTTGTAAGAACCTCTAAAGCTGCTGTCATTACCACTAACTGCTGAGACCTGATCCACACCCTTCACACAGGGAAAATAGGTTTGTCAGTCTCCATTTTGAATCCATCAAGATGAAAGGATTTATTTATTGATTGATTGATTTGATTTGATTTGATTTGATTTTTATACCACCCATCTGGAGAAATCCACTCTAGGATAAGCTAGTTGGCATAATCTCAAGGTGGGTGATAGTGAAGGAAGCCAAAGCTTTGTATGCAAGGTAGCTCAAGGTCCTGGGCATCTCTGTCCATCCATTTCCACTGGCACCAGGGCTCAGTGGCTCAGAGCAATAATGTTTATATCTGTGTGGTACCTGTGCAACATTGGCACTCTGAACAGCCAAGGGAAGATTCCTGCTTTTCTCTGCCATCAAATCACTCCCCACTTACAATATCCCTAGTAGGGCTTTGGAGGTAAGTGGAGATTTTGTGGAGTGATTGCTATGCCCCCAGGGAGTGTTCATGGCTAAGGAGAGATTTGAACTCAGGATTCCTGAATCTTAGTCCAACGCTTTATTCGCTACACCATATGGCCTCTCAAATGAAAGGTATTGGGAAGAAAGCTGGTGGGTACACTTACTCAGGCCCGCTTTAGCAAGGCCAGGAGAGGCGCACCAGCATCACAAGTGCTTGTGAGCCTTTTTCTTGAATAAGCCTTGGCTTCAAAAGAAAACTTCCCATGGGTTGACAGTGAGCCTTCCACAAGCTCCAGCAGCAGTGGAGTGTTTGGGAAAACTCTCCATGTGTCATGTACGTAGCATGACATGGGCAATGAGCCTTAACAGCAGCAATTGCTGCAGCTGCTGGATGCATTTTGTTAATCACCTGGCCATCAAAAAATGTTTTTCCTCTTGACTGAAGGTTACCATATTACTTGGGGCTTTACTGACCCATTTACCCAGATTCTCTTGTTCATATTTCCACTCTCAGCTGGCCTAGAAGCTGTTCTAGCCTTCTTTCCCATCTGTTGCCTGCTCGGCACCTGCTTTCCTATCCCACTTGTGTCCCTGAAATCTGAGGTGACCGGATGCTGCTGGCAAGCTAGATTTAAAACAGAGGTGAGAATGACCCCACCAAAAGCCTTTTGGCAGAAATGCTAGATATACGGTAAATGAAATGAATTAGCGAATAAAAGGAATCTGTCCAGGTAGGACACTGTTGCTGGTAGAGGAATCTGGAACTGGTTGTTGCAACAACATCTAAGGCAGTGTTTTGCAAACTTTTTGAAAATCCAAGATCCTTTAAATATCTGAGTCTTGTGCTGATTTCAAACTACCTCCTGCAATAATTTTATCCGAAATTTGAAATATTGCAACAAGGAATGTTTTTGTTTTTGTAAATATAGCAAGTGGGTGCACAACTGCCTGACATAGGATGATGCAATAAGGTATTAATATTATTTCCTGCTTTCCAAATTAATATATAAATATATAATAATGATTGCATATTTTTAAGACTACACACATTTCCTTTGAAATATTTATTAACCCTCCTGGAGAAAGCATGGTTGCAAAACATCAGACAGCAATTTCATTGACAGGGCATTTGTTGATCAATCCTCTACAGCCAAGTGGACTTTCAACAGAGACTCCACTACTTTATTCTTGCTGGTTTAATACAGCAAGTGAGCCAAGATCAAAGTATCCTCTGTACCTCCATCTAATTACAAATACAGCTACCACTGTTCAAGCAAAATGGGACTCGGTCCTAAAAGAACGCACTGTGGAGCAATATTATGCAGTGTACACATTCCATCAAACCACTGTACAAATAAACAATGCTACTGAATCACACAACAAATCATCGTTCAATTAGCCCACACAAGACCATCTGGTTTACAAAGCAGCCAGAGGAGAAAGCTTTGAAGATAAATATTCCCATATGCGAAAGACAAATAAAACAAAATTGCTACTTGCATGGAGCATCATTCCATAATACAATTCTCCATGGGAATAGAGAGTTTCATACAGGGACGGCTACATTTTGAACGAAGTTGACAAATGCAAGAAGGGATGGAGTTACAAATTGGTTTGGGAACTTTAAGAGCTTGACTTGTTGGCCGTGGTATTGACCTTTCTGCTGTTTGTTTTTTGGACATATCATTGCAGATATATCTTCCCGAGACTACTCGAAGTCGGAAACATTTTCTTCTCTAGTGTAGCAATAAATAGACACATACAAAGAGTTCTTCTCTGCTGTTCGTTCATAGTAACTAAAAAGTTATTTTAATTCCTCATTCTCCTTTCAGATATCTGTGAAGTAAAAAGCTGTTTTAATACAGTATAACAACAACAACAACACTCTTAGAACTGCAGAGCTGGAAGGAGTCCTGTGGATCATCAAGTCCATCCCCTCTCAAGGAGGCACAGTGGGGAACTGAAATCCCAACCTCTGGGTCAACAGCCAGATGCTGAAACCACTGAGATCAGGACTTTGGCAATATCAGAATCAGTTTATATCACAGAAAGTTGGCTCATTGCAAATAGAGATGGAGAGAGAAATTCGATTCATTTGGTTTTTTACTAGAACATTTGAAAATGAGAACAATTTTTCATTAAGTCTGGCATCAAGAATGTGAGCTGACTTTTAGTTCGGTGTGTTTGTGTGTGTTTTTTTAAAATTGGAATGTTAAATAAAATGAAATTGACAGATTCATCCATCCAAACAAAGCACTCCCGCCGTTTACCTTTAAAAGTCTGGCTTTGAATCTCTATGCATTCAATTGATGTTGTGGTGCTGATTTAGGGGCTACTGCCCTTTCTTTTTCAGGCAGCTCCTTATGAAGGAAGGCAAAGTATGGTTTTGACCAGACTGAAAATAGCTGTACCTATTGGACTTGGTGGCGCTGCGGGTTAAACCGCAGAAGCCTCTGTGCTGTAAGGTCTGTAGATCTTCAGCTGTAAGATCGAATCCACGTGACGGAGTGAGCTCCCATCGCTTGTCCCAGCTCCCGCCAACCTAGCGGTTCATGCAAATGTGAGTAGATAAATAGGGACCACCTCGGTGGGAAGGTAACAGCATTCCGTGTCTAAGTCGCACTGGCCATGTGACCACGGAAGATTGTCTTCGGACAAACGCTGGCTCTATGGCTTGGAAACGGGGATGAGCACCACTCCCTAGAGTTGAACACGACTGGACAAAAATTGTCAAGGGGAACCTTTACCTTTACCTATTGGACTTGGTCATCTTTAGTGAAGATGACTGTGACGATCGCCCCACGTCACTCCTGTCACTCATATCCAGGGGCTCATTTGCATGAGCCTATGAGAGGAGTGGAGGGGCGGAGTCAGCGGATATAAGAAGGTGTGGCAGGGTGAGATAAGGGAGTTCAGTCAGAAAAGAAGCAGAAAGAAGCAGAGAGAGATAGAGAGATAGAGAGATAGTGAGAAGAAATAATAATAGAGATAAGCTGGTCCAGATAAATAGATAGAGCAGGTGGTGAAGGTGGCAAGATATATGATATTTAAATGATTTGATTGTATGAACTGAATAAAGAACATCTGTGATTCCGATTTAATTTAATACACTTCAATAAATAAGTTCTGTTGGCAGTAAGTGTCTGACTAAAGTCTATTACATTGTGGATAAAGGAGATCCACTGGTGGCAGTGTGAAAAAGAGGGAACGTCACAATTGATATCTGCTGGTGGGATGACATAGCGTGAGCGCCTTGTTTGGTGAAACAAGCAGGGGCCACGTGGTAAACGTCACAATGACTAATAATATTCTTGAGGGAAAAAACAAAACAAAATTTACACTTTTCTTCAATGGAAAAAACAGATTTAAAACACACACACAAATTGAATCTGGGACAGAATGAAACTGTTCATAGGTTCATGAGATCATTAAGTTTATAGGTCCCCTTCACACTTTCCATAAGCTATATTGGAGCTATTTCCTTTTGATAGTATCCTATTTGGCTGTGGTATATATGTAGAGAATGCTGATGAGACCAAAACATCCACAAGACACTGTACCATAGGAGGTGGCCCACAACCACTTGATGTATATATGAAAGGAGTCTATATCATGTGGTCAGTCGTACTTCCTGTTCACATATTTAATATCCCAATGATAATGATAAAAATGTGCCATAAAGTGACTTATGGAGATCCTCTTTAGGGTTTTCTAGGTAGAGAGTATTCCGAAGTGGTTATCATTCTCCTTTTCTGGGGGCATCCTGGGAGTTGCCCAAGGCTACAAAGGTTGGCTCTTCTGGGATGCACAGTGGATCAACTCCCCAGCCAAATACCTGCCTCACTGAGATATATAGCCAGCGTAAACAAATGCATTTATTTTAAGGCATTTCTAAGCCACTTTTCTATCTATGTATACAAAGCAGCACACTATCAAAAGAAAGTTCAGATCCAATAAAAACTAAACAAATTAAAATAATTATCATTTTAAAAATAATCAATTACAAAAACTAGGAGCAGCAACGGTCAACAAAGCAGCAAGGAGACACAGTTTGGAGTGGTGCCATGTGAGTGAGTGTGGGAGAGACAGACGGGGACTGAGAGTTGGAGAACACACTTTGGATAAAGCAGCTGAGAGAAACTTTGTTCTTGAGGGTGAAGCATACCCCTTGAAAAACTAAGGAGGAATAAATGTATGCATTTCTTGGAAACCTAAGGAAGTACAGTAAACTCCCTCAGACAGTTTACATGTAGGGCTAAACTCATGAAGTGACAGGCTGCATATGTACACTCCATCCCTCAAATGTCTCCACCATCCAGTCAGACCTTTGAGTGTTGAGGCAGAAAGCCTGAAGAAGAATCTATAAGTGTGTTTTGTTGGACACAGAGGTCCCATGGTTGGCAGCCCTATCATAACAGGATTCCCACTGTGTAAATTAGACGCATTAAGAAATCCCTTTTAAGACCTTTGTTTGTTTCACTGACTCCATAGTGGGGATTGAACTTCATGTTCATCCTCACCACAAATGTAACCCTTCTCACATTAGTAT
This sequence comes from Intellagama lesueurii, assembly GCA_037013535.1. NCBI lineage: Eukaryota > Metazoa > Chordata > Lepidosauria > Squamata > Agamidae > Intellagama > Intellagama lesueurii. The sequence goes on along the minus strand of JBAJHW010000001.1, from coordinate 319,886,133 downwards.
TAATGTTTGCATAAGGCGCATATCTCAGTGAGATAGCATTAAGAGTGAAGGTTAGGGTTAGCAAATGCAAATTAAAGTTAATTGCTGTATATACCATGTTTCCCCGAAAATAAGACAGGGTCTTATATTAATTTCTGCTCCAAAAAATGCAGTAGGGCTTATTTTCAGGGGATGTTTTATTTTTTTCCATGTACGACAATCTACATTTATTCAAATACAGTCATGTTATCTTCTGGTTGCTGCACAATGCTGCACAATGGTGGAGGGCGGGGTTTCGCTTAACTAGGGCTTATTTTTGGGGTAGGGCTTATATTACGAGCATCCTGAAAAATCATACTAGGGCTTATTTTCAGGTTAGGTCTTATTTTCGGGGAAACAGGGTAGACCTGTAATAGAACATTGCATACCTGATATTGCTTGTAACTAAGTATTTGTGCTGTAAAGCGACAAAGAGCTAGATCCTGAGAATATCAGGATCTGGCTCTTTGCTGCTTTACAGCACAAATAATCTTTGTTTCCTAAATTCTCCCTAGTGTTTGGTCTCTATCATAGGGAGTAGAGCGTAATAGTCAATGGTACCACAACATGGACCACCAGAAGACAAATATGTGGGTGCTTGAGACTGCTGTAGTTTGGGTGTATCACAAGATGGCCATACTTGCTGGAAAACATGAAATGGACTGACTCAATAACAGAAGTCATGGCCTTGAATCTACTAGATCTCAGCAGGGTTGTTGATAATAGGACTTTTTGGTTATCACTAATTAATAGGTTTGCCATTTATTTCTGAAGTGACTTGATGGCACGTAATAACAAGGAGCCATTGGAGGAGAGTGAGGGAATATCACACAGCCTTCTGACAAAGGTGCTGTAAGTAGACTGGGTGTGGTTATTCTTGCCATTTCTAGGAGAATGTTTTATGTCTGTATATTCAGCAGACTGGTCCAAGATATTTTATTGCCAGAGGTGCATTAGTAAATGCCAACCTTCCATCTGTCTAGGTCAACAATGAACACAAGACCCAACACCAGACATAATGATTTTTGAAAATGAGGTAGAAGATCTCGCGATTACTTATTTGACACCTGGCAGTAAAACTTACAATGTTGCGTACTATGTTCAGTGAAGTGCCACAACACCAAGGCTATTTATGTGGTTCTGTGGTGCCTATTGAGCAAAATAAAGAGGCCAGTAGTGCTTATGGGGCAGAGATACACCCCACTGGATCCCTTGTTTTAAATCCAGCATTCATGGTAAAATGGTAAACTATTTTTAAAAAAGTGACACAGTTTAATTTGAGAGTGGGAACATTCAAACTGTCAATACCTGAGAAGGAAGATGTGGAAATGGTAATGGAGATTGGCAGCTCTCCATGTGGGCTCTTCTGAGTATTCCCCAAAGGGAAGAGAATGAATGGGGTCCATATCTGTGTGCGGGCCAGATTGAGGGAGAGGGCAGTACACAGTCCTAAAACAAAAACTGTAGTGGCAAGTTAAAGATCTAAAAGTTTGCATACCCTTTGTGACACACAAAATCTTATGCCTAGCATCTTCCAAAGTCAGAGAGGCTGACTCTGACTTTTTAGCAGAACATCTCTGCAATTGCTGAATTATTAGAACACTTTACTTCCATTCTACTCAAATACAAGCTCAAGGCCTGCAATAAGTCTGATGATAGTTTGCTTGCACTGGGTTTCCCTGGATCCTTTAAGGATGCTCAGTAATTTAGTGTGTAGTTGCAGATTGATCATTTCACTACAAGGGTGCATATGTGATCATAGAATGGTGGTGAGGTGCAAAATATGGGGTAAGATGCTGTGCCTTCTTGGCCCATGAGATGCCCCTGCCATGCCACTTACTCTTGTCACATACAATATATTAAACCATATGGGAGCATTCCCCTAACTGTATCTGTAGCTCCTATGGACTAATTGGTTCAGCCCACTATGTGAGAAAAGCTTGCAAAGGGGCTGTGATTCAAAATTCTAGTTGAGAAAGAGAGAAGGATTGCTGGAGAGGGCAGGAGCTGCTATTCCCTTAGCCTAATGTAGGCCTTTGTCACCTTGGTTTAGGTAATAGACTTACTATGTTTGTACAGGAGGGGCACTGGAAGAGTGAATCCATATATTGATATTATATATTTGTGTCTGAATTTGTATTTTATTTTAGGATCTTGAGTATTGTTACCTGTAGTTGCATTGCTTTGTGCTGTAGATTTCTGCTTGGGCACTAAAGTTATCTGAGACTTTGTTCCCGACCCATTCTGCTTCAAAGAGACATTTGTACGTTTTCCCCTCCATTTCCCGTTACCACCTCCATCTTCAGCAACTCATGCTCTGGCTAGTGTTGGTGAATTAAACTTAAGGGTATATATTTTGTAGCATCCATTTTGGGTTGGCTTTCTATTACTTTATTGTTAGTCTGTTATTTGAAAAAGGAAGGGAATCCACATCTTCTTAAAGTTCATACTTTTTGCAATACAAAAAGAAGATAGCCCCCAGGACCCAGAGAGTGGTGTGTATCCACAACAAAGTAAAGACACACACACAAAAACTCATTATGGTGGTTAAACAACTGATGCTGCTGCATTGGAAGGACAAATGCCTGCCATCCATTAATTAAGAGGCTCAGGACTTTATAACTCTTTCAGTGTTTGAGTGCATTGCATACCTACCTGGATACTTGGCCATCTTTCATCATTACAGGGTACACCCAGATTCTTTTTTTAAAAAAAATAATAGTAGGGTTTTTAAAAATGAAACTGTCATCATTGTTCTATTCTTGGCCCACCCCTAATATATATTGTACGCTTTAGGTTTTTTTCTTGTTATTTTATTAATTTAGTGGCAAGAAAAATGAATAAACAATTAAACATAATAAAATAAACACAAAATAAACACACAGTAAACACAAAATAAACATCACATACAACATGTACATTGCTCCCACAACAATGCACATTGTTCTCTCCTTGTGGAAAAACATCATGTGAAGTATCCTAAGGCAGGTTATGAAGAACATGTTTCTGGAGTTTATTTTACCGCTTCTTTTCTTATGTTTTAAAAACGAGAATTCAAGATAATGTTTCAAAAAGAATGATTTTTTCCTTTCGTTTCCTATTACGTCTTCCTCTTCCCTGCTGGGAGAAATGGCAATTGTTACATCTTTTAAAAGCTCATTGATCCCTCTAGAACAGGGGTCAGGGAACTTTTTTACCTTTTACCCCCCAAAAAATTTATATACACCGACATTACCCCCTTGATTTGAAAGGAAGGAAATCATACATTATTTGAATTCAAAATATTATTGAATCTACACAGGCTGTGTACCGAACTAGCAGGATATATCATCAGTATCAATGGCTGCCAGGCTATGTACCGAACTAGCAGGATGCACCAAATTTAATAAAGATGTGCACTATTTTTGCTGGAACACATTGCACTCCAGCCATGGGGTGGTATAGGGAGTAGTAAGGTGTCCAACGTGCCTAGCAAGTTGCATTAAATTTTTACTAGCTCGCAGAGGATTTAATCATCATCAATGGCTGCCAGAGTGGTGCTAGCAATGACATGCTTGCTAGAGACAGCCAACGCAGAGTTGGGGGGGGGGGGGCGGCTTTCCCTACCACTTTAATCATTCTGTGTGTGGTGTGCAAAAAGGAACAGACCAGGCTAAAGGTCATGTCACCCACCCTGGTGCCACAGCCCAATATCAAAGGACCAGTGCACTATTTTTTTTATCATCATCAATGGAAAACTCAGCAGTGGCCAGAGGATTGGAAAAGATCAGTCTACATCCCAATCCCAAAGAAGGGAAGTGCCAAAGAATGCTCCAACTACTGTACAATTGCACTCATTTCACACGCTAGCAAGGTTATGCTCAAAATCCTCCAAGGCAGGCTTCAGCAGTATGTGGACCAAGAACTCCCAGAAGTACAAGCTGGATTTTGAAGGGGCAGAGGAAATAGAGACCAAATTGCTAACATGCGCTGGATTATGGAGAAAGCCAGAGAGTTCCAGAAAAACATCTACTTCTGCTTCATTGACTACGCAAAAGCCTTTGACTGTGTGGACCACAGCAAACTATGGCAAGTTCTTAAAGAAATGGAAGTGCCTGACCCCCTTATCTACCTCCTGAGAAATCTATATGTGGGACAGGAAACAACAGTTAGAACTGGATATGGAACAACTGATTGGTTCAAAATTGGGAAAGGAGTACGACAAGGCTGTATATCGTCTCCCTGCTTATTTAACTTATATGCAGAATACATCATGCGAAAGGCTGGACTGGAGGAATCCCAAACTGGAATTAAGATTGCTGGAAGAAATATCAATAACCTCAGATATGCAGACGATACCACTCTGAAGGCAGAAAGTGAGGAGGAATTAAAGAACCTCTTAATGAGGGTGAAAGAGGAGAGCGCCAAAAATGGTCTGAAGCTCAACATCAAAAAAACTAAGATCATGGCCACTGGTCCCATCACCTCCTGGCAAATAGAAGGGGAAGATATGGAGGCAGTGACAGATTTTACTTTTTTGGGCTCCCTGATCACTGCAGATGGTGCCAGCAGCCACAAAATTAAAAGACGCCTGCTTCTTGGGAGGAAAGCGATGACAAACCTATTATGACTTGTCAGAAAGATAAGTAAAGCAAATTAAGTGTGGACTTTCACTACAAGCTAAAATAACCAAACAAAGGGTACTGTACTACAGTGGCATCATAAGAAGACAAGCTCACTGGAAAAGGCAGCAATGCAGGAAAAAGTGCAACGCAGTAGGAAAAGAGGAAGACTGCACATGAGATGGATTGACTCAATAAAGAAACCCACAGTCTTTTGTTTGGTGCTGCAGTCAAAGTAGGACCAGGAGCAGAAAGACTGGGATTCAGATTTTGGGAATAAACTATGATACTCTTGTCTGCTTTGGGGATGAGAAATAGAGAAACATGATTGCTACACACTTCAGATTTCTGCTGTTCTCAGCAGAAACTGCAGAGCTAAATGCAGTGGAGATTAAATTTTAGAAGGTTCCTTTTTTAATGGTTTTATGAAAAAGTCTCTCTGTCTCTCTCTCTCTCTCTCTCTCTCTCTCTCTCTCACGCACACACACACACACACAAACCCTTCCTCCCTCAATTTTCAGCAATTAGTTGCTTCAGTTCAGTATGTCCATTTCCTCTCATTACATTTAAACAAGCTTGATGAAGCCACCCTTTCCCCCCTTAATACAAGCCTTCCCTCCTGTTTGCCTGTTCCTTTTTTCATAGTTTTGAGTCAGTCTCTCTCTCTCTCTCTCATACACACATACACCCACCCACTCACTCTCCCTTCATTTTCTACATACATTTAAACAAGCTGATGAAGCCACCCATCGCTCTCTCGCACCTTCCTTCCCTCCTTAATTGCAGCTTTCCCTCGTGGTGCTTGCAGTCACCTCTGGCGGAAGCAGTCATTCACAAGCCGGATTGACTGCCCAGGGCTGTTCTACAGCTGTAGCCAATCAAGAAGCCTTATCTCCGATCTCTGAAAGAACGGATTTACAAGTGCCGCAACCAAATAAGGTAGCAGGGAGAGGTGGTTTCCAGTTTGAGGTTCAGCTGCAGGGGGTGGGGGGGTAGCGCTCTGCTCATTACCCCTAGGATTTTCCTTTTTATCCCATTTGGGGTAATTTACCCCTGTTCTCCCTGTTCTCCGACCACTGCTCTAGAAAAGTAACCTAACGATTCTAGTTTCACCACTCTTCCCTCTCTAAAGATCTCCTGCTCCCATAGATAATGATGCCACTTTCCTTTGCTGCCTCCTATATTCCTGCACCTCAGAATACCTGGGGATGGCATCTGTCTTCCTTTCTTCAAATCTTTCCTTAAAGCTCACCCTGTCCGTGAATCACTTGATACAATCGATAAAGGATTAACTAGATGCTACTGAGAGTTGGTTCTAGGAAGCAGCAATTCCTTAAGTGCTAAAAGCCATCAAAATGTAATTCCATGAGCTTTTATGAGTCTCTCAAACTATGCAAATTAGCTTGCTTTGTTTTGTGATTAGTCATAAAAAGTTCAGCACCAGCTAAGTTTGCATTCCAGTTGCTCACACAGGATGTTGCCATGGCTGAAACATGAATGTATTTTCTTCTTCTATGTGGCAATTAAGACAACTGGTTTGGCCTCAGTTTCTATGACTTACCAGCACTAGGGGTGTTACAAATTAGTCTATATCCAGCCCATGCCAGTTTGTTCTGTATTCCCCCATTAGTCTTTTCTGTCCAAATTCAGCATCATTCTACATTTTTTAAAAAAGAAACAAATAGATGAACATTTGCATTTCTTACCATATGCAATTTGCCTTAACACAGTGTATACACATCTTTCCCTTAGTATACAACTTTTACACACCTTAGTATACAACTTTTCCAGATATATACGTTTTGTACATAATTTTTGAGGCTAAAGGTGCCTTACAAAATTTGGAGAAATACAAACATCGATGTGACAATCCTGCATTAGCCTGGAATATGTGAATTAGGTCTTGTCTACATAGCTGGGGCGGAGCAGGCTAAATAGAGTTGCTAGGAGGTCCAGTATGCCATTTGGTGTGATCCTGGTATCCAAATGGCATACAGACTTCAAGAGACCCTATTCGGTCTACTTTTTAAAAGTGTTAAGTATGTACAGTATAATAATCTTAGAACTGTAGAGCTGGGAGGGAACCTATGGATTATCAAGTCCAGCCCCTGTCAAGGAGGCCCAGTGGGGAATTGAACTCCCAACCTCTGGCTCCGCAGCCAGATACCTAAATCACTGAGCTATTGTATTAAGAATGATACTGAAAAGAAATGTATTAGGTAAAAAATTACAGGATTTCCAGCAATTTCATTTGTTTGAATAATGCATGGTATTCAGTAGCTTGTTCACCTTTCTCCATTTTAAAAAAATTTGGTGGACAAAGAAGAAATTTATTGTCTTCCAAACAGAGTTCACGAGCCCTTGGAGTGCAGAGGATGGCATTTTGGCAAAATGGTTTTACAAAACACCATATATAAACCCTTAACTGGACTTTTACCCTACGGGACAAGCTGTAACATCTCTCATATGCATTTGAAGCATGGGCATAAGTCCCCAGCAAGAAAAAGAAGGAGGGTGTGGTACCCCATGAAAAAGGAAGAGAGCATACAGTATTACGCCTTCAAAAGAGCTGGGGGAAGGCAGGACGGGTGGCCATTGATTTTCCTAAAACTGACCAGAGGATTCACCTCTAAATTTTGGTGTTCTCTAAATTTCAGCACCCTGGGAAAAAGACCTGGCTGCTCTAGCCCAGCTACAGTCCTGAGCTGAAATGTACTGTAAATTCTGTTTCTTTAAATGACAGGAGTGTCATCCATCTTCTGTAAGGGCTGAGGTTGTTTGGCATTTCCCTTGCTTAAAATGTAAGGAGAACAGAGGCCTCACTGCAGCTACACCTGGGGAGTTACACTCTAAAGTTCTCCGGAGCATTGTTGTATACGATGTGAAACGTATTCCCTCATTTCAAAGAGCAAATAGAAAAAATAGGCACTCAGCCTTCCTTTGGAAATCCTTCAGGTTGGGTATTCATTACTCAGATTCCATTTTATTTAAAATGGCAAACTCAATCATTTTTCTTCTTCATCATGAGGAAGGAAGGAGGCAAAGAACGGGAGTTATCTCATAATTTTCCTTTCTATTTTTCTCTGCCCCCTGCCCCCACTCCTCTTCCCGCAACTTTATAAATGCTGTGTTGTTCCCTCTGTAAAGACACTTAGGGAAACTTGCTAAAATTTTCCCTCAGGCTTGCAGTAGATGTATGCTGGTAAGAGGAAATGTGGAGCCTTCTGATGCAGATTGTTATACCAGATGATAATCTTAGCACATGCTATTTGTGTAGATCAGTGGTGCAAGTGAGTCATCATCCAGAGCTGACCTTAGCTGCTGTGAAAATGGGCCTTTCAGTCATCATCACCATAAAAATTCCAGTGTTATCGAAGCCAACACGATGCTAGAATTTCATGTTCTTCTCCAATAAGCAGTTGTAATTCATTTGGAACCTGTCACAATGCCCCCCAAACCAATAGCAGTCTTTTCAGGAAGGATGGGATAAGAGCAGCCAATGAATTTCAGCCCAAGCTAGTTAAGAACTCAATTTTTTTTATCTCCCTCACAGTTTTTGCATTGTCCTTGACCAGTTCCAAAATGAGAAGGGCCTATCACAATAGTATGCAAGATGTCTGCCCTGTTCAGTGATATTAAACATCTTTGTTACTGAGTTCACAGCAGTTCTTAGGATTTTTTGGTGGTTGGAATGAGTTGGAATGTGAAGATCCTACCTCTGAGCTGTAGGCAAATGATTTCCAGTCATTCTCTACAGTTGTTGCTTTAACAGTAGCTTGAAATGCAAGAATTATGGTGCTATTTTCTATGGGCTAAATCCAACAGTAGTCCAACCTAGGGCAGATCAATCAAAATCAACAGGCTTGAAGCTAGTCATGACTAATAAGTTCAATTTATTTCAAGAGGTCTATTCTAAGTCCAATTAATGTTGGCTTCACCCCAATGCTAATGTTTCCATGGAAATGTTATTTGGTATTGGCTGCAAACCCAGCCACTGTTAAAAGCTTAGCTGCTCATGCCCATTAGATGGTTGACAATCCTAGATTCACTTTGGGAAATTGCATTAGCTTGCCTTAAGCAGTTTTTATCAATACCTTAGTTAGTCTGTATCATTTTGGGCCATTTGTATTAACAACCCAGGTTAGCAGCTCCTTTGCAATTCCTTTGACTGGAAATGTCCCCCCCCCCTTAGATTCTTTCTCCTTTTACTCTCAAGTTTGGGGTACAACTACAGAGGCCTCCAACAGACTATATGCCACTTAGGCAACAAAAGTCTCTTAAAAATAATTTATACACACTTCTGGTCAAGTCGACATGTGACATTCAAATTAAGACTGTTTGATTACTTTTATTTCCAAAACTACTGACTTCCTATTTCCAAATAACAAATTCAAAATATTGCCCAGTACCATCCTCCAATTTTTTCCTAGATTCTGTATGACTAATGGACTGATCAATAGATAAAAGTGAAAACTATCTGTATCCATCAGAAGGATCTGTAAGAGTTCAAGTGCTTTGCACCAAGAAAGCTGTCACTGGGAAGGCCATTAAACCAAGATAATGCGAGGACTCTACAAAAGGCCTCATTAATATCCAATAGGAATCAATGGCAGCCATTCTATGGGAGAAAGTAAAGCAGATGCATTCAGACATGCAGTTCAGCTATAGGCAAATCCTTCCCTATTCCCAGGCACTGGAAACTTTTGCTTCACCCATGTACCAGTGAATGCAGGTCATTTACTTTGTGCCATAGGATTGAATGACTGTTTTGATCAGACTGCCCATGGCATAATATTACCTGGGATCCTGCCATCGCCTGCTGAATTCTGCCCAATCACTCTGGAGTACCATCTTTTACAACAAGAGTTAAACTATATGCTACAGATAGTATTACAATAGAAACTGAAACTACACTAGTGATTCGGGAAGATCTCTTGTACCCCAGGAATCACACTTGCTTAAAAAGCCCATGTTTACCTCCTGAGAACCAATCACAAAAGAAAGAAAGCTAATCTGGAAAACTATGGGAGCTGTGAAAATGTAGTGGTCTATCAAACTCCTCTGATGATGTAACAAATCCCTCATTCGATTACTTGCTATCCTTAATCTATAGCTTGACCTTGAGAAGTATAAAAGCCAAATCCATTGGTAAATACACACAACTGTTTTCCTGGAAGCCAATGTCATGGTTGGGCATCCTGCCACCGTGCTCAGGGATGGTACAAGTGCTTTCAGCAGGGATGCTTGTGAACTCCTTGGCTTGAATTAAACGGAGGTGAACTAGGATAGGCACAGTCAGGGAAAAGCACACCCACCTTGGTTCTGTTTATTTGAGCCCTGTTTTCTGATACCACCTACCTTGTCTCCATCCCTGACCATCAAAGGTCGAACTTTGGAGATCAGGGACAATGGGACAAGCAGCAGAGCCTCCCTGGGAGATGAAGAGTGCCTCTTTTTTTTGGAAAACAAAGACTGGCTCTTTCCTCCTTTCCCTAATTATTTGAAAACTGAAGACACTTCTAGTGTGATACTGACAAAGTCCTTCTGGGATTGTGAGGATTAAGGACCCATGATCCTTAACAGAAAGAGGAACGACTACTTTTGTGGATTCCAGAATAACCCAATCAGTGTAGCTTTTGCAAAAAAAACCCTAGTTGCACTGGGAATTCTGAGAGATGTAGTCCAAAAAGGTAGTATTTATGAGATCTGCTACACCAGTAATATAATTGTTGCTTTATGGAGAGTCAGGGTAAAGAAGAGAAAGCAATGGGTCTTTCTATTTTTGGTGGAGTCACCTCTGCAGCTTGTGTTTGCATCCTAGGATTAGGGTGGGTTTAGGGGTGTGTATGTTCCAGTATGAACAGGATGGGAAAAACTAGAAGCAGCAAGAATTGGTTCCCTTCAGCTATTGCTTCAGGAACCCAAGGAATTTCTAGAGTTTGACCAGAATTCTTGAAGTTGCAGATTTATTTTGGGAGCTAACACATGGTCACTTGCCCGTCTCCAGTGCCATTACTTATTGCATAATTACTGACAAAGAAACTAAGAATTTGCCCCTTTTTTTACAACCTGAGCTTCCTAACTGGGTTCTTGTGAAAGCAATGGCCTTCTGTCACTGTGACTTCCTGACAGCTGGTTTTCAGTAGTATATTGCTTCTGAATGTAGCAGGTTCCATATCTCTGTCAATGGTTAATAACTGGACATGCCATGGACTGATCAGGACTGCTGCTTCTAAAATAGCAGGATGATGGGATGAATTGCTGATGGCAAACACCTATACCTGCACCTGGTTATCTTTCAGTCTGGAATGGTCAGCATTTGCTTTTCATGAACTTGGCGCTGGAGGGAGGCAAACTCTGGTAGGCCCAGGAAGAACCATTGAAAGACTGTTGTGGCTGCCCCCACATATCTGCCACCTAAGGCAACTGCTGGTCCTGATTTTATTTGCCCAAATCCCTGTGATTTCAGTGGAACATGTTCCAAATTACTGTGGCTCTGCCTGGGAGTGTGGCCTTCAGTTCACACAGGAGTTGTGTGCATTGCCAAGAGATGCAAGGCATATTTTTATTTAGAAGTATTTGTATATGTTACAATGAAGAGTTGGCTGCCTATTCTATAAATGTACGCGTACATATCCTACTGGGTTCCATCAGGCTTCTTATAAGAGTGATTAGGAATATAAACACTAAAAACTCCCTCGGCCAGATCTCCTCAACCCCAGAAGCTTAAGCCATTGCTAAAAGCACTTATATGCTGGTCATTCTATATGAAATCCACACTGTCTTGCTTAATATTAGTAACACTCTCCAGCTATGACATATTTTGAAAGGATAGATGCCCTTACAACTTACTGACTTGGGAAAAGTCAATGCACAGACAACATCTGAGTTTCAGCTGAATCCAGGGTTAACTGAGGTTTTGTGAGCACTGGATAACTTGCCTGAGGTCACACACAGAATGGTGGACTCAAACCCCCATTTGATCTCAACAATTTTCTTGTTCCCATACCCCAATCCAAAGAAATGTGCTTTCAAATCCACATATCCCCACAATGAGGCCATTTCCTCCAGCTTTGTGTTGTTCCTTACTTGGATGTGTGTGTGTGTTCATCTCTCATCCATTTACATCCATTGTGCCAGAGTATATTAAGGAGCTTACCATATGACACTAGTTCCTGGCTCTGCTTTTGCTTCCTAATCATACATTACTGCAAAATGTCGAGCCACTTGTCTGAGATAAGGGAGATGAATTACTGAGAGATGGGATGACTCTCCTCTGTTTTCCCAGGGACTAATTGGAGGAAGGCTATAATCGGCGTATCCCAAGAACCTGTACTCACCACCAGAATCAGCCCAAGAATTGTAGAGTATTAATAAGGGAAGTAGAGTATTAATAAGGGATCAAGACTCACAAAGAGAGTATGGCTTAATAAGAAGTTGACGGCATATACCAAGATCCAGGTCTATAGAGCCTGTGTCCTGAGCACACTCCTGTACTGCAGTGAGTCCTGGACCCTTTGTGTACCACAGGAGAGGAAGCTGAACACCTTCCATATGCGTTGTCTCCGACGCATTTTTGGTATCACCTGGCAGGACAAAGTTCCAAACAGAGTAGTCCTAGAACGAGCTGGAATTTTTAGCATGTATACATTACTGAAACAGCGAAGTCTACATTGGCTCGGGCAGGTCGTGAGAATGGCTGATGGTCGGATTCCAAAAGATCTCCTGTACGGAGAATTAGTTCAGGGAAATCGCCCCAGAGGGAGACCACAGCTGCGATACAAGGGTATCTGCAAACAGGATCTGAAGGCCTTAGGAATGGACCTCAACAGATGGGAAACCTTGACATCTGAGCATTCAGCCTGGAGGCAGGCGGTGCATCATGGCCTCTCCCATTTTGAAGAGACACTTGTCCAGCAGGCCGAGGCAAAGAGGCAGTCCTGAAACCAGCAAAATCAGGGAGCTGGACAGGGGACAGATTGTATTGTCTTCAGTGTGGAAGGGATTGTCACTCTCAAATTGGCCTTCTCAGCCACACCAGACGCTGTTCCAAGTCCTCCATACAGAGTACGTTACCATAGTCTCTTGAGACTGAATGGACGTATGTGGACCAGAGTGTGGAGAAGGGACTATTTTGGTCAGAATCCTCTAGAACTGGAATGTAATCTCACAAAGTCATTATTTTGAGTGTATCTCCATAACATCCACCACCACCTTTACAAACTGCTTTCTATGCTGGGTGGTAGGTATACAAAATCCCAGGGTCAAGGGCAAGATAGACAGAACATTGAATGTGGGAACATAATTTAATGAGCACTTTCATCTCTCTCCTTCTCCTCTTCCTCTTTCCTGAACAGCAGGTGAGGAAAAGCTGATCAGCCTCAAGACCAAGAAGCTTGGGAAGTTTAACCCTTTCTCTTCCCACTATGATATAACAATAATGGCCTGTCTGATTCTTGTGCTTGCATTTCATGGGAAGCTTCCTCAAGCACCTCTGGGAACTTCTCCTGAAGCATACATCATCATTTCTGAGAAAAATTCTTTGTCAGGACCATAGCAGGGAGACAAGTGATCAAAGTATCTCTTCTCACTTTTCCATGGTTCTCAAACTGTTTAGGCTGCTGTTTGCATCATGAACAAATGTGCACGTCCAGTTTGGCCCTCAGATGGAATTGCTTCCAGGTACAGAAAAGTGCAAGGAAATGCTTTGTGGCAAGATAAGCAGTGCCAATGTTCAACTGGGGAAATCTTTTTGGCTCTGTTCTTGGTGCCAGGTGGGCAATGATGACATGCAATGCTTTTTGTAATCCAGGTCCCTCTCTCAGAACAGCGTTAGGCAACCTGGGGCCTTCCAGATGTCATTGGACGCCAATTCCCATCAGCCCCCTACCAGTCTGGCCACTAGAAAGGGACAATGGGAGTAGTAGTTTATCAATATCTGGAGAGCCACAGGGTCCAACAGAACATATCTCCAAAATGAAGCCCAGTTCTGGAGGCCGTTTTGTGGAACATGAAAACAGAGAATACCCCTGAGGCCCCAGTGTGCCTCCTGTCCATTTGGTAGTCCAGGTGGGTGATATTGTGCTTGCTCCTCCTTAGTGTTATCAGTCCTCCTGCCATTCCCATGGAGACTGGACCCTCATGAAACTGGAAGTGTAGGCATGAGGAAAGGGTAGCTGCCACAGAACTGGAGTAACTGAAGCGAGATGGTGAGCAGCCATGATTATCTTCATGTGCAGTAGAAAGGGCATGGCTTTTCTGGTATTGTTCCATGCATGTCCTTTCATCCTTAGCCAGCCTAGCCAATGGTGAAACATAATGGATGTTAGAAGCCAACAACTCCTGGAGGGCCAGATGCTCTGTGCATAGTCCCACAACTTTTGGGTGGCCACATGTTTTGCATACCTCCTGCATTCAAATCACAATTATCACATTTCGCTCCTTTGCACCTTATTAGGCACTCTGTGTTTGGTGAACACTTTCAGGGATTCATCAAGGGTGAACAAGGAGTTCCATCCTTGCCTGTAACTGCTTGTCAGGTTACTGTGTTATACCTTTAGGAGAAGTCTTCCCAGAATTCTCTGAAATGCACAACAGACAAATCAGTGCAGAGAGATAGCTGAGAAATGGGTTACAAACAATCCATCAAACCACATGCTGTAATATATTTTTTAGTCCTTTTAGTAAACCATGATGACAATAGAGCTATTCAAAGCATGTAGCCTTTACTTCTACAAACAAAACCTTTTGTCTTTCAATGATGCGGGGTGAGTGCTGGGGGTATTTTCCTGGGACACTGATAATTGAGAATCCTACACATCGACTGACTTCAGAGCAATGAAAACTCTCTGATAATTTTTTTTTTTTGGTAGAAAATGAAATATCCCAAGCTGTAATGATTAATGAGCAGAGTGAAGAGGGAACACAAACTTATGGGAAACTGTTTCAAATGGTGATGTCAGCAAGGAACAATTTGCAGACATAATTGCTAAAAAATTATCAGAGACTTCCTTGTCAAGTATTTTGTATGTTTATAAAGCTGTTGGTGACTCATTGAGAGCAGTCTGGGAGACGTATTTGATTTGGAATCAGGGTTTTATTATAGCTTAGCTGTTATGTAATAGTTTATTCAGACTAACGGTCAGTTATTCTTTCATGTCAACAGAGCCTGTGTGTGTGTGAGTGAATGTGTGTGTGGTAAGAGGCTCCTTGTAATTCTTCAGCCAATTGATAGCTAAATGCTTTTCCATATTTTCGCATTTCAGATGGCACCTCCATTGAGAATGCATGGGAAGAATAGGTCCTGGCTATGTTAGCAGCTAGCTTCACTCATATGCCTGTTCCAGTGCTTAAGCATACAAACACACTAGTAGAGTAAAACAAGCAATACACTCTTGTGTATTATCACACTTAGTCATCACTGGTAAGTAAGAGCTATTTGCTTTTTGTCCCTTTTCAGGATGCCAGTGAACCACAACTTATAAATCAAGGAGGCAAATGTATTGTGGGCTAGTTCCTTTTTTGGATTATTTGTAACATGCCTTAAACCTCACAAACAATCATAGTTCTGACAGTGCTCAGAGTGATGTGCAGCTTTGACAAAATCCATTATGGCACATATAGGGTGACTGCCAGTTTGTGGAACCTCTTAGGAACCTCATATCTCAATAATGCAAGAACAGTTTTGTCTCTTTGTCTATTTTCTTGATTGTGGGCCTCATCACCACCATTGCCATCATCTGCACTGAGCTTATACATGCCCTATTCTCTCCATACTCCCACTTTAAATATTTCTTATATGGGCCTGAATCTAGTAGGTAGTTCGAAATATAGCAGACTCACTGAATCAAGAGGATTTACATAAATATTGGTTCACTATTCTGCAATTGAATCAATTGGATTGTAGTCCTGGACAATGTGCAGTTTGGGTAAAACCAGTGGAAGTTACCTGAGGTCTTTGTATTTAGTATGCTCTCCCTATACTCTGAAATTCAACTTACTTAAAAAAAATTAGTCATAATCACAGTATTATGATTATAACTAAACTACAAAGTCACTATAAAAATATCAAGACTCTCCAAGCTACATGGCTACTGCTATAGTTAACAGTTTTGAAAAGCAACTTTTTGCTTTCTCATTATTCAAACAAAACTGGAATAGTCAGGTTTGGCTACTTTAAAAGCACTAGAATTCCACATATTGTTGTCCTGTGGTACAAAACACATGTACATGGACAATACAAATGAAACAGCAGGTGATACCTTTATTAGACCACTAAAAATTAAGAAAACAGCAGACAGCTAGCTTTCGACGATTATTCATCATCCTCAGATCTTGGGGATAATTCAGAAAAATTATATATTAGAGTCCCAAAGTTTCATGGCAGTTGTTCGATTCTTAAGGTGAGTTTGGAGACAGTCTGCAAATGGCTTGTGGCATGCAGCTGGTTTCAAACTCTTCCCCAGGAAGCAGATTACTCCCAAACTTTTCAAACAAAGGAGTCCTTCCCTAGTGGCGTCTTTGCCCTCTGCACTTTATTCCCTTGAGCTGGGGGGACCCAAGAAAGTTGCCAGGGGAAAGATCCCACTAAACTCCTAAAGGAGGTTCATATTTTTCTTGAGATCTTTTACTGCCATCACCTCTAGACATCTATATCAAGTTAAAAATCAGCTTACAGTATTTCAGTAGGTTAAACCTACATAGACAAGCCATACACACTCTGTTACTGTAAAGTAACAAAAATAACTAAAGAATATTCAGTTACAGCAAAAATTAGTGATATTATCTCTAATTACTTCACAAGGCAACATAGTTATGCCTTAGAAGTAAAGGGTAGCCATGTGGTTGAAACAAAATAAAATCCAAATGCAAAAATAGGTGATACTTTAAGAAATTAAAAGAAATTAAAAGAAATTAAAAGCAATAGCTGATTATTATAATAAGCTGTTTCCAAGCTCTGCCCATACTGACCCCATTCCTTCACTCTGCTGCCACTGCAGTATTTGAACTGCTTGTGCTTACATGTAAAAATGAAGTGGCCACAATATAGGGAGCTGCTGTAGCAACAGAGTGGGTTGATGGCGATGCACAGTATTTATGAGTCACACAGACAGAACATAGGAGAGAATTGAAAAGGCATCATGGATTTATGCTCCAGCAGAATCCTCCAATTTGGACTCCAGAAAATGAACCCCCCCCCCCCCATGTATCCTGTCTACCAACAATTTGTGCTATTTTTTAGTTGTGTGATTCCAGCTGCGACAGTTTGAACTGTCCTAAACTTTTCTGCTGGTCCAGCATATGGCAGCATTGGCAATGCTACGACAATACCAGCCTTTGTGGCCTTGCAGTGACACTTTGGCTATTGTGCTTCAGCTGAAATGCTGGCTTACAGAGAAAGAGGTTGTGGAACCCAGAACTGACTTGTTATCTGGGTTTACTTGGTTTAGTCCAAGGGTTCCCAACCTTGAGTCCCCAGATGTTCTTGGACTGAAACTCCCAGAAGCCTTCACCACTAGCTGTGGTGGCCAGGATTTCTGGGAGTTGTAGTTCAAGAACACCTGGGAACCCAAGGTTGGGAAGCACTGGTTTAGTCGTGAGAACAAATATTTATCAACATTAGCAAACATGCATGCTTATTTCCTGTGTTTATTTCAGTGGTGATTTCACTGAATATGCAACACTGTTACTTAAGCAACACCAGTCTGCCTGAGCCATATATTATTTCTGGATCTGCCTGAGCCGTGGTGCTATTGCATTTTTTCCTGTATATCTAGGGATGTTATCCTCTCCAGCACTGTAAATGTTCAAAGCAAAACTGCAAATAATGTGGGTGCAACTCTGGGGTAGCATAGGGCAACGAGACATTTAATTTTATGATGACTCTGGTCTCACTTTATTTGCTGATGTAAGGGAACCTGTTGAAGAAGTACTACCAACTTGCTCTCCCCACTGAATCATGCAGGCTCCTTCTTTAATACTTTGTATGTTTTAGCCAACAGGGCACAAATTGGTTAAGCTGGGGTAATCAGCATATGCTGACTTATAGCTTTGTACGTCTGCTAGGTTTTCAAGAGTTTGGGACTGTGTATCATTTCCAGACATTTGAGTCACCAATACTAGTTTTAAAATATTTAAAAGAGATTTTATGTTAACACATAATAGGAATCTCTGAGAAGAAGGAACACTCTATCCTACCAAAATCTCCCTTCTGCCAATGTGGAGTAGACACAAACTCTATATATGTTGGCTCAGAAGGAAGTGTTCCATGTGGTTTACCTCCAGTGAAGCATGTGTAGGAACCTTCCATTGAGAGTATACCCTATCTCATCTCATTCCAGAAGCTAAACAGGGTCCGACTTGGTTACTATTTGGAGGAGAGACCACCAGGGAGTATGAGGGGTACTCCAGGTAGGGCTGGGAAACAATCTGGCTACAAACTCTGGAGCACCACTGCTATCAAAGTAGATAGGACTGAACCATGTGTACTTCTTATATATCTGAAATTCTGCATCGTGTTTCATTAATCTGATAGAGTGGGTTGTTGTCCATGAAAGCTCATGGTATAATAAATCTGTTAGGCCCTAAGGTGGCTGTGAGACAGAGAGTGTTAGTGAGCCGTCCTCCATTCAGAATGTGCAGGAGGAAGTACACGGATGTGTAGAAGGTGTACTTATAGATTTAGGAGAAGGAAGGGTGACAGAAAGAAGAGCAGTAGAGGTGTGTCTGTCAGAGGATCAAGGGGAGGAGAAAGGGGAAGAGCGTGATTTGATAGTATGGGAGGAGGTGATAAAAGAAGGAGATGGTGCGCGGGAATTCAGTTTGAAAACAGAACAGATAAGGGGAGAGACGAGAGATTGTGCCATACAGACCGAGAGGGAAGAAGAAGCCTCGGTTAAGGTTGGTAATCTCCTGAAAGACTTCCCCAAATTGAAGACTGGAGGGGGATTGCTGCCAGACCCAACGACACCCAAAGTAGAGAAGACAGGAGATGCTCTACTAGAATGGACTGTAGTGGTCTACCCCCGCAACCAAGGTGGGGGGAGGAGAGCGATCCGCCCCAATCCCTCTTACAACGTTCCACCTCCAGAAGGGGACTGGGCAAGACATCCCTGTTGTGGGACGGTTTGCGCGGTCAGGAGTACCCCACTGAGAAGAATGACAGATCGAGAGCGGTTTGGTTCAGCCCCGATGTGAGGAGTGAAGTGTTAACTCCCGGGACAAAAGTTACAAAATGTTGCCAGAACTAAGTTACTTAGACTCATATGATTTGGTTAATTTGGATGTTGGAGTTAATAAAGTTGATGCAGTTGAATTTTTGAAATCGACTCCGTCTCTTATTCCCGCCAAAATGAGGGAACCGCCACCAAAACATGAAGAACCTGATCACAGTGGCCTAGCACCTTTTGTTGTTTTTGCCTGCCGCACTTCATTTCATATTGAACAAACTGGAAAGAATTCTGAGAACGACAAAGAAGATAAAGGATTTAAAATGGCAGATTTCTGAGGATATATGGGAGGAAATGGGAATGTTTAGTCCAAGAAGAGAAAATTGCAAAAGAACATAGCCACAGTCTTTAGTTACATTAAAAACTGGAATGAAAGGGTGCAAATATCCTGATGGTTCCATGTAGCCTCTTCAAAGAGGACAGACTGGATTTGTGTTCTAGGTAGAAAAGCTCCCTTACAAGTAACCTTATCATGAGCTAGGTAAGGTAAAGGTTCCCCTTGACATTTAGTCCAGTCGGTTCCAACTCTAGGGGGCGGTGCTCATCCCCATCTCCAAGCCGTAGAGCCAGCGTTTGTCCGTAGACAGTTTCCATGATCACGTGGCCAGCGCGACTAGACACAGAACGCCGTTACCTTCCCACCGTGGTGGTACCTATTTATCTACTTGCATTTGCATGCTTTCGAACTGCTAGGTTGGCAGGAGCTGGGACAAGCGACGGGAGCTCACTCCGTCGCGTGGATTCGATCTTACGACGGCTGGTCTTCTGACCTTGCAGCGCACAGGCTTCTGCGGTTTAACCCGCAGCGCCACCACGTCCCCCTGAGCTATCATGAGCTACTAAATAGCAAAAGGATTTGCCCCAGGGGCTTATGGAATTCCTCACTTTGGGGGCTTAAAAAAAACATGTTAAAAAAAACAGATGACAGGACTATGCACAAAACAATCAATCTTGTCCCTGCCCTCCTGCCATCTCATATATTTTATTTATCTAGGGCCTTAAATCTAGATAAAGCCTATCAATATGCCAATCTGGAACTTGGGTACATGTGTTAAATTTCATGGCAAACCGGCTGGTGACAAAATAGGTGCAGCAACTGCAGTGGTTGCTGTTATTCCTACTAGGGCTTGCATCCCATGCAGCCTTACCTAATACAACACATGAGATGGGGGAAGTTTTTCCAAACCCTTCACTGCTGCTATCAGCTCACAAGGAGATTTCGTATTTTTATAACAAGAAGGCACACAAGTCATGATCTTGGTGCCCCACTCCCTGCCTTCCTCCTAATGGCACAATGGGTCATTCCACCATCAGTTTTATCTGTCCCTGCATTCCTGGCTTTTTTGGCATGGCAATATTGTATATGTGCAATATACATACAAAGATCTTCATACTGAGCCATAAAGTCCTGGACACAGCTGAAAATGAGTTCGTGCAGGTGCCAGTAGTATAGTGGAGACAAGACTGGCAGGGTCAAAACCGTGGGACTGTCTGTGTGAAGGAACTATGACATCTTCCTCCACCCCTGTCCAGCCTCTCTGTTCTCTCTGAGCTGTTTCAATCCTCATAGTACTGGAAGAAAAATGGGTGTTCAGCATGTTGTGGCAAGCTATCCACCCTGTCATGCAAAATCTCAAAGGGTTGTTTCCTATTGAATAAACAATTAAAAACTCAGAAGACCCACTCTTTATTTGTTGATATTAACCGATCCAGCTCACTGCATTTTTGGACTCTCCTTAGGGTGGGGAGTGTCATGATGAGCACCTTCACTTTGAAATTTACCACTATATCACTGGTAGGCAATCAAGCCATATAGCCACTTCACATACCAAAGAAAAAGTTTCTCATTGTCCAGTGCTGCTCATCTTAAAATATGTTTCCCTGTCTGGAGACTGGGGGGAGTCCAGCAACATCCCAAGACTTCAGCCTGACAGCCTGAAATCTGACAATAGAAGTCCTGTAGCAAGGCTTCTCTGTCATCTAGAAGCCTACAGCTTCAAAGGAAAGGCTATAGTGCGGAGGGAGATGCAGACTGCTTGGCAGCTCTTTGTTTGAAGAAATGGGACACAGATTCTAAGATGCCTTTTGATGTTACTTGAGGGGGAATTTCCACTCACCCACCCCACAAGCTGTTTGCATGCTGCTCAAGAATGCTTACCTGGCACGTACTACAACAACCATGCCAAGAAACGTTTGAAACTGCCTGAGGAAGATGAGATATGTTCTTATCGAAAGCTTGCCATCTACTTGATTTTTCCAGTAGTCTAATAAAGTATCTCCTACTTCTGCATTTATACTGTCAGGTAAAGTAGCGCAAGAAAGGGATGTGGGGTTGATACAGTTGTGGCAGTTGGGGTCTTGGGATGGAGAATACCTACAAAGAAAAATACTAAGGCATCCATGTAGCCTTGAAAATAATCAGCAGCAGACCCAGCACAATTTATTTTTGCTTATCTTTAAAATTCAACCTAATTACATATACATATAGTTCCAAACCCCATAGAAGTAGTCAATTACTGCTATAGTTACAATTTTTAATGTAGCTTTTCTCAAAGGTAAGCAAATATTTGCTATTAGTAGACATCCTTCAGTCTTGAGAGACTATGGTAATGTGCTCTGAATAGAGGTCTTGGAACAGCGTCTAGTGTGGCTGAGAAGGCCAATTCGAGAGTGACAATCCCTTCCACACTGAAGACAAATACAATCTGTCCCCTGTCCAGCTCCCTGATTTGGCTGGTTTCGGGACTGCCTCTTTGCCTCGGCCTGCTGGACAAGGGTCTCTTCAAATTGGGGGAGGCCATGCTGCACCGCCTGCCTCCAGGCTGAACGCTCAGATGTCAAGGTGTCCCATCTGTTGAGGTCCATTTCTAAGCCTTCAGATCCTGCTTGCAGATCTCCTTGTATCACAGCTGTGGTCTCCCTCTGGGGCGCTTTCCCTGCACTAATTCTCAGGCTCTAGCCTGTGGTACAAAATAACCACGCCTTCCATCCACTCTGTTGCCATAAATGAGTGTACAAATGAGTGCTTCAGCCATGCTGCATGCCATCTTCACCAGTCAGTGAACTATAAAAGCAATGTGAAAAGTTACAGCTGAAATTGCTAAGATGTTTAACATCATCCCTAATTAAGTTACAGTAGCAGTGTAACTTAGTTATAGCCCTTTGAGTGTGAGGGAAGGAATTAATCAAAATTAAAATTAATTAATTAAAAACAACCAATTATTTGTAACTAGATATTTCCAAGCTGAGGGAACAAATATTTGTAGAAATGGGCACAAATCACAAAAATTGTGATTAATTTTGATTCGTGATTCATCATCAGTGAATCACAAATTACGAATTTATGATTTTTTACTGATGAATCGACAAATTGATTTGTCAATTCATTTTTTACTTTAAAACCCTATAGAATGCCCCCAAGTACCTAGAAATACCAAATTCACATGGGAGCTTCCCCTGACTCTCCTCTACAAGCCCTGCAAGTTTGGTGAAGTTTGGGTTTCAGACATCCAAATTATATACCCATAAGGAAGGCCCCCAGGAAAGTTCCCTCAGGCACCTAGAGACACCAAAATAATAGAAAAGTTCTACTGACTCTCCTATATAATCCCTGCAAGTTTGGTGAAGATTGGGTTTTAGACTTCCATGTTATACATCCACAAAGTGTCCCCCCCCCCCGAAAAGTGCCCTTTAGCAGCTACGTATCTTGGGGAAACCCAATCTTCACCAAACTTGGAGAGATTGTAGAGGAGAGTCAGAGGAAGCTTCTCTGCATTTTGGTGTCTCTAGGTGCCTTGGGGGAACCTTCCTGGGGGGGCTTCCTTATGGGTATATTATAGCCAAATGAATTGACACATAAAAATCACTAAAAATCCATTGATTCATGATTCGTCAGGGACATTGATTCATACAAATATGAATCTTGCTCCATACTTATATGCATTGTCCATTCCAAAATATAAGAGAGCATTCATGTTAGCTCGCTTTAATGTATTGCCATCAGCTATACTAGATGGGTGATTTAGGGAAATTACGTTTAATGATCAAACTTGTCCTTGTGGAAATGGGGATATCAAATCAGTTGAACATGTTATTTTTCACTGCAGAATGTATGATGATTGTAGAAAGAAGTTAATCTCTCCACTAATAGGTCTCTCTCTGCACGGTAGCCCCACAGATTTGTTACTGTCCTGCTCAGAGGGTGCGTCCACTTATATTACTGACAGAGTGTCTAAATCTTTGTTGATTGCTATGAGAACTAGAGAGGAAATGTTGCAATTACCCTGAAAGAAGGTTTTATATACTACATATAGGAGTTTTTTCTGTATGTTCTGTAAGTTTTTTTTATAATCTTGCTGGTCTGTGACCGTAATGAAGAATGATGATGATGATGACAAATATGAATCAACAAATTAGCAATTTTGAATGAATTTGGTGATTCATTTTTTGATTTGTGCCCAACTCTAATTATTTGTCTAGCATGGACTGATACAGAAAGCATGGTGAGCTGTATTTCTAGGTTGCTGACCACAGAAAAGGGTGCTGCTGCTTCTAGCAGCTGATACAGTTTCAGTGGTGGATGTTACATTTCTTTCTCATTCTCCTGTTTTGTGCAGGTAATAGACAGGATCCAGGAAGTGGATGACGATGAACCATCTAGACCTGAGAAGAGCATCAGAGCTGACTAAAGGATTTGGGGGAGCTGTCATCCCAAAAAGTAAAGTATTGAAGCTCCAGGGAAGAGGCATGGGCCAGAATCCTGTATGTTAGTTATGCTAAGTGTGAAAGCGTAAATCGCGGTGGTGACTTGGTGCTAGTTGACAAGCTGTTGCTTGCATCTCTCATTGGTCTCATTGCATCACCAACTGGTCTTGCTGGGTCAAATCCATTGCATTACATGCAACAAAGAAGCTATGAACTATATCTATATAATATTAAAATGTATATATATTAAAGAAATACATTTTCAGTCATTTCACAAAACTCTTTTCCAAAGAGAGTGGTGGGTAAGTAAAAAAAAGGAGCCTTGGAAAAAATGGCACCTTTTCTTTAGCTTGAGAAATCCCAGAACCTTTAGAGGTTTTTTTAAAAAGCATTTTAAATTTCTTTTTAGGTTTTTAGTGTGTGTATATATATGCGTGTGTATTTAATGCTGATGATATAACCAGACTGTCTAAAATTAAGCAGTAGCTGTTTCTTACAAATGGAAGAAATCTGCCAAAAAAATTCTATGGAAAAACAGTGCCCCTAAATGGGGGTGAGTGGGTTTGATTACTGCAGCATTTCCAATAATTCAGCCAAATCATACCCAAAACATACCCATTTCCTGATGCTTCTTAAGAGCAAAGCTACATATCACATTAAAAATACAGCATGCAGTTAGGCTCATTTGCTCTTTGTGTTCTCAATTAAGCACAAAGATTTTCCATTAAAACAAAGCAAATAGCTTGGAAAGAAGTATAGATCTTCCCTACTTGTATGCAATTTTGCAGTAAAAGTATTTAAGGGGTTCTATGGGAGCCTGCCCCTCCTCCCAAATGCCCTTGGCATGCAGTCCATGAGCGACACTATAGCCAGCCCTGCCCTAAGAGATAATCTCAGGACAGAAAGAATGGGAATGTCCAATTTATGTTCTATAGTAAGATTATGTGACCTGTGGCCTCTCTGATACTGTTGGACTCCAAACCCCATCACGCATAGCCAATAATCAGGCATGATGGGTGTTGTAGTACATTAATATCTGAAGAGGTGCAGGTTGCCATGTATGTACCAAGATATAGGTAGGAGCATGTAGGGCTCTACACTTGCTGTGATTTCCATGAAAATGCTTAAGTACTTGCTGCTTCCTTGAACGTTGAGTAACTTCTTGGACTGGGGTTTGCAGGAGGGGAGTCACAATCTCTAATGTACAGTTTCAGGACATCCTTTCTGACTGTTAGCTCTCAGTGTTTTGACGACAATTCCTACCATCCCAAGTTAGCATGATCAGTAGCTTATATGAGAGATGTTCTAATCCAGTGTAGTCTGGGAATCCAAGACTGGGAAAAGCTGCTTTGTGCCTGAGTGTATACAAGTGCCAAGAGGTCAGCAGACTGCTTTAGTGAATTTTAGATTCTTCCCCTATTAAGCTGGATATTGCAAAATCTACTTTTAATTTTAATTGGCTTGACCTGTACATATCTCATTGTTTAGAGTCACAATCATGCTCAGGTATCAAGGAATAGTATAATTGTGTGCCATCAAGTCAATTTTGACTTACAGTGACCCTTTTCAGGTTTTTCTGCATAGAGAATACACAGGAGTGGTTTACCATTCCTTTCTTCTGGAGGTGTCCTGGGACTATGCAGCTTGCCCGAGGCCACACAGGCTGCCTCTTCTTCCAGGAAGCACAGTGGGGAATCGAACTCCCAACCTCTGGCTCTGCAACCAGATACCTAAACCATTGAGCTATTCAGCCATTATAGGCATGAAGGAAGACAATAAGAATATACTGAAATGGGAGTGCAGAGATTGTCTTTCTTAGGACTAGGTGCTTAGGGCACCAACAATTAGTATATATGTCTATTAAATCAGAGTTTGGAAAATTATGTTTTAAAAATTATCTTGTTTATCCCCCATTTCCACATAGTTAGTGTCTACTGTACTTATTTTTTAAAAGTAACAAATCTTGTTTTCTCAAAAGTAATGAAATTATTATTTCCTATA
This sequence comes from Intellagama lesueurii, assembly GCA_037013535.1. NCBI lineage: Eukaryota > Metazoa > Chordata > Lepidosauria > Squamata > Agamidae > Intellagama > Intellagama lesueurii. Next base: position 319,860,581 of record JBAJHW010000001.1, on the reverse strand, counting down.
TATATAGACCACCAAATGTTGGATGGATTTAGTTCCTTGAATTTTGGGTCATTCCCAAGGACCTAGGATATTCATGGGCAACGCTCCATTTAATTTTGACCCTTCTGTGTGGGAACCTCACCCCGTGCACGTATGTGCATGCAGGGTTCTAGTGGAAACCAGTACTAAATTGGTGGCCCCAATGGAGCTCTGCACACATACGCATGTGCACAGCTTAGAGGGAACATAATTCATAGGTATTTCATTATCCTCATCCTCATTAAAAATCAGATGCTTTTCATTCAGCAGAATGAGTTACTGTCTGAGTCAGCACCCAAACCCTTCATAAGTTCCCTTCCCCACTCCTAGAATTGTAAAGGCAACTAAACCAGGCAGAGAATCAAAAAAATCTAGAGGTGAGCAATGGCTTTGTTAGAATCCACTATGAATTCACAAAATACGTTGAATAAAATAAAAGAAATAAAACAGCAAACAAACGAATGCTGGTCCTCAAAAAAAATGCTCCCTTTGGATCATATTTTATTCCTATGGATCAAGACACTTTCCCTCCCCCCTTCTCCTTCCCCTTCCCTCCTTCTTGTTTAGAAAAGTTGCAAACATTTACACAAAAAAGGAGTGGTGCAATGCAACATGAAGTTACAGTTATAATGTAACATAATTATACACTCATCACTGGAAAGAAGAATTAAGTACAAGTGATTACTAGTTATCTATAGCTCACTCTTTCCAAGCTCTGCATTTAGAGCTATGTTGTAGAAAGCTTCCTGGGGCACTGCTGTTGGCTTCCCTCCCCATTTCTCTGTTTAATAGCTTGGCCCAAGAAATAACAGGCTGCTTCCCACCATTGATACTATGACTTGTGAAAGTCTGAAATGGATCATGTTACAACAAGCAAAGAATTACCCAGTGGGGTAAATATTGGAACCAATGTCAGCGCAAGCATGAGTTTTGCTTAGCTGAAGTATACATTGGAGGCGTTAAGAGGAAGGTAAATGTTGATAAGATCAGAGGCAATGCTAATATTTGTTCGAATCCAGAGGGATTTCATATCCACAATTTATGATTAGAATCTACAAGCACTGGGATGATGTTTCATGTTATTTTTTTTATTATAAGAAAATCTTGCCCAAATGCCTGAATATGTTATGATGGGCAAAAAGAACTCACACCTTTGGGTTCGCTAAGGACAGATTCCAAGGCATCAAGTAATGGAATTCATACTCTGTAACATTGGTATCATTTGAGACCAAGACCAAGATCAGCTACACTCTTGCATTTCTGACACCATGTATGGGTGTGAAAGCTGGACAGCTAGGAAAATTAACTGAGAAAGTTGGAGGAGAACTTTGCAGATAGCCTGGACTGCCAGAAAGATGAACAAGTCGGTCCTAGATTAAATCAATCCTGAACTATCTCTGGAGGCAAAAAGGTTGAAATTGAGCCTGTCCTACTTTGAGTGCATCATGAAAAGTCAGGGTTCTCTGGAAAAGACAATAATGCTGGGAAAGATAGAAATCAGCAGGAAAAGAGGAAGACAAGATGGACTGACCCTGAAAGGAAGCCAGAAGCTTGGGTTTACAAGAACTGAGCAGGGCTCTTGAGAAAATGACATTTTGGAGATCACTCATTCATAGGGTTGCCATGAATTGGAGGTGACCTGACAACACATAACAATAACAACAAGCATATTACTAAAATCAGTTGACACATGATGGCAAGTAAGTTAGGAAGGCATAGTAGTGATACCTATTTCTAGAATCTTCTCAGTCTTTGCTAAATTATGACCCTCCATAACCTGAAAAACAGGTGGACCATTCTGCCTCAGCCCCTTGTTCCCACAAACAGAGCCTTGAACGGATCCACACTAGAAAGCTCTAGTCTGTTAGTTCAGGGGAGTGCGTGGGAGCAGTCTTGCAGAAAATGCTCTACATTCCTCACCAAACAATAAAACCCAGGATTCTGTAGGGTGGAGCCAAATTGTGGTGATCCCAAACTGCTATAGCTCTCTTGTGTAGACACCACATGCAAAACCAAGAGATGGTTTGTGTCCGTCAATGAGCTTTCATTAATGCAGTACCACAGAGATGAGCTTTGACATTAACTAAGACATGCCCCATCCTAATGCAAGGCCATTCAATCATGTTGCAAGTCTCTGAGCAACAAGAATCCTGGAACTATTGTTCTACACGTCAGTTTGGATGAGTTTTAAAAGGACCTGATGAGTTCATGAAGTACATAAGTTTATTTGTAGCTACCAGTTACGATGGAGAGGTATCCATCCTCTCCTCTGCCAGACTGCTTCTGTGGGGAACATTAGGTGTTGCACCCACCTCTGGTTACCTGTTGTGAGAACAGAATGTTCGACGAGACAGGCCTGTGGTTTTTCCCCCTACTAATATCAGATGTTCTTGTTTGATTGAAGTTGTCAGAAAAATAGCTGTTCTCAAAGACAGCAGAGGCTAAGGAGAGTGTAGTGCATTGAGTTCTGTGGAATATAATCAGAATAATAACAGAAAAGAGTCTTGCTGGCTATGCTGGATGAGAAATTCTGGGAAAGTGGGGACTGTGATTTAGAAAACCAACTTTTGCAGTGCCCTTAAGTGTGCTGGAGAACTGTTATCATGTTACTGGTGTTGAAGGAAAGTTCAGCTGCCCATAATATTTTTCTTCTGTGCATCGAATGGAAGAGGGAGGTGCTGTTTTATTTCAGGCAGCAAAGCATCTTCAGAGAGAGCCTCAGGTTGACGTGTTTTTCCATTGCTTGTTGACCTGGCTTTTTAAAACAGGGGGAACTGGGTGCTTTCTTGAAAGGAGGGCTTTCTTCATATAATTTATGTGCTCTGTATTGAATAATGGAACCTTCAAGTCTTATCCAATAACTTAGAATCTGAAGTAATTTTTTCATACTGTTAATTTGATTCAAATTCTGATGCATAATACATACTCTGCTTATTATCTATGTGGAGTTTCTTTGTTGAACAGGAAGATTTGGGTAAGGGAAAAACCAGGGAAGAGAACCAAGACAAAAATTGCCTCAAGGCACACACAGCTGGCATGATTAAGATTCCTCAGCTCCCTGCTTTGGTACATCTAGATAGAAAACAGAGAGACATCAGGTATGAAAGTCAAACCCACAGACTTCTGAGATGCTTCTGAATGCCCTTAGGGATATTCTAGGGGGACTTTTCATCTGGGTTCCCAGTAACAGTCTACTGCAGAGTGCCAGAATATTTTATTTTTAATAATTTGGTGTTTGTCTTCCTTCCTCTGATATAGATCTAACTTCCTGAGTATGCCAGTAGCCTCCAAAAAGAGTATGCTGTGTGAAGGGTCAGGACACACAAACATGGAATAAGATAGAGCTTCCCAACTCTGCCCAGTGGCATCTTTTGTCTGTTCCATGACTCTCTCAAAGAATCTGGGTCTCACCATGATAGAATCCACACCTGTCTTCTGAGAAGGACATTTATATGTTTGCAAGCACTGTGTTAGTATATTTGTCCCTTATGGTGAGTTCTTTGGGACAGAGCATCCCAAGGTTCTGGTGGCATATCAAAACAGGAGAGGCCTTTCTCTCAGTCCCACCATGTTCACAGGTGCATCTGATGGGGACACAGGAGGGGCCTTCTTTGTTGCTTCTCCCAGACGTTGGAACTCCCTCCCACAGGAGGCCAGATGGGCCCCATCTTTGCTGCCCTTTCACAAGCAGGAAAAGACCTTTCTCTTCAGGCAAGCCTTCCCTCAGTAACTAGCTACCCATTGTGTCTTTTTTTAAAAAAGATGGATTCTTATGCATTACTGCTTTGATTGAATTTTTAGTACTACCTGTGATTTCCATTTCTCAGTGGCATTTTTTAAAATTGTATTCTTATTGATCTTTGCCTTAATATTTCCTATTAATGATGTAAGATGCCTCTTTATCCATTGTAGTTATTTTTATCTATTGTCTTTTAATGATGTTAACCACTGTTTTCAACTTTAAATATTGTCTTTCATTGTTGTAAGCCGCCTTGAGTCCTTTTCAAGGAGAAAGGTGGGCTAAAAATATTTTAAATAAATAAATAAACATCAGAGTGGGTAAACTGTGATAGGTAGGTCAGCAGGAGATGGAACATCCCATTTGAGGGAGGATTTGGGGATTGAAGACACTCAGTGAATTCTTGCTAATTATTATGAAAAGCCTCCCACTTAGATTACTTCTGTGTCCCACCAGTAGCTCCTGCACTTCTGACTGAGAACCCACTGGAATAGGATAGCCTTTTAAGACAGGCTATGGATCTGTCTAGCTTAGTATTGTCTAAACTAGGATTTGTTAGTGCAGAGTGCTGTCCTTCCATTGGCAAAGAAAAACATTCCTTTTTAAAGCAGGTATTTGGCATCTACATAGAGATACTTTATGGGATGGTAGGTGGTGGTTAGAGTATTTGAACATTTACATATTTTTTATAAAATAATGCTTTAGTATATAAACAGATGCTGGTTGGATAACTCAGAATTCAGGTATCTGTCTGTGGAGCCAAAGATTGGGAGTTCGATTCCTCACTGTGCATCCTGTGAGTACAGCCAGTCTGTGTGGCCTTGGGCCAGCTGCACAATCCCAAGGCACCCCCAGAAGAAGAGAATGGTAAACCACTTCTGTGTACTCTATACCCAGAAAACCCTGCAAAGGCTTGTCATAAGTCAAAATGGACTTAAAGGCACACGTTCAAGCTGGCCAGATAGCTCAGGTTTAGGTTTCTGGCTTCAGAGCCAGAGGTTGAGAGTTCGATTCCCCTATGTCCCTCCTGTAAGTAGAGCCAGTCTGTGGGACCTTGAACAAGCTTCACAGTCCCAGGGCACCCCCAGAAGAAGGAAATGGTAAACCACTTTTGAGTATTCTCTTCTCTACCTGGGAAACCCTGAAAAGGGTCGCCATAAGTCAGAATTGGCTTGAAGGTACATTAAATTAAAAATATATAAAAAATGGCTGAAATCCTATATAATCAGTGAAGGTTTTGTTAGTCAACTCTTCAAGAAGTTCCATGACTTCGATAGGCCTACTCTAGTTGCAACTTACTATGATAAACAACAGGATTTCAGTGAAAAGGAACTGAACAGCACCTTAGTCAAGATTTTTTCTGGATGCAGTTAATCACTAAAAACATATATTCATAAGAATACAGAACTATTCCAGCAAAACATTTCAGCTTCCACTTTCCTCAGTTGCTCTAGTAAATGTAATGATTATAATAATTATAATAAGGGATAAATATACTAATTATTATTATATTAATAATGCTTTAATATGTTTTCATTCTTTTTTACATACATACATACATACATACATACATACATACTGTGAGAAAGAAGATGTAAAAGAGGAGAACAGTAAGAGTGAGCCATCCCCTCAAACGTCTTTAGAGGAGGAGAAAGGTAGAGAAGTTGGAGGAAGGGAGATAGAAGAAATCATAATGAAGATGAAAGGGTTAAAGGCGGGAAAGGAGGAGGAGGAGTCGGGAAAAGGAGAAAAAAGGGAGGTGGATGTTTTCCTGACGACAGAGGGGGGAGAAGGCTCAGGGGAGACAAGGAAGGTGGTAGTATTAGAGGAAGAATGGATAGAAGGGGAAAGCGAACCGCGTGTATTCCAGATCCCTCAGAAAGGGATAGGTGCTGAGAACCGCGATGTGAAGGAGACTGAGAAGAAGGTGAAAGAAGGAAAACCGATAATTGAGGGACTGGGGCCGGAGGAATGGACTGTCTTGGTATACCCGCGAGGACGAGGTCCCTAGAAGAGGGTGATTTGTCTGGGGCCAGTCCAACCTTACGAGAAACCCCCCAAGGGAGAGTGGTCACGTCATCCTTGCTGCGGGACGATCTGTGCAGTAAGGAGTGGATGTCTGAGAAGACGGACGGATCAGGAGCATTTCGGTCAGTCATTCCGTTAAAAAGAGACACTTATGAAAACATGTTACCCTTGTTGTGGGCGGACTTGCCAGTTAATAATGAATCTACAGATCCTGTAGAAGTTGTGATCGAAAAGCCTGTTGATTTCGTTAATAAAAGTTTATTCAAAGAATCTCCTCTCTTGTCGTTTCCGGCCAAAAGCAAGGAACTGTCAGACCTTGACAAACAACCCAATCACACATACATACATACATACATACATACATACATACATACATACATACATACATACATACATACATACATACATACATACATAAAGGTAAAGGTAAAGGTTCCCCTTGACATTTAGTCCAGTCATGTCCGACTCTAGGGGGCGGTGCTCATCCCCGTTTCCAAGCCGTAGAGCCAGCGTTTGTCCGAAGACAGTTTCCGTGGTCACGTGGCCAGCGCGACTAGACACGGAACGGCGTTACCTTCCCACCGAGGTGGTACCTATTTATCTACTCGCATTTTTACATGCTTTCGAACTGCTAGGTTGGCAGGAGCTGGGACAAGCGACGGGAGCTCACTCCGTCATGTGGATTCGATCTTACAACTGCTGGTCTTCTGACCTTGCAGCACAGAGGCTTCTGCGGTTTAACCCGCAGCGCCACCACGTCCCTCTACACACACACACACACACACAAACTGTATGGAACTCCTAGGCCTACTTCCAGTGTCAGAAATTCCCACCTCTTCCTACTGCACTCTAAGGCATTCTGCCAAAACTGGCTCCAGGTTTTTCAGGTTTGACGGGGGAGTATGGGGGTGATCAAAGTAAATAGAGGAGATTAGAGTAGACCTTTCAGCAGTTCCATCAGCAGAAACTCCCCTCTCAGATTCTGGCCGTTTTTCTTTTTTTAAAGCTGAATTCTTCTCTCAAGCTGAACAAACGAAGAGATCAGCTTGATCGGACTCAAGGGCTATCTAATCTAGCCTCCTGTTCTTCACAGTGTTCAATTAGATACCTAAGGGAAATGGCAGACTTACGATGTCACTAGTACTCATAAATTGTCATGTTCCTGGTGATTTTCAGCAGGGTTTTTTCACCCTGTTATTTTGCTCAGGAAACTACCAAATGCTTTGCAGCTTGATGCCCTTTCTGGGGAATCCTGTGCAGTAAAAAAAGTCCTTCTGCTCTGGAATTGTAACAATCCTGTTTAGTTTGGCATTTCCCCCTAGAAAAATGATAATGAAACTTCCAAGATTTCCTGTTAGATTTCCTGCAAGATTTCTTGGGATGGAGGATCTCATGCAGATAAATCTCATTATGGGGAGGAAATAGTGACCCTTGTACCATGAGATCTTGTAATACCCCATTTTTCTCTGAGAGGCACTGAGGTTCACATCCCTAGGTAGGCTGCATCTCACTGTCACATTAATGGACTGGTGACAAAACTGTGAGGTCTCTCTAGGGGAAAGCAGATGCAGAATGAAATTTAATCTGAAAGGGAGGGAAATGAACAAATGAACAAATAAATGAATGTGATGTAATAAACACAAGTAATGTGAGTGGTAACTGAGGCACTATCGGTATCTAAGCAGTAAGTGGTTGCTGCCTCTAGCTGCCATTTCAATGTCTCAAAATGTCCCAGATGCAACATGACTCTGGGGAATTGTTGGAGTTTAACATGGCAGGTAATTCCAGTGTTCCTGCTACTAAGAGTGCTGGACAGAAAGCTTGAGGGGCAGGGTGGCTTGACAGGCAACCAGGCCTGACTCTACCAAAAAGCTAAGGAAGGCAGCTAGCTGAAGCAAGAGATTGTCAGGACAGGAAATGGTGTGCCTGGTGGGGACAAGGGAGAGGGCCTTCTCTGTTGCTGCTCCCAGGCTCTGGAGCTCCCTCCCACAGGAGGCCAGGCTGGCCCCATCATTGCTGTCCTTCCACAAGCAGGCAAAGACCTTTCTCTTTGGGTTCTTTTTCAGGAGAAAGGCAGATTACATACATACATACATACATACATACATACATACATACATACATACATACATACATACATACATACATACATACATACATACATACATACATACATACATACATAATTGTTGATTTTTATTTCTAGGGACACAGCAGAGATACTTGTCATTTTTTTCTGCCTCAGTGGCCAAAATACCTTACTTGGTGATGGTGATGGTGTATCTTGACTTGAGGGACATGAGTTGTATCAGAAAGATGCTTTTGGACGATTTCGCGCCGAGGATAGAGACTAGAACAGCCTCTACGACAGTGATAATAGAGAAGGCTTCCATGTAGTCACCAGATGCCTGAAGGAATGCCTGTATTACAAGACCTCATGGTACGGTGCTGCTTCCATTCCATAAACAGATATAAGCTTCCAGTAACAAACAGTGACAGCACTATAAATAGTTGCGGGTATGCTTTCTACTTCTTTCCTTATAGGAAAAGAGTTCAGCATTGAAAAAATATTTTAGTAATGTGATCAGAGGACAGTAGTGGGAAAGAATTTATTTCCAACTTGCAATCAAAATAAGGAAGGAAGATCTGAGAGCACAGGGAATATTTTTGTTAACCAGGACAAGTCATTTTCCAACATCTGGATGTCAATATGGGATGTTGTTGTTGTTTTATTCAACACGTCTAACATTTGTGGCTGCAATTATATTCCCCCCTCCTTTTGGCAGTGATCATGGAGCTACTTTATCCCTCCCCCCCCCCAACAGTTTCCTAGCCTGTTGCTTACATGACCTGACCTAGCTTGCTCTTTCTTGTTCTGTATTTCTCTTTCTCTTGACATCTGTGGGAATAAAAGCCCTCCTGAACATATCTCAGGACCTGGAAAGAATCCTGTGACTCTCATCATCTATGTGGACCATTTCAAATGAAGACAACCCTCAAGGGATGTGGCTTGTTATTGCATATGAATAAGAATTCAGTACTTGTATACAGAAAAGAGGCATGATAAAAGAAAAATCAACAGATGGAATGCATTGTTTTAATCACTCCCCAAACCTCGAAAGGTCAGCATTGATACATTCCTCTTCAAAACGAACAAGGATGAATCACTTCCTTCTGATCAAAAACTGCCTTCTCTGACAACAAAGTATGAAACATTCTGTAGACAGACCATCACAGCTTACAAGTTCTGCCCATACTGCAAGTGTTTGAAAGTGCTGGTTGAATGGAAAATAACGCTACTCCACCTAAAATTTCATCACTTCTCTGGTACTTTGACTGCCTAAACTCTACAGTTTTAACAATGTGATATGTTTGGAGCTGCGGCAGTCAACAGATTGACTGCCGCAGCTCCATTCTACAGAATCCTTAGATTTATTGTTTGTTGTGGTTTTAGAATTTCATGCTGGAGAGCTCTAGAGCATCCATTCACCCACCCACATGCCATGGTTTTTTTCAGGCATTATCTATAAGTGTATACTCATAATGGAGAGAGGAGAGCACCCTGCCCTCTCATTACTATCATTCCTGTTGGCTTCCAATTTGCAAAGGCTGACGAGTCTGAAGAGGAAGACTGGCCACCACCTGTATTGGACTGGACATTTTCTATATATACACCACTTCATGGATGTCATGGTACCGGCTTATTGGGATCCTTGAGGACAGAAAGAAAGTGCATGTCTGAAATCCTATGCTTTGGAGAACAGCTTATCATATTTATTTATTTATTTATTTATTCATTCATTCATTCATTCATTCATTCATTCATTCATTCATTCATTCATTCATTCATTCATTCAGCTTCTATACCGCCCATCTGGCTACTAGGCCACTCTGGGTGGTTTACAGATTAAACATATACAGTTTCAAACAATAAATATAATAGTATAAAATCAAAATAAAGATAAAACAACCAACAATTTAAAAATAACAATTAAAGTAATATAAAATAATATAGAGCAAGACAGCAGGACTGATAGTATAAATGTTGGGACCAATCACTGTATTAAGGTGTTGTAATTAAGATGTTGTAAGGTCCAGGACATGAATTTGACCCAACTCCGGGAGGCAGTGGAAGACAGGAGGGCCTGGCGTGCTCTGGTCCATGGGGTCACGAAGAGTCAGACACGACTTAACGACTAAACAACAACAACAAGGTCCAGGAAGGCCTGTTGGAAAAGCTGCATTTTTAACAGTTACTTAAAAATTCCCAGTAAAGGGGCCAGGCATATTTTGGGTGGGAGGCTGTTCCAAAGCTGAGGAGTGACTACCGAGAAGCCCGTTTCTGGTTCTCTCTTTCCAGGCCTTTCTCAGGCTCAGTACTCTCAACCGCCCAGCCTGGGAAGATTGTATGGGGCAGACAGATCTTGTTGGGAGGAGGTGTTCTGTCAGGTATCGAGGTCCTAAACCGTTTAAGGGCTCATATCAAGGCATTAACATGCAGACCTAATCAGAGAAGGAATTTGTGCCCTTCAGCACATAACAATTTCTCTGCCTTGGGGGAATGTGGCGAATGCCTTCCATTCTTCCTTGCCAGTTTCAATGGAGGGACACCAGGCTATAATAACTCTTTGGGTTGTGGTAGCCTTTTGGCTGTGAGAGGAACTGGGCAACTATGTAGCTCCCCTCTCCAGAAGGGACAATGCTCAGCTGGCCCCAGGGACCCCCAAGCATATGAAGATATCTGTGCCCTCTCTTTTGTTATACTGCATCATGCTGTATTCCTGTCAGCTCTCAATAAACAGTAACCTTCTAAAACCTCAGTGGCCTTCTGTCATTGTCAGGGCTCAAGCAAAGCTCACTGAGGTTCTGACTGGTCCAAAACTCCTAATTGGCATATTTAGTAGAATACCCCTTACTCCAAGTTCATCTCTAAGCAAACACTGTCCCCCTCCCCAAGTCTTTGGGATGGTCTTTGCCTGTCCAATCAGCCTTGCATCCAGAATTCAGCAAAGCTTAATGCAGGTTCCCCACGTGATTCAGGACTCCAGAAAATCATTCGCTGTTTAACAGTAACTCCACTCCCCAGTGTCACATTTTGCTCCTCAGAGCAAGGACCTAACTTCTTTTAATCTAGAAAGCATGGTCTCTATATAAATACAATGATTATGAATGATAATCAGAACTGCCCCTGAGACTTAAGCAGACCTCCTTCTCTATGTGTCAGCTATGTCTTGGATTATCTCATGACAACGGCTGATAAGGGAATTCCAGACTTGTACATGGACAGGCAAAGAAACTAAAAGGAAGTATTTGTTCTAAATTGCTTTGAATTCCTTCAAATGCTTTCCTGAGCAACCAGCAACAGAAGTATGGCAGAAATAAAGGAACATACCGTCATTACGTGGGGATGTGTTATCCTGATTCATATGTACTCTCTCATCCCATGTGCCAGAGTTCCTTTGTTCATGTATGCCTGAGTGCATTATCTTTCTTGCCCAACCTGAGCCATGTTGTATGATTCGGTTTCTCTTAGGTCCCTGCAGCTAACAATTTCAAACCTTCCTTCCTTTTCTCTCTCTTTTTCACTTTCACGTGCTTTGTCCATATTATATCTTATTCATACCAATTGGGCAAGCAGCTCCGTTTTCAAATCTCAACCTCTCAAAGTGAAGAAATGACATCACTTTATCTTGAAACTCTGCAAATTCAAACTAAACTAAACTAAACTAAAAGGTCATGAATCCAAATACATGGCTATTTGTTTTGGGCTTCAAACAGTTAATGAGTCCCATTGGATGTGCCGGTTTCCACAGTCCTTGCGTTCTGTGCCTACAGTCTTGGCACTCTATACATACAGTGTACTTTAGACTGGGTTGTGCAAATGATTTTTGAGCAGAATGGTTATTCAGCATGAATAAGGCTTGCCAGAGATAGAGGCTTGTGGCAGCTGTTACATGGGACTCTGCATATTATTCTACTATCCATTCCATTCTCTCCCCCGCTTTCCTAAATATAGGTAGAGGTTGCACATCCATAAATGTTCTTACATATATTAGACAGCTACTTATACATTAATTTAAATGGAGGTCACCTGTAGAGGTTGTGTCTGCTACCAGGAAAGAGAAGTACAGAAGCTATGGATATGTATAGACTGGAAAGCTGATGCTTATAAAAATATGTTGAAGCTTTTGAATTAAACGTTCTCGCTAGTATCCTGTTGCTTAAACATGCAGTAGAAAGGATTATAATAATTTATAATTATGAAAATGTTAATTATTATCCAGTAGGCATCCTTCAGTCTCGAGAGAATATGGTAACGTGCTCTGAATAGCGGTCTTGGAACTGCGTCTAGTGTGGCTGAGAAGGCCAATTTGAGAGTGACAATCCCTTCCACACTGAAGACAAATACAATCTGTCCCCTGTCCAGCTCCCTGATTTTGCTGGGTTTGGGACTGCCTCTTTGCCTTGGCCTGCTGGACAAGTGTCTCTTCAAAATGGGAGAGGCCATGATGCACCACCTGCCTCTAGGCTGAACACTCAGATGTCAAGGTTTCCCATCTGTTGAGGTCCATTCCTAAGGCCTTCAGATCCCGCTTGCAGATATCCTTGTATCGCAGCTGTGGTCTCCCTCTGGGGCAATTTCCCTGCACTAATTCTCCATACAGGAGATATTTTGGAATCTGACCATCAGCCATTGTCAGGACATGCCTGAGCCAACGTAGACATTGCTGTTTCAGTAATATATACATGCTACAAATTCCAGCTCGTTCTAGGACTACTCTATTTGGAACTTTGTCCTCCCAGGTGATACCAAAAAATGCGTTGGAGACAATGCATATGGAATGTGTTCAGCTTCCTCTCCTGCCGTGCACAAAGGGTCCAGGACTCACTGCAGTACAGGAGTGTACTCAGGACACAGGCTCAATAGACCTGGATCTTGGTATATGCCGTCAGCTTCTTATTGAGCCATACTCTCTTTGTGAGTCTAGAGAACATGGTAGCTGCTTTGCCAATGCGTTTATCCAGCTCGACATCTAGGGAGAGTGTCAGAGATCATTGAGCCAAGGTACCCAAAGTCATGAACAACCTCCAATTCTTGTGTGGAGATGGTAATAGGGAGGTGAGTCCACGCCCTGGCCCATGAATTGTATTTTCTTCAGGCTGATTGTTAATCCAAAGTCTTGGCAGGCCTTGCTAAAATGATTCATCAGTTGTTGGAGGTCTTCAGCAGAATGGGCAACAATGGCTGCATCATCGGCGAAGAGGAAGTTCCACATGCATTTCAGATGGACTTTGGTCTTTGCTCTCAATCTAGAGAGATTAAAGAGCTTTCCATCTGATCTAGTCCGGAAATAGACACCTTCTGTTGCAGTTCCAAAGGCGTGCTTCAGCATGACAGCAAAAAAGATCTCAAACAGGGTCGGCACAAGGACACAGCCCTGTTTCACTCCACTTTGGATATCAAAGGGATCTGATGTTGAGCCATCAAAAACTACAGTGCCCTTCATTTCCTCATGAAAGGACCTGATGATGTTAAGGAGTTGAGGTGGACATCCAATCTTGGGAAGGATTTTAAAAAGGCCGTCCCTGCTAACCAAATCAAAGGCCTTTGTGAGATCTATGAAGGCCACAAAGAGTGGCTGTTGTTGTTCCCTACATTTCTCCTGCAACTGTCTGAGGGAAAATACCACATCAGTGGTGGATCTATGAGCTCGAAATCCACTCTGTGATTCTGGATAGACTCTGTCTGCAAGCATCTGGAGCCTCTTCAGCACAACACGGGCAAGCAGCAGTGATAATTTGGGTTACCCAACCAGCTATGTTCTTTTCCCTTCGATTTCAAGGCGAAAACATGAAGCCAAAGGGGGGGAAGACAAAGCTTTGTTGGGTAATTTTTTTTCCCAGGCTTTGTTCCATTGCTGCTGGAGCTAATACAAGAACAAAGCTCATGAGTTGTGGTTCTGGTGCTCCACAACCTGCCTGGTTTCAAATGACTAACCTGTGGGAACTTCTGCTCGTTAGTAGAGATGGGCACAAAACAAACCTAGAAGCAAAATGAAGCCCACTAATTGGGCAGCTCCATGGTTCGTTTCTGGTTCGTTTTGGGGAAATGTCCCTGTCCAGAATGAAATGAAACACCAAACTTTTACCAGCATTGGTTATTCACTCATTTTGTTTTTGGGCTTGTTGTCCCAAACCCAGTGTTTGCCAAACTTGGAGGTGAAGGGATGTCAGTCAGCTGAAGACTCACTGTGCTTTTGGCACCTCTAACACGCACAGGGTGTGTGTGTTCTACCACTCCTGATCCCAAATCACACAAACTACAAAATGGTTCATTTCATTGGGAAAATTCATGAAAGTTCATGGTGGTTCATGAATAACCAAGAACCATCATGAGCCTCATGATGCCCATCTTTAGTAATTATGTTAGCAGCACACACTAGAGTAGTAAGATAAGCTTGTGACCATGAATTAAGAGTAGTCATTCAAGTTGCTCATGGGAAAGTAAAAGCAAACATAAATAGGTTTATTCTTCCAAGAAATCCGTTTATTGTAGAACCAGATAGTATCTAGACTTCAGTACAGAAGTTCCTAGAGGTGACTTTGATGTGTGCAAGTGTACTAAAGGTCAACATGGAGGCACTTTCATAAATGGTCCTCCACTGCAAATGAAGGAGACAAAATGAAGTAAACTATTTCCTAGAAGTGCGCAGGCTTTCAAACTCTCTCCTGCAGTGCCACATGCCCTGGAATTTGTTTCCTTACCTGGAGACCTAGAGAAGTACTTGAGACGTCAGCTGGAGCTCTGAGACTTGGCAACACTGGTAATAACAGTAGAAACCAGCACATTAAAACACTAAAGCAGACCTTTGTAAAACAGAGGATTGAAAATAAAATTAAGGCACAAGGAGGAACATGAGTAGACCCATTCAGTCCTTGGAACATATGGAGGAGTTGACTCACCAAATCCCCACTGATTCGATGGGACTACTCTAGTGTGACTTTACTACACTTTCAGCCCCTGAGGAGATGCAGTGGCACTGGAGATTTCTTCACCATTATCACTCCTCAGAGAAAGATTGAAAATTGATTTTATTTTTAGTCTTATCATTATGGGTCTTCCTCCACTTGAAGACAGGAAGTTCTTAGATGTGTTTCTATTCATATTGAAGTCTGTGGAATCTCATGTCATTTCTTTATCTACCATAGACTAATTGCTTATGTGGGATTCACACAATCAGCTTTCTTCCATTTGCTGCACAACTGAAGTTTCTGTAATTTATGAATAAACCATCCCAGCTGAGCTCTCAGTTGAAGGAATCTAGGGTATTGTAAAGTAGATTTCTTGCCAGCTGGCTTCTTCTAAACTAGTCAGACTGTGGTTTCGGTCGACATTCAGCAGCCCAGGAAATAACTGTAGTAGGGCTGTGCACAAATCTGGAATTACTGACTGAATTGGCTTGATTCAGACGGATTTGTATGAAGCACAGATTAAAGCAGAATGGCCAGAGGGAAATGAAGTAAATTTACAAATTGATTGGTTTCTGGAGAACAGATTGAATTGGATGGAGGCATGCATTCTTTCAGCCTTTTTTTTAAAAGCAGAATTTAAAGGTGCAAACTCCAGAAGCCATGTGTCTCAAATCTGGCAAGTTTACACTCGTCTTCAATCTCTATCTTGTCTCCAAATGGCATGTTCATCAGGACAAAACCAAAGAAGTTATAGTTGCTTTGGTTTTATTATGTAAGTCAATGGGAAGCTTACAAATCAGTTTGGTTTCAGGATGCAAATCAAAATTAGGTGAGGCACAAAACACTCCTGGTTCTATAGCAATACATTCCAAGGCCCTGGAATGGCCTCCAAAATGGACTGGGGGACCAGTGCCCAATGCTGTTACATAGAATGACCAGTTCAATGGCCAACCCCCATACCGATCTTCCGAAAGCAAAGAAAGTTGCTTGAGCAGAAACTGCTTACTTGGTCAACATGGCATCTCCATCTTTAATAATCTGCTGAATCCATCTAGGAAACTTTTCTTTTACTGTAATGCCTGCGATTTGTTGTTGTTGTTGTTTTTACTTCTTCCTCCTCTCTTCTGCCCCCCACCCTGCTGTATGGTTTTACTATACTATCATATTTCATCTTCACTATGAAGCCACTTCATCCTTCTTCAGACAATGAACTGAGAAGTCAATGAATTTCTTCCTGAGCAAGGCAAATCCCAATTTTGGCTATATATTTAAAATGTACACTTCTAAGCACCTGTCCTGGAAAACTGGACTCCCATATAATTTCAAAGTTACAAATGAATGATATTTCTTTGAATCTGTCTGGGAAGTAATTACATCTGCATCTTTTATCTTTCTAAATGAGAATGTAGGCATTATGACTAAAGCTTTTGCTTCCTTTCCCAACTAGCTGTATTTTGTAGAATGAGAGATAGAAAAAGTATTGGACAAAAATACAGGTGTGCAGTGATATTTCTACCCAGTCTGTACCCAAACAAGAGGGCATAGACTGGTGCCTCATCCACCCTGTGGTCTTTTGGGGGCAGTCTGATCCAATCATCATCTGGATGATATTTGTGTGTTTCTGGTTCTCAGTTTAAAAACTCATTCCTGAAAATAGCAAGGCCAGTCACTGATTGAACCATGCAAACAAAACATAAGGGTTTCCACCCAGCAGCAGTCTTCAAAGCAGACTACTCTTTCATTTATTGTTTTCTTAAAGTTCTTTTTTCCAGCCACCAGAAAAAAGTTCCAGTCTTTCTAAGGAAGCCATAAGGAAGGGAGGGAATAGGTTTGAAAAGGTTATGAGCATGATCCTCTTTGATTTCTTCTTAAAACAGCAATGTGGGAGGAATTCTCTACACTTTCAGTCCTTTCTCTGTCTCCCCTTCCTGCTTCTCTCTGGACTTTAAATCAGTGGTGCTTTGAGCACAAGATGTTGATGATTTAACCAATGACTTTGTAGCAGGAAAGGCAAGGAAGGTTCATCTCCAAGGCAAAGATGATACCCTCCTTGTACTCTAGATGACAAATGAACATCTTCCTTGGCTTTTCTTTCTTTCTCTTGCTATGTGTAATAATAGCACATGCATTCTAGATTTAAATGAGAGATCTATGGATGGTGCTGATTTGTCCTTTATGACCACCAAGCTCTTTATTCATTCCTCTGGACACATGCAAATAGCCCTGATTCATTTTGTATGTACATGTATGTCCAAGTCAGTGCACATTCCTAGATGAAATGCTATGCTCACTGGAAGCTCTTAAAAGATGTGCTCTGTCACAAAAGAACGTGGTACAAATGTGATTATTTCTTCATCATTGTGCTGTTGCTTCCATTGTACAGACTGAAATGGAACTATCCTTGAACACTGCAACCTGAGCAAGCATGAGCAGAAGCAGGCCACCATGCAATTGGACCTTATATTAGTCCTCCATAGTATGGTGACATAATTTGCTTATTAATAAATGTATAATTCATTATTGCAATAAATAGATTAAATTCTGGCCTTGGTGGATTAACCCTGGATATCTTTTAATTGATGAAGGAAGCAAAATGCTTCTTTATTATAAGTCCTTTGCTTCCTGTTCTAGGTAACTTTGTATTCCTTGTCTTGGCAATCTTCTCCAAGAGATACTACACAAAGGCCCTAGAGAAGATTGTACTATGTTCACATAGTTCTACATTATTTTTTTTAAAGATAGAAGCTGGTCCTTCTAACTCATCCCTTTATGAAATGATACTGGCTTGAAGAAGAAGATGGTAAAGCATTTCTCTGATTCCCATAATCCTTGACTACTGGACGAACTGGCTGGGGTTTAACAACATAGGACCATAGAAGCTGCTTTATACTGGATTAGACTCTGGGTCTATCTAGCCTAGTATTGTTGAAACTGACTGGTAGATCCTCTCTAGGAATCTCTCTAGGGAACTCTTTCCTGTCCCTACCGGGGACACCAACAATTGACCCTGGGACTTCTCCAATCAAAACAAAAGAGCTACTGCCCTTCCCATATGAACCTATGGGTATCAAAGTCTAAAACACCTGGAAAGACCTGCACAGAAGTGACTTTGAAAGGTGTAAGACTAGGTCACGGTATTTGTTTTTTCCTGTTGAGTTTGCTGTTTCCTCAATGAATACTGGGAGTGTAAAAAAGCTGGGCAGCTCAGTTTAGGTTTGCCCATCCATTTAGGCAAAATAAGGCCAAGCATAGAGGTCCTATTGCCCTCACAATATTGATACATTCTTTTGTCTATGTGCTAAGTATAGACAGACAAATCTGAGACCTCTTCATTACCTTCTTATGGTTTATTGTTCAAACAGATCTGGATCAGAGAGCCCATCAAATAGTGCCATGATGCTCAAGCTTTGGCCTTCCACTTGCTTTGGGACTTCAGCTCCCAGTATTCCTGACCATTGGCCATCCTGACTGTGGCTTCTGGGACTTGTTTCCAAGAATGTGGAGTTCCAAATTTGAAAACCATTGAAAGAGTGGAGCCCTCAAAATAGAGGATTGCCCTCTTTAAAGTTGAACACCTGGCTTTACAAGGCATAAGAAAGTTTTCATCTTGTATGTTCTGCCTCTTCCAGGTTTGGTGGGGCTTTAGTATGTGCCTTTAGCATTCTCCCCCAAATCCTGGACTCAGCAAGGGCCATTAATAGCTTATTTTCCCTCACAGAGTTTCACCAAGTTTAAGGTACAGAATATGAAAATTCCAGGTCTGCTAGCTAGACATTTTGAGGTAGATGAAGGAAATCCTTTCAATTTATTGGTGCAGAAATTTACACTGTTCAACCAATATTCTTGCCTCACATTAAAGAGAGGGACAAAGTACACAACTAGGTCATTTTTAAAAATTTCGTGCTTTGGCAATCTTCTCCATGAGACAATACACAAAGGCTGAAGAGAACAATGTGGAATGTTCTTCTGCTTCTGCAAGATCAAAATATTGACTGTACCCAGTGCATTTACTGTACCTCCAAAGTCATAGGGTGTCCCCTTGTAGAGCTAATCTTACAAAATGGGTGTCTGCATATAGTGTCTGCATACAGTGTGCATGGGCCCAGAACATAGGGTTGACTCCTCCATTTTAATTGGAATATTGATCATGTTTTCTAAGCCTATGGATTTTAATTGGGTATACAATTACAATTGTATAGAATTGCATCTGTCCTGTTGCCCCAACTGCTAACATCAGGACAGGTGAAACAGGAGGATCGGAAGGGAGTTTGCTTCTTCATTATGATGCATAGTATAGAAAAGCTGCTAGAATTCAGTAGCTGAGTACTCAATTTACTGATCTCGGAAGGACAAAAGGCTGAGTCAACCTTGAGCCAGCTTCTTGAGCCCAGGATCGAATGAGGTAGTGAGTAGAGTCTCCACTGCAGTACTGCAGTTTAACCACTGAGCCACAAGGCTCCTTAAATCTAGTCATCCCCAAACTACAGATCTCAAGATTCTACAAAATGAAGCTATAACAGCAAAAGATGTACGAGATAGTTGTAACTGAGTAATGCTGACACACTCTAAATCCCAGGTAAACGTTTATGCAATGATAGCCTAAGAGAAATTTGGTCTGCAAAAATCTGTTGGTGAAACTTTCGACCACATTATCTGCTACTAATTTTTCCTGACTGGCTAGGGACAATCTCTTGGGAGTGAATGGCATCTATTTTGATCAAAATAACAATCCAAACTGAGGTAAATCCTAACAACCCGTTGGTTGTGAAAAATGCTTGTGGAGAGAAATCAGACAATATAACCAATTCTCTCAATTGAAGCATTTCCAGACAGTGATTCACCGGCAGTTGTAATAAAGCCAAATAGGCAAAAGAGCCCTTTTCCGACTCCCACATATTTACCTTAGGCCGTCAAACATTATAATTGCTGGAGAAGTGTTGCTACCTGTTGGTGCATTCAGAATCTGGAAAAGGAATTTGTTTTAAAAGATTTTTTATTTTTATTTTTTGGTGCAGCCGGGACTAAGAGAAAATTCTAGCCAGGTATTAGAAATGGGAATGCCAGCATGAATGGAGCTTGGGTAAGACCAGACCGGGAGTGTTCTTCAGGATGTTTAAGTGCAAACCTAGATATAACATTGGAGCTCTCTCTCTCTCTCGCTCTCTCTGTCTCTCTCTCTGTCTCTCTCTCTCTCTGTGCGTAGCTGACTCATATGTATGTGTAGGGTTGCCAGCTCAGCAGCTTCCACTTGCCTGTGATTTCAAAGCCAAAAGCTGAGTCCAGAGGGTGGACTTCTGTGGTTAGGGTGAGGGCAGGACTTTATGTAACCATTACAAAATTATATGCATATGTACTACATCCATGTGTGCTTGTGCAATGAAAAAGAAAGCTCACAGTCATCATACTGGAGTTCTGCTGGCTGCCTTCTCCAAACATCACACGTATGCACTCACCAGTTGTCTTTTGAGTCCCCTCCCCTCACTCCTGGCTTTTTTGGAAACGGCTATTCAACATACATGACACACATACGAAATACATTCCTGCTGAGCCAGTAAGCCCTGGCACCAGCTGTGAGCAGGCAAAG
This sequence comes from Intellagama lesueurii, assembly GCA_037013535.1. NCBI lineage: Eukaryota > Metazoa > Chordata > Lepidosauria > Squamata > Agamidae > Intellagama > Intellagama lesueurii. The sequence goes on along the minus strand of JBAJHW010000001.1, from coordinate 319,840,239 downwards.
TGAGACTGGAGACCTGGAGACAGGCAGCATTTCCTTGAGACTTCAGCTGATGTCCTAAGACTTACCAGCCCTAAGTACGGGTATCTTCAGGAGGCCAAAATCAGACTGAGACAGTGGCAAGTATGTATATTTTTTTTCCTGAGGGACAGTTTATCTTTAACAGCTTCTATGGCAGGAAGATAAACAATGCCCCTCTTCCTCTAGGAAATAACTGTATGTGTTAAATATTGAAGAAACTGAAGAAAGTAGGAAAAACCACTGGGCTAGTCAGGTATAATCTAAACCAAATCCCATATGAATACACAGTGGAAGTGAAGAACAGACTTAAGGAACTAGATTTGGTGGACAGAGTGCCTGAAGAACTATGGATGGAGGCCCGTAACATTGTACAGGAGGCAGCAACAAAAACCATCCCAAAGAAAAGGAAATGCAAGAAAGCAAAGTGGCTGTCCAACGAGGCCTTACAAATAGCAGAGAAGAGAAGGGAAACCAAATGCAAGGGAGATAGGGAAAGTTACAGAAAATTGAATGCAGACTTCGAAAGAATAGCAAGGAGAGACAAGAGGGCCTTCTTAAATGAACAGTGCAAAGAAATAGAGGAAAATAATAGAAAGGGAAAAACCAGAGATCTGTTCAAGAAAATGGAAGATGTTAAAGGAACATTTTGTGCAAAGACGGACATGATAAAGGACAAAAATGGTAGGGACCTCACAGAAGCAGAAGACATCAAGAAGAGGTGGCAACAATACACAGAAGAATTATACCAGAAAGATCTGGATGTCCCGGACAACCCAGATAGTGGGGTTGCTGACCTTGAGCCAGACATCCTGGAGAGTGAAGTCAAGTGGGCCTTAGAAAGCATGGCTAACAACAAGGCCAGTGGAGGTGATGGCATTCCAGTTGAACTATTTAAAATCTTAAAAGGTGACGCTGTTAAGGTGCTACACTCAATATGCCAGCAAGTTTGGAAAACTCAGCAGTGGCCAGAGGATTGGAAAAGATCAATCTACATCCCAATCCCAAAGAAGGGCAGTGCCAAAGAATGCTCCAACTACGGTACAATTGCACTCATTTCACACGCTAGCAAGGTTATGCTCAAAATCCTACAAGGTAGGCTTCAGCAGTATGTGGACCGAGAACTCCCAGAAGTACAAGCTGAATTTCGAAGGGGCAGAGGAACTAGAGACCAAATTGCTAACATGTGCTGGATTATGGAGAAAGCCAGAGAGTTCAAGAAAACCATCTACTTCTGCTTCATTGACTACGCCAAAGCCTTTGACTGTGTGGACCACACCAAACTATGGCAAGTTCTTAAAAAAATGGGAGTGCCTGATTTCTTATCTATCTCCTGAGAAATCTATATGTGGGACAGGAAGCAAAAGTTAGAACTGTATATGGAACAACTGATTGGTTCAAAATTGGGAAAGGAGTACAACAAGGCTGTATATTGTCTCCCTGCTTATTTAACTTATATGCAGAATACATCATGCGAAGGGCTGGACTGGAGGAATCCTAAGCCAGAATTAAGATTGCCAGAAGAAATATCAACAACCTCAGATATGCAGATGATACCACTCTGATGGCAGAAAGTGAGGAGGAATTAAAGAACCTCTTAATGAGGGTGAAAGAGGAGAGTGCCAAAAATGGTCTGAAGCTCAACATCAAAAAACTAAGATCATGGCCACTGGTTCCATCACCTCCTGGCAAATAGAAGGGGAAGATATGGAGGCAGTGACAGATTTTACCTTCTTGGGCTCCATGATCACTGCAGATGGTGACAGCAGCAACGAAATTAAAAGACCCCTGCTTCTTGGGAGGAAAGCGATGACAAACCTAGACAGCATCTTAAAAAGCAGAGACATCACCTTGCCGACAGAGGTCCGCATAGTCAAAGCTATGGTTTTTCCAGCAGTGATGTATGGAAGTGAGATCTGGACCATAAAGAAGGATGACTGCCAAAGAATTGATGCTTTTGAATTGTGGTGGACTGCAAGGAGAACAAACCTATCCATTCTGAAGGAAATCAACCCTGAGTGCTCACTGAAAGGACAGATCCTGAAGCTGAGGCTCCAATACTTTGGCCATCTCATGAGAAGAGAAGACTCCCTGGAAAAGACCCTGATGTTGGGAAAGTGTGAAGGCAAGAGGAGAAGGGGACGACAGAGGACGAGATGGTTGGACAGTGTCATCGAAGCTACCAACATGAATCTGACCAAACTCCGGGAAGCAGTGGAAGAGAGGAGGGCCTGGCATGCTCTGGTCCATGGGGTCACAAAGAGCTGGACACGACTTAATGACTAAACAACAACAACAGTAATTAAATATTGGCTGATAAAGTGAGGGAAGAGTTTGTTTTCTTTGGTTTTGTTTTGTTTTTGAAAAACTGCCTATTTGGGATAGAAAGGATTTGAGGTACAAAGTAATTTGAATGAGGGAGAAAGCAAAACTCAGAGATTGTCTCAACCATAGCCCCCATGATGTAAAGTAGCACCTCTATTCAGCTTGGTGGCAAAACCGATCATGTCAGAGCATTTGTTGCAAATATAATGGTTGGAATCCTGTTGCTTTCGTGTAGGAAGCCAGAACTAGAGGTGACCTATTAGAATCAATGGAACCTATGGAGGAATTGACTGACCAAATCACCACTGAGTTAATGTGCCTACTCCAGCATGACTTACTACGCTCAGCAACAGGATTTCAGCCACCACTATATACCTTTGCTATTCATTCATTCATACATTGCAGTGTGAGCAGGTAAGTATTTGTCTAGCTGTCCTGTGCTACCCACTGATCATTTCAATTACTAGACCTGATCTACTGAGTAGATCTGATCTTTTTCTGTTGTAGAAGGGGTAGCCGTGTTAGTCTGTGCAAGCATTTGCCATGCTATATCTCCTTCTCTTATGTCTGATGAAGTGGACTTGCCCATGAAAGCTCACATTTAAAAAAACTAAAAGTCAGTCTTTAAGGTGCCACCCCGTTTTTGTCTTTTTTTTTATTTACTTTTTTTGTCTTTTTTTTTTTACTTTTTATTTTAATTTTATAATCCTTTTGTGTATCTGGAGCACTTTTTCCTCTTCTCATTCTCCTTTGTTGTTCTTTGTTTGTGTTTGGCTTTGAATTGTATTGTGTGAATGATTTTATTCAGTCCTTCTCGAACACTGCTGGCTGTGTCCTGAGAACATAAATCAAGACATATACAATGAGGCATAATGTAGAAATGAACCCTTTTGTCTCCTTCCTCCTACTGGTCTGTACTGTCATTAAAATAACTTTTCTTTAGCTTTTTTAAAAAAAGAATCTACAATGATATGGACTGTCTGAAAGCCTGCTAGAAAAATGAACAAGTGGGCACAAGAGCAAATCAAACCTGAACATTTTCTGGAGATGAAAATGATGAAACTTTGGGCACATCATGAGAATGCAAGATTAACTGGAAAAGACAATAATGGTGGGGAAAGTTGAAACCAGAGAAAAAAGAGGAAGACCAAATACGAGATGGATTGACTCTCTAAAGGAAACCACAGCCTTGAGCTTACAAGAGCTGAGCAGGGCTGTTGAGGAGAGGCCATTTTGGAGGTCACTCATTCATAGGGTCACCCCATAAATCAGATGCAACTTGATGGCATGAAACAGCAACAATGATCTAGCACTATATCGGCTAACTATTTTAGTTGTTAACATTTGTGGGTTGTTGTTTTTTTTTAAAGGACTTTGATTCAAGAGCTATATGCAATGGGAACATGAAATAGATGTACAAGAAAAAAACTGTGAATACCACGTCTCCACAAACTGTTGTCTTAAATGATGATTGCTCCTTTGACACTATACTGATATATTGATTAACCACTTCAAAAAAAAAAAAAAAAATAAGAAAGACATTGAATCAATGGAATGCAAAGAAAGCATGAAATTCATAAGCCACAAAGTTTATTTATTTATTTATTAGTAAATCTGTGTCTTGAAAATCTGTGGTTTATATTAATGTGTGCACAAGGACGTGCAGTGGGGAGGGGGCAGGAACAAGGAATAAAGGGCAGAGGAAAAGGTGGTGATATCTCAGTGCTTTAGGTAGCTGGCTGTGTTTGATTCTCCCCTATACCTCCTACGGGTAGAGCCAGCCTGTGTGGCCTTTGGCAAGCTGTACTGTCCCAGGGCACCCCAGAAGAAGGGAATGGTAAACCACTTCTGAGTATTCTCTACCTTTACACCTAGAAAATGCTGGAAAGAGTCACCATAAATCGGAATTGGCTTGGCCACACATGATTGTCATTATTATATTTCCAGAGGAGGAGGATGGGTGGACGGGTCTAGCGGGGAAATGTTACTAATATGACCTGGTGTGTGGAGAGTTGAAAGACAGCATCCTGGGCTAAAAGAAACATGAGTACAAGTGGTATGATGTGTGATGATGCAGTACAGGGAGTGTGAATCAATGTGGAACAATCACCCTGTCTTGTCACACCCTCATTTTATGTTCTTGTTTTATTTAGCGGTCTTTAAGGTGCAGCATTTGCTTTGCTTGAAGGGCCTGGTTCTGCACAGATGTTATCAGAAATTTCCTTGACATCCAATTGATGCCCCTCTTGTCTCATTTTAGGTTGTTGGTGTTATTTTCACATGGTCTTGCACCTTTTTGTACTTCCTGAAACCAAGGTTTATTTTTTTTATACCATGTTGTACCAGGGAGTAGAGTTTAGCACTAATGCAGTAGCCAGCAAAACATGCCTTTCTTCCAATAAAGGGACTTAAGGCAGCTCATATGATTTATAAAGAATAATATGAAAAAGCAATTGCATGTATGACATTATGTAGTATTTAAAACTCAGTGAAACTGCAGACATTAGAATTCAGAAATGAAGCTCTTTGAAACTAGTGAAGCCTGAGTGTGAGTAATTTTATCTGTCCTATTTGAATTTGTTTTCTCCTTTCGGGCTTCACTTGCAAGATAGAGGTTAAACAGCTACATTCTCTGCTAAATATCCCCAAACAGCAAACCCTAGGATAATATACTTTTTTTCTGTTAGTGTGACTGTGAAGATAAGCTGTCTTGTGTGTTATCTCACTCCAGTTCCAGAAACCCAATGGAAGTGGATACTAAAAGTTACTTGCACTTAACTGCCAAAGCAAGGAAAACTTTTAAAACTTTCAGATAATGTTATTGCTGAGTTGCTTGGACAGGACAATATGATGAGACATTGGGAAAAGGATGAAAAATGGCCAGTTGGAGATAATGAATACCGGAGAAAATATTGATACTAAAAAGAATCCCACAAATGCAAGACAGTTAGGGTGTTAACTCTTGTCTTGCATTGTAATGTAGACTGTAAAGTTTTGCAGACCACATGGCACCAGCTCATCCTAAAAACACAGCTATAAGGAAAGATAATTTGAAGAATAATGAGGTTATAGCAACAGTGAAGATACAAAGAAAACCAGTGTCAGTTATATTTTCAGCTAGCACAACCAAGAAAAAAATATCAAATATTTCCATTTTAGATGGTGGAGAATAGTTCTCAGTTGTGCTTACCAAGGTTTGCTTTTATTTTTTCTTTCATTTTTGTTTTTTGGATTACTGAGAGAGTTTGAGGTATAGGATGCGTTTTCCCACAAGGTCTTGGAGCATCTTCCAAAAGCAAAAAAGTAAAGTATGCTGCTTATATACCACCCCATAGTGCTTAAAGCTCTGTCTGGGTGGTTTACAATTTAATTATGCAGGTTACACATTTTCCCCCACTGACCCAGAAAGCTGGGTATTCAATTTACTAACCTCAGAAGAATGGAGGATTGAATCAGCCTTGAGCCGACTACCTGAGCCCATCAGGACTGAACTCAGGTCATGAGCAGAGTCTTCACTGAAGTACTGCAATTTAACCGCTGTGACACACGGTTCCTCCTTTTCCAAGTTTCTAGATGTCTGTCAAATTGTCTTTCTTTATCTGCTACTGAAATGAGAAATACATGTCATGACAGATGTCATATCACCAAATAGTTTGCTTGATTTATTTATAGGTCTTCCAAATGCAGTATTTGGAAGAGACTTTCCTCTCATCTTGCTTTGAGCTGTTTTTTTTCTTCTGCAAAGTTCCTGCATCGTTTCATCCCACTTAGTACAAAGATCTGGAGTTTTGCGCTGTGGTGCTTTCCAAAGACTACTGTTAATGCATCATCCTAGAAAGCATATGGAAACAGAACTGTATCAGCTGTGGATAGCTCAGTGGTTTAGGTATCTGGCTATGGAGCCAGAGGACTGGGGGTTTGATTCCCCACTGTGCCTCTCTGACAAGCACTGGGCTTGATGATTGATCAGGGTCCTTCCCAGCTCTGCAGTTCTAAGAGTATTAGAGTTATTGGTTTTTGCTTTAAAATATTGTCTTTTTGCTGATGTAAGCCACACAGGGTCCTTTTAAGGAGAAAGGCAGGGAAGGAAGGAAGGAAGGAAGGAAGGAAGGAAGGAAGGAAGGAAGGAAGGAAGGAAGGAAGGAAGGAAGGAAGGAAGGAAGGAAGGAAGGAAGGAAAAGAAAAAAAGTACAAAATAGTCAAAGGAGAAAACGATTGCTGGACACCTGCAAGTGTAGCACAACTGTTATTCTGGTTGGGATCAACCAGCAGAAATATTAAAACAAGGGACTAAGAAGGGGTAGAGTGAAGGAGGAGCTGAGAGGTGACAGATCAAAAATTTCTCTACTCCAGGGACACAGCCTCTAAGCAAAATCAAATGAGACCAAGCTAAAGATAATTTTAGTAATTCCCAGTCTCCCTTGTCCAGCACAGATTTGAGTTCAGGACAATTTCAGCTGGTCTTGTGTCCGTTCAAGTGGGCCTCACCAATCTTGGCCAGTTAGAACTTGGCCGCAAGTTTGTATCTAAGGTGGAATACAATATTCCATAGTAGTGCTAACTTGTGGAAATACAGGCATAGGATTTGAATGGCAATTGCTATTTATGCCTAAAATAGTTGACATCCTTTTTTCTTGGATGCATCTTTGAACCTGAAATGGCATGCTTTGAGAGTCAAAACTTCCTGTGCCAGCTTTGACAAGTGTCTAATGAACTGGTATTTAAAAAACAGTCCCTCACCTGGCAGCTTTAACACTAAACAATCAATCCACAGTCCACTGTCCATAATAAGCATAGCTTGTTCTCGTCTATTTGGCTGCATGATATGGTATCTCTGTCATCACCGCAAGAAAGACTAGCTGGTGTTTGGCAGTGTGTGAAGTGAAGAATCCGGAGAGTCACTTTGGCAAGGGACTGGCTGTGCTGGAACTAAACCGAAGGCATTTTTTGGTCTGGATGTTGATGGATCACTTGTACTCCCTGGAAGGCTGCAGAGAAGGGCATTAACGAAGATGGAAGTCAGTCGCTTGACAGCAGTAATGTGATGATCAGGATCCATGTGCGCCAACTCAGCACATAGGAAGACAAATTGTAGCAAGAGAGAAATAATGTTTTCATTCAGGGTGTGGCTGTCTTGTATGATGCTAAGAAAAAGAACTAGAGAGTGACAGTCGTTTGAAATGCAATGCTGGAGGAGAGCTTTGCAGAGACCCCAGATTGCCAGAAAGACAGACAAACAAATGGGTCCTAGATCAAATCAAGCCCGAACTATCTCTGGAGGCAAAAAGGTAGAAACTGAGTCTATCCTATTTTGGGCACATGATGAGAAGGCAAGATTCTCTGGAAAAGACAATAATGCTGGGCAAGGCAGGACAAAGTTCCAAATAGAGTAGTCCTAGAATGAGCTGGAATTTTTAGCATGTATACATTACTGAAACAGCGACGTCTACGTTGGCTTGGGCATGTCGTGAGAATGGCTGACGGTCAGATTCCAAAAGATCTCCTGTATGGAGAATTAGTGCAGGGAAAGCGCCCCAGAGGGAGACCACAGCTGCGATACAAGGATATCCGCAAGCGGGATCTGAAGGCCTTAGGAATGGACCTCAACAGATGGGAAACCTTGACATCTGAGTGTTCAGCCTGGAGGCAGGCGGTGCAGCATGGCCTCTCCCAATTTGAAGAGACCCTTGTTCAGCAGGCCGAGGCAAGGAGGCAGTCCCGAAACCAGCAAAATCAGGGAGCTGGACAGGGGACAGATTGTATTTGTCTTCAGTGTGGAAGGGATTGTCACTCTCGAATTGGCCTTCTCAGCCACACTAGACGCTGTTCTAAGACCTCTATTCAGAGCACATTACCATAGTCCCTCGAGACTGAAGGATGCCTACAGTCTTGACAAGGCAGAAGGCAGCGGGAAAAGAGGAAGACCAAATAGGAGATGGGCTGACTCCCTAAAAGAAACCATAGGCTTGTGTTTTCAAGAGCCAAGCGGGGCTGTTGAGGACATGACACTTTGGTGATTGCTCATGCACAAGGTTGCCACGAGTCAGAGACAACTTGATGGCACACAACAACAACAACAACAACATGTCTGAATAAGACCTGAATGCTGGATTGGACTAAACATCCATTTTAAAGTGCAAATTTGATTAAAACTACAAATCCCACTCAAACTTTTGCCACAGAATCTTTTGGATCAGGTGGTTAAGAAATATTTAAAACAAATGCATACATTTTGCATGGAAACTAAATAACTACTCCTAAACCTGACATCTATTGTATAGCTATATGTACAGTCAGAAGTTTCTTTTGTAAAAACCAGACTTTTTTTTTTCCTCATAGGGAACACAATGACTTGTTTTCAAATGCTTTCATCAAGGCATTATCTCACAGGGCCTAAGTGTCCATTAACTAATTTATAGTGTCCAATAGGTTTTAAACCGACTTACAGAAAGAGTTGTGTCGAAAAGCTGCCAAACATTTGGAAGGAATTGGCATTTAAGAAAAACATGGAAGGGGAGAAAAGAGCAAAACAGTGTATTCCTGCCTGATTCATCCATTTGGTTGAATTATGGAGCAGATGTTTAAACAATTGTGATGGGAATCATACTCTGATTGAGATAATGGGGGGAAACTCCTTGATTTCAATGGCAATGGGTTCAGCGATGAGCTCTTTGTATGGCTGATATATATTTTCGTCAAGGCCCAATGTTCTCAAATTTACAGGTTTGTTAAAGTGAATATTGGCTTCCTGAATGATGTCATTTTTTAAAATTATGCTCCTACCCCAAGCTTCATTCAAAAACTACTGCAGAATATAGTACTTTTAAACAAAGAAATACATGATATACGATTCTGTCTTTGATTGCTCTTGTTCACAGACACCTTTAAACCAGGGTGATTTATCCTGTGCATGAACTTTAGACTCACATGCCCTCCATATTTCACTGTGGCCTCAAGAACAGAAATATCTGCTTTTATTTCCAACTAGCTAAACTTTGTTGTTAATCTTAACTGTGGTTGATCGAAGCAAGTTAGGATTGTAAACCCAGAGCTTGGAAAAGTTACTTTTTTTGGACCTGAGCTCTAAGAATTCCCCACTCTGCATGGCTACTGTCCAGGAAGAGCTGGATATTCTTAGTGAGTGGATGCCAAAACCTACGGTTGAAGATGTTGGACAAATGATGATCTGGTAGGAAAGGGATGGACGCAAAACAAAAATAAAAAAACAAACCTGTGTAGAAGTCCATGGGAATCCCCTGCTGCACTGGGAGCTTCCAAAGGAGGCATCTGGAACATCTTCATCCTTCCGAACAGAAGAATTTCAATGAGCCATTACGGTGCAGTGGTTAAGACCTGGGATAGAGTTTTTGACCAGCACTCAGGAGACCAGGGTTTAAATCCCCCCTCAGCCATGGAAATTCACGTTGGTTTTGGAAGGAAACTCTCATATAACCTCAAAAACCCTATCAAGGTTTTCTCCCCTCAATCGGTTACCGTAAATGAGAAGCAGCTTGAAGGCACATAACTACAAATGAAAGAATAATACGTTCAGGAAGATACTTATAAGAGAGCAGGATGAAGATGGTGAAACCTAGGATCTGGTTGGGCTGACGTGGCAGGGGGTACTGAAAGTTATTTTGTAACAGAGCAGACTACTTGTCCTTGAAGAACAGTATTGTCTTCTCTGATTGGCAGGGACTCGTTAGCCTCTCTGATATGCTTTCACTTCATGTGCTACCAGGTTCTCTGCTTAACTGGAGACACCAGTGTTTGATTCTGGGACCTTCTGCCTACAAAGCATGTGCATGGCTTGGAAAAGTGACTTCCTGGACTACAACTCCCAGAATCCCCTGCTGACCTTGCTGATTTTGGCAGCTGTTGTCACTTTTGAAACCCTATCAGACAAAAACAAAATAAAAATTGAAAATTAAAAGAGAAAAACATTGTGGCATCTCGAAGATTAATTGCTATATTTTAATGGAAGGTTTCATGGATCAGATCAATTTCCCCAGACAGAAGAGTGAGATTACATGGAAAATTGTTATCCATTTATATGTGGCCCTGAAACCCTATTTGCCAGGGAGCCATGGTCTATGAAACAAGGGCTTCCACTGGTCTCAGAATCTCTCAGAAATTCTTGAATAATTTTACATCACATGGAAGACTTCCCATGAACAATTGGAACAATTTTACCATGACAGCTAGGGACACACACACACACACACACACACAGAGTTTAATAGCTTTAATCAGATGAAACATTTGGGCACATTAAACCATCTTGGTTCTCCCCCACCCACCCCAGTTCATGAAAGTGGTGTCTAGGGAGACCACAATTCACATTATATTCATCATTCTAGATCCTTCTCGAAATAAATAATAGATCTTTTAAGACTATAGATTCCGTTAAGGCCTAAGAAATCATATCCATCATAAATACAGAAAAGATCCATTAGAAAACTTTGGAAAGTTTTTTTTCTTTAAAAAGGTACTTAATCTTCCCATCACAGCTTGAATTCTTTTGCACCCTCCCAAGTAAGTCTAAAATGATTTTTTCCCCCAGTGGGAACTGGCATATTTTTGTGTGTGTTCCAGGCAAAGAATTTCCAACATTATGTGGAATTTTGGCTTGAGGCAACTTTATGTGACAGATGTTTAAAGAAAAAGGGGTTGAAAGCGGATTAAGTCCTTCTTACAATAATACAGGGGAACATTTCTGCTGCTCTCTGGGCATGGTTTTGCATATCCATCTGTTCTGTCAACAAAATAAGTAACCCACTTCAGACAGAGAATAAATATTAATGAAACTAAGCTTTAGGCCTCTTAAGTGTTAAACTAATATGGTATGCTTGAGAATGAAATTAGCCAACCAGTGCCAAACACATTTGTCTAACTTTACCCATTCTCTCTGCTCATTATTTATTGCATTACGTAAAGCATGTTGCTTTCAGTAATGAATGATAACTATATGTCAGTCAGTTATCATTTTCCCCGCTTGAGTTACTGAACACATGTGATAGGTTGGTTTTGTATTGTATTAGAAAACAAACGACACGCATGGCAGTCAGCCTTATTTGATTACAAGAAGCTCAGTGGAGCTGAGTGACATGAGCATTTCAGACTCCCCAATATGATACATCCAGCATTTGTTTGTTTGTTTGTTTGTTTGACCTTATTTTTCTTGTATTCATCTTTGAACCTGAAGTATACAGGTTTTGAGAGTGAGTATACAAATACTGAAAACACATTCAAAGCAATTGGGTACCACATTCCATTTAAAAAACCCCACTCAGTAGGCGGTCACTGAGAGAAAGTTCGCTTGAAGAGAAAGGTCTTTGCCTGCTTGTGGAAGGACAAGAAAGATGGGGCTGGGCTGGCCTTCTGTGGGAGGGAGTTCCAAAGTTTGGGAGTAGCAACCGAGAAGGCCCTCTACCCACCAAACACACCTATGAAGGTGGCGGGACCAAGAGAAAGGCCTTTCCTGATGACCTTAGCATTGCTTGCCAGCTGGATCCACATCTGGAGTCTTCTTTCTCATTCAAATAAGATAAAACCTGGTTGATTCAGCAGCTACCTCCTGAACTGGACATTTCAGAATTGTCATGATAACTGTGATCAAGATCCTTTATTCTTCTGTTATCAGTTTCCTGCAGCAACAATGCTAGGAAGAACTGCAGTTCAGAAGAGTTTCTTTTGTAGACTACAACAGTGAATTCTGGGAGTTACAGTTGAAAAAGTAACTTCCCCATCTATTTCCAGTGGGCTGATACAAATCTCTCAGTTTTGGTTTCTGTCAGTTTCTCATTGGCACAGTTTTAAGATTATCTCATTCCCTTCCAGGAGCAGTTTGTGAATTTGTTTAAAGTCTGCCCAAGCATTTGTATATATTTTCGCACCTGTTTCTCCAGCAGTACAAATTTTAGTGTACAATTACCCCAGAGAAGGTAAAAGCTCCTTTTTTGGATTATAACTACCGGAATCCTTCAATGGGCATTCCACACACTTCATACAAACGATTCTCCATAACATAATGCTTAAAAAAAAATTATTTTCATGTATAGATGTATTCTTGTCTGCACATTCCCCCAACACACACTTTTAAAAGAAAGACGCTACAAAAATCTGATATGTACCAATGCTGATGACTATACTTTGCTTCACATATTACAGTATGCTGTTCAGTTTGCAAAACACAGATGAATTAAGAACGTTGCTTTTCTCCCCCTCCCACACATACTAATTTATGCCACTTTAGTGGCCTTTTGCCTCTATTACTTCTCTGTCTCATTTCTACATTAATCTGTGATTTAAAACGCAATTAATGTGGAAATTTAGATTAACATATATACTAGGCAATTAAATATTTATCTCTAAGTTTGTTTTATCTCAAATATGCATTTCAAATGTATTTTGGTATTTGCATTTCGATGTTTCCTTTTAACCAAGAACTGCCAGTGAGCAGCTTCACACATTAGCAACAGCTAAGATTGCCTCAGAATTTACAAAGACCATATTCTTCAATTATCTACACCTACACATTTATTTATTTATTTATAATATATTAGTTATTTCTCTTCCACCTTTCATGCCTTCATAGTGCCCCCAATCAACCAGGCTCAAAAATGGAGGCTGCTGGATCAGGTCTTATCAACATATTAGGAGTGTGTCTTTTGGCGAGTTAATGACTCTTAATTGCCCCTTCAAGAACAAATAAGTCTTAAACAGTTTGCATTACAAGATTGTTAGCTTACACCAATGTACTTTTCCTTGGAAAATTGATTTCTTTCCTGGTTGATGTGAGGATTACAGCTAAATTTAGATTAAGCTAAATTTAGAAAGAGCAGGGAAACCTAAGGGAAGCTTCAGCCCATGAGTGTTGGCTTCACTGTACTACTGCTGGGGACCAAAATCTGGATCATCAAAATCCAAGTCTAACATTCTAACCGATTCACCACACTACTCTCCAGAGTACATTTTTACACACTCTGGAATATGTGTTACTTACCATGCTGGTCTTCTGGTGGCTTACACAGCTGGTGAAGAGCAGTGCAACATTTTCAGCAACAAATGATGTCATGAGGAAAAAATACCCATCTTTCCCCCTCAATCTAGTCTGTTCTCCTTCTTTCCAACACTCTCTTTCATTAATTTCCAAAAATATTGCTGTTAACAAGACAAGGCATTTCAACATCTTTCCACAATATTGGAAAATGTCCTGGAATCTCTCAACAAAGCACACATTTTTAAATAGCACAATAGTAGTGAACAGTCCGACAATATTTATCCAACTTTTCTTTTACCTCACCACCTCAAGAGTTGTATCATTTGGGACTTGTCTTTGATTGCATGATTTGAATATCTAGAGGTTGGTTTGCTGAGTGTTTTTTAAATTTGTTTTGTTTCCTAAAGAAAACTGTGGCATTAATCCAAATTGTTCAGCAATTCAGCAGTATCAAGCTGGGATTCTTTGTTAGGGCACAAAACAGGGTTCAACAATTCTTTTCTCCCAAGGTAGTTTCAGCACCACATTGTTTTCATTGGTGCAGGATTGAACTAGATCATGTGATAATACATTCCTAAAATCTCACACTAGTTAAGTTACGATGATGACAATGATTACAATTAAGTTACGATGATGAAAATGACCATATTTTCCCGAAAATAAGACAGGGTCTTATTAATTTTTGCACGAAAAAACACATTAGGGCTTATTTTCAGGGGATGTTTTATTTTACAGTCATGTCATCTTCTTCTGGTTGCTGCACAATGCTGCACAATGGTGGAGGGCGTGGTTTCATTTAACTGGGGCTTATTTTTGGGATAGGGCTTATATTACGAGCATCCTGAAAAATCATACTAGGGCTTATTTTCAGGTTAGGTCTTATTTTTCGGGAAACGGGATTACAATTATGAGGGGTTTTTTTAAAGGCTAGGGACTGTTCATTTTAATATTCCCATAGATGCATGATAAGTCAGACACATCACCTCCTAAACTGTACATAAGAAAATGGGATCCTATCAGAAGTATGTGACCCATGATTGTACGCCCATTCAGGTGAATGGCCCCACCCCAGTAAGATTCTTACGTGATGGCTTCATTGTCTTAGTCACTGTGTGGGGGCAAATTCAATGTCTTACGAGTGTTTCTGCCATTCACCATCAGTGTTAGTGACTGTTGGAACATTTTGTGGTTGTATAACAGTTCTGGGGAACACCGTCAACTTTATGTCATAGAATGACAGAAAAGTGGAGCTACTGCCTTTCTTCAGCCCTCCTTCCAACATCCAAAAATTTCACTTAAGAACATAGCTGGGCTTTAAGGTATGTGACATATTTAAGCAGTAGTTTTACCCATGCCAAATCTTTTGAATTCTAGCCTACTATTCTATCCACTACAATACACTGGCTTTTAAAGATACGGGTTTTTAAAGATAAACACTGCATCTCCTTCTATAAGCCTGCCCAGGCTTTAAGATCATCAGGGGAGGCCTTCCTCCCCATCCTGCCACCTCACTGGTCTGCTTGGTAGGCACACGGGAGAGGGCCTTCTCTGTTGCTGCTCCCAGACTCTGGAACTCCCTCCCACAAGAAGCCAGGCGGGCCCCATCATCACTGTCCTTCTGCAAGCAGGCAAAGACCTTTCTCTTCAGGCAGGCTTTCCCATAGTAACTGGTGGTCTGAGAGGGGTTTTTAAATGAATGGTTGTGCTCTGTTGTTTTAAATATGTTTTAGTGTTGATTTTACTACTGTAATACTTGTTTAATTCTTTTTAAATATTTGTACGCCTACTGTTTTTAGCTTCTCCATATTGTCTTTTTAATGATTTAAGTCTCCTTGGGTTCTTTTTAAGGAGAAAGGCAGAATAAAAACATTTAAAATCAATAAAACAAATAAATATAAGAGCAGGACTATACATGACAGCTGTGCCATTCCTTGGAAGCCTTGCATTATCCTTCTTAATTCAGTGGTGAGGTTGGAGGATTAGGAGATTTGTGGCCCAAAAAATGAACTTTTCCATACTCTGGTTGGATCCCATATTATGGATTTAAAGAGCTAGCCAGCAACTCGATATGGCTGTTTACATCTTCCTTTCTATAGCCTCAGGATGGAATCTTCTAAGTCCTGTTGGGTGAAGCCAGTGACAGGCACAGGATGGAAAGGTAAGAGGGTGGGATGCTTGCCCTAGTGCAGGCTGCTGCCATCATCATCAGCTGTTCATTTGCATCATGTGGACTATAACCCTCCCCCCCCCCCCATTTCAAATGTCATCTTCTGGGACTGAGAGGGAAACATGCGGCTCCCTACATCATTGATCTTGCTGCCATTGGTACAGCATGGCGAGTTACCTGGTGCTGCTGATCTCATTCAAGGAGCTAGCTGAGTTTCAGCAGCTGATGTGGACCCTTTTTAATGTGCTGGAGTGTGAATGTGCTTTTTCTGTGATTTGTCTCTCAGGACTGGCTGGACCACTTTCTCTACATGGAGAAAAATTGTGCCTTCCCTGCATGTCTGTCTCCTGTTCCTTCCCATCACAGTTCTTATGATACTAGGTTTCTCGTAATGGATTGAGTTTATTTCAAGGCAAATCCTGGGTAATTGCAACCATTAAATAATGAGACATTCAAACTATCCACCTTGCTTCTGTCTTCTCCTTCAAGGCAAACTGTGTTCAACTTTGCACAAACAAAGCAGAGAAGGCTTTCCAGCCAAGAATCAGTTGGGGCATGGTTTGAGAGCACCTGGCTACTTCAAATGAGTCACATCCCCAGGTGCTAAAAGAGATTATGGATGTTATTTCAGAGTTGGTGTCTGAGAATTTTCTGAGAAGTGGTAAGGTACCAGAAGACTGGTGATGAGCAACCATTGTTTGAGGGAAAGATCCAGGAAATGGCAGGCCTGTCTGTCTAACATCAATGCTGAACAAAATTCTAGCACAGATTATTGATGAGTCTGTGTGAGAGAAAATAATACATTGAATTTAAACAAGGAAATCTGAGGAAATCTGACTGTAGGAGAGGAGAATAAATGAGTAAAGAGTTCATTGTAGAGAATATGCAGTTCCCGTAATGCTTAGTTTGATCATGATTCTTGTTGAAATATGTAGCAACCCAACATGCTATGCATGGACTAATTATTAACACAATTGGTCACACGATTCCTTTAGAAAAGATAACTTCTCTAGGAAAACTAACTTGTTTGTTCACTTCTTAAGCAACTAGTCAACAGCTCTCTTTCCTTCTCACCACTAGGTGCTTAACCTTTTTCATTTTGAAGGATCTTATTTTCAGTGTTCTTGTTGCTTGTTCTCCATCTTTTTTTTTAATTTTTTTTATTTAACTACAACATAAACATAAACATAAAATACATAAACCAAAATACAAATTAACTGTGTTCCCCACCACCAAGATGTTATCCATCTTGTGAGGTACACGTTCTGTTGAGTTCTCTCCTCAGCCATGAGTCTGAGAGAAAGAAAAACCATTTTCTACCATTTTAACAGAATAAATGATTCTTCTTTTTACCACTAACGATCCCATGTCTTCATGTCAAGATTTTGAACATATAATTTTGTACATCAATATTGTTTCTTCTTTTCACTATTGTCTGAATGGTTATTTTTGCTGGTCTACTTAGATAAGGAGAATTCTTGAGGAATTTGCTTATAATTCTAAGCCATATGTATATATACAGTAAAACAGCTCATATATATAAACTGCCTCACTTTTTGCTATGCAGCCACACGAAATCCAACTGTTCTAAGAAAAAAAGACAGCTATGCCTTTGAATTAGAGCAAGGATTCTGTTCTGTCAGATTCTATGAATCTTGGCTCTGGTGCAAGATCCATCCTTCCCTTCAGTGGAACATCCATCTTGTTGCTTAATTACATTACATATCTGGTTCCTTACCTCAAATATACACTTCCTCTTAAAACACTACAAAAGTAAGCCAAAGTAATGTATGGTGGGGTGTGTTTTTTTTGGGTTTTTTGCAACTTATAATTGTTTTATAAAGAAATGTGTGTCATCTCACTCATAAAACAGGAGCAAATGTGGGCTCCTTTTTATGGTTCCTTATTTTCTACTTTTCTAAATAAAAGGGGTGAGGAATAAAAAAAACCCACAATGAAACAAGTTGACCAGAGTAACAATGCTATTGACACATTTTACATTTTTAACAAATTTAAACATATAAAGACAAGATTGTAACTATTGTCCAAAAGAAAAAATGTTCTGTGCAGGAATTATACAAATTAAATCTCTATTTGTTATCATGTCTCATTTAGGACTTTGCAGTGTATTTTAGATTTCAGTTTAAAATACATGGATTTTGTTCAAAGTCTGGACTTTAAAATCTAACTGCTTCTACTTCATTGGCTTGTGCACCTAATTCAGATTTTTTAAAAATGAAAGCCTACAATAGAATTAAAACATTGAATTCCTTTATGAGAGAACAGAGACACTAGGATGAAAACTCATACAGTTAGACATTGCAAAATATCACCTTTTAAATTGTGGGTAGATATATACAGTATATACAATATAACTGTTTGAAACATGACATTTAGCAATTTACTAACTTTATTCATGTTTTCCTGGAAACAAGGAAGAAACAAGGAAGAAGAGGCGGTCAAATTCACTGGGATTTTAGAAGTAACTTTAGACTTATGATCACACATGACAAGTTATGCCAGCTGGGGGTCTAATTAAAGCAGCAGGTCCATTAATATATGATATACAGATATTAATAGATCTGTCATACCTTCACGGAGAGCTTCTGCTTGAATGGACATTAGCCACATTGAAAGTCCTCCTTGGATGTAACTTGTCTTTCAACTGAAGGCCTAACATGTCAAGTGGCTTAGACTAACAGCTGGTCCCCAGATGGCCAATATGAATTTGTATAGTGTGTATAATAATAGCAAGAGCAGACAATAGAATGAAGGATACAAGGCAAGATTCCCTTGATGTGGACATTTCTTTGATTAACTGGAGTAGCAACTGTGCTAACTCAGCTTTTCCTGCGGTTATTTTTGCTCAGTGACGTCATTCTCCTAATTATGGGATCCTTTATGAAATAATCAGATTGGAGTTGAGATGGGAAGCTGCCTCATCCTGAGTCACATTATTGGTCCACTTAATCTAGTATTGCGAACTTGGACTGGCAGCAGTAGCTCCCCAGGTTTACCTGCAAGACCATTTCCTAGCCCGATCCAAGGATCCCTGGCATTCTCCAGTGGTCTCCTATCCTGACCTGGTTTCGCTTTTGAAATCAGACAAGATCAAGTGCTTTCAGAGTGATATGGTGACAATTACGATTAATGTCTGGGGCTGAGAGAGCCCCTTCAGAAAAGATGGGAGCTGGTGACAGTGAGATGTGGCCTGAGAGTGCCCTGGGTTCAGACCAAGTATCCAAAGAAAAGGAGGGAGAGAGACAGAGAGAACTCTTATTTCTTTATATAGCACTGAAGGCCCATTCTTTCCAGATATTGGGACACTTCTGATAATACCTAGTTTTTTGATCTGTGGAAACTTCAGAATACCAACTGGCAAAGCTTTAGCACTGTGGAAACTAGTGGGGAGTTTGTGTCTCAGCTGCATGTAAGCTAGCAGCAATTATTATCCAGTTGATCACATGTCAAGGAAAATGCCTATTTCTTTTCTGGCAACATTATCCCTCCAGGTATGTAAATCTTTCAGAACTTTGTTCCTAAGAAGTCATACTTCTATTTTCTTTTCTTTTTTTAAAGCCATGCTCCTCTCCCTGTGTTGAATTACAAAATAAAAACTGGCTGATTTGCCAAATGTGGCATAAGGCAAACTCAGGTAACCTTTTCTTCTTCTGCTTCTACTGATGGGTGCCTGTGTAATCTGGTTTAGACCTGAGTGAGGCAGGGCTCACTAATCCTTTCATGTCTTCATCGGATGTACCTGTGAAAGTGTTGGTATTGAGAGAAGTGCCTCCCCTCAAGATCTTAAAATGTGGAGAGGGCTGTGTGGGAAGATGCCTTCCCTCAGAAAGCTTGGACCCAAGCCATAGAGGACTTTATAGGTCATAACCAGCACCTTCAGTTGAGTTGAGAAGCTGACCAGAAGCTGGTAGAGCTGTTGTAACAAGGGACATATATGTTCCCTGTACCCAGCTCTGGTTGACAGTCTGGCTGCAGAATCTTGGATCACCTTATGATTTCCGGACATTCTTCAACAATGTCCCCACACAGAGCACATTGCAGTAATTCAAGCAGGAAGTCACTGAAACATGAGACCCCATAGCCAGGTCAGACATAACCTTTTCTTGTTGTCTTTCAAAAATATATTTCAGCAATTCTCATGTGAACTAATTTATTTATTATATATTTGTTTATTTGGAAACTGGCATCTGACTTAGGAGTCTAGCAGAATGCTCAAAGTAGCAGTAGGTCATCCTGACTATTTTGAACAAACTATGACATTCTTATTTTAGCTTTCTCTAGTAAACTTGTCACAAATGTAATTCAGTTTTCAAATACACAAATGTAAGGTAAAATCACCAAACCGTGCTTCAATGAGCCCCCTGGTGCAGTGGTTAAATGGCAATATTGCACTCAGGTTTCTGCTCACAGCCTGAGTTCAATCCCAATGGGTTCAGGTAGCTAGCTCAAGGTTGACTCAGCCTTCCATCCTTCTGAGGTCGGTAAAATGAGTGTCCAGCTCACGGGGGGGGGGGGGAAGTGTTCAAAAATGATGTTGCAAACTGCCCAGAGAGTGCTCTAGCACTATGAGGCATTATATAAGTCAAACTAATAATAATAATAATAATAATAATAATAATAATAATAATAATAATAATAATAATAATAATAATAATAATAATAATAATAATAAATGCTGGACAACCCCTGTTGCAATGTAGGTGAGCCACACAAGAGCACAACTAGGCCTATTTGAGTAATGCTTGCACAAGATAACTTGCCAGCAGTGGGGGTGTTGTTGTTGTTTTTTTGTTTGTTTGTTTTTTGTCTCTTTGTCTTCCAACTCTGTTGCAAATCCTTGAAAAAATCATCTTTGGATAACATTTCAGTAATATAAGGTAAAACATTGAAATGTCTGACAGCAGAAATGTCAGAGTTACTCATATACAGACAAAAACAGAATAATAAAACAGCCACTGAAGCATTTTGCCAATCTTCTGTAAACCTCGAAGACCCACAGTGGGAACAATATAAGCACAAACTTGTACTCTTTTTTGTTTTTTAAATGTTCAGGGGACAGTTCTGGCTTTGACATTTTGTGTTGTTGTTTCCTTCTCTGCTGCCAGACACCAAAGCCAAACACATTGCTAAACCATTAGATACAAATTTCATCAATAAAACGTCTTATGAAATGGATCCTGTAAACCTCCACAATGGGCTGGGTGACAAGTCAATTATTTTCACATCCTTCGCTTTATAAAGACCGATTGTTGGTGAGCGTTTTTCCTGTTACCGTAAAAGCATGATTGTTGAAGACACTGCTTACAGTTTTTAATTATCAGCACTACTGTTATTAACAACAAGGAGAACCAACAGTGCAAATCTGCAAGTTCTTTCCTCATTTCAAAATGGCAGCACTGCTGTACTTTTTCCAGAAAAGCTACATAGAGGGGCTGAGACTAGCAAAATGGAATCACTAGTCCTTCAGTGATCAGAGGTCACTCTTCAAGGCTTAATTTGAAATGGGACTACTTTCTGAAGTCTACATTGGCTGAGGGGCATGGAGAAACCTGAATCATTTGAACCTGGTTGATTGTGGCTATGGAGACAACATTCTGTGTTGAGGCAATCCTCTTTTAAGGGCATGGAGCCAGTGCTGCTTCCAGGTTAAGTTCCTCTTACCATTTTAAGTAGTAAGCAAGTGAGCAATAAATAGGTCATGTAGCCTTAGATTCTGTACAATAGAAGGGGAATTTCTGGATGAAATAGATTAGGCATCCTTCAGTCTCGAGAGACTATGGTAACGTGCTCTGTATGGAGGACTTGGAACAGCGTCTAGTGTGGCTGAGAAGGCCAATTCGAGAGTGACAATCCCTTCCATGCTGAAGACAAATACAATCTGTCCCCTGTCCAGCTCCCTGATTTTGCTGGTTTCGGGACTGCCTCTTTGCCTCGGCCTACTGGACAAGTGTTTCTTCAAAATGCTAGAGGCCATGCTGCACCGCCTGCCTCCAGGCTGAACGTTCAGATGTCAAGGTTTCCCATCTGTTGAGGTCCATTCCTAAGGCCTTCAGATCCTGTTTGCAGATATCCTTGTATCGCAGCTGTGGTCTCCCTCTGGGGTGCTTTCCCTGCACTAATTCTCCATACAGGAGATCTTTTGGAATCCGACCATCAGCCATTTTCACGACATGCCCGAGCCAATGTAGACATCTGGATGAAATACTCTTAGCTATACTCACCAGATACCTGAATTCCATATAATCCATACAAGGTCTGGGGCAGAATATTTGCCAAGAGTTCTCTGCAGAAGGTTAGTATTTCCAAGTTTGGGTTTAAATGAGGTTCCACCTTATGTTCACCGGTAAGTAAACTAGGAGTTCATATCTAGAAGGGAATATTTTAGGGACATTGTTCAATTTGACACTGTTGGTTAGCCTATTCCCAACTTGGGTTGGTTTCTCATGCAGTACAATTTTTAAAATTTTAAGACAGTCACCTCCTCCTCCACCATCTTCATCTTAGGATCTGATATGATTTCCTGATGTCAGTGTTCCAAGAAAATAATCAGTGATTTGAATTAGGAAATGTAAATCCTTATTGTATTTGTGATGTTTGTTCTCACATATGTTCATGAACAAAGTGGATTTTCTTCTTCTGCTTAACATGGGATGGTTAGGTTTTGTTTTGTTCTGTTTTGTTTTCTGAGAGCAGTTTCTGCATTTTGTATCTTTGGGCTGTGTAAACAAGATAATATTGGTTATAGTTTGTATATACTGAGTTTTGGGATCATCCTATAAAAAAAACCCATTAAATTCTAAGCTATAAATCTAATTAGAAAGAAGACAAATTGAACTAATTGCTGAATGGTGAGTCAACACTTATACAACAGGTCAACTTTAGCTGAAATTAGCAATTGGATTCAAATTGAAAGAAGCAGCCTGTTTTTACTGTAAATGATCAGAAGTTTAGTGCAAATTACAAATACTGTAAAACACCGTGGGGACCCCCCGCACTCTTTTCTTGGTGTTGTGCTGAGACTATACAAATTAGCTTGCTTTGTTGGGTGATTCATCTTGAGGACTGATCCATGGAAGTCCTTTATAATTTTATGTTTTCTTATGAAACCTAATCCCAAAAGACTGCCTCAGTCACCTCTCTGCAACATTAACATGCTTTCATCTCTGATTATAGTCTGTCTCTAACATCTGGCACTGCATGTGCATCAAGAGGTCCAGCTATGCACTTCTACCACAGACACTTCTACCACCCTTTGCACCTTCTAAAATCATGGGGAAAATAAGGGGTTGTAGTAAACCCCCCTCCTTTCCCTCATTTTTTTCCCATTAAACTTATTTATTATCTCTTAATACCTGCCTCCCTCCATTCCTCCAGAGCAGGACATGTAGTGCCTCTCTTCCTAGTTTTCTTGTCACAACCCCAGTGTGATGTATGTTGGGCTGTAAGAGGATCTTCCTCACCCAAGGTTGTCTACTGAGTTTCACGACTGAGAGGGGTTTTGAGCCTGGTACCTCAGAGTCCTAATACTTTATCCAAATTTTTCAATCACATCATCTTAACAAATGCTTTTTAAATAAAATCCTCTTACAGATGACATCAAGTTATATAAGAAAGCCTTCATGATGTCAGGAGATCCTCCAAAAAGCCTTCCAGTTCATGTACAAGAGACAGTCTTCCCATTTCTGTTCCTGACAGTTTGGAAGCTAATCTATTTGCGTCACAGTGTATTTTTGAACAACAACCATTATGAAACCTTTGCCATCTAAATTTGCTTGGATTTTAGGGGAATTTCTCCCTGGACTACTTGATTGTATTTCCAGACCATAGTGAAATCTTTGTGAGAAGAATTAATTTGTGAGTTGGGACTAGCAATGTGTGGGTCTAAAATCTTCTTCCATGTTCTTTTTACCATTCCTGTTTCCAAGTTCAATCCATGTCCCACCATTCTTGGTTTCTTTCTTTCTTTTTTATCACACCAGGACATGATCTGTCCTGTTTTTTGCTGCCCTTTTCAAAAATGTGCATGTCTGCACACATTTTAAACTGTTGTTCTCATAGTTTTTACAATCCCATTCACTGAAGTGGGTTTAGCCAGTACTTTGCACACAACTGAAATAAGAAATAAAAACAATAATAACGGTGCCATCAAGCCAATTCTGACTTATGGAGACCTTTTTTCAGGATTTTCTCGGTACAGAATACAGGTTTACCTAATACTCAGGTTTACCATTCCATACTTCTGGGGGCATCCTGAGACTGTATAGGTTGCCCAAGGCCACACAGGCTGCCTCTTTTCCTCAGATGCACAATGGGGAATTGAATTCTCAATCTCTGACTCCACAGTCAGACACCGAAACTACTGAGCTATCCAGCCAGTTCCTCTTTTAAAACCCCTAACTAAATGTGCCTTGTGTAAAGAGGAATGTGGTACATTGCTTTTACCATGAGGAACCCTATAAGAAACATCTCATGAATGTGCAACTTGTTCTCAGTGTTGCACTGTGTATTTGGCTCTTGGATTTAGCAAAAGAATCTGCTAAAGGCTTCATGTTACCAGACCCAGACGGTCCTCTAGTTATTACCTGTCTTCACAGTTGCTATTCTTCTAGCAAAAAGATAGATGGTGGAATATATTTCACTCTGGAAATTTGATCCAGATTAGCTTGTATGAGACAGACTCATGAACTGGCGTGCTTTGCTAACGCTTTCTCCTTGTGACAAAATCTGTATGATTCCCCTCCTCCCCTCCACCCCCACCCCGGGTTTTTCTTTCCCTCCTTTTTTGGATGATGACTTCACATTAAGTGGAAGATGTGATTTCCCTGGAGCCAGGCCAGCTTACCTCAGCGGAGAAAATCCTCAGTTTGTTATATTAAAAAGGCAGGCGATGTGCTCCCATGTCAAAGTAAATACTCAACAAGGCTACGGACACATCAGGAGCCAGGATTTCCAAGAAGTGCGACAGAGATTGGACTCGTGAGGCAAAGCCTCAGACTCTTTATAGTTGAGACTACCAGAGCTAACTCCTTGGTGAAAAACTGAGGGCTGAGGCACATTTCCCCCCCCCTTAAAATATGAGCCATATTTCAGTTATAACCTTTGGAAAGTGTTTATTAGACTAAAGTTGAGGTATGCTCTTCAAATGAACATCACCCCATATGTTTCTATGTGGTTTGCTGTCCCAGCTATATCTTCTGATTGGAGGATGAGGAATCTCTCAGTTTTGATTTTTCTCCCCCTGCCCCTCATCTTAAGGTATTGCCACTGCTTCCACATCTGTTTGTTCATTTTGCTTTTAAAAGCTACCACCAAATCTCGGTAAGGAGAACCTGAACCTCAAAACACAATCTTAAGATCTGTGTTAAGTTTATGTGGGAGGAAAGGATCCTTCATTAGTTTAGGCATCTGAAGATTAATACTAACCCTGTGAGTTTGGCCCAGAAAAGGACTGCTAGCCAGTTGGGAAAATGCTGGTGTAGTCTGATCGTATGAGCCAGTTCCTGTGAAAAGGCTCATTGCATTACCTGGGGCGACCTGAGGTTTTTGGACTGTTTTTCGAAGCCATAGAGAGCATGACAGTCATCTAAATGAGAAGTTACCAGACTGTGAGTAGGATAATTGTAGCAAGTCTCTCTATTCAAACAGAGCAGGAGTGAATGACTTTGGAGGGTTAGGGATAGCATTTTTTAGAAACCTCCAGGACTCACTATGGACACAGCAGTGGCAAAAAAGAAGTTTGAGAAGGGCCCCAGCTTGCAGCCAGCAGTTCATCATTTGTCCACCTCTAGACTAGGGCCAGCTGGCCGGTGAGTTAGATATCTGGCTGCAGAGGCAGAGGCTGGGAATTCAACTCTTCACTGTGATCTTCCATGGAGAAGAGCCAGCCTGTATAGTCATGGGCAGAAGAACCCACAGAAGAAGGGAACGATAAACAAATTCTGAATATTATACCTTGGAAGTCCTGGAAAGGGTCACTGTAAGCTGGAATTGACTTGATGGCACAAAGCTATTATTATAAAACTAGGGGCACATTTTATTTTGGAATATACCTTTTTATCTGTTCCAGTCAGCACTGATAATGAACAGGTCTGAAGAGAGGTGTAGTCCAAAATGAGGATGTGATAGGAACTCAAAAAAATTCTCATTCTTATTGATTATCTAAGTCTTGACATGCCATGGCTTCCTGAAAAGTCTTCCCCTTGTACCAGTGGTATTTCCTAGCTTCATGTGGAAGCAGGACCCTGTTTTCCCCCATTTCTTGCCCGTTTTTCTGCACAGGGAAGTAGAAAACCTTCCAGCTTAATGCTCTTTCTATTGAGATGTTACACTGGATGTGAGATAAAAATAAAGCCCCATAGGAGAGAACCCAATCACACAACTAGAGCTCCTTGGCATGTTCACTACCATATTGTGCAGCAATAACTTGTCAGCCCTACCTTCTCAAATTGACCGTCCAAGTAGAAACTGAATGTCTGCAATGTAATGCTTCCAACATTCAACTAAGGCAGCTTTTCCAGAAGGAAAACAATGGCTAAGGGCATTAAAAGCTGGCTTTGATGTCCCAACCAAACATCAGCAGGGACATGCTGCTTGTTCTGCCAGCAAGGGTGAGAGGCAGTTGCACAGCTAGTGTTTGGCTGCCATTGATGCCTGTGGTTCCTCCACTGATGCAGATCACAAGCACCTCTGTGTTCAGCTAGGCATGCCATCTATCACTGCGGTTCTGCTCCAGAACTTACTAGCTTCTCAGAATCTGCCAGAGCTTGGGCTATCATGGCTGGAATAGCCTTTGAGAGCCCAGGGGAACGTCCATGCCAGGACAAGACAGCAGGAAGGACCATGGGATCCTGACACCAGATGTAACTAAGCAGAATCAAGGATGTTTATTTTTTGTTTCCAAAAATAAGCAGATGCAAAGCAATGGAAAAGAGAAGGGTGAGTCATGGGAAGAAAAGATAACAGTCCTAATTTCACCTTTAAAATCTCAATTTGATTAATAGCATTGAAATTGTTAAGATTTTCATCTGTCTACATTATAAGTCTTTATACAAAGAAAGAGAGCAAGCAAGCAAAGGAATCTTATTAGTTCACTTCAACCTCCACCTCCTCATGTCTCCTGAAATATTAATCTCTCTTGGTGAAACTGATACTTCAGGATTCCCACTCTTAAGTGGAACTTGGAGGTTTATGGCCTGGCCATGCCCTGATACATGACACATAGTAACATACTTTGACTGGATCTTAGAAATCAGACATGGAAAAGACCTATGAGGTCATCTTTTCTACCTCTCCGCCAATTTAGGACTGTGCTTTGCCAAAGAAGGATTATCTGCACATATTTTGTCCAGCCTGCTTTTGAGTGAGTCAGGGAAAGGGGCTTCCACTATTTTCCCTTTGGGTACCATTCTGCTGTCTGACTGATTTTCTTCTTCTTCTTTTTTTGGAGTGGGGGTTGGTGGTTGGACACAACCTTTTAAAAAAATGGAACAATTTCACATTTGATTTCTTCTACCTACAACTGGATGTGGCACAAACTAAGAAAAGGTTTATCATGGGGTCAGGGAATGTTGAAAAGGAGCTGTATGCCCAGGAATGATGAAAACACTCATTTGATTACCACAATGCTAGGCTGTAACTAGGACAGGGCAACTGGGGCTTTGATGAGGGCACCAACACTTAAAGGACACTGAAATCTGGGGCTGGCCACAGGGATCACATAGACCAGGGGTCCCTAACCCCTGGTCTGCGACCCGGCAGCGGTCCGCAGCCTGGGCAGGACCAGGCCATGGTCACAGATCTCCTGCCCCCCCCTGCAAGCACTTCCCCCCATGAGTGCGCCCTGCGCATGCACGCAAGCATGCTCTGCCCCTGTGAGCGTACTGCGCGCATGCGCACAAGCGCCACACGCCCCCCACAAGCGTAACACACATCCCTGCAAGCGTGACACACCCCCTGTGAGTGCAACATGCCCCCGTGTGCATGCGTAATACCCCCCATGAGTGCAACACGCCCCCTGCAAGCGCAACACGCACTGCATGGGCATGTGCGCAAGTGTGACACGCCCGAGCACGACATGCCCCCGCGCGAGCGTGCCACGCCCCCCAGTCCGCGGTTGGGGACCACTGACATAGACCCCCTGTTGCAGCAGCTTCACTGGCTGTTGATCCATTTCCTGGCTGAATTCAAAGTATTGGTTCTAACCTATAAAGCCCTAAACAGCTTGGGCCCAAGCTATCTCAAGGACTGCACCTCCCTTTATGAGGTCTGCTTGTTGAGTATGTGGGAAGGGGCCTTTTCTGTTGCTGCTCCTAGACTTTGGAACTCCCTGTCACAGGAGGCTAGGCCATCCTCATCTCTTCTGTAAGTAGGCAAAGACCTTTCTCTTCAGGCAAGTTTTCCCTGAGTGGACTATCTGAGTGGAGTTTAAAATGGATTGTTGTATCTTACTGATTTGAATGTGTTTTGGTGTTGCTTATGTTTTTTAGTATGTTATTAGTTTGGTCCTTTTTGTATTTGTATACTCACTCTTGTTAGCTTTAAATATTAGAGATGGGCACAAACCACTGGTTTAGTGACTCAGCACGGTTCGTTTCCCAGCTGAAAAGCTGATCCACTCCTTCCAGTGGGCATCCACTTGGTGGCACTGCCCCATCCCACTTCCTCTGAGTGCTGCCTTTGACTGGAGGGGGCGGGGCGCTGAACTGCAGATCAGGTGTTGGACTGCGAAACAAACCGTGCCAAACCACTGAACCAGAGGTTCGTGCCCATCTCTATTATATACTATCTTTTGATTATGTAAGCTGCCTTCGGTTCTTTTTAAGGACAAAGGCAGGATAAATATATTTTAAATAAATAAATAAATCTAGACTGCAATGTGCTGATGAGTGTTAAGGAAATAAATGACAACATCTACTCTCCTTTCTTTCCTTTTTAAAAGGGTGCACACTTTCTCTCTCTTTTTTTTGGAAGGGGGCACCACACTGTCCTCCTCCTTTTTCATGGGGCAGCTTACACCCATGCCTCAGAGTAGAGTGATGAGAGACAGTGCTGCTTGCCTCAGGAATCACTAATTACTGCTCCGCCACCATGACAGACTTCAATATTGCATACAAATGTCTGCAAAACCCAACAAACACTCCAACTGATTATCAGAAACCTTACCCCTCCCCTCAAATTGCACCAAACTCTGGGTTGTGTGTGTGTTGGGATGTGTTTGGATGGTGATCAAGGAGAAGCTCCTCTCCATCAATGTTGTCCCATCTCTCTCAGTAGCAGCTACATGTCCTGAACTTCCAGGACTGGGCCTATGGCTCTTCTCAGCCAGAGTTTTTACTCATGATGCCACAGATCTCAAGGCGTTGCCTGGGGTATCAGGGAATTGCTCTGCCTCTTTGGTTGTTCAAGTGAGGAGAAAAGTCTCAGTTGAAAATGGTGTGGGAGGAGGAGGAGGAATTCTGATTGTTCTGTAGTATAAGGCCCTTGATGGCTGGGTTCCCATCCTTCTGCACCACCCTCAACTCCACACTGATTCCTGATGCAGTACAGGAAGGGAAAAGTGTTCATATATATGTTGCACACATAATATTTGCTTTGGAGGTCATGCAGGAAATCTGTGTCTCACTTTCTCTCTCTCTCTCTCTCTCTCTCTCTCACACACACACACACAGAGAGAGAGAGAGAGAGAGAGAGAGAGAGAGAGAGAGAGACTTTTTCTATTGTTACACATGTGCCCATCCCCGTTTCAGGTTTTGGCCCTGCAATTCCAGGGAATGGGAAGCTGCTGACCTGGCAACCTAATCTTGACATTAAAAAAATCTGAGTGTGGGTGGAAAAAGGGAAAAGGGCTGTCCGAAGACCTGTTCTCCCTTCCAGCTCTTGAGTGTGTCTTGTCATATAGCTGCATACCATGGCTCCGATCCAGGTGAAGGAGGAACATGTGTACATCTGGCTGTTTCCTCCCTGTTTCCCACTTCAGCGATCCCAGTACACCCTCTTCCACCCCCTCTTGGCCTGTTGGATCACAAAACACCCTTTTAAACTTTATGTGCCTCTATTAAAAATGGTCTGGCATTTGCAGAGGAGGGCCTGCTAAAGTGCAAACTGGAAGGAGGGGGAATTGTACCATGCTGTGAATTAGAATCAAGGGCTTTCGTATAAAACAGAAAAATAAAAATAAAAAGATTTAATGCATCTTGTAGATATCAAGGAAGAGGTTGAGCAAGTTTTATAACTGACATTCCTGAACTTACACTCCTAACGACCTGCAGGATTCTGGCTCTCTTCTTCCTTTTTCCTCTGCCAAAATGCATTTAAAAGGAGCTTGAAAAGTCACAGTTTTAGTAGGTGGTATATTTTTAGAGACCAGGAATGTCCTATTCATGAATAAGCGGAAAGGTGGATCAACACTGTCAGGAGTCATTTGCCGTAATATATGAAGATATGATTCCTGTTAGACAGCGTACAAAGTGCATGGATTCAGAAGCAGGTCTTGGATGTCCACCCAAACGTAATATTTTCACGCTGGAAGAGGGAGCCACATTCTTTCCACTCTCCCACATTTTATAAAACGGGAAAATAAATTTGCAAAGTGCAAGGGCAGACAAATGTGAAGAGGAATGCTTATAAATAGCTGAATTTTGAAATATTCTGTCTACTTAATTTGTTCAAAGAAACTTTCATGTTCACCTTCAAGGGCTGTTAAGAAAACCTGCCTCCAAGCATGGTAATACACTTGGGTGTCAAAGTTTAAATATCCAGTAGCCACGGTTGCTTTAAAAAACTTTTTTAGAAACAATACCTAGTGTGTAGACATCCTTCAGTCTCAAGAGACTATGGTAACGTGCTCTGAATAGAGGTCTTGGAACAGCGTCTAGTGTGGCTGAGAAGGCCAATTCGAGAGTGACAATCCCTTCCACTGAAGACAAATATAATCTGTCCCCTGTCCAGCTCCCTGATTTTGCTGGTTTCAGGACTGCCTCTTTGCCTCGGCCTGCTGGACAAGTGCCTCTTCAAATTGGGAGAGGCCATGCTGCACCGCCTGCCTCCAGGCTGAACGCTCAGATGTCAAGGTTTCCCATCTGTTGAGGTCCATTCCTAAGGCCTTCAGATCCCACTTGCATTCCGCTTGCAGATATCCTTGTAACAATACCTAGGGTGGTGGTACAATCAGGTAGCCCAATCCTCCTCATATGGTGACTCCCGGAAAAATGTTGCTGGGTTCTAAATTTAGCAAAGACATTTGCATCCCTAGTAAGTACCATCATAAGTGGAAGCTGAAAAAGACAATCACCCTGGACGCGTCTAAATTTGAAGTTAAACAAGGTTGAACCTAGTGGATTCTTGGATGAGAGACCACCAGAGAATATCAGGGAACTGCAGGTAGGGCTAGGAAAGAATCTTTTCAAAAGTCTAGGAAAGTAGCAGGAATGGGGATCGATTCACAGGACTTGTTGTCAAGTCGGACTTAAGATACAAGGGTGACTCGACTTGGACTCCACTTTTTTCTTCTTCAGTGACTTGGATTTCAACTCACAACTCGGAATCCACCCATTCCCTTCCTTTTTTCTGGGGAAAAAAACTTATTTTTAATAAGGACTCAGGCTTGGAGTTTGGAACTTGGTAACAAAGACTCAGACTTGGGACTCGGACCCAAAGACCCAACATCCCTGGAATGCATCTGTTAGTCAGAGCTGACAAAATGAGCCAAGCATCAGAGATAGTATAAGGCAGGTTCAGATGTTCTTAGTCTTCCCATTGTTATTCTTTATGGAGACCTACATGCAGAGAACATCTGCTTTTGTAGCGTCATTACCTTTTGAGCTACCAAACAGGAGTCAATAATCACTAGCGCTGGCTCCTCACACAACCAAAGGTGTGCATAGAATACACTGAACAAATGTTGGAATCTTATGCAGGTTCCCAGCACTTTTTTACCACCTCCCTCAGTGAGACAATTGTAACATCAGTGTGAATTTAACCCACTACCTCCTGTCTTCTAAAACTGTAACTGCCATTTCTAGAGCTTTCTGCAAATTCAGGATAAAGAAAGCAAAATAAAGTGAACCAAAAATGAGGCCAATCATTAAAATGAAAAACTGATTTCAGGAGAGGATTTCCTCTAATGTGGAATTCTTTTCTCCCCATATATGAACTGGAACAGGATGTGTTGCTGGGAAGGGCTCTTTTCAGTGCTGATTTACAGTGCAATCCAAATTCAAAGATGTGACAGCTGTAGCGGGCTGGGATTATCTGATTCCAACAAAATGTTTTTCTGCTGGCAGAACCCTGTTCTGCCAGCTGATCCCAGAGGTCTGCCAACAGAGCAATCCACCAGCACAACTTTTCCACTGGAGAAAGAGCCAAAAGAAAAAGAAAAAGGGGTCAAAACCAAGGCAAGATAGGGGAGGAACTGGGTTTGCCAGATCTAGACCTCCTCCAACCTAAGGAGGTCCTGACCTCATCCTGTTATTATGCCAGCATAAAGTTAAGCCAGCATGATGGTGGTTCTGAGTCATTTCTAGGCTTGGAAGATTCAAGATAGCTTCACCAATAGCTTCTTGCAAACTCAAGGCTGGGTATTAGAAAAGTTTTCTTTATGGAATCAATCCATCTCAAATTTGACCTTCCTCTTTTCCTCTTCAACTTTTCCTAGCATTACTGTCTCTTCCAGCATCTACATTATCCCCAGTGGTAATACTGAAACTTGAAATGGAGAGGAACATTTGTGCAGTGAATGTCTTTCATTTCAGATACACATCCTAGTTCACAAGTCCACAATAAAGAAAATGTAGACAATTTCCAAGCTCACATCTTATTTGTAGTGAACTTTTTTTCCTCACTACTGCCAGATCTCCTCACTGTCTACCCTTCCATTCTCCAGACATTCCCTGGCATGAGGCAGCATGGAGAATTCAATCCACCATAGATCTCAAGTTTAAAGATTACATAGCTGTCCAGTTGTCTAGTGTCCAGGTAGGTTTCTTGCTTTCTGATACAAATAGGAGGGCCAGACCTGCTCACACTTGTGGGTGTTGCTGCACATGCTCATAGCAGAATCCATAGCAAAGCCTTGCCTAGCTCTTTCAGAGTTTTGAAACATTGTTTTGGACTACAACTCCCAGAATCCACAATCAACAAGTTTCAAGTACCTGAGCTCTTTAAGCTATGCTTCACTCCTTCTGATGATGTTGGGATAAAAAAAAAAAAACAGGACCTGATTGAAATTGGAATCTAGTTAAAATGCATTGTTTTCCAATATCCACAGACCATTACGTATTGAAAATATTCAAATTCACTTGGGACCAACCCGTACCAAGCCAAGGGCAAGGAAATTTCCACAATAGAACTGACCCACCCACCCACCCATGCACCACTTGTGGTAGCCAGGGAAAAAGTGGATCTCTAGGTGTGAAGATAAAAGGAAGAAGTAAACTCACATCTTGCTTTTGCACTTCTCTGGACCAAATCTGCTATACCTGAAATGGGATGGATCATGAACCTTGATCACCAACAAAACATGTCCTGCTACTGCAATCCAGTGAACTGTGGGAAGTGGGAAGACCCCACAATCCCGTATTTATTAAACTAAACCACATGGATTATTGGAGATGGGGAAAACTGCAACAATGCTTTGCATCAAGGAAGTGTACAAGGGGTATTAGGGGGAGAAAAAGTTAGTTAGGGCCACCTGGCTCATTTCCCTCTTGTCTATCTGTTCTGTCCCTCTGTTTGATGTAGACTCATCATCTCACGGATGACTTCATTTCTTCCATTTTCAGTTCTCTCCCAGCTTTATGTAGCAAGTATAGCATAGCCTAAGTAACTGGCCTGGCTTAGATGGAGTTCTTTCTTATAATGAAGCCTACTTTCTTTGTTATTCCTAAACCAGTCTTTGGTTCTTAATCACACACTGCATATCTCTCTATTACAAAGGGTACTTTATATGGGAAAATAAAATATCTACTAATAAAACTGTTAAAAATTATTCTTTGCTGTACAGCAGAGAGACAGAGAGAGAGAGAGAGAGTGCTGAAAATCTGGGGGGGGGGGGGCCAGAGGAAGTAGCAACATTCAAATGATACTAGCTTAAACACAGGACACTCATGTTACAAATGATACAAGTAATATGGATTTCTCATTAAAGAATGACTGCCAAGCTCAGCCTATTGCCAAGGATGATTTAACCATTTGCAGTGTCAAACTGATCTTGTTGCAAGGAAGAGAGAACCCTAATTGTAGTTTTCAGTAAGGTTGAAATGAAAAATGTAAATAATAGGAAACATTTTAAGCCACACATATGGTAAGTTACTCTTTCCCCATTAGTAAATGGTTTACATGCTGTGTGTACATCTGTGTAGGCATACATGTGTGTTTGTGTGTGTGTAAATTATATAAGAGAAGGGTTGGGCTGTCCATTCAGCCAGACTTAAACTGCAGGCTGCAACCTGTTCACCAAGGACAGGACCTTATTAGAAGCTAAAATCACACCACTGTTTCAAATATGTTATTTTAGCAGACTTTCATGTCTGAATAAACATACCTGCAGATGAAGCCTGTGTTTACTTCTGACTGACCAATTACAAAATAGAACTAGTGCGCCAGCTAGGTCTGTTCCTTGAGAGATCTGATCTGGGCACTGTGATACATGCCCTAGTTACTTCCCAGCTGGATTACCTGGCAGGGCTACCAATAGACAGTGTCAGGAAACCTCAGTGGGTCCAAAATGGGGCAGCCAGATTGCTAACCGAAGCGTGTCACAGGGATCACAGAACCCCCTTGTTACAGCAACTCCACTGGCTGCCACTCTGTTTGCAGACACATTTCAAAGTGCTGGGTCTAACCTATAAAGCTCTAAACAGCTTGACTTTGAGCTATATCAAGGACTGTGTCTCCCTTTATGAGCCTGCTCGGATGTCAAGATCACCAGGGGAGACCTTTCTCTTGGTCCCACCACCTTCATAGGTGTGCTTGATGGGGACAAGGGTTCCCAGACTTCAAAATCCTGTCCCACAACAGGCCCAACTGGCCCCATCTTTGCTGTCCTTCCACAAGCAAGCAAATACCTTTCTCTTCAGGCCAGCCTTCCCTAACTAGCTACCTGTGTGTGATTTTTAGATGGATACTGCTTTGATTGGATTTTTAGTTCTACTTCTGTTTTCCACTTTTGGGTTTTCCATTTCTCAGAGTGACATTTGTTTTTTTAAAATATTTGTATACTTATGGCTCTTTTTAATATTGCCTTTCAATGATGTAAGATGCCTTTTTGTACTCATTGTTCTTAGCTTTAAATATTGCCTTTCAGTGTTGTAAGCTGCCTTGGGGTCCTTTTCAAGGAGAAAGGCAGGGTAAAAATATTTTAAATAAATAAATAATAAATCATTTGCAAACTACAGGAGGTGCAAAAAGCTCCTGCTGTGGCAATCAGACATCTTTAGGCACATAAATACACCCCTCCATGTGCATCTCAGGCAGGGGGACCTTTCTGTCATAGTAGGAATGTTGCTACAGTACTCACAATGTATGAGAAGCTGGGGATGATGATGGATGTGAGAAGCAAGATGTTAGGGGTACGATCTGACTGTAGCTTTCTGTTTTGAGTGCAGCTGTATAATAATTACTTTGGTCTCTTTCAGTGTCCCCAGTGCTAACAGGCTGAAAAGCTTCTGTCTCTTGGAATGCTGGAAAGATCTGCTTTGCTTGCTAAGAAGTTCTAACAGGGATCACACCAGATTAATTAATTCTGGGGTTTGAAATAAAAACACTCTTAATTAACCAAAAGTCTCTAATAAACCTATCCTTTGTGTATCCATCTAGGTCAAATTTTGTCACCTCATTTTGTCGCGATTTCTCAAAATAATTACTCCATCAAATAATGAATTGTGCTCTCTGTGTTTGCAAGTGGAGGCTGGTGTCCACTGTGGTTGTTGGGTGGCAAGGCACAGCAACCAGTGGTAGGTGGCGCTTGGGTGATAGCAGCAAAAATGGGTTCGTGCGCACACAGAGAGAGATGCATATAGGGAAACTAGTGAGTACTCATACGTGCTCATTAACACATACAGAGGCAGGCAGGTAGTCACTCAGACAAAGCCTCACTGTTACTCTACTTCATTTACTACACAATTCAACTTAGGAACCTTGACTTCAAATCAAGAATATTCCATACTTATCAGGCTGGGGGGGGATCCTCGGCATGCTCAGTGTCCCATTTGACCTAATGGGCCAGCCTCTGCTGGTGTCTTTGGGGAACGGCACAGGAGAAAGAGGCACAGGACTGTTTCTCTACTAACACCAGTGAGAAGCTTAATTCTCCACCCTTTCTTCAGATTAATGTCATCCAGGTGCAATTTTGTCCACTGGGAGCAATATGATCTCCACTGCAGGAGAGGAAGGTCCATGACAGGTGAGGGATGCCCACTACTAAGGTCTCTCCAGTAGAACGTTGGGAGAAGGGAGCTGTGGTGCTGGTGTTGTCCAATTAGGAGAGGCAAGATTGAGATGTCTCACACATGTCAGTGGGGGCCCCATGGATCCCACCCAGATGCCAAAAGCCCTGAGAAAAATGCAATTGCTGGTGATGGTATCATTAATTCTGGATAGCTCAGTGATTTTGGTAACTGGCTGTGGAGCCAGAGGTTGGGAGTTCGATTCCCCACTATGCCTCCTGGTGCGCTCTGGAACTGTGCAGTTTGCCCAAGGCCACATAGGCTGGCTCTACATGCAGGAAGCACAGTGGGAAATTGAAGTCCCAGCCTCTGGCTTCGCAGGCAAATACCTAAACCACTGAGATATCCAGCCAGCTTACTCACCACTATACTGAAATATCATCTGATTTCAGAAGTTAAACAGGGTCATAGAATCATAGAATCATAGAAAAGTGAAGTTGGAAGGGGCCTACAAGGCCATCAAGTCCAACCCCCTGCTCAACGCAGGAATACAATCAAAGCATACCTGCCAGGTGATTATCCAAGTTTTTCTTGAATGCCTCCAGTGTTGGAGCACTCACCAACTCCCGAGGTAACTGGTTCCACTGTCGTACTGCTCTAACAGTTAGGAAGTTTTTCCTGATATTCAACCAAAATCTGACTTCCTTTAACTTGAGCCCATTGTTGCATGTCCTGCACTCTGGGATGATCGAGAACAGATCTTGTCCCTCCTCTGTATGACAGCCTTTCAAATATTTGAAAAGTGCTATATCACCCCTCAGTCTTCTTTTCTCAAGGCTAAACATGCCCAATTCTTTCAGCCTTTCCTCATAAGACTTGGTTTCCGGCCCCCTGATCATCCTTGTCGCCCTCCTCCCAATTTGTTAGTATCCTTTTTGAAGTGTGGTGTTTAGAACTGGACACAATACTCAAGGTGAGGCCTAACTGGCACTGAATAGAGGGGGACTAGCACCTCGTGGGATTTGGAGACTATACTTCTATTAATGCAGCCTAAAATAGCATTTGCCTTTTTTGTAGCCACATCACACTGTTGGCTCATATTTAGCTTGTGATCTACGACAATTCCAAGATCCTTCTTGCTTGTAGTTTTGCTGAGCCAGGTATCCCCCATCTTGTAACTGTCAAATTGGTTTCTTTTTTCGAGGTGCAGTACTTTGCACTTATCCCTGTTGAATTTCATTCTGTTGCTTTCGGCCCAGTGCTCCATCCTATCAAGGTCATTTTGAATTTTGTTTCTCTCTTCTAGGGTAATAGCTATTCCGCCCAATTTGGTATCATCTGCAAATTTGACAAGCATTCCCTGCATTCCCTCATCCAAGTAATTACTAAAAATATTGAAGAGTACCGGGCCCAGGACTAAGCCTTGGGGTGCCCCACTGGTTACCTCCTCCCAGTTAGAGAAGGACCCATTAATCATCACCCTCTGTAGCCAATCATGGGGCACTTTGTCAAATGCTTTGCTGAAGTCAAGATATACTATGTCTACAGCATTCTCTCTGTCTCTCAGGGAGGTGACCTGATCAAAAAACAAGATCAAATTAGTTTGGCAGGATTTGTTCTTGACAAATCTGTGTTGTCTTCTAGTTATCACTGCATTGTTTTCTAGGTGCTTGCACAATGACCACTTTATGATCTGTTCCAGAATTTTGCCTGAGATTGATGTCAGTCTGACTGACCTGTAGTTCCCAGCTTCCTCTTTTTTGCCCCTTTTGAAGATAGGGACAACATTAGTCCTCCTCCAATCCCCTGGCACCTCCCCCGTTTCCCATGATCTCAAGAAAATAATGGATAGCGGTTCTGAGAGTCCTTTAGCCAGTTCCTTCAGTACTCTTGGATGCAGTTCATCCGGCCCTGGAGATTTGAACTCGTTCAAAGTAGACCTTTGGTTTAGATGGGCGCGATAGAAATCCAATAAATAAATAAATAAATAAATAAGATGGTAAGGTATTCCTTGACTATTTGTTTATCAACCTCCAGCTGCAATCCTGTCCACCGCCACTTGCACTTCCAATTTGTTTGGAAGTTCATAGTCTGTCTTATGGGAAAATATTGAACTAAAATAGGAATTGAGCACCTCTGCCTTTTCTTTGTCCTCTGTTAACATTTTCCCATCTCCATTGAGGAGCTATGCCACTATGTCTTTTGTTTGTTTTTTGCTGCTCTCATAACTGAAGAATGCTTTTTTATTGTTTTTAGTGTCTCTAGCTAACCTCAGCTCATTCTCAGCTTTTGCCCTCCTAATGCCATCCCTGCATTTCCTTGCTACTTGTCTGTACCCATCCTTGGTGACCTGGCCTTCTTTCCACTTCCTGTACATGTCTCTTTTGGTTTTTAGGTCCTTCCTGAGCTTTTTGTGAAGCCACACTGGCCTTTTTTGCTGCCTCCCCCCTTTTTTTCTTGTTGGAATTGTTTGTAGTTGTGCCTTTAGAATTTCTTCTTTTAGAAGCTCCCACCCTTCTTGGACTCCTTTTCTTGTTAGGATCTCCTGCCATGGGACCTTACTTATTCTTGTTCTGAGATTATTAAAATTGGCTTTTTTTAAAATCCAGCAGAAGTGTGTGGCTATACAGTGGTGCCTCGACTTACAAACATCCCGACATACGACCATTTCGAGTTACGACCAGCTCCGGCCGCAAAATTTTGCTTCGACTTGCGGCCGGAGCTTCCAGCTACGAACAGAAAAAGGCAGGGGAAAAAGGCGGGGAATTAAAATTGCTAACCGTTGGTGGCGAAGAGGCTGCTTCTTTGTAGCTCTTTCACCCCAGCAGTTAGAGTGAGTGCGATCGGAGGAGGCTTTGGACTGCCTGGTAAGGTAAGGTGCTGCTTTCTGCTTTTTAAAAACTGTTCTGGGTGGGTTTTGCAGCGTGGTTTTGGGCTGGGTGGTGGGATTATGTTTCTATGCTGTGATGGGTCCTGCAGGGTTTGTTTGTTTTTTGGTTGTTGTTTTTTCCCCATTTCCGATGGGTCTTGTGGGGTTTGTTTGCTTTTTGGGGTTTTCCCCCCATTTCCGATGGGTCTTGCGGGGTTTCTTTGCTTTTTGGGTTTTTTTTTCTCCATTTCCAATGGGTCTTGAGGGGTTTGTTTGCTTTTTGGGGTTTTTTTCCCCATTTCTGATGGGTCTTGCGGGGTTTGTTTGCTTTTTGGGAGTTTTTTCCCCCATTTCCGATGGGTATTGCAGGGTTTGTTTGCTTTCTGCTTTGCTTTTTTTGCATTTCCGATGGGTCTTGCACGGTTTGTTTGCTTTCTGCTTTGCTTTTTTTGCATTTCCGAAGGGTCTTGCGGGGTTTGTTTGCTTTCTGCTTTGCTTTTTTGCATTTCTGATGGGTCTTGCATGGTTTGTTTGCTTTCTGCTTTGCTTTTTTGCATTTCCGAAGGGTCTTGCACGGTTTGTTTGCTTTCTGCTTTGCTTTTTTTGCATTTCTGATGGGTCTTGCATGATTTGTTTGCTTTCTGCTTTGCTTTTTTTTGCATTTCCGATGGGTCTTGCACAGTTTGTTTGCTTTCTGCTTTGCTTTTTTTTCATTTCCGAAGGGTCTTGCACAGTTTGTTTGCTTTTCTTTTTTCCCCCTTTTTTTCCTTTTGGCCTGAACGGTTTAATTGCGTTTCCATGGGTCTTGCAGTGTTGTTGTTGTGGGTTTTTTGGTGATTTTTTTCTTCGACCGGAACGGAATAATTGCATTTCAATGCATTCCTATGGGAAATGGTGCTTCGACTTACAACCATTTCGAGTTACGACCAGAGTTCCGGAACCAATTAAGTTCGTAAGTCAAGGCACCACTGTACTCTGCTTTCGTTTCCTTTGAAATCAAGAATTCTAGAAGGACATGGTCACTCTCTCCTAGAGTTCCCCTTACTGCCACTTCCCCCACCAAGTCATCTCTGCGGTCAGAATCAAGTCAAGGATAGTAAATCCTCTAGTTTCTTTCTCCACTTTTTGTAGGAGAAAATTATCAGCCACACAAGCCAGGAATTTCTTGGAAGGGCCATACTTAGCAGAATTTGTCTCCCAACATATATCTGGATAATTGAAATCTCCCATCACTACTACGTCATGTCTCTTTGAAAACCATGCAATTTGTTTTTCAAAAGTTTCATCTGCTTCTTCTCTTTGATTGGGCGGGCGGTAGTAGACTCCAACTACCAAGTTCCTTTTGTTTTTTGCCCCAACTAGATTGATCCAGATGCTCTTGCTGGGACAGCCACTCTCCTCCTCCTGTATTTCTGTGCAGGAATGCATATTTTTGACATATACTGCCACTCCACCTCCCTTTTTATTCTCTCTGTTCTTTTTGATCAGTTTATATCTCTCAATTGCTGTATTCCAGTCATGGGAGTCATCCCACCAAGTTTAAGTTAGTCCTATGAAGTCATAGTTACCCTCCTGAATTAAAATTTCCAGTTCTTCTTGTTTGTTTCCCGTACTCCTGGCATTCGTATACAGACACCGGAGGCTCTGTGATTTGTGGCCTGTTTGTCTTTGAACATTTTTATGAATATTATTATGATTATTATTATGATTATTGTAATGGTCATTGTTGTGCTTATTATTGTTAATGTTATTATTGTTGCCCTTTTGATCAGTTTGGTCCATTCCTCTTATTGTGTGTAAAGCTTAATCTCCCCTTAACTCTGTGCTTGCGTCTCCCTCCCCCTTCCAATTCAGTTTAAAGTCCTCCTGATGAAGTTCTTCATCCTGTGGGCAAACACATTCTTCCCAGTCCTTGTTAGATGCAAGTCGTCTCTTGCTAGCAGACCTTCTTCCAGGAAGCTTAGCCTGTGGTCCCAAAAACCAAATCCCTCTCGTCGACACCACCTTCGTAGCCAGTCATTCACCCAGAGGATCTTCCTTTTTCTTTCAATTCCTCTTCTGAGCACCGGTAGGATCAATGAAAAAACTATCTGGGCCCCAAAGTCCTTGAGTTTCCTTCCCAGAGCTTCAAAGTCAGACTTGATTTCTCGGTAGCTCCTCTTGGCTGTGTCATTTGTTTCCACGTGGACAAGAAGAAAAGGATATGTATCTGTAGGTTTTATGAGTGATGCCAATCCTTCCATCACATCCCTTATCCGTCTTCCAGGGAGACAGCATACCTGGTGAGTCCATGGATCTTCCCAGCATATTTCGGTCTCAATTCCACGTAGTAGGGAGTACCCTACTACAACTACTCTCCTCTTCTTCTTTGTGTAGGGTGTAGGTTCAGGGACTGCATTTTGCTGTGCTTCAGCCCTACTCTTGTCCTCCTGTGGGGTCTCCTCTGCATGCTGTCTGACCAACTCTTCTTCAAGTAACTGAAAGCGGTTTTGTAGTTCCACCGGATCAGGTCTGAATAAGAGACCATTGGTGAATATCTGTGATTTCCAGGAAGGACTAAGAAAGAGTCTTGTTTTGAAACCCTGAAGAGCCAGTCCTGGTGAGTGTTGGCAACACTGGGTTATATGGACCACTGGCCTTTGTCAGGGTAGAGTAGCTTCTAGTTTTCATATATTTCCTATATGGCCAAAAAAGCAAAGCAAATGGCAAAGTCCTGCTAAATACGAATTGTTGTAAAACTTTGTATAATAGAGAGCAAAAGGGTAAGAAGAGGGAGGCCTAATTCTAGATGGAGAATGGGAGACTAGATTAAGGTAGGGTTTCAGCATTATCAGTATGAGTGGAACATATGAGCTATTCCTGTAAATGTTTCTTTTAAACGAAGGACTATACTGTAACCTCTTGCTTGAATTTTTTCTTTCTCTAAGCTGAATGGACACATACACATACACTATGATTACTCCTGTAAAACATTATGGAAACAATTTGATATTTATAGGTTATGATTAATGCTTTATGCATCTGGTGCCAAGGCTCCATCAACGGATTTGAGATTGCCTAATGCTTACAATGTTACTTACACAGAATGGGATGGGGGGTAGGGAAGGACCAAAATAAGGGGGCAAGCAACTGCTTAAATTAGTTGAACAAAACTCAAACTGCATTTAGCCATATGCTACTTAATGGTCCTCCATCAGCTGGTCTCTCTTTTCTTGTTGCTGATCACATTTGCAAGGCTGCACTGAGATGTCTCATTGAAAGGCCCATTGTGGCACAGCTCTGTTCCCTCACAGATGTGGTTTCAAGATTTCAGGCTACATTTTCCAGCAGTTCAGTTAATAACTAGTCATTTTGATTCCCCTGGAGCAAGCTCCCAATGCCCTTTCTCTCACCACCCTGAAACCTTCCCCAGGACTTTGCCCCACTGAAAATGAAGGATAAGTATGAACTGTTAATTCAAAGTTCTGACTCCGTGGACCCATGGCTGCTGCACAGAAGATGCTGTGCAAAAAGGATTGGTAGCGGCTGTCCCATGTCTCTGATTTTCAGTTCCTCTACCAGCAGTACTCAACAGCTGAATGTGCTTTACTGTGGGCCAGTGGTCTTTCTCTGCCTACTCTGCTGCTGTCACTGACTTCCTCAGCTAAGCTTTCTATGTTGAAACCATGTTGGACTCATCTGCAGCAGGAGTTGGCAACTGTAGTCCTTCGGATGTTGTTGGACTACAATTTTTGTCATCCCTCACAAGGACAACCAAAGGTGACAGAGGTTCTAGAAGGCACAGTCCAAAAATGTCTGGAATGTCACAATTGCCACCCGGTTCTATAATAAAAATAATACAGTGGCTACTTTAACACTATTTTTATTATGATGAAATGAACATATAGGGTTAT
Organism: Intellagama lesueurii; assembly: GCA_037013535.1. NCBI lineage: Eukaryota > Metazoa > Chordata > Lepidosauria > Squamata > Agamidae > Intellagama > Intellagama lesueurii. The sequence continues at coordinate 319,797,566 of JBAJHW010000001.1, read as the reverse complement.
CTTTAATGCCTATTCTGTGACCAGGAACAGCCCTACCTTTAGACAAAGTGATGCAACTGTTGATGGGAATAGGAGTAGTAGTAGTGGAAACCTGTCTTGTCTTTGGACTGAAGTAGTACCATACCTTGCACCCCTTGGGATGGGGGCCCCTTTGGGAGTTCTAGCCAGAGCAGGTGCCTTTATCACTCCACATTTTTGCAAAACCTGTTTCATTCATTCATTCATTCATTCATTCATTCATTCATTCATTCGTTTGTTTGTTTGTTTGTATTTGATTTATATACTGCACCTCCAGCTGAAGGCCATTCTGGGCAGTTCACAACATAGAACAGTAAACAGTGAACAAACATCATAAAACCTTACACAATAAACCAAAACTTCAAAATTAATATAAAATAAAAAAACAAAGCATAATAAAAATATAATAGAATACAAAAAATTGTAACATTTAAAATTGTGGTATTATGACAATGGCTAATAATTTTACTGGGTTCCATTGATGGATCAGAGTAAAAGGCCTGTTGGAATAGCCAAGTTTTTAAAGGCTTCTTGAAGGTCACCAGCAAAGGGACCAGGCAGATAGTGGGAAGAAGTTGGGTTCTAAAGTTGAGGAGCAACCGCCAAGAAGGCCTGATTCCTAGTTTTCTCTCTCGGGCCTCTCTAAGGGTCAACATCCTCAGGTGTCCAGCCTGGAATGTACGAGTAGGACGGGCAGTTCCCATTGGAAGAAGGCATTCTGTCAGGTCCCAAGGTCCCAAACCACTTAAGGCTTTATATGTTGAAAGCATCGCCATGAAACTGGCATGAAAACAGACAGGTAACCAGTGTAAGGTGGCCAAAGTTGGGGAGATGTGTTGGTACTTACTAGCTCCACTCAGTAACCTGACCGGCATATTCTAAACCTGCTAAAATGCCCATATCTGCTTCATGGGAAGCCTCATGTGGAGAGCATTTCTAAATATGAAACATTCATATAGGGGAGAAGAGGACCAATTTGTTCAACACCAAGGGAGAATGAGTTATCCTTCCAGAAAGAGCAAGCAGAATATTCAATATGTAGACACATACACCTCAGTAGACGGACAACTAATACATACTTTTGTTATACTGTTCTTATAGAAATGGCCGTGGGGCATATGCAGGGGTTCCTGTCCAAACCTCTGATCAAGCACATGACTCCAAACCTTGCCCTGATCTAGAACACTGGTGCATTTCAGCCCCTAATAATGAGTTATCTGTAATGTATGTTTGGCCCTTGAAGACAAACCTGAATATTGAGGTAGCCTTTTCAACAAAAGACAAATCAACTAGGAAATTAACAAGTAATCTGATGATGACAATGACGATGATGACAATGATGATAATGATGATGTCCCATCAAGACCATTCTGACTTATGGTGGCCCTTTTCAGTGTTTTATAGGTAGAGAATTAAGTGGTTTACCATTGCCTTCATCTGGGGATGCCCTGGGACTGTGCAGCTTGCCCAAGGCCACATAGGCTGGCTTTACTGCTTGCAGGAGGCACAGTGGGGAATCGAACTCCCAACCTCTTGCTCTGCAGCCAGATACTTAATCTGCTGAACTATCTTGCTGGCTAAGTAACCATATACACCTCTCTCCATGTGTTTTCTTCTAGTCAAGTTACTATGAAGGGTTGTGGGTGATCACGGAACAAAGGGAAGGCAATTAGCCTTCAGAGAAAGTATAAAGAAGAGTCGACAACAGATGTCCGAGCCAGCGGAGCCTCAGGCAACGCCTTGAGGACTCTTTTTATTAACTTAGCACGATTACATAGAATGTTGTGAGAATTCAGATAGGATACTAGTTACCTAATCGCCACTAGGATTGGCCAGAGAAACCCTTTGATCTAATGCTCTAACTCTAAGCAAAAGGGCAGAATGAGAGGTTACCCCGCCCGCTGGGAGCCGCCGCTCTCTGCCAGGAGTGTGTGCACTCACTGAAACAGAATGCAGCTAACAACCTTGGGCAGAAGTTTCCCACAAAGGGTGCCAAAAAAAATAAATAAAGGAAAATAGTGTTTTGAGGTATGATGATAACCAAGACACCCCAGCACAATAGGCATAGGGTTTGTTGTTTGTTGTTGACTTAGAAAACAAAATGGTTTGTGGTGAAGAGGAGAAAGGAGCATACAATGGAGTCTGGAGAAAACTGGTGGAAAATAAACCTCTCAACATGAAACCCAGCTTCTAAGCCATAATAGAGGAAAATAAGGTATCTGAAACAGCGAGAAAATAGGCTCAAGAGAAGAAAGAGAGAAGAAGATCAGAGGAGAGGCATTTGGGGGAGAAGGATATCCAGGTGAGTTTCTCGGTATCCATCCATTAGATCACTGGATGAGACAGGAATAAAAACTGCCTACAAAATAATTCTGTACTGTTTCCAATCTGCACAAGGGCCATTTGCATTTATCTGAGACTGGGGATGGGGGGAGGGGGGAGGTGTCCCAGAAAAGGCTCACATCATCTGCTATTTGCCTTAACTCTCACTCTACAACAGATCCTGGAAAATTTAAGGACTGAAAGTCTTAGAATCCCTCTGCCAGTACCAATTTTGATGGGTGTGTGGAATTCTGGAAGCTGAAAAGAAGTTCTGCTCCAGCATTGCTGTGCAGCTCTGATGCAAAAGTTATAAAGCTGGGGGACGTCTCATACTGTTTATTGCCAAGTGACCAGAGAACAGCACTTAGGTTTGAAATAGTGCTGAACCGCACTACCTTGCAAACAGCAGAAGCTCCACCATAGATCCTGAAAGCGACGATGACTCCATTTTTCAATCCCGGCAGATCCATCACTAAACAGGAGTGCTGATACTGCTGTCACTACACCAACGATAATTGTGATATTGGGCATTTGTTCAGCACTTAGACCTTGGAAATAGAAGAAGGATTTTCCTGTCATCATTTCATCCTCTTTCCAGTGTCAGCTGTGCTGTGTGCTGGCATGAAATACTTTGCAGCTAATTTTAATCTCTAGCCAAACCCCACCCCCCCAATAGGATGTAGGATGCAAGAAAGACACTCTCCCACAAAAGATCTTGATTAACTAACTCCTATGGTCCCACGTTCTATACCACAGTCTGCCAATGTGTGCAAGCCTATGCCATTGCTGGGTACATGGAGATGTGCAAGTGCAGGGCTGACATGTGTGGCTGCGTGCCCAGCACCTCTTCAGCCATAGGTGTATTCAGGCAAATGTCTGCATAGGAAATTATGAGGAAGCCCTCTATCTGCCACTTGAACAATGCAACCATGTGTCCTACTTCACAGAAGATAACTGTTTCGACTTTAAGTGCTGACCAGTCCAAATCCCAAATGTAAAGAGCTGTAAGAAGGAAGAGCATGGAGTGTGAATTCGCCCATGAGTTGTACACACCTGGGCAGTAGACTGAATTGGCACACAGGTCCTTTCAGCTTTCCCCACTTCCTTGAGAAGCATTATAATTCTGTTTGCAAGCACAGCAATTTTGTCTAATGCTGCATCTACACATATTAACCAGCACAGGCAAACCTGACAAAAACCCATGCCCCTTTTTACCCACTTTGGCGATCTGTCTTTTTTGTTTTACAAGCAAGCATCTTAAATTTGATTTATTAATCTCTGTGACAACTATGCCTTTCTGAAGTTCAGATACTGTATGCATCATGTCTCAAGCATTCCCTGCCATCTGCCAAACACGTTGCCTTAACAATGGAAGCAGGGGGAGTAGTGCTTTCCTCCCATTCATTCCAAAGGAGCCTTTGGTGCTAAAATGACACTGTAAACACAGGAAACACTTTCTCACATGGTGGTATTCATGCTTCCATGACAGACTTTTAGGATTTTTGCAGTGGGCATGTTTGCATTCCAAATCTCTCACTTACACTTCTCCTATACAACTGGAGAGCCACAGCAAACAAAATAACTGCTGGGCAGCAATAATGCGAAACTAAGAGAATGCATGCTATTTACATTCTTTCTTTTGTGTCCAATGCAGAAAGTTTCATTAGTGTCTCATTTTAATTTTGCCGTATTTACTTTCCATGGATTTCTAGAGAGAGCACCACTGGATGTTTGACAACTGTGGGGACACATACTCCACTTTTAACAAGATGGCCTATGTTTGTGCATTCCTTCAGTTCTTCCACTATTTCATGAGCAGCCTACCATACTTACGTCTGCAATGGAGCAGATAATGTTTAGAAATAAACCAATCAGTTGCTCTTCACTAGATTTTAATAACATACGTGTGGACAAAAAATCATAGCAGCATATCAACAGATTTTTTTTTCTCATTTCAGAGTTAGTTTGTACATTGTCCCTAGAAGTTTTATTTGTTTTCCTTCTCTCTGCTTCACAGCAGTGTAAAAGCTATATGCTGAGGTTATAGTCTGTGACACTGAAAAGTACTGAAACTATGGAAAAGTGTAGAAACATTTATGGAAAAAAAGCATTATTTTAATTTTTTTTTCATTTGCAGCTACTTATAAACTATTTTTATCTGAAGGTTTAAAAAGTAGGATATAATAATAGTCAAACACGCAATACAAACTAATTTATAAAACCAAGGCAGATTTACATTAAGAGTGTGCAAATAACACCTGCTCAAATTTGGTCTGAATCATAACTCATTTGCTTCAAGAAGATTTTTAGCCCATCCAATTTGATGTGTATCAAAATACTGGAAAGTATTTGTCCGAAGATTGAAAAAATTGGGAAATTTGGGAAAACAAAATCCAGGATGGGGGTGATGGTAGTGTCACCAATCACTGGTTAACCTCCAGTGTGCAGGCAAACCTCTCATCAGTTTCCTTCCTTCCTTCCTTCCTTCCTTCCTTCCTTCCTTCCTTCCTTCCTTCCTTCCTTCCTTCCTTCCTTCCTTCCTTCCTTCCTTCCTTCCTTCCTTCCTCAAAACAATAGCACAAATAATGTTGTCATTAATTATGCAACCAGATTAAAGCTGAAAGGACATCTAGTGGCTAATGTGCACAGAAGTGAAGGAAAGGTCTGATGCTGCACAACATGTACAATTGAACCATGAACCATGAGAAGTCATGGTAAACTGGAAACTGTTAGGCAAGAAATGGAACATACAAAAACTGCAGTGCTTTGTGTCAGTGAACTGAAGTGGAGTGGAACAGGATATTTCCAGTCAGACAACTACAAAGTGTTCTACTCTGGAAATGACAAACACAAAAGTGGTATAATCTGCAGCTAGTAGGTCACCTCATGTACAGTAGGTGCATAGCTGAATCATTCTGCACCAACTGTAATGGCAATCCCATACAAAGCATATTGCAATAGACCAGTCCTGAAGTTACCTGTTTCTGGACGACTGAGTCCAAACTGTTCTTTGGACATCATTTCCTGGGTAAAGAAGCATCTACCACATCCTAGATTTCCAGCTCTCTTCAATCAGCCATAAGGGACATGGATCAAGCATGTGCTCAGTGCTCATTACAGCAAGCACTTCAACCACAACTTCAGCCTTCATCAACTGAAATGGATCATCATCATCATCATCAATGTTTTATTACGGTCATTGACCAGCAAAAGTAAGCTACATTATTTAAATTAGGAAACAGAGAATCAATCTAAAAGCACTAAAAACATATATATACATATATATAACTACATTCATACATCTTATTAGATATCTCCTGCTTCCCTATCATAGACCTTGTCTATGGGCTATTATAGCTTGCATAGAATGACAGGATTGTTATTTAGAAGTCCATAGAGCCCGTGAGATCATTAAGGCCTCTATGTGTATACACCAATTTACAGATACTGTAGCTGCGCTTTGGGTGGAACCTTTCCTTCACGGATTTTGATTGCAGCAGCACAGAATTTAGCTACTTTTGTCAACATATCTGAATTTTGGTTTAGCCCAGTATATCTGCCAGGGCATCGCCCTGTCAGCAGGAGCAGTGTGTAATGTGCCTCCGATCATCCAGGAAATGCCCTTATGTAAGGGTTAACGAGGACTTCTCGAATGCCAGAATAAAAAGCACAATGAAGTAACACATGGGAGATGGTTTCAATCTCACCAGAGTTACAGGGGCATATACGCTGAGTGTAAGGGGTGTTGTTATACTTCCCTTTTTGGACTGCTGACGGAAGTGCATTGAAGCGGGCCAGAGTAAGGGCTTTGTGTTGTTTAGGTGTTAAGGGTAAGTAGAGATATTTAGCCAGTTTGGGTGGAAGCAGTGTGTTTTCAAATAAAAGCCTATTCATGACGATACCAAGATCCTGCTGCCTTTCTGTCTCAATAATATGCTATCTAACATTACTCTTGGCTTAATGTATCCCATTTGTTGAATACATTCTACCGAATAGCTGTATCTGTTGATTTTCTTGTATATTGCTCTCTTCCAAGGTGACTGATGGTTATCCTGTGAAGTCAGTGCAAGTGGTTGAAAGGTTAGTTTTAGCCAAAAGTTAAAAATAGCCAGCCAAGCTCTGGCTTCAACCTTCAGGTAGCCCACTTCAAGCCTAAGGGCTGCATTGGATACCCCTCTTGGGACTTGTAAGATAGACCTCATGAATTTGGATTGAACTACTTCTAACTGGATAAATGAAGAATAGGGGGCCAATTGTGCCCCATAATGGATCATAAACAACTAGACTAGAAACAGCTTTGGACACCTTGGTTGGCCTTGTCACAATAATATGTAGGTAAGGAGATTAGAAATACTAGGAGCCTATCAGATTTCTCAGGGAAAATGCTGAAAACTGCAGGGCAACTTAGACTTCCAGCCTGGGATCAATTGGTACCAGCTGTTCTGCTTGCCAGAGTGTGGAGTTGATTCATTCTGGTGGGTTAATGGCTGGATCAATGGATACGTGCCCCTACTATGGATATGGGTTATTTATAACCTCAATGGGACTCTGTTTTATTTTAGCCTATCAGGAAGTCTTTAACTATTTTAATAGGCACCAACCATAATGTAGTAATGACAAACCCATTAAATATAGATTGTGGGTATGTTAGTTTTCTTTTCTTTTTTTTTTAAGTGAACAGTTAAATTATGAGAATCACTCCTCCCAGTAGGGAGGCAATGTTACTGTCAAGACAGTCACGCACAGACATATAAACTCACTTGAGGTAATGATCCAAATATTTCCATTTTCATTCCTGCAAGGGAGTTGCAATGAAATTCTATTTTTTCCCCACCTTTTCCCCGTGAGTTTAAAATAATCTGTACTGCAATATGTCATCTGATTAAACTGTTAAGGATGATTTTGTTTTGTTTGCACTGCATCAGGAGAATCATGATGACGCAGCCTGCGTGGAATGCAAACCACGCCACTATGGCAAATCAAATAGAAATATGCCTTTCATCTTAATTATAGGCTGGACAAGGGAATGCACAATATTCTCTCATATGTATGAGATGATGAGAACTTTCCCAGGGTATTTTTCTTGTACATATCTGACTCTTATTTGGCTACAAAAGCCTTACCCATGTGACCCCCTACTGTCTAACTTTCCATAAGATCAACAGGGAAAAAAAAGAGAGGAAATATTTGTTTCAGTAGTGCCAAAACAAGTCCGACAAGAAGTGGAATGCTGGTGGTCCTTCTCCTCTTCCTCCTCCTCCTCCTCCTCCTCCTCCTCCTCCTCTTCTTTTCCTGTAGAGTCACTTTTCTTTTCATTCACTTTTGCTTTCAGGTCTTCTTTGTTTTCTCACAACAGTAAAAGGCTAACGGCTATCATAGAACAGGGGAGTGGCTGTTGTTCAGGTATCAAGTGCATGCTCTGCATGTGCATGTCCCCCAAGTCCTGCCATAAAACACATACATAAGCTCCAGCTCTAACAGTCTGTCTCCACTGAACCCTGTCAATCCGTTCTGTGGTACAGCATGCACTACCTGAGGCAGGATTCAAAGGATTACAACGATAATAGTTATGTGCCGTCAAGTCAGTTTTGGCTTAGGGTGACTCTTTCTAAGGTGTTCTAGGTACAGAGTGCTCAGAAGTGCTTTATCATTTATTTCTTTGTGGGGTGCCCTGGGATTGTGCACCTTGCCCAAGGCTACATGGGTTGGCTCTTATTCTTCTGGGGGCCAGAATGGAGAATAGAACTCCCACCCTCTGACTCTACAGACAGGTACTGAACCTCAGTGAGCTATCCAACAATATAGTGCAGTTTTATTTTGTTTTCTGTTGTCTGCCAAAGAGAGCTGGTGGGGTCAGATAATGGTTAGGTCAGAATGAAGCATACAGTTCAGTTCCCCACTTCAGTCATGAAGATGATGGGGTGATCTTGACCAGTCACACTATAAGTTATTGTACGGAGTTCATATGAAGATAAAATGGGGCAGAAAAGAGAACCATTTGCATTGACCAGCTTCTTTGGGCAAAGCATGTTTCCTTGTGGAGGATAATCTAAGTGTAGGTATGTTATCACTATTCCGCCTTGATTTCTAACTTGGAAGCCATTTCATTTAAACTTAACTTTTAAAAAGTAATAGAATATTACAACAGCAAGACAATGCAAAATACTGTATAATATTCAGATTAAACTTATCCTATGGCATCCTAAGTATGGGCACTTAAATCCGGCCTGGAGAGGGCCATAAAAGGGCTTATGGTAGGATCGTGTGTGGGAAATAAGCCTGAAGAATTCAACATAGTTGAAGTCTTGTTTGCCTGTGTCATTTCAGCATGCTTGCAAGCCAACAAATGGATCATAACATCCAAGTCACTCATAACTGAAATTCAAGGAAATGGAACAGACCCATTACTCCAAATAAGTCAGTCTGAAATGGAGCAATAATCACAAAGTGCCAGGCTATGAAAAATAGAGCCATAAGAAATGGGAAGGAAATAATTAGAAAGTGTGTTATATTTTGCCTTGCGCTGTTATAACTATATTAACAGGTTATTTTCTCTCGGGGGGGAGGGTTTTCCAAAGAAGCACACACAGCTTGACAAGGAAGAAAGTTTCAGCCGGGCAATAGCAATTCATCTGAAAAGTCATTTGGAGGGTGAGCCACAGACATGGGTCTGTGATGCAATCTACAAACGCAGCTGGAAATTAGGTGCAATAATGCATAGTAAATTTGGAGGGTCAACCTATCTGTGGCAAAGGCAGGAAAACATACTGTTGATTCAGGGATGTGGTTAGTGTTTCTGGTAGAGGCTGAACGACCGTGATTTATAATTTCAAATTCCTTTTCACACTTGTGTGAGAAACTGAACCAAACAAAATACAGACGCTTTGGATGTTGGAGAGGACATATGGCGTGCAAGGAGTCCTCCCATGCTGAGCATCAGAATGACATTTTAACAATGTGAGACTGAAGTAGCATAAAATAATACCCTTTCCAAGTAGAGGAAGGAGATAAGAAGATTTTGTGGCAGTGGGACTAGATCAGGTGTCTGAACATCACACCCGCACCTACCACTGACTATCAGTATTGTGAACTGTTGCTATACCCAATGTACAAGAATCCAAGTGCCTGGTTCTCACCAGACTCTATGAAATGAGGTTATTTTAAAAATCACAAAAACTGTAAATCCATATTCCTGTTATAGTCTCGCTGTATTTTGGCATATGAAAATGATCCAGTACAAATCTGAGTTTTTAAAGCCCAATTGCCACCCGCTTTTTGTGCAAATACAGAGGGGTAGGAAAGGAGGGAATCTAAATTTGTGACCCATTTGAAGAGTTACAAAAGATCCATAGGGAGAAAAGCAGTTTAGCAATATGATCAATAAATATGTATAAATGTCATTGTGGAAATGCTCACAGACATACATACGTAGCACTTAGAGCGGTATGTCCCATAACAGCTAAGCCCACAATCAATTATATAAAAAAATTTTAAAAAGTAAAACGAAACTTCGTAAAGTGTGATTAAAAGCTAAATAATCAAAGGAAAAAGACAATCAAAGAGAAAGAGCAACCAGAAATCATCAGGTACATATAAGAATAGAAGATAAGGCTCTACAAGTTAGAGTCCTCTCTACCTTCCTCCAGGATGGTCTAGCTATCTGAGATCATTTGAAAGTTAAAAGGCTTAACAGAGGCACCCATACAATGTTTATTTTTCATCCTATACAAAGATCAGTTTAAGAGATCCAGTTCCCCTTAGCAATTACACTGGAGAAGTGCACTTAGACAATTTATGAGCACATAATAAATCTCAGAGATGGGATACCATGGGAACATACAGCCCACCGCCATAGTTGAGCCGATGCCATAGATAACAGCGGAATGTTGTATGCCACTTCCTTATACATGCTTAATTTGCTTTTTATAGCCTGCTTACCGAAATCTCCTTATAGGCCCTGAGTGCTTCAGTCTTGATGTCACTGTATGAACTTCGAGGATACTGAACTGGGCTATGACTCATTTTCATTTTTTATTTTTATTTTTTTAAATGCTGCTTGCTTCCCTAGCGGATTCCATCCTGCCACCACTCCATAGGAATGCTCTCATCACTTATCAGGCCTTTCCAAGAATGCTGATGATGTACAACCATTACTATTCCACTCTGTAAAACCTCTTCTGGTTTCCAAGCATGGTATTCGTTGGGCTGCCCAGAAGACCAGTTAACCTGAGAGATGCCCTGTCAATTTTCTCAGCCTACTGAGAAGTTGTGTCACTGTCTCATTGACTCCAGCTCCCGGAAGATTTAGGTAATGAGTGCTTTAAATTAAAAGATACTAACACACATTGGTGGTAAATTAGAAGCTGATGCCGGGAGTCAGAGCAGAAGAACACAGAGAGTCACATTAAAGTGGGGATGGCCCTTGTAGCTCAGGCAAGCTAGCCAGGTAGCTGGACCAAGCAGTTGGAGTCCTGAACCAGTGATGAACAGCAACAAACAGTACAGTGACATTCAGAGCAAAAGCAGTGCCAAGTGTGAGCCACCTTTGGCAAGGTGCCCTCCCAGAACCCCACAGTTCCTGAGTGGATTCTCCTGAATTAAACCGGGGACAGATGGGAGAAGCAGCTGCAGCACACAAGTCATAGCACTGACAGCAGAGCTGCTGCTTCAGCCTGGTGGGATAAAGAAGAAGTAGATGAGAAGCTTGCAGTCACTGCTATTATGTTTTATTTTCGATTGTGCTGCAGGCAAGACTCAGAGCAGCGAGGATAATGCAGATAGCAGCAACAGCAACAGCAGCCCCCAGTTTCATGGAGACATTTTCTATTTCAGATATTTATTTTGATATGTTTATCTTGAGGGTACCCAAAGAAATTGAATTTTTTAAAAACAGTAGTCAACTGCAACTTGAAATCGGGAACCACCTGGAATGGTCTTTTACTTGCATGGGGTAGGGAGAAACAATTGAAAAAATTAAACAACATATAAGAAAAATGACAGCCACTTTATGCTGCTGAGAATGAGCACTTCATATATTTTTTTCTGTATTAACCCATATATCAATATTTATGTTACAAACTGTCAGATATCTGGCCATCATTTTGAAAAGAAAGTTCATTTTGCTAGAGGGAGAAAGAAAACTGGAAAACAGTCAGTGTGGTGGATAGAATGCAATGGATAGGATAAGACACTAGGACCAGGCAGACATGGGTTCAAATCCCTGCTTGCCACGAGCCCAATGCACTGCTTCAAGTCATTTGCCGTCTCTTAGCTCACTTGTCAATGGACAGCCTTCAGCATCTTAGAGGAAAGATGGAATACATGGTTAATTAGCGAATATAATAACATAAGGTTGCTTACCTAAATGTACACAGTACAGATGGAGCCTGAGGGTGGAAATAGTGGAATGGTTCCAAAATCGCAACAATTGTGACAGGAAATTTTCAGTTTCCAACTAATAAATATAGTGCCCCTAACTTGACAGACATGATTCAGCTGCTGTGTACTGAATTATTGCAGAACCACTACTGCTCACCCCCACCAGTCTTTCACTGGAAGAAGGGGGCAGGACTACCTTAGTGCTTGCCCTGGATCAGAGCAAGTAGATGACAACTACGTTCCATATCACGCATGAGTCATTACGTATAGAAGCAAAGTGTGATCACAAAGGAAAAGTGGGCTCAGAGCAGAGCAGAGCAGATTCTGGATAAGAATGAGGAAAGAGGGAAGATGGACTTGGACAGGACAGGTGGAAGAGACATGAAGCAGATTCATTGTTGTCCAGATAACAAGGAATATCATTCATTACAGAAAAACAGTTTTGTTTGCAGAAGGTCCAAGGTTAAATTGGTGCCATCTTTAGCACTGTGAAGCTGGTTGTTGTTTGGTTGGTCTACAGATAAATATAAGCTGCACTTTCCAAAAATAAGTATGGACACAACTGCAATTTGTGGCCCACAATCCATTCCCTTCTGGACTTATTGTTCCATGGAACACAAAAGTGTGCTTACCAACAGGTGTAGAATTCTTTTTTTAAGATGTGCAAAGAAATACACACACATTCCTTAAACATGGGCAAATATATTTGTAAACACAGTTGACCACAATGTATATATTTTTAAATATAAAAATAGGTACAAATCTATAAAAGCCTCTGGCCAAATATGAACCTCTTATGGGAAGTTGCAATGTCCTGGGTTTTCCGAATACACTCTTTACTTAGCATCCTGTAGGCTGCAGCAGAAACAAGCACATTCACTGATAAGAACGTTCTTCATTTCCCTTTCTCCTATCAAAGGAGTTAAGAGACTTCCTGAGCTTGATCTCTTTATTCTCTATAGTCTTCCTGACAGGGCTGCTTCTTTTCCCAGAATGACACCATGAGTATTAGTGGAGAAGAATAGGTCCTTGTAGTGCCTAACAAACGAGATGAAAGGAGCTTCTTGTAAATTTATCTTCCACTTCATGCATCTCTTGGAAACTTCCACATAAATAGAAGCAGAACCTCTGTGCTTGATGCCACTTGAGCATGTTATAAGCAGCAACAGGTGGAAAGCATGCTTTAACAATTGAACCAGTTATAACGACCATGTTTTATAGGTCTGTTATATCTCTGATGCAAATACCATATGAATTTCAAATACAGGGGATCAAGAGCTGCAATTGAGACTAGACACAATACCAGTCTATTCCTTTTTTGTTCTCTGTGCTCATTTAAAAGTAACAAAAAGGAGTTACATATTTTCCGGACTATATTTATATAGTGAGGAATGGCCACTGGATATATTCTTATGGAATCTAGCAAAGATTTTAAATATGGGTTTTGCTAGATAGTATTCGCCATTTTGGCTTAATAATAACCTTTGAACCGCAGAGCTGGAAGGGGCCCTATGGATGATCGAGTCCAGCCCCTGTCAAGGAGGCACAGTGGGGAATTGAACTCCCAACCTCTGGCTCTGTAGCCAGAGATATAAGCCACTGAGCTATCCAGGCTTGGTTTAGCAATCATTCATTCAGTTCTAAAATTTGTCTGTTAATCCAGGGAAAGACAAGATTCAGGCTTGTGGGATCTTTGTTTTTTATTGAAGCCCTAAGGTCCACCAACTGCAGCAAGAGAAAAGATGATGGAGCTCCTTTCCTGCTGAATCCCATGGGCCATACATTGCATCCAGCAATATAAATCGAAAAATACCAATTGTTAAATTTCTAGGATTTGAAAATCTTTGCTGGCCTAGATAAAACCACTGAAAGATTTGCCACTAAATTTCTTCTTCCCATGAGTATGCAAGAACTGAGATGAGCTTCTTTTCTGTATGTTATTGGCACCAAGACTAATACATGCAAAATAGTGGAAAGCAATCCCATGCTGAAATGTTCCTTCTCTATCACCAAGTCATTTTTATTCATCTCTGCAAGAACTCATATTTTAACACAGGGGATTATTTATTTATTTATTTATTTATTTATTTATTTATTTATTTATTTATTTATTTATTTATTTATTTATTTATTTATACTGATGACACCTTAATCTGAATCTCCTGATGACCTCCCCAAGCAGCTTAACATAGATGTTTAATAGCATTGAGGATATTGATGACCCCTGGGACACTCCACAGCTAAGGGTCCAAGGGGCTGACAAGGCATTCCCAAGCTGAACTCTCTGGACATGGTCCTTGAGGAAGAACCAAAGCCAGCTTAATGTTAGTCCCCGATCCAAATCTCTGAGAGTCTGTCCAGAAGGATATCTTGGTTGACGGTATCAACAGCCACTGAGAGATCAAGGAGACCCAGCAGGGTACAATGACCCCTGTTGACCTCCCTTAAAAGGTCCTCATGCAGTGCGACCAAAGCCATCTCAGTATCCCATCGTGGCCTGAATCCAGACTGGGTCAAGGCAATTCTGCTCCTCCAGGTATGTTTGAAGCTGGTTAGCCACCACCTGATCAATCACCTTGCCTATAAAAGGTATGTTGGCATTTGGAATAAAGTTATTAAGACCATCTACCACCATCTGTGGGCATTTGACATTTCCCTTTCTTTGTGTTTTTCAGCCTCTGTTGAATTTTCTGGTTATTTTAATAATGTGAAGACGTCATCATATTTTGCCTTGTTATGTGGCATTCAGGACTGCCTAAAACATTTCCATGTCTGAAGCAGAAAATTCAACAGCTCTTTGTAGTTGCTAAAATAATAGAAGAATAAACAACTGCAGGTGCTTAGGTAAGCCATTTGCTCAGTCAAACTCAGTGTTTCCCAACCTTGGGTAATCCAGGTGTTCTTGGACTGCAGCTCCCAGAAACCCTGAGCAGCACAACTCGTGGCGAAGGCTCTGGGAATTGCAGTCGAACAACACCTGGGTTCCCCAAGGTTGGGAACCACTGGTCTAACCCATCTCATAGCTTTGTTACAAGAATGAAAGAAGAAGTGGAACAAGTGTTTCACCTCAGCATCCTACAGACATGATCAAAATAAATCAATGACTGCCTAGCCAGTCCGGTGCATTGGGATTTATGCCAAAAAGTACAGTGTATGTGAACCCCCAGTCACCACTGCCCCCTTGTCCCTCTATCACCACTTGCTCTCTGTCTTGGGATTAAACTATCCAGAACACTTAGCACATCACTAGAAGTTCTTTTAAGATGTAAATGGTGTTTGCTTACCCTGGCACAATGGACAAAATCCTGTTCATACTGCTGTGATTTCACTTGTGTAAATGTGCTGGCCGTTATGCCTAGCAACAAAGAATCTGAAAATTCAAATCAACTGCACAATTGGGCACATGTCCCTGGCATGGTCAATCATGTAATGTGTCAGAGGAAGTGCTTTGTGGACATGACTTCCACCTCATTGGTCTTGTAGCTACCACTGGCACAATGTTGAGTTGTACCCTCCATAGTTATGTAATAGCATTTCTCAGCTAGGCATGTTGCAAATTATCTTGCTTTTGTTGTGTGATGGGAAATGAAGACTCTGGTTTCATTGGTACATCTGATTGCTCAGGCATGGCACCTTCAAAGGACTTCATCTTTGGAAGGAGAACAGTATACAGTACAACCAACTGGTGTCTCGTGTAGTTTGACCCCATTGTGACAATAAGGCTGTCCAGAATATCAATGTGTTTGGGGAGGATGATTCTCCACCACCCATGCTCCATCATCTCATGCTCCACTGTGTTCACCATTCTTCCTAATGGGATGGCAAGCCCTACATCTCCATCTAGACAACAGGTTTTGGTCTTCAGAGAAGAGTTTGAAGCCTGTCATAGAAAGTGGCTTACTTAGGACACTTTAAAAGAGCACATATTTACAAATGGGGAGATGACAGGATTTTACAACACAGGAGTCCTCCAGTTTGAATGGTGTCTTTAGTTAACCAGCAAGAGTCATAGGTGGGTTCTTTTTGCAGGGAGAGAAGTAAAGCTGTGCCTGTCAATGCAAATGGGAAAAAGGAATTCCACAAACCTGGAAAGAGCAATTGGTCTGCAGTTACCTAGATATTAATGTAGAAGCATCAGCTTCACATTCAGGGAACAGCAATCAAAGAATGAATATATTTGTCAGTCCTGTAAGCCCCACCACACAATGTGAAAAAGGCAATCACAGTCATGAATAAAAATGCAGATACTGAGCCTTGTAGCACCAGCTTGTGTATGGAATGGCAGCCAATAGTACTTTGCGTTTTGTAAAAACTATTTGGACGTAAACGAAAATTTCAGAAATGCCTGTTTCTGGGAACGAGAAAACAAGGCAAAGGAATCTGGAGAACTTGAGAGGCAGGGAGGAAAGACAGATGAAAGGGCTAAGCCACTAAGCCTATGTGACCCAGAGCTTGGCAATCTGCTGTCTTTCTACGGGATAAGAATCCCACACTTGCTCTACCACAGCCTCCTTTATGAATCTGGCTGCCACAATGTTCATTGTCAAAAACTAGATCCATTCATTACAGCAGAACAATTGAGGGAGGAGGAACCTAAATTATAGTGTCACATTCTTTTGAGCAAGAATAACATTGAGCATCTGCCTGTTTCTTGTCTCCAAAGCAACTACGCCTTCTCGGAAAGTCATGTCGTGATGCAAAAACAGTTTATAGTTAGGATGACCCAACTTGCTCCACATTTCTGTTAGATTTCATGGGCCAACATTCTGTCTGGCGACTGAAAAGAGGCATAATTCCCTTCTTAGAAACAACGTTAATAATTGCCTGCTTTCTGATTGCGACCACCCAAAAGGAAATAACCTTTGGCAATGTGTTTTTGATTGCACAGAGCTGGATGGAAAGTGAAACAAGATTTAGTTATTTAAGGGAGGGAGGAAGATTGCAGGAGATAACTTGCATGCTTCAAAATTTGTGCAACTCCCCACCCTTCCAAATGCTTTCAAGAAATTGGGCATCGTCTATTGAGAATGAGCCTCTCTTGTCCAGGCCACACGGAAATGCTGGCGCATTATGCAAGCACATTGTATTTACAGCTCCTGCACTCTTCAGTCATCTGCAGCAGCAAAAAACAAACATTTCTCAGCACTTGCAATTCTACCTAATTCATTGGGTCAAGGGTTCTCCCAGCCTTTGAAGGTTTTCACTAGGGATGCCCACAGTTCTTGGACAAAGGTGCTAGACTGGTTTGTTGGTTTGTTGTGCCATTCCAGTGTAAATACAGGGAGAAGCAGGGAGCCAGTGTTGCCCCCTCAGGGTGGAGCACGCCACAATGAATTCTTTGCAAAGTTGGAAAAAAACCCAATCTCAATAGTGGAAAGGGCAACTTGAAAATAATACAGTGGACCAATCTTCTGGTGCCAAAGAAGAAAGTGAGTGCCAGTTGATTGCTCCAACTCAGCCCAATTAGGACACATGACTGCCATAGGCAACTCTATAAATAGGCATTACAGCTCAAACATCTATACTATACTAGCATCTTGCCTTCTGCCCCATGAATGCTCTGTTTTGTGAGCAAATGAGACTGGATAGGCTCTGTACATTGGATTGCAGTTCTAACTGAATAAAGTCAGCTAACTTTGCAGAACTCCATATAAAGCTCTTGCATTCAAGTCAGCTCCTCAAACTGAATTGCCCATCTCACTGAGTAGACCCACTGGGTGCTGTGTCTTTCTTCCCTACTGTGTCTTCTGACCATTCACCCAGCATTAATCACATCAGCTGCCTCCGGCCTATGCCATCTTCTCTTTCTTGCAACAGGGATCTGGCATTCAGCAGCACAGATAAAAGATTTCCATATTGTCTCACCATATTCCAATGTAATGATTTTCAGGCCCAAAGTACATGTGAAAGGCACATACCTATGTATGACTTTAACATTGGGTGGCCCCAGTCATGTCTAGAGGTGTGAGTTGTTGCATTGGACGTGAAATTGTCTAAGGACTGGGCAATTCATGGACTCTTCCACATCACCACTTTTTGCCCACAGTCCATCTCCAAGGTACCCTTTCCCACACCCACTCTTTTGGGATCTTGAATTTGAAATGAATTTTTGAAGAACAGTCTAATGGCCAACTTGCCCAAAAGCAGAAGCAAGCCTTAATTTCTTGATTGAGCAAATTGAGAAATGTATTTTCACTTCTGTAAATTGCTCCATGGCACGGTATATTGAATATATCTGGGGGAAATGTGCCCCCTCAGGTATTGTTGAACTACAGTTTCCATGAGCATTGAAGAATGATGAGAGTTGCTGTTGACCATCTTCTGGAGGGCCACAGTTTGCCCATCCCATGCTAGAAAATTCTGGAACGTTTAGGTAATTGGCTGAACTTGTCCATTGGATAGTGCCTGGATCTGGCAGAAGGCAGTGCCTCACATTAAAGTCTTTTGCACACTATCATGTTCCACAGAACCATGTTTTAAAATAACCTGGTGAAGGTTACTTGGCTCCTGATGGGTGCTCTTTTCCGCAGGGAGGAGCTTACCTACAATGAAAATGGATGAACCCCTTTTCAATTTCCAGAGATCAAAATGAACATATTACGTATTCACAGTTTAAGGCTACCAAAAACTGTAGTACTAATTTGAAAGAAACTTCCAAAAGATTTTTAAAAAATAAATAAATAAAAAAGAAAAGATGAGGCAATGTTTGATATTCACAAATGGGCAAAAACATTCTTAAAATCAGCTGTAAATGCATAAAATATGTGAATTGTTGAGTTGCATAGACCTTTTCATCAGACTAGATGATAAAATGTTGGGAAGAGGTGAAAAGGCATGATTGTCCAAGTATTTGGGTAGGTGTTTCAAACCATGGAGAACTGCAAACTCTGTCTCAAGTTTGAAATTGGGGCTTGATGGGTCAAAGAATCATGCAGAGATCACATAATTCTAAAAAAGTCCACCCTGCCCTTCAACAGGACAAGACAATCTTATTCCTATATTGTTATATTGACATGTACCCAATCCAGGGACATGGTAAAATCCTTTCCTGGCTCTATTAATCAATACACCACAAAAGTCCATAACAAAGCTCTGTGATATGCACAATAAAATATACCCAATGTTCCAATTAATGCAGATGATGGCAGGGCTGGGTGGGCAGGTAAATAATCAATGCAGCTATTGATTTAAGGCTTTGTCACTTACATAGACAGGAGCCAAATCTACCTTCTGTTCTGCCCCTGTTGTATGCTAGTTCTCATCTGAACCCACCCATAGGCAGGATGTAGCATGACCAAAGGGGACCTCATAGTGACCCACTGCTGGTCATATCCATCAGAGTTGTGCTCTATCTCTTCTCTTCCCTGTGCATGGAAATCCCCTTCCCACTTTTTTCAGCTTTACAGACTTCTTCCTTAATGCATACTCAGTGGTGCAAACATTTTAGTGAGGCTGATGGGGTGCCCAGAGTCATTTTCCGCTTACTTATAACTTACCAAAGGCTAAACGTTGCTTTCACAGTTGAAACTGGTTCCAAAGCCTTCCTGAGACATCCTAGTCTACAGTAGTTCCTTTGGAATTACGTCCAGCAGTTGTCCACTAAAGCAACATTCTATTATTAACTAACATGTAATTAGTTCATTATAAATATCTCAGCTGAACGTTGTGTAACATAACACTGCCTACTAGCTGAGGAAGGAGATTTTAGGCCCTGTGTAAATGGCAGTGGAATTAGAGCGCAAAAAAATAAAAGAAGAAGGGAGGGAGGTGCCAGCTGGCAGGGCCGGCCATGTTTCAGATTACTTTACATTTATGAGCACTATGTGGTGTTTTTCCTCTTTGCTTCTCCTTTCAGCTAATTAGATTGTGCTACTCGAGAGTCTTGGAATGTCCTGGCTCAGCCCCAGACTGATCTGCATGACACATTTTAAGATTAATTAAGGTGTTTTAAATTTCACCAGTGTGGGATTTGAAAATTAGTAACTGAAGGGCGCTAACAAGGAAAGGGCTGTGAACGAAGTTGTAGTCGTTTATTGGTTTTATTAGAAACATTTACAATTCAGCTTTCCAGCCATCAACAGCATCCATATTGTGATTTAAAAGACATATAAAAACAGGGATACCCCCCAAATAAATTAACAAAATAACAACAGTGAACTCTGTACAGCCAAGCAGAGCGATAAAGACCATGTCAGAGAAAACCCAGTTCCCTCTAATAAGGGGTATGGAGAGGGGAGAACTTCCACTCCTCCCCTGGAAAGGAGTTCAGCCAGGGGTATGGAGCATCTTCCCAGCTCATTCTAGGTACACTTGATGGATGCTCTGCAGGCATAAAAGTACTGCCTGCTAACTGCTCTTGCTGGTGGTAGGTCAGGCAAGATATCATAAGCGGTCAGTACTGGAATATGGTGGAGGGAAGATCAGGAAAATTCTCCTGAGAACTGTAGCAAAACCTGTCTGTGCACTACCTGTGCTACAATGAGGCTTAGACTGTAGAGCCAAAGGTTGGGAGGTCGATTCCCTACTGTGCCTCCTTGACAGGGCCTGGACTCAATGATCCATAGGGTCCCTTCCAGCACTGCAGTTCTAAGATTCTAAGAATGTCTCTGAGGCTGAATCCAGCCAAAAGTTATTTCATGTACTGGTGATAATACCGAACACTAAGCTGTCAGGCAAAAGGTGAACCATTGCTAGCTTTTAGACAGATAGTACAGATGGCCCTTCTGTTTTCCAGATGGCATCTTTTTCTGTGCAAGATGGCTCAGAAAGGACATAGACTTTTACAGTTGTTGCACAAAAGAACAGGTGGGGGGAAAAAAGGGGACTCGGAAATCTCAATGGTGAAGGAGAATTCTTAGCATGGAGTCATAACAAATTGACAAGAAAGAGAATTTTAATACTGCTCTTCCAAACCAAACTGATTCTGGCAGACAGTAAATATTTCAGGCAAAACTTTGGTGCTTGAGAAGTCAGATTCAACTATTTAATTTTTGCCAATATTTCCCTATGTGCACATTTTGTTTTTAAGCATTAAGTGCCTTTTACAATTCACTCTCATGCCCTTGAGTTCCACCAGATCGTACCGCAAAACTCAGGTTTTCCAAGATATAGCCACCCAATAAACTCCTCCTGGACCATTTTACAAAACCTTGCTCTTATCAATCTGTTTTCGCACTTCCAAAAAAATAATAAATCCCCACCTATTTATTAGTACAGCCTTCTCTAGCATTATATAAAGATGACATCCGTTCTGTCTGTTAGCTTAAGCAGTGAAAGAAGAGAACAATAGGATGAGTTTTCCAAAACTAATAAAACTATTCAATACAGAGATTTTAGTTTCCATCCCACATGAATGAAAGGTCATATGTTAATACTGGAAGAGGGTGGAGGAAAGATCAGGAAAATACTCCCAACAGAGTCCTCTGAGAACTGTATAGATTTTTTTAAGCAGACATCTCTGCTTTTGAAGTCTCAGACATTATGCAGATATAATCTGGATTTAACCTGGTATAGACACAAGCTCCAAATCCTTTCAACGTAAGTCAGGACTAAAGTCTCAGTGAAAGTAAAAAAGGCTTACATGAGTTGTGACTCATTTGCTCCATTGGTTTCAACGGGATTTAGTCAAAATTTTCTCTGGACTTGGGCCATAATTGCTACTATATCAGCTTTTACAGTTGTAGTTGATAACAATAGTTTGTTTCTCTTTGTTGCACTTTTACTGTCCACTAAATGAGGTTGTCAAGATTTTTTTCAAAATTGTTTTTTGTATTGAGTCACTTTGGCAACTATATTAAAAAAGGAGAGAGAGCAAAACCAAAAGTGTGCTGCTTATACACTGCCCCATAGCACTCAAAGCACCCTCTGGGCAGTTGACAATTTTAATTATGCAGGCTACACATTGCCACCCTCCTCGGTGAGCTGGGTGCTCAGTTTACCGACCGTGGAAGGATGGAACACTGAGTCAACTTCTAGCTGGCCACCTGAGCCTGTTGGGATTGAAGTCAGGTCACAAGCAGAGTCTTGACTACAGTACTGCAGTTTAACCACTGCATCATGAGAGGATATAGATGTTTAAGGAAATCCTGAGGCCCACCAGTGTTATTTTTTTAGTCCTCACATTGTCCTGATAATGGTGCCCAAACTGTACTGCACAAAGTTCCTCTTCCCTGACCCTGAAAACCCATCACAAGACCTTCAGAAGCAAAACTTGTCTCATATAGCTGCTGCCACAAAACTTTATTTCTACATGCTTTCCATTTCTGATAGGAAGCATCACTTCTTATCTTTCAAAAGGCTTGTGAGACACTCTGCTCCTCCATCTCACAGAACTATATGGTATGAGTTGATACTCTGCCACATAAATACCTACCACACTTGTCACAAACTTCAGCAGCTACCATGGAGACAGCAGGAGATTTCATCCAGATGACAAATTTTGGTGATATACCAATGGCAGCAGCAAATTTGGCAGGAGTGCAATATCTGGTGAATTCTTGCGGTATCCAATCACACTGACCCCCCTAGCCCTGAAAAGTTATCCACCAGAGAAACAGACAAATGAATAGATAAGCATCGGTTGTGAGTAGAGATGGGGACGACTCACCATTTTGGCGAGTCGTCCTGCTTCGTGAGTCATCAAAAGTTGACGACTCACGAAGCACGAAGTTGCCCCCATGAAGCGATGAATAACTAAGTTATTCATCCATTCATGGGGGGGGGGTATTAAAAAAAACACCCCCGCCCCGGGAATCCAGACTGCCCTTTGCAAAGATGGCAGCTGCAGCTTCCCTACCCTAAATGAAGCCGCAGCCACCATCTTTGCAAAGGGCAGCCAGTCTCCCTTTTTACATGCCGTGGCTGGGAGGCCAGATGAAGATCTCAGCAGCAGCGATTAAGTTAAAGGGGTGTCGGTGGGGGTGGGGCTAAGGTAGGGAGAGGAAGGGGGTGGGGAGGTAGGCTGTGGGGGTGGGTGGTTGTGGGGGTATGTGACTGCCTATTGGCCGCTGATCAGGTGATCGGCGGCCCGTAGGCAGAATGGGGTGGTTCTTTTGTTTTGTTTTTTGTAATACGAAGCACGAATAAAAACTGGTAAATATTCATCCCTTCGTATTCGTGGGGGTCTCTGGAACCCACAAATATGAAGGGACGAATATTTAACGAATAGGCTATTTTCGTCAAAAAAGCCGATCCGTTTTTATATTCGTCCCCATCTCTAGTTGTGAGTAGAAATTTGTGTTTTTTGCTGAATAGGTATTCGGCGCTCTCCAGCCCTGCCTCTTCTGGTGGGCACTGACAGCTTCCTTGCCCCTTGTTCTCCAGGTGCTACCTTTGAATAAGTGCCCTCCAGGGTGTGGGGTTGGGCTGTGAACTGCCAAACACTTGTTTGGCCAAAAAAAGAACCAGCATGAACTGCCAAACTGCCGATTCATGCCCATCTCTATGGTGAAAGCACACCAGCTGCAAGATCATTCAGTGACAAGCTGCATACACCAAAGTATGGTTTCCTGATCAAGGAAAGCAATAGTATCATTCTATTGTGCTGTAGCCAAACTCATCTGGAACACTGTGTCTACTTCTGGGTACCACGGTTTCAGAAGAATACTGAGAAGGTGGAATGTGTCCAGAGGAGGCCACACAAGGATCTGGAAACCAAACACTATAGGTAACAGTTGAACAAGGTGGGTATGTTTAGCTTGGAGAAGTGACAACTGACAGCCATCTTCAGATATTTTAAGAGCTGTAACATGCAGGATAGTGGAAACTTCTTTTCTGCAGCTTCCTGGAACCAATGGATTCAAGTTAAACATTACGAAAAGCAGCCTGACAGTACAATATTTTGAACATTAGAACAGACTAACTCAGAAGGTGATAGACTTTCTTTCATTATGTAAAGGTAAAGGTTCCCTTTGACATTTAGTCCAGTCGTGTCCGACTCTAGGGTGCGGTGCTCATCCCCGTTTCCAAGCCATAGAGCCAGCGTTTTGTCCGAAGACAGTTTCCGTGGTCACGTGGCCAGCGCGACTAGACACGGAATGCCGTTACCTTCCCACTGAGGTGGTACCTATTTATCTACTTGCATTTGCATGCTTTCGAACTGCTAGGTTGGCAGGAGCTGGGACAAGCGACGGGCGCTCACTCCATTGCGTGGATTCGATCTTACGACTGCTGGTCTTCTGACCTTACAGCACAGAGGCTTCTGCGGTTTAACCCACAGCGCCACCACGTCCCTCTTTCATTAGAGGTTTTTAAACAGAGGCCGTATGGTCATCTGTCAGGAATGCTTTCGCTGTGGATTTCCTGCATAGAACAGAGGCACGACCATGTGACCCTTGGAGTTCCTTAAATTTTACACTTCTAAGGTTCTAGAAATATTGGGACACTTTCGTGTATGAATGGCAAGAGCTAAAAATGGAGCCAGAGCAGGATTTTAGGAAGAATCTATTGAGCAAAACATGCAGGAGCGGATGGAGGGAGTGAGGCAGAACTGCTTTGCAGTTTGAAAACTGCTTTCTTTATTCGTTTCAGAGTGTTACACAATTTAAAATTATGGACATATATGAAATGTAAGTAAAAATTAAAAAAAAATTAAAATGTTAGAAATTATTGCCATCTGTGGTCCTCAAAGGACCATTGGGTCATTTTGCTCATCAGCAAGTTTGCAGTGCAACGCTTCTGGAAGTGAACGATTAGCTAGCTGTACGCCGGGGCTTAGGGCACACCCGAGTGTACTCGTAATGCTTCCATTCTTCAAGGAGGCTTCTTCTATGTCCCCTTGAAATGTGCTTACACCGTGATATTGTTTAACATTTATATCAAGTGTTAAATGCTCTGTCTTAGAGAGGGATACCTCTTTTTCCATGAATACACATGCTTGGTAAAGGCCTTCTATGAATGAATATTATTGGAAAGGCCACTCTTGAGGATATTAGTGGAGCCACTATTTTACACTGGCTGAAATCCTATTGCACTTGGTGTAGTGTAAAGGTATTCCTGCAAAAGTTCATGAGGAGTTACACCTAGACAATTCACGTGTCTGATTAGGCAGCTAATTGTGCAGCTGCTTGTACAATTAATTGCATAACTTATTGAACAACTGATTCCACAGCTGCACCAGCAGAGCCGCTTCCTGGATGTGACTTCCACAGATTTTGGCCAACTTGAACATATAACAACAAGGATATGGAAACTTAGAGAGGTCTTCTGACAAAATTGGACATGTTACTTGTCAGAGTGTCTCTCCCCAAAGTCATCTTCCTGCACCACCAGATCCTCTCAGGCTATGCTTCTCCAGGTGCTCATACCAAAGGAAGCCAGAAAAACTTCAATAAGAGGTCGGGCCTTCTCGAACATGGCACCATCTCTCTGAAATGGCCTCCCAGTGCAGCTACGCCTGGCACCCTTCTTCCCTAGTTTTCAGAGACTGCTGAAGATGCATTTCTTTCAAGAGACCTTCAAAGGCAGCCTCTCTTGAATTTTAACCCATGTTCAGCTGCTCTGAAATGCGGCACCATCATGGCTTAATGCTGGCTTATTCTAGTTGCTGGTTTTTTTGTTTGGTTTTTATATTTTGTTTCTTTGTGGTTTTTATACGTACACTGCCCAGAATAGTGCTGTGCACTAATGAGGCAGTTAATAATAAATAAATAAATAAATAAATAAATAAATATTCCCCACTAAATACTGTATTAAAAGCATGGCTCAATGTAGCGCACATTTCTTCAGTGGTAATCTCCATGCAACCTCTTCCCATCCAGGAAGGCATTGCCCAGTTCCATACAGCAAGTTTCTGGGCTGCAACACAAAGTTTAGTTCTGTGCTATAGTATCTGAGCTGCCAAGCAGAGTCCAGGTTCATGCAACAGCTTTCCGAACTGCACGCCTGAGCTACGTTCTGTGCAGCAGCTTCCTAGGTTGTAAAACATAGCACAGTTACCGTACATAGGAAAGATTTCTTGGCTGCAGAGTACAGTTAAATTCCACCATGCAAGAGCTTCTTGACCTTTAAAGTTATCTTAGATTACTGATTGAATTTCAGAGCAACAGAAGCTTGCAGGCCAGGTGGGAAAACCTCAGGGGCTGACGGTGACTGAACAGAGGTCCCTAATCCCTGACATAAAGCATCCTATAGAAAGGCATACCTTCCTGCCTTATAAAGGCCTATTCCTTTTGAGAATCTGGGCTGGGATACATTGCAATATTTTAATGCAACGAGGTTCTGCTTATAATCCACTGAGAGCCTACCACTGAATGT
The DNA here is from genome assembly GCA_037013535.1 of Intellagama lesueurii. Classification (NCBI taxonomy): domain Eukaryota; kingdom Metazoa; phylum Chordata; class Lepidosauria; order Squamata; family Agamidae; genus Intellagama; species Intellagama lesueurii. The sequence goes on along the minus strand of JBAJHW010000001.1, from coordinate 319,771,595 downwards.
ATAAATTTACTGCACTGAAATGGCATGAGATGATGTCACAAGTCCTGGCCACAGTACTTGACGGGTGATTGCTCATTACACAGAGAGGAGAATTTTCTCCTTGTTTTGGTAGCCATGTTGACTCTGGGATTTTGGGGGTTGCTGGTGAAGAAAGAAAAAAATTTCCATCTCTGGTCACACACACTTGCATGCATGAACCACAGAAAAGGAGGAAGGGGGAAACTAGATAGCTATGCGCTCTTAAGCTGGATTCAAAGATGGTAGGAAGATGTTAACAACTGAGAAGGATAATGTATGCTAGCACAAGGCCAAGCAGGGCCACGAAAACTTTGATGGGGAGGCTGCTGAAACCCAGAGCTTTGGGGAGGTTTTCAGGTGAGGTGGTGGAGCTCCACAGATGTCATGAGAAGCCAGTCAAGGGCACCTAACTGGTGAAGCCTACACATCAGATTGTCACAGAATATTAGTTTCTTCCTTCTAGCTGACAATACAATGCAAACGTGCTTGAGCTTTTTTTTTTTTTTTTTTTTTTTTTTTTTTTGCAGTTCTGCAAAGTCAAACAAGCTCACAAGGAAAGGTTTGTAGTCTTCTCAATTATTTCTGCAGGAAAAGAATGCCTGCAGCTGTTGAGGCAGTGCTCGGTGAAATCTGCCAACATTCTTCTGATGCAAGAGCAGATGCAGCGAAAAAATAATAATAATCTGACACAGAGGAAGGGCACAAGGTCAAATATAAAGATGTTGTTTTTCCTAGGCGTGATTTCTAAACTGCTTTTCTAAATCAGATGAGGAAGAGAGAGAATCCGCATGCAACCATTTGCCGGCACATGCATAGCTCTATAATGGAATGAAGGATGGGAGATGGGCTACCTAGGAAAATCAAGGAGAAGGGCAAGGGGGGTTGTAAGGAACCTGACTGAGCAATGGCAGTACGGCTCAGCCTGCAGCTCCTCTTACATTTGGTCTCCTCGTTGTAATTATTTGAAGAAGACTTCAAAGAGAAGGAGCCGTAACCAAAGACCTGTCTAGACCCTTCTCACAGGAGAAGAAATGTTGATCAGGGAGAATGGAAGGATGGCTCAAATGAGAGATACAATAGATCACACTAAAGATAAGAAACTTTTAAATGTGAACCAGACCACTCCAACTTCCCCTGTCTGGATGTGCCCTTAGAGAAGGGGCCAGTCCTCCCAGGAATGCCTTATGAGTCGGTCTGGAGAGTTTTGCAGAACAGATTTGGCCTCCGAGTGAGAGGTTCCATATCCTTGTCTTCTTGGCTTTAACACTGTTAAGGAAGGACTAATCTTCTTGATTCCATTCTCCTCAGTTCAGATATCAGGGAAAAGGTGTGACATTGGAATGTTCCCTGCAAACTATGCTCCCTAAGACAACATCTTCAGGTCATGCAAGCTTCCTTAACAGCTGCATCTGGTTAAAGGAAGTGGGCCCTTTCCACTTGTTCCTGCCCCCACACCCATTGGTCTGGCTGTGTCATTTGTCATGCATGCACTAAGCATTAACAACTGAAAAGAAATTCCAAGCATCCATGCTTACCATGTGTTTGTAAGGGGGGGTGTGCTGGCAAGTAACGTCAGCTCCAGGGGATCCTACTGCCTTTTAATCACATAGATCCCTTCCACAGGATGAAAGTGTGAATTAGGGCAGAGAACCAAAGCTTCTCTGTATTGGCATTTAAAAACATGGGATTTGTTCTTTTAAAAAATCTAATGCCCAGCTTGAATTCTAAAATGATGTAGTCCAGAAATTGTCCAGCACCATGTGATTTTACCAGTCACACAGGTTAGGCTCAGGCTGCCTCAGCAAATCACTGTCAACAGAAGGTGCTCTTTGCAACCCACTGGTTAATCTTTATTGAAAGAGTTTGTGTTGGCATGAAAAATTCCAAGGTTCATTCATGACGAATGAGTCACATGCCTCCTTCACCATGAGCTGGAGATACAAGGAGTTATTATGGGCAGGGTTTTATCTTTCTTTCTTTCTTTCCTTTTTTTTTTCTTTTCTTTTTCAAAGAGGAACTTAAATGGGTGGAGAATCAAAATGTGCAGTGGCCTTGATTCTCCTCCGAAAGGTAAAGTTTAGACAGGCCTCGAAGCTGAACTGCAAACTGAGGACATTGCACTCCAGGGAGCCCCAGTGACTGGAGAGAATGTGCTAACCCTGCCCATGTATTACCTCTTCCTTAGATAAAGAAAGGAATGTGGTTTCCAACGCTGTTGAACAACGAAACTGCACAGTTTTCAGGGTGGTGATAGCTTTATGATTTTTCCCAGCCATTAGAAGCAACACAGGAAGGAGAAGAAAGATGAGATTTCTCTCAGCACTATAAAACCTTCCTCTCTAACTGCAAAATACAGAACTGGCACTTTGGAATCCATGACTTTCAGCAACGTACATGCTCCAGAATGCCCCTCGGATGCTGAAATAATTTATGACTGGAGGATGTCAGTTCATCACTGGGAACAACTTCAGAAACAAAATCCAGCAGCTTAATTTTCCTCTCTTTTTTTGCTGGAACATGTCACATGCCTAGGAGGGAGGGGCTGAAACCAAGGAAGAAAGTGATGAAAAAGTAATAGTGGGGGGTTGGGAACTAGAAAGACCACCCCATTGAAGAAACAGGGCAAATTATCACCCAAGAAAAAGACAAGGCAGAGAGAGGCACATGCCAGCGTGCAAGTGGAAAGGTTCAAGGATGAACAGATCAGTGTGTTTCCAACTTGGATCAGTTTTTTATTTATTTATTTATTTATTTATTTATTAGATTTTTATCCCGCCCATCTAGACCAAGGGTCTACTCTGGGCGGTTTACAAATTTAAAAACAATAAAACCAAAAACACGTGTTCACTCTTAAGTCCATTCCAGCCTGGTTTTTCATTAATGTACAATTTTTTAAAATACAAATGAGAGGAAATGTATATGTAAATATGCCTTTAAATAATGTATTTTTGAATCTGCTTTATTATTTACAGTATGTACTATAGGAGGTTTTGCACATTTTTTTCCCAAAATATGCCTTTTTTGTATTTGTGTTTATACAATTGTTAAAAGTAGGAAACAAAACACAGGGAAATGTACCATCCCAAAGGATAGCTTTGTTGACCCATACCTTAGACCAAAAGTGTAGATCACATTAGTTCACTTCAAAATGTGAACAAACATCTCATACATCCCTACATGGACTTCATGTATGTATTCAGTGACCTAAAAATCTGTTGGTTGAAGATCAAAATTCAAACTTTCTCCTCTTGGTTCTAGCTCCGTAAAACCAAGACACTAGAAGCTAAGGTTCATAGTTTAACAAACAAGGCCAGGGACCAGGAATGATGCTGTGCAATGTCACAAATTGTGTTTTCTTGTAACTTGTCTTCCCTGCACCAGTTTCTCTTCAATCTTGCATGTCTAAATTCAGAAAAGGAGGTTTTAGTGTCTGGCTAAATAGTCAACTAATAGTTTAGTTGCCCCTACAGGCATGGGACATTTGGACTACAAATCCCATAATTTTTCATTCTGGGACTTCCACCCAACAGATCTGCATTTAGAGACACCTAAATGTAGCACACTTGATGAGAAGGCCTAGTTGAGAAGGCTTCATGGCGTAGTATAGGCCTAGCTCCATCCTAGCTTCCTATCAGAAAGGAAGCTCCCAGCTGGCAGTGGGACAACTTCTTTTCTGAACAGGAAGCTAGGCATACTGTAAGTTTTTCAGCAATTTAAACTACAGTAGCTGTTCTGTATGATTGGACCAGATGGGCTAGCCTTTGCTCCCCATATGTATCAATGAGAATCAGGAACCTGCGACCCCAACCCTGGTTCACCAGCTGTCCTTCCTTGTACCACTTTTGGTAGGTAGTAATCACTGCATATCAGGAACACCCCACAAGACTTGCCGTTTTGGAGATTCTCTGACCCAGTCATCTCGCCATCATTATTTGGCCCCTGTCAGTCACTCATACTTGCCCATATTTCCCGTTTCCAACACAAGAAATTGACGAACTGACTGTTCACTTGCTGCCTAATATATCCCACCCCTTGACAGGTGCCATTGTAACAACATAACCAATGCTATTCACTTCACCTATCAGTGGTTTAACGTTGTGGCTAATCAGTATATGTGAATGCCTCTTTCAGTATAAATTGTATCTGTTGCCTCACGCTGGTCGCCTCCCACAGCCGCCTGCTGCTTCTGTTGTGGGTTTGTTTTTAATTTTTTCCCCAAGTGGGATATTGATAGTCTGATAGGACAGTGGAAATGTAGGAGCCAGCAGAGAGAGAAAGGGGGAAAGTGCTCCCTCCTCCTTCACAAAGTGAAACTCAAATTTACGACATCCAGAGCCTCTTCACTTTGCAAAGGAGGAGCACTTTCCCCCTTCCTCTCTCTGCTGACTTGTAAATTTCCACTGTCCTGTCACACTATCACTATCCCACTTGGGGGGAAAATTAAAAAATAAAATCAAAAAGAAGCTCACGGAAGCAGCGAGTAGCTGTGGGAGGCAGCCTGTGCAAGGGCAGGCGAACACAGGACAAAGCCTTCAATGCAACAATTCTAAATGGATTACAACGTTTGAAAACATGGCTGCAAACATACTGGTTAATGGAAAAAATTAAAATCTCACATGGATTGGGTAGGACTATGGTATATGAAGACACATGGCAATTGTCTGTTAGGCCATTAAAAAGGGGACTGAATAAAGTTGCCACCCATCACCCATCTCCACTCCCCAAATTCAATATAAGGATATATTTCCAGCATGAGAAAGACTCCATTGGATCTGCCTGCTGTTTGGCTGTGAAAGAAAAGCAGTCTGTTGGTGGGGCTGGGGACAGTGTGAACTCAGTTGTGTGCTATAAACATGGCTGAATGCACAGAGATTCAAAGCCAGACTTCGAAGACCAAAAAACCATCTGCCTGGCTAGGTCTATCTTTCTGTTTCACATTCTTCCATATTCAAATGCGTTTGATTTCAAGTTCACCCAGATTCCATTCATGAATACCTTTGCATATTTTGAATGAAAGGCTCACTCATCTCTACCATAGATCTGGGACAAATTGTGGTTCTAGTCTAGGCAACAAGCTATGCTATGAATTTGGAATAATAATTACCACTCCCCTGACAGGGGAGTGCCTGCTTTGAACCACAGTCAAGTTTATTGAGCCAGAAAGCTGGTAAACTTAATTTTTATCTAATTATTTCATTGTTCATTGTGTGGACTATTAAGTACAAAAACCCTAGCTCCTATGGCAAAGGAGCTGTTAGTGGAATGGTAAAAGTAGCTGGTGGGATCCACTGTATATATCAGTTTATGTATACCAGTGTTTCATAGTAGTTTCATAGACTTGTTGCGTGCTTTTATACTCAGTACAGTGCATTTTTCCTAAATGCCAAGAAAATAACTCTAGATTTAACATATTCAGAAACAGGAAGAATATCACAAATATATATTGTACTGGAAAGCTGTAATCTATGAAAGGTACAAAAGGAGATTTCTGAAGGCAGTCTCACTGAAGTTTTAAACAATGGTGGCTCCAGCAAATATACAAAGAAATACTGACAAGACTAAGAACAACTACAATCATGCATGCTCGTCACTACTAACAAAAATAACATTAGTTTTGCAGTCCTGAAAGAAAATGAAAGTTATCAAACGGACAACACATCATATTACCTTTATCAATTATAGTAATTCCTGGATCTCTTTAACCCAGACAAGACAGAGGTGCTCCTGGTCAGTTGAAAGGCAGATCAAGGAACAGGGATTCATCTTGAACTAGATGGGGTTCAATTCCCTCTGAAAACACAGGTGTATTCTTTGGGTGTGCTCCTGGACTCATCTCTAAGCCTAGATGCCCAAGCTTCAGCAGTGGCCAGGAGTGCCTTTGCACAATTAAAACTAGTGTGCCAGCTGCACTGTTCCTGGAGAGGTCTGATCTGGCCATGGTGGCACATGCCTTAGTTACATCCCAGCTGGATTACTGTTATGCACTTTGTTGCATTACATATGGAAAGTTATCAGAAACATCACCAGGTCCAAAACACTGTAGCCAGATGGTTAACTGGGGCTGTTTACAAGGATTACATAACCCCCCCTGTTACAGCAGCTCCACTGGCCACCAATCTATTTCCGAGCACAGTTCAAAGTACTGGTTTTAACCTATAAAGCCCTAAATGATTTGGGTCCAAGCTATCTCAAAGACCGTATCTCCCTTTATGAGGCAGCCCTGGCATTAAGATCGTTAGGGGAGGCCTTTCTCTTGGTCCCATCACCTTCACTGGTGTGATTGGTGGGTACATGGGAGAGGGGACCTTCTCTGTTGCTGCTCCCAGACTCTGGAACTCTGGAACTCCCTCCCACAGGTTGTCCCCATCTTTACTGTCCTTCTGCAAGCAGGCAGAGACTTTTCTCTTGAAGCAGGCTTTTCCTTAGTGACTGAGTGTCTCTAAATGGGATGGTTTATATTTTGTTGCTTCTAAATCTATTTTTCATAATGCTTTTACCTAACATTTTAATATAATGCTATAATTGTTGAGTAATTTACTATGTTTAGCTTCTAATGTTATGTTTTTAATGATGTGAGCTGCCTTGGGTCCTTTTTAGGAGAAAGATGGGATAAAAATATTTCAAATAATTGAAAAATATAAATATGCTAGCAAGCAACTGAACAGATCAGCAGTAACAAATAACTGCCACAAACCAACAAAGAGAGGGATAGAACATTCAGCAGAGGGGTGGCGGGTCTCTCTTTGAATTAAAAAACTGGAAGGATTGGTTAGTGATGGACAGAAAGACAATCACCCAGTTGTCACTCAAACTACAAACAGCATGCATGGTTGTAAATAAAACTCAAGCATATTTCAATTAAGCAATTTGTTTTTGAAAATACAGCTTGATTTCTCTTCTGTATGTTTACACACACACCCCATCCAGTGGAAAGGGATATTTTCATTCTGATCATGAAAGGCGAGTAGAGAGAGGCTTTCCATCCACATGTGCTATGTTCCCAGTAAAATTGCCTCTCAGTCTCTGTAGTAATTAAGTAAAGAAAAAATGAAGATACACCATGTATAATGTGGTGTATAACACCCTCAGTATAATGTGTAATTTGACCCTCAAAGGACAAATTTCAAGTTATGGGTAGAAGGCCATTTTGTAACCTTTGCCAAACCTGGACCTCATGTTAGTCACAGTGCTAAGTACTAAATGGGGAATACAGGCACTCTAAATGGAAAGTTTATGGTTTTAGCACACAGCATGCAAGATGGCACAAGTTATTTTATTTCATCTGTTGACTTAAATGCCATAAATCTTCACAAATCTCTCCTTCTTTTTCAAAGGAGCATCTGTTTCTCATGGAAATGCTATGGCAGTAACTGTTTTAGGGACCAGGTGTTTTTTATGATTACACTAAAGACCTGAGCCCACAAATACTTATTTGAGTGCATTTGTTCTCTTCAAAGCTGTTGCAATAATAACACTGCAGGGGTTTCTTGTTTATTGTCACCCAGTTGCATCCATTCTAAAACGAAGCCCATTCATATCCCCAGAATATAGCATTCTCAGTCTGTGCAATATGTTTATATTTCAGCTGTTCTCTCTAACTTTTACAAAAGTCCTTTTAAGATGTTGATGTAACCAAACCCAAATGAAATAAATTCATTTCCAGTCACCCTCTCTGCTGTCACCAAGAATCAAGACAACACTGTTCTGGTTCTTGCTCCTAAGCAGGCCTCATCACCCATAATGCACTGCAAACATTTGAACTCTCAGGAGAGGCTGCAGAATAACTTTGTCATAGCTGGAGTTTGATGTTCTACAGAAAAATAAAGATCCAGAGACAGTCACAGGATCCATAGCATTTAACTCCAAACATACTTGGATGTAGACCTGGTGGTAACTCGAAAAGAAAACGCTGAGATGTGGAATAAGCAGGATAGATGCTTACCTCATGAAAAATTTCATTAAACAAACATTGTCTTTCAGTGACCTATTTTTAATGTAGACCAAAAAAAAAAAAATCATCTTTGGCCTGGAAAACTTCTCATCTGAAGTTTCAAATTACAGTGGTGCCTCGCTAGACGATGTTAATCCGTTCCGTGAAGATCGCTGTCTTGCGAAAACATCGTCTAGCAAAGCACGTTTCCCCATTGGAATGCATTGAAATCTCTTCAATGCGTTCCAAGGGAAAAGTCGTCGTCTTGCGAAGATCGTCCATAGGGAAACCTCGTCTAGCGAGCGCGGGTCCCCGTTGGAATGCACTGACAGCTATTGACCACTAGTCAATGCATTCCAATGGGGAAACCTCCTCGTCTAGCAAAAATCGCCCATAGGAGACCATCGTTTTGCGATCGCATTAGCGATCGCAAAAAGCCATCGTCTAGCGATTTCCTCGTCCTGCGAGGCAATCGTCTAGTGAGGCACCACTGTAGTTCTCTATAGAGATGGGGGTATTCATATTTGTATATGAAAATCCCCCCCACAGGTGCAGATGACGAGGGTCCGCCCCCCTGGGGCCAGACCGACCACTCACGACTTCACCACTGCCGCAAGCTCCGTGGAGCCTTCCTATCGCTCCATTGCTTGCGATAGATGAGCCAGTCCTGGCAGAAGGCGGGATGATGAGCAGAGTGGCTAATCCATCGCAAGCAACAATGGATTAGCCACTAAGGCTCCGCAGGCTTGAGGCAGCAGTGAAATCGTGAGTGGTCGGTCTGGCCCCAGGGGGTCGGACCCTCGTCATCTGCACCTGTGGGGGGATATTCGTATACGAATACCCCCATCTCTAGTTCTCTATGTAAATGAAAGGAAGTAGGTCATTTCTTTACTTAGCCATCTATCTAAAATAGGCACCCTAAACTTAAATGTTGATGTTGGTTCATAAGAGCCTAAGAAGAGGCATGCTCAATCAGAACGAAGTCCAACTTTGTGGTCACCCAAAACTCCTCCACATGGAGCATGTGTTCTACTCCCCCTTTGGTTTAATACTAAATGAACATGGGATTTATTGATGTCCAAACAGGATTAAAAACTGTCCTCTTCTCTCCTCTCCCTTTAAGAAATTAGCATTTCTTTAAAGAAATCTTTTCAAAATCTTGCAGAAATGTTTTAACCCTTTTAGTAGTAGAGTTTCTCAGCTTGAACATCCATTACAAATCCACTTCTTCTTAAGAAATCATCGCTTTTTTAAAAAAAAATCTCTTAAAATGTTGCAAGAATAATTCAGTTTCTCTGGCTGCCTTTTTTGTTATTGTTTGGTTTTATTTTTGAGTGATGGTTTAGTACAAATGGAGAGTTTCTGACTGGGAAGCAATTGTTCTCTTGTCCACCCTTGTTATAAAGGAAAACAAAAAATAGTTAACAATTGCTGTTATTTCCTTTGCCTCTTCTTGCCTACCTATTGTCATATCATCAGGAGAGGGCTCTCAGTCCCATCAGCTTCACAGCTGTGTTTGGTGAGTGCACAGGAGAGGGCCTTCTCTGTTGCTGCTCCCAGACTTTGGAACTCTCTCCCACTGGAAGCCAGACTGGCCCCATCTTTGCTGTCCTTCCACAATCAGGCAAAGACCTTTCTCTTCAGGCAAGATTCCCTTAGTGACTGGCTGCCCGAATGGGATTTTTTTAAAAAATTGATTGTTATTGCTTTGAATGCATTGCGGTGTTGCTTATGTTTTTTAGTATTATACTTGTTTGATTCTTTATAATATATTTGTATACTTACTGTTGTTAGCTTTAATATTGTCTTTGAATGATGTAAGCCGCCTTGGGTTCTTTTTAAGGAGAAAGCTGGGGTATAAACAAACAAACAAACAAACAAACAAATAAATAATATTCCGCAGAGTTGTGTATGCAGTTGCCAGAGATGAAAAATTAGAGTCCTAGATGTCCCAAAGCAGAAAGCATAGCATGCTTTGGCCTCACCCACCCACAGGCTTATCTAACAGGTTAGGTGCATTGCCCAGAAAAGAGAGATCTATGATGACCTCTTTTAATTGCCCATTCTGGTCTTATCTCTGGAGTATACCTCTCTGCTTTTCTAACATGGCTTGTGAAAAAAGATGTAGTTGGCTTGGGCACTAATCCAACAGGATGGAATTCAACCTTGTCTTGATCTAAGCATGACCATAATTTGTTTCACCTTCTGCTCCAAGCACAAAGCACATGCCATTAAGTCAGTCTTACACACAGAGGGAGGGGGAGAGAGACAGAAAGAGAGACATGGTTGGGGCAGGGAGATACAATGTTTGCATACATATTTCATCCTTGAGAAGGAAAACAGAAACAATGGACATGTGTCAGATGTTGGTCATACCACTTAAGGAACATCTGCTGCAATCCCCAAGTGAAGAATACAGTATCTTTTTAAAAAAAACAAACCCACACAAATAGAAGAATGGATTTCAAACTCACGTTTATAGAAGAAAATAAAACTTTCCCTAAAATCTCTCAAGCAAATAGTGTTTTCCTTAACATAGTAAACATCATCTGAAAATAATGAAGGGTCAGGTCACTGTTATTTTTCCTTGCATATTTTTTGGAAAGAACTGATTGAATAGTCATGAGACAATCACTGTGCTGTACAAGAGTTTTACCTGAAAGAACACATGGAAGGAGCACGAATGTCATGCACATCCGCCATCGCCTCACAGGCCGCGTCTCCAAGTTTCCGACTCCACATGTTGAAAAAAGAAATCTGAAGGGGGCTATTACATCTATTGGAATGCAAACTTTGTCTCTAGAACTGGAAAGAAGGCAATAGATTTTACATTCCCTGAGGAAAAACCTAATCGCAACTGCATCCGTATCAGAATTTCATCTTATTTCAGATCCTGTGCTTTCAACTATCTGTTTCTCCCTTCCATCTCAAACTTCACAATACTCAGGGTACATCATCATCATCATCAGTAGTTGTAGTTGTCGTCATCATCATCATCATTATCATTCCCTCCATGAGCACAGGCCTTGTTGAGGCAGAGGAACTTGTGTGCTTCAGTGAGGTTGAGGTTGAGACCCTACGCAGAAGGGTCTCCCAAGCCCGACAGGTCTCAGCTGAGAAGCCAGACCAACTGTGTCCGCCAGCCATCAATTATGATGAGAGAAAATAAACAGAAATCCATACCGGATTGGTCGTCGCCTAGGTCAACAAGGACCATATCAGATACTATAGTCCCTGGTGACAAATGGGCTACAGGGCTCAGCAGACCCTGTTGAGGAACCAGGACAGGCTGCTGCAAAGCTACTGGAACAATGTAAATGCAAAACTTGAACTCCCACAGAAAATCAAGAAACATGACAAACCCAACAGACTGTGGTTTTCAAACATAGTCATTGGGGCTTTGGGAACAATATCAAGAAATTTCACACAGTATTATAAGCAGTTGCCTGATCTCAGAAATCACACCATCAGAGCTACAAAAAAATTGGCGATATTAGGAACAGCATAAATACGGCGCCAATATTTAACAGATACTTAGGTTTTTGGTTAAAACTTGTATCTGTAATATAATACCAGTCAATGTTTTTATAATTTTGATTGATTGTGCCAGGTGTTTTATAATAATAATAATAATAATAATAATAATAATAATAATAATAATAATAATAATAATAATAATAATAATAATAATAATAATGATGATGATGATGATGATGATGATGATGATGATCATGATGATGATCATGATCATGATCATGATCATGATCATGATCATGATGTGCCATAAGGTCAATTCTGACGTATGGCAACCCTTTTCAGAGTTTTCCAGGTAAAGAATACTCAGAATTAGTTTACAATTACCTTCTTCCGGAGGCCCCATGGGAGAGGGGAAGAAAAGGAAGAGAAGAACCTTGGTCTCCTTTGCTTTTCCTGCTGCAATACAGTAATCAATGTAGCCAAATGAAAGATTTCTTTCCTTACTCCTTCACCTTTCTCACTTGCTTGGTCATTTAATGGGCATAGTTGAGTACTTTGAAAAGACATTACTTTCCTTTGTTCTATCTTCTTTTTTCTTCCTTCAACCCTGTTGCTTTTTGCTATGTTGAGGAGCTTTTACAAAAGCAACTGAGCTGGAACTGTCATGTGTGAGCACATACACACACACACACACCCCATCTCCACCATCAGGGTGATCCATCCTGTATATCTGCAAGGCACATGAAATTATTCCCCTTTGTACCTATGGCTGCTTTGGGGGAAAACAGAGGTGGTTTGCAAACCTGTAGTCCTTTATAAGTGCCTTCATTCTCCTGAATGCACCACATATTTTTGTGATAAAAGAAACTATTTTCTCCAGCAAATAGGAGGAAGAGAAACACACAAAACTTCTAGGAGACTTAAGGTGTGATCACATGAGGCAACTGTTCCCTAGTTATACTCCTGTTAGGTCATTATAGAAATTTCTGCTCACACAGCCATTACTGAATCATTTACCTGGCCAGTGGTGTACTGCAGTTTATTTCCTCCTCACCGGAAGGCTTCTTTTTGTTCCAGTGGTGTTTCAATATATTCCTTAGCAGTATGCATGTGTGCATGACCCAACTGATTCTTTTCCAAAGCCAAGTCACCAGAGAAGGTGGCTGCCATTACAGCCACACAACTGTCCAGCCATTTTTTTTTGTACCCAATAGTGGTGGCGCTGCGGGTTAAACCGCAGAAGCCTCTGTGCTGCAGGGTCGGAAGAATCCACGCAAGGGAGTGAGCTCCCGTCGCTTGTCCCAGCTCCTGACCACCTAGCAGTTCGAAAGCATGCAAATGCGAGTAGATAAATAGGTACCACCACGGTGGAAAGGTAATGGCGTTCCGTGTCTAGTCGCGCTGGCCACGTGACCACGGAAACTGTCTTCGGACAAACGCTGGCTCTACGGCTTGGAAACGGGGATGAGCACCGCCCCCTAGAGTCGGACACGACTGGACTAAATGTCAAGGGGAACCTTTACCTTTACCTATATCAATATGTAGGTAAACTTATGTCAAGAGCCAGGTATTGGTAGGGCATTGGTTGGTGCTGCATCACTCCACCTACTGTCTGGCAAGTGACACAGCCCTGGATGGGAGTGCTGGGTCTACTGAGTCCAATGCAGTCCTTCTAGAGGTGCTGGCACAACAAAGGAAACTTTACCTGACATATCAATGTATTGTTAAAAACTTTTTTAAAAAATTAAAGGGCCTCCAGTGCCCCAGAAAACAAAAGGGAAAATAAATCATTACCATGCTGTACCAGCCATAATTATTCAAATAGGAGAAAATGAATCGGTAACATGAAAACACATTGGGACATTCATCCAGGTATATATATCACATGGCCACGATTCGGTACAACAGAGATATGGAAAGTATCATTGGAACAGTGGTGCATCCATACCTTGCTTGGTCATTTAACTTGATGCTCCTCAGGCCAAGTTTTCAGTCTAGGCCTCTTTGTGGAAGGACAGTGTTGCATGCTAGAGATGGAGTCCAGCTCCCTCAAAAATAATGAGTGAAGGACCCCCCCTGTAATCTGGGAAGACTACACCCTGTATCACTTCCTGGTTGTAAATCTGTCATCTCTTCTGTTTCTCCCTTGAAACAAAAGGAGACAGAACAGGAAAAACTTATCTAATGGGGGCCAGGCAGATGATACCCTAATAAACAGTTCTTTCTCTTGCCAAGTGTTGTGAGATTTTACTGGAGGGTACCTACCATTTGTGACAACAACACAAATTCTGTTTTCCATTACAGCCACCAGAATAACCTATTTATGAGGTGCCAGAGGGCTTGTTGTCACAGTGGCTGAAACAGATTGCAAAGTCTTCTCAGTATCACTAGGACAGAGAGTCCCATAGGATACCAGAACGGGACACAAGGAGACCATGTTCACCCACGAGCAGCATAACTGTCCTTGTATACCAGAAGAAAATGCCAGAAGAAAATGGTAGCTATAGGACTGTGGAACAGTGATTCTGTTGTATCCTGTGTTGATTCTGGGTATATATCTCAACATTGTTTTAGGACTGGATTTTCATGCATGGCCCTATGAACTGCTGCCAGAACTCTAGGCAAGGTTGAAGACACAGCATAAACTGCTGTAGTGGGTGGGCAGTGGAGAATACCGACCATGAGGAAATCAATGAAGATATAAATTCAGGTTTCTGAGAACTGAGTGAAGGTAAAACAAAGTGACAGCGAAAAGATTGACTAGGAGACAAAATGGAGCGAGAAAAAGTGTAAAGTTAATTATATAGCCCTAGTTCATATTTTTAAAAAGAGGAAATGCCAAGTTTGTGCTCTGAGCTGCATCTCAAAATATTAACCATGCAGCTGGGATTAAGATGTAATCAAAGCATTTGTGTAAATAAGATGGATTTTGACATTTGAGGGTTTCACTGGCACCAACCAGATTAAAGCTCTTCATGAGACAATACTTTGACATTGCCAATTTATGAAGTCAGACTCTGTAAAACAGGATATGCAAATCAGAAGTGACTCACGCTCCCATCTCTATGTATACATGAAAGCGCTTCTCAGCTGAACACACACATACACACTTCATTGCCTCGTTGTAGGGTTCTGGGAGTTCCAGAAATGAAAAACTGCAGCTTTTCTGTTCAACCGCTGTACTGGCGTAGTTTGCAGAGTTTCAGATGAACGAAGCCCTGTGCATTACCAGCAGGGGCCAAGATAACCATTCCAGCCTTTGCATTGGTGGCACATAAAGGTATACAAGGTGTACCCAAAGGCTCAAGATGTTTGAGTTGGATGGTCACAGCTCTTTCCTCCTGCCCTATGCCCATCTCCAGAACACTAGGAGCAAACCAGAGCTGAAGAGTTTGTCAAATATTTTCCCCTTCAACTTTCATCCTTAGCATCTGTTGCCAAATGTAAGCAAAACCAGGCAAAAAACAGTCAAAGGCTGCCTCATATTTCTGCATCTTCTGTCCTCCATATTTGCTATTCTTACGGATGCCAGATGGGGTGTTTTTTTGCAACGATTTTGAAAGCAATTTCTAATTGCTAAAGTCAAATGACATACAACAGCAACCGAGCTCTTGCAAGAGAAGGAATCCTCCCAAATACGTTGTTCTCTAAAAGTCCACAGGCATCTACAGGCCAATTTTTTTCCTTTTCTAGATTATAGGATGGTTCAAATTATTTTTGTGGCAATAATAACTGGCCATCAAGCATTCCTATTATGCAAAAATGAATGAAAATGCAATTCCTTCTAAATAGTTAAGCAATGAAATGGTTATATTTTGAACAACTTTTCTCAGTACACGATTCTTGCCTGTATCACAGCACATTAAGGGGTGCAATGGTGGCCATTAAAATCCCACCCCTCTTGTCCATTTTGGGTTTCTGTTACAGCTACATTCTACAAGCTCACCAAGAACAAGCTAGAAACTTCTCAAGTCAGCATGGATCTTTGTACATTTCACTGGAACACTAACCATACTAATGGGCTAAAAAACCTAGGGGATCTGCATATTGCCCAATCCAGAGCTATTTAATGTGGGGCTTTTGCTGCAAATATCTGCTGTTCTGTTCATTTTTGGCTTCTGACTCAGCAAGTGCTTAAGGTTCCCTTGGTAGCTTTTTTCCAAAACAGGCCCAACTTTTTTGGTAGCATAAGCCAACTCTGCGCACACACTCAACATTATTTCCTATTTGTTTTGAGCTCCGGCACAAATATATTTGTGTCCTGAATACCCATTCTCCTCAGCTTGTCAGTGATTTTTATTTGGACAGTGCCAAGCTGATCCATAGAGTGAAAGCGTACAGCCAAAATTCAATCCAGTTGGCCACAGAAATTCAGCCTTCAAGTTCCTTTTCTAGTGATTACGGCTATAACATAATCCACAACCACCCAACAGTTTTCCCTGGGGTAGGTTCATAGTTGTGAACTGGACTACTCTAATGCAACCATTTTGAAGGTGGAAGCCAAAATGTCTCTTTATATCTGGCAGGTGGTATGTTCCCTTGCTGTGCAATGCAATTCATTTGAAACAGATTAATGAGACCATGATTCCCAGTGTCATTTCAAATGAAACGCTTGCTTTACAAATCCTGTAGCTGGCTTTAGAAATGTACAAAGTCTAGGCACTGTGACTGAGGCCTTGTTTTTCCATATGTTTATGCTGAGATTGATCTGTCCCAATGTTTGGCTGGTCTAGCAGCAAACATTCTGTTTCTGAGGAAGATGTGGGGGGAGGGAGGAGCTGTCTAAGAAATGAACACAGATGCAGATCATGTACTTACACAAAGAGGCAGTTACATGGAAAGCTCTCTGTTTACTGCCTTCCTGAAACACCTCCATCTTTCTTTTCTCTAACCTAGGTTCTCTCTCAGCAACCAACAGCACTGGGCCTTATTCATCCACAAGGGAAATTTGGCATGATAAAAATTATGCTTTGATTAACAGAGTGCAAGGTCATGCCAGGCCAAAACCCAGGTCACTGGGGACTCAAGTCCTGAAGCCTAGTGGAGGCGTTGCAAATGTGCTCTCTGTAATCATCCTGTAGTCCTCTGACTCTCAAAGATAGAAACAATTACTCTGTTGTACTACATCGACTCCCAGAATCAATGCCCAGTAGCCATGCTGGCTATGGGATTCTAGGAACAGTAGTCTGAGAAGTAACTTTCCACACCTCTGACAATTGAATATTTCTTGGTTCAAAGTGGACCAGTTATTACATGAACAAACGATGTCAACAGCTTGATATTTGAGGGTTGAACTTAAGGAAAAGAAGTGTGTGATGGGTGGATTGTCAATCATTCAATGGTCTGACCAATGTCAACAACTTGATATTTGAAGGTTGAACTTAAGGAAAAGAAGTGTGTGATGGGGGTTTGTCAATCATTCCATGGTCTGACCAATGCAGATGTGTGTTTTTCTAGAGGTTGCTTCATGAAGAACAAGGAATTTGGCAAAACATTTTTAATATCCCTCAGATGAAAGCTTGCGGAGATGACCCTTCTGTTCTTCAAAACTAACATCTCTCACCACTTTACTAAAAAGCTATTTCACTGGACTGGAGAAGTTAAGTTTACATTGTGAAGCTATTCCTGTGCCTCTCCTTGCCCATAATTATTTGATCGCTCAGGCCTTCCAAACGAGTGATGAAGATTATGGGAGAAAAGAAACCAGCAAGGTTTTGTCTGCCTGTGGCAGAACAGAAAACAACATGGGGGCAGGAACTTAGCAGCATTGCTGGGCCCCAGGATCCTCATACTCAGCATGATCAGGACTCCAATCGTGCTATTATTTTTGGAAATGGTGTTGGGTTTCTGCAGTTTGGGCTGTCTGTGAGGCTGCAGTCATGGTCTTAATCTTCAGCTGCCAAGCTAAACTTTTCCCTGGGTGTGAAAGCACATGTTTACCCATGTGCAAATGGAACTACAATGCCATGCTGTCATTCCATTGGTAAACATTTCTACCTAATTTCAGTTGATGGTAAAAATGGTCATGTGCTAAAGATTGGCCCAAGGCAAACAAGAAAGAATATTCCAAGTATTTTCACTTTTGGTACCTCTTCCAATTCAGGTCCAACTTTGCCTTCTCATGTATTAATTGAACTGAGTGGTCAGAATCCTTTTGCACAGCTCCACCACTGCAACAGGAAGGATGTCATTGACAGTGGCAGATTGATTAAATATGTTCTTTCTTTCTTTCTTTCTTTCTTTCGATTTTGGGGTGCATGCAGCATATGCATGTGCAGTCCTTCTTCTGATACAATGTACCCAGCAAGTGATTAAATATTATATTGCATGCAAATGTTCTTTGTTAGGGGAACTTCAGCTAGGTTTCTTTGATTTGAATTGTTGCCATCTAATAGAATTAAACAATATTCTCAATACTGTATTTTCTTCAGTGTCAATTTAATCCTAAACTCATGTTCACTGCTACTGGAGGAACCCTGAGATGTGGGAGGCATTGCTCTATCAAGGAGAAAGCCCAAACCAAATTTTCTTCCATGCCATGATCAGAAGCCAAGTGGACTGATGTCAAAACTGGAGACAGAATGGGTCTTCCCTGATACCTGAAGGCAGCAGATTAGTTTAGCAGGTGGAGGACAGGCTGCATGGAACACATGGCTTTGTGGCTGATGAGATGAGGGTTACCAGAGGGCTCAGAAACTTCCACTGCTGCCTTCTGCTCTCTGCTATCTGAGGCAGTTGCCTCACTCTTCCTAATGGCAGGTAATCCTAAATATAGCCAAGGAATTTTACACCATCCTCCCAGCAGCATCTCCCTGCTTCCTTTTACTGCAGATCATGGAAGGGTGGAATAAGGAAAACAGAGGCTGGAAAAGTGACATTGTCAACTACAACAGCCAGCATGGTTCCCCCAAAATCACTTTTCCAAACTCAACCAAAAGAAAAAAGTGTAGAAGTTAAAGTACTTCAGGTGACTTTGTCTTGCAGGATAGTCTGGGTCTATGCATGACATTTTCAAAAAATGAATAATATTGGATAGTTCTGTCATTTGTTTTCAGGTCTAGCTTGATTAGATTCTGTTTGTTCTCATGAAAAACATTGGAATTAAAGAATGAAATTCAGGACATATGTTGGGGAGGGGGAAGAATTTCAAATATTGATCATGCTTATACAGTAAACCCCTGCTGTTTGTGTTTTACATAACTAAACATTAAAAT
Organism: Intellagama lesueurii; assembly: GCA_037013535.1. Taxonomy (NCBI): domain Eukaryota; kingdom Metazoa; phylum Chordata; class Lepidosauria; order Squamata; family Agamidae; genus Intellagama; species Intellagama lesueurii. The sequence continues at coordinate 319,752,956 of JBAJHW010000001.1, read as the reverse complement.
GTGTATCAAGAAAGAAGATGTTGTGGTCAATGTGTTCAGCAATGCACATCCGAAGGAGAGATTAGGGAACATCTTATGAAAATTCTGTTTGCCTCTTAACCAATTTTATCAAAAGGACTGTAACTGGGGAACAGGCAGAATTGGCTGTTCTGAATGTTCTCTGAAACATACTTATGAGAAAGATTGATCTTGGAAATTCTGTCACTTATGGTCCCTTAAAAGGCCGAATACATTAAAAGGAGGGTTCCCTCTTTTTCTCAATATGGCAATGGTACAGAGGAAAAAGAAAAGAGTATGCCCTATGTTTTATTAACTCTCTTCAACACTCAAGTTGAAGGCTTATTTTCTGGGAAGCTGGACATGCATCAGAATCCATCGTTTCTGGCTGAATCCATTTAATAGGAGGAGCTCACTAGCTGTGAAACAGATTAATGTTTCCTTCCATCCTGTTCAAGAGAAAGCCAAGGCTAGATGGGCCCTGGAAGCAAAGACAAGGTGGGTCCCAGATCCAGGCCAGTATGGTCCAAAGAAGCAGGTATCTAGGCGACGACAAATCCAAACACACAGCATGGAGCCAGTCCAGAGTCAAACATTATTGCCTTTTCCAGTGAGTCTTGTCTTCTCATAATATGTCCAAAATACAGTAGCTTCTGTTTAGTCGCTTTGGCTTCTAGTGAAGATTGATTTGATTTAGAACCCATGTATTTGCTTATTTTGTGGCCCATAGTCTCCATAAAATTAACCTCCAGCACCATGTTTGAATTTATTTTTCCTCCTCTCCACTCTTCGTTGTCCAATTTTCACATCCTTACATAGTAATCAGGAATACATAGTCTGAATGACTAACCTTAGTTTCCTGTGACTCATCCTTCCTCTTAAGGAGTTTTTCAAGTTTCTTTGTGGCTGCCCTTCCAATTGAGTTTTCATTTCTTGACTGCAGTCACCATATTCTTTGGTTTATTTATTTATTAGTTACATATGTAAGACACAATCTATTGACAATTAATGCTTACTAAGGAAAATCATGGTGGCAAATTGCCACTACCAACAAGGTGCCAGTTGTATTCCTGGATGTGTGCACGTGACTGAGCATATGCCCAGGAATGCAACCACTATCTCATCAATGAGTGGCAATTTGCTGCAATGTGACTTACATTCTGGCCACAGTCTTTCTTTCCTCTAAATACTGTATTAATGTTTCAATGAACCTATTATCTTTCAATAAAACACATATTTTTAAGAAATTTTGTGGATTTTTGGAGAGAGGGGAGCCATGATTAGAAGACAGATTGCAATAGAGCCTCTACATGCCTCAGTATAAACCTCACTGGATATACTGGGACTTATTTATGAGTAGATATGCACAGGGTTGCACTGTTGCACTTTTTTTAACGATAGAAATGGGTCTGTTATACAAAATGCTAGGTTTAGCTGCATAACGTTTTTTGGTCAGTGTTATTTTTATTTTGTTTAAATTCAAGGCCTTCTTTACAGTGTTCTTGGTTTAGCTCTGAAATATTTCTTTTATTGGGAAATCCCAAATCAATTATGTTCAATCACAGTAAGTCTTAGACCTGTTCATGTCTTTTCCTCCCTTCTTAGGGGTACACTTTGGCCCTTCCAGGGGCCCTAATTCAAATCACAGAGAGGGTTTCAGATCTTGGAACAGGTGGTGGATCAGGACCCTAACAACAGATGTTAAAGAAGAGCACTGGACCCTTTACAGAGTTCCTTGCTACTCTCTCATTAACTGGATTAAAAAAACCAATCACCAAATTGCTACTACTTTATTATGCCATCTGAGAAATACCCACCTAATAGCAGGGCTGACTGAAAATTCAGAATATTTGGGAGAGCAGTTTTCATGTTGGTCATTAAGTCTTGCCATTTTCTAGTTTGGAAATAAGCCTCTCTTTCTTTCCTCAGCATGATGATTAATTCTACACACACCTCTAGGTGCACTACTCATTTTTACTTAACAAACTCCACTTAACAAACAACAAACTTCACTTAACAAACTTCAAGTGTAAGATTTAATTTCTAAGACCAGGAATGTCATCATTCCTGAAAAACCTCTTCTCTAAGGGATGATGGGGTGTTATCTTGAAAGTGTTCATAGGTCCTTGCGATGCTCGATGATGATTATGTTTGTATGTCTGGCATACTCTTTTCCCATTCTCAGACAGAAGAAAGGCAGCACTGCTGGGAGAAAGGGATCAAATTCTCTCAAATATCATCCATGCTCCCAGCCTTGGGTCCCCAGATGTTCTTGGACCAAAACTCCCAGAATCCTTCACTACAAGCTGTGCTGGCCAGGATTTTTAGGAGTTGTACTCCAAGAACTTCTGGGGACCCAAAGCTGGGAACTACTGCAAGATCACAAAATCAGGAGGACCGATCCTAGAAAGAGATTTGCTTACTATGGAGATTACAAAAGCCATTGCATGAGAAGGGATGGCTGGTGACTGATGTGAATTCAAAGCAAGAAACCATACGTAGCCCAGGCATCCCTCTTGGGATTTCTTTCTTCCCAACATGGGCTGTGCCTATGAAAAAAGACTTTAAGCCCCCCAGCTATGACCCAAAAACAAAATGTTAAGTTACATCTCTACACCTTTGGTCCTTTTAAAGAGAAAGGTGAGGCAAAAATATTTTAAATAAATCAATAAAATAACTAATTTGCTTAAAGATTTCCTGTGTGTACTACAGTCAGACCCACAGCTAGAGCATATGTAATTTACTCATCATCATCTCTCCACCTCCTCTGGGAGGCAAGCTGCTTAGTAAAGCAGGGGAATGAGTCCGCCTGCAACCTTTGCTTCTCAAAATCTGCCATCTATTGCAAAGGGGTGAGGTTTGGGGTAGAGTGAGGTGGAAAGCCAGGAGAGTCTGCAGCAAAGGAGACTTTGCAGTCATCAGTACTGCTCCTTCAATATGATAAGATACCATAAATGCTGCATCAGTTAAAGTTCCAATTTAATTTCTAATCAGCTCATGCATAGTTGTAAGTTTTGATAAGTTTACCACCATGGCTACTGTCCAGATATTTAAACTTTATTGTCCCAGTACTGCAAAAAACTAACACAGGTGTCAAATTTATTTTGAATGCTGTTGATCTCTGCAAATGAAGCTGTGTATTCTGAAGGCATATGCCTGGCAAAATATAATCCCTTACCCTGTCAACTCTGTGCTTTCCTATCTTGTAGCAGTCATTTCACTGGAAGTCAGAGCTAGCTAGCTAGACTGGTAATAGCCATATTTTCCTCCTAACAGAGAAGCTAATAAGATAGTGTGGAAGTTTTGTGATCAAATATAGAATACTCTTTCTCAGTTCATTTGGATCTTAAATATTTAAGAATTCTATCCCAGTATCATTTCAAAGGAAGAAAGGGACAAAATAAGAACTAATTGGCTTTACCTATTGTTGACTTTAGATTCACCCTGCCTTAACAATCATAATGTGCATCAGCTGCCATTTCTTCTGTGTCTATATACAAAAGTGTCCAATGATAGTTTGGAAATAAACAGCCCGAAAAACCTACAACAACCATCTGTCCAATGATAACTTTGTTAAACATGCTTAGAAATACTCAAATAGAATGGGGGGGAAAGGGATTAATGAGATATGATAGGAGTTGTATCAAGAGGTACACATGTTCTCTACCCCGTATTAAAGGTCAGTGTTGTAAAATAGCTTAGGTTAGGTTAGTCTTTTCTTATAGGTGCCTCAATAAGGTTTATGCCAGTATAACAGAAGCAACCAACAGCCATTGGTGAAAGTTATTGAGGTGATTGTCAATGCATCTGATCTTAAACATTTTCGCTGTGACTTTTGAACACTTATGGAGCATTCAGTAGTAGCTAGGAAGAGCACGGCTTTGATGCTAGGTTATTGATGCATATGACTGAGCTGAGATGGAGTTCTTCCACTTCTTACCCGCAGCATATTTGCTGAAGCCGTTGCACTCCAGCCAGTTGCAGCAGTCAAGCCTATGACATGAAACAAATCAACAAAGAAATTGTAAATCACATCCTCTTAACATTTTACAAATGGCCAGAGGAAAAGGCTTATGTGCTTATAAGCAGAGATGGAGTGTTTGGGACTTGGGTTCCCACAATCTCACAGCCACCATGGCTGCTGTCCAGACTGGCTTTGGGATTTTTGGAATGGCGACCCAAAAAGAAAAATACGCAAATACACTGCATTTGCCCTAGCCTCATTTCTAGTATGAGCCACACATCGTGCGAACAGGATGTTTGTTGTCAGCAAATGATGAAAAGATAATTACTTAAGAAAAAGAAAACCAGCTCTGTCAGGAAGAATTGGCCTCAAATCAATCAGATGGCACCATGCTGGAGAGGGATACTACTGTTTTCTCCTGGAGACCAAACATGCAGCAAGACAGAATCACTGCTGCTGCTGTTGTTGTTTACCTGGAATCCACTGAAGTAATTTGGGATCCTTTTGAGATGCTACACTAAAAAGGCAACTGCAAAATGCCATTCCATAAGCCTGATGACTTTTCAGCGCTTATAACTATAAACAATTTAATGTTCTTCCATTAAAAAGGAGCTCAGAAAAGGCCCAATGATATACAATTTTCTTTGGCAAAAAGGCGTAATTTAAACAGAGTGAAAAGGGTTCAGAAAGGGTGACAAAAGCACTGTTTTTTGCTATCTTTGGACCCCTCTCAATTTTTGTGTCCAAAGTAAATGAATCTAGATGGAAGTAGTTAAAGCAGTGAAACGAAGCGGTTCAGTTCTTTTAAAGTATCGTCCTCCAGTCAAAATCTGCATTGGGAGACAGGGACCCACTTCAAGTAAATGAGTCACTTTTGCTTCTGAGCCAGAACAATTAAACTTCTTGTATAATAAAACATGACCTGAAACCTGCCCTTCACCACATCATCCCTCCTCAAAATCCCCAGAGGTCAGTCCTGACATTTAACAGCTCACAAATACAGTTTCTGAAGCTTTGTAGGCCAATTTCAAGCTTTTATAACTAAAATTAGGATATTAAGTGTTTGTTTTAATTTATTTCCAAGTTCTGTCTGTGGGTGCATGATGTTGTCCATTTAGCATCCAGGCTGTCCTCACAATTACACACATCCTTTTGTCATTCCAGAGAGAACACCTCTTTTTTCTCAAGAGTACAAAAGCAGCCATTCTCCTATCGCATGTGTGCCCAAGCATCAAAGGTTTACACATTTGCCTTCGCCCCCCCCCCCCCCCCAACAGCTCTGAAGTTAGCAATGCAAAGAAATGGTTAATGCATTTTGCAACTTGGTGCTTCTTTATTGCTAGCAGCTGAGCACTTTTGGGTGGTTCCCCCTCCCTCCTTTGTTACTGATCTCCTGCCATATTGTGCATACAATCCCCTAACAACATTAGCTCATTTCTACTCCAGTTTTAAAGATTAGCTCATCTGGGCTATGTACTTTGGTGTGTAGGTGTTGAGTGCTAAAATATAACTTAACTTTCCTATTAAAATGGCATTCAGAACAATAAGAATGAAGTCGAATCTTTGGAGTGCCTTTCTTGAGTTCCACGATATTGTACAAAACAAAAACAAGTTTTCCATTTTGTACATTGCTAAGAGGGTGTGGGAAGGATTTAGGTCCTTCTATGCACCATCACCAACACCCTATATTCTATCCTGACAAAGTTTTCCATTTTAACAGGATATTTCTCATATACAAAATTGTTTTCCAAGCAGGCCTTGGTCTTAATTTCTGGATAAGTAATGAATAAGAGATAAGTATGCACTATATTTTGGTATTTCACACAAAGTCTCTTATGACAGGTCAAAGAAGAATAACAAACCCTTTCAAAATTTGGCTAATCCAGTTTTTCCAATGCCTAGCAGTCTAGCACATTAGAAATGCAGTAGTCAAAGATCAGCAACAAAATCATAAGAAAAATAATTATGTCAATGTGTAGAAAGGGACTGATGCAAGATTCACTTGCTTTTTTGAGGATTTGGCCACAATGCTTCTACTACAACAGAAAGAGCAAGAACTTTATGTCACAAACCAGTCAAGGACGTTTTTTTTGGTAATGCAGTCCTGCTAACACCCAGTGTGTTAAGATAGCTTGTTCATTTTCCTTTCTCCATTCCCCCATGTAAGTCAAGTTTTCAACTTCTTCATCATCATCTTAGAACTGCAGAAGAGGAAGATGTCCTATGGATTATCTAATTGTGAGGTATAATCCTAAATAGCTGACTGGACAGCTCAGTGAGTTTAGGTATCCAGACGTTAGTAGCTCAATTCTCTACTGTGTCTCCCAGAAGAAAAGCCAGCCTGTATAGCCTTGGGCAAGCTAAACAGTCCCAGAAGTACACCCAAAATAACTTCTGTATATCCTATACCTAGAAAACCCTGAAACCCATAATCTGGAATCAACTTGATGGCACACAATTATTATTCTAATCAAAGGTGGCTCATGAATGTCAAATTTCCCCTGAAACTTTGGGAGTGGGGTATGCCCACCTTTGTCTGCAAGCTAACCACAAGTATGGCAATTACCCTCTTCTTTTCCTCCATCATATTAAAGGATAAGATATTTAATAGGTTCTCTTTGCCATGGAAGGCTTAAAAGACTCAATGGTCAGAAAACAATTTTGGTGAGAGGAACCCCCACACACACATCTCAGGACATGAGCTGTCCCTGCTTCCAGAGGAGGACTTTACTGTGCAACCATTCTGTCACCACCTTTACTCTGCCCAGGTAATGCTAAGCCCAATCATCACCATCATGTGCTGTCAAGTCAAATTTGACTTATGACAACCCTTTTCAGGGTTTTCCAGGTAAAGAGTACTCAGAAATGGTTTACCATCCCCTTCTGGGGGCATCCTGGGACTGTGCTGCTTGCCCATGGCTACACAGGCTGGCTCTTTCTTTTAGGAAGCACGGTGGGGGGGGGGGGGCGGACATGAATTCCCAATCTCTGGCTCTGTAGCCAGATACCTAAACCACTGAGCTATCCAGCCAGCTACTAAGCCCAATATCACCTTATAAATATACTGTATAATGACATTAGATTGTATCCGATTTGTGTGCCCACCAATGAAGGGAAGATGAACTAAACATTAAACCCTGCTGGGATTATTTTTACATAATAATTACTGTCTCTCCTTACTTTGTTATATTACTTTTTGAAGGTAGTCTGGCGGGGCATTGGCTATTTCAGATGACCTTTGATTGATTAATTAACTGTTTAATATTATATAAAATTTGCTGAATATTTTGTATTAATTTAATGTTACTGCATAAGTGCTGATATGAACTTGTCCAAGCTCTGACAATGTTACATTCTGGGCTGTGCTAGATTGATCTTTGATGACGTGGTATCAACTACGAATTCATTGCTTGGTCACAGGAGAATTGTGATCCCATGCAATGGCTGTACTATCTTAAAATTTAAAGCAACAAAGCATTTACCATTAGATGCCATCCCTTTACCATTGGGCTCCACCACTTTGGATAGACTGTGGACCTTGGTGCCTAGCTACATTATAACCTAAGTATACATGGTCTGTTTCTTGATTACAGCTTTACCCTTCTGTCTTTGAACTCCATCCAGGTTTTTGTTTTTCAGGAGATAGCAGTTATTAATGGTGTCTAGGCTGTTCTGTGAAGGGAACTGAAGAAAACAGGATCTCTTGGTGGGCGAATGGTCCCTTGTGCCTTTGGCAGAAGGCTCCGCTTCTCACATGGATATTAAGGAAAGTGACATTAACTTTTTTGCTACATTTGTATTCTGCCTTTCCTCCAGTGAGCTCAAGGCAAGGTACATCACCCTCTCCCTGACCCCCTAATTATTCTCAGAATAAACCTGTGAGTTAACACAGGCTTACACAACATGACTGGTCCAAGGTTACCCCATGAATCGTCTGGCCAAGTGGGGATTTGAACCCAGGTCCCGTCAGTCCAAGTCCAACAGTCTAACTATTACACCACATGGTTTCTGCACTCATAACTACATTTTTCAAATTTGTTGTGTGTGTTTTTTAATCTTCTATGGAATTCACAAAATTGATTTTAGTGTACAGTGGTGCCTTGACTTACGAACTTAATCCGTCCCAGAAGATGTTCGTAAGTCAAAACGTTTGTAAGTCAAATCAGCATTTCCCATAGGAATGCATTGAAAACCGATTAATCCGTTCTGGCTGTTTTTTGTTCTTATGTCAAGGCGCCGTTTATAAGTCAAAGCATTAGTTCCCATAGGAACTAATGCAAAACCGGTTAATCCATCCTCTACCACTAGGGGGAGAAATATTTTTTTTAACCTAAGATGACTTCAGTTAAAAAAAAGGGCAGGAAAGGAGGGAGGGAGGGAACGAACACCTTTTAAACAGAACACTTTTAAAACCAAGCAGCTTTAAACCAAACCAAGCACCTTTTAAAACCAATTTTTACATTATAAAATTACAGTACCAGGCAGTACCAGGCAGTACCAGGCAGTCCAAAGTCCATTCCCGCTTTCCCCCACGGTTTTTTTTGTTCGTAAGTCAAAGCTCCACTTGCAAGTCAAAGCAAAATTTTGCGAACAGAGCTGTTCGTAAGTCAAAATGTTCGTACATCAGGGCGTTCGTAAGTCAAGGCACCACTGTAGTTGCAACATTATATTCACCAGTGTTAAAGAGAAATCACATTGTCACAATAGACCAATGGTTCCCAATCTTGGGTCTCCAGATGTTCTTGGAATACAACTGCCAGATATCCTGGCCAGCAGAGCTAGTGGTGAAGGCTTCTGGGGACCCAAGGTTGGGAACCACTGCTATGGAGTTTAGTAAACAGGTATCTCATTTGGCTTCATGATATTTTGGGTTATAGGAATCTAATCTAAAAAGTGGGAATAGTTTATATATCAGTACAGCCTAGCTTGGTGCCCTAAAGCTTCCATCATCCCCAGTGGCCATGGCCATACTGGCTGAGGGGTGGTTTACATTTTAGAGCAGCACATCTGGAAAGAACCAGGATGGGGGATTTTAGTTCTCACGATTTAATCTATATTCTTTGGTATGTTTAGGATACTGGAAAAAAGGAGCGTTTGAAGAAAAACCCAACCAATCTTTAGCAAACACTCAAACACCCTCTGGACTGTTTCAGATGTAAATAATTAGGCAGAAACAATGTGTGTCCTGGGCAAGATTATCATATATCTAGATATACCACATCTTGAATCAGCACAATTCTACTTTATCCAGAGATGTTAAATGTTTCTTGTTTAGGTTACAAAACACAAAATGCTGGCTGTGGGATTCTGGGACTTGGAGTCCAAGAGAAGAAACATTTCCCATCTTGGCCTTTATCAAGTTTGCTTTTAAACCATGTGTGACTCTGCTTTTATGCTGGTTGTTGAGATAATCCAATTTTTGAAGTGCATTTGCTACATTTTGGGGGTGGGGGCTCCTGGCAACACTGTGGGAAAGCAATGGGGCCTGAAACATTTTAGAGTTGCCTTTGCCAGTTACAAAATCCTTGGGAAAAGTCAGCCATCAAGAGATTTGGCTTGATAATTTTGACAGGGCAATAGGACAATCTTCCCTCCTGTACATTGTGTAAAAGGAATTCATCACAGCTGTTCCCCACCCTGGATCTAACTTAAACAGATTGAAGTGCAAGAATATATAGATATACTCTATATGTATATATGCATGTGTTATCTGCACATCTCTCTCTCTCTCTCTCTCTCTCTCTCACACACACACACACACACACACACACACACACACACACACACCAGAGAGTTTCCAGCTGATCAGAACTAAGCTGAAGATGTGAGAGGATGAGGCAAACAGTGGAACAAAACCAGATTTGGCGTTGGCTGTCCTTCACGTACTTCTATTACTGCAGCCAACTGCTGAGTACAGTGTAGGCCAACAGAAAATCCAGGTGGTGAAGAAAAACTAGGCCAAATTAATCCAAACTTTTTCAGTTCACCATACAAACTGGGTTTCAAGCCACCCAATTTGATGCGGAATTAAAAGCTTAATACGGTAACAACTAAAACCACTTTGCATCATTAGTTTTATAAACTCATAATGGACCAATGAGGGAATCTTTTCTGCTTCTCAAAGCCCTCTTGTTAGATGGTGGTATAGGAATTTCATTACATTCTCCACTGAACTATGCAGTAAATCAATACTCCCAAATTAATCTGTTTCATGTGTATGTATGGTACACATTATACATTATTAGTACTTAAACCCAACTGGACAAATTATGAAAGGCCAGGCAAGTTCTAAACTTGGTTTCACTTTAAAGTGAGGTTGAAATACTTTGCTGGAGTTCTGTTTCTTAGGCTCCTCATTCTGTGCTGATTTAATTATTTTTCTACGTGGGATGTAAAATTATTTAAATGAAGATTTTCAAAAAAATCAAGCTATGTGTTAATTACGTTTGCATGAAATAATGGAACTGTTAGCATTCCTGGGCTACTGTACAGCAGATCAAAGAGGAAAGTACTTCTAGGATAAAGATTTGGTTCACTGCTTGTTACACCATTCCTACAGAATATATTTGTTAAAATATTATTCGGATCTCGGCATAGCATTACTTCTATGGCAAAGGACCAGTCTTGAAAACCATTATGTAACCTTACTACCCATTGAAAACCAATTCATCAAATTCAGTCTGGTCCTGGCCCATTATACTCTCATACCCAATTTATGCTTATCCCCCACTCATTTTTTTAAAATGGCCAGGGAACCTGTGCCCCCCCCCCCCCCCAGGCCAGGTCTTCTTTCACTATGACTCCCACTATACCAAATCGTTGGCTATATTGCCCAGAGCTGGATTTGAAATCCAACAACATCAGGAGGGCTGTAGCTCTCCTGCCTGACTCCCACCCCCCCCACCCCACCCCCGTGAAAGGAAGCAACTCTCTGGGCACATCTTTCTCTGGAGAAATGACACAATGTCATTGATACCTTGGCAAAAATTACAATTACATCAGCGAACAAGGAGAGAAAGCTATTTATGTGTAACCTCAAGATCTCTGTTCTCCCCTTTCAATTAGAAATGCTGGGTGGGGGGCAAAACGTAGCAAAATTACCTTCCACGCTCACTACAGCATACAAAGAGATTGTTTTGAGCCAATTTTCTTCTAAAAACATTAACAATTGTGTGGTGTGGGGAGAAGGGGTGCTGAATCTGGGGAGCCACACACAGTCTAGGGGCCACTCTTTGCTTGAATAACATCTTGATTTCAGAACAGGCATGGACTGAAAAGTCCTTCAAAAAAAAAAAGGAGAGCTGTAAATCAGAGCTTGGAACAGTTACTTCTTCAGATACCAGCTCTCAGAATGGCACAGGTATGTGCTGTTTTCAGTCTCCACTGGGGAATTCTGGGAGTTGTACTCCAAAAGGAACATTTTCCAAGATTTTTTTTCTGAAATAGAACACGGTCTTATGCGAAGTAGGACACACGGCCATCCTGCCGCTTCTGTCTTCTCTCTCCTCTCCCCATAGACACAGTGCCCTCATGGGGAAGGAAGGGTACATACTACCAAGGTCCAGAGGGGACGGGCCCAGGCTGCAGTCCCCATATAACTGAGGGGGAAAAGAGGATAAACTGTAGATAACGCCTGAGGATATGCACTGAGGGATTGTACTGTTTGTGGGGAGGTTGTTACAAGTTTGCTCCAGCACTCCTCACCCCTATGCTAAAGCTGTGTGCTCTCGCTCTCTCTCTCCCTCCTTCCTTCCCTCCCTCCCTCTCTCTCTCTTTCTCACACACAACCACTCCCGTTCAGTGATATGAATAGAAGTTGCAGACTTTCTGCATCTGTGTGCATCCACAAGGGATTGCTGGATTGCAGCACAAAATATATAAACTATATATAAACACCCTTTCCCATGTCGAGTTTACACATTTCACAAGTAAACATCAGTTAGTCCCAAGTCCCAAAAGCAGAGTTTGGCCGGAACAGAATTCCCAACATTTTCTCTGTTGCCAAGGACAACCGAGCCAACAAAGTCCAAAGATGCATATGAACCAAAGGGGACCATTTGGTGCTTTGGACTGATTTGCCTTCAGTACAAATGCTTCCATGTACCTTAATGTGGAACAGAAATGTTAGAAGTGGCAAATGAACACTTACCATTTATATGCCACATTAGGGCATGTGAGCACAACCTCATTTTGTTCATCGTAAGAAGACGGGGCACCTGAAGCCACCACAGACATTGCCGTTGCCAACTTGTGAGTGTTTCTTGTGTGGAAGCAGCAGCTGTTCCTAGTAAGCGTGTGTGCATTACCCGTAGTGTGAACCCAATTCCTAGCTTTCAAAATAAAAGGTTCTGAAGGAAAAAGAACCCACCCATCAGACCATTATTGTTCTCTTTCTTTCTCTGACGACGTATAGCTGCTACCATATGGGATCTTGTCTTGAAAGGCTTGGATGGGAATCAAGGATTTTGTTTCTTTGGTTTTAAGAAGTTTTCATCACTTTTTCCTTTCCCCTGAAAGTACAACCTTAACTACTTTACCAGGGAAAGTTCCAGAGTAAAAATAAAATAAAACAAAACATACAGTAAAATAAATGCTTTCACTTTGTGCCTGCGCCTGCCATTGACATCAGCCTCTGTACAGTTGTGAAGGCCATTCCTTCCTCCCCATATGCTTTGGGTACATGAGACACCCACTGTGCAAAGAGAAATATGATGTGGAATTCTTTGTGTCTGGAATTTGGTTTTCCAGGGCAATGCCATCAGGAACCACTGCAACAAAATACTGCAGCACCAAGGGCCCCACAAGTTCACCCCCACAACAATCAATGACCATTCTATGCCCACTGAAGATATTCAGTCCTTAATAGGCAACTCTTGGGGTCCTGCCCCAAGTAGAACTTTTCCCCCCTCTAAATATTTATATATTTCTGCAAACCTTGGAATTCCCTAAACCTGTTGCTGTCTCCTTCCTGGCAGGCTGTCTGATCAGGTGAAAGGCAGGGCACGTAGCCATAGAGCTCTGGTCGCCAAAACCTCATATCCATTTCCTGACTCCCTCTCATCTGCCACCCAAGGCAGCTATCGCACTTTGAGGCTGATCCTGATTCTTATTCTAACTTTGCTTTAAATACATAAAGCTTGTACAATGTTTTCAGATAAAAATGACAATGTTTAATTTGCCTAATTGTTGGGCCATCGCTGCTGCTGTCATTTTGGAACTGATCTTTTTAGTGAATTTTGCTTAATGGTTGCAAAAATCTACCCTGCTTTAAAATAATGATCAAAATGGTGAAGATGTGCACAAAGAAAAGGAGAGAGACGTATAGTCTGTTGCCTCATACCTCCTCACTTTACCTATTAGATACTGAAAATTCCCATGAGATTAAACATTGTCATTTTTATCTGAAAACATTGTACAAGCTTTATGTATTTAAAGCAAAGTTAGAATAAGAATCAGCCTCAATACTAATCCAGCTTTGTCAAACTCAATAAATGTTTAACTTTAAAAATGTTAAGGGCTTGATCGTCTTCCTCAGGCATGCCAGCAGAAGAAAAAGTTTGTAGAATTAAAGACTTCCAGTGAGCTAATATGAATTTGTTAGATTTCATGCTTTCCCCCTGTAATCTAACAAATTCATATTAGCTCACTGGAAGTCCACACATACTGTTTGCAGAAGCAAAAGAGCCTTTAGTCTGTTGACTGGCGTGACCGTTGGGTGGTATTCATCACAACTTCACATCACTGTGGTGGAATGCTGAATTAGCCCGCTCCTGTTTATGTAATGCATGCCGGTCATGCCAACGAAGATAACCTTCTGCTCTGAAGAACCAGTGCACTTGGGTTAATACCTGATTTGGAAAATCCCAGCTTCTCTGTCCCTTTGTGTAACACACTTGCCTCATCAAGAATCTGTGTAACACACTTCCCTTATCATCTTTCTTTGTCCTGCTCTACAGGAGCCATCAGGTGATTCCCTGTCATAGAGGTTGATAGACTGCAATGACATGCACCTCTCTTCTGAAAATGTACAAGCAGCAGTGTGGCCCATGTGAGGTGTCCCTTGCTGTGTTATATCCAGAGCTGGCCCTACCATGAGGCAAAGTAAGGCAGCCACCTCTGACAGCAGATTTTGTATGTTGTGGAAGGATAACAAATTGTTAGCTATTTATTTCTTGGTAATAATAAGATTTGAAGGAGCTAGATTTGGTGGACAGAGTGCCTGAGGAACTATGGATGGAACTATGGATGGAGGCTCGTAACATTGTACAGGAGGCAGCAACAAAAACCATCCCAAAGAAAAGGAAATGCAAGAAAGCAAAGTGGCTGTCCAACGAGGCCTTACAAATTGCAGAGAAGAGAAGGGAAACAAAATGCAAGGGAGATAGGGAAAGGTACAGAAAATTGAATGCAGACTTCCAAAGAATAGCAAGGAGAGACAAGAGGGCCTTCTTAAACGAACAGTGCAAAGAAATAGAGAAAAATAATAGAAAGGGAAAAACCAGAGATCTGTTCAAGAAAATTGGAGATGTTAAAGGAACATTTCATGCAAAGATGGACATGATAAAGGACAAAAATGGTAAGGACCTAACAGAAGCAGAAGACATCAAGAAGAGGTGGCAAGAATACACAGAGGAATTATACCAGAAAGATCTGTGCCAAAGAATGCTCCAACTACCGTACAATTGCACTCATTTCACACGCTAGCAAGGTTAGGCTCAAAATCCTCCAAGGCAGGCTTCAGCAGTATGTGGACCGAGAACTCCCAGAAGTACAAGCTGGATTTCGAAGGGGCAGAGGAACTAGAGACCAAATTGCTAACATGAGCTGGATTATGGAGAAAGCCAGAGAGTTCCAGAAAAACATCTACTTCTGCTTCATTGACTACGCCAAAGCCATTGGACCACAGCAAACTATGGCAAGTTCTTAAAGAAATGGGAGTGCCTGACCACCTTATCTATCTCCTGAGAAATCTATATGCAGGACAGGAAGCAACAGTTAGAACTGTATATGGAACAACTGATTGGTTCAAAATTGGGAAAGGAGTACGACAAGGCTGTATATTGTCTCCCTGCTTATTTAACTTATATGCAGAATACATCATGCGAAAGGCTGGACTGGAGGAATCCCAAGGCGGAATTAAGATTGCCGGAAGAAATATTAACAACCTCAGATATGCAGATGATACCACTCTGATGGCAGAAAGTGAGGAGGAATTAAAGAACCTCTTAATGAGGGTGAAAGAGGAGAGCACAAAAAATGGTCTGAAGCTCAACATCAAAAAAACGAAGATCATGGCCACTGGTCCCATCACCTCCTGGCAAATAGAAGGGGAAGGTATGGAGGCAGTGACAGATTTTACTTTCTTGGGCTCCATGATCACTGCAGATGGTGACAGCAGCAACGAAATTAAAAGACGCCTGCTTCTTGGGAGGAAAGCGATGAGAAACCTAGACAGCATCTTAAAAAGCAGAGACATCACCTTGCCGACAAAGGTCCGCATAGTCAAAGCTATGGTTTTTCCAGTAGCAATGTATGGAAGTGAGAGCTGGACCATAAAGAAGGCCGACCGCCGAAGAATTGATGCTTTTGAATTGTGGTGCTGGAGGAGACTCTTGAGAGTCCTTTGGACTGCAAAGAGAACAAACCTATCCATTTTGAAGGAAATCAACCTTGAGTGCTCACTGGAAGGACAGATCCTGAAGCTGAGGCTCCAATACTTTGGCCATCTCATGAGAAGAGAAGACTCCCTGGAAAAGACCCTGATGTTGGGAAAGTGTGAAGGCAAGAGGAGAAGGGGACAACAGAGGACGAGATGGTTGGACAGTGTCATCGAAGGTACCAACATGAATTTGACCAAACTCCGGGAGGCAGTGGAAGACAGGAGGGCCTGGCATGCTCTGGTCCATGGGGTCACGAAGAGTCGGACATGACTTAACGACTAAAGAACAATAATAATAAGTTACTTTTGAGGAACGGTTGTAGGAATTTCTGTCACATGTGCCAAAATAACTCAGCTGGCTTTGGGTACCCCTTGACTTGAGTAGGTGGGGTTGCCACCACAGATAATAAAAAGTCTTGGGACAGCCCTGGCTATTCCAATTCATGCTACAAAAGGCAGGGGATTGCATATCCCACATATGAAATAACTTCAGCTAGCAAGTGAAGAATTGTCTCAATGTTATAGCCCAACCATTTTCAACCTTTTTTCGGCCACAGCCATAAACACAAAATTAAGAAATATAAGCTGAATTATTATATGTCACATAAGGAACCTTCTAAAGTGGTATGTGAAGAATTGTTTCCAGTCTGTGGTACTCTTCAAATGTGCCAGCTCCCCCCCCCCCCCAGGGCCTTATGTCCCCTGGCTGTTCTAGCCTACCGCTCTTCTTGACACATAGGGTTGCAACAATTTTACATACAGAGAGAGCATAGAAGTAATGAATTGCAAGCAGTGCAGTTCCACGTATTAAGATGTGCACGTATGTCATGAAAATGTAATAAGGTTTTTATTTCAAAAGTAATGGTGGCAATATGCCCTCTAATTTTTAGCCCTGCTGGGTGGGGTTCTGCTC
Organism: Intellagama lesueurii; assembly: GCA_037013535.1. NCBI lineage: Eukaryota > Metazoa > Chordata > Lepidosauria > Squamata > Agamidae > Intellagama > Intellagama lesueurii. Next base: position 319,736,423 of record JBAJHW010000001.1, on the reverse strand, counting down.
CACGTGTGTGTGACTCCACCCAGCTGTGTGAGGTTCCATTGTAACGGGAAGCAAAGGGGCTGAAAACTATCACTGTGGTTGTGTGGAGGAGGAGGAGCCCTGCACGAAGGGGGCAGTCATGTGTGTGCAGGCACGGACCTTAGAGGGAACCTCGAATGGGGGGAAATGGAAATTAAGTGGACAACAAATAACATTTGAACTAAGGCTGTGTGTTGGCTTTAGCTAAATCCTAAACCACATCATCCCAATTTGTATGAGATCTGATCAAAGCATCATGTTCAGATTTGGTTCCAAAGTGAAACAAAATGATCTAAGGTAACTTGGACTGACAATTCAGATCTCTAAAGTCACTGGGGGAAACCCAGACTGGGGGGGGAAGTATGTGAACATCCATTCAGAGGGTGGGTGGGTGAGGGGACTGGGGATGTGCGGGCAGGTGGGTGTCCATGTGGGTGGGCGTCCATGCAGGGTGCATCCGTGCGGTTGTGCATATGCACTGCGTGCGTGTGCATGCACACGTTCCTTCAGTCCTCAAAAATGTGGAAAATATACGATGTGGCCCTCAGGCTCAAAAGTTTGGAGACCCCTGCACTAGATATATTGGTCTACTCTTCCTATAATCCATTTTACCTTTTGCCAAGCTGGCTAAGGCTCCTGGGAGTTGTAGCCAAATAGCTGTAGGGCAAACATTCCAAAGCCCTGATCTATGCCATATCTGGAACCTTCCCTCTCCATTTTTGAATGCATTTGTCCTGCATTGTAACTTTGAAATTTTGTTTCAAATGAGACGTTTCTATAGAGTTACCTCCTATTTGAAGACAGCAAGGCTGAAGAAAAAGGTTAACATTTTTAAATCACTCCCTGTACCCCCCACACACACACACACACCAGGAAAAGGCTTGTTAAAATGTTCTTGCTAGTCCTAGTTATAGGTACATTCCATCAAGCTCAGTAAGAATTATAATTGCTGGGTAAACATGCATGGGATTTTGATCGATGGGGCGGAGAGGAGGAAGGCCCTCTCTTTTTAATCACTGCCCTTCTTCAGGCGTGCCATGCAGAGGAAAAAGAACAGTGCAAACAAGAGAAAGAGAGAAGTGGGTTGGTCCAAGAAAGCAAGAATGGAAGCACAGTGGCTGTAGCATGATCATCCTTTTCCTACTGGTTACTCTGGCATCCTTGTTTCCCTGGATGCTTTTCCCTGTCTCACAAATTAACCATGACTACTCGGGGGAAAGGAGGATGATGATGAAAAGATTCTGCAGTGCCCATGGCCGGGTTTGACAGCACCCCAGGGCACCACAGGCACACAGTTTGGGAATCTCCAAATTAGGGAGTTTATCATCATCCTGCGTTTGCTAAGGTGTTGATGTATGTCCATCTGTATTTGATTTAGATATTGGCATTAATTCTTCTCATCTCACTCCCATGGCCCTAACTGTTGTTAGGTGTTTGATTTGCCTCCTCATGGCAGATTTTTAAAAAGATCCTTCCTTCCTTCCTTCCTTCCTTCCTTCCTTCCTTCCTTCCTTCCTTCCTTCCTTCCTTCCTTCCTTCCTTCCTTCCTTCCTTCCTTCCTTCCTTCCTTCCTTCCTTCCTTCCTTCCCACTCCACTGTGCATGTGCACACATGTGCCATGAACGGACTAGATTGACATACTCTTTAAGAACTGTAGTTTTTTTTGTGGGGGGGGGGGGAGAGCCAATTTTAAAGATAACTGGCATACAAATCCCTAAAGCTAGTTGTCTGAAATTGGGCAGGTGTGCTCCCATTTTTAAGATCTATCATATCTTTGGATTTCATGGACATCAGTGAAAATCTAAAAACATTATAGCTGTTTTGGTTTTCAAGTGCAAGGCAATAGAAGGCTGGTCATCAGAATTGGCTCTAATCCATGGTACAAATCAAGCTGGATGAGGCCTGCATTACTTTGACTTATATAAGATCCATCCCAAAGTGTCTGCAAAGCAAATTGGGGATCCACATGCAGCCCTAATTTTTAATTACGTTTAAGGACTTTTCCAGGCATTTTAGACACAATTTGACAGGATTTTTCAAGTATTATGCTTTTCTCCTATAAATCTTTAAAAAGTAGTGAAAAGTAGTGAAAAATAAGGAATGCAAAAGATCAAAAGCAGTTTTTTAAAAAATGCCATGAATTTATTATTTTATAAATATTATAATGTGTAACAGGAAAATTTACTTTTAAAAGGTAACTGGGGACATCTACTTGGTATTAAGCCTCGTTGAACACAGTGAGGCAAATTTATGATATAAAGGTGGATGAAAAGAAGAAAAGACCTATTTCCTTCTGGTTCAACCTCTCAATGTGTCTCATTAATTGTTCCCATCCCCATGCAAATGAGATAGGGGCAGCATAGGCTGAGTGGGGGGATGCAGGAATTTAATGGACCATCTTAGGAACTGTTAACAATGTGTGGAGAATTCTTGACAAGAACATCAGAATGTCTGTGAAAAATCCCACCATCTCAATCATCATAAGTGTCTCACTTGCTTTTGTTGATGATGGTAGTAATTTGTATTGGCTGGTAAACGAAGATTAAGAATGCAACAGAATGTTTCTTCTTATGCCCCTCCTAATCCCAGGATCATGGGAACTTGTTGCCTCATATTCTATTGATTTCCTTTATACCTAACCGTGAAATGTATTTACCTCTGACTTTCTTTTCTTGGCATGTTATTTTAGGGATGTTCCAGTCAAAGGGATACAAAATCACAGTTCTTGATGTGGAGATTCTACAACTTGAAAAAAAAAAAGTGGAATCCTCCACATAGATGAAATCTCAGTGTTTGGTAATATATTTTAAAAATAATCTATTATTAATTTGATCCAATTTCCCACACTCTCAATTGACCTCTTGACAGATGCTTTGCCAGATCATAAGGCTTATCTAATTTGAACACAAAACATATTCCAAAAATTGTCATCAATTCTTAGGAAATTTAGGAAGTGAAATCTTAGGATGTGGCATGTCCATAGTAACTCACCTTATGAATGCAACTGTATGATGCCTGAAGTCTCTTAGTATTGTGCTCAGTAAACTTATCATACAAAATGACAGTGTAGCAATAACAGGAAGCCTTTGTCCTAATTCAAATGAAAAGGAATTCTCCCTTCTCAATCTGTTGTTATATTGTTAACAGGGCTGTTTCACCTCTATTATCTGGGCAAACAAAATGAGTAGATTCTCACTTGTGAGTTAAGGGGCGTCACAATGTGAAGTAAGAGTCTACGTATAATGCAGGATGTGACACCTAAGCACATATACAGCTTGAGATGTCTGATGCACCTGCATAAACACTTACACTTGCATCAAGCAAGTGTATGTATGTATGTATGTATGTATGTATGTATGTATGTATGTATGTATGTATGTATGTATGTATGTACATATATGTAAGATTATCTCAAATCAAGTAAGATGGGCTGCGTTCAGATGTGGGGACATGTGTGTGCATGCAAATACAATGTACATATGAAACAAAGGATAATGACACTATATTGTTATCTACACTTACTGCAGCACTATGATGCTTTGGATTATCTCTATTAAATCTATTTGAAAGCAGTGTGGAAAAAATACATCACTTTTTAGTCCCTGAGTATGTGCGTAGCAAAGACTACCCTTACATTTCAGGTAGAAATGACAATGAGCAAAATACTGGTAGGGGTGTTATTATAGCCCTTAAGAATGTTAGGGAGGAATGTTCAGAATAATAAAGGGTATATCGGGAAGTAAAGACAAAAGAGACTGTGGGTTCATTGCTCATTCAGAGCAAAAAGCTATTCAGTAACTACACAAAAGAGACAGAATTCCTCAATGCCTGCTTTGTCCCAGTCTTCACAAAACAAGGCAAACTATGACCAGATATTAACAAACAAGGAATCTGGGTCAGTGGGTAAGAGGAATGCAGCAGCCATAATAAAGCTCAGCTTCACTAATTTCACTGAAAAGGTTTTACACAACATTCCCATTAGAAACGAGTTCTCAAAATATAGATTATTTTACATTAGCAAAATAGTTTTGAAGATGCACCTTGCACAATATTCTGTCACCAGCTTCAAAGGCCATTACATATTTTCACTTCTTGTTGAAGCTGTTTTAACGTGGGTAGCTTTTAATTAACTATACTAACATACCCCCAGGTGAAGTGAGAAAGTGGAGGAAATTGTGACTTTGTGTAAAGAAACTGAGGACTTGGGGAATATAATATAAAATATGGAACTCAGTTAGTGGACACTTCAGTGCTTCTGCTGTGAGTGCCTGAGAAGCTAACAGAAGAGGCAGATGTCAGCGTGTAAGAGGACAATTCACATCTTCAGCTTACCTCTTATTACTGAGCACTTCAAAGAAAGGACTGAGAGAGGAATGGATGCTTCTATGTTTATCTTTTATCAGAAGGCATATCAAAAGAGCCCCAAAGGAAATCTAACACTTTAACTATAACCCTTGACTTGAAAGGAGCCAGTCTGCTTTCTTCTCCGAGATTTTTATGCAGATTTTGGATGTGGGAAAAGAAGCAGATAAGGAAAATGCATTTTGTCCTGATAGAAGACGAAAGGGAATTAAGATATTGTTGGCAACAGGTGCCCATTTACTTGTATAAGAGGGAATTAGGAAAACTAGTTAGTCAGCATAGCAGAGACAGTGCTTTGATCACCTACTGTTCCACGATGCCTAGAAGCCTTTTAATTGCCTCCCCCTTTAGTAAACTACAAAAATCCTTTCAAGCAGCTGTCTGAATTTTTGGTTTTAAAATTACTCCTTGCCTCGACCATCTAATGGGATTTTCCAGTCAACTTCCATAGTCCTCACCACATTTGGCTCCTCCCTGGCCTCTCTCTCTCCAGAATGAGCAAGAATAGTGTGGCTAAGTGGCTATAGAGAGGAGGTCTTGACTGGGGAACCATGACACTTTGATAGAGCTTTAAGAATGAGATAGAAAGTCTGAGTAGAAGCCTGTCGACCTTGGTGGAGTTAGAATAGACACATGCTGGCAAATGGGTAGAGCTAGAGAGGAATCTGATAAATCAATTGATGTATTCACTGGGTAATTGCTGTTGTTACATATTGCTCCTTAATGCTTAGAACACTCTCTGGGTGGTTTATAACATAAATATGCAAACAACAACTTGCCCCCCAAGCAACTGGGTACTCATTTTACTGGGTTCAGAAAGATGGAAAGTTCACTTCTAAATTTGACTGTCATATTAGAACTCAATATATGTTACCAATTTGTTATAAATGCTTCTTTAATTGGGCTAACAAAACAGCAACTTGTTAGTCATATTAATTTTCTGTATAAAAATGGGAACAGTTAAGCGAAAAGAAATACCCTGGCCCATTTTTTGGTTGTTGTTGTTTTACACACAATTCCTCTTTCCTTGTGACTTGTACAAAAAGTGTTCAGCCTTGTACAAGCAGAAATCTTTGTTGTGTTTTAATGGAAGTCATGCAACAAAATCTCAGGGTTACAGGGGTTTGTCATCGCAGTTCCACCTTTTGTCTTGCCCTGGTAATGCCACCCAGTGTGGTAATTGCCAACATCCATTCACACAATTCCAAGCCAGAGATCATGTGGAGCACTGTGCTCATGGGAGTGTTGGACTCCACGATTCCCAACAGCCTTCTCTTCCTGGTTAGAAATTAATGCATATAAGGATGGCTGTGATTCCAAGCCCCATTGAAAACACTAGGAATTGCTTCCAATGCATAACATTGAGCTGCATGGAAATTCTGTCTTGATTATCATTTATTCTGAATTATGAGTTTACTGTTCTGCTGTGTTGATCAACAAATGGATCCCAGTATGCCAGTATGAAGTATATACTTCTCTATTCTATTGTGGAGAACTAATTCTTCTCTTGTTAAGAGTGTCCTGCCATCTAATGGAGGCCTTTTCCCAATATGGGGAAATTACCCACCTCCTACTATTCTAACCAAAGATCACCAGTAGCTCTTTCTTCATTATTTACTTTACCAGCATAGCATCTGATGTCTGCCAATAGGCATGTTTGTTTCAAATGATGTCAACCCTATTGCCAAGGAACCATTTATCAGGCACCTCTGGAATGGCCATACAAATGTACTTCACGTATTAACTTCAAAATATATCTGAAATTCAAAATGCATGCTGTTTGCTGGTTTCCTTGCTTTTGTGGAGTATTTAGATGGGACGGGGGCGGTTAAAGCTCTGAACTGTTTTTACCATCATCACTCACCACTGGCCAGATGGAGTGGAGCTGATAATGTTGGAGAAATTAACAATCTTGCATGTTTTGTAACACTGGGTATCAGTGGGAGGGAGGTTTTTAGGACCTAAAAAGAGATTCTTTCCCACTAACCAAATAGCAAAGTTCTTTTCTCACACCTCTGCCTCGCCTCTCCCCTCTTGCTGTTTGTCCTGCTTGCTTTGCCTTCTCTTCCTCTCTGACCATAAATCAGAGTAAACATGCAATTTTTCTGCTCCTGACCTCCAAACATGTGGCTGGAATGGTGGGCTAAGCCTCCCGAGTAGTTGAGGCTGGAATTTCCTTCTTTTTTTCCTTTCTTCTTCCTCTGATTGTAATTGAAGATCAACTATGAGTAAAGATGTTTTCTTTTGTACTTAAGCTACTTGTACAGTGAAATTTTTTTATATATATACAAAGGGCTAGTGAAAACAAAAGGTGCTGGATGGATACTGGGTTTTTTTTAGCTATTCTCTCTTTCACAGTTTCCCTGTGCTGTCACTGTTTGTTTTGTGTTTCATACTCTGCTAATTATACAGGAATTACCAATTTCCTATGACAGGACTTTGCCACAACTTCTGGAAAACCAGAGGTTCCTTCACCCCAATTTTAATAGCAAACTCTCCTCACAGCAACCCAACAAGCCTCACCATGTTTCCATGCAGAAGATCCCAGTTTCAATCCTTGGTACCTCCAGCTAAAAAACTAGGTAGCAGGTTATGGGGAAGAGCACTGCTGAAGGCCCTAGAGAGCTGCTGCTATAATATTGGGCCAGATGAGCACTACATTTGGTCTGGTATAGACCCAGTCCCAGGTTTGTCAATTTGCTAATTATTTATACATATTTCCATGCTTCCTCCAGAGAGCTCACTGCAGGGTACATATTTCTTCTCCTTTTGTCCTCACCACACTCTGAGGTGGATGATGGTGTGAAATGAAACAACTAGTTCAAGGCTATCCAGAGATGTTCGTGGCTTAGCACAGAGTAGAACCTGGATCTCCAAAATCCCAATCCAGCACTCTAGTCATTACTCTGCGTTGGCTCTCAAGGAACGGTTGTCCTGTCTGCCAAATGGATAGCCTTGCCAGAGGAGCTCCGATGTTGCAAGTGTTCTGCACTTCCCAGATAAGGAACAGGTGGGGGTGGGGGTGGGGGGAATCAAATCCAAGTTATTCAAATTTTTTTGATACACTGATGAATACCAAGTGTTTCAAGAAAATGGTTATGAGTTTAAATTCCTTACCCTAATGCTTTGAACTGTACTTGGTTTTGTTCTGCTTACATGATACAGGAAATGATAATTTGTTGCACTCTATCAAGCGATGATTTGAAGGTTCTTAAAGCCATCATGAACAAATGAAAACTCTGTCAAAACATTTTAAAAAACCCTTTTTTTTAACTTGTGGGGGGGATCTTGTTTTCATATTTTCTTTCTGTGCTTAACTTGAACTAATAAGCACTGTTAATTTGACTGCTGTAAACAGATTGCCGTCAGGGCCAGAGATACCCATCCTTTCCTGGTGGGTGGTATTGCTGATTGGATAAAGGCTTTTCCTTTCATGCCTTCTTTGATAGAGAAGGTATTTATGAGCCCATGGAGTTATAGAAATGGTCTGGAAGAGTCACAGAAGATAATCTGAGCCAACCATCTCATGTTAAACATTTCTGATATTTAACATTCCTCCCTCACCCCAGAGCCGCCTCCCTTCTCTCCTGCCCCTTTATTCTTTATTTTGCACAGCTTTCTCTCCTTTCCTTGGTACTCACTCAAATTGTTCCATTTTCATCTAGGTTAAAGCCTCCCTCCTTTCCCCTCACTCTGATGCTGCTTTGATTCTCCTTTACCCCATACTTTCTATCTCTCTTATCCTTCTTTCTTTCCATCTCCATGCTCATTCAGCCTTCTCCTAACTGTAACTCTCCTTCCCATCCTTACCAGCTACCATTACCATGACTCTCTCTCTCTCTCTTTCTCTCTCCTCCTGTTCATAAATGGTGGTGCTGTGAACACACTTAAAAGGGAATGTCATGTTCTTCACAGTCTCAGTGCCAGGTGTGACCTAGTTAAGGCTCTAGTTCAAGAAATTAGAATTTTTCTAGGTTTCTTGCTCAAGTGTAGTGTGTACTGTGAGCTGGAAGCTCATCTCTTCAGATAGATCCAGCTCGGAAACCATGAAGACTGGAGCAATAGAAGGGGTAAAGGCTAGGTGAAGCTCTCTAAGCATATTCACAGCCCCAGCATTTGTAAGATGTGAATAGGGCTTCTCTTCCTTCTGTCTGTCTCTCTGTTTGTCTGTCTCTCCGAACTGCTGTATTTTAGTTCTCCAAATGCCCGGCAGTCAAGTTAATGCAAGTTATCTAATTTGCTCATTATGCAAATTGTGTGGTAGACCATCGGATGTTTAACCAGTATGCACAAACATGCATGCACCCCTTAGTTCCCACCCCAAATCATTCGTTTCAGAGTTCCTTTATAAAAAGGAAACAGAAAAATAGGTTTTCTTGGATTCTTTACATGTAATCCACAGGTGACCCACCTTCAGCTTACGGTGAACACACCCATGTTCCCCTTTTTTAAAAAAAAAACCCAGAGAGCTTTTCTGCCTTTGGAGAGCTACAGGAAATCCATATACTCAGCTCTATAGGTTTCCAAGGCATGGGAAGCCCACAGGGTTTGGGAACCTGCTTGTGGTATATAAAATTACCTAATAGTGCCGAATGTTCAATCTCATGAACCACAAAATGAAAACAACTAGACTGAACTAATTCAGGCATACCATTGTTGGAAGGTTCACTTAACTAACACAGGAAAACTGCTTTGTGTGCTTCTCACAACACAACAACCCTCCCAAACTAAGAAAAATTAATAAAGCTGTTGTTCAATTTTAAGTGGTCTAATAAAGGCACCACCTGCTTTTGCATTTGTATTGTGTAAGGACTACATGGCCTTTTCTAATTTTTTCTGAACTATGGAGAATACCCTAAATGGCTGCCAAAGAAGACATGAACTATTAACATCAGTCAAACAGAACTGCAAACTGAAAAAACCCTGCTTATATCCACTAGGTAACACTATTAATTTGGCTTCAATTGGCTTCTCCAAGTGGGTTGACTAAATTTTATTCCCAATTTTCTGATGGAGCATTGCCACTTTTCTGTATTATCTTCACCCTGGCCAAATAGGAATCTTGAGTTTCAAAAGAAGATGGCAGGGGAGGGGCATTGATGCATATTATTTGGTGCTTCTTTTTCTGAAGAATTGGGAGAAATCCTGCAACTACTGCCTGGGGTAGCATTTGAAACCACCACCAGTGAATGGTGTTTGCAGCTTGGGTTTCAACTCACCTTAAGAAGCAGACCTGGCACAATCATCAGCCTTGACATTTTGGGATTCTCATATATATTTTTTCCTACACTGTCCACACAGTCTTGGTGCACAGCCTGAGGAAGATGGATCAACATGGAAAGCTAGCTGGTTGTTTGATTTTTAGTGGTCTAATAAAGGTATCACCTGCTCTTGAATTCATCTCTGATCATCTCCCTTTTCACATGTCAGTGCCATCTGATATTTGGGTGGAAACTGTTAATGAGTAATTTCATGGCCCCTTGGATTTAGTCTTGAGACAACTCTTCAAATGGACAGCAGTCTTCTGTGTGCAAGGTCCTCCTAAACCACCACACAAACCTAGCCAAATTAAGTTGACCTTTTACTATTTCAGGCTCTGCCTTTCAGAGCTACAGAAGGTGATTTATTTTATCAAAAGCGTGTGATGAGCAACTCTACAGAGCTTGGCAAGTTCCATTTTTAGACTACAATTCCCAGAATTCCCTAGCTGTAGCAAGGGCTTTCAGACTGTAGCTCTTACAGTTCTGTGTATTCCAAAGTATTAGTGCTGAACTCAGTGTGGAAGGGGGGGATTGTCACTCTCGAATTGGCCTTCTCAGCCACACTAGACGCTGTTCCAAGTCCTCCACGTAGAGCATGTTACCATCGTCTCTCGAGACTGAATGATGCCTAATGAATGAATGAGTGCTGAACTGGAACTGTTAGCTCTTTTTCCTCACAGCTTCTCAGGGGAGAACCATATGCCCCCCTCGGTGTTGGGGACAGCTGCACCTATGAAGTCTGGCCAGCACAGCTGGATGAAAATATGAACTCAGTTTGTATTTAGAAAAAAAAATACCAAAATTCTCAAGTTAGGGGTTCAGGATGGGAAGAATCTGAGGTTTTGAAAAACAGGGGAAAGGGAAACTGAGCCCTTTCTTTATCCCTACCTAGCAAAATCATTAAGGAAAAGGTTTTACAGCAAGCAAAACTTACCGCTATCAGAGTGTGGAATGTTACATTTTTGCAGGACAGTACAAAAATGAGACTGCTCAAAGCTCTGGAAACCCCCCTGAAATCAGGGATTCTGCACAGAATCAGGAAGCTTGTCTCAAAAATGGGCAATAACCTCTTGCCATACACAATACAGCTTATTTTCTGCAAGAGGTGACTGTCCAGGCTATTAACCGTCTGGAACAATTTCCACTGTGCATCACTATGCAATCACAAAGGAGGAAAGCTAAAACCACTACCCCCTCCTAGATTCTTTTGTTGCTGTCTCAGTTACCTCAGCTGCATTGCCTTTCCACGAGACACCTTGGTACAAAGAATCAATTATTTGCAATTAAAGTCCCCAAGAAAGAATTAATGGATTTCAGGAGTCCTGAGATGCTATGAATCAAATGTGCAGGAGACATGAAATGCAGCAATAATAATAATAATAAAAGAGAGGACCAGCTTTTTCTTCTTCAAAGGAGAAATAAAAGCCAATCTTCTTCACAGACAACAGCAAAATCAACAGAAGACTCTTTGTCTTATCCTCCAGCATGGGACCTCCAAAACATCATTTCTGAATCATCTCTGGAATACATAAAAGCCAAAAGGTTGATAAAACGATGAGTCACAGCTTCCTCAGGAGTTTAGGCAGACTTTTGTTGACCTTTTTCTCAAGCTGAGGTTTTTTGCCTCCTGGGGGAGCCTGGTTGAAAGAAGAGACCTTTAGAGGCCTAGCTGAAATAGGATTGTGTGTGTTTGTATGTATGTTATTTCAATCTGGCATCTTTTTTTTAAAAAAAGTCAGGGTATGTAAGAAGATTTACGGGACGCTTCTAAAGAAAGATAGAAAAACCTCCTCTGATGAATGGAAGGCTTTAGTTCCTGAGCGGGGTGAACAGTAGCGTAATTGAGTTTTGTTAATCATCCCAAGTTGCAGTTATTTTGGCTTATGGAGTTTGAAGCAATGCACTCATTCCTGCCTCCCCCAGTCCCTGCTTTTTTTTTTTTTTTTTTTTTTTTTTTTTGCACACTTAATCTTCTAATTACATTAGCTGAAAGCCAAGACTGAGTTATGGCCCAGATGGATCGGTGATACAAATTCAAGGATCCTATCTGTACAAGATGCACTCTGAGGGCCAAGCTTCTTGAAAGCAAATGATAGTATGGTGTATTTAAAAGGTGTCTATGCAAACTGCGAACATAACCACGGTAAATGGATTAAAATAAAGCTTGTGATGGCTTCTGTTCTGTTCATTAGTTGCAGGTTTACCTGTGCTTTTTAAATAAACCAACAAAGGATAAAACCAGAAGAGTCTCCAAATGTTTCAGTTCCCTTTGTTTTTCAATGGGATATTGAAACAGAAGAACAAGGATGACATTAAAACTAACCATAGCAAGCAGTGTACACCTGAAAAGTTCAACAGATGTTTGAAGCCCAGCACTACTGCCTTTAGCAGAATTTTTGTTTATATTTTTGTTAAATGTATAGCATACCTTGCCTTTCTTCCCATTGGTACTCAAGGTGGCCAACAATAAAAGGAACAAAGAGGGCACCAGTTAAGAACATAACACGGATTAATTGAGACAGACAATTAAATGAAACAATGTTAAAAGCAATTTTTAAAAATAAATTGTGGTGTTTGTGTGTGTGTTTGAAGTTATACCCATCCAAATGAAAAGCTTCTTTTAATATAATGGAGATCAACTGTCAAACTCCTGACTGAAGAAAACAGTTTTTTACTTGGTTTGGCGGGGTGGGGGGTTAGTTTCCCTCAGTAGAGAGTTTTATTTATTTTATTTATTTATTGCACTTATACCCCGCCTATCTAGTCGAACGACCACTCTAGGTGGCTGTTCCACAGTTTTGTGGCAGTCTCTGGGAAGAAACTCTCTCACATCCCATCAAACAAAGCTCCCAAGGCAGCAGGACTGAAACAAAACTTAGAAATGTTTCTTTTTTTGGATGACAGCTTTTAGATATCCAAAACTCTAATCTCTGGACTTCCAGTCTTCCCACCTTTCCTTTGGAGTGAAAAACACTGCCCCCTTCCAAGATCTCAAAGCCTGCCTAGATTTTGGTAGGGTTGCAGAAGGCAGGTCTGAAATCCTGGGACAGTTATTGACAGAACCACAATGGAGTATAGCAAGCTAGATAGACCATTAGACTGACATTGCATAGGGCAAATCTCTGTTTTCCTCCTTTCAAGTACACAGAAGCAAGGCGAGTGATCATAGTTAGATAATCTGTTTGAACACTATATTTTTCACAATGCCTTCCACTCAAAATGGTTCACGAAAACAAACACATATAATAACCATAGTTACAGTTATACTACTTCATAATATTAACTTAATTGCAATATAACATCACATCACTTACCAACAGGTCAGGGGTAGACTAGACGGCACACTTAGCATGTATTTAGAAGTGGTGTTCCCTCAAATAGTGAAAGATGTCAATTTGTTATAGCATAAGCTTTTCCACACCTCTGTGGCAGGAACTTTTACTGTGGGTAATCTGCAGACAAAGCCACTGATTCCTCACATTAAAAGCAGGACATGGAGCAGCCAACAGCCTGCCAGGGTTAGGAGGCTTCTTGGCTGCTGACAGTGCCAGGATCAGGGCAGCAACCCCAGAGTCATCACCCATATGACACATAGTGAAAATGGAGCCCCTGGAGCTGCTGTCTCACCCACCTCCGGCAAGATCAACATTGCCAGCTGGCCAATAGCTAGGTAGCTGGGAAGCCTTTCAGCACTAGCCAGGCAGTGATGCTGTTCTTGCCTGAGGGACAGCTCTAGTGCCTCCACTTTTGCCACACATCAAGTGGATGAGGACTTTGCTGTTCCAACACTCGTGCTGTCACTAAGGGAGGAAGCTGCCCAGCGCTGGCTGGCTGCAACAGAAGCCCTATGGTGGAAAATTAAAGGGATCATTACAAACATTTTAAAACCATAGTAGGGCTTGCATTCTGTGTAGCGACAGTATTCCCTGTGAATTTCACCCATATTTTTCTGAAAATGTAGTAATGGACTCTATCATGCAGTCCAGCATCTTTTGTTTTGTGACTGGTGATTGGAAGTAAAATCCAGGCATAATTTGCGAGAGTGAATTGCATGGCATATATTTTTCAGGAAATTGTGCTGCTAATTGCAGGCGATATGTAATCCCTGTAACAACTAGTTTGACCCTCAGATGACAATGTCAAGTAATTAGTTCCAAACGTGAACTACACAATAACTGAGCAGTTCATATTAAAAGACTTAACAAAAGCCATCAGGTTCACTGCAAACGAAGTGCAGATAAGTATGCAGAATGATACTAGGAAAGGGCATTCCATTTTTAAAAGCAGCAAACTGCTTTCTCCCCACTTGAACCTGAGCTTGGAGCTTTATAAATTCCTCTAGTACCAGCTTTTGTAAGCAAAGTGAAAACCAACACTTAGAAAAAAATATATTTATATTGGGTGGCAAGAAGAACTAGGCCTATGTGAGTATTAGAAGATAGGCAGACTTGTTTATATGCATGAGTTTGCTTTTTGACCCACCCCCCCATAACTTGGCAAATCTTGAAATCTCTTACTGAAGATAGCACCTTTTATGCTGCCTAAATGGGGGGACTGTATTCCTCAGCATTGGCTACCGGTTCTTGAATATTTTTAAAATGCAGCAATACACAGCAGCTTATTCTCACTGATCCAACACAGCTCAGAAGGCATTTGTGTACCAAAGCTTACAGGGCAGTAGCAAATGACAAACATTTGGTGCCAGTCACTGGGCTTTAATAACACTGAAGAACTGCAGAGGCCTTTCATGTTGTTTACGATAGAGGCACCTCAAACTGCCCTACAGTGAGGGTAGTAAAGGTTCCTATTATAATCCCAGTTCTGATTCTATCCCCCATCTTTCATTTGACAAAGGGAGGGGGAGAGTATTCTTCTTTTTAGAATTTCTAATGGGTGGCTGATTTTGGGAGGAAGCTTTGAAATAATGCAGGCAAGAGCAGGAGGTGGCTGACATGTTCTTGAAACCAACTACAGAGGTTTTAAGGAAGCAAGAGTAAGTGGTAATGGAGAGGTTCCAAGTACCATGATGTCTGCTGGGAGACAAACCTCACTAAATATGGTGCTGACAGCAAATTCCAGGTTTACCTTGCTGACAATTATGTCTTTAAGAAGGTTGCAAAAAAGGAGAAAGAGATCTGCTGTTCTTGACTTCAGCTGGACCAGGAGGGAAGATTTGCTCAATGAATTTAAAACAGAGGTTGGAAATATTATTTAGGGGGAATCCGTAACTCCCTGGATCCTCCAGTGAGCATGAGCTTGGATTAGGATGGCTAGATGCAAAAAAGAGATGGGGTGACTGCATTTTTAATAATGACAATGATAATTGTATGCCAGGAAATCAATTCTGACTTATGGCAACCTCTTCCACAAATCTCTAGGTATAGACTACTCAGAAGTGGCTTTCCCATCTCTTCTTGTGAGGCATCCTGGGCTATGCAACTTGCCCAAGACTACACAGGCTGGCTCTTCTCCTGGGACACACAGCAGGGTAACTCCCAAGTGCCGGTTCTCTAACCAGACACACAACTCACTGAGTATTTCCAATAGTTAAGTAAAAAGAGGAAATTTGTGAACTTTGAATTTAATGAGGTACCACTAAATGTGAGATGTTTAGGAACAGTGCCCAAACCATTAATTAGTTAGATGCCATATTTACTAATGTGCTTTTTAAAAGGAGTATAGCCATTCTGTTCTTTCACTTGTAAAATACTGATTATATGGATTTGGGCTGAAGGCAACAACCCTGCCAAAATTGCCTGTGGTGGTGGAGAATGAGGAAACAATGGGAGGTTGAGGAACCTTCTAGAAAGAAGAAGGCTCAATGTGAGGTGAAGGGCTGGAAAGATCTGGAAGGGAAGAGGGAGCCCCTAAGGAGGAAGAGAGCACAAAGGTGGAGGAGTGGTGACAGTGGCCTGTGGAGGAGGAAGATAAGGATGTAAGAGAGGTTGATGAATGGGTGACCTTAGTGGAAGCACCACAGTGGCCCCAGCCCAAACTGCAAGCCTCATGTTTCAGCTGGCCAAGAGATGGCATAGTGCAGAGAAGGTGCCAGCAGCTACCTGCTGACTTATTGCAATGACACCTACCCAATGCAGTGGTGACTGCAGAGGAAGCAAAGAGAGTTCCATTACCTCTGACAACAGGACCCTGAGCTGTGGGCCATCCAGCAAATGATATCTTTCTCCCAAACCAGAAGGCAGCAGTGAGGACAGTTCTGAGCCCTTAGAGACTTGTAAGGGAGGGTGAAGTAAGCACTCCATATCGTTAGATACTAGTCCTTTCCAGAATTGGGCTGATATGGAGGGCCCAAAGGAGGACTTAAGTGGTTAGACTAATTTGGGGGTACTTTAGGAAAGATTGTGTGGGAAAGAAGCTTCAACTCCTGCACTTATGACCCGACCTATGTGACCCTATTGAATTATCCAGGGGCATGCTCAGATACACAACGCAGTGTCGCACCCCTCTCTCGTTTACTGATGTCAACACTTGGTTAGTCCTGTCACTTTACTATTTGAGTAAAGGTCAATTTAAATAACTGCAGGAATAAATGTGTTATCTTCAATAATCTTCACTTTCCTCTCTTTGTAAAGGCTGCTGCCATGCTACTCACTCAGTCCCTGCTATCACATACTTGTAAAACCAATGCATTTTCAAACAATACATTTAGATATAACCAGATGTCACAGGCATCAATCAGGTATTCTACCCACTGGGCAGTGACATTTCTATCCAGGGGTATTTCTTCCTCCTTCAACAGACTTACTGGTTAAGATCCTGTTACTTAGTGTAGGAAGTCATAACTAGAATAGGCCCATTGAATCAGTGAGGATTTGTGAGCTCTAAGTTCCATTGATTCAAATGGGCCTATGCTAGCTATGATTTACTTTAGTGTAGTAAATCACAACTAGAGTTGGCCCATTCATATCCATGCAACTTACAGAGTAGACGACTCACCAAATCCCCACTGATTCAATGGCTCTCCTCTAGTACAACTTGCTACACTAAGCAACTGAATTTCAGATGGCAATTCTGAGTTGTTTGCAGTGTCAGAGATATGGGGAAGTTGCCCTCACTCTGCTCTTCTTAATTGGTTAACACTACCGCCCAGTGACTAAACTCTGGATGCAAACAAACATAGCTAATAGCATTTCTCAGGGACTGCTGAGAGGAAAGCACGTCTTTTAAAAGGAGTGTATGTTCAACATTCTGAATACTGTTTAAGAATTCTCCAGAGGGGAACAGAAAGAACCGAAAATGAATAACTACTAGTGACTTTCTCATTAATTAAAATCTGACAAGTAGCTGGCAGCTGAAAGGGGGAGCTGTAGGTGGGGGAATCCTGTGGCTCACCACCACATTCCTTGAATTCATAAAAGCTATGGAATATTTCACTGTAGGTCGGCCAGAAATGTAGATGGAAATGTGAATTAAAAGAAAGAGCTTTTTTGGAGGTGAATGGAGATACTGGAGGTAGCCAAGAGAATTTACATAGTGAAAAGATGTAGAAGCTGGACTAACTGAATCCAGTTTCAGCCAAAAAAAGTGTGTTTCTTTTCAGATGCAGCTAATATAGGTCAAGGGTTGACTTGCATGACAAGCAGTGACATTAACATTTAAGGGGAGCTTGGAAAAGTTACTTTTTCTTGAGGACAACAGAAACTGTAGTCCCAAAAGGACCTTTTTCAAACCCTGCACTCAAGAAACGGAAGAGATTTTCCTTTTCCTGATTTCTACATCTCAACAATTGTCTGGTGATTTTTGCCTATTAGAAGCTTATGGAACACAACATCCGAAGGAGATCTGACTGTACATGCCCTGAAGAATTTAATTCCCTTTCCACGTGGATGTGCAGTGATAGTTTAATAGACATCATTGTTCATTCATGATGTGTTGTTCCAGAATAGCTTCTTCTGGTTGCATTTGCCATGAATCTCCCCAATTCATTTTTTTGGACAGGATGTAAGAAATCTTGTAGAGGCAAATGACAAAATCATGCCCTATCCTATTGCATCTTTTTAAAAAAATCACTGAAATCTTACTTAAGCAATAATGGCAGGAGACTGTCCTCGACCACAACTGAGAGCAGCAGGCTAGCTCTCCAGACCACGTGGGACACCACTGCCTACTTCTGTCATGCAGTCAGCCTTGTACGTTCTGCCTCAGAATACCTATATGTTCACCTGCAGGAATAAATATGTGGTTATATTCGCATCCTGTTGGTAGACTTCCCATAAGGCGACCAGTTTGCCACTGGGGGAATAACATGCTATGGACTCCCAAAGTAACAGACTGCAGAAAAGATGACCACCATTTTGTAATATGTCCCCAGGTGCCTTTGTGTTAGGGAAGTGCAGGAAAACTGGCCATCTAGGATACTGCTGGCCATGAGGGGTGGAGTTTTCCTTGGAGAATCAGAGTACAGCAGTCTTCACTCTGGTTTGCAAGAGAAGAGTATAAGAGGTTCTGGTCAGTCTTCACTGAGACTTCTCCCACCTACCCTTCCTTTTATGGAATTTGTCCCATTGAGAAAACAAGGGTATTTTTATAATGTGTTGGCAGAGGGGCAGTGGGACAGTTTTTGTGATGCTATTATACATTTACAGTGCAATTTTATCTGACACTGCTTTGTTGGTTAAAATGGAGGGTAGTTTTGTACATAACAGCAGATCCTTGGTGAGAGAGACAGACATTTGGCCCTATAAGAGGAAAGGGATTCCCCCCCCCCCCCCCACATTGAGTGATCAAGGAACAAGGAACTAAAAGAAGCTTTCATAAGTCCAAGCACACTTCTTTAGATGAATGAAGTGTGGTTTGGACACATAAAAGCTCATGAAAAATAAAAACTAGTTAATCTAAAAGGTGTTACAATACTTACAGTTTCTCTTTTGCTACAACAAACTAACATGGCTATCAGCAAGAGTACTTTGTCAGCAATAATGTGATTTATTGGCAGTCTGGAATAGCAGGCTGGATCATCCCACCTGGATCTGCAAATACCTTTTGTCTTATTCAGCGTCGTTTTTCTTATGTTCCTATGAAGCCTGGCACACAGTTGCTGCTTATTGTACACAAAAATAATGGAACTACAGAAATAAAAAATATATTGAAATAAATATGTTACATTTACTTCTTATTTTAAGACTGCATCGCTTTCATGGAGTTGGCTAGATTCCTCAGTGAGTTAGGTATCTGGCTGTGGAGCCGGAAGTTGGTACTTCCATTCCCCACTGTGCCTCCCAGGAGAAGAGCCAACCTGTGTAGCCTCCTTGGGCAAACTGCAACATTCCAGAGTGTCCCCAGAAGAAGGGAATGGTAAACCACTTCTGACTACTCTCTACCAAGAAAATCCTGAAAAGGGTCACCATGACTCAAGACTTGATTTGATGGAACTTAATCATTACAGATTTCAAGGAGATACTGTATATTATCCTTACCCCTATATGGTGGTGGTTGTTACATACCATGAAGTTGCATCTGACTTACGGCAAAGAAACATTCAAGCTATTGTACATAGAAACATTTCATATAGTCACCAAATCAGAACATATTCTTAAATAATGTGGTGTGACAATCTTGAAATCAGCAAAATCAGCCAACTTTGTTTCAGCTTTGAAGAGTACCCTCAAACAATGCATCAAATATTTTTGTAAGGATGTTTCCATCTGCTAAATTTAAGGTATGCAATTTGATAATCTGTTGGTAGTAAGGAACTTCCCATCTATTTCCATGTATGTATGTATGTATGTATGTATGTATGTATGTATGTATGTATGTATGTATGTATGTATGTATGTATGTATGTATGTATGTATGTGCACCAAAAATTCATTAGCAGATCAAGAAAAATTAATTAAAGCATAAAAAATGACACCTGCAAATTTGTATCATGAGCAGGAGCGTAACCTTGAGAAGTTATTCCACAGGTAACACACACGTTTGCTCACTCCAACGTGCTGTCTATATCAAACTTGCTAAAAGGCCGTTATTGCTTATCCACTTATCTGTATTGCCCACATTCTTTCTGCAGGCATTTGTTGAATTGCTATGTGTGTGGCATGGCTGTATGGAAAGCAAGCCAACAGGATGTATTACAAAACAGAGCATGGCGTTGATAGAATCTGAAGATTAACCAAACTGAGACCGAGTTATTCATCTGTGTTTGGCTAGGCTTGTTCTGCACAAAAATAGCAGATTCATTCATCCATTCTTGACAACCTGAGAATAACAATAAATCAGGAGCGATCACACTGGCTGTTAACACCTTGAGTGCAGAATGAGAAAGGAAAGGGTCGGTGTGGTCCTGAAGATTACACAAATGCAAGAGTAGGTAATACCTTTTATTGGGCCACTAAACAATAAAACGAACAGCAAGATTTTGGGGATGAAATCCACTTCTTCAGGCTCTAAGCACACCCTGTTCATGGACGGTGCAGAAAAATTGTCAAGAAATTGATGTTACATATCTGGGAGAGATGATCAGTTCTTCTTGTGAGGCTTGGCCTTTCTTGTCTCTGTAGAAAGGTTTGGAATTTTTACACCCTGGCTCTTGAGACCAAAAGGCTGAGAATTACCCTGTGATTGCCCCTCCACACACACTCACATTGCTTGCTTGAAACAAGGTTTCCTTCAGCTGTGGGGATGGGTGGATGACCTTGAGTGCAGATTCCCTGCAGCACTGTCTTCTCCTGTAGTAAACCACCTGCTCATTGAGATCTCCACATCAAGGTCTCCCAGCTGTTTCATCACCTACACATGGGCATCTGAGGGCCACCAGGGAGAGGACCTTTTCTCCTGCGTTACCCCCCCCCCCCTTTTTTTTTTTACTATCCTCCTCCACCTCTGCAGTATGATCAGCACCAACCTGGACTGGAAGTGCACACTGGTGGAAAACTGAATGGAATTTGCAGCAACTTTGGTTGCTGCACACGACACAAGCCATGGTGAGGTTTTAAAATGGTGCCAACATACACTCTTTAAAAAAAACTCACTAGAGCTCTGTCACCCACCGGCCAGGACTGAGAGGCTTTCCAGCTACTGAAAGGGTCAGGGTCAGGGCAGCAGACTCCTCACCAGCCTGACATGCATCAAAAATGGAGCTGCTGGCACTGCCCCCTGGGCAAGAATAACATGGCCGCCCAACATTCTCGGGAGGTGGGGGGCAGCTCCAGCAGCTCCGTTTTTGCTGTGTGTCAAGCAGGCAAGCTGCTGCACCAACCCCAACCACTGACAGTAGGGGCAGGAAGCCTTCCAGCCCTGGTTGGCTGACCAGAGAACCAGCAGCTGCTCCATGTCTGTGTCTAATGTGTGGAACTGCATTAAAACAGGACATGTAAAACAGGTGGTTTTGTGCCTGTTTGCAGATAACCTGAGGTAAAAAGCTCACTGTGGGTTATCTGAAACGTGTCGTTCCTGCCCTTGATGTTTTTTCAGCTTTTATTAAAATCTTATCTGTTTGGGGAAATAGTTGCTGATTTTGATACTAAGCTTACTAATCCTCCCCCCCCCCTTTTGCTTGTGATTTACAGTGGATGCTTGTGCTGTTTTCTACATGTGGTTTTCAGGAATTTTGTACAGCACTGGAATTTTGATGATGATGAGTGGTATATCTTAAATATAGAAATACCCCACCCGACCCATTCATTCAGATCTGGTTCCAGGTTTTCAGGAGACCCTGGGCAACCTGCTGACACTGCAAGGTCGGGTGACGGGGTCTGGTGCCTGCCCACTCAGCTTCATAGAGATCTAAGCAGCAGGGGCACTTTACCCTGATCCGCTGCCTGTTCCAGTCATTACTTGCCTGTATCTATAATGGCTGTTTCTCCCCTTAATGGTTAGTGCCCAGACTCTCATTCTCCTTCATTCTGTTTGTGAGCCTTGTGACGCAGTAGTTAAACTGCAGTGCTGCAGCCAAGACTCTGCCCATGACCTGAGTTCAATCTCAATGGGCTCAGGTAACTGGCTTGAGGTTACTCAGCTTTCCATCCTTCAGAGGTCAGTAAATTGCGTATCCAGCATGCAGAGAAGGGAGAAATGTGTAGCCTTCATAATTAAAAAATGTAAACTGCCGAAAGAGTGCTTTAAGCAGCACACTTTGCTTTGCTTTGCATGTGTGAAAGAGAGACAGAGCTGCAGAGAGATCAAGCACAAATATGAGCATGGGCAGCCTCAACACTGAACATTATCTAAGGACTGAAAAGATTATGCACCCTTTTTCTATAACAAATCTCAGCCATGTTGATTCCATCATTCCTGAATACAACCATTTAATTTATCTCATATAACAATGTAAAGCTATTCATGATTGATTCTACTCATAGTGATAAGAAGCTCTCCCTCCACACAGTTTAATTGCAGTGTTCCCATAATGGTTTTCCATACCATTAGGCAAAGTCAGCCATCCAGCTGTTCCTCCTGGAATTCTTGGCCAGTACCCTATATTTAGGAGGGAGATCCCTATGCAATAAAAACTCTAAATTGTCTAGATTGGCCTACTGCCCTCCAGTGGTGGAGGACCAAATTTCATCACCAGTGTTAGACAAAGGTCCAATTGCCCATCCCGCCAGCTTCTGTATATGGAACTGGGTGGAAAGGGGGAGTCATCTTGCCCTTTGCTCAGGCAACCAAATACCTTGGGCTGGTCCTGTTGTCAATGATGAAGCTCAGAATGCATTATAAGAGCTATCATGAAAAGTTTGAGATGGCACCCAAAATACAATATGAGCTGAAGCCTCTGTCATGATAGGTTCTAACTCCCTATTGAATGCCACAGCAATCATGTGAGGAAAGTTTGGAATGGTCATGTAATGGAAGTGTCATACACAGACAATTCACCATGAAAATAGAAACAAAAGTGAATATGTGTGCGAATAAAGCTAAAGAATGAAGATGATCCTCAGCATAATCTTGTGCAGAGTTGGAAAAATAAGGTTTTGGGGAACATTACATGCTTGCTAGGAAGCTTCTGGGAGTTAGACCACCTAAAGTGGTGAACATTTAAAACTTAGTGAGTATTCTTAACACCCTACTTTAGGTCTGTCACAGCCATGAATTTCTGTCACTTTTTAAATTCAAAATAAATGTCCACCTGATTGTGGATTTTGATCTTAACATTAACTGGCCAGATTACTCTTTCTCAATTTCTTGATATTATCAACCTATCATGTGGTTGTGAAAAAACTATAGGTATGTTGGCAATAACGTTGTAAATGAATTCTGTAAAGACAAGGATGTGTGTGTAACATATTTCATGAGTCTGGGTTGTTTTATCTTCCCACATGCATTTCAATTATCCTTTGGTTTTATTATCAAATGCAGAAATAACTTAATGCATCACAGTGAGACAGGGCTTAATGGGTGGTCTTGAACTCATCACACTCCTCTCATTCAGCAAGTCTGAGAAACCCAGTAACAAGTTCTTGCAGCAGAAAGTCATCTCCAGGCAAAAGATGAGATCACTGCTGTAATAAGGCAATTATCAGTGGCAGGCACTGAGGCAGTATGCTGAGAAGTAGAAGCCGAACAGTGTCAACAGAGCAGGATAATCCTGCTCTGACCAGCTGGCATCATAAGACAGAAGACTAGGGTTCAGAACTGTTTTAACCTAAGGACTGCATTTGCCAGGTTATTAAGTGGAGCCAAAACCAATTGGGTGGGATTTAGCTGGCAGTGAGTGGTTCTTCTCTCTCTCTCTCTCTCTCTCTCTCTCTCTCTCTCTCACACACACACACACACACACACACAGAGAGACTCTCTCTCTCTCTCTCTCTCTCTCACACACACACACACACACACAGAGAGAGCAGCATGGGAAAGAGCTAAGAGCAAGGAGAGTATCTGAATAGTTAAACACTATAACCTCTCTTTCCTTTCCCCCCCTATTCTTGAGTTGTTCCCAGCAAACTCAAGTCTTGCCCAGCATAGGGACACAGAATGGGAAATCACAGGAAAAATGAAATTTGGACCCTACCAGTTGTTAGGGTTTCAGGACGTTTCCACAAATATTGCCCAAATGTTCATGTATGGGTTCCTTTAATGATTTTAAAGTTTGATCCACATATAATTTTGGACATGGATACTCAATAGAATAGCATACCACATATATGCTGCTAAATGTTGGAAAGTGTGTCTCCTGGATTTCTCTCTTCTTTCCTGTGTATATAAATAAGATAGTACGAGCTCTTTCCTTTGTTTTCTATAAAGTCTCTCTCTCTCTCTTTTCCTCTCTCTTCTTATTTATTTGTACCTCAGTTTGTATGCATTACAGACACTGACCCACACAGAGGGAAAAAAGTTTGAAATGACCTCTAGCTGCCTTCCCAAAGGATGAAAATGAGATCTATACATTTCCATCAGTTAAATAAATTTGAGTCATATGGGGACCAATTTCAATTTTTTAGCCATACAGACAACTTGTACAAACCATTTAGGTCCATACAAGAGAAGTGAGAACACAGTGAGCAAGGTTACATCATGATTCTTAGCAATTATTACAAATTCTTAGCAATGTTTGAAGTCATGCTCCTATTAGAACATTTGTAGAAACACATAATTATTTCACATCATGATGTTTTATATTTTAGACTTTCAGTCTTTCGAGCATCAGGAAAGCCATAGGTTACTTGATCTATCTAAACAAACCTTTCCTTTCTGAACTGTCATCCACTGTAGCAAAAAGGAAAAACATATAATACCTTTGAAAGACAGTGCTAAAAGAAAATTTAAAAACATACAAATATTGTATTACACTGGAATCATTACAACAGTGTCTTTATTAGTGAAAAACAGAAAGCCAAGTAGACTTTCACATACTCCACATGTTAGCGGAGTTGCAATTTTTGCTTTTATTAATAAAATACAAGCTCAGACTTCAGTCCTGGGAGCTCCATTAAACTTACACAGGCTTTTGTGTTATGAATGCTCGCTAGAGATTTATGCATAGAATGGAGACACTTTTTGAAAGTTCCTGAAATACCATGTCAAGGACGTTAATCTTAAACTCCCTCGTGTTGAAAGTCCACTCTTCATACATATTCTGATGATATGCCTCATTGTCCATGTATTTGGTGGACATGTGATGGGTGCTTAGATCTTAGGTTAATCAAGTCACTGTAAGTGTTCCCCTCAGTAAACACATGTACACATATAGGGAAATGTACACTGCACCAAATGAGAAGAATTAAGTAGTGTGGCCCCTAACCCATTCTCAGTAGTTGAAAATATTTTAGTAAAGCTCTGGCAGAAGAAAAAAACTGAGGGGAAACGTTACTATTGAGATGAATCTTTTCATGTGGTCTACTGGATTTGCAACCACGATACTGAATAATTACTCTCTAGTAATTCTCTGGGCACAGTTTCCTGTTGCCTGCGCATTGGGGGCCTCTGTTTCCTCCACTAAAGATGAGGTTCATAGCTTAGGCATACTCCTGGACGTAGCACTGTCAATAGACACCCAAATAGTGTCTGTGGTTCAGTCTGCCTACTTCCCCCTTAGGCAGATTGCAGAGCTGCATGCATACCTTGACATCTAGTCCCTCACCACGTTAGGGAATAGACTACATGGGGCTGCCCATGAGACTGATCCAGAAACTTCAAGATGTCCAGAATATGGCAGTCAAGTTAATGAGGGAAGTTAATAAATACCAACATAGCCCCAATACTGGCTGCCTTGCACTGGCTACTGGTCCATTTCTCTATCAGCTTCAAGGTGCTGGTTTTGATGGTTTGGGGCCTCAGTACATGACTGCTCATCCTACCTTTATATCCCAGGCTGGACAGCTGAAGATGCTAGCCCTGAGGGAGGCCTGGAAGGAGAAAACAAGGAACTGGGCCTTCTTGGCGGTTGCTCCTCTGCTTTGGAACAAGTAGCCATCTGAAATTTGCCTGGCTCCCTCTCTGGCACCTTTTAAGAAATCCCTGAAAACCTTCTTATTTCAGCAGGCTTTCCAAAACATTCCATTTGAATTGCCTGCCGAGTCTATTAGCCATTCATTTTAACTAGCGCCTCTTTTTAAATGTAAATGTCATGTTAATTTTAATTTAATTGTTAATTAAGTTTATGGTATTATATGTTGTTGTCACTGTTGTACACCACCTAGAGTGACTGACAATCAGTCAGATAGGTGGTATAGAAATTGAATAAAATAAATAAATAGATTCATAATCAACATTTGGCCATTTGAAATGAATTCTTTTATTTCCAGAGACTTCAGCATTTTCTGCATCACAAATTATGAATGAACTTTGGTTGAAAGCATGATTATCCCAGCCTGGACTCCTCCAACTAACTAGCCTTGAACTACTCTGATCTTTCTGGTTGTATAATTCCCGTATTATAATAAATGTGTGATTGGTGAGGCTGAGCCACTATGTTTGAAAATCCTTTTAATCCTCTTTATGGCAACAGAAACATTTGTGAGTGATCTTTGAAGATTCTGTACTGGGCAGAACACCTGCAGCTTAATGCTTCATGTTAACAAACACCCTCACATGAGTCTAATGTCTTCTGGCATGTACGAACGCCATGGCAGAAGACTGTTGTAATAATGAGGCCCAACCTTAACCTTCGACCTCTTGCCT
Source organism: Intellagama lesueurii (assembly GCA_037013535.1). NCBI lineage: Eukaryota > Metazoa > Chordata > Lepidosauria > Squamata > Agamidae > Intellagama > Intellagama lesueurii. Next base: position 319,710,207 of record JBAJHW010000001.1, on the reverse strand, counting down.
CCACATTGAAACCGGCTCATCCAAATGATACAAGATCACTTGTGCTCCCAAAGAGCTCAATGTACCATGTACATTGTCAGCACAAATGATTTATTGTGCCGTTGGCAGACTGGAAAGATAAATACATTCTTTAATGCAACAGTGGTTCTTTCCTCCAGTCAGCAAAAAAATATGTCTTCCCTTTCAGGATTTCTTGATGACACAGCTTGAGTAACTTGAACTGAAAGTCCATGTTAAGAGTCCTCGCATCCACCTGTGCTCATAAAAATCTGCTTAGAATACAAACAGAAAGCCTGTACACCTGTGACTTTAATGATTGCTGTGGAGGATATAAATATGTTTGCAATCATACGCAGCCAGGCAGTAGTAAAAAGTTCCTGTTAACTTTGAATGTTTTTTAAACCTGCTACACTTCTGCAATATTTCCTTATTTTCAGCAGGGAATGGGTCTGCTTACCGCTACTCCTCATTGTCATGTCTATATATTTTCCGTAAGTCCTACACATCCCCCAAAGAGGGAAGGGGATCTAATTCTTGGGGAGGGGCTGTACCACCAAGATGGAGCAATTGTTTGTTGCAGATCACCGATTCAATTCTCCAGGCAGGGATGGAAAAACTGGTCACATGGGCCAGAAATCTTACTTACAGTGTAAAGCAACTGTGTTTCATGGCTAGTCCTACCATACATGATGCATTAGGCAGCACCATGAAGAGGAAATAAAGTGTAGGAATTGCTGAAGGCAAGACTGTTATATGCATGAGTCCCAATGTGCTCCATTTCCAGCACAAAATGTCTAGGGCTGGACTCAAAGTGGCCACATATCTCATTTTAAGGAGGACAGTCCTCTTTTTGAAGATGTTCTTTATCGGAAAGACTGCCCAAGTCTAATTTAAAGATAAAGAGCCGTAGCAAGAGAGATCGAAGACCCAGAAATCATCCATCCACACTTAGTGCTTGCTCAGCAGATTCAGACGGCACATGTCACCTGATCATGGTCCTCCACATCTGGATGAGATTGTTGTAATTCTCTTTAAATTATATGCAGAATTTCTAATTTGCATCTGTAAATTAGCATGTGCAGTTTCATGCAAATCAGTGCCCTCTTTTTGCCTCTGTTGTGATGATGCATGTCTTCCTTTTTGGTGATGCTACGCAGTCAGTCTGGAACTGGCACTGACTTCAGTTTGGAAAGACAGTTTTGCAGATATGGGCTGATCCATCCATTTCAATGGTGGTAGAGGGAATCTGCATGTAGGCCACCTACCTCCATTAAAATGAAGTGAATTGGTCCTGATAGGGATGGGATATCCCATTTATGTCCTAAAGCTCCCAATATATTGAAGATGTTACTGGGTTAGGGCAACTATGTAAAATGCCCAGAGCTTGGAAACATTATAGTAAAAGTTATCATGTTAGCATTTTCTTTTCTGGGTTCTTTATGGTTGAAATCCTGCTACTTTGCTCCACGTAGGAAAGTCAAACATTCTTTTGCTAAATACGTTGTTTCAGTGTTCAGTATTTCAAACATCCACACTACTGAATACATTTAAGCCAGTTGTAACAGGAAGGCTGAAAATAACAGAATTTTCTTCCCTTTCTCTGTTTAGAAATACAGGCAATTAAAAATGTACTGAAATCTTAAATTAAACTATTTTGGACATCAGTGTGGGAACCTTCTTCCTTATATTCCTTCCAAATAATTTATGCCTTATTTTGCAAGGCTTTAGACAAAGTTCTAATCATTTTGATGAATTCCTTGGTTTATACAAGGAAGAAATGAATTGCCTTTCATTTATGCATCAGGGAGAGAACCAGTACAGTCTTGCTGGCACATAGCACACATACGCCACGCAGAAAGGTGGTGTTGATGTTTTGAAGGAGGCAGATATTAGGAGGCAGTATGAAAACCATATAGCAGCTACCTCTGAAACTTGTCAAAGAAGAAACAGCTGTAAAATGCTAGCTTGATTTATCCTGACAGTTCATATTCATGAATATTAATACTGAATAATTTAAAGTGCCCTTGAATACCTCTTGGCAAGATGTTTCAATTACCCCTGGGTTCTCAAATTCCATTTTCAATATAAAAAAGGGAGGGAGAAATATATATAATTTCTTGCAATGGCTGAATTGTTACGTATGTCAGAGTAGAACAAATCTTTACTCAAGCCATAATATGGTAGCTGGGCAGCTTCAGACATTCGTAGAGGAAACAGATTATTTGGACCATTTCAGCCTGCTTTTAGGTTGGGGTTAGTACTGAAGTGGCCTTAGTTGTCCACTCTGATGATCTGAGTTGTTCCAGCCTAAAGACAGGGCAAGTGCAGCTCTGTTGAGTTTCCTGGACCTCTCAGTGGCTTTCAATGCCATTGACCATGAAATTGTCTTGGACAGGTTCTGTGGAATGGGAGTGGGAGGCACTGTATTATAGTGGTTCCATTCTTGTCTTCAGATCTGGTTCCAAAGACTAGCATGGCAGGGGGACTTCTGCTCAGCCCTATGGTGATTAAGCTGTGGGGTACTGCAGGGTTTTATTCTGTCTTCCATGCTGTTTTATGGAGCTGTGGGCAGAGATCCTTAGGAATTTTGGGGTTGGGTGTCATCAATAGGCTAATGATACTTCTCCTTATTATCAAGGACATCTGAGGCTATGCAGGTGCTGGACCAATATTTGGAGACTGTAATGGGCTCATTGAGGGCCAATTCACTGAAGATGGGTCCTGACAAGATGGAGGATTTGGTGGTTCCAAGATCTGGGAGTTGTGTAGGAGACTTGTTCTGGATGGAATCTCATTTTTCCTGAAGGAGCAGGTGTACAGTTTTGGAGTACTTCTAGATTCATCTTTGTCACTGGAGGCTCATGCAAGCTCCATGGTTCAGAATGCCTTGGGCGGCTTTGCTGGTCTGTCAGTGACGACCATTTCTGGACAGGGATAACAACAGTCCATGCTCTGGTAACCTTCCTGTTAGACTATTTCAATGCACTCTACATGGGACTACCCTTGAAAATAACACTTGCCTTAGCAAGTGCAGTATGCAGCAGCTAGACTATTAACAGGAATGTCTGTCAGAGCCTACATGATACCAGTTCTGAAGGATTTGCACCTCCAGTCTGAGTTTAAGGTGTTGACAATGAGCTACAAAGCCCTTAAAATCTGAATATCTAAAAGAGTACCCCTCCCTATATAAATTTGCCCAATCCCTAAGATCTGCTGGGAAAGCCCTCTTCTATGTCCTACCATTTAGAAATGTACATTATGGGCAGACAAGGACTCTCTTGGCTGTAGCACCCTGACTGTGGAATGCCCTCCCTTTGGAGGCTCAACTGATGCCAACAGTGGCATCATTTATTTATTAATAATAAATAAATAATTTATTTATTAGTGCCTTTGGGTTTCAGGATTGTGGCCTGTGCAGGTTTCAATGCAATGGTTGTAAGGTTTCAATATTTTAATTTAATTTAATTTTAAATTATTTGAAAAATTTAATGTTTTATATGACTTTGTAACCCACCCTGAGATCTTGTGTAGGCTGCAAGTGTTTTAAATGAAATGGGCACTAAATCTCTAATATTTGTTCTTGTTATCATTATGAGAGAGATAGGACTGATTCTTTATGTATTAATATCCCATCTTTTTTACAAGGTACACCTTTAAACCAACATATATGCTACTGCCACCTGCACACACATTGTATGCTCACATCAGCCTTGGAAGGAAAGCCAGCCTGGGAACCAGTATCTGGTTTAACATCATTCACTGAAAATCACAGACGAATGGGCATTTGAATCTGGACTCTCCATTCTCAGTCTGGCACGCTAACCACTGGCTGTCCTTTTGTACGAAAGTGTCAAGACAGGCATGAATGACATGCTGGAAGGCTAGCATATCATGGCTGCTAGAAGTATCTGGAAGATGGGAGTATTTGAGATTTTCGTCTAAAAGATTGAGACTTGTACATTTGCTGAGATGGAGGAATTTTAGGCTTGCTGGTTGCTTTCCTTTGTGAGGCAAAATGTTCCTGTTTCCTCTCCAGTAGGAAGTTTTTCTTGACCTGGAGCCAAAAGTCTCCCTTGCTCTTGAAAGAAAAGGAGTGGTAAAGATATCTGGAACTCTTCATGATGTTGAGGCCAGTTTACACAAACAGTTGAGTAGAAAATTCTCATGAGTCGAACTCTTGATAAGCTTGCCTCCAGGCTTAATGGGTGCGGGACTCCATGACGGTCAATATGTAATTTCACACACAACTAGGCTTTCAAATGGTAATAAATATGATAACATTGCTCTTTATATTCTGAGAGAACCTATTCTAAGGGGGTTAGAAAAAATATATTTATTGATACCATTTGTTTTCCTTGTAGGAAATCTCATGCTGCATGCATTTTGTTCAGCAAAATCCTTTTCATTTGAGCACATGCTTGTTAATATTAATGTTGTTTTGACATTCACTTTTTTCTTTGCCTTCTTTTCTCCATCTCCTCGTTACCATTGGCAATGGGGCAGTTGTTGCAGATGGCAAATTCACCCAGTGGTGGCTGCCATTTTCTCCCCATACTGCTATAATTTTTAAAACATTATAGGAAAAACAAATGGGATCTGGTAGAAGTGATTGAAGAAGCTAACCACTGGGCTTTCCCACCACTGCCACAGGCAGCAAAACATAGCGGTCAAAATCCTATTACTTAGCCGCTCATAAAACTTCACTGGCATAAATCTCAGTGGCAAATTGCAGCTGGTTAAGAAATGGACAATTGTATTTCCTACGGCATATGAATCACATGGATATCTGCAAGCGGGATCTGAAGGCCTTAGGAATGGACCTCAACAGATGGGAAACCTTGACATCTGAGCATTCAGCCTGGAGGCAGGCGGTGCAGCATGGCCTCCCCCAATTTGAAGAGACCCTTGTCCAGCAGGCCGAGGCAAAGAGGCAGTCCCGAAAGCAGCAAAATCAGGGAGCTGGACAGGGGACAGATTGTATTTGTCTTCAGTGTGGAAGGGATTGTCACTCTTGAATTGGCCTTCTCAGCCACACTAGACGCTGTTCCAAGTCCTCCATACAGAGCACGTTACCATAGTCTCTCGAGACTGAAGGATGCCTACGAATGAATCATATGACTTAGCATACAACAAGAAATGTGAATGCCGGCTTCGTAACTAGCAGTTGGCTAGTAAACAAGCTTGACAATTCAGTTGCTGAAACTTGCATGTTGTTCTTCTGATGGATTCTGACTAGAGATGGGGATGAATATAAAAACGGATCAGCTTTTTCGATGAAAATAGCCGATTTGTTAAATATTCGTACCTTCATAGTCATGGTTCCAGAGACCCCCACGAATATGAAGGGATGAATATTTACCCGTTTTTATTCGTCCTTCATATTATTTAAAAAAACAACAACACCATTCTGTGTACCCACTGTTGATCAGCTGATCGGCGGCAGATAGGCAGCCACCCCCTCCACAGCCAACCAATCCCACAGCCTACTTTCACCCCCTTCCTTTCCCTACCTTAGCCCTCCCCCACCCCTGCTGACACCCCTTCCTATTAAAAAAGAAAAAGAAAAAGACCATTCTGTCTACCCCAACAGCCTACCCCCACCACCCCCTTCCTCTCCCTACCTTAGCCCCCAATCCACCCCCACTGATACCCCCTTACCTTAATGGCTCCTGCCCAGGTCTCCTTCTGGCCTCCCAGCCATGGCATGTAAAAAGGAGACTGTCTGCCCTTTGCAAAGATGGTGGCTGCGGCTTCATTCAGGGTAGGGAAGCTGCAGCTGCCATCTTTGCAAAGGGCAGCCTGAATTCCCTTAGCTTGCCTTAAGGGAATCGAGGCTGCCCTTTGCAAAGATGGCAGCTTCAGTTTCCCTACTCTAAATGAAGCCGCAGCCGCCATCTTTGCAAAGGGCAGCCAGTCTCCCTTTTTACATGCCGTGCCTGGAATGCCAGAAGGAGACCTCGGCAGCAGCCATTAAGGTAAGGAGGTGTCGGTGGGGGCTAAGGTAGAGAGAGGAAGGGTGTGTGTGGGGTTGGCTGTTGGGGTAGCTGGCTGTGGGGGTGTGTGGCTGCTTATCTGCCACTGATCAGCTGATCGGCGGCCGGTAGGCAGAATGGTGTTGGTTTTTGGGTTTTGTTTTGTTTTTAATAGGAAGGGGGTGGCGGGGGTGTTTTTTTTAAATAACACTCCCACAAATTGACGAATAACTTCATTATTCGTCGCTTCATGGGGGCAACTTTGTGCTTCGTGAGTCGTCAACTTTTGACACCTCACGAAGCGGGACGACTCGCCAAAATAGTGAGTCGTCCCCATCTCTAATTCTGACTAGAAGGGGTAAAAAAGGAGAAGCCAGATAGTTCTTGTTCATGCCAGTAGAAATGATGGGCCCCTTCCATCATGAGAATGAATTAAAGTTTTGAATGTGAATTTGCCTTCATATTTTTCCTTCCCCTTGTCTGCTCTGGAGCCAATGGTAATCGAGGTCATTAAGCTTTTTCAGTTTGCCTTCCCATTCATTCTCAAACAAATGCAGACTTCTAGGTCTATGTGTTGTGTGATGGCTACCAGAGGTAGATTCTGGACCGAGTAGGGTAGTATCCCATTATGGTTGTAGCGATGGGGAGAGGGGAAGCTTGCTCTGGTCGTAATCCACCTATAAGGGTCACAGATGCAATGACCCAGATAAGGTCAGTATATGCCAAAGTGACCATGACTTACCTCTATGTATAATAGCTGGCACTTGACATGCTGTAAAGACTGCACATGTCTGCACATGATGGTGGATGGCTTTCTATTGACTGGACTGGGAGTCAGCAAGAGAAGGGGCTGTCTCACAGCCACCCACAATGTTGCTTTTACTGTGAGAACAATCCTTGTGCCTCTGCCAGATAAAGTATGGTAGATGTATGAAATGTGCACTCCAGTTTTGTCTGACAGCCAAACTACTCAAGATGTTAATTTATTTGGATTTTTTAAAAATCCAACATGAAGGCTTTTTGTTTAAGAAACACAAATTGTGGGGCCTTTTTTGGAAACAAAATTATATAAGTGCTTTTTTGACAACAACATACTTTGTGCAAATAACACTGTATTTTGTGCAAAACAGAATATTTTACACAGAATATGAGCTTTTTGGCACAAGATGCAATTTTTGAGAGTGCTACTGCTTCAGAAAAAGGGTGGTTTTTTTCACTCTTGTGCAGGAGTGGAAAATTGTGCAGCGGTTGGCATTTCTTTCAGTGGAGTGTCCCAATGTATAAAAGACTCTTTTTCTCTTTCTCTGGGCGAGAAAGTTTGCATTTGTTTATTATATACTTAGCATAAATACATATCGGGATGTCCCGTGGATAACACCACAAAGAACCACCATGAGTATAAACTGTGGGTCCAAATGTAGTTCATTTCTCATATTCTGAAATCTTTTCCATGCTTTTGGCAAGGTTGTGCCTCAGTCCCTAAGCTTTTGCTCCACCTTTCTTGTTTCCCTAATCTATTTAATGCTAGCCAGCTGTTTGCAATCACCCTTAACAACTATAACTAAATTAGCATTCCTGCTGAAGCATATTCCCTGAGTGGATATTCTCAACATCACTGACGTAGTCCATTAATGTTTCTGGAGGATCAGATGGTGCTTTGCTTTCATTTGCACGGAATGGCATTTCAAACAGACAAACAAACAATAATGGACACGGGAGTGGGAGAAAAAGACCAACTGAATCAAGCCTTAGAGGCTGCCCCCCCCCCCTCCCCGGACCTCTCCTTTTCTGAAAGCTTCAGAAACACATTAGAAAACAAATTTATTACTTAGCCCCACATTTCCACACCCCAGAATCTACTGCCCTATAGCAGGCAATTGCACACTCAGAAATGGCACCCCTTCTGGCATTTGCTGCTCAGAATGGCACATCTTTATTTAATTAAGACCTGGGCCTTACCTCTAAGGGCCATTTTTCTACCGCTGTTGGCCTTCATCAATGTCTGTCTAGGGATTTAAGGAGAAGACTTACATTGATCCAGACTTACACTGATCCTACCTAGCTTGGGGCTATTTTTATGTTGTTCAGTCTCTGAAGTTCCCAACAAAAGTCTTTGACATCAGTATCTAACAGATGCCAAAGACTGAACTTTGTGTTTGGGAAGCCTTGGTCAAAGCAAAGGGGACACCTCCCTCCAAAATGTTGAGGTTGAGCTACAGATGGAAAGAATCCTCACCAGATTCCTCATGCTACTCATTTCGGCTGTCTCAACACTAGGAGGCATGTCACTGAGAAATTTTGACATCTAAAGAGTGACACACACAGGTTCTCTGCTGCACAGTGTTTCTTGTGTCTTTTCTCTTTGAGAAACAAAGCACATACACATGCGTACAGCAAGGATTGTATGTTAAGAAAGATTCATCAAATGCTTCAAATTGTTTAAAAAGCAGCAGTCATCCTAGTCTGGGAAAAATTGCACGATTCAGGCAGTTTTGCTATCTGTGCAATGTTGTACAACATTCAGCAATTTTGCAAAATGGCAATTTTGTACAAAAGGTGGTGCTTTTTTGCATAAAATGTCATTCTCATCAATGCAGGAACTCTATTGAGAGAATGAGGAACATTCTCACCCTCCTCACCAGCAAGAAGAAAATTAGTGCAATTCTTGCCCACAAAGACAAGACAAACGTGGATTTACACTTAGTGTTGATTCTGCTCTGTTTGTGAGGTGCTTATGAGTCTGGACTTTCTGTCACCAAAGCACGTGCTATTCCTCCAAGTCACAGGACTTCTTCAGCTTAATCTAGCAGGAATTTCACACTTTTAAAAAACTCTTGCAAATCTTGGGATTTCCTCAAACTTGCTGATACTTTTCACTTGAAGAAGCAAACTTATGCATCCAGTTGGCTAGATGCAGAATTAAGAGTTTCTAGACAGAAGTAACTGAAATATGGGGCTGGCATTCCTGAGGGTACTGCACACATTACTCTCTGGAAATCTGATGCAAGCTGTACTCTCTGCTTGTAGCAGTGGTTCGCAACCTTTGACCCTCCAGATGATTTGGATTTCAGCTCCCAGAAGCCTCAGCTAACATGGCTAATAGTTAGAGATTCTGGGAGTTGAAATCAAAAACACGTGGAAGGCTAAGTTAGAGAACGACTCGCTGGTAGAAATGTATTTGTCTCCACTATGCTCTGCTTGTCTATTTTTCAATGAAGTAGATATTACAAAGACACCATTAATTCAGTGCCTTTCCACTCAAAGGAACCTAAACTTTATAGCAAGGGCTGCTCTTTGAATGTCCCTTCACATCCCTGTAGGAACAGGGATGTGATGAATATTTCCTAAAGTGCTCATTCTTGGTGATTCTGAATCTTGCTACGGCCAGAATCCCTGCACTAGCAAGATTTTGTAGCTTCCTGTGAAAATAAAACCTTGGTCTTGTTTCTCTTCTTTGTTCGTTTGGCCTGTTCTGCACAGGAAACTGTCCGATTCTGTGCTGCTTAATGAGCTTGCCAGTGAATCCTCTGCAGGAAAGACACTGTTCTGCACAGGAATTTTTAACAGTTTTGTACAATCTGTCATTTCTTCTGTCCTTTACGGATGAATCCAGCACAGAAAAGATGTTATTCTGTGCAGGAATTATAACAATCCTGTACGAGGTGACATTTCTTTGGGGGGGGGGGAGGAAAATGGCAATGAAATCATGCGGAATTTGCCACAGGATTTTTCTGAATGTAAAATTGCACTGAGAAATCTCTCAGCAAGGAGAAAAGAGGGTTCCCCCCCTTTCTTTTCTTGAGAGCAAGAGGCTGTAAGATTCATATCCCTAAGTGCAGGGCATGCAAAGATACACTGATTCCCAAACAGTAGTCACAGCGGTATTTCTACCTTCTGTCATTCCTGCCCTCCTGCTCCACATCATAGATTTATAGTGATAAAGAATGGAGAAATGCACCTTCCCTTGAATTCACATTTTCCTGCAATGAATGGAAGAGGTCCTTCCATTGATTGATTTATGGTGTAATGGAGCATTTCTTTTCGTAGAATGGGAAAGAATGTAGTCTCCATTTATTTCTTCTCCTGCTGGAATCCCTATTAAAATGGTCCATTGGGTTGGGAGACCCATCAGAAACATGGGGATGATCCTTGTATGTGCATTTCATGTTAGAACAGACTTGCAGGAAGACTGGAAAAGGCAGTACTATGCAAGCAAGACCTACAATTTACCAAATTATTTCAGGAATACAGTACTTCATAATCATTCTTGCCTGCAAATATTCAGGCTGGGGCAGAAGTCTCTTCAGGCCCAAGGAATGATTTTGTCATGATTCCTAGGAAGAAATAGTCTTCCAGCTGTATTGTGGGAGGCATTTCCATGAAAAAAAAAAAACCAAAGGGACATAACAGGAGTTCAGTTTGTGTACTCAGGGTTACCAGACAAATACGAGACAATTCAGTGACAATTCTGAGAGCCAAAAGGGAAGAAAGAGATATGCCAACATATATTTATTCTGCCTATATGTACAGTAAAATACATTTGAAGGAAGACAACAATGCAACATTTACCATAAAATCATAGAATCATTGAGTTGGAATCCAACCCCCTCCTCAATGTAGGAATCTAAATCAAATCAGATCTGATAGATGGTTGTCCAATTTTCTCTTGAATGCCTCCAGCATTGGAACACTCACTACCTTCTGAGATTACTGGTTTCATTGTCACACTCCTCTAACAGTTAAGATGTTTTTCCTGATATTCAGCCTAAATCTGGCTTCCAGTAGCTTGAGCCCTTTATTAGGTGTCCTGCACTCTGGGATGATCAAGAACAGATCCTGCCCCTCCTCTGTATGATTATCTTTCAAGTATTTGAAAAGTGCTATCGTATCTCCCCTCAGGGAGATAACAGGGAGCATGAAACTATCAGTCAAGAGCTTTAGGATCTTATTGGTGGTTGATTCTGGGAACAGCAGTGCAAACTCTGAATGTTCAAAGCCTCAGAAGTTACCATCACATATATGCAGACAAGTCAATAGTTTCAGATTTTAATGTTGTGGAAACTCTGAGTAACTGCCAGCTTTAGAGGCTCCTTGCATCAAGCTTTCAGTATACCAAGGTGTTATTCCTTCCTTTGTTGTTGTCATTTCCCCACCCCACCCCCAGCTTTAGGCTACACATTTCTGCAATGAGAGAGCCTATTGTTAGCTGGATATTTCCACTGGAAAATCTGCTGTGAGCTATGGACTGCCTCATGGGGTTATATAATGGATAGTTTATGGCTTTGTGAGATCCGTTCAGTTGTTTGGTTACCATCCATTATGAGGATTTTGCTGTCTTTGTCAGACAGCACCTGAGAAGAAGGATGTGTTGCAATGCCTATCAGGGCCGGGGTTTCTGGTTAAAACTGGTTTACCTACAGAGCTGTGCAATTTCAAATGATGCTATGTTCTTAAGTTATGGGGCTGACACACCCTAAGACATTGTTCCATTGTGCACAAGCTTGTATACTATGAATCCAGCACTGGGTCATATTTCTATTTGTGGAAATTGTGTAAGATTTTAATTTTTTTAAAATTATTATTATTATTATTTTGCTGAGCATAGCAGTCAGAATTCACCAACCTCAGACTCTAATTTCATGTGAGTGGAAGCTTAATGTCTCCAAAACTCTAAACAGCACCTTAGAAACAACTTGTTTGTAAAGACATCACACTTGTTCATTTCTCTGAACTTGAAAGGTAGGTGACAGCCTACGTAATGGTAGTTTGCATAGACCTTTGATCTGATCCAATACAGTTCTTTTGTGTTCTTAGCTTTGTGCCTCTCTCATCCTTTATTCTCTGCATATTTCTGTAGTCCAGTTCCTTGTCTAACTATTGAGTAGAGGTGGACAGAATGCCGACACAGAGCTACATGTGACCCCACCCCCCACCCCAGCCTACTTTGCAGCCTTTGGGTAGCCAATCCCCCAAAATGATTTTTACAGTTATCTAATTTGCAACTCCAAGGAGACTTTAGAAGTGGTGGCTTCGCAATAAGATGAGGTGCAACCCAGGCCACCTCCTACAGGATGTACAAAGCCACAGTAAAGAAACCAGAAGTGGACTCCCAGCAATTTGGCTTTGAATTTCAGGGGTGGGTCCTGGGAGTGGAAAACTGGCTCCTGGATGTTTCCTAATTTATCCAGCCCTGCTCTAGAGTTTTACACCTTGGTCCTAACTTCAGGTAAACCAACCACAAATAAAGCAAAGAGTAGTAGATAATTAGCTTTTTTCTCTTTTTTTCTTACATTTAAGAGCAAACTTTACTCCCCTCTAAATAAAGTCCATAAGATGCCACCCTTCCTTCTGGTATAGCAGGAAAAATTTTTTTCCATCTTCTCTGTGAGAGTCCTGCAAATCCAAAAAATAGGCTTTGACTCCTTCCCCTCATGTCTTCTCTTCTGTGGGCTAAATATACCTACTTCCTCAAACCATTCCTTACTGCCCTCCCACCACAGAATAATGAGGCGAGACTCAATGATGGGATAAAAACAGGGCCACACTTTATTAACCAAGACACTTTCAACGCTGAGGCCCTTCCTAAAAGCAAATGGGGCCTGCGGTAGTGTGGAATGATGCTGGTAGCGAAGGTCTCACAGGACCCCTTCTTGCCAACAATGGGTGAATGTCCAAGCCCGAGGCAGCGTGGCCCCTATGGCCACGTGTCCTCTGCCGGCCTGGTTTGACTACCCCCGGGCCTCTAGCCTCCTATCTCTTGGCGGCCCTTGGTCTGGAGGTGTCCCCAGTGTGTCGTTCCCCCCCCCCGGACCGTAATCTCGTGATCTGCGGCTCTGAGGGTTCAGATGCGCAATACCCCGCTTGAACTCCATGGGGGAACTCACCGACCCATCTTCATTCCACACTACCCGCCACTGCAGGGCACTAGCTTAGCCATGTCCCCTGCCTGCCAACTCCAATTCCAACCGCAGGTCCTTTTGGAGATCTTGTAAAAAGATCTCCAAATCCAAGTCTGACAAATGAACCCCATCTCTCCGAAATAGTTCAGGCCTACGCAAAGTAGTCTCCAGGTGCCCAATCACTGAGCCAAACTCTGCACACACCACTCTACATACTTCCCGATTTATGCTCCGTCGAGCCTTGTTTAGGCAATGAGCGGGGCAATCGGCCCTCCAAGCCATCCTGGGAATCATTGTGGACCACACACAATTCGGGTCTGCTGGTGTGCTGCCTTCCATTCACGCAAATCCTTCAGAATCTCAGCTATTAAGGATTTGCCAGTCTGCTTGCCCAGGTCATTACCACCAAGATGGACCACCATGACAGGAGGCATGATCTTCTCAGAGTCCAACATTAAGTTATTAAACTCCCTCCACAACATTCCTCTTCGGCCTTTCCACTCTAGAAAAGCGGAAGCCGCTAAACCTAAGTTGCACCCTGAGGATGATTTGCCTACATAACGCGCTGCCCAGAACACGAAACTATGCCCGACAATCCAAATCCTCATCCGCCTGCTACTGCTCCGTGGACCTGCAATACAAACACAAAGATGGCCAGCAACCAACCTACACTTGTGGTAGCGAACAAATGTATAACCGGAATCTGTTGGATGACAGTCATCATTTTGATGACTGCTGGACCATATCCCAATGCAGCGGCTCGCAATGCTGCACCTATCCTAAATGAATGTGTCCCGAAGCGCCATCCCTGCAGCCCGATCCGTTGGAGCGCTATCTCCGTCAGCTTCCAGAACTGATACTTAGTAAGCGGGAGGCCATCGCTATGGCAAAATAAATATTTGCTATGCCCCCCTCTGAAGTGTAAGTAAGACTCTAAAGTTTGGACAGGGCATATTTCTTTAACTGAACATTGTCCCAACACAATATCTGCTCCCTTTCCTCTTTGGTCTGTCTTAGAACACCTAATGTGCAGATAAATTTTGTTTTCTGCAACTCAAACATCATCTTTCTGTAATGCCGCCTGCAATCTATCTGTTTTGCTTGCAGCAAGCAATTCACTAACTCGCAGGCCCCCAAAAAAGGCTACCAAAGATGAAGCCTTAAACAATGCTACCTCAAAATTATCCCTACATATATCCACCCAAATGTTGCTAAGCTGCACCAGAATCTCAGGGGTGAATGGTGATCTATTGTCCGGAAGCCTAAACCTTTCCTTGCTCCATCCCTCAATCATTTTCTTAATATGATAATCTCCTGTGAAGTCAGGGTAGCCTCGTACTTTCACATAGAATGCTAAAGCTGACATCTTACCTTGTATAGAACTAGGCAATAAGCCTTTCCTATGCATTTATATTGCAAATTGCTGCAAATGTTCTACCGGGGCTGGCCACGAGGGCTGTAAACCCACACTAGACCTGAAGTCTTGAAACTCAGTACTCACAGCTGTATACCCCTTATGAGTTCTGGGAGCCAATGCCAGCCATATTGCACGCTCAGCCTCTTCTCGCCAATTAGCCAGACCTCCGGAGGCAGACTCTCGGGACACTTTCTGGCTCCTGACACTAACTCCCTGAACCGTTCCATCTGTAGACGTGACAGGGCATCAGCTATGCTGTTATCCAGCCCCGGGATGTTGTCCCCTTCTCCTCTTGCCCTCACACTTTCCCAACATCAGGGTCTTTTCCAGGGAGTCTTCTCTTCTCATGAGATGGCCAAAGTATTGGCACTGTGCATTATGGCCAAACATCTCCACTTTGGTCTCATCTATCCAAAGGAAATTCAGTCTTTTTCTAATTGTACTCTCATGAACTTTAACATTTAACATGCTAACTGAGGCCTGTAAAATCTGTGATGTAACTTTTGTTTTTTTGTTTTTTCTTTTGTTTTGTCTTGTTTGCAATTTCTCTGAGCATTGTACAGTCTGACCTTGGGGTGAATTTGCTTGGATGTCCACTCCTGGGAAGATTGGCAACTGTCTTGAATGTTTTCCACTTGTGAATAATGATCCTCACTGTAAAATGATAGACTTTAAATTGTTTGGAAATGGCCTTATAACCCTTCCCAGACAGTTGGGCAGAAACAATTGTTTCTCTATGATCATTGCTAATGTGTTTCCTCCTTGGCACACACCTGAATGTTCCAAACCAGCAAACTGCTAAAACCTCAGCTTTTATAGAGGTGGTCACACTTGCTGATAATCAATTACTCAAGGGCGTCTAGTTAGCAGCACCTGGCTGCTACTTAGTTTCTTAATTCCTATGGAAGTAGTGAAGATGTAGTTTTTCACACATGGCTTCTCCGTTTTAGCTTCATTTCTGTAAAATAAATCATGACACAGTTTAATATCATGTGTTGTAGTTCATCTGAGGTTGTATTTACCTAATTTTCAGACCTGCTAAGGACCAGATGATTTTTATTATTTTCTGATACGTAAAACCATAGAATTCAAAGAGGGTGTATTTTATTTTTCACATGACTGTATTTTAAAGGTCATTCTTTTCACATCCATAGCTTGTGTGAATTGGACCCAATCACTGCAAACCTCAGTCAGAGTTTGTATTCTCCTGTTAACATCAAATGCTTGTTGATTAAACTCCAAGAAACCATCCAGCTGACTAGTTAATTCTGTATGCTAACACAGAATATGTCCAAAGTTTAGAAAAGTTATTTCTTGGGCTACAGTTTTCAGAATGTTCATACTAGCTGGGGAATTCTGGGAGTTGCAGTCAAAAAAGTAACCTTTCCAAGCTCTGGATATGACACTTCCTCATAGGAAATAATGAACTTCCCAGGGTGATGCAAAGCAGCTTCCTGAACAGCTAATCTGACAAGATATACTCTGTCAAACATAAAGGAAATGGACTAAAACCATTGTAGTGTTGCTGGACTAATTAAGAACAGGACTGACCAATGTCACTTAGCAAGAACAGGAAACCTTGCTGGAACAAGTCTCCTGAGAGATGAGAGATGATGGCAAAGGTTGCAGAAGACTCCTCAAGGCGAAGATCCCACCCCATGAGATCAGCAAACGAATTAACAGGATTTCCTAGGCAATTCAACAGATTTTTATCTAGAGTGGAATAACACTACAGGGGCTCTAATTGTGTGTTGTTGTTGTTTTAACCTTGATGAAACTATGGATGGACAAAAAGGGCAGAGAAGCTATTCTTAAGTAAACAAAAGTAATCAAAG
Organism: Intellagama lesueurii; assembly: GCA_037013535.1. Lineage (NCBI taxonomy): Eukaryota > Metazoa > Chordata > Lepidosauria > Squamata > Agamidae > Intellagama > Intellagama lesueurii. The sequence goes on along the minus strand of JBAJHW010000001.1, from coordinate 319,694,084 downwards.
GGAATTATGTAAAAAGATTTATTTTAAATGAAAAAAGAAAGAAATGTTTGAACAGTATTTTTAAGCAGCTTTGACAAAGTTTTAAAGCAAATGTGAGAAATCTTTGGCCCTCTGAATGTTTTGGCCTAAAGAGCCCATCAACCCCACTCAGCATTTTCAATAGTACAGGATTGTAGGATTTGTAGTCCAAAGCAAAGTTTCTCCACTTGTTTCAAAACAGCAGGATCCCCTAGGTGTGACCCACCCAACAGCTGACACTGAGATATGAATCTTTACTCCATCGTGTGTCCAGGTTGAGAAATGTTTCCTTAGTTAATGTCTGCCACATGTGTTGCAGCACCTCTACCTGCTCCAGACAGACATAGGGCCAAAACAGGGTTACCAAAAAATTAGATAACCAAGGAGAAAGGCTTTAAAAAAAAAAAATGGACAAGATGCTGGAGAATGTGACTGTGCCAGTGTGCCACAGGCACACTGAATCTCCCTTAGTCGGGCAAAACAATATTTCATTTTTTCATTCTCATGTGAGAACAAAGAGAGCTGAAATTTATATCCCATTAATTAGTGCCTAGTGCCAATATTCTCTCTCGCTCTCTCATACAAACACACACACACACACACACACATCCCTACATTCCTGGGTTCACAATCTAAAAGACACAAGGGAACAAAAGGGAAATGGGTATTCTGAGGAAGAATTAAACGAGTAGTTTTTAAAAGTCTGTAAAAAGACATAAATTGCTGATATCCGACTGCGTTTCTACAGAAATTCTCACCAGAACAGTAACATTGGATCATGCTGCTTGCAAAACCACTGCTGTTGCGCAAGTAGAGGTCAAGTAGAGGGGATTTTTCCCCATTTTTTTTCTTTTTCGTTGGTCCCTTCCTTTCCCAGATTATTTTTGCTGCTGCCTGACCTTCCGGCTGCTGCCTCCTAGACTCAAAGAAGATAAGAGAATGAATCAAGTGGCGGGGAAGAGAAACTTTTGTTTGGAGAGGATCGACTGCATTTTTTGCCTTTATTTACTTAATTGATTTTCTTGGTTTTTCTTAAAGAAATGGGAGTGCCTGACCACCTTATCTACCTCCTGAGAAATCTATATGTGGGACAGGAAACAACAGTTAGAACTGGATATGGAACAACTGATTGGTTCAAAATTGGGAAAGGAGTATGACAAGGCTGTATATTGTCTCCCTGCTTATTTAACTTATATGCAGAATACATTATGCGAAAGGCTGGACTGGAGGAATCCCAAGACGGAATTAAGATTGCCGGAAGAAATAGCAACAACCTCAGATATGCAGATGATACCACTCTGATGGCAGAAAGTAAGGAGGAATTAAAGAACCTCTTAATGAGGGTGAAAGAGGAGAGCACAAAAAATGGTCTGAAGCTTAACATCAAAAAAACTAAGATCATGGCCACTGGCCTCATCACCTCCTGGCAAATAGAAGGGGAAGATATGGAGGTAGTGACAGATTTCACCTTCTTGGGCTCCAGGATCACTGCAGATGGTGACAGCAGCCACGAAATTAAAAGACGCCTGCTTCTTGGGAGGAAAGCAATGACAAACCTCGACAGCATCTTAAAAAGCAGAGACATCACCTTGCCGATAAAGGTCCGCATAGTCAAAGCTATGGTTTTTCCAGTAGCGATGTATGGAAGTGAGAGCTGGACCATAAAGAAGGCCGACCGCCGAAGAATTTATGCTTTTGAATTGTGGTGCTGGAGGAGACTCTTGAGAGTCCCTTGGACTGCAAGAAGAACAAACATATCCATTTTGAAGGAAATCAACCCTGAGTGCTCACTGGAAGGACAGATCCTGAAGCTGAGGCTCCAATACTTTGGCCATCTCATGAGAAGAGAAGACTCCCTGGAAAAGACCCTGATGTTGGGAAAGTGTGAAGGCAAGAGGAGAAGGGGACGACAGAGGACGAGATGGTTGGACAGTGTCATTGAAGCGACCAACATGAATTTGACCCAACTCCGGGAGGCAGTGGAAGACAGGAGGGTGTGGCGTGCTCTGGTCCATGGGGTCACGAAGAGTCGGATACGACTTAATGACTAAACAACAACAAAAAGAGACACCTTGAGACATTTTTGTCTTGCTGTTCTTGGTGTTGTGTTGGCATCTCTCTGTACTAAACAGCGAGTGCATTTTTGGGTGGCCCCTGATAGTGGCAAGCACTGGAAGGTGATGAATGTACCTACATTGATCTAATCATGATTTTTCTTTCTCATGTACTGTTGCCTGTTTTTGGAGTAGATTTAATCTCTGTTGCCTTGCCTCTGCTTTTTTGGAGTAGCCTTTAAGGGATCTTTAAATCTTTTGGAGTGCCAGAAAATATAAATGGGAAAACATGTATAGGAAATTCAAAACAGGTAAAATGAAAGGAACATCACACACACACAAAATTAAAAATGAAAGAATGAAAGCACCCCCTGAAAGAATGTAAAATGACAGAAATACAACCATTTTCACAGTTTCCGTCCCTAATATTTGGCTTGTGAAGCCAGAGTACCTCACTCAGTGGCTGGAAGACATTATTCTAGATGGGTAACAGCAACTGAGGTGGAAAGGCAGGCTGCCAGGTACAAAGGTGTTCCCATAGCAGACGGTGGTTGTAAAGAAGAGAAGAGTATATTAATGGGCATTTAAGAATTTCTAGCAGGAATGTGTTGCTTGCCTATGTCTTAATAGCCAGTCCTTCTGTGCTTCCTGTATATGTGTCAACAGGAACCAGATTCTTTTGCAAATTAAGGGGAGATTTCATGAAAAAGGAGCTCCTTTTCTCATTCTCTGCTGGAGCTGAGAAAGCTGATACAGCTTTGAATTCTTTGATGAGGTATAGCCCAAGTGAGCCACATTTGATGAGGACAAGGAATGTACTGAGTAGTCTTCACCTTACTACATACACATATAAACACAATAGGAGCAAAAGATATTCCAAAAAATTCATTTTCTTTTTGCCATTGGGATACCTTTTTTTTATTCCACTGAGTGCAATATACTGGTACAAAAAATGTCCTCTGTAATTTTTCGATTAACCATGATGTTGCAAAGCAGAAAAGATGTGCTGTAGTTTGAAAATTTCCTCCAAGATAACTTTCAGGATGAGGAATTTTTTTAAAATTTTTTATTTTATTTTATTAAAAACAAAAGGAACATGTTAATCAGAGTCTACTACCGATCATCCAATCAAGGAGAGGACGCGGATGAAACTTTTGAAAAACAAATTGCAAGGATTTCAAAGAGACGCAATGCAATAGTGATGGGAGATTTCATTTATCCTGATATCTGTTGGGAGGCAAATTTCTTCCAAGAAATTCCTGGCTTGTGTGGCTGATAATTTTCTCCTACAAAAAGTGGAGAAAGAAACTAGAGGCCTAGCTCCCATTGACTTGATTCTAATCAACAGAGATGACTTGGTGAAGGAAGTGGCAGTAAGGGGATCTCTGGGTGAGAGTGACCATGTTCTACAGTACTAGAATTCTTGATTTCAAAGGAAACCAAAGCAGAGTGTAGCCACATACATATGCTGGATTTTTAAAAAAAACAATTTTAATAAATTCAGAACAAGGATAAATAACGTCCCATGGCAAGAGATCCTAAAAAGAAAAGGAGTCCAAGAAGGGTGGGAGCTTCTAAAAAAGGAAATTCTAAAGTCACAACTACAAACAATTCCAACAAGAAAAAAAGATGGGAGGCAGCAAAAAAAGGCCAGTGTGGCTTCACAAAAAAGTTTGGAGATGACCTGAAAACAAAAAAGGACATGTATAGGAAATGGAAAGAAGGCCAGGCAATAAAGAAAGAGTACAGACAAGTAGCAAGGAATTGCATTAGGAGGGCAAAGGCTAGGAATGAGCTGAGTTTACTAGGGACATTAAAAGCAACAAAAAAGCATTCTTCAGGTATGTGCGTAGCAAAAGACAAGAAAAGAAAAGAAATAGTGGCTCAGCTACTCAATGGAGAAGGAAAAATGTTAACAAATGATGAAGAAAAGGCAGAAATGCTCGATTCCTATTTTACCTCACTCTTTTCCCAAAAGACAGATTATGACCCTCCAGAGAAATGTGAAGTGCAAGCAGAGGAGACGGGATTGAAGCTGAAGATTGATAATCAAATAGTCAAGGAATACCTTATTAACTCAAATGAGTTCAAATCTCCAGGGCTGGATGAACTGTATCCAAGAGTACTGAAGGAACTGGCTGGCCCAGTGCCTATTATGGGAAATGGGTGAGATACCAGATGATTGGAGGAGGGCTAATTTGCCCTTATCTTCAAAAAGGGCAAAAAGGAGGAACCTGGGAACTACAGGCCAGTCAGCCTGACATCAATCCCAGGCAAAATTCTGGGACAGATTATAAAGCAGTCACTATGCAAGCACCTAGGAAACAAATGCAGTAATAACTAGGAGCCAACACAGATTTCTCAAGAACAAATCCTGCCAGACTAATCTGATATTTTTTTTAATTGGGTAACCTCTTTGATAGACAAAGAGAATGCTGTAGAAATGGTATATCTTGACTTCAGCAAAGCTTTTGACAAAATGCCCCATGATATTCTGATTAGCAAGCTAACTAGGTGTGGGCTGGATACAACAACTGTCAGGTAGATACACAGTTGGCTACAGAATTGTACTCAGAGGGTGATGATTATTGGCTCCTTCTCAAACTTGGAAGAGGTAACAAGTGGGGTACCCCAGGGCTCAGTCCTGGGCTCAGTGCTCATCAACATTTCTATTAATGACCTGGATCAGACGGTGCAGGGAATGCTAATCAAATTTGCAAATGACACAAAATTCGGTGGAATAGCTAATGCCCTGGAAGACAGAAACAAAATTAAAAATTATCTAAGTAGGCTTGAGCATTGGGCTGAAAACAACCAAATGAAATTCAACAAAGATAAGTGCAAAGTACTGCACCTCAGAAAAAGAAACCAAACACACAGTTACAATTTATTTATTTTATTTATTTATTTATTGCACTTATATGCCGCCCATCTAGACATAGTCTACTCTGGGCGGCTCACAACATACAAGATAAAAACAATTCAAAATATATATTAACAGTTTATACAAGATTGGGGATACCTGACTCAGCAATACTACAAGCGAGAAGGATCTTGGAATCTTCATAGATCACAAGCTGAATATGAGCCAACACTGTGATGTGGCTGCAAAAAAGGCAGATGCTATTTTTGCCTGCATTAACAGAAGTATAGTTTCCAAATCCCACGAGGTGCTAGTTCCCATCTATTCGGCACTGGTTAGGTCTTACCTTAAGTATTGTGTCCAGTTCTGGACACCACACTTCAAGAAGGATGCTGACAAATTGGAACAAGTTCAGAAGAGGGCAGCAAGGATGATCAGAAGGTTGGAAACCAAGCCCAATGAGGAAAGACTGAAAGAACTGGGCATGTATAGTCTTGAGAAAAGAAGACTGAGGGAGATATGATAACACTTTTCAAATACCTGAAAGGCAGTTGTACAGAGGAGAGGCAGGATTTCTCAATCATCCCACAGTGCAGGAAATGCAACAATGGGCTCGTTACAGAAAGCCAATTTCGTTTGAATCTCAGGAAAACCCTCCTAACTGTTAGAGAAGTATGACAACGGAATCAATTACCAGGAGAGTTGGTGAGTGCTCCAACACTGGAAGCATTCAAGAGAAATTTAGACAGCCACAAATCTGTCCTTTGATTTGTATTCCTGCATTGAGCAGTGAATTGGACTTGATGGCCTTATAGGCCCCTTCCAGCTTCATGATTCTATGATTCTTCTGAATGTACATGCTTTAGAACCACTTAGCCTGCAGCAGGGATGCTTTCAGAGCTTGGAAATAATGTGCTAATTATAACATAGTAATGTTATTTTTATTTATTTTTGCCACACATTGGAAAGGATGACAATGAATTTCACATCTTCAAAGTAAAATTTTAAAATTAACATCAATGAAGCATTACAATTGTTAATAGCCATTGGTGTTGTAGTAAAAAATGTCTGGAGGACTAAAGCTCCCCTACCCTAACATATGATTTACAGTTTCAACAGTAGGAGAAGACTTCACATACAGTTCCCTAAGTCATTGGTTCCCCACCTTGGTTCCCCAGATGTTCTTGGACTAGAACTCCGAGAAATCCTGGCCAGCACAGCTAGTGGTGAAAGCTTCTGGGAGTTTTAGTCCAATAACATCTAGGACTCAAAGATGGGAACCACTGCCCTAAATGGAATATTCTCTTATCTTCAAAACCAGCAGCAGCTCCACTAGATTAAAGTAAATTGAAACAACCATGCCAAGGGAGATTCTGTTGTTCATACAGGGACTATGTGTTGAGTAGGACTTGACTTAGCATGCTCTATGCTTTAAAATGAGTGAGTCAGAGCATGTTCTGCACCAATCATTGCTCATATAGGGACTCATTCCGGTATGTAGCACTGCCATGCTAGGCCCTGTGTTCATTAAACATTACAGCGTGGAACACTGTGACCCGTTTTATCCTTGTTAATTTCTTTGCATAGATAATAATTCTTAGGAGGGGAGGGTAGAATGATTCACATACTGCAATTTGAGATAGAGTCAAGTAGTGAATGAGTGTTCTGCCAGTAGAACATCCAGAAGATAAAGAATGGTTGCTGTTCCTTTTGAGGGCAGAGGAGGTCAGGTCAGGTCATGATCACAGTTAAGTTTTTTAAGCAACTGGAAAAGTTCCTGTGAAGACGCAGAGGGAACTAGTTGAATAGAGGCCTTTCTGATGACCAAGTATGATTTGCTTCTGGAATACAGGTAACTGCATCCTTCTTGTCATCAGCTAGCTGGATAGCTTTGTGAGTTAGGCATCTGGCTGCAGTGTCAGAGGTTGGGAGCTTGATTCTCCACTGTGCCTGAAGGGAGAAGAGCCAGCCTGTGTGGCCTCAGGCAAGCTGCATGGCTCAAGGATGCGCCAGAAGAAGGGAATGCTAAATCACTTCTGAGTGCTTTCTACCTAGAAAACCCAGGAAAGGATCACTGTAAGAAAGAATTGACTTGAAAGCACATGGTTGTTATTTATTATTCTTGTCATAATCTATTTTTAGATAGAAGATGATAAAAACATGATTTACATGAGACAAAAGATGCAGTTTCATTCATCTCTCTGTGTTTGTTCCTTTGATGAAGCATGGGAGCAGGAAAAAATTCTTGTTATTTCTTAACGGTTTGTGCAATGCAGAAGAGATGCTCTCCCCCCCCCCCCATTCATAGGAATGGGCTATTTGTGTGAGCAACTTGATGCCTAGGCAATCATAGATAACTGGAAAATAAAATATTTCAGAATCCATGCTGATCTTTTAAGGTAAAGATGTAATCTGTGAACTACAAGCCATTATGTGGTATGCTCTTTGTGTGAATTGTTTGCACAATTCAGTTGTTCACTAGAATGCTCTATTAGGTATCACTACAATTCTTGCACTGGATTCAATCCAGCATTGATATGATCAATGAATGTGACATTTGGATTTCATGTGAACAAAAACTTTGAACTGTAGAGAAATGGCCCATTCATTAACCATTGGACACTTGTTGACCATTAGCCTCATTCTTCTCCCTTAACTGGAGTTTGTCATTCTTCCATAAGTTTGTAGGCAGTGTTGTTGCTGGCTATGAAGGGATAGGGGTCATTTAGAATATCTACTTCTAGCAACTTCAGTATTCAGAAATGAGATTCATTCTTTGATTTTTACTCTATACTTAGTCTCAGTCAAGAAAAAGGGTGGTTGTTTCATTGGTGCAAAAACAATTAGTTATCTCTGCCATTTTGTAGACAGTGTAGCTGAATTATGGAGGAGCTGGAAGACTTGAGACTGGAGGTTCAAACATACGGGTGGGGGAGACCCTGAGCATCTTTTTCTGGTTCCCTCTTCCACAAGGCAAAAAAACTCTTTATGTTGGAGAAAGAGGGGGAGAAGCGGAGACACTTTTGAGATGTGCTAAATATATTTTCCATTTAAACTTGGGAACAATGCTAGACTCTGTAGAAGAGAAAGATGTTTGTGCATCAACAGAAGCTTGTATTTCCACTTTTTCTTTTTTCAAGGCAACTTTTTGGGTAGTTGTTTTTCTATGCTGTTATGTGCCTTGAATTCACTTCTAAATTATAGCAACCTAAATGTGTTTTTGAGGTATGCGAGATGTCAAGAGGTATTTACCATTGTCACTCCCCCGGTGGATTTCATTGTTTTTTAAATTTCTTTTAAAATGGGATAGCACTACTTCATGTATTACAGACAGGAAAAAATATATAACAGATCGGACAGCAAGGTTTCCCTGCAGCTTGATACCCATGATTGTGGCATCCATTACTTGACAAACTCCACAATCACAATTTACTCTGTCACAGGCAAGCATGGATGTCAAAACAATTCAAAATAGATCACGTCTACAATTGAGTTTAAAAAAAAAACAATCCCCTTAAGGTGGTTTAAAATACCTTGCTTTCTGAACAAAAAACATACTTCCCAGTCAAAAACAAAGAGTGTACTTAGCTGTATGTTCTTTAAATTGATATTTTAAAATTTATTCCAAGCATGCTAAAGTGTAACCGCACCCTTAAACTTATGGGGTTAACTTATCATAATTACTCACCTTCTACCATATGCAGTAAAATTTATTTGGCCAAGTCATACTTGAATTTATTTTATTTATGGCTGTATTTATCTGTTAGTTTGGGTTGAGCACCAAAGAATGAACGTAATGCTCCAGGCACCCTACCGAATCCACTTGTACCATAAAAGTGTTTGGCAAAAATTATCTTGGCAATTTTTTCACTGGAAGCTTATATTTTCTTCTTACACAGAGTACCCTTCTCTCCAGTCTTCTAGAACAGAAATAGTGAGGAAAACATAATTTGACACTTTTATAGAAACTTACAACATTTGATTGGGATTCAAGAATGTTGAAGCTTTCTCTATAAGTGGATGAGTTAGCAAAAAGAAGGTGAAATCCCTGAAATATATGGCTAGGCTTTCAGATTTAGTACAAGAGTTATCTTCTGTTGCAAGGAGAGATAATACTTGTCCTTCTGCACTCTGTTCTGCAGCTTCACCTTTTACCAGTAGCTATTTTTCAGTATTGGGCAACAAATGTTTATTGCTTGATTCAGTTGTAATAATATTCTATAAAGAGTTTCTATATTTTTCCAGAACATATTCATTGAAGTCAGGCTTTGCAGTGTGTGTACAATTGAAATCAAATTTCCCATTCTATTCCTCAACCAGAAATAGAATTTGTGTTGGGCTGGCTGCAGCTTAAGGACAGATAAATCAGTTCATTTGAAATAAGAACTAAATCCTAAGAGATCAGAGTTCAAACAAAATCCCACCAATAGTTTTTAGATACAGTGATATATATCCTGTTTCCATTCTGGCAAGGAGATCCCCACATACAGCAGCATCTTCAATGCAACACACGTAGAAGTCACTGAATTTAGGAAGCAATATAGATAATTGATCCATGGGGCTCATTATTGAACTAAGATTACTATCTTACAGGGTCAGCCTAGCCATTAACCAGACTAAGGTGGTTGCCTCCAGTGGTGGAGGGGTAGGGGCTATGATCTAGCCACCAGCACCACTGATTCTCTGCTGCTTGAGCTGCCTGCTGCTGCCACCAGCCTTTTTCTCATCACTTCTGCCACCTACACATCCCAGCCTAATCTAGTTATGTAATAATGACTTGGCCCTGAGGGTCTGCCCTATAAGCATTGTGGTGGGCAGTACAGAATGGTGACACTTTTCTTCCTGTTTCAGGTAGCTTGAGAGCTTGTAGTGGTGCTGCTACACGTGGGCACTAACTACCCAATGTTTCAAACAGTTTGTCTTTTCAGTCCTATCATGAACCTGGGACTTTCTATATGCAGATCTATACTCCTTCTTGTAATTTTATATGTACATCTGTTGATATAGATAGTGATTAATATGAGGTCATCAGCTGCTTGCAACATCTGTGAACAGAGCTGTTTCTATTCATAGATAGGGAACATTCATGCATCTGAGAGAAATGTGTATTGAACCAACTGGGTTGCTTGCCACCAGTTTCACACAACATCAGGGAACACAATTCAGTCACGAGATGAACTGGCTAACAGGCAATGCTATCCCTGAAGGATTATATTGCTGATACCAAAGGTAGACCAGCTTTGAGAAAGCAGAATTTCACTTTCTATTAATGGGTACTTGGAGCTCAATATATCTCATAATTCCCAACGTGCATATATCAGCTTATGTTTTTCCACCCTTTCTCACACAGCTGTGCTTATTACTTTTCTTTACAACCAGCTTCAAAGAGCTCATGATAGAATATATGGTTCATCTCCTCATTTTATTCTCACAACTTTCATGTTAGGTAGTTTAATTCTTCTCTGTATACATGCATATGTGTAAGGGAAAGAGGGAATTGAGAGGGATAAAAGTAACAGGATGGATGAGTAGAGTTGAAAATTCAGATCTCCTTGGTCTAAATCTACATTGGCAAGCAGTCAATTCAGGAAGAACAAATTTCCCTTGCCACAGTATATAATCTTAGCTACACAGCTGTCTGAATTGTGCACAATTCCCAATATGCTACACTATTGGAAAACCTTTGCCCATATTCAGAGAAGAGTGATACATAGAAAAATGTCATAAAAAGTACCAATGTAGATCAGTGCTCCATTGATAGGGACAAAGGATTCAACGAGTGAAACAGCTGGTCCACTAGACTCGAAAACTGGAGCCTGATGATACCAGCACTTCCTTCTCAGTCCACCCTATAAGAAGCAAACAATGCTGGAATAATGTCTTTGGAGTCTTGCCCCCCCCCCCCCCAATAGGCAAGAAAATACTGTCTCTTAGCCAACTGTATGGAATTCTTCAGAGAGAATGAGAATAGAATAGTTCCTCTCCACCCAAGAACAGCAGGAGACTGTCCATCAGCACTGCTAATGTTGTTTTCTGTCCCAAATTCTGGCTGGAATTCATATTGTGCTGGGTTTAGAATATTGGCGTCATCCACAGAACTATGCAAGTGGCCTTTGGCTAACTTCTCTCCACTGTGTGTTGCTCTGTGCTGTTGTCAGCCAATATCTATGGGCTTTCCTCTGTTTGTTGATGTGACTCTTTGATCAACATATACCCTGTTAAAGATAGGGTTTTCTTGCCTTGTGATGTGTGTATGAACCTAGGTCTTCGCCTTGAATCTCTCTCTCCCCCCATCTCATTTATAGTCCTTTGCCAATATTCCTATCTCACTCCTAAGATCAGAGAAGACCTAGAAAACCAAAGTGGTAAACATGTCTTGATTTGGTCTTGTCAAACGATTCTTTTAGGGCTTGCACCAAAATGCAAAACAAATCTTGAATTAATCACTATTTAATAGAATTGCATTCCTTTCCCTCAATGATTAACATTAAAGATTACCATTAAATTTAGTCTTTGTTTAGTTATGCAGTCAAAAATAATTTTAAAGTAGTAAAGAAAGGAAGAACACAGAAAGATTTCATAACTATAGACTGAAGATTTGGTGCCATATTTTATATACCTATTTATAAAACTTCACTCATTGTTTTATTTAGTAGATAGTCAAAATGTCTGTCCAGAGATTACAGAGTACATGAGATTATACTGAACAGATAGCCACATAATTCCAAAGCTCTCACAGGAGACGTCTCCATTACTGGAGTACTCCATGACCCATGCCAGTAATAAAACAATTACATTGGGTCTTTATTACCAATAATGGCTCCTGGAAAAATTCCTTGTTTTCGGCATACCCACCTCTTTGTCCCAAACTTTCTTCATGAAGTTTTTGAACATGAGAGCAGCGATAGAACCTCTTATGGGGTATTTTGGGAGTGCTAGTCCCCTGCAGTATGTGGACTGAGAACTCCCAGAAGTACAAGCTGGATTTCGAAGGGGCAGAGGAACTAGAGACCAAATTGCTAACATGCGCTGGATTATGGAGAAAGCCAGAGAGTTCCAGAAAAACACCTACTTCTGCTTCATTGACTACGCAAAAGCCTTTGACTGTGTCGACCACAACAAACTATGGCAAGTCCTTAAAGAAATGGGAGTGCCTGACCACCTTATCTATCTCCTGAGAAATCTATATGGGGGACAGGAAGCAACAGTTAGAACTGGATATGGAACAACTGATTGGTTCAAAATTGGGAAAGGAGTACGACAAGGCTGTTTATTGTCCCCCTGCTTATTTAACTTATATGCAGAATACATCATGCGAAAGGCTGGACTGGAGGATTCCCAAACCAGAATTAAGATTGCCGGAAGAAATATCAACAACCTCAGATATGCAGATGATACCACTCTGATGGCAGAAAGTGAGGAGGAATTAAAGAACCTCTTAATGAGGGTGAAAGAGGAGAGCGCAAAAAATGGTCTGAAGCTCAACATCAAAAAAATGAAGATCATGGCCACTGGTCCCATCACCTCCTGGCAAATTGAAGGGGAAGATATGGAGGCAGTGACAGATTTTACTTTCTTGGGCTCCATGATCACTGCAGATGGTGACAGCAGCCACGAAATTAATAGACGCCTGCTTCTTGGGAGGAAAGCGATGACAAACCTAGACAGCATCTTAAAAAGCAGAGACATCACCTTGCCGACAAAGGTCCGCATAGTCAAAGCTATGGCTTTTCCAGTAGCAATGTATGGAAGTGAGAGCTGGACCATAAAGAAGGCTGACTGCCAAAGAATTGATGCTTTTGAATTGTGGTGCTGGAGGAGTGCTAGTCCCCTGCAGTATGTGGACTGAGAACTCCCAGAAGTACAAGCTGGATTTCGAAGGGGCAGAGGAACTAGAGACCAAATTGCTAACATGCTCTCTTGAGAGTCCCCTGGACTGCAAGGAGAACAAACCTATCCATTTTGAAGGAAATCAACCCTGAGTGCTCACTGGAAGGACAGATCCTGAAGCTGAGGCTCCAATACTTTGGCCATCTCATGAGAAGAGAAGACTCCCTGGAAAAGACCCTGATGTTGGGAAAGTGTGAAGGCAATAGGAGAAGGGGACGACAGAGGATGAGATGGATGGACAGTGTCATCGAAGCTACCTGGTGTGCTCTGGTCCATAGGGTCACGAAGAGTCGGACACGACTTAACGACTAAACAACAAGAAGTCCCTTGCAAAAACGTATTTCCCATCTCTGACTAACAGAATGTGTTAAGACAGCACTTACTGAACCTAAAAAATGTAACCTGAGAAATGGTATTCAGTCAACTGATGCTGTCACAGTGAGATGTCTACGGCATTGACCTGTTTTGTAATCACATTTGTTACTAACAAATTTATGTTCAAAATATATTGTACTCTTGGAATTTCCTGAGAGTTTACCTGTCAGATACGGTTTACTCAGGGAAGCAGCCAGATAGGTTTTTCTGGGAGCGATTTTGTGAAGCAAAACAAACCTCTGCATTTTCCTCAGGCTGAGCAAAAGTCCTGGAAGTGGCTAAAGGTCCTTTAAAGTGGCAATAAAAACAAACAGCCTGGGCATTTTAATCAACAGCTCATTTGTTGAAGACCTGTGTGGAGTTTAGGGTGTCACATAGCATCAGCAAATCTGTCATAAAATATGTTCGCTGCCTTTAATAGTGTAGCCACTGAGCTTCATCCTTCACTGAGAGTCTGAAAATAAACTACAGATTTAGTTTTATATTTTTTCTCTGCGTACACACAGTTCTGGAAAATAAGCGATTTAAAGAAACCCTAAAAATATCATCAGCTCTGAATGAAATGTTATTCTACCAACCATAACAAAATACTGTTCTTTTCCACAACAAACACAGAAGGTAAATAAACTTAAATCTCCCCAACTCTGTCACACAAGGAACCTCCCATTCTTCACCGAGGGTGTGTTACACTATTCACCCCCTGTTTTCTTCTTTGCAAATATGAGCTGCTTTCATCTCACCTTTCTGCTGTTTGGGAAAGCCAACTGGGACATAGTTTCTGTTTGAAATCACAGCACATGCAAACAGATGAAACTGATTACTAGACAGCTCAGAATAAAAACTACAACCTACTTATGCCTGAAGGTGGAGATTGTTTTTCTAACAATTCCTGTAGTGTGGAGTTTAATGGCGTTTCTCCTGAGGCTGAAGTACATAGGACAAGGAGAGGATCCTACTGGTGCCATAGGCAGAGCTAAGAGGGAATAGTGGTCCCCTCTCTGACTAACAGTGACAAGAGTGTGTAAGACTCTTGCTGAACCCAAAAGCCGAATGGTGGTTCTCACTTTGCCTTATTTCCATGTGTTAACCTCTGTGTATGCTCCATGGAACTGAAGTATATCCATCTGCCTGAAGTCTCCCTGCAGTACAGAATAGTATACTTGACAGGACTGCATAAGTATAAGTATAAAATAAAGAGAATTTCCATTTTGATCTGAACCTTCACACTTTCATAGTCTCTCTTGAACATAGAGATTTCAGTGGTTGTGGTGGAACACTTTGGGACCACTGATGTCTAGGCAGCTTGTAACCCCTTGTTCCTGTCATAAGTTGTCACTGCACTGTGATCATAGAAATAATGAGAGGAGGGAAGAATATTGAGTGCACTAATTCTTATAGTCTACTTACTTATATGCTGTCTGCACTGGAGGGTGGGTGGGCAAGGATGTGGAAAGTTTTCGCCTGTGTGGATAGGACCACTAAGTTTTGAACTAAGGAGTAGAGATGGGGGTATTCGTATTCGAATACGAATATCCCCGCACAGGTGGAAATAACGAGGGTCCAGCCCATTGGGGCCGGACTGTCCACTCATGTTTTGCCGCTGCCGCTGGCTCCGCAGAGGCTTCCTATCGTGCTATTCTCCGCAATGGATTAGCCACTCTCCGACCTAGCAGAGAGGCTTGTCATCCTGCCTCCTGCCAGGACTGGGTAATCGATTGCGGACAACGGCGCGATAGGAAGGTCCAACGAGCTCGCATCAGCAGCGAAATTGTGAGTGGACAGTCCGGCCCATGGTGCCGGACCCTCATTATTTCCACCTGTATGGGGATATTCGTATACGAATACCCCCATCTCTACTAAGGAGTCATACAGAGGGCTGTTAATAGGAACAAAACCAGAGGAACACACAAGAGCCAGACAACTTTCAGCTCACACAAGAAAATGTTATGGTCCTTTCTGCTTTGGATGTTGCATTGACCCCCATGGGTGGGCAGAACATATTCAGAATCCTGGACCCTGCATACTCAGATCCACAGGTCCCTGATTCTAGCAGTGATAGTGCCTGACACAACCAGCGAATCTACAACTCTCCATGTGAAGTGTCTTCATTGATACAACTAGATATAGGAAATATGTCTTAGTACAAGAGTGATGACAAATGTTGCAGTGGGCTTCAATCCTCACTGCTGGAAGACAAAAACAAGAAGTCTGGTTTAAGTTCTTTCATCACAATTGTATTGCTAAACAAAGTATTTTGGTGGGTTTAGTTTAGTACTCAGTACATAATTATGACAGATAAAATGCTCATTTGTTTATTTTTATGTATAGATTTTTGAGACAGCATTCTAAGGTCAACTTACATAAACAGAAATCAATGAAGTGTACTAAATGTATTCTCATAAACAATAAAAAACATTAAAAACCAATAAAAGAACTATAATTTGTACAATGTCTCTGATCAACCTCCCAGTAGGGTGCACATCAAGAATTTTAACTGGATACAGTAAAGATGTGTTTGCTTCCCCCCCCCCCCCCCCGGTAGTTTTCAAAAGAAGGGCAGTAAAGAGTGCTATTATGGAAGTTAACCTTGTAAAATGGTGTAAGTCATCTTTGGGAGAGGGAAAAACCCAAAAGATTCTTCAGAACGCTTTCATAACTCTTTTTTGAGAACAGTTGGTTTAAATTTCCAAATAGCCCTGATTTCAAAAGAACAATATCAAAACACATGCAAAAAGAGAGAGAGAAAATCCAAACCAAAATAAAGCACAATAAATTATTTCACTGCTTAGGTATTGGATTTCAAAGGGAGAGAAGAGAACACACAAGGATATTAGAGTGGGCTATATTGGATCTTTGGGAATTGCTGTCAAATATTGATGAAAACAGCGAGGCTGTAGGAGATCAGATAAAAGGAAGAAATGATTACATTTGGAAGAACAATGTGAAAACTGTAGCCAACAGAGACTTCAAATGCAAGCGAACAGCAATCTGCCCAAGAACAAAGTTGGAGGAAGTCCAATATATCCCACTACATTTACAGTCAAACAACATATGTAAAAATTTTATATCACATTTCCCCTCCTTCCTGAAATGTACAAAACATCATCTGCTGCACGCGACCCTCACTGTTTGTCAATAGGCTTGCGGCTGGAACACCAGATCGCTGCGTGCATAAAGGCAGTGCCAGTTTCCGTTCTCGTCCTATAACGTCCTGATTAAATGGCTAAGTTGCCTAATAGGCTTAGTTATAAATACAGTGTTGTGACATGCATTCAGTTTTATGGCCTGCTTATCTCAAGGAGTGCTCCAGGATAAGCATGAGTCTTTGGCCTCGTGAACAGGACTGCCTTGAGGTTGGACAACACCCTCGGCATGAAGGTGTAGTAACCTCCTCTCCACATTGGCTGTCACCAGCCCCATCTATGGTATCAGGAGGATCTTTTCCGCATCCTATTTATTTCAGCCCTTATGCAAGGGTGGAAACTGAGAGGATCTGCTGCCCAAACTCTCATTCTCCATGGTTAAAGAGAAAGCAAAACTCATCTTGCATTGGATGAGATCTGGAGTATTTTCTGGCCCCACTGGAATGTCTGTACTGAAGATTAACAGCAGGTTACTTCTGTTGTTAGGATTAGGGTTAGTGGGGGGATTAAATGCACACATCTTGTGTTTCCTGAACGCATTTAGTTTTCGCATGCCCACAAATACAATGCAGCCAACCTGCTAAGTAGCTCAGTCCTTTGGGTATCTGGCTGCAGATTCTCCACTGTGCCTCCTTGATAGGGGCTGGACTAAATTATCCATAAGATCCTTTCCACAATTCTGTGTATGCACGTGCACATCTATTAGTGCTAGAGATGGGCATTAGTCACTGGTTTGGTGGTTTGTGCCTGTTCAGTCAATGGCTCAGCAGGTGTTCCACCATTCAGTGCCCTGCCCCCCCCCCCCCCGGCGGGCGCTCACTCAGAGACAACACGCAGAGCAGGTGGGGCAGGGAAGCCAGGATGCTGCCTCTGAATGCCCGCCAGAGGGGACGGGGTGCTGAACCACCGAATATCTGTTGGGCCATCAGCCAAACCGGTGGTTCATGTCCATTTCTAGTTAGTGCAAAAGAATGAGACAAATAATCTGTATTCTGTGTGTGAAAAATATCAATAGCACAGCACACGTAACAATCACCATGCATATATACAAACATCTTGATATATTACTTGCTTAGCTTCCCATCACCACTTCTTGTTTGAAGGTTCAGATTTCTGTCTCCAAGTGAAATGATAAAAACATATATTTGACATCCTGTTTTGATGACTATGGTGCTTTCTATGTGGGATTGTCTGGGCAGGCTGCTTTGAGAGTTCAGTTGATTCAGACTTTGCTGGTCTGGTTTAGAACAGAGTGAATGGAAGCACATCATGCTAGTTATTTTTTAAAAAAACACCACATAATAATCAAATAATGAGGTTGGAAGGGGCCTACAGTGTTGGAGCACTCATCACCTCTTGAGGTAATTGGTTTCATTGTCATACTGCTCTAATAGTGAGGAAGTTTTTACTGATATTCAACCGAAATTTGGCTTCTTGTAACTTGAGCCTATTGGTGTGTGACCTGCACTTGGGGACGATTGAGAACAGATCCTACCCCTTCATCAGTCATCTCCAACTGTTCCTTCATTTCCAGGTACAGTAGAACCACGATGTTTGTGATCTATACAGAACAGAGCTTGGAGAAGTTACATTTTTGGTTCACTACTTTCAGAATTTCTCAGAGAACATGTCTGCCAGCTATGGAAGTTGTAGTGCAAAAAAGTAGCCATGCCATCAGCAGGAATTATTCTGGAAGCTGCAGTTTAAAGGTCTACACTCTGGTATAGCTTGGGAGCAAGAAGTCTGAGGGACCACTTCTTTCCTCCTGAACCTGTTTACTATTTCTTTATCCAGAGTCCAGAAGTGGGGGAGGGGGTTTGGGACTATAGTGTCCAGAACCCTATAGCCCAGAGGTCCCCAATCCCCGGTCCGCGGCCCGGTGCCGGTCCGTGGCCTGAGCCGGACCAGGCCGCGGAAACAGACCTTCCCCCACCCCTGCATGCACTCCCCCCCGCACAGCCCATTTGCGCATGCGCCCGTGCGCCTCCGCCCACGTGAGCACTCCCCCACCCCTTCGCACATGTGCACGAGTGCCCCCGAGCGCCGCGCCACCCTCTGCACATGCGCATGAGTGCGCGCACAAGCACCCTCCCACTCCTTCACGCATGCACACAAGCGCGTACCCACCCCGCATGAGCGAGCATGCGCTCCTTCGCGCATGCCCACGAGCGCCCGCTCCTTCACACATGCACATGAGCACGTGGGGTGCCCCACCTTCCCCAACCGGTCTGCAGGGTTAAAAAGGTTGGGGACCGCTGCTATAGCCAGTATGCCCATGTGGACTGAAGGATTGTAGGAATTGTTTTTGGACAAGTAGATTTTCTAGGCTCCACTTCAGAGTTTGGGAGGCAGTGACAACTAGAGATAGAGCCTTTTTAGTAGTGTCCAGGACTGCCATATCTCAGGCCACTAGCTGTGCTTCTCTGGTTATCCAAGCAGGGAGCCAAACTAGGAAGTTTGATATCTTTTTGTGTGGTAGGTAGCTTTAAAACTTCCACACCCTTCTCCATGCCCTTGCAGTTGTTGC
Source organism: Intellagama lesueurii (assembly GCA_037013535.1). Taxonomy (NCBI): domain Eukaryota; kingdom Metazoa; phylum Chordata; class Lepidosauria; order Squamata; family Agamidae; genus Intellagama; species Intellagama lesueurii. The sequence continues at coordinate 319,675,214 of JBAJHW010000001.1, read as the reverse complement.
TAGGTCTTGGCTCCTGAGTCAGTGACAGAGAGATGTGTGTGTGTGGGGGGGGAGAGGCTAAGGGCATGTACCCATTAGTTCTCTCTGTGGTCCCCTTCCCCTCATTCCTGGATTTTTCATGTGTCAGTATTGGGTCAAATCTACTATTTGGAGCAAAGAAGGTTATGGAGCACCAGGCACGTGACTAATCAGCCTCCTTGATGCATGGGCCCAGCAGCATCAGTACAAACCTGGCAGAGGGGAAAACCTCTCCCTCCGAATCTTGCTTTATGGCACCACAAGCATCCACTTCCTGGTCTTAGGCTTTGGGTTCGAAATCTGGTGACCTGGCAACACTAATGGTGGTTCCCCAGTTGTGAGGCCCTCATCCTGCACACTCTTCCCTAGCACCTACTTTATTAGCCTTTAAGCACCAGCTGAAGACGGTTTTATTCTCCTGAGCTTTTAGTGGATAATATTTTAATGCTGTTTTATTATTTGTTTATGGCTGCCAATTAGCTAATGCTTATTCTGTTTTACTGCTGCTTTTGGGGTTTTAAGTTCTAAGTAGTTACTTTAATTTATTATCATTAGCACTTAGGGACAAGCATGATAAAATGCACTTGGATAAATAAAAATAATGACCTTTCCATGGAGGAGCTGGGGAAACATTATCTAACTTCTGCCTTCATCTCATCACCAGAAGTGGACTAATTTATCTTCCACATTGCCTATTCCTTTTATGAATTGTTGGCTCAAATCCTGTTACTTAGCATATTAAGTCCCACTAGAGTAGGCCCACTGAATCAGTGGGACTAGGTGAGCCAACTCCTCTGTAATTTCAATTTATTCAAATAGGTCTAGTTTATTTGAGACTTACTTTAGTATAGTAAGTCACAACTGGAGTAAGCCCATTTGAATCAATGGAGCTCATGGCAAAGCTGACACACCAAATTCCCACTGATTCAATGAGTCTACTCTGGTGCAATTTGCTATGCTAAGCAATAGGATTTCAGCCATAATTTATTGTTCAATAGATAATGTTTTGTATAAATTAAGTAATTGTAAAATCTCTTAACAGCTGGAACATAACAAATGTATTAGGTGACCCATACATTATTAATTACATACATCAAAAGTGTTTTGCAGGATATAAGCTTCTAAGGTGTTCTAGAGTTGCAGAAATATAGTTTGAAAATTTCTGGTTAGACTGTATGGTAAAAAGTCAGATACCAAATGTTTTACAGTAAGCCAAAATGTTAAAGTCAAGCCTATGGAACAAAGAAGTTAGTTAACATGCTGTTTTGCATTACCTCCTAGGCCAATGATATTTAAAAGAGAGACTTTCAAAACCACAAATTTCCACTCAGATAACTTTCATGAACAATGGAGTTTTCATGAATGTGTGTTGCAACCCTGTCTACTGAAACAAAGAACTTTGTGAAATCTCATCTTTAATGTTTCGATTTATTATACCGAATAAGTGAAAAAGCTTTAATTAGTGGGGGAAGGGGGTTATAAAAGCTAGGTTATGCCCGTGTGCAGAAATGTGAAGCTTCTCAAATAAGTTGGAAAGCAATAGAGTAGCAATATAGAGAAAGCAATCAATCTTTCAGGAAGCATAGCACAGCACAGTTTAACTCTGTGCCGTTTTAGAGTATAAAGTTTCTCAACAGTTTTATAAATAACTTTGGTCCACTTCACATTATTGTGGGAGTACTATTGCAAGAGACACACATCCAAAAGAAAAAAAAATCTGCTCCTTTACCATTCTGTTGTTTCTTACAGAGATATAGGAACATAGATTACTGTTTTATTTTGGGTTAGACTGTTGATCCATTAGCTCTCCAGGGGTTCAGATGTCAATTTTTCCTGCCTTACGTGCAGACACTGGATGGCTGAAACTGGGCGTTTCTGCACACAAAGCAGGTGCACTACCAGGATATCTAGAGCAGTGATTCTCCCCAGGCACTGTTGGATTACCACCTCAGGAATGTTTCCCTCATCATCTTTGACTTTGCTGGCCAGGAGATGAAGTCCAGCAACATCTATGGATCCAAGGCTGAAAACCACTTGTCTCCCAGAAGGCAGTATGCTTTTTGTACAGGAAGAAGGAACAAGGCAGCCTAGAAGATAGGCCCCTCTTTCAGGCAAGTGAAATGTAGGGGTGTCGGGGGGCAGGAACTCCCAAAACTCTGCCTAGGAAATTCTTGGAGAATTCTGGGAGTTGGAGTCCAAAAATAAACAACAACAATAAATGGCACATCCCTAGTGAGAAGTTTGAATATGTGGTGCATCCATCAGTTTCCTTTGGAAGGAGATCATTCATGTTAAGCATTAGTGGAGGTATACTTTTAAAAGAATCCAACAGACAACCAGAGTCCACTATTTCCATATCAGGCCACTAGAACACAGAAAGGAGCCTGACATGCTTGCAGAGTCGCACCTAGCTCTCTGAATTTCTCCGTGACTCTCTAAACTGCAGCTCCCTCTTTGCAGAAAATGCCTGGATTCCAACATCCTTAGCTGGGGTGGGAGATGTATGGGACTTTTGCAAACACAGCTTTCCTACCGCATTCTAATGAAGTATCCATACATTTATTAGTCATTGTGAGTCAGCTAGTGAGAGAATCAGCCAGTCATTCTATGTATCACACTCCCACCCTTTTCCAGTCACAGGTGAAGAGTTTGCCCCCATGATCTTATGTTGCTATGACATCACAAGGGCACACTCCTCATTACCAGATTTTGGCCCTGAAATCTCAGGAAAGGAGGATGCTGCTCAGCAGGCAACTCTAAGGAACACTTGGGCAATCTTGGACTTGGAATTCAAAAGTCCGAGATCAACTTGCATTCCATTTATACCATGTGATTATTGAATGCATGTCTCAGATAGTTGATTGACATTTTCAGGATTCAGTTTGGTTAGGATATCTTGATGCCCCTGGGGGGAAAGCCATTGGCTACAGACAAATTGATGACTCTTGCTGCCTCTAATGAGTGATAGACAGTCTTCAGAAGCACAGGGATGTGAAGCTGTAAAAGGCTATAGCGTAGTGCTAGAGTGTTTGCCTTCCATGTGTCCTCCACATCTCCAAGTAAGGCTAGAAGAGAATCTTTCCTGGAACTTCAGAGAGCCTCTGAGAGTCGGAATTGATCACACTGAGCAACATGGACTAAAAGTCTGACCTATACGACTTTTAGGGAAGCTTCCTATGTTCCTAAGCAGGAAATGGAAGTAGAGATGGGCTGAACCTCAGTTCGAAGCTTCGTGCTGGTTCGTATGAATGGCACCATAGGTGCCACTCATTCTCTTCCTCCACCTCTCTGGCCAATTACCCACTCACCATTTGAAGTGCTCTTCTCTCCTCTTCGGCTATTTGACCAATCCCCAGCAGGAGCATGGGTTTGCCTGTCCTGCATCCTTGTCTGAGTGGGCAATCAATCAAGGAGGCGGGGCAGGGAAGCCCATGCTCCTGCTGGAGACTAGTCAAACAGCTGAACAGGAGGAGGAGAGAAGTGTGTGCTGGCTTGTGAATGGAAGATCCAGCCAGGGAGGCAGGGGAAGGGAATACACAACATATGTGATGCTGTGTCTACACACCAGCACGAACCTCTGTACCTAGGTTTGTTCCCACCTTCAAATGGAAGCCATGGAGTAGAACTGTCCACAACATAAAAGGTCCCCTTCACTCCTCACCATGCTGGCAGGCCTTCATTTTCCAAGACAAAAGAGGCACAACTGACATATTTCCAAACAAGAAAAAAGTTGAAGTGGTGGTCCTTTAAAACTGGTCTTGTGTCCTATATCTGTTCAGGGAACAAAGGAAGAACTTAATTGTGTGTTGTTGTTGTTTTTTAAAAAAAATCCCTTACACAAAACATATTTTCAGTAGAGATCAATATATTGATGGGGTTTGTAGTCCCCCTTGTATATATTTATGTGCAGAATGGCACAGCAGAGAGTCTTAACTTGAATAAAGTTATTTATAAAGTTATTTATTCTACAAAAGCATAATTCACATTTAATTCATGTGAGTTAAATATTTCTTTTTACATAGTCCAAAAGGTATAACAGCTTTTCATTGCTATTACTTGTTCTATTTGCTTTTTAATTATTGCTTTTAACTAATTGCTTGTAGCCTCTGTAATTTCAGGGCTCATCAATCCTTTAAGAGTTTCTTTTCTGTTTTCTCTCACCCATGAGGAAATATCCATGCTGACTCCTTTCCTGTCATCTGGCAGTATATCTTCATTCTGTTGCTTCGTTCTCCTTCATCTTCTTTTATACTGATCTTACTCTGAGGTGCTCAGCGTTTCTCAAGGTCAATTAAACTCATTAATCTCACCTGCCTGTATTTCCCCTCTTGTAACTTGACTGAGCAGAAATGCTCTTTGTAAAATATAACTCCAACATATATGCAATATCACTAGGAGAAATATACTGGATTGGTCCTCAGTTTCCATCGTTTTGACCATTAACATTTTTTCTTCACCTTGGTTTATTGGTTTAATTTAGAAAAAGAAAAAATAATAATTTCCCTGTTTTGTTTATTTTGTTTTTAAAAGAAATTTGTCATGGAATTTGTCATGTTTGTTCCTTCTGGGATGCATCAGGATGAATGCCAAATTTTATTTCAACCAGGCAGGGCTATTTCACAGACAGACAGGCACACACACAGAGGGAGGGAGGGAGGGAGGGAGGGAGGAAGAGAGAGAAAGAGAGAGAGATTTCTGAACCACGTAATGTGTTTTCAGTTATATATAAGCATTTCTGATTATTTCATGTGTAGCTGCACATACACAGAATGGAGACAAGTTTGACCGTGTTCTTTCCACTGACTCTATGCAAACATACAAGAGTGTTACCCATTGTTGCACAGCTGGAAGTGAGACGTTGGTTTTCCCCACAAGTACTACAATTAGGAAATTCATGATGTTATGCCTTTGTTGCAGTATCCCCTGGGCTGAAATTTTATGTCCACTGATTCCGCCCAGAACATGTGTGTACAACTGAGTTATGTACATAAGCCTGAAAATGCTGATTGCTATAGAACTGATTCGTGTGATGACAGTGATAGCAGCACATGGAGATGCCACGCGGTAAAACTTTATTCCAAATACAGAAGAAGCCACCAATATCATGATCAAAAAGTGACTGCTGTAGTTGTATGTGGGAATCTGAACTAGAAGGAAAAGATCGTCATCTCCTCAACACAGAACTTCAGAAAATCGCTCTTTGGGACTAGAACTTCCACAGTTCTCTAGCTAGTCCAGCCACAGGCCATGCTGGCTGAGGGATTCTGGGAATGGAAGTCCCAAAGGGAGCATTTTCAAGCTCAGCCTAGGCATCAGCCCATCTACAATAGCCAGTAGATTTTCGGACTTCTTTCACTACAGTTCCCAAAATTCTCCAGGAATTCCCTCACCCAGAATTCTAGTAGCTGTAGCCAAAAAACCCAAGTCCTCAGAAGCACTGCAGCACACACACCTGTGGCCCAGCAAGTACCTCTCTGCAGCAACTCCATTTTTTTTTCATGTAGAGGAAAAAAAGTAGGTGGGACTGGCCAAGCTCCATGGGAACTGCAAGGGATTAATGAACTTGTATGGATATTTTTTTTGAGAGGTACCCTGCAGAGTTGTTGCAGAGAGAGTTGTTGTAGTGAGATATTTGATCTCTCTCATTCTCTCTCTCTCTCATGTATGTGTGTATAAACCTTAAGGTGTTGTGTCATCTAATGATGAGCTATCTGTAACCATGTTAAGATATCATCTGACCTTCAGTTTTTTGTGTGGAAAAAGCAGGTGCTGGCCTGCACAACCTAAGTAATTTGTCTTTAGTTTGTTCTTAAAACCATTGAGCTTGCTTCTTCCTTCCATGTATGCCCTTTGCAACCAGTGCTATAGCCAGTTTATAGCCTGAATGAAATGCAGGACATTCTGGGAAATAAATTACTGACAACTGATGAAAAACAGCCTTTCGTTTGCAAATCATTGTGCAACCAAGTTATGTAAGTCGGAAACACCAGGGAGGTAAACTCTTGGATTGGCAGTCAGATAGCTTTGCCTTTCAAACACCATACACAACCTTTCAAATTCTTTGGGGAGGAAACAACAGCAACAGAATTTGGGTTAGCACGTCCTGATTGTATAAAAGGGGAGAAACCTCTAGGGTGGTCTTTCAGAAATTAATGACTTGTCAGAGAACTGAGAGTAGGCCGAGGGCCAAAGAAAATATTAAGACTTGGTGATGCACTAAGTTGGACGGTTCTATTCAAGCATACTTAGTGTGCCTGCAGCACTCTTTCTTCCAGCCTTCCCCAACCCAGCGTGCTCCAGATGGTTTTGACTGCAACTCCCATCTTCCCTGACCAGTCTGTCCATGACAGGAAATTATGACCAACAAATCTAGAGGGCACCAGATTACAGAAGACTGCTGTATTCTATTGCACATCTCAGAATTCATTTGAGAACTCACAATACACATCACTATCTTGAGAACATTTTTCAGCTTCTGACCTGGACTGTTCCAAGCTGTGATAGCTACATCACGTAGCAGATTTCAGGTATCACTGAAAGACAAGATTTATTTTTTTTGTATCGGATTTTCAAAATCCTGGCTACCACAGGACCATAAGTTACCATCTGCCACTATGCAGGTACTTTCCACACTGATGAACTCACAGATTGTCAAGATAATCATGAATGTGATCAAGATGTCGATCGCTAGAAATCTGAATATCTTGGGGGGGAAAGGAACCTGTTTTGGAACATGAACACAAACCACATCTTTGAATAACTAGGCAGGGGGAGGCAAAGGAAACACTGTGAAAATCTCAGCATTTCCAAGGAAAAAATAAGAGGACAAAATATTCAATATTTGATCTTTGCTGTAATGACTGGTAAATATTATGGCAAGGAAGCCATTATGCAATTGCTGTTTAAATATGTACTGCTAGCAATTTTCACACTGTGTGCTTTTCCCTTGTTATAATAAGAATAATTGTGTGCCATCTAGTCAATTCTAACTTATGGTGACCCTTTTCAGGGTTTTCTAGGTAAAGAGTACTCAGAAGTGGTTTCCCATTCCCTTCTTCCAAGTGCAACCTGGGACTATGCAGCTTGCCCAAGGCCACACACGCTGACTCTTTTCCCTGGAGGCACAGTGGGGGATTGAACTCCTAACCTTTGGCTCTGTAGCGAGATACCTATCACACTGAGCTATTGTTAGTAAACTTGATTATATGTGGTAGATATCTTATAGGATCTCCAATAATATAATACAGTGGCTGAAATCCTGTTGCTTACTGTAGTAAGTTGCAACTAGAGTAGGCCCACTCAATCAATGAAATTTACAGAAGAGTTAGCTCACTGAATCCTCAATAATTTAATGAGCCTACTCTGGTTGTGCCATACTATGCTAAGTAACAGGATTTCAAGCAATATGACTCAGGAACATTTGAATGGGACTCTCTAAAAGGTACAGAATTCAGTGTAAAGCATGTTCTGGTAGGAAACAATATATGAAGTAGAAATTATGTGATCAACAATGGAAAATATTTTTTCCTAACATCCACAGATGGAAAATCAGGGTTCTTGTTCATGAGGAAAGCAGAAAGTGATGATGGGAGAGAAGAAGCTAAGTGCGCCTCTCTAAACATGTTGCTAGGATCTGGTAAGTAATGACTGAATAGGGCTAATAAGAAAGCAGCTAGAAACAGTTGCACATGTCCAAGATAAAGATCTCTTTAACTCCCTCAGAAAACAAAGAGTGCCAAGCCAAATGAAACAAGCCTGTGGAACCAAGAATTTGGAGAAGTTACTTTTTCCAGACTCCTTTATCCAGAATGAGCCCCCAATCAGCCTCTGGGTCAGAGGATTCTGAAAAGGGTAGTATGAAAAAGTAACTTTTCCCAGCTCTGGTGGGATTTGTGCTGTAGCAATATATAGTTAATAACTTGTGAGTTAATGATAATTAAACAATAATTATATGTACAAATTGTAAGCAGTTCTTACCAATACTTGGGAGTCATTGGCCCAAATTCTATTGCTTAGCTTAAGCTAAATTATAAATGATCCTGTCAGAATTCTTGGTGTGTGTTTGTGTGTGAACACACACACACCTCAAGCCAGCATGCATGTCCCCTCCCCAAGGATTGTGGCTGGAATACTTTGTTTACCAGGGCGGAATGGATCAAAAGTTAAGATTTGGCTTATGCTAAGCAACATGATTTTGGCCACTGTGTTATATAATTGTACAAACTATAAGATACATAATGCGTATAAGCAATTAGTTTGCAATTGGAGTAGGAATGGGGGGAATGCCAGTTTCTTTTCCCCCTCATTTTATTTTTTTAATCCTCAAGTTCTCTTTGTCCAGTGTACGCAGATATTTGTGAACTTTTGTAATTTTTTTTAAAAAATGAGGTGTGTTGAAATTATACCCCATTTGCACTGGTCACATGGAATCAGTACAGCTAGCACCACCATGAAGAGGGTTTCCTGCTATACAGGTGTAAAAAATTGGAGCCTATTAAAAAGGGAAAGGGCAGCAATCTGGTTCAGCACCACAAACACAATAGTGCCTGTATATTCAGAGACATACAGCACCCTGAATATACAGGGATTCAAAGCCAAACCTTCAGGGCTTAGCACTCCCAAGTATGCTTCCTGGCTGGATGAGTCTGTCTGCTTTACTTCCTTCTTCCTTTGATTTTTTTTAATTGTTCCGTTTAGGAAGAACTATTAATAGTTGTTATATCTAAACACTTTCAAATATTCAAAAGTTTTGAGTTTTCAAAAGTTCTTTAAAATCAACGCTACCGTAAGTTCCACTCATTCTAGATGGAATTGACAATTAGATTTAACCCTGTAGAGGCAACTGTTTATGTATGTAAGACATCTTTCATTTTTATTTTTATGTTCAATAAAAATACTGTTCATACCTTTTCCTTCTATAAAAGTCTCACTGATTTCTGAAAGAGGATTACTTTTTGCACTTTTTTTTAGGAACAAAAATGTATTTCCCACAGGAAGATTAGAAATTCCAAAAAGCCAATGAAGGCTTCTTGTTGGGAAACCCACCCACCCTTTCTTTTTTTTTTTACAATCAACTTTGGATTTATTTAGTTCAGCTATGCTGGTTTAACTGGATGATAAGACTGTGTTGAGGAGCGACCCAAGAGCATTCTAAACAGAATGGTTGATCAACATTTGTACCTGTAGTCTACTGTTTGCTGAAGAGGCCTCTGTTATTACAGGGAGTCTTGATTCCACAGCGCACACACACACTTCTGCTTCATCAAATAGAACTTCCTGGTTCTCTCCTACCCTTTGCATTCCTTGCATCCCATCCAGGAAGGCAATCCATTCTGCCTGCAAAGGAGGGGGGAAATCCATTCTATTAGCAATGTCTGACCCAATGCCAGATAGGCACTTTTGGATTCAACCTTCTACAATAAATCCCAGCCTTACAGTAGAGCACATTAGAGCAAAATAATTTAAATGATTATGCTAACAAAAAGCACTTCTTTTGCTCAAACATTTACATGTTCCTGGCCCTGAGCATATACTTTGTTTTTGTTAGGAAAGAGGGAAGCTTAATCCTGCCTTCCATAACATTTGAAGGGTTTGAGTTTTCTTTTCTCCTTTTTAAAGCAACATTAAATAGACACTGGTGTCAAAAGATTGTTCCATGAAAACACAGACACTAAAACTTTCGACACAAATTAAATAATCTTTATGTTGTGGTGGAATTGGAAAGCTGGCTTGGTCATAAAATTGGTGGCTCATTAGTACTAATTAGGAATTTTTCCATGCCAGTTGCAAAGTAAAGAAAGCCTGTTTTCGACATTAATCATTCTAAAATTACAGCAATGGTGAGATTTATATATCAGCTTCTTTTGAATTTAACTCAATGCATATTAAAACAGGCTTATAAAACAGATTGAGGATGCTGATGTCTAAAGAAAGTAACATAAAAGACGTGGTAAACTCAGTTGTGTGTTTTCACATGGCAAAAAAAAAAGGGTCTTTTTCTGTAGTCTACTATCCAGTGAATTTAGGATTAAATTGTCTTGTCCATAGGGTGGAGATTAGGGATGAAGAGGGTCATGGAAATGGAGACATTAATAACAAAGACTTATCCCTCAAAAAGAACAACAACAAAAACCAAAAAGAAAAACTCATGAGAGACATATACTTGCTTTTAAAGGGGAAAAAATGTACAGAATGACACTGATGAATGTATTTCAGAATCAAAGACCCTTTGACCCTGGATAGCCTTGGTGACAAAAGCTGGAAACTCACCTCTAAAATATGACTGAATGTTACTTTTGAGTCATCTTGATTGGTGTCATGTTTGAAGAGGGGTGTGTGTCTGTGTGAGAGATGTAAACAGACTCCTTCCATCCATGCCACCTGGAAATGGACATGAACTGGACAGAAATTTGAACATTCCTGGACTTAGTTCAGAACTCTGCAGTACTCTTGGAAAAATGTGTTCTATAAACACTGCACATATCTGGACCAGGAAATCTGCAGGTTTCTGTACTCAGAAATTTGTAAGTCTGCACACTTCCAGACTTGGAAAAACATGTCCCATAAAATTCACACATTTGAATACTGTGCATTAAAAATGCATATACTTCAAGTATATGCAGAAACATTCTTGAGTCAGTAGGTAGATGCGTGCAAACAATGTGTACAATTTGAAAAAGAACAATGCTTTAAAAATGCTCAAAGCAACCCGTTACAGATTTTTTTTCCTTCTGAAGAAAAAAGTCCACAGTGAAATAGCACAAAACAGGCAGATCCATGTGCCTTAATCCTGGTGTAATATGGGTTTAGGAATCCCTTGTTCACTCTATTATGTAACACAGGCAGCTGTGAGTTAATATTTTCAGTTGGTCTAAACCATTAGGGCAGAGGATGAGACTAGATTTTTCAAACTCCAAAATACCATTAAAAGTACTTCATGCCCCTTCGTCATAATTCATCTGCATAGCAGCTTTGCTGGCATGCGTTCCCTTCCCTCTCCCCCTCCCCTTGCCAGCTCACCCACTCACCAGTCAGCACACGCTGCTCAGTCCCTCCCCCGTTGCATGATCTTCCAGTCCAGGCAGGAGCTTAGACTTCCCTTCTCCGCCTCCTCCAGCAGCTGGCCACTCAAAGGCAGAGTTCCAGGAATCCCTGCCCCACCTCCTTGTCTGAGTGGCCAGCTGCTGCAGCAGGTGGAAAAGGGAAGTCCAGGCTCCTGCCCGGATTGGAAGATCACATGACAGGAAGGGAGGGAGCAGTGTGTGCCAGTAGGTCAGTGGGTGAGCCGGCGGGGGGCGGAGAGGGAAGGGAATGCATGGCAGCTGTGTTGCCTTGCAGATGACTTATGACAAAGGGATTTCTAACCATAATTTATTTTTTGCTGAATTCATCAGTCAGTTGCATGGCTGATAAATTTAAAAAGAATTTACTACATCAGTCTTCTCGGCTTGGTACCATCTTGATATTTCGGATTATGGCTGGGAGTAATGGGGAGGTGCAATCCAAGGTAAGAAACCACTTCACTGTCACTGATTTATAGCTCACAACGTAGCTCTGGCCAATGGCCATTGCAAGTGGAGAGATTGCCCATTGGAGGTGACAGGTTTGCTGTTTGCTCAAGGAGGTGCTGGATGCCTCTTTGCACAAGATCCATAAATGTTGTAGCACTTATGTGATGGATTATTACATGATCTGAAGGAGCGGGCTTCTTATCTAAAATATCAAAAAGGATCCAGGATGGAGAAAGCTGAGCTATAATGTATTTTTAAAAAGCTATAATCCCTTTTTATAGCTAATGTGGAAATCATTGGAAGCTGGCTTATACAAAGTTAGACTCTTTGTCCAACTGGTTTATTATTATCTACTCTGACCTGCTGCGGCATCCCAAGATCCCAGGTGATCTTACAAATATTTGCAATTTTCCTTGACAGAAAGTCAAGATCCTGTCAAAAACATACTTAACTACTAAAAGAAGTTTGGCTTCTGCACAGGAGCAAAAAGGGCTTTTGCAGCAGCAACAGCATTACCAAAAACAAAAGCCCAGTGCTTTTTCTGCAACTCCCATCCTCCGTATTATGCACAAATAATTTTTTATTTTGTGCAAAACACATTTTTTTGCACACACAAAAAATTCCACAATTTTTTTCAGATGAAAATGTGAAAAATTCACAAAACCTTTAATCTTATTCTGTGGAAGAAAATTTTTGTAAATTTTTCAGTGCCCTCTGCAAGGATGAAATAAGCAAAGTTTCACAACCCCAGTCTCAGGCAGGGATCTTTCCTAGGACATTTTGTAAAATGGAGATGAATTTGTAGGTTTGGGATACCGAAGCAAAGGATGGGGGGTGGAGGAGTAAGTGAAAGTAAATTTCTTTCTTTTCATCCTGACTATTCTAGCACTGGAACAATGAGATGCATCGATAGCTCATGGTTGCAGTCAGGGGCACCCCCAAAATGCTGGGATGAGGCACTCCCCATCCTGGTCCATGAACCTCTCCTTTATGGATGACTGTGGTAGTGCTTTGCCAACACTGCCATTCCTCAGTCTTTCTCTCTTCCTGCCAATACTCTCCCTGGAAGAGAGCTGAGGGAGGTAACTGAATTATCTAGCCAGTTCAGAAGACCCACACACATAGATCAGGCTGCTTTGCCCTCCTAGAATGCAAAAAGTTAAAGTAAAGGATGAGGGCTAGGACTTATTTTATTCATGTGTGGGGCTTTGCATTTTGGTTTTTTACTGTCAATTTTGCTCTGTCATTATGCAAAGATTGCTTTTGCTATGAACATTTTATGTACTAAATCTAGATTATTTCCATGTACCAGGAAGACAAACAAGTGGGTCCTAGATCAAATCAAGCCTGAACTATCTCTGGAGGCAAAAATATTGAAACTGAGGCTGTTCTACTTTGGGCACATCATGAGAAGGCAAGATTCTCAGGAAAAGACAGTAATGCTGGGAAAGGTGGAAGCAGCAGGAAAAGAGGAAGACCAAAAACGAGATAGATAGGTTTGAGTTTACAAGAGCTGATCAGGCCAGTTGAGGATAGGATATTTTGGAGATTGCTCATTCATAGATGACTTGATGGCACATAACAACAACAAATACTTAAGTTACCGTATTTTTCCATCTATAAGACGCCCCCATGTATAAGATGCCCCCCTCCCCCACTTTTCTAACCCAAAATTAAGAAAACTTTGCTTAGAGTATTCAACCTCTGGGCTCAGAACGCTCAGACATTATGAGTCCCTGTTGAATCTGAGCACTGCCTACAGGCTCCACCTACAACAAGGTGTGTTTCAATTGGTTTGTACAGCATCGGCTGACATCAGTTACATAAGGCTCAGGACTGGAGGAAGCTAAGACTCCTGACTGGAGGAAGCTAAGCCTTGTGATTGAAGGAAGCCTGTTTGCAGAGGCAAGGTATGTGTCGTTTTGTTCTCTCCTCAGCTTACTTCTGTGTATAAGACGACCCTCAATTTTTAGTCTAAAGGTTTTAGACAAAAGTATCATCTTATACACGGAAAAATACGATATGTTTAATTAATGGTGTTCAGTTATGGTTATTAAGTTGATTTTACCTTGTTTGCATTTACTGATACGATTTTTTTTCTAAGTGTGATGTCTATTGTGCACACAGTCCACAAACCAATGCTAAAAAAAAACAGCACTTGTACAAGGATGGGCCATGTTCACCCCTTACTGTACTTCCTATCTGCTGTTGGACTGCAGTTTCCAGCATTCTTCACCACTGGCTGTGACTGATGGGAATTGAAGTCCAGTGACATCGTGAGGACTAGACTTGGCCCGCCACTGATCTGAACTAAGCCAAGGTCCACCAAACCAAACTAAATAAATTAAAGGGTTAATAGCACATATATATGACTTGTGTGGAATGGAGTGAGACTTCAGTGTCTGACGCTCTCCTTAATTTATTTTATGAACAAAAGTCTACGATCAAAAGTTGCACCATGGATGTGATTCCATTTGTATGTCTCCACGGAATATTTTTGACTTCAGCATCCGGCTCCAAAAAGTCATGCACAGAACTGTGTGTTCCATCAATAGCATGAAAAGTGTAAATTCTGCAAAAATATGTTACCATTTCCTCTTGCTCAGCTGCCCATTTGAGAAATTTGGCTGGAGGCTTTTGCAGGAGCCAGGAATTTAATTTTAATGTCATTTTTCTATCACTGTTTTCTTTTCCTTTTTTTTCTAGGCTAACATTTTTATTACTTCAGAAGCTGACTACATGGATAAAAGAGTATTTCTCAAACTGCATAATTTTTCATGTCTTATTTCTAAAGCCTCTATAAATATTCAAGGTTCTGGGTCAATGGTTCCTGAAATCTCTGAGAAAGAGGAATACTGAAGTTCCCACTGTTACAAACCTACCTACCTCTCCCTGGTGCACTCCCAGACATGGTGTATTGCGCAGGATGTTTGAAGGGAAAACCTATCAACTTCCCCATACAAGTCCAAATCTTTGGTAACAAGTCTTGAGTCCCAAGCTCCAATCCCAAGTCCTATTAAAACAAGCTCTTTTCCCCAGAAAAAAGAGAGATGGTGGGTTCCAAGTTGCCAGTCGGGTCCGAGTCATTGGGGGAAAAAACCCAGAGTCGAGTCCAGGTGTCAAGAGTGCAACTTAAGTCCAACTTGACAGTGAGTCCCGGAACTTGAGTCCCTTATCCCTGGTACATAGGTTCCTCCATACAAACGGAAGCACCAATTTTTCACAAATCTTTAGTCCATTTGTTTTAGTATCCACTGGCGATGAAGTTAATGGAAATGGGAGTGGGGGTGTGATCAGCATGTACCACCCTGCTTCTTCTTGTTGTTTAGTTGTTAAGTCGTGTCCGACTCTTTGTGACCCCATGGACCAGAGCACGCCAGGCCCTCCTGTCTTCCACTGCCTCCCGGAGTTGGGTCAAATTCATGTTGGTCACTTCGATGACACTGTCCAACCATCTCGTCCTCTGTCGTCCCCTTCTCCTCTTGCCTTCACGCTTTCCCAACATCAGGATCTTTTCCAGGGAGTCTTCTCTTCTCATGAGATGGCCAAAGTATTGGAGCCTCAGCTTCAGGATCTGTCCTTCCAGTGAGCACTCAGGGTTCTTGTTGGTGTAAGTTAGCAGAGTTTTTGTCCCAGTCCAGGCAGTCCAATTGATTCACACAGACAAAGAAAGCTTCTTCCAACACCAAGTGTATTTACAGTATATACAGAAGTTCAGCAGTACAAACCGGCAGCATGACAGCATGACATTCATAGAAGAGATCCGTACATCTTCTCCACATGTCCACACAGTTATACACATGCACATTTACATACAGCCAATCAGTGTGGACATTGCATCATCCCAGACTGCATGATTCAGCATTTTGCACACCTGTCAAGTATGGCTGCTGATTATCATAGGCCTTGTTCTACCTCAGTGTGGAAATTAACCTTGACAGTTCTTACCTCCATGTATTCTTGGAAAATGTGAAAGGCAAAACAGATGAGATGGGCATGTTCCAATAAGGAAGTGATGACCTTCTATCCCTCCAGAGGTCCATCTTCAAAGCCACCATAAAACAAAACAAAAAAGAACCAAAAAAAAAAAAAAACCCTGCAAGAGATAAACATGTTTTTAATTTTGCTTTTTTTAAATGAGTGAGCCACCTTGAATTCCCTTATTGGGAGAAAGGCAGCCTACACATGACAATAAATAAATAAATAAATAAATAAATAAATAAATAATAGGAGGACCTATGTTTAGTAATTTGCATTAGATTATGAAGTCCATGTTGCCATGCACAGTTTAGAGTCACATAATGTAGCAACCTAAAGTTAATCTGTCCTGATCTATGGAGTACTTCAACAGATTTCCAGGCAAGCTTGCAAAACACAATTCTAAGTTCCATGATAGTTGAAAACAGTATAGAAAAATAAGAAACAAAATAATAAATTCTTTCTGTGGACATCTTTGAGCACACTATTTACTGTCCCTTTGCTTTCAATGGTCACTAAAATTATTTGTAGACTACTATACAGTTGAATGTATTTCTGCTCACCTTGAGGCAAATTCCCTTATTTCGTAGTGGTTTCCAACATTTGGAAAGAATGGAAAACCAAGATCACTGGCCTCTGTGGATTTATGCTAACGAATAAATTGGCCCTTGGAGGAGCTGGATAATCTGGACCAGCACCAGATAAACATTCAAACTCTTGGGTGGTTTCTTCCTCATCAAAACCAAACACTGGACCTCTGACATAAGATAATGAAGAATGAGAAATATTTGAAGCACTGCATAAGCAGAAATGGAGACCTGCATAGCCAAAGTTTATACAGCTCTTTGCTTCAGTTGAGTTTTGTTGATACTCCAAATTCTTAAAATACGTATGAAGGATGTCTTTCTCCACTCTGAAATATAGGTTGCATTGGTTTGTATACTTAGAGATGACCAGGTGTTTGAAAGAAATGCTCAATTTCTCACAATAGCATGACACTGAATATCCCATTTGTCTAATCTTCCACACATTATAAGGTATGTGCCTCAAGCCTGACCCTAAGATTCCTCTCAATCTATGATTAACCAATAGTTATTAATGGACAATCTCAAAAAGACAATTTCTATTGATGGCAGCTGACAATGAAATGTGTGCCAGCTCACACATGCTGCCAGAGCACAGATGGGCAAAATGTGGCCCGCCCTCTAGATATTGCCGGACTGCAACTCTCATCAGCCCTAGCCATCTCAGCTAATGAGCTACAGAGGTGAGGAATGTTGGGAATTACAGTTCAACAACATCTGGAGGGCTGTGTTTTGCGTACCACTGTATGGGGAGGGAGTAAACAGAAAATAGATGGCTTATTCCAATATTTATCTGCATACTACCTAACTAGACTTGCAGCTGGCCCAGCAATTAAGCAAGGTGAACTTGCTGCCTCAAGTAGCAAGATATTGGGGGGGGGGGGAGGAAGCTGAGTAGTGGGGAGAAAGCTATGTGTGTCATGTGGTTTGCACTGCACTTTTTAAGACAGCCTATTGTCCTCGGGTGTATTGGCTTACCACCAGGACTGATGGAACATTCAAACGATGGTCTAGTTGGCTTTGACAGGGAGTGGAAAGGAGGTGCCATCTTTGTTCTTCATCACAGGCAGCTAAGCATCTCAGAGTGGCTCTGACTAGGTCTGAGGCCCAATTTATGTCCTTATGATTCTAACACTGATTCATAAGTGCATTTCTATCACCCAGCATATCATCACATGATGACTTAGATCAGTGATGGCGAACCTATGGCACGCGTGCCACAGCTGGCACACAGAGCCCTCTCTGTGGGCACCCAAGCCATAAGTCGCCATAGAGAAATACTTACCCGTCCTCTGATCCCGGATTTCGGCACTCCCCTCTGCTGGTGCAGTGGTCCAGCGGAGGGGTGCAATGGCGACCATTACCGGTCTAGCCCAATGGGGGATTGGAGGACCAGTAAGTATTTATTTGTTAATACCACCCATAGGAAAAAAAACACAAGCATTTAACCCTTGCAGTGCAGGAGCAGTTGTTTTTTCTAAACTAAAACCTCAGCATTCGGGTTTTGATTGCAGTATTGGCACTTTGAAATAAATAAGTTGATTTTGTGTTGCAGTTTGGGCACTCGGGCTCAAAAAGGTTCACCATCACTGACTTAGATGAACTTGTTATTTTTTTTGCATTGAAAAGACCATGTTTGACCTGAGGTACAATACATGGGAGAAGTGGTGTTTGATCATTGTTCACCATTGGAATGAAGAAGGTACACAATTAATCTTACAACAACACATTACTGATATTTTAATTAGCTGTGTAGGAGTAAAATTGATACAAAATGACACCACTAACATGTTCACATTTTCTTGGATGTGAACTAAACTATTGTGACCCTAAGTTATACTGAAGAGTTTTTAAAAAATAATATTTTAACAGTGAAAATAGTTACATGTTAAAACTATTACTAACTCTACATAAACAGAGTGGAAAGAGCACAAGATTTTAAAAATGAACCTTGGAGAAAATAAACTGCTTCCTAGCCAGTTTGATTCTTTGTGTTAAATGTTTGCCTTTCAATTTATATGTATTCAGCTGTGCGTGTAGTGCTTAATCAGGGTTTCCACATCTGACAAGGTACTCCTTATCAGCAACATGACAGGCAGGCACTTTATGACCCACTCTGTACTGGGAATAGCTGTACCTGTTGAATTTGACCAGTGAAGTTAGTTAAGAGTCTCCTTGGGTTCATATTTGATTAGTATTTACTAACATTATCAGACTTCCAAATAAAGGACATAGAAAGAACTTGAGATTTTAAGAAGCTGAGAGGAAGAGAAAGGAAAATGAACAAATTACAACATCCCAAGGTAACAGTGACATGTGATAAGCTTATAGTGGAGTCCTCTGCTGTAACTGTTTTTTAATTTAGACTTCTGAAAGTCATTCCTGCTTTCTATAACAGAAACATTTCACTGTGCATAAATCCTAAATTACACCATTTAAGTACCAAAGAAATTTTTGGATGGGGAGTTATTTCTGGAGATAAGATTAAAGGCTTTCTATTTAAAGAACAGTCATGCTTTTGAAAATGGAGTCTCTTTAGTTTTTGGGTCTTTGCCCAACTTTTATTTTGACAAACAGCACATTTATTACTAAGAGTGCTTTTAATCCATGTTTTTCCTCTGTGCGGTCTGTCTATATGGAAGATTGCTCTATAGATAAGTAGATACTGTACCCAGAGAATGTCCATCTGTAAGACTCTGTGGTTTCAGACAAGATGGAATATGAGGCCTTTTGAATGTGTCAGATGAAAACAAAGCACATTCAGTGGCCACAGAATGCTACAGTATTGGTTGGTACAGGCTGGACTCTAATTTGAATATACCCATTTGTGATTCTGTGCAGCTCCTATATCTCCTTCTGCTACATTTTGATGTAAAGACGAGTCAAGAACGCCAAGGACTTCTGGTAAAACATCTTTATTTTCTGATAGGTCATGCCTTTTGTCATCTTCAAACTCTAACAAATCCCCTTTAATTCAAAACTTTACAATACCATTTTGGTGATAAGCCTGAGGCTTCGGGTACAACTGTACTCGGCGTCATTGAGGAGGGTGGAAAACCCAGCCCACCTGTGGTTCCCATACTTTCTTGCCTGGGTTGTGCCTCAATCTGGGTTTGAAAGGGCCCCACGGGGTTTCCCAGGAATTTCCATACATTGTCGGTGCTCTCTTCTCTGGGTCTCCCACTGCTGCCAGGCTTTGAACTGCTTTCTCCTTTCTCTCTCTTCTGTCTCCCTCCAATAAGGTGGCTTCTTGTAGACTTGCCTCTTCCACTCCTTTTCAGCATACTCTCTCGGGACATTGAATTCAGTCCACTCCCCTGTCCAGGGGTCCTCCTGCACAATCAATACCCAATCTTCCTTTTTCTCTTTGCTCTCTATCTCCTGCATCCAACAAGCCCCCTCCTCCTCTATTTTCAATGGCCCCTCTTTTCCTCTCTCTTCCCCTTTTATCTCTTCCCCCTTTCCTGCCGAAATAGCGCCCTCCGGTGTCTCCTTCTCTAAATGTCGTCCTTGTAAATCCTTTTCTAGGGCAGACAGACGTCCCTCAGGGTTTTTGCTCGAGGAGATGGGCGGTACACTCTGTGGAGTGCCTCTGGAGGTATTCCCAGCCTCACATCACTGAAATCAATGGTGCTTAAGTTAATGAAAACTAACTTAAATCCTACTGAGTTCAATGGATTTATTCTAGGTATGGCTAAGTTTTTCTGGAACCAACATTTTACAAGATGTACAGGACAGCAAATAGTAAACACTAAAATCATAAAAAAGCGAAACATTATCTAAAATAGGGATATTTTAAGTAAAAACAAATGATCAGAAGTACCATAAATGTAAATAAATTAGCAGCAACCCTATGACAGACTTTGAACTTTTTCTGGCCTCCTAAATTGTATGAAAGATAATAGCTTTAAGCTGATGCCTGAAGATCAGCAAAGAGAAGTGACTTAGAAGTCATGAAAACTGAGGTTCAAACAAGGCATTTTCCACGTTTTTTGCTGATGTGCTTCCCAAGTCACCTGTTTGTTCTGATATATATGATCTTCCTCACCTACTTATCCTTAGTTTACCATGCTTTGTTTTGTCATGGGCCACTGGAAGGCAAATACAGGCCTAATTTTACATCTCACTGCTGAGACACTATCTTTGAAGAATTCCCATGGTGGGAGGGACACAGGTTAATTATGAGGAATACACATTCCATTACTCTTTAGTTCAACCCTAAAATCATGTTCCTAATCATCTTAGAGTTGTAGAGCTGGAAGAGACCCCATGGATCATCATGTCTAGCCCTTGTCAAGGAGGCACAGTGGGGAATTGAACCTCCAATCACAGATACCTAAATCCAGTGGGGTTTAGCATCTAGCATTCAAGGGGCTAATTTAGTAAAGAATATAAATAGCTTCAAAGCTGAATTGTGGTTCTACAGCTCAGCTCCAGGCAGACCTTGGAAATGTTCCTTTTTGGACTACAGCTTCCAGAATCCCCCTGCCAACATGGCTGTTAGGTTTGTTGAAGTTGTTGTCCAGAAAGATTCCAAGTTCTGAAGTTCCCAGAAGTGATACCATCTTTGAGAGAACATATTGAGACCCACATGCTTGCCACTGAATAATCATAACCAGCTCTCAACACTTGGGTTTCCCTGTAAGGCCAAAGGGTGATTTCCAGATGGCACTCTTCAGATTATTCAGTGGTTGTGTCTCATAGACATATTCAGGAAAGAATTTGATATTCAGAAACACAAGCTGTATCCCCAAAGTTCCTTTATGAAAAACACTTGCAACTCTCTTCAACTCTCTTCTCCCCAATACCCTCCTCAAATTAAAAAAAATACACAATATAAACAGTTACCGGAAAGCATTAGTTTCATGTAAAATAAAATATCTATTTACAGATACATATAAATATATTCAGACATACAGGCAGTATGGCATAAATAATTTTTAAAGGATTGTATGTGTTTAACATTGCAATGGCAGTGGAACTAGGCTAAATTGAATACATAAAATCTTTATTGGATCTCTGGAGGAAGCAGGCTGTAATGTTTTCTTAGAAAAGACGATTGCTTTGTGCCATTAACGCTAGCCCAACCGATGCTGAACAACCCTTCTAATTATGCTCTGGAGAGAAATACAGTGTTATAGAAAGCATTGGGGAACCTGAATCCTAGCTGCTTCCAAAGTAAAGTTTTAACTATTTACCGTAAACTGTTGTCAGAATTGTTCGGGTACTGTGGGTCTTTTACCCCATTTCTTAATTTGGGTCATTATCTATTCTCTTCCTTCTTTTTAGGAACAATGGTTTAGAGCCTAACTTTTTGTCCTTTTTTGTTGTTGTTATACATGACTCTGGGATTAGCCATGCAAAGAAACTCTGGGTTTGCATTCTAGAGATATTCCTGATGGCACATGTGCTTGCCTTTTCGATGTGTTTTCACAGTTCTACCTATTTCACCACCTATACCTATTTTAATCAATTTTGATTTTGCAAAAAGGTCATCTCACTCACAAATTCTTAGGACTGGACTCCTAATGTTTAGCCTTGACCCTTTGGTTTGCCTCCAAGCACCAGCAATGCTGAAGAAAGATAACAACAGCAGTACTTTACAGAATGGTATGTGAAGAGAAAGGTGTATATCAGTATGGAGAACGTCAGAGATTCTCAAACGATTCTATTAACAGCAGAGCCAAAACTAGCCATTTTGGCATCCAGAGCAAGGGGCACCATCTCCCACTCACTCCACTCTGAGGCCTAGGCATGAGCCCTCTGTTAAAAAGAGAAAGAGAAAGAATGCAGTGACTCCCCCCCCCCCCAAAGAAGGAGAAAGCTTATACTTTCAAAAAAGGAAAGTGAACTTGCCTAGGAGGTCTTGCTGCTTATTTGCCAGACACTCTCCAGTAGATTCATCTGTAAATTTGAGTACCCTCTAAATGTTAGCGCCCTGGGGCAAAGTCCCCATTGCTCCACACTCATTTGAGCCATGATTAATGTAGATAATAGATGCCCATCGCACAAAGCTATTGAATTGGGAGGTGAAAGCCCATTTCAGCCATAGCTTTTGCTTCAAAGCCACACTGAAGCCAGGAATAATCTGCCCTCAGAAACCCATGTGCAAGAGAACTATATAAATATTGTCAATGTAAAAATTGGCTTACCGACAGGAAACAGAAGGCATTAGCAAAAGTGGAGAGTTGAGAGTAGGAAGAGGTAATGAGTGGTGTGCCTGGAAAGGTCAATATTGAGATCCGGTTTTGGTTTACCCTGTTTATGAATGGCCTTGGAGAGTGCAAAAGTGCAACTTCAAAAGCGACACTTGCTGATGACACACAGTTTAAGGAAAGGTGGAAACTTAAGCAATGAAGAAACAGGAAAACATCAGCCAAAGAACTGCAGATGAGAGAGAACCTGAAGTGGTGTTGACAGAAAATCAAAGTGAATACAAAAGAATACGTATTATTCCATGTCAATGCTGATAATGCAAATCGGGCTAGAGCTCCAACTTCTTGTGCCTTTACCATAAGTGGTCAACTTGTTTGGAACGGAGCACCAATGCATATAACACAGAGATCTCAGCAAGGGTGTCTGTAATGGACAGGCAGAGTATGTTTCCTCACCTTGTCTACATCTACATTCTGGCTAGGACTTACAGGCTTCCTTCCATCTTTCTCGAAGATCACTACCTGCATCTCCCTGCTCTTTTGCATTAGTTATACAGGCAGACCAGGAGATGTGGAAGCCCATTTGGAAATCCTCCCTCTTTATCCACAAGTGGATTTCCTATGTAACTGGTATGATTCCTTTCTGATTTGTTACCTGTCACCAAAATGGCTATTTCTTTCCAGCAGGCACATGTTCAGCACTAAGTCATCACACTTGGCAAGGAAATACACCAAATAATTCTAACAAACATGTCACCTTCCAAATGCTGTTGTTCAGATTTCAGGTCCCATCAGATCTAGTCAACATAACCAATGATGACAGAAGACAGACACTGAAGTTCAACAACATTTGGAAGGGCACTGCTTCCCTTCCTCCACCCCAATTTACATATTGGCAGTGGAAGCTATTTGGATTATGCTGCAGTGTCCTTGTGTTGATTAGACAGGAAAAGGAGGCATTTCCCCTGCTTTTAATTGAAGTGAATGATTGCACAGGAAGGTTTGAGCTAGATACTATTTCGGATGGGTGTGGAGGGAGGAACTATTAAAAATTTTTAATGCTGTTTTAATATCTTGATATTGTTTTATTAGTGTAGATTTGTTTTTAATGGGCAAATTTTGGTAAGTTTGTACCAAAATGTAAGTTCATAACAAATGGACTTCTTCCTCAGCAGTATCCCATTCTTTCAGGTATCAGGGCTGAGAACAGTGGGAAGGCCCTTGTGATGTCACAGAGGCCAGGCAGACAAGGGCTGAGAGTGGACCAGCAGATTGTGGGCCAGTTGCTTCCGGGTTATCTGATTCATTGGAGGCCAATCCAGGTCAATGGATTTAGAATCTAGGTAATATGGCAGCCCAGATACAGGGGAAGGGGGATTTATCAGCAACTTGGCAGGCAGAAAAATACAGCCAGCATCTGCAGAACCATTCCCATTATGACTCACATGGTCTTAGATATAGCACACATGAGACTTGGGAATTTTTTTCTAGGCCTTGCTCACACTGCTGCTGTAGTGTGTGGAAGATAGACTGCCAGCCCATGGTAGTTTTTCCTACCAGGCACTGTGCTTGTCTTTATTGTGAGAGAAAAGTCACTACAATAGAAAGTCAGGAATGCTAAGACAACAGCTATGGGGAATGTTTTTCAAATATGAGTATGAGCACTTCACATTAGACAACTCTATGTGTGGCCTGTAGAGTGCTCAGCATACAACTGCCGCAGCTTTCTCCTGCCCAGAAACAACGGCAAAGCTCCTCATCTTCTGTCATTTCACCCCACCTCAGACTTCTTGACTCTTTTTCTAGCAGTAATAAAAGCTAGTCAAGAGCAGGTGAGCATTGACAGTTGTGGTGCTGAAATCATGGAATTTTCTTCCTAGGGGCACCAGGTTGCCTGGCTTAGAATACTCCAAAGGATTTCCCAAAGCTGCTTTGCATTTTAGTAAATGAGATTTTATTTCAATATTCTATAGATATAATGAGCATAATATATTTGATATCCAGAGCCTGAAGAAGTTACTCTGCAGCTGCCCAGAATAGTGGTTCGCCCCTAGATGTGGGGGGTATAAGTTTAATCAATCCTTTTTGCTGGGGAATTCACAGGGTCTTGGCCCAGAAAACAACTGTTCCAAGTTTTGTGTATATTTACATCTGTATCTATACCTACCGGTGAAATTTCGGAAAGCTATAATATACACTGACGTCCTGTATAAATCACAATAAAGATGAATACATATAATAATATCCATTGATATATGCTATATGTTTATGATATATGATATACATTTATTTATTTGCTATATTTTTATAGTCCTTTTCAGACTACTGATCTCCAAAAGTGCCTCTTTTCAGGAAAGGAGAGAGAGTATGTGTGCATGTGCGAGGGAGCGGGAGAGAGAAGCCATACCATAAGGGCTGTAAAACAAGACAATACACCTCCCCACCCTTTAGTTAAATCCTGCCTTTGGTTCCAACTCTAACAAGGTACACATACACACAATGGAAGAGGCATAGAGAGAAGAGGTTGAAGGATGTGAGCAGTTCTTCAGTACCTAAACAAAATGGTGAGCTATTAAAGGGCCTTTATATTCTCTTTGGTCCAGGATGATTTTCTGTCACTGTTGTAGTGTTTCTTGAGCTGCACTTGGTGGCTTGCTCCTACGGTCAACGGATCTGGGTGAAATATACTTTCCCTTGACTTCTGTAGGATGCCTGACAGCAGAGACCTCTCCAACAGGGGTGAGGGAAACACACTCCCTTGTGTGTCCTTCTCTGCCTGACAGATGAACACAAGTTGATCTCCTCCTTGCTCAAGTATTATTACTAGAAAGAAGGCTAGGTGTTATGTATATAGTACGATGGTAAACGGCTATGAGAATGTGGCTGGTTTGGTGGAATAAATTGGTTAAACAACACAACACTACACAATAACATACTTACTATACAATACTAGGGAAGACACTTTGCTTGCTACTTTGGTTATACCCTGCTCTTCTTCCAAGGGCTTCTGGAGAGTGGTAATGAGGCTTTTGTTATTCAGTCATTGCAACAACTCTGTGAATTTGGTTAGGTTGTGACCATACAGGGTTTTCCCACTTTGGGGGGGGGGGGTATTTGCTTTTGCTTTGGGGTTAAAAGTTCCTGAGGTGGAGCATGGCTTTGATCCAGGTGCTTCCACGAGCTATGCACTGATTTACAAGTGGAAAACCTGGAGGCTGGATTGGGGGGGGGGGGGTGTTTTTGTGAAAAATACTGATAGTGGCAGGACTTATATGACTTTTAGGCATAACATCTTCCAGAATCCCCAATCCAGTATGGAGGGGGTTCAACGATCCATATTCCTAAATAAATAAATAAATAACTTTTCACAACTCTAGGTAGTGGGAAGGTGTTTACCTGGCAGAGCCATAACTATCAATTTCTGTACCTGGGGCAGTTAGCACTATCTTGTACACACTCTGCCCTGATGCAAGAGTGTGAAAGAGGAAAATGTGATGCCAATTTTTTAAAAAAACAAAGTTTATAACTTTAAAAAAAAATATGGCCAAGAGGTGTTACTATTCATTTTTCCTTATATTCATCAGCAGATTCACCCAGGGTGGATAAAAATCAATGATTTTTAAAAATCAAATTGATTTAAATCACAATTAAAATCATGATTTAACTAGAAAAATCAAAATTTTAATTTCAGTCATCAAAAAAATCAGATTTTAGAAATTTTAATCAGGATTTAAATAAAATCCACCCTGGATACACCTCTAGATTTTAAGTGCACTCTACAATTTGGGGGCTTATGGCAAAATCCCATCTGCTCCCTCCTGGTTACGGCCCTCTGACATGGGGCTCCCTTCCAATCTCTCAAGCCCCCAGCCTTGCCCCTTCTGCTGCTCCACCTTCTCCCTATTCATGGCTGTTGAAAAGAGTGCCCAGAGGCACCTGCACAGCTTTCTCCCCTCCTCACACTACCAGGTCAAGCCTCCTGAGCTTGGAAAAACTCCCCTCAGGCTAGAGCTCCCAGCATGGGCAGCAGGCATGATAGTCCAAGAAAAAGTAACTTTCCCCCAGTTCTGCCAAGAATATTGCTATTATAAATGGGGAAAGTTTTGGAAACGTTGTAACTTGCCTCCAGGTTGATCTTTTTATTACTTTATGGCTGTAAAAGCTGTTTAAAACCATATTCGCGCAGCCACTCGTTATGTTCCATAATAAAGCAAGGCTGCACTTATAGCTAAAAGGCAAAGGGGTGCAGTTATACAGTCATTCATTTCATATGGCAGATTTTACATTCAAGGAAAAGCACACATGAAAAGAGTAGTGTATTTGTGAATTATTTTTTAAAATGTACACTTTTACACTACCCTCTTAGTGAGCAGTTTTATTGCTTGGTAAAAGGCAGTGAAAAACCTTATGTCTCACCAGAGACATCTTTATACAGTTCTCTCCTGGCTGATCAAGAGTGATGCCTTAAAACACATTGGGAATTTCCAGTAAATTTATTTTTTAAAATCATTTCTTTCCATTTTCAGCAGGAATATAAAAGTTGTCTTGGGGGGGGGGGGGAACCCTGGTGGCTGTTTAGAGAAGCCTTCATCTACAGCATACATGGGCTATATGCAATATTTCCCATCATATTTTGAAGGTGTGTGTGAATGCATGTGCACACATCAAATTTATTTCAGATTTGCATTATTCACTGGCAAAACCTGTCCTGAGATTATATATCTAGCAAGTGTTATAAACAGGATTTAAATCAGTTTAATTGGCAAATTAATCAGTAGCTGAGCCACTGATCTATAATCTCTCTCTTGACATTCTGTCATGAACGTGATCAAGGGTGTGGCTAGATGGGAATTTGTCCTGCTGTTTGTACTGTATTTCTCACTGTTCATTTCTCTATCTATTTCATTGACTACACACCATTAACATTATTTGTGAGCAGATCCAATCTTTTTACATGAGTAAGCAGTTTGTTTGGCCAATTTATGTTTTTTGTAGCATTTCCAGTCACATAATTTTGTCTTGCTTTTGGCTTGTGTGATTGCCTATATTGGTCCCGTGGGGCAGCTTCTGAGCATGTTCAGATGAAACGGATGATATTTAGTGATATAGCTATAGCGCTAAACTGACACAGCCCTAATTCAAATGTTTACCATGTTTTTTCAGTTCTGCAGTCTTTCACTTGTTAAATGGAAGAACAAGAAAAACAAGAAAGTTTTTTAAAAAACTATTTTATTATTATTCATACATACAAAACATACAAAACAACAAAGTAAGACATAACAAAAATCACAACAAACACAAAACATCCATACTACATATATAGATCAGAGATTTCGCCATCGTCTAGGTCATCTAATATCATCAACGAGTTCTTGTAAGTACTGGTTCGCCATGATCATTTCTTCCCCTAAGTTCCTGTCTCTTTCTGGACCCAATTATACATCAGCTTCCAGCTTTCCTTTACAAAGTGTCTCAGTTGATCCCATATTGCCTCTGAAAGCATATCTAGTGCTGCAATATCCAGTAGCTTCTTTAGTAGCTCCTCCATTGTTGGTATTTCTCCATTCTTCCATTTTTGGGCCCAGAGTAACCTGGCTGCTGTATATATATACAGTAGACTATATTTTAATTTTTATCAATGATCTCTGGCATTATATTCAATAACAACATTTCAGGTTTAAAACTTAGTTTTTGCTGGACAATTTCTTGTGACATTTCCCAAACCTGTAAGCAATTTATTTTATTTTATTTTTTTGCTTTTTCACATGACCACCATACATGATAATAAGTCCCTGGATTTTTTTTACATTTCCAGCAAGCATTGCTGATCCCTTCTGACATTTTTGCCAATCTTACCGGAGTAAAATGCCATCTATAAAACATTTTAAGGATCTTTTCTCTAAGATTAACTAGTTTAATCAACTTATTATTATCTTTCCACATTTTTGTCCGGTCATCACTATCAATGTTATAACCAAAGTTCTGTGCCCATTTGACCATCACCTCCTTCACCCTCTCATCTTCCATGTCATACACTAATAGATATGTATACATTTTTAAAATTATTTTCTCTTTTGTTTAGATCCATAGTTCATCCACCTGAACTTTCCCCTCAGAAAAGCCCATATTTTTATCCTTTTTATATCTTGATTCTAATTTCAACATTGACCATGACCACCAATCTGTTGATAGATCCAATCTCTCTAAATCTTGTTTATTTTTCAGAATTTGATCTTTAGTTAACAAGTCTTTATATGTGAGTAGAGCTCCCTCCTGGCTTAGCACTTTCAATGTAATGGCCTCTATTGGGGCTACCCATATTGGAATTTTCTTATAAGTTTGCACTTGAAATTTCTGTCATATTAAATATAGTGCTTTCCTCACAATATGTTCTGAAAAATGTGTCTGTTCTTTGATTTTTCCATACCATACATATGCATGCCAACCCATCTTTAAATCATGACCTTCCAATTTCAACAGTCTTTGATTTTCTAATGTTATCCATTCTTTTATCAAAACCATAGCACAGGCCTTGTAATAGAATAACCAATTCAGCAGTCCTAGTCCTCCTCTTTCTTTTAAGTCTTGTAGTGCTCTAAGTTTTATTCTTGGCTTTTTGGCCTTCCAGACAAATTTCGAGATCAGGCTGTCCAGGTCCTTAAAGTATTTATAATTTAATAGAATTAGTAAGTTTTCAAATAGAAATAGCAATTTTGGTAAAATGTTCATCTTTATTATCGAGATTTTGTTCCATCATTGAGATTTGTAGCTTGTTCCAATCTTCCAAATCTCTCTGTATTTCTTTCTGGATTGAGAGATAATTTTCTTTCATCAAATTACTTGTCTTTTTTTGTAATAATGACTCCTAAATATTTAACCTTTTGTACCTCCTCAATACCAGTTTTCATTATCAATTTTTCCATGTCCTCTCTATTCATATTTTTAGCCAGAAATTTCATTTTTTGGTAGTTTATTTTAAGTCCTGTGACAGCTCCAAACTCTTCTATTGTTCCCAATAGTTCTTCCATAGTGTCCAGGGGATTTTCTAGTATCAATGCTAAGTCATCAGCGTATGCTTGTAACTTATATTCTTCTCCCCTGATTCTGAGGCCTCTAATTCCATTATTTTCTCTTATCTGTCTATTCAGAATTTCTAAGGTTAGAATAAATAGCAATGGAGATAGAGGACAGCCCTGCCTCATGCCTTGTTCGATTTGGATATCTTCAGTTATTTGACCATTGACTTTGATCTTAGCCTTCTGTTTGGTGTATATTGCTTTAATTGCGTGTAGAAAATTTCCTTCTGCCCCCATCTTCTTTAATTGCAATAGCATAAACTCCCAGTTCACATTATCGAAGGCCTTTTCCACGTCTAGGACGATCAGCATCATTTGTTTTTCTGGATGTGTTTCATAATATTCCAAAATGTCTATTATTAATCTTATATTTGACGTAAATTTCCGTTTGGGGATGAAGCCTGTTTGATCCTTATGTATCATTTCAGTAAGTACCTTGTTTAATCTAGTTGCCCACATGGTCGCATATATCTTATAATCGACATTCAAAAGAGAGATTGGTCTGTAGTTTTTAATTTGTTTCCTTTCCGTCCCTGCTTTATGTATTAGGGAGATATGCGCTTCTTTCCATGAATCTGGGATTTTTCCTCTACTTTCAATGTAATCCACTAACTTTTTTAAGTGCGGAGTTATGGTTTCTTCCAATGCTTTATAATATTCAGTCAGAAGACCATCTGGTCCAGGGGCTTTACCATTTTTCTGTTTTTTCCATGTCTCCACGATTTCGCTTGTCGTAATTGATTTATTTAGATTTTCTAATTGTTGGGGGCTAAATCTCCAGTTAGGGAGTTTAACCAGATAGTTCCATTGTTGCTGCTCCTGATTTCTTTCTTTTTGTAGAAGTTAGTATAAAAATGTTGTATTATTTTTTGAATTTCTTTTTGTTTGTATGTTTCCTTCCCTTCCTTGTCCACTATTGCATTAATCATTGTTTTTTCTCTTTCTTTTTTAATTCTATATGCTAACCATCTCACTAGTTTATTAGCATTGTCAAAAAAAACCTGCCTTGCAAATTTTTTTTATTTTTTATTTTGCCATCTCTTCCTGTTCCAGTAGATTAATTTTATGCTGTAATAGATTGATTTTATTTTTTAGGTACCTCACTGTAGGGTTTTTTTTTTCAGTTCTGTTTCTTCTTTCTTCAGGGATGTTATTAATGTTTGATATTGTTTGCTTCTTTCTCTTCTCTTTTGTGCATTAAAATCTATTGCCAGACCCCGAAAGTATGCTTTTGCTGCATCCCATATGATTGGCATTTCTGTATCTTGGGGTTTATTAATTTGAAATAAAAATTCTAATTCTTTTTTTAGTTTTGATCAAAAAGGCTTCGTCCCTCAGTAAGTAATTGTTAAGTTTCCATCCTCCTCTTCTTAATGGTTGTCCTAAAGTCATCGTTATTGGGTTATGGTCTGCATGTGTATTTGGTAATATTTCAATTTCTTCCACTTGGTGTATCATTTCCGCTGAAATCCAACAATTATCTATTCTTGACCATGAATTATGTCTGTTTGAATAAAATGTATAATCTCTTTTCTCAGGGTACTTAGTTCTCCAGATATCAATTAGATTAAGTTCTTCTGCAATTTCTAAAAAAACCTTGGGGATCATATTTCTCCTTTTTCTTCCCCTTTCCACCCATCGCCGAGGTATCTTTTTGCTTGTCAATTATTGCATTGAATTCTTTCCATGTCTTTGTATCAGTTGATTTCCCAATTGTTCATAGAATCTTTCTTGTGGTTCATTCAGCACGTAAATGTTCATCAGCAGTATTTCTGAAGAAGAAGAAAGGTTTTGAATGCCAGTGAGAGGGATGGATAAGAGGGTGGTGATAATGGCAGAAAAGGATAAAGGGGAAATGGACTGTGTGGTGCGTGGATACTTGAAATACACCTTCCTGGGACAATTAAACATTTATGTGCAAGCAGCGACAACAATTTAAATGTCAAGGTGTAGTATAAGAGATGTTTACAACAACAAACCTCCATGTGATCATACCTCAAGGCCTCTTTTTATGCTCAATTTCATCAAACTATTCTTCTTGTGTGCACATCTGCAGACTGGCATCCTCGCATGCCTAAGACAGACTGGCGACTTGTCTTTTGGGATAAATAACAATCTGGTTGATGAATTTTGATGAAGAAATGAGTGTAGGGGCCTGATCCAGATCAGATCCATGTTTAGGAAATGGGGCTCCTGGGCCATGGCCAGACCTAATATTATACATAGTGAGGCAGCTGGCTTTGGCAGCAGGGGTCATGAGCAGGCAGGAAATTCTCAGATATTCAGTTCATAATTATTGTATTTTTAATGCCAGGGAGGAAAGAGGCACTTGAGAACTTTTGTGTCTCAAGTCAGAAGTAATTTACTATGGGTCTTGAACCCAGGAAAGGAGTTACTGTTTACTGCTTTGCCTTCAAGCAGAAGGATGTATTGGCCAGCCCTATCTAAGACTGTTTTTGTGCAAAATAAAAGTAAAAGTGGCCCATATATCTACTTTCAAAGCTCTACGCTGGTTAATTTGAGAAGGTGTATTTGAATAACTGAGGACAACTTTTACTAGTGAGGCTGAAAATTAAAAATACCCTTATTTATTTTTCTGAGGAAGCTTTATTTCTGGGATGTTACTATATAGAAATGTAAAAGGAAAATCTTGAAAAGATGTGATTTCTGTACAGGAGTGGATAGAAAGCAGATGAAGAATGACTCCAGTGTGGCCACTTCCTCCTCATCAAAAAGGAACACGTGCAAAAAGGAAGATATGCATGACCAGGGGGAAATAAAGAAAGGGCACTGATTTGTATTAAACTGTACGTGCTAAACTATAGGTACAGATCATCCATATTTTCCAAACAATAGATGCAGAGAGCAGTCATTCTCAACCTTTCTTTTGGCCACAGCCATAAACACAATATGAAAAAAAGAGGCCAAATCAGGATTGTATAAGTTGCATAACGAACCTTATAAGATGGTGTGAGAGGAATTGTTTCCAGTCTGTGGCCCTCTTCAAATGTGCCATGGCCCTGTTGAGAATAGGTGACGTAGAGAACTTGTCGGAAAACAGCCAAGACTATTGCTTTGAGTTTGGGTGATAAGTGGTTAACCAATGAAAAAAGGAATCAGCTTCTCAGATTTTCCCTTGTTTGGTTTCTATTTGCAAATGGTAGCGAGCACAACAGGGTATCCGGGGCCATTTCCTGGTAATTTGAATCTTGGAGACAGCAGCACAATATCCCACCTTCATAAAACAGAGGATTTTTTAAGAATGTAATTTCCTGTCTGTGTAAAATGGTAGTTTAAATATACTTACATTACACAGACATTCCAAAAGAAACTTCCTTGATATAGAATTACTCAGTATTAAAGAGTCCCAGAAGATGAGCGCATCATCTGTACTATGGTTACTAGGAAAGGACAGAAGGAAGAAAAACTGGGATTTGGCCATAGTAGCTCTGTGCAAAAATATTCTGGAGGGCTGCTTTGGACTTAATGAAATTGTGAATAAAACCATCCCCAGCCACAGAGCAAAAAACAGTAATTTCACAACTTAGATGAGTAGGCTTCTGAATATTTGTTCTTTTTTAATGTCTTTTTTTACAAGAAGAAACAGAATACCTTTGCAAGCACAAATCCTTGTTTGGCCAGGAAGGAGTTAAACATTTAATTGAGTCCTGATTGACAGGTTCAAAAATACAGATTTCTCCAGACCTGGAGTTGATTTCCTCTAGAAAACATGTATCAGGAGCCTGGTCTCAGAAATCCTGAAAGAATGTTTACCGAAAGCACTCAGGCCTGGGACAAAGACAACTGCTCTGTGCCTTTGTAATTCAGAAATACTTTGAATATGCCTTACAAAACTGTAGGCTGATTCCCTGGCAAAATGTCTCCCTTTCTGGAGATCTGTCACTCCATTACTTTCTTTAAAGCAAACTCGTTGTTTTAACTCCTTCCATAATGGCTGTGTACTTTTGTTGATATGTAATTCTACCTTTCCCATATGACATATTGTATCATTGGCTTAGCCAGTCTGTCCAATGCATGTTCAGTTTATAACAAAGTCATTGTTTTCCCATTTGAAAGACCTTTTTTGAGGATCAATATTTTTGCCCCTGCAGCCAAATTAAAAAGGGGGTGGGGCCAACCATTACATTCCTCAAAGTCTCCCAATTTGGCACAGCACAAGAATAGATCGTCTGCTACACCTGTGCCAAATTCAGTGCTCATCTAAAATTCAGTTTCAAAAGTTACAATTTTTTCTTTCGGTTGCCCCATTTATAGAATTGCCTTGCAGAATGTTGATTTGTTCTGCTGCACAATAACATAGCTCCATTATCACACATCTATAATTCCGAGACATCATTTATGCTTAATTCTATGCAGGTTGTCAAAGTGACAAATAAATTAAATATAATTCCCATCTTCTGATATGTGTTTTTCTTACAGAATACTGGAGCAGTGATCTACCCTACTAAAGCTGTGCTTGTATGAAAATACACCAACCTGCAGCAAGGCAGAAAGAAAACAAAAAATATGTTTATATACTGTCCCACACATATACATTTATTACACATACAAACTTTAAACTCTTTAAGCACAACTTGAGGCTTTCAGCTGACATGAAGAGAAATATCTTAGGGGAAAAATGGTTGAGTTCATAACCTCAAAATGATGGAGTCATAGAACTCACTTCTAAAACAAATCATACTTTCCACTATGATAAAACCAGAAGCCAGCATTAGTGTACGGTGATTTTGACAGCCATTGTTCAGTGTCAGTAGAAGTTCATTTAAAAAAAAAATCTGGGAGAACAGTGGGTAATTCAGAGCTCATGGGAGTTAAAGAGAAAAACATAAATCAATTTCTCCCCTCCCTATATCAATCAGTGGTTTGTAAAAATTTAGACGGATGAATAAACCATACAAACTTGCAAGTAGAATTAGGAGCCATTAAAACAACTTCGTAGTCATAAACAGTAAACAAAACATAGTAACTGACTGACACACAGAAGATTGTTGTATCATGGGGAGTATAAATTATTAAATTTTGTTTTTGTTTTTGGTTTGTTTGTTTTAATTTCAGTGGCAAGGATTTCTAAATGCAAAATTAGGCCAACAGTTCCCCCTGTGGCAGCTGAGAAGTACTGTACTTGAAAATAAACAAAGAAACAAGTAAACCAAAGCACGCCAAAGAGATGCTTGGACATCTCATGAATTCAATCATTTCATCTCGTTTATTACATATATGGCTGCTTTCCACCTCCCAGGATGTCTGGATGGAATATGCCATTTAAAAAATAGATACATTCATAATGAGTATAACAACATGCTACAAATATAAGTATGGACAATAAAAACATCATGAAAACAGGACATATTGAAAGTGTTTGCACACAATAATATCAGATACTAATACTCTCTCCACACCCCAAAATGAATGTACACTAAAGAACCAAATAACCTAGAAGAGTTCAGGCATTTCTACTGTCTAAAGGCCTAGGAAAATAAATAAGC
This sequence comes from Intellagama lesueurii, assembly GCA_037013535.1. Taxonomy (NCBI): domain Eukaryota; kingdom Metazoa; phylum Chordata; class Lepidosauria; order Squamata; family Agamidae; genus Intellagama; species Intellagama lesueurii. The sequence goes on along the minus strand of JBAJHW010000001.1, from coordinate 319,640,386 downwards.
CTTCAGCGGGCATCAAAAAGATGATGGTACCCATGCCAGGGGAGATACTCTGGGAAGATTATTCCATAGATGCGGAGCTATTATTGTTCTTTGCAAGGAATAAAAAAGGAACATGCAAACGTTCCCTCACCAAGGTTATTTTTTTTATAATGATATAAGTAATATCTATTGAGCCTGCACCAAATATTGACTACACTTCTCCCTTCAACAACGCAGGGGTTAGAGGCGCCAGACCCCAGTGTAGTTCACACACATACAGAACAGTCCTCTCCATCAGGTTCTCTTCCATGGTATTGACAATCCTTTCCATGCAGTACTGTGTCTAATGAGCCTTAAAGGTTCTTCTGACTCCCTGAGCTAGAGGGTGAATTAGAGATGTGTTTGTGGGCAACTAGAACACTTCAATGCCTTCAGTGTTGAACTCATGCCCATGGTTCTGGGTGGCCAGGGGAACAGTATTTAATGGAAATTTATTTATTGAACTATTGATTGATTGAACGAAAAAAATAAATAAATCTGTGTATAACCAAAAGAATGATGCTCAGACCCACACAATTCAAGGGAGACGTGTAGTTCTAATAATTATACTAAAATGGGAAAATCTCCTTCCAAAATATATATATCATACTGTTTTGCTGACACACACACCCACCTATCTCAAGGCTCCATCTTCCTACTTCCTGGATTAGCATCATGGCTGTGCCGAATGAATATGTGGATCAAATAGCGACCAAGGAAATGCCTATTCCACAGGCAAACTGCTGGATCCAGACTATAATAATTCAGAGATTATGTTTTATATTCTAGAACAGCGATCCCCAACCTTTTTCGGTCCGCGGACTGGCTGGGGAAGGCGGGGCACCCCCTGCGTCGCGCGCATGCGCAAACAAGCGTGCGTGCTCTCTCTCATGAGCGCATGCGTGCTCATGCGCATGCACAAACGGCAGCGCGGCGCTTCTCTGGGCACGCTTGCGCTTGTGCGCATGCGCAAACAGCAGCGCGGCACTCGCACAGGCACACTGTGCTCATGAGCACGCGCAAACGGTGGTGCGACGTTTCTCTGGGTGCGCTTGCACTCGTGCGCATGCGGAAACGGCGGTGCGGCGCTCGCATGGGCGTGCTGGAGCGTGCGCGTGGCTGTGTGGGGGTGAGTGCGTGCGGCGGGGTGGGGCAGGAGGTCTGTCTCGGCAGCCCGGTCCGGCTCAGGCCACGGACCGGCACCAGGCTGCGGACCGGGAGTTGGGGACCTCTGTTCTAGAAAACATATTAAAGATCTTTTTGCTACTGTATCATATTCCCTGTGTGGTAAATGTCAGGAACCTATAGGCCAACAAGGCCTTGTGTTTGGTTTTCAGAAAAGTTTGTGATATATACAATTTGGATGCAGCCTGCACAGGTATCAAAATCTTTAAAGAGGCCTGTCTTTCTTCCCTGGTACCACAGACCAATCTAGAGGGGATGGGAGAAAACCTCAGCTATGTATATGTGTGCATGTGTGTGGTTGGTTGGTTTTCCATTGCTGGGTCCAAACAATTTTATTCACAACATGGGCCTTTGGGAACTAATCCTGCTTGTTGTGGAAGGGGCTTATAACTGTATGGGTCAACATTTTCACATTTTCTTCTTAGTTTAATTGTGTTATAGAATGCTTAAAGCCTTTATTCATATTATGTTTAAAATGTATTTACTTATTGTAAATCAATAAGACATGATAAAGGACAAAAATGGTAGGGACCTAACAGAAGCAGAAGACATCAAGAAGAGGTGGCAAGACTACACAGAGGAATTATACCAGTAAGATCTGGATGGCCCGGACAACCCAGATAGAGTAGTTGCTGACCTTGAGCCAGACATCCTGGAGAGTGAAGTCAAGTGGGCCTTAGAAAGCATGGCTAACAACAAGGCAGGTGGAGGTGATGGCATTCCAGTGGAACTATTTAAAATCTTAAAAGGTGACGCTGTTAAGGTGCTACACTCAATATGCCAGCAAGTTTGGAAAACTCAGCAGTGGCCAGAGGACTGGAAAAGATCAGTCTACGTCCCAATCCCAAAGAAGGGAAGTGCCAAAGAATGCTCCAACTACCGTACAATTACACTCATTTCACACGCTAGCAAGGTTATGCTCAAAATCCTACAAGGTAGGCTTCAGCAGTATGTGGACCGAGAACTCCCAGAAGTACACGCTGGATTTCGAAGGGGCAGATGAACTAGAGACCAAATTGCTAACATGCACTGGATTATGGAGAAAGCCAGAGAGTTCCAGAAAAACATCTACTTCTGCTTCATTGACTACGCAAAAGCCTTTGACTGTGTGGACCACAGCAAACTATGGCAAGACCTTAAAGAAATGGGAGTGCCTGACCACCTTCTCTATCTCCTGAGAAATCTATATGTGGGACAGGAAACAACAGTTAGAACTGGATATGGAACAACTGATTGGTTCAAAATTGGGAAAGGAGTACGACAAGGCTGTATATTGTCTCCCTGCATATTTAACTTATATGCAGAATACATCATGCAAAAGGCTGGACTGGAGGAATCCCAAACCGGAATTAAGATTGCCGGAAGAAATATCAACAACCTCAGATATGCAGATGATACCACTCTGGTGACAGAAAGTGAGGAGGAATTAAAGAACCTCTTCATGAGGGTGAAAGAGGAGAGCGCCAAAAATGGTCTGAAGCTCAACATCAAAAAAATGAAGATCATGGCCACTGGTCCCATCACCTCCTGGCAAATAGAAGGGGAAGATATGGAGGCAGTGACAGATTTTACTTTCTTGGGCTCCATGATCACTGCAGATGGTGACAGCAGCCACGAAATTAAAAGACGCCTGCTTCTTGGGAGGAAAGCGATGACAAACCTAGACAGCATCTTAAAAAGCAGAGACACCTTGCCGACAAAGGTCCGCATAGGCAAAGCTATGGTTTTTCCAGTAGCGATGTGTGGAAGTGAGAGCTGGACCATAAAGAAGGCCGACCTCCGAAGAATTGATGCTTTTGAATTGTGGTGCTGGAGGAGACTCTTGAGAGTCCCCTGGACTGCAAGGAGAACAAACCTATCCGTTCTGAAGGAACTCAACCCTGAGTGCTCACTGGAAGGACAGATCCTGAAGCTGAGGCTCCAATACTCTGGCCATCTCATGAGAAGAGAAGACTCCCTGGAAAAGACCCTGATGTTGGGAAAGTGTGAAGGCAAGAGGAGAAGTGGACGACAGAGGACAAGATGGTTGGACAGTGTCATCGAAGCGACTAACATGAATTTGACCAAACTCCGGGAGGCAGTAGAAGACAGGAGGGCCTGGTGTGCTCTGGTCCATGGGGTCACGAAGAGTCGGACACGACTTAACGACTAAACAACAACAAATTGTAAATCATCTAGAGTCCCATTCATTGAAGAAAGGTAGGATATAAACTGAAAAATACATTTTTAAGAACACATGTAGGACAATGGATACAACTGACTTAGAACACATAATATAGAGCTTCTGGAGTTATAGTATCATAGAATCATAGTATCATGAAGTTGGAAGGGGCCTACAAGGCCATCGAGTCCAACTCCTTCCTCAACGCAGGAACACAAATCAAAGGATATCTGCCAGGTGGTTATTGAAATTTCTCCTGAATGCCTCCAGTGTTGGAGCACTCACTTCCTCTCGAGGTAATTGGTTCCACTGTTTTACTGCTCTAACAGTTAGGAAGTTTTTCCTGATACTCAATCGAAATCTGGCTTCCTGTAATTTGAGCCCATTGTTGTGTGTCCTCCATTCTGGGATGATCGAGAACAAATCCTGCCCTTCCTCTGTATGACAGCCATTCAAGTATTTGAAAAGTGCTATCATATCTTCCCTCAGTTTTCTTTTCTCAAGGCTAAAGATGCCCAGTTCTTTCAGTCTTTCCTAGTATGTCTTCTTGTTATGTGTCATCAAATTACATCCAATTCATGGTGATACTAATAGGGTTTTTTATATATATGAGATGTTCAAAGAGTGGTTTACCATTGCCCTCTTGCAGAGAGTTTCTACTGAATGGGAATTTGAGCCTAGTGTCTTCTGAATCCTAATCTGACATTCTATCCACTACACTGAACTAGTGTGTATAATATACTTCCATTTTGTAGTGCATTAAAATGGCATATTAGAATCTGCCTGTAGTTGAGGAGAGCTAACTTTTTCAGTTTAAAAAAAAATTGTATTTTTGTATCTTTTACAGTAATATGTATATTCTGACATGATATGGTCCCAGAATTTTGTTTTATTCTGTGAATCACCAGAATATGTAGACTGGATCCTTCTCACTTGTTTTAAGGATTAGTTAAAGAGGTTAACAGTTTCTGCCCAGTAGAGATCTCTAGATTCTGCTGTGATTTAGAAAAATGTCTATGGAAAATTCTTTTTAACTTCACTATCAACAATACAGTGGAGTCAGAGCTCACAGGGTCAAAGCACCAGGACTTTTTGAATAGGAAGGACCAGTGCTGACCCAACACATTTGGCTGCCTGAGTCATGACAGCAAATGCTGCAATCCACTCACTTTGCTGAATGTGCAGAATAACTAAAGCCAGACAAGGTATTTTGGTGCTGGATTTAGACAATCAGACAATGAAATTCAATCTTTACTCTCTGAGTCAGCCACCACACTCTGCCTAATGCAATGGTACCCAGGCTTTTAGGCATTACAACTTCCCACTTTTGCTTAAAAACAACAACACTCATACCTTTCTTAATTAAAAAAAAATACTTTAAATTAAAAATATACACAGTTCTTCTTGTCACATAAAATTAATAAAACTTGAATCAACCTTAAGAAAGCAGAATGAAAACAGAGTTAACATATACTTAACATGATAGCATGCTTTAAAACTACAAGTCTATATAATAAATTTATCATTCTAATTACCGTTATTGATGCAACACTTTAACTACCAAGTTTTGGAACAGTTACAAGCTTACCCATTGTTGATAAGTAATAAATGACATTGGGCCGCTGTCATTAAGTTTTCTAGGTCCTCCTTTAGTTGAAATGCCAACAGCATTTTTGGTCCTTGGCTATTGTTTTCAACAAACTGTTATTCAAAACAGGTTTTACAAGGCTGTAACTGTAATAGAAGAGACGGAAACCTTCATTAAAATATCACAGATATCTGACAACCATACCCAAAATGTCTCAGAGCTTTCATGAGGTGTACTATCTTTAAAAATCACTAAGTTAAAAAGAGATAAGAAGAAGCTTAGGACACCTTTTGGATAGATTTTACAGAAGTGTTGGGACAGGAAGGGGAGGAAGGACAAAGTCAATCTGTCGACACCCAGGTCAAATAAAGGGAAAGAGAAGGATGAAGGCAAACAGGAGCTATGGTAGGTGGCAGCCCTGCACTGCCCATCTGGCCCACTAAAGAAGCCCCCTAGATATGGGATTTTTAGACGTTTTTGGACGACCAACCCAATAATCCTTCATTCTGGGAGTTCTATCCGAAAGAAACCTAAATGTGGCTCACCTGGGAGAAAGGCCTAAACTAGAATGCTTGGATACCCACCTTCCTGCTCAGAAAGAATGCTCCCAGCTAGCACTGGGGCAAGAACAGGAAGTCTGGGCAGAAGCAGGCTTAGCTAAGCCTCAAAGACCTTCCAGTTTAGGCCTTTCTCCAAGGTAAGCCACATTTTGGTGTCTGAAAGGTGTCTCGTCTGTCTGGTAGAATTCCCAGAATGGGAAATCCAAAAAAACCCATTCCTAAAGATCACTTAACTCTTTTCTCTGCTATTTTTTCAAATCACCTCTGATGGGGGAGGCACTATGGACACTGCGTAGGTGTATTTAAGGGTACAGTGGACCCTCGACTTACGGAATTAATCCGTATTGGAATGGTGGCCGCAGGTTGAAAATTCCGTAGGTCGAGGGTCCATTTCCCATAGGAATGCATTGAAAACCCTGTAATCCGTAACCGGCATGATCGGCGGCGGCGGGGGGACCTCCGAGAGGCCTCCCATGGCGGCGGAGAAGCCCTGCAAGGCATCCGGAGGTCCCCCTCCAGAGCTTCCCGGGGAGTAGACTTCAGCCCCACAGTCGAGGCGGGGTTTTTTTCCCCCCACCTGAGGTGTAAAGGGAGAAAGGGGATGCCTTCGGAGGCCCAAATGAGGAGGGAGGCTGCCAAATCGGGAGGCCGCGAGCAAAGGCAAGCTCTTGATCAGGCAGGGAGATCCACTCACCTCCTCATAGCACCGCAGACAAAGGCAAAGCAGGGAGGGGGAGAGCCGTGCGGGATCCCCAGGCGCAGCTAGAGGAGGAGGAAGAGAAGCAGGGACTTCCCGTCCATTGGCTTCACTGCAGCGACGGCCGCCTTGCCTTGTTCTGGTGGCAGCCGCTGATGGCGGAGAAGCAACCTGCCACCGCCAGGGTCCCGCGTTCGGATCACGGCGCTGCTCCCGGCCGCATCTCCCCACACGCGGTGTCTCGCCTCTCCTCCACCACCACCGCGGCGGCGGCTGCAACCTTGAGGAGCCAAGGGAGGAGGAGGAGGCGAAGCTGCCGCCGAGCCGCGCCGGGGAAAAGTTGGCAGCGGGCGGCGCGAGGCGAGCGCAAAGTTCCAAAGAGGCAGCGAGGCGAGCCGAGGCAAGGCTCCGGCGGGGAAGAAAGGAGGGAGGGGGACCTCCGCATGCGGAGAAGCCCTGGAAGGCATCCGGAGGCACGATCGGCGGCCTACGGACTGGAAGGGGGAGGCGGGGAAAGCGCCAAATTTGAATTTGGCGCTTTCCCCACCTCCCCCTTCTGGTCTGTAGGTCGATTCTCCGGCCGCAAGTTGAAGGGAAATTTTGCGGCTGGAGAAGTCCGTAGCTCGAAAATTTCGTAAGTAGAGCCCTGCGTAAGTCGAGGGTCCACTGTATTTGGTTAGCTTTGAGATCAGTTACCTTCCAAAAGATACCAATCAAAATGAAAAGCAATATGACACAACACTATGAGTCATTTAAGAAATTTGCAGGTGGGTAAATTATGGTGGCAGGTTTAATTGTGTCTCACCATTGGTGACCCACTCTCAATTCAGCTAAGCAAAGTTTTCCCTATCAAGTTGTAAACCAGTGTGATTCAAGTGAGGGGGGAAAGTGGGAAAGCAGACTACAAGCAAATGCAATATGGGCTGAATAAGTTTACTTACTAATGGACTCCTAGTACTCAGCAAGTAAAGAATACTGACAATGCCCATTCCCAAAATAATGTAATTGATACAATCATGAACTGCTTAGGACCTTAGAGATCACATGGGCCGCAATAAATGTTTAAAATCAAGAGAAAAAAAACCCTTCTTGACAACTATGTTTCAAAATTGAGCGGTAAGGACATAGTAAGAAAATTTCTTCCTGCCCAGGCTGACTCAACATAATTCACTGTTGAGAATTCCTGTTTAGGCTGGTTCTTAATGGCCAGGTTTAGCCAATTGCAGGGTAATTTTAATTCACTTTTGTATACATTATTTCCAATTTTAATGAGTACCTTGTTCTTTTCATTCTATTGTTGTTTGAAGTGTTGTGGCTTACCTTTAATTCACAGGATGGACTAGTTGGAAGATATATACATACATACATATGAATACAAACACTCACACACACATTCATTCATTTCAGTTATTTTTTTAAAAACTTCAAGTCTCAAAATCTGCCAGTCAGCATGCTATTTAAAAAGTGACTTTTTCACATTTAGCTAAATATACATTCAGCTACACATACTTTTCTGCATCCAGCTACATACACTTAAACATTTGCAGGCATTTTGTAATGTATTTACTGTATTTATTCTTTTTCTGCCAACCAGGGCTCCTTAAAACAATGTACAACACAATAGATTAAAACAGTGTTAGAAATACAGAGATTTAAAATAATTTTAAAAGTCATTTTTGAAGTCCCGCATGCATTTCAGCTGGACTTTGGTCTTCACTCTCATTCTAGAGAGATTAAAGAGCTTTCCATCTGATCTAGTCTGGAGATAGATGCCTTCTGTTGTGGTTCCAGAAGCATGCTTCAGCATGACAGCAAAAAAGATCCCAAACAGAGTCAGCGCGAGGACACAGCCCTATTTCACTCCACTTCGAATGTCAAAGGGATCTGATGTTGAGCCATCAAAAACTACAGTGCCCTTCATTTCCTCTTGAAAGGACCTGATAATGTTAAGGAGTCGAGGTGGACATCCAATCTTGGGAAGTATTTTAAAAAGGCCATCCCTGCTAACCAAATCAAAGGCCTTTGTAAGATCTATGAAGGCCACAAAGAGTGGCTCTTGCTGTTCCCTACATTTCTCCTGCAACTATCTGAGGGAAAATACCATGTCGATGGATCTATTTGCTCAAAATCCACACTGTGATTCTGGATAGACTCTGTCTGCAAGCACCTGTCTACAAGCACCCATTCTGCCGAAGATCTCCAACACCTTATGAATCGTTTTAGCAAGGCCTGCCAAGATTTTGGACTAACAATCAGCCTGAAGAAAACACAAGTTATGGGCCAGGGTGTGGACTCACCTCCCTCTATTACCATCTCTACACAAGAATTGGAGGTTGTTCATGATTTCGTGTACCTTGGCTCAACAATCTCTGACACTCTCTCTCTAGATGTCGAGCTGGATAAACACATTGACAAAGCAGCTACCATGTTCTCTAGACTCACAAAGAGAGTATGGCTTAACAAAAAGCTGACAGCATATACCAAGATCCAAGTCTATAGAGTCTGTGTCCTGAGTACACTCCTGTACTGCAGTGAGTCCTGGACCCTTTGTACACGACAGGAGAGGAAGTTGAACACGTTTCATATGCGTTGTCTCCAATGCATCTTTGGCATCACCTGGCAGGACAAAGTTCCAAATAGTGTAGTCCTGGAACGAGCTGGAATTGTTAGCATGTATACATTACTGAAACAGCGACGTCTACGTTGGCTTGGGAATGTTGTGAGAATGGCTGACAGTCGGATTCCAAAAGATCTCCTGTATGGAGAGAGAAAGCATGTGCAGAGAAAGCACCCCAGAGGGAGACCACAGCTGCGGTACAAGGATATCTGCAAGCGGGATCTGAAAGCCTTAGGAATGGACCTCAACAGATGGGAAACCTTGACATCTGAGCGTTCAGCCTGGAGGCAGGCAGTGCATCACGGCCTCTCCCAATTTGAAGAGACCCTTGTTCAGCAGGCCGAGGCAAAGAGGCAGTCCCGAAACCAGCCAAATCAGGGAGCTGGACAGGGGACAGATTGTATTTGTCTTCAGTGTGGAAGGGATTGTCACTCTCGAATTGGCCTTCTCAGCCACACTAGACACTGTTCCAAGACCTCTATTCAGAGCACGTTACCATAGTCTCTTGAGACTGAAGGATGCCTACCTACCTACAAAAGTCATTTTTAAAACCATTTTTTTTATAATAATAAAAAAACACCTCTCAGAATAATACTGTTTGGGCTGCAAAAAGCTCAACAAAGATGAGGCCAGCCTGATTTCCCTCAAGAGTGAGTTCCATAACTGAGGTGCCCCAACGGAGAAAACCCTGTTTTGAGTACTCACCAGTCTAGCTTCTTGGGTGGTGGGGCATAAAGCTAGATTAATTTTTATGTTTTTCATGGTACTCTAATTAAGCTCATGACTACATGACTACACATAATTTTTCTCTGGCTCCATCCCATGCTGCTCTCCGTTATGTAAGAAGGTAACAACCACATGACAAGATCATCTGGAAAGCCCTAGGTAACACAAGCCACCCTCTGTTGCTTGACACAGTTCTTTGCATGGGAGGCTACCCTTTTGGAGCCTAAGAAACTCAAGGTTTGCTTTGCATCACAGCCTCCCACCTCCCATGGATGGAACAGCTCCTTTCATTAACAAAAGGAACACTTTTCATTCAGCTGAATGGGAGTGGAGGTGATCTTCACCAGTTTCCCTGTCCCACTGTGGTGTCCCATTTTCCTGACAATCCAGTTCTATGAACTGGACAATCATTTGGAACAATGAGGGAGTCTCTACTGGGAAGTGTCAGGAGATGCTGCAGGAATCGCCTCCTCCTCTTCTGTCAGCAGAAATGTTCTGAGCAAAATTCTTTGGGCATGTTCCCACTACAGAATAGCAGGTCCAACCCTATAATTATATCATCTGTTTCTTCCACAACATGCGAACCAGCAGAGAATTCTCTTTCCTGCCATCTAATTTTACCTTCACAAAAATTGAGGTAGGAGAAAGTGACTGCCTCATGGTTATCCAGTAAGCTTTGTGGCTAAGTGAGGACTTGCACACGGGTCTTCCCAAACCAAGTGTGGCACCCTAACCAACATAGCTTGGAAAATTTACTTTTGGGGATTAAAGCTCTCAGAAACCTCGAGCCAGCATGGTTTACAGTGCTTTCCAAAGCAGACAAGGTGCTTCCCCATTTGTTTGAGATTTTCTATATATAGAGTGTTAAAATAATTAAGAGAAAAAACAACCCTGAAAATGTACATTGTACTTTAAAAATGAGGTTTGAACAGCAGTTTACTAAAAGTCACTGCAAAACAATTAACCAGCTGGTCGTTGTTGGTTTTTCGGGCTGTTTGGCTGTGTTCCTAAGGTTTTTCTTCCTAACGTTTCGCCAGTCTCTGTGGCTGGCGTCTTCAGAGGACAGGAGTTAGAACTCTGTCTGTGTTCTGGTGTAGTGTGTGGGATAGTTGAGTATTTGTAGCTGTGGGATCAGCTTTTTGTCCTTTTCAGGAGATTGGGTGATTATGGTGATCAGGGTGTTTTTTGTTATGGGTGTATTGTTGTGATGGGGGGGAGATTGTCTGTCAATGTGATTGATGGGTGTCGTTAGCTAGTCTTTTGTGTGTAGTGATCACCGGTCCTTGTGGCTGGGTAGAGTTCATTGACCTTTTGCAAGCTGTATTTTTCAGTGCTGGGAGCCAGGCTTTGTTGAGTTTTAGACTTTCTTCTTTTTTGTTGAAGCTCTGCTGGTGTTTGTGGATTTCAGTGGCTTCCCTGTGTAGTCTAACATAATGATTGCTGGTGTTGTCCAGTACTTCTGTTTTTGAAATAGGATTTCATGTCCAGCTTGTTTCAGGGCATGTTCAGCTACTGCCGATTTTTCCAGTTGTTTTAGTCTGCAGTGTCTCTCATGTTCTTTGATTCTGGTGTGGATGCTGCGTTTTGTGGTCTCAATATATACCTGGCCACAACTGCAAGGTATCCGGTATACTCCTGAAGTGGTGAGGGGGTCCCTTTTGTCCTTTGCTGACCGTAACATTTGTTGTATTTTTGTGGTGGGCCTGAATACTGTTTGTAGGTTGTGTTTTTTCAAAAGTTTCCCCATGCGGTCCGTGATGTATGGCAGAAATACTTTATTTGTGGGTGGCTGTTTTTCTTCTTCAGTTCAGTGTTGTTTTCTCGGTTTGATGGCTCTTGTGATTTCATTCTTGGAACAGCCATTTGCCTGTAGGGCCCAATTCAGATGGTTGAGTTCAGTGCTGAGAAAATGAGCTTCACAGTTCCGATTCGCACGGTTTACCAGTGTTTTGATTATGCCTCTTTTTTGTCGTGGGTGGTGGTTGGAGTTTTTGTGTAGGTACCAGTCTGTGTGGGAGCCACCCACAAATAAAGTATTTCTGCCTGAAAAGGACAAAAAGCTGATCCCACAGCTACAAATACTCAACTATCCCATACACTACACCAGAACACAGACAGAGTTCTAACTCCTGTCCTCTGAAGATGCCAGCCACTGAGACTGGCAAAACGTTAGGAAGAAAAACCTTCGGAACATGGCGAAACAGCCTGAAAAACCTACAACAACCATCGGATCCCGGCTGTGAAAGCCTTCGAGAATACAAATTAACCAGCTCTCTAACCAAGTTGAAAGCAAGGTTGATATAAAATAATATTGTCTCACAAAAGAATCACTTTCATAATGACCTAAATCTTGAGAGTGGAGGTAAACAAATGATAAGAAAATAAAGACAATTGAGAGGGAAAACTCCTATAGTCCTAAAATGTGGATAGAAGAAATTGGTACCTGACCAAATTAATTCACCAGCACTTTACACTCATGGCGTGTTTCCTACCCAGCAAAATAACACCCAAGTAAATTACTATGGGACCAATTAGCTATTACAACCATGCAAGGGACCAAGTCAAAATATAAACAAAATATTTGCTCCTTCCAAGTTAGCTAGCTTAGTACAAGCAATAGAGATTTCCATTAAAAATTTTCTGACCATTTATAGAGATTGGCAACTTACTACACTGGTAAAACTGAGTTGTTTACAGTTGAGGGAAAATGTAAATAACTGAGTGAAATATAAATATAGGGAAGCAAGAGACACACAGACACAACTTGCCACACCATACAAACCAATACCAATAGTACAGACATCAAAGAGCAACAACATGTAGGAGCACAGCAGCAGCAGCAAAGAAACTATGGATTTTCCTCCATAGCTTCAAACAGTTTTGGCTGGGTGTGCATTTAGACTATTTTTCATGGGTGTCCAGTAATGTGCTTAAAGGCTAAAGATTAATTGAATACTTAAAGCTATACAGCTTTTTTACTTTTTAATGATGTATTTTGGAGTTATACTATGCTTTTTCAATGTGCCTTTTTAGGCGATAAGCTCCTGTATTTTTAGAATATAATTAAATATATTTTTGATATTTTTATTGCACATTTTATGCATTTGTATTTTGGACTGAAATCTGACTTAAGTATTTGCCTACAACTTAAGTTTAGTTTTTCATATATTTTTAAGCATTTGTACCTACAGTTTTTCATAGCTGTGAGACTGATTTCTGTCTAACTGAAACATGCCTGTAACTTCCAGGTTACATGTTTTCAAAAACTTTGAAGTATTTTGTACATATGGAACATAGAAACAATGTAGGTGAATAAAGCTTACAGAAGCAGACAAGCTGATGTTGCTGCTTATTTTACCTTGATATTCAGATGAATTTTGATATGATGTTATGAATTATGATATGATTGTCTGGTTTCATTCTGTTATTAACCCTAAATGGGATAAGTGCCAGCTGTGATGAACACAGGCTTCTGATTTTTCCTGGAGGTCTATAAAGGTGTATAGGGCTCTTAGGAAGTTGTTCAGGCATTAAGACTTTCTGACTAGACACTTCCTTCTCACAATGGAGAGTGCTCAAATTAATAAAGAAACACCCAGGAGAGAAACAAATGACCTGTTGATTGTCTAAGAATGTTTTTTTTCCAGTCTACAGAATCAGCTGTGCTTCTAAATGAAGTGGGCCTGCTGCCCTGCTATGAAATACACTGCAGTCCCTCCCATTCTGTTTACACAGAAAGGGCGGTACCATCTTAACAGTGTTTTGAAAAAGATCTTGTTTATTGGATCACTCTTTCATGGATGACCCAATCCATCTAATTCTGCATCCACAAATCACTTGACTGCCTCCTGATATAAGTAAGTACTCATGTATTTCAGAGAGGTCCAGTTTAGTTTTTATTTTTAATTTCTTATTTGCTTCATTGTTGCTTTCCCCATAGGATTCTGATCTGTTTTATTTCACCAGTCTGTGTCCTTTTTCCTGGTTTAATATGAGCACTGGCTATTTCATACTTCATTTCTTTACTTCAAAGGAAATCAAAGGCATTTTGAACTCCACTGCCCTCTGTAATGTTTCATTTCTTAGTCATTCCAAATTGAGTGGTCATCCTTATGAATCCTAATTTACCAGTATCTGAGAACATAAGACATTTGTCACATATGTTCAAAATCAGCTATTTGTTGGGTTACCTGATTTAGACACAACAGTCTTGTACTGTTCAAGGAAACACAAATCACTTACATCTATTGAGCTGAGTAATATTTTGGATTGGTTTTGTGAAAATCTATTCCTCAAACTGGAAATATTCAGAAAAAATTCATTGAATATTTATTTTTGCACCTCTTTTACCCAAAAAAAACCCCACATATTATTTTGAAATGCAATTAGATCAAACACATTTAATGTAAGATATGCATTCAGTATGTGTTTCTTTTTTAGCTGAGAACAGTGCAACAAAATTTACTGTGCCATTAGCCTACCCTTAGACAGAGTGCGGCAGATGACTCAGGGAGGAGATGATGGAGGTGCAGAGCACCAACAACAAACTGGAGGATATTTCCCAATAAGACAAACATATTTATTGAACACCTCATAGAATGTTTAATAAGAGTTGGTTATCAAACCCCAGTTGTTGAAGGTATTGGAACAACTTACTTATGCTTTCAGGATACATCCTGCTATTGCTTTATTTTGGTCCAAAGCTCACAAGCTTGTCAATGACTTTAAAAAAAAATCACTGTATGTTAAAACAAGTTTATGCCCTATTGCTTTATCCATGAATTGGGTAGAGATAGTAGGGAGAAATAGCCAAGATAATTGGGAAAGACTCCTGATTTATAGTAGTGGAGACCTGTAAACAAGATTTTCTTACCAATATTTGACCTGGTACTTGACAGAAGAGAACTTTCACACAATTTGTTCTAGTTTCAGTTAATCCTTTGCTTTGTGAGAATGCATTTCAGAAGATGTTTATTCCCCTATTTTAATAGGTTGTAGGTTTTCCTTGTCTGCCATCATCTCTGCAAAGAGCGGCAAGCGCGCGCAGAAGGACCCCAAAATCCCCGCTGTGGCGTTTCAGCCCCAGGAGGCCTAAGGGCATGCCGAGGCATGCCCTACGACTAACCATTTTCTTTTTCACCTTACTGCCAATCTGTACTGAATCCTTGCAATAAATAATTGTTTTAACCTATTATAAATGTATACTGCTGAGTGGGTTTTATTTTTGTAATTTGCAGAAGGAGCCACAGAGGTTGAAAATTGATTAAGGTGATGATGTATAAATATTACTTGGTAAATCTTCAAAATGGGTTTTAACACACAGAGAGAGATTCTAGGAAAAGGCCTTGGGTCTAAAAAGGTGGAAAACATTTTTACTTTGAATAGTATTAAATCAATTTTACTAAAAATGTGGGGTTTTTTTGTACTGTTCAAAAATGGGGTTTTAACACACACAGAGAGAGATTCTTGGAATCTTCCTTGGGTATAAAAAGGTGGAATTTTTTTTTACTTTGAATCGTATTAAATCAATTTTACTAAAATGTGGGCTTTTTGTACTCTTCAATTTATTGCAGGTTTTCCTTGTCTGCCATCGTCTCTGCAAAGAGCGGAGAGCGCGCACAGAAGGACCCCAAAATCCCCGCTGTGGCGTTTCAGTCCTCAGGCGGCCTAAGGGCATGCCGAGGCATGCCCTACGGCCACCCCTTTTCTACCCAAACCCCTCCAACCGCTCCCCATTGGCCTACAGGGCCGCGGGGTGACACTTCCCTTCGGGGGGGCCAATCCTGAGGCCGCACTCTGGTCACGGGGGACCCTGGTATCTATGAAAACCTCCTCTAGGTCCACGGTGACCTCCACAACCCCTTACGTCACCCCTAAACCCTCCCCTTCCGGGGGGAGGGGCCTGGGTCGATTCTTGACCCCTTAGTCCCACCTCAAAGGGGCAGGGCACCTGTCAAATTTGATTTGATGGATGCTAGTCCCCTATACTACTTATGGCCCTATTCAACAGTCCAGTCCAGTTCAAGAGTAGAGGAAATTTTGCCTTCTGCTCCCCCTTATTGCCAAGAAAGGTCTGAACAGGAGTTTTAACCATGTCAAAGTGAACATGGAGACAGCGTTCCATGAATTCCAGAAGGCCTGCCTCATCAGTGGTTCCATCAATGTGCAATGCTATAAAATGTTCAACTGAACATTAAATTATCACTGCTCCTTTTCAGGCTTTTCTCAGTAGGACAAGGAGTCTGGAAGTGGAGCAGGGTGTTCAACTTCCACTCAGTTGAACATTATGTATATAAAGAGAGAGACGGCTCAAATTATCACATTAGACAGTCCCACATGACAAATTTTGTGTGTCAGGAAGCAGAGGCAAGATGCTGAAAATCAGTACTGCATGTCATATAATTCCCATCTGAATGTCAGAGGCTTCTCGTCTTCAGATTTGTTCATGTCCATGTGCAGGAAAGCAAAAGTACTTGAACCAGAGGAGTGCAGGGCTTGAGTGCACCTATCTACCAATGGTGCATACACTTGATTTAGTAATGAATGGATAGGCTTACAGTCTTCCCTGTGCAAACCAGCTGGCCCAAACATGAAGCGGGAAATGCTGTATTCCATCCGCACTTCAACGCTTTTAAAGGAAGAGTCCATTGCCAGTCTTCTCCACATGTGGAATTGGAAGAAGGCACCATTCTGCACCTTTTAGTTAAATCCAGCTTTTTTTGTACTTTTTTAGAGTACATACATTGAATAGATGGGACTTATGAGTTAATAACTGTGTAAGCTCCAATGATTCAGTGGGTTTATGCAATCTGGAAGTAACAATTGGATTCAGCCCTTTGAACACATCTGGGACCCTAACATAGCTGCCCAAAGATCCTGTGTCCAAGTGACAGGCCTGCTTTGGTTCTATTCATTACATCACAATGGTGGTGTCTCTCTTTTTAACCACTACATTTATTAGTAAATGTGTTACATATTAAAATGTTATTTTACAAGCAACATTAGTGTAACCATATAGACAGATCGTTTACAGATTCACAGATTGCAATGTTATTGTTCAGACTACAGTTCCAAGAATCCACCTGACTGGGAGGATTGGGAGAAGTTTAGTTTCAAAAGGAACTTTCCCAAGCTCTGATGCTTTTAGTGTTTCACAATCCAGTCCTATGATTACTGGCTTATTCTCAAATTCAACAAGATTTATACTCTTATTAAGTATTGCTTAGTAAGATTGCCACTCTAACAAATACATAATGTTGTCGAGCAATATAATTCAAAGCATACAATAAAGCTACACATGGGCACCAAGCCTTTAAAAATGGGTTAAGTACTTAAGGATTATGGGCCATGTACTGGAAATTTGACTTGGAAGAAGTAATGGATCAAAAATGTGGACCGAAAGATAATCTTATCCACCAATTTTGAAGCAATGGGGAAAGTGTGGTGAGGGGGCAGGAGAAAGAATCAGTTCACATGATTAACTGTCATAAGCACAGTACATACCATTAGCTGTGCCAAAGCCCAACTTGAAGGGTTTTAAATGTTTCAAGCTGTGCAAGCATGCGTCGCTTCAAAAAGGCAGAACTGATTACGGTGATCACAGGCAAAAATCTTAGCTAAACAGAGGGCAGACAATTTTTGTAAATCGTTATGCTGTGATTATTAGCTATTGAAATAAATGGTTTGAATGTTTATTAGCTTTAGAAGGATTCTTGCCCTCTCATCTCTCTTTGGCTGGTGGATACCAAGGATGATCTAGGTAGCCGAATGGATTTTGATTCTCCTCAGTCATTACAGAGCTGTGATTCAAGCTACGGTGGAAAAAATAAGAAATGGTTCCTATTAATTTGGCCTGAGTTTTAAACAGCAAGTGAAGTTAAAATGATGAAAAACAATGCATATTTATATATATGTATATTTATTATATACATAATAGGTGTGTATTATTAATTAACATGCATATATGTGTATGTCAACATAGCTTTGGATGCCTTTGAATTAATGATTCATATAATTTGTTCTTGGGGAGAAGTGTTTTATATTATATATTGGTTTTGTTGTAATGTTTAACTTCTTTATATTTTAACTGTAGGCCACCTTGATTCTCATTTAGAAAAGAAATGCAGATTACACCATCATCCTCCATTATCATGGGTAGGCTGCTGGGACAGATTCCCCTTCCATGCTGCAGGCCCGAGAAAAAATTTGAGAGGCATTGCAGATGGAAAAGAGGAGAAGGAAGTCCCATTGTATGGATATAAGCTGAGATGCAGCCCACAGTATCATTAAGACAGAACTAGACAAGACTGCAGCTTCACAACTAGAAGGTGATGAAGTGTTATTTCACCAAATACATGTTGCTCAAGCTGTTTGCACAATTTGCATGCAAATAGATATGTTTTCTTTTTAAACAAAAAAACCATCACTAACTAAAAGCTTTTGGCAGCTTTTTGTGGAGCTGCAAAACCTTGTTGGACAATAATCAAACGTATTTTACTTCTTAAGGCACTCCCCATATATTGGGTGAACAAGTTAAAGCAGTCTGGTGGCCAATTTTGTCCTTTAGGGATTCACTCTTCCCAAAAGGCATTTTCTCCTCTCCCCCCCCCCCCCACCTCAACCAGAAGTGATCAGAAATTCGCATCTGGTTTTGAGAAAAAGTGCCAGGAATAGCCTTTGCACACTAAAGCAACCCTCTCTACATTGCCACCAGGTTTCCAGAAATAGTGATTATTCTTTGTTTCAGCACCTGAATATAAAATATAAACTGATGAGGATGGGCATTACACAGGGTTACACCCCTGTGTAACCCTTTACACAACTGTCTGGTGGGACTCTAAAGGGTTCACTCATACTTAAGTTCAGAAGTGACTATCTGATAATAGTCCATGTTAATCTTTCTTCTTGCACTTGCTTTGAGCTCAAGTGAGCGACCAGCTTCCCAAAACCAAGAAGTCAGTTGATCTGTGAGCTGAATTAGCTCTAGTTTATGGGGTTTCAGTTACTCCCAGCAATCTAGTTCATGTTTTATTCCTAATTAATGCATGAAATTCATCGTAAAATTCCTAATAGAAAAGCTGAAGTGGAATTACCACATAGAACTACTTTAAAGGGCCTCAAAATGGCTGAAATGTTTGTTTAGGCAACACAGTTGAAAGGAAGATGCTAGGGTCCTTACCTTCAGACTCCAGAAGCCAGGAAATGGCCCAATATTGCTGGACAATAGTGCCAATATTGCCAGCAGGAAAAAACATTCTGAGCTTTACATGGCATTGTTTTATGCTTTGTTTGTGGTTTTTATTTATCTTGTTATTTTATGTAAACCACTCAGAAAAGCACTGTGCACTAATCAATCAATCAATCACAATGGGCAGCCTGAATGTTGACAGCACCAATTGCAGCAGTCAAGATGGTCTACAGCATGGGTCCCCAACCCCCGGTCCGTGGCCTGGTGCCGGTCCATGGGCTTGCCAGAACTGGGCCGTGGAGACAGATCTCCGCCCACTGCCCGCACACACGGTGGGCGTGTCGCGCTTGCGCAGGGGGCGTGTCGCCGAGCGCGGGGGGTGCCCCCACCCCCACGCACAGAGCCTCCCCCCCAACCAGTCCGCGGTCCCAAAAAGGTTGGGGACCGCTGGTCTACAGGATACCCTCTTGTGCTCACTACTGTTCACAAAGTGACACTATGCAGGGGGAAGTCCCAGAAGCTGACTCCTTTTTTCATCAGTTAACCACTACTCACAAAAACATAAAGCAATTGTCAGGACTGTTTTTCAACAGGTGTGAATGGTGTTACACACACACACACACACACACACACAAAGAATTATAGCTAACACTGTTACCTATAACACATTGGTTGAAATGCAGTAGTAAGTTGCAACTAGAGTAGGCCCATTGAATCAATGGAATTTATGGAGCAGTTGACTCACCAAGTCCTCACTGATTTAAAGGGCCTACTCTAGTTGTGATTTACTACTAGATTTCAGTCAGTATTTTCAAACTCTGGGGTGGTTACATGGCAGACACCACCCTGTTTTCCAACACCTCACTGCTCTTCAGCATCAAACCAGCATTCTTTTCCCTTGGATTTCCTGGCCAAAACCTTCCCCTGTGATGTCACAGAGGTGAGGCAGGCGAGAGTTGGGAGGGAAATAAGCACAATGTGTATGGAAACACATTATGTGAAGATGTAGGTCCAGCTTTAAAAACACCTCATAAACTAAACTCAGACTTTTTCTGCTCCTACTGCCATTCTCTCTGAGCTTTGTTTCCTTTCTCTGGGAGATGGGGAGAAGCACAGCCATCCCAAGCCTTCAGATGGTGCCATGAGACTCGGTAATCCTAGCTCTGAATCAACATCCAAGTTCAATCTCTCAAACTAGAAAGAGAGATAAAAGAAGTGAATTATTTAAAATTGGAAACTGCCAGTCTACCCCCTAGGCTTACTATGTTGTCTCTCCTATCCTAGAGGGTGTTTTTTTTTCAGATTTGTCTGGTTTTAAAAAAAATCTGTAGGCTTTATTGTTTATTCTAGAGATCACTAACATGACTAAAATTGTGGGAAACATCCATAAAAGTCAAGTGTGTTCTTTGTTAAGTTACTGAGTTACTTATGTTTTTGTTGTCAAAGAATAAACACTGCTGGTGTACTTAGAATGGAAGGCAAATCAATTAAAAACAAATGTATACCAAATGGCTAGAGTACTGCTTTGGGTCACATGCCCAGTACCTGGCCAAAACTAAACAAAAAAACAACGACCAGCAAGGTCTCTTCCAAATTCTCCTTCCATCAAATTCACAAGCATTTATTTAAAAATAAATCAATCTAAAGAGGGAGAGATGAGGGCATGGGCATTGTTTATATGTGCTTTTAATAGGAACATTGTCCCCCTGCCCTAGTAAAACCATGTGATTCATATTCTGGCATTTAAACACAACAATGGAAAAGAATGGGCAGGGTTCGATGCACATACCAGGTTCTGATTATGTAAACCTTTCAAATGTAGTCTTTGTGCTTGATTAGCAATGGGCTACCCTCCCTTTGACCTTCATTTCCTGGCTGCCCAAGGTGGGCGGGATAATGTTTTTTATATTTCATACTTCAGGATCAAGATGCCTTCCCAAAGCAATCTATTGTTTGATTTCACTCTATACTGTAGTTGTTTCTTTTTAAAAATATCCCCTCCGTCTTTCGTTCCACCTCCTTAATTGCAACTTTGACTTTGAATGTGGTTGTGAGCGTGAAAGGAATTATAGAGGTCTTGCCACTGAAGTTCAAACTTGACGGCCAGTCACAGCATGTCCTCCCACTTCTCTGCCTACATACTACATAATACAACTTCCATCACTGCAGACTGCCCAGATGTTTCCTTACCATGCTACTGAATCATATTATTTCCAGTCATTTCTCTAAGCAAATATTCTAAGCATCCCACAATTCTGGCTAGAGCTTGAGAAAGTTACTCTTTTTGAGTACTACTCCCAGGAGATTCCTGATTAGTTCAAGCTCTGGTTGGGTTAGTTGGCATTTCTCCTCCAAAGAACAGACTGCTTTGTACAGCTATCTGCTTAATAATAGAAAGAAATGTCACTCCAATGTTTTAAAAATGTAAATGAATATGTAAGGTCCACCAGCATTTCATTTCCAAGAAAGTAGCCCATTTGCAGGATATTGGTTTGAAGCAATGGTGTTAGTAATCATTATATTCCAATAGATTTTTTTAAAAGGTTCTATATCTGTTTTGCGAATTTAATTTTGAATATTTTTTTTAAAAAAAGGCAATGTCTGTGTGCATTAGAATTGTTCTATGAGTTTAGCATGCTCTATCAGATACTTATAGTCTCTGTTATCTGTAAAGAGACATATTGGGGGGTTTTTTGAGGGGGGAATATTTCTTCCTAGCAGTGGAAGAAACCACTTTCATCTTGTTTCACTTTTGTGTTTCGTTTTCACCTTATTTGAGTCCAAATAATCATTTGGCTATGTGCTCTTTTACCATTACATCATTCTGTTGCCTACCTTTCGTATTTTTGTTTTACATTTTCTAATCACAAACTAAAATCTATGGTATTGGATTTTTTCAAGGCATACACAGTGAGCTGTTTATTAAACATAACAGTTTCAGATTCCAGTTCTTTTAGAGCAGAGGTCCCCAACTCCCGGTCCGCGGCCCAGTGCCGGTCCGTGGCCTGGGCCGGACCGGGCCGCCGAGACAGACCTCCCACCACCCCCCGCATGTACTCACCCCGTGCCGCCTGTTTGCGCCTGCGCGTGCGCTCCAGCACACCCGTGCGAGCGCCGTGCCGCTTTTGTGCATGCGCACGGGCGGGCACTCCCCCGTGCGAGAGAGCGCACGCTTGTTCGCGCACGCGCACGGGGGGTGCCCCGCCTTCCCCAGCCGGTCCATGGACCGAAAAAGGTTGGGAACGCTGTTTTAGAGGATCTTATGAACAAGAAGCATCATCTTGCTAGAATATTAACACTGAACAATTTTTGTTGTTACCTAAGATATTGTAGTTCTTTAGATACTTTCCCCCCCATCTCTCTCTTTCTCTCCCCCTGCTTCCCCCACCCTACCCCCGGCTTCTTTATTTCAGCATTTTAGCATTGTTGGACTTCAGCTTCTTGGCAGGGTTTGAGTTCCACAAGATCTTAGCTGGTAGAACAGGTTACAGACATGCAAAGCACAGCTCAGTTGTTTGCATTTCAAGGTATTTATACAGCAAGTTTAAAAACCCTGCTGACCAAAAGTCTTCAGAAATATAATGTATTTAAGCAGCATAATACTTCAAATTGCAGTGTGTTTAAACCTGCACTTATTATCTCTGATCCTTGATCAGAAAAAACAATGGGTTTCCTAAAACTGAATAAAGGCTGACTTTCTTCAGCATTGAGTTCTGTATTTGTTCTCACATTTTGATTAGACTGGAGATTTTCCATTATGGACAGAACAGAAGGAAACAGGAAAATGCTGTGGCAACTGCAGCACTCTTAAGTAGTTATATCATGTTCTTCTGTTTTATTTATTTATTTAAAAAGACTCTAAACCTACACTTGCTGCATCTTCCTCAATTTAGTATCACTTACTATAGAGCAATCTTGCTTAAATTGTGCTGCTTATATACCACCCCACAGTGCTTAAAGCACTCTCTGGACAGTTTACAAGTTAATTATGCAGGCTACACAATGCCCCCCCCCCATGAGCTAGGTACTCATTTTACCCTTTTGGAAGGGTGGATGGCTGAGTGAACCTTGAGCCAGCTGCCTGTGATTGATCCCCAGGTTGTGAGCACAGTTTTGGCTGCAGTACAGTTTAACCACTGTGCCAATCTTGGGGTCTTGGAGGAAGAAATAGATCTATTGGTGTTCCATGACATTTTCTTCTCCAAAGGATTAATGAAGATGTTCCCACAGTTATGTATTTATATGATTTATTAAAACATTTATTTATTTCCCATTTTTCAGGCCTCCAAGGACATTCAAGTGGCCCATAATAAAAGCATGGGATTTTTTTTTAAAGTGAGTAGACAAAATATATAGTCATGAGATGAATTCACCACCTAATTGTATCAACTATCACTAAAACTATAAAAAGGTTTCTTATTATTTTATTTATGTTGTAAATATTCTCCCAAGACTGGGGAAATCCACTCACAACAAGATTAAAAACAGGCACCTGCATTAATATACAGAAAATGAGCCACGAGCAATGATGTGAAAATAACCTCCATCAGCATAGCCGACTATCTTTCTACATTCAGTCCCTGTTATAGCCAGGTAGGTCTGGAAGAACCTTGGTCTGACACCCTAAAGAGGTGCTACCAGTCAAAATGTACATAAACCTGTGGCTATTTTATGTTCCTACAAAAATGCATTGTAATCCATGAAAGCTGACTCTGAAAAGAAACCCTGTCAGGCTTGAAGGTAACACATCACTTTTGGTTTCACTTGTAGTTTTTCTTTTGTTTTTGTTATATGTACCATCAAAAGAAGACAATACCAGGCTAGATGGACCAATGGTCTGACCTACTATTGCAGCAGTTTTATACATCACCATCCACCTTCTTATATCACTTAATCAATAGTGTCTTGATCTAAGGACTAAACTCTAGGCATAAAGCAACACTATCTGTTAGACAGTGAGTTCAGCAGCTGGCACCACATCCATGTCCTCCCACCTTGCATCAGACATAAGTGGTACATGGAACAAAACCTCACCCGAGGATCTGAGGTTGATAGTAGGTTCATAAAGAATTGTAAGGAAGTATGTAGAGTGGCCTTCGCTGTCATATATATACCGCCCATCTGGCAGCCAAGGCCACTCTACATACTTCCTTACAATTCTTTATGAACCTACTATCAACCTCAGATCCTCAGGTGAGGTTTTGTTCCGTGTACCACTTATGTCTGATGCAAGGTGGGAGGACATGGATGTTTATTTTTTATAAACAAACAAATAAAAATATGTAGGTATGTAGACTATTAATGCTGAAGATGAAGAAATTGAAAGCTTTTACACAAATGCCCAAGAGGAAATTAATCACACACAAAAACGAGATATACTTATAATCATAGGTGACTAGAACACAGAAGTAGGGAACAAAGAAAAACCAAATGTTGTTGGAAAATTTGGCCTAGGGGACAGAAATGAAGCAGGAGAATGACTCATAAAATTCTGTGAATATGATAATCTGTTTATTGCAAATACATGCTTCAAACAACCAAACAGATGGCTATACACATGGATATCACCAGATGATCAATATAAAAACCAAATAGACTATGTAATTGGAACCAGGAGATGGAGAACCTGTATTCTCTCAGCCAAAACAGACCAGGAGCAAATTCTGGTATTGATATGAACTGTTAATGAACAGGATTGCAGTTGAATGTTAAAAAAGGGGGAGGGGGAACATGGCTACAGAAGAACTATACAACTTTAATGTTGACAATGAAGAAACTGATGTGGTTAGAGATTTTGCATACTTTTAGTTCAATCATTAATCCTAATGGAGAGTGCAGGTAAGAAATCAGAAGACTGAGACTAGGAAGATCATCAAGGGTAAGGATGTATCACTGGAGACCAAGACCAAGATCATCTACACTCTCGTATTTCCAATCACCATGAATGGATGTGAAAGCATGTGAAATAAAGCAGCCAGAAAAAAACGTTCTGTGTTTGCATTATGGTGCTGGAGGAGAACTTTGCAGATACCTTGGACTGCCAAAAAGACAAACAAGTGGGTCTTAGATCAAATCAAGCCTGTGCTGTTTCTGGAGGCAAAAATGTTGAAGCTGAGGCTGTCGTACTTTGGGCACATCATGAGAAGGCAGGATTATCTGGAAAAGTTAATAATGCTGGGAAAGATGGAGGCAACAGGAAAAGAGGAAGACCAAACATGAGATGGCTTCCCTAAAGGAAGCCACAGGCTTGAGTTTACAGGAGCTGAGCAGGGCTGTTGAAGACAGGAGATTCTGGAGAACACTGATTCATAGGGTTGCCATAAGTTGGAAGTGACTTCACTTAATTAAAAATATTGATACTAGTTTGCCATAAAACAAAGAAAACCAGGACATCTTGAGGCTCTGAACTTCCAGTGGCCTCTTTGACTTAAAAAAATGCCGTTCCTTGTTACGGGGAGTACGGCAGGCAAGAGTTCCACAGTTTGGGAGCAGACTCAGGGTACACCTTCTCTTAAGCCCCCCCCCCCCCAAACAGGCTTCTGAAGGTGATAGGGCTGTAAGAAGGGCCTTTGAAATACAACTCAAGGCCCAGACTAGCTTGTATAAGGGAGGCACTGTATGTAGACATAGCCATTAAGAAGGTCTGTACTGGAAATATAATACAAGTAAATTAAGCATTTTAAAGAAGTGACAATAGGAAAAAAGAAAAGAAAATTATTACCCTGTTATTGGGGAGGTTTGCAAAGTGAGATACTGTATTGGACAAGAGGAGTAGAGCTTTTTTTTTCTTTTTTGGGGGGACAAACCTCCTAAGCACAGACTATTTCACAGAGTAGCAAGCAAAATAAAGTAGCTTACTTTGAGTTAATGTGGAAAGTACTTCTGACTTTATTTCTAGTAACTGTGGGAAAGATACTAAAAGAAAGTGAGACATATTTAAGAAACTCTTGGAGAACACATGGTTGAAATCCTTCCCAGTTCTGTCTAAACAAGGAATAACACAACACTGGTTACTGCGGTTAGCTAAGGAATGAGATGTGAAGAGTTTAATAGGCACTGAAATGAAGACTTTTTAAACAATACCTATGCATATATGTGTGTGTGTGTATACACACACACACACACACGGTTATCGAGGCCTTACAGATTCTCAGTAAAAATAAGCAGACATTAAGTGAAAGGATCAAATTGAAGGAACAAACAGGATTAGCGAATGCTGAGCTGCAAAAATATTTCAGTACAATGAACAGTCTATAATAGGCATACATGCTGAACAGAAGGCAAAACAGAGTAGTCTCCTGTAAACACAAGAAAATAAGAACCAGAGGAAGAGGAAAATAAACATTCATGTACCTGGTAATCCTTCCCATATGCCATATATTCAAAATGACAATGTCCGTATTTTTCCTTCCATTAATCAGGGATGAAACCTATACCTAGGGCCTGGTTCCATATACATTCATGCAACAGCCTGCATAGCAGTGGAAGGTGCTGCTCAGTGTTGTCGGTGGGATGGAAGGCGCAGCAGCCAGTAGCAGGTAAACCCAGGGGATATTCACACATGCACACAGAGAAATACATACTTGCAGAGAGAGAGAGACTGTGGTGTGTGTGTGGTGAGACAGTGCCCATCTGCCCCTAATAAACCAACCTGCATTGTATATACACCGACAACAACGTTGGGAAAAGCTTTTTTTTTTTTTTTTTTTTTTTTGGCCAACAGCCCTTGAATCCTCCAAATAGTATGTGTCTGCAACAGCTGGAGGATTCGGGGAGTTATAAGCAAAAAAAGTAACTTTTCTAAGCTCTGATTGGTGAAGGAATCATCTTTTTTCAGAACTTTTAATGGACTGTAAATATAATAGGTTAATTAAAGGGATGTTAAGAGGTAATTCATGTGTACCAGTAGATCATGAGAGCAAAACTTTACTGGTTCTTGAAGACTTTGAAGATGCAAGAGCTAATGGGATAAGTGATGCTCTGCTTAAGCCTTTTCAAACTCACCTTTACCTCTCTGATGCTGAGCTATACTGTCAAACAGGTATCACTGGGTGTTGGAAAGAACTGGCTAGAGATGGTCAGTGACATACCGTCTAGATAGGAGGCAATCAAGCAATCTGTAATGAAGAGTAGATCTATAAGAAATATGAAACTACCAACCTGGCAAAAAGACTGTTTTCATTATTAAAAAAACTTTTATTCACAATCCTTGGTAGGGGAAAAAACAAAATAAGATGTTTTCGTGATTGCTATTATATCATGCTTGGGGAAGTAACCTTGTGGCAGAGTTTTGTTTATGTCCATGAGAAGGTGGTGGAACTTTTGGTGGAAAGACAGTGTAACATAACGAAAACAGAAGTTTAGTAGCACCTTTAAGACTAACCGGTTTTTATTTTTCATAAGCTTTCATGTCCCCAAGCACGCTTCTTCAGACGAACATCAGTATGTGTTTTATATATCCTGGCTTTAACCATCCTACAATTGACATTATAACACCCCTTTCAGAAGCTAATGGAGGAAACTGTACTTTTCCTCTCTCTTTTTGGCTACCTTTTTACAATGGTTGTTGATCACTGGCAGTCCAGTTCTACCTTACAATCCTGCCTTCTCCTGTAACAAGGCATGTCTGAGCTTATGCCTTTCATCCTCACAGTCTATAGTATGAATTTCCTACACCTTTTAGTACAAACTGCTTTTGGTGGAACATATCTAATCTTGGAATGTACTTATTGAAGCCACATAAACTATATAACAACAGAACTGCTTCTGAACCAAAATTTCACTCCCATTTCATTTCATAGTCCCAAGTAAGCCCTTTGTCCACAGCATCTGAATTCCCAAATGAGATCCTGAGTAGCAATATGGGAAATGGTGCTCACTGAAGTAATCTAGCCACAAGTTAGAAAGAACCTTCTGTATTTAAAAAGCCCGCCTGAAGCTGGTATGGCATCCAGTGCGGTTCTTTAAGCAAAGATACAACATACGCATGGGTGATACCCTGTGGCTGAGGTAAATAGTTTAAACTAAAGGTGGGGAACCTCTAAGATTTTGAATAGTGTATCCCACTAGTGGGCATGCTCAAAGGCACAAAAGGGAGGGCACACAAAAGTACCAGTGTCTTTTGGAGCAGCGGTCCCCAACCTTTTTAGACCCGCGGACCGGCTGGGGAAGGCGGGGCATTTGTGCGCATGCGCAAAGGGCAGCGCAGCGCTCGTGCGGGTGCGCATGCACTTGCGCGCAAGCGCAAACAGGCTGTGCAGGGAGGAGTGCGTGCAGGGGTGGGGGGGGAGGTCTCTCTCCGCGGCCCGGTCTGGCTCAGGCCACGGACCGGTACCGGGCCGCGGACCGGGGGTTTTAGAGTAAAGCAATTATTACCATTTCATCTAAAGAGGTTGGGAGTTTGATTCTTCACTGTGCCTCTGTGAGACTGGGAGCAACCCCAGAGGTGGCCCAAGGGGTGTACCGTGGGTCTCTTCGAGAGGAAACAGCGAGGGACAGCTGTCAGAGTTAATGAAAGATTTTCAAGGACTAGGCTTAGGGACAGAGATGAGAGAGGGCGCTATTTTGGCAGGAAAGAAAGAGGAAAAGATATAAGAGAGGAAGGAGGGGAGCAGTTGGAGGGGATAGAGAAGGAGATATGTTGGATGGAGAGAGTGGATGGAAAGCAAGGTCTGGTGGATTTGGTACAGGAAGATCCATGGACAGCAGAATGGGTGGAATTTAAAGTGCTGAGAGAATACGCGGAGAAAGAGTGGAAGAGGCAGAAAACCCCCATACTGGGGTGAAACAAAAGAGAGAGAGGAAAGAAAGAAATATAAAGCTTGGCAGCAGAGGGAGGCTCAATGGAGGGAACACAATCAAGGTATGGAGAGACCTGGGAGACCCCGTGGGGCCAGTCCATTTCATCCCCGTCTAAGACCTACGCCGGGCAAAAAGGTTTGGGAGCCACAGGTGGGCTGGATCTTTCATCCCCATCAATGATACCGAGAGTGTTTGCACCAGATGACCTGGACTCTGAGTCCAAGTGTTATGGACATGTTTTGAATTCTTCGCCCCTCACTTTGAAGGGGAATTTGTTATTGTTTGAGGACGAAAGGTTTGGCACCGTCTCAGAGAAAAGATAGATGTTACTGTTGACAAAGACTATCAAGACTTGTTAAGCAATAAAGATGTTTCATTAGCAAATAATGGAGTATTGGAGCCACGATGTCATGCAGGGAGAAAAAGGGGCAGAACGGGATCACAGCCTCCTGTGAGTAGAGCCAGCCTGTGGGGTCATGGGCAAGCTACACAGTCCCAGGATGCCTCCAGAAGAAGGGAATGGTAAGCCATTTCTGAGTATTCTCTACCTGGAAACCCCTGAAAAGGGTTACCATAAGTCAGAATTGATTTGACAGCATATTATCTATAATATTATTATTATTATTATTATCTGCTTTAATCTTTAGATGTGGTATTCCAATATTTTAGCATGGCATGAGTCTATACAAAAGCTGGTAAAGAACCCAAATGATGTATCAGAGAAGGGTGGACACAGATGCATCGTCAAAAAGGAGGACATGAAGACAATGATCTCGAGGAAGGAAGTCAGTCATTCCCCAAACTGGAAAACATAGCAGAAAATTATTTGCATTGTTTGCGTATGTTTTGCTGAAGGTGTTTCAACCACAGTACTCTGCCCACAATTCTTGCA
This sequence comes from Intellagama lesueurii, assembly GCA_037013535.1. Lineage (NCBI taxonomy): Eukaryota > Metazoa > Chordata > Lepidosauria > Squamata > Agamidae > Intellagama > Intellagama lesueurii. The sequence goes on along the minus strand of JBAJHW010000001.1, from coordinate 319,610,954 downwards.
CTCCACTCTAACGGAGCCTCTGACCAGCTGGGATTCTGCGGAGCCCAGGCCACGATGAGGATGGGCTTCAGAATGTAGGGCAGTTCAGCCCTAATCCAGATCAATAGCCACCCTAGTAATGGGGAAGAGGGGTTTACCTTCTAAACAGCCCCCGACTGCTGAAGTAGACCCAAGGGCCTGAGATTCCTCACACCAATTCTTAAAAAATGCCTTTAAAAGTTTGCTGAGTAAGAAGGAAGCAGAGGCATAAGCACTGGAATAGCACATTAGAGAATGTAATTGGTGCATTGACTTGATAGTTCCTTCGAGGTAACTTTTTCACCATAACTTTTCAAATAGACTTTTGCACTATAACTTTTTCAATGGATATGACTAGAAATATTGCAGAATATATGTTGCTGAATAATCCTCACACCACTGGTTCCAAAGGATCTCCACCCAAGGCCAATGAACCTTATTCCCCAACACCAGCTTCAAATACATTCTTTGAGAGACTCTAATTTGATTTATGAAAGTTAAACAGCCTCTTCCTTTTTTTGGTTGCTAACCAAAGTAATAAAAAAATCTATTTGCATGTATTAAATAAAAAAAAATCTTCTTGAGGAATTTTTCTGTCCATTAACTTAATAAAAGTGTGAGAACCTCATCAAAGCCAGATTTTCTGCGGTCACTCAGAAAAGAACGGATACTATACTTGTTCCTGGAACAAAAGGATGGAATGTAAGAAGTCTCCAGACAAGTTATTTAAATGTCATTTTATTATTCTCTCCCCCCTCAGGGTCAGGTAGCCAGCTCAAGGGTGACTCAGCCTTCCATCCTTCCAAGGTCAGTAAATTGAGCACCCAGCTCAATTTGGTGGGGGCAGGCAAAGTGTAGCCTGATAATTAAACTGTAAACTGCTCAGAGAGTGCTTTAAGTGCTATGGGGCAGTATATAAGCAGCATACTTTGCTTTTTCCCCAGGCACACAAAGTGAACTTGGGTTCACTAAAAAACATTGTTAGTTTTTAAAAGTCTTCAAAGTGCCACAATACGTATTTTGTTTCCTTCGTTTTGCCAACATGCTGAGACAGACTAACTTCTTTGGAAACTGTTGATAAAAGTTTAGTTTTATGGTGACTGTGAAACTCAAAGATAAGAAAGAAAAAATGCCGCAGTATTATTGGGAATATATTCTTAGGGCAAATGTTCAGCAAGTGTTCTGAAAACCTTGAGTTCCACCTAGACTGCTTTTGCAACCCACCGGTTCTACATGTACAGCCTTTAGACAATTCCTTCTCTAAGGCAGTTGTTCCCAACCCTGATGCCCTCAAAAGTATTTGTGATCTACAACTCACATCATCCCAATAAAGCAGTTTACAAGAGGAGCTGAAAATCCACAGCAATAACAGTAATCAATAGTAGTCAATAATTAATCATGCCTCAATACTTGCAAGAAATTACTGACGGTCAGATCAGGTTATCAAGAGGGCTGCTGCCATGAGATCCAGCTACCAAACACCTGTGAGCTTTTAGCAACCCAAGACAATGAGTTCAAGAATTGTTTTCTTCAGTCAGCCAGCCTGGATAGGGTAGTGTTCGGAGTGCTGGACTGGAGCTTGTGGGATCCATATTCTTGTCCCCATTGAGCCTTGAAACCCAGAGTGACCTTTGGCTCCCCTCACTCTTTTGGCCTACCCCCTAGGGTTGTTGCAGAAGAAAAGTAGGGAAGAGTAGAACCATACATGCTAGCCCTGAGCTCACTGAGGAAAAGGCAGGATTGAAAGATGGAATAAATAAAGAAATAAACTTGGTCTGGTGCCTAAATGGCACAGAATATAGGGTTCTGGCAACAGATCCCCTCTAGTGCGCTTCAACAATCCCTTTGACTCCAGTTACTGTGCAGACCATGCTGGCTGGGATATTCTGGGAGTAGTAGTTTAAAAGAGTAACTTTTCCAAGCTGTGGTAGAGTAGGTGAGCATGTTGGCCATTATACACCTACCTTTCCACTAGTACCATCTCAGCATAATTTACCTCACAGGGAGTTGAGCATAACACAGACTAACCTTGACGTATAGCACTCCGCAATTTCTGACAGATGGATATAAAAGTGATTAAATAAATATAGCTCAGTGGTATTTCACCACTGAAACATTCATGTGAAGTATTTCTCTGTGGAAGGAATGCCTTGCCTAGTTTTGGCAAGGAACATGATGCCTCAATGAACATGTTTTATTTCCCTCTTTTTAACAATCTTTTTGTTCCTGTTACGAGCAAGCTGCCTCGCATATCATTTTTGCCTTCCAAAAAATGCCACATTTTCAGTGTTCCTAGCACTGTGCGGACAGATGCTGTCACACAAAATAAGGATATTCAGTGGAAATGCGAACAAGATACTCATTTACCCCTATGAAATGCCGTAAATTTGGGCCAAAGTAAACTTGTCAGAATTATGCCTCTGTAGTTCGCACCAGGGAGTGGTGCTACACAGCTGGGGAGCTGAGCTAATAAGTGATGAAAAACGCCGTGAAAGGGGGGGGGGGGAGCTGCTATTATGGCAGCGCATAAGCTGGGGAGGAAAATACATCTCTGTCCCTCGTTGGACAAATACATAGCAAAATGTGGAAGCCATAAACATGAGACCCCAGCGGAACAAAATTGGGAGTGGAGCAGCTGGACCACTGCTGACTTCGCATGTGTTTTCTGAACTAATTCACATATGTAGGAGATTAACATCCCTCCTAGAAATTGTGGTGATACTCAGAAGTGTGCAATGGGCTTCCCCAAGGAGGTATGGTTTGTTGCTAAGGAAATTGGGAGCAAAATCAGAGAACGGGTGGGTGGGGGGACAGACCAGAAAAAAGGAATATGAATTGGCTCAGGGACGATAACACATGCACAGATCTAACTTGAGAAGTTTCGCTGCCTGAAGAGAAGGCAAAATGGTGCCATCTAACATAGTCAGGAGCTTCCCATTCACTCATATTTAGGACCAAAACCTGAAAATAAGGACAGGTCTTTGGGATGACATTAAAGGTGAACTCTTGCACAACAATAGCAGAATACATGGGTTGTTGTTGTTTAGTCGTTAAGTCGTGTCCGACTCTTCGTGACCCCATGGACCAGAGTACGCCAGGCCCTCCTGTCTTCCACTGCCTCCCGGAGTTGGGTCAAATTCATGTTGGTAGCTTCGATGACACTGTCCAACCATCTCGTCCTCTGTCATCCCCTTCTCCTCTTGCCTTCACACTTTCCCAACATCAGGGTCTTTTCCAGGGAATCTTCTCTTCTCATGAGATGGTCAAAGTATTGGAGCCTCAGCTTCAGGATCTGTCCTTCCAGTGAGCACTCAGGGTTGATTTCCTTCAGAATGGATAGGTTTGTTCTCCTTGGAGTCCAGGGGACTCTTAAGAGTCTCCTCCAGCACCACAATTCAAAAGCATCAATTCTTCGGTGGTCGGCCTTCTTTATGGTCCAGCTCTCACTTCCATACATCGCTACTGGAAAAAACATAGCTTTGCCTATGCGGACCTTTGTCGGCAAGGTGATGTCTCTGCTTTTTAAGATACCGTCTAGGTTTGTCATTGCTTTCCTCCCAAGAAGCAGGCGTCTTTTAATTTCGTGGCTGCTGTCACCATCTGCAGTGATCATGGAGCCCAAGAAAGTAAAATCTTGTCACTGCCTCCATATCTTCCCCTTCTATTTGCCAGGAAGTGATGGGACCAGTGGCCATGATCTTCGTTTTTTTGATGTTGAGCTTCAGACCATTTTTTGCGCTCTCCTCTTTCACCCTCATTAAGAGGTTCTTTAATTCCTCCTCACTTCCTGCCATCAGAGAGGTATCATCTGCATATCTGAGGTTGTTGATATTTCTTCCGGCATTTTTTGCACTAAAACTCCCAGAATCCCCCAGCCAAACCATCTGTTGATTGAAGGCTTTTATATATCATAGGGGGAGGATTTCTATGACATCTCACATTTTCTCTGCAACCTACTTTGAACTCATAAGCAAGTTCGGACATGTTTATGAGCAAGCTGGCCTTTCTCACCATGTGAGACATGTTCAAATTCACCCATGAGCTCAAACAGGTTGCAGGAAAAAATGTGACATGTCATAGAAATCCCCATCAAGTTCCTTACGTTGAGATATGCGAGATGTTCAAGCGGAGATTTACCATTAACATCCCCGCTGGGACTTGAGCCCAGGCGTGCTCAGTGCTAGTCCAACATTCTGCCCACCATACTGGACCACACAATATGCAAGATTAAAAGCAACCCCCTTCTGGTGTCAGAACACTGCAAGAAGTGGATACTGAAGCAGCTGCTTTTAGGAAAAGTAAAGCATTATCTTTTCCTGAGCTCCAGCTGACTCAATTGAGAATGATCCACGCTGAAGAGGAATTAAAGTTTTCTGTCGTCCTGGCAAGTTTTAATTATGCACAGAAACTGTTCTTTCCAGTGTCTTTTTCCAACATTTTGGTCGCCTCCGACTTTTCCTGCTTCCCAATTCACTCTTTGCACTGATGTCAATCTTCATCTTTATATTTGTTTACTCCAAAGTTACACTCCTAGAGAAATAACTCACAGGCGGCTTTTAAGCGTAGGAGGGGCACCCCGCCCAGAAATCGAGGGCTGAGTGGGATTTCATTTCCAAGAAGGAATGCACAGGAGAACTCCACCCGGAATTAAGCTCAACGTGTGTTTAGGGGCTGCTCAATAGAAAATCCCGATTCCCAGCCTCAGACCTGCAAGATCTACGATTAAGGGCATTTGGGAATGCTCCTGAGCTCACGCAGAGTGCGTTTCTTTCCATATGATCCTTCTTATTTCGCTAAGGACAGCGGGGGACGAGAAACCTCCACACCAGACAGTGGTTGTTAGACATCATCGCCTTGACTATAATTCACACAACGTCTGGAAACGTTACTTTGCAAAATTACGAATTTTAAGGCGATTCCCCTCGCTCCCTCCTAAGGCGGCTCTCCTACACAGATAGCGAACGCATCTGTGCAGCATCCTCCGCAGCTACACTGAACGCTTCAATCTCCACCCACTCAGCTCAGTGATGCAGCCGACGCGCCTGCGCAGCAGACCCCCAAACGGCTTCGAGTCCAATCCTGCCGAACTTGCTGGGGGCGGAGCCCCTGGACGAAAAGCTGTGGCTGTTTCTTCGAGGCGGCTGCGCAACGTGCGTTGCCGGTCTCTCTTCCGGAGGGAAGGGCAGGCATGGCGGCTCAGTCGGCGCTGCAAAGGACGGTGGCGACGGTGGCCCCCGCGGGCCGGCACACGGCTTCTGTCATCTTCCTGCACGGCTCAGGTGGTTCCTTCCCCATCCCAGAATGGTCTGAAGGGGGCGCCACCACGCAGTGGTGGGCAGAGTGGCCCGGTAGACAGCGGGCTTCCTGGTTGACCTCTGCAGCGGGAAAATAGTTCCCCCTAAAACACGGGTACTTTCTGGGATCAGCGTGGGTTGCTTCTTGGGTTTCCTTTTCCTTTTTGAAGGAATGAGTGAGAAGCAACAGAGAACCCTGGGGCGCCTGAAAGACGAAAGGATTTCTTCTAGCATGGGATTGTTTTGTACTTGTGCGGCTTTCCTCCTCCTCCTCCAAAGGGGTGCGATAACGTTGCTTAGTGTTGACACGGGACTTAAGAGATCAAGGTGTGAAACTGGCTGGGTAACATTGGGTCAGGCTCTTGTAGGTTGAGCCTACCTCACAAGGTCGTTGGTGAGGAGAAAGGGAGCCATTTGTCATGTGTACCATACCCCTCAAAGCTTGAATGAATTATAACAATGCACTAAAAGTGTCAAACAGTTTCCTATCATTTTATGTTTCAGCTGTTCCATTTTAAACTGGCAAAACAGTTTCACCAGTATGTACCATTTCCAAACTGGCCATTGGGGAGGACAAGATAAACATGCCTAAAACTGGCAGGGTCTTTTTCCTTTTAATGTGTTTAAGTACATACAGTACTCAGTATGTTTGTTCAACAGGCTGCAGAGGTGTTGTGGGTTTGAAACACTTACCCTGTATCAATTCACACAAATGTGCCCTGTTTCGTCACACATGTTCCCACATTGAGGAGATGAATGTATTGGGAAAAACATCAGTGTTTGCCCCCCATTTACACAGGCTGCACTGGAGACATTGCTGTATTGCACCTTTCCCTTTTTTGAGCCGTTGCAACAGTGGAAATTGTCTTAACTGTTAATTAACACTGAGCATTTCTCCACATAGTAACACATGAGAGAGAAAGTGTGTGTGTGTATGTACGTAAGTAAGTTCATTGTGTGGGGGAATGCACAAAGCCATGTTTGTTAAGTACATCTGGAAGTTAGAGCCTAATGGAGGGGTTAGGATACAGTCCTTAATGTGGACTAGTGTTTTGTTCCGCATTACTGCCTAGCTATTGATTAGTGATAACAGGTACTGTAGTGCCAAAAGTAATCATACACTACACCTGACTTCCATAGCTGGTCAGTTCTACTATTGCAGTGTTAGTTTGAGGGGGCAGTGGATCGTATGAATAAAAAAGTGTTGACACACTGCTGTACAGTATTTTAATATCTGCATTTTTGTTACCTTGTTTACCTGACCACAGGCAGGCTGAGATAGTTATCCCTCGGCAGGTGCTATTCTTATTCAGCTTTTTAATTTGTCACGTTTGAGTAGGTGAGCTAGATCAAAGCCATTTTTATGTGGTTTTAAATAACATTTTTTTTAAAGTGTGAAACTTATTGGGGTTATTGCACCATAAAGCTGTTTTTACTGCCCAAGTGTAAACTCATGTTTATAAGGGATCGTTTTTCATGGAAAGTAGAATAGCTGGAGCTGCCAGCTCCTGATTCAGAGTCAACACCTGTTGGTTTGAAAGCTCCACACTAGTGAGACTTCATTCCCAAAGTGTGGCTGCTTTGCTCTGTGGTTCTGCCCTTTCTTTGCAACACCCTGCTGTGCCCTTACCTGCTTGTTGCTGCTCTTGCATCAGGGAGGAGGGAACACAGGAGGGAAAAAGGCTCCTGCTCAATAGCAGGAGTCTTAAAGAAACAGGACCTGGAAGCCCCAGTCATCATTAAAGTTGCCTGACCTGTATCAATGAAGGGACATGGTCTGAACTCAGAATTACAGGATAGAGGTAGCACAATTGCCTGTTGCTCTTATGTGTGAAGGAATGGAGTTTGGACTGTGAAAGCTCATAGCTGAAATCTTGTTGTTTAGCATAGTAAGTCACACCAGAGTAGATCTATTGAATCACTGGGGATTTGGTGAGTCATCTCCCCCTTTGTTTTTATTGCTTCAAACAGGCTTACTGTAGTTGTGACTGGCTTATTACTGAATGTGTTGTAATTTCAGTCAATACATACTGGCTGAAATCCTATTGCTTAGCATAATAGGTTGCAACTAGAGTAGACCATCCAAATAAATGGAACTTGTGGAGGAGCTGAATCACAGATTCAGTAGGATTACTGTAATGCAGTTTACTACCCTTAGCAATAAGATCTCAGCCAATGAAACAAATTGGTTGATCTTTAAAATGCCACAAAATTCTGGTTTTCCTTTTTTTTTTTTCCCCCTTTAATTTTAACAGCACACTTTGGAAATTTCCTCTGAGTTTAAATGAGAACTTTTCCTCTGAGTTTAAATGATTTTTTTCCAAGTTTTATGTCCGCCTCTTATCATTCCCTGTGCTTCCCAAATAATATGTATTGGAAAAACAATAAGTGATGCAACAAATATTGTAGTAAGTTATTTTTTTTTCAGTTTTTTAACAAATAGAGTGGGCTTTTTTAAATCAAACAACATGAATTGGCATTGTTGAGCAAACTAAAGCAACAATCCTTCACAGTTTTTTTTAGAAGTGAGGCTTATGTTTTCCAGTGGTCCTTCCTCCTGAGCAAGTGCTTGTCAGATTTGCAACCTAACACTTGTAAAGTGTACCAATTGACAAATTAGGCAACCCTCCCACTGCATGTGAAAGGACATATAAATGTTCTCGGGCTAGTGTATGTCATGGGAAAGACCTGAAGGCCAGTTGGCACTTTGTTTAGTGTGATGGGCCAAGACTTGGGAAGTCCAAGTTCTAGTCTACTCTGAACCATGAGACTTGCTGGGTGACTTTGTGCCAGTTGTACGTTCTAACTCTGGCCTGCCTTACAGGCAGGAGGAAAACCATGTTCAGTGTCTTGAGGTCACTGGAACAAGGGTAGAAAAGAAACATAACCAATAAATAAAATAAAATAACAGTATTACCCATTTAGTTATCCCATTTGTGTGTCCTCAACAAGGAATGTAGAAATTGCCCTCCACTGATTCAGAGCATCAACCCATCTAGATCATATTGTATATCCTGACCAGCAACAGTTTTCTGGGTTTTTAATTTGGAGTGTTTTCCACCCTTGCATGGAAAGAGCAGGAATTGCTTTTGAGATACTCTACATGTGCTCTACCATTGAGCTGCTACGGCCCCTCTCTTTTCATATCTGTTATTACATGGCAAGTTCCATTTTTGTAACTTGGCTTCTTTTCTTCATAATCTTTTCCAATGTATTCAGTAGAGTAAATAAAACAGGCACTGGTTTTGCCGGTTGACGAAGTAGATCTGCTGGCAAGGTGCTAGCATGTACTTATTCTGTGCTGAAAAGGAAGAGATACTGAGTGCAGCTCAGTTGTCCAGAAATCTAGTTGGATGATCAGGTATTTTGAAATGTTGCTCAGTGTTTGTGTGTATGTATCATAATAAGCAATCTGGTGTTTGCCATTATTCAAATATCTAATGCAGGTGGTACCTTAATGTCTTATTCAGGTGATACTGGCCAAGGAGTAAGAGACTGGATCAAGCAGGTTTTGAATCAGGATTTGTGTTTCCAACACATAAAAGTAATTTATCCAACAGCTCCTTCAAGGTACTTTTCAATGCATTTTCATGCTAGTATTAAATTATTCTCTTCTGTTTTCTTCAAATGATGGTTCTTAATGTAATAACCAAACATAATGCGGGTTGGTACTTCCTGAGAAGTGTCAGTCAGCAAAATCCTCTGCGTAAATTTCCGCCTGTGGGAGCTGATGATGTCATCAACTGGTTCCAGTAATATTTAATTTAAATTAATTAAAGGTTTCCTATTCCCCTCCTCCACCACCATCCCATTTTAGTATCCAAGAGTCCCTAGGGCCCCCTTTTGCCCTGGAGAAGCCCTTGGGAGCCTTGGGATGGGAAGGCTTTAATTGCTAAAGATCACTGCCAGGATCAGGACCACCAGACACAATCTGGCAGAGGTGTTTGACAATTAAAGGCCACCACTATCCAAGGTTCCCAAAGGCTTTCCATTTGTAAAGTAGGTAGATGAACATGCTTTCTGGTTTCCTCTGAAGAAGTTAGCTGTTCCCTGTGAAAAGTTATGGCACTATAAATTACTTAATCTTTAGATGTGAGCATGGGAGTGAATAAAATAAGCGTTTTAAGATAGTTTGCATGCTATTACAAAACCTATATATGGCAGTGGTTAATAAGGTTATAATTATTTTAGGCTTTTACAGCATTAAAAAGTGTATTTGTATAAGTCGCTCTATTGACATATGCACAATATCGTGATAAATGTTAGTCTCTCATGCTTTTTGAAAATTTTGCTAAAATCTTAATGCTAATACTTTTGCAGGTTGGACTTCAGGGTTGTGTCTCAGTGATAGTATGCAGGAGCACTGCTGTGCCAAAGTAGGACAAGGGGAATAATTCGCACAGTTTTCTTTATTTTGTGTGTTTATAGCATGCTCTTGGAACAGAGTCCATTATGGAAGCACAAGGCTGCAGCTACTCAACAGCTAATCCTAACTACAGATAATTCCTTGCCAAGCAGACAAAATCACAACATATTAATCATATTCTGTACAATTGCATACTTTACTGATTATTCTGCTCCACTCTCCTGTTTCCCTCTACAGTGGTTATTGCAGTCAGTTTTTAAGTATTGTGGTTGCATCTGGTGAATGAAAATAAATGTGAATAAATGTTTTGTAGTTTTCTGTGTATGACAAGTGTGGGGAACCTTTGGCCCTGCATATGTTTTGGACTACATCTCCCACAGTCTCTTACCATTGGTTTGACTGGCTTGGCCTTCTGGGAGTTGAAGTCTAAAAGGCCAGAGGCTCCCAATCCCTTGTGTACAGGAGGAGTAAGTAGTCAAGCAAAGCCTTGACTCTTAACTCCATTTTTTAGTTAGTACTTCCTTGTTCATGTTTGAAAATATACAAGTGTTAATATTTAAAATAACTAGACATGCTGAGAGTTATTGTTCATCAGAGTAAACTTTACAAGCTTTGATTAGAAAAATTACCTTGCAACAGACATTGCTTTCTTTAAAAAAAATTTGATTGAACTACTGTTGAAGCTTTATTTTTATTTACTTACTTCATGCAAAATATTTTGACCCTGCCTTTCTCCTTAAAAAGGACCCAAGGCAGCTAGGATGCTGTAGGAAACAAGTCTAATCAGAGAAGGAATAGCAGATCCAACAATAAACAGCGATAAGAGTTACGCAGTGTTCACCCTGGATTCATCTCTGAGCCTGGATGCCCAGGTTTCAGCTGTGGCTCGGAGTGCCTTTGCACAGTTAATACTAGTGTGCCCATTTCTTGAGAGGGCTGATCTGACCATGATGACACATGCCCTAGTTACATCTCGACTGGATTTCTGTAAAGCACTCTACGTAGGGCTGCCTTTGGAAAGTGTTTGGAAACTCTGGAGGGTCCAAAAAGCAGCAGCTAGATTGCTGACAGGGGCTGGTTAGAGGGAACATATAACCCCCCTGTTACAGCAGCTCCGCTGGCTGCCAATCAGTTTCTAGGTAGAATTCAAAGTGCTGGTTTTAACCTATAAGGCCCTAAAGAGCTTGGGTCCAAACTATCTAAAAGATGGCATCTCCCTTTATGAGTCTGCTTGGGCATTAAGATAATCAGGGGAGGCCTTCCTCTCAGTCCCACCACCCTTACAGGTGCACCTGGTGGGGACAAGGGAGAGGGCCCAGACTCTGGAACTCCCTTTCACGGGAAGCTAGGCTGGTACAGCCATCTTTGTTGTACTTCCAGAAGCAGGCAAAGACCTTTCTCTTTAGGTGGGCTTTCCCTTAACAACTGGTGGTCCAAGTAAATGGACTGTTGTGCTCTGTTGTTTTAAATGTGTTTTAGTGTTGATTTTATTACTGTTTTTAATATACTTGTGTAATTCTTTTTTAATACTTTATACCAACTGTTTTTAGCTTTTACATTTTCGAAAATAATGTCAGCCACCTTGTGTTCTTTTTAAGGAGAAAAGGAGGTTAAAATACTTTAAATAAATAAAAGCTGCAGGTGTGGTCTAGTATAATGATGTCCAGCTAATCTGAATTACTGGAATTAAACCGGTTCAGCCTCCTTGATGCCACAAGGCAACCACTTACTAACAGATAAATATTTAATACATAGGCTATATATTACCAGTAGGGGTGAGTAGCAGATAGATCTGGATCAGCTGGTAGACAGTAGATGATCTGCATTTTGTCCGTAGCAATCCAGTTTAAAAGATCAGGTAGCTTTTCTAGCAGATGATGCAAAGGACTTGAAACATCAGTCCTTATCCCATCCTTGCAAACAAAGACAAGAAATTGCAAAAGTTTCCTCCTTACCTTGTGTGAGGGTGAGATATTTTCTGGTGATGCTGACTTGGCAGTTTTTACATACATTAAGAAATCATGCACAAAACTATATAACTTGCTCAAATGTGAAAGGTACTCAAAACTACAATTGGTGCTGGCTTGTATGGACTTTTAAGAATCAGAAGCATGGGTGAGTTGTTTGCATCTTTTTGTAACAACCAGTCAGGCCTCTTGGGCTTGCTTGTGAGCACAAGTTTTGTTTCTTAAAGAGAGAGAGGGTGCTCATGAATATCGACTGCTGCAGAAATGTTGGTTGAAATCTAGTAATAAGTCACAACTAGAGTAGGCCAATTAATTCAGTAGGAACTTGGTAAGCCAATTCCTCCATAAGTTCCATTAGCTCAGTGAGCCTGCTCAAGTTGTGATGTATTACTGGATACATTGTGGGCAAATTCCAGAAATCCTGAGAAAGGAAAGAAGTACTCTTTGCCTCACACTGAGAACTTTCATTGGGCTTGAAAGATTCTTGTTGAGCTATCTTGGATTGGCGAGATAGCCTAAGTCAACTACAGTGAGAAATTCAGCAAGTTCCCCTGCCCCCATTCCTAACTAAGATCCTAGAGAGTGATTACTAGTCAGAGTAGAGAATACTGGCTCTGGCCTGGTGTATCGCCAACTTTTCATGCTTCTAATAAATGTTCCTTGTACATATCTAATGCCCAAAATCTTATTGGTTAGTGTAGTAAATTGTTCTAGAGTAGACCCATTGACTCAATGGGGATTTCTTGTATCAACTCCTCTGTTGTTGTTGTTATTGTTGTTAAGTCGTGTCCAACTCTTCGTGACCCCGTGGACCAGAGCACGCCAGGCCCCCCTGTCTTCCACTGCCTCCCGGAGTTGGGTCAATTTCATGTTGGTAGCTTCAATGACACTGTCCAACCATCTCGTCCTCTGTCGTCCCCTTCTCCTCTTGCCTTCACACTTTCCCAATATCAGGGTCTTTTCCAAGGAGTCTTCTCTTCTTATGAGATGGCCAAAGTATTGGAGCCTCAGCTTCAGGATCTGTCCTTCCAGTGAGCACTCAGGGTTCTCCTCTGTACATTACACTAATTCAAATGGGCCTACTCTTAACTGCAGTTTACTGTACTAAAGTAAATTACAGTTAGAGTAGGGCTGTTTGAATCAATGGAACTTATGGAGACGTGACTTATGAAATTCACATAGATTTAGTTGGCCTCTCTAGTGCAATTTACTGTATGGAGCAACAGGATTTTGGCCAGTGAGTGCTGATTGTTCAGACAAGAGAAGCAAAATATAAAGTATAAACAAAGTCAAAACTCTAGGAAGTTCGTAGTTGTAACCAGATAATAATTTTCCAAAGATCTTGATCAGAAAATGAATAGGGATCATGGTTTGTATTTGAATGAGTGAGTCACTGAGTTGTCAAGGATGTAGAATTAACAACTGCATCAACTTTCCATAGTCAAATATAACTTAATCTTTTCATTCATCCCCTCCCTTTCTATTATTGTGATTAAATGTGCTGTAATTTAAGTTGAGCCTTTAAAAATAGCATCTGCTGCCACGTCTATCCAAGTGGTTTTCAAAGCAAATGGTGTTTTTTCTCCCTCCTTTGAGCAGGCATGACCGCAATTTTGAATACTGTTTCAGCTGCTAGCTGTGTGACTTAAAGATGTGTTTTCTGTTGAATGTCTAAAACAGGACAGAACACTGCTTCCCTCCCCCCATGCTTTTCAAACAGAAAGTGATAGTTTAAACTGGCATCATAGCAGCTAACGTGGTCAAGTTAAAATTATGTAGTCTCAACTTTTTGAAATAACTATACTGTACCTAGTTGTGTTTCCCTTCAAAAAATCTGGGTCAAAGAATCATTGCACTATGTACCATTTTCATCTCACAGTCCTTACTGTTATAAATCCAGAATAAACCTACAAATGAATTGATTCTGCAGGTTTTCTCTCACTAGCCGGCAGATAACTCAATACACTTCTTAGTACACCATTTTTAAAGAAACGTGAGCTTTTTATATATAAGTATTTGTAGAACCTTGGTTGAACAATGTGGATTTTTCAAACATCTGAGCTTTACATTACAGACTTCTTTTCCCTTGAGTGTCTATAGCAAGTCTCTCTCCCTTTGGCTACAGTATGAAATCACCAGTCAGCTTGGCACTATTTGAGATACATTAACAGTTACTTGAGCCACAAGAGCCCCTTGTTGATCACAAGCCACTTGTTGATCATTACTGAGATAAACTAGTAAGATTGTGAGACTTATTTATTTTATTTAAAATATTTTTACCCTGCCTTTCTCCTTAAAAAGGACACAAGGTGGTTTACATCATTAAAAGATTCAAAGCTAAAAACAGTAAGTATATTACTAATAAAAAGGATCAAACGAATACCTTACCGAAAAACGGTAAATAAAAGCAACATCAAAAACACATGGAATGCAGTAAGGCACAACAATCTATTTAAAAAAACCACTCAGGCACTCACTCTGTCTTCAGGAGGAAGAAGTAGAAAAGAGACATTGGATAGACAGCAGATTGATGAAAGAGATGGTGGCTCTGCCAGGGTTCCAGAAACATAGATGCTGAGTCTTTCCTCTCTTCTTGTTGACTTCTGGCTGGCTTCACCTTAGACATTCACACATTCCTCTAATGCAGTGGTTCCCCACCTTGGGTTGCCAGATGTTCTTGGACTAAAACTCCCAGAAGCCTTCACCGCTAGCTGTGCTGGCCAAGATTTCTGGGAGTTGTAGTCCAAGAACATCTGGGGACCCAAGGTGGGGAACCACTGCTCTAATGGATTTGGTTCATAGGTTTTAAATAAAATTTTGGATACAGAGGCATTTCATGAACCAGCTATATTGCCTGCTTACTTCCCCAGTCTGCTGCCCATAAGATATGAGCAACTACAAGTTCCCTCATCCCAACCATTGCAGCCACTGTTTACATAAATACGTAACAGATATATGTTGTTGCGTTCTATGGATCCTTTAGTCGTAAATCTGCTAAAGCGAAGAAATGGCAGAAGCATTTCAGAAGCAAAAGAATGGCAGCAGAAAGCTTTAAAAACATTGTTTGGGGTTCATTTAGAAATGATTATAATCTGTTTTTTATTACATTTTGAAGCTGTGGGAGTAAGACTGACTTTTATTAGCATGGAATCTGGGAAACCTAGTTACAAAGCACTAGGCTCAGATTCAGGAAAGTAATTAAGTATATGCATCCATCTTTGATGGGTGCAAACTGAAAAGGGTAGAATCTAGCCAAGTGCTTAAATCTTCTCATGTTGAAATCAAGGACACTTAACTTTGGTTGGATCATGCTGATAGCTGATGGAAATAAAAGACGTTTCAGCAGGCAGCATTTATTACAGTGAAGGAGCTGAGTTAACATATTTGGAAAATGATTTATTTTATTTTATTAGCATTCACACACAAAGCTGCTCTTCAGAGTGGTATGTGAAAGCACTGACACCCGTACTGGTAGTGATCGCTCTTGTTGCCAATGGGATGGGAGCCAAGAGACATCAGGAGCTAGTACCAGTGGATTAATCTACATAGAACTGGATGTTAAGAAAAGAAAACAAACCCCTTTGTTCTGTTGTAAAAGGAATGGCAGCCCTACTGTAGCTACGTCTACCCAGATTTAATGTTTGCAGTTTGATGAGAATGGCTCTGATAGCTTTTTTTAAATTGCAGTACAGTATATGCTGCCTTGTACAGTTTGATGCCCTAATTGCCTATTAAAGTTATACTTCAGATTCACTCTTACCATCCCTTATCTGACAGATGTCTTGTCTTGCTGTTAAATTGGATTGAGGACAAGGGCTGGATTCCAGAGTTTATCTTGGAAGGAAGGGATTGTATATTCCTCTTTTTGCCATTAGAAAAGGAAAGAATGACAATTCTTCTTAAATATATATTCCCTGAATATTTTCTTGTGTTCTGGTTCAGAGCAGTTGATCTTGTACAAAAAAAATGATGCTGCCCACTTTAATACATAAGCACATCCATACTGTGCAATCAGGAAAGATCCATATATATCAGTCATGGCAGTGCCTGCCAAAAGTGACATGATGATAGATTTCATGCAGTTAATGTAGAATAGGTACAGTTACACAGAAAAAAATGGAAGGGTTTTGTCATAAAGCAAGGCAACAATGGCTGAAATTCTGTTGCTTAGACTAGTAAGTTGCAACTAAAATAGGCCCATTGAATCAGTGGGGATCTGGTGAGTCAACTCCTTTGTAAGTTCTGTTGATTCAGTGGGTATACTCTAGTTGCAGCTTACTATGCTAAATAGCAGTATTCCAGCCAATGCGTATTGGGTTGAAACTGCAACACATTCTTTTCCTATTTACCCTTGCCTCAACTGCCCCTCCTTCATTCTTTCCCTGTCATCAAGCATTAGACCATAACATCTACAGAGTTGTAAACATAGAAATCTTCTGTTTAAGCCACTGAGATTAGAAAAACATTTGGGCTCTTGAAACTGAGAGAATGCCATGTACTTCACCTCCAAAATGATTGTTTAGTAGAACCATGTAATTTGTGTGGTGTTCCAACATGAATATCCCCTGCATTTGGAGAGGATGGCATAGATACGGGCATGCAAGCTCTGCGTCCATCATCATTTTTGTCATTCTGGTCACATGGAGAATGACTGTCTGAAACTGGAGGCCTTGTGGAAGTTCTCCATGCAGTTTGGTAGAACCTGAACTTCTAGGGTTCTACATCATGAGGAGGGCCTCCATGGGTGGGGTATAATCCTCTATAGGTGGAAAATAGTCAAAATTGGGATGGAAGGGTGACAATGTACTCGTGTATCCACACTGTAGCTCTGTTGAATGTAAGGTGTGAACACCCCTGTGGAGGGCTTGAGGCACATCTCTGTTGAATAATTTCAGTGTGAGTAAAAACAAACAATAGGAATGGAAACATGATGGCTGAAGCATGCCTTACTTTTTTCTGTCCTCAATTAATGAACACACACTTGGATGTTTAAATGGAAGCTATCGGATAAGGATAGGATTTTTAACTTTTAAGAATTCTAGTAAAACTAGACTTGTTATTCTGGGTGCTTGCCATAAGCATCCAGCTTCTACTCTTTCGAATGGGGCCTGATGGCGGTGTATATGTGTATGTGTGTTTAATGTAACTGTGGATCACCTGAAGAAGGAGCAATGGTGGTTAACTGGCACTATTTTTGAATTTTTATCCTATGCTAGTTGGGATTTTTAAAATGCCGTGTAAAATTTTATTTAAGGTGAAATGAAACATTCAGTATAACATGTTTGAGGTTCATGTTTATCCCTTGGTGATTTATTGAAGCAGCCATTAATGATAATGGAAGAACCGTATACATTTTAGATATAATTTAGTGACAAACTCATTCTATATTTCAGATAAACAGAAGTGTGGCAGTATTTTTTTCCCCCACTAATGCATTTTTATAATTTTTAGTATGCAAAATGCTTTACAGTCTTCTTACTTTCATGGCAGCCTTGTGTGATAAGTCACTATTTGTTGCAGGCTTCAAATGGCAAATTCAAAATGTGAGCCAGTGTTTTTAAGAACTAAAATGGGATTTTATATGAGTTCTGGTCCATTGCTGTATCCATCTGTCCAAGATCAGAATCTAATTTTTGTCACAAATAAGTAGTTCCATATACTCAACTCAGTTACATACGTGTTCACTCACCATTAGAGCTTAATTTAGTGGTTTTACTCTAGTTGAGACTAACAATACCTGAATTTAAGTAAAATGTTTGTGTATGAACCACAGTTTCTTTCACTGTGGGGTTCTCCTAGTAATGAAACTGAACCTAGGTGGGAGAAAGTGCTTGCAGCATGGACACAAGAAGGTAGATCATTAAAGCATGAGGATGGTTCAACCCTCTTGTCCCAGGCCACCACCTCCGAGACCACTCTGGCATATGTGGAAAGGCCCTGAGAAACTTAATTCCTTGACATTTTCTGTGGGTACATTAAAACTTTGTTCTCACACATCTTTCACCTATCAACCTTTCTTTCAGACCCTATACGCCTATGAGAGGGAGCTGGTCCAATGTGTGGTTTGACAGATATAAGATCTCCCCAGATTGCCCAGAACATACTGAAACCATTGATTCAATGTGTCAAGCACTTACAGGTTTGATTGATGATGAAGTGAAAAACGGCATCAGGAAGAACAGGATACTTCTGGGTAAGATTTTGAAAGAAGAAAGCATTTCACATTTATATGAGAACTCATTCTCTGTGCTGAGCCAAACCTGAAAATGTGGTGAGTGAATGTGAAGACTTGGAGTGGCCAAAAAACTTTTTAATGTCTAGGTAGAGTTTCTATTAATGCCTTTGGTGTTTTCAGCTCATTTTCACTGGTTCATTCTTAAATTTGGTTTAAATATGATTCATGAGTTTATGAATCTGTTACATGTGGAGTCACATGTTTAACATTGTAAGCCGCCTTGGGAAAACTGTAGTTTGAAAGGTGATTAGGGAATGAATTAACTACTTAAATACAATTATAATTAGAAGCATTACTTAATCTAATAAGTCGTGTGATGTTATTTGTTCCAAATAGAGCCAACACATTGAATAAATGATTTATATACTGTATGTGTTGGCTTTGGGGAGGAAAGTGAATCCATTGAATCTGCTCTAATTGAGATCCACAACTGGATTTAGATTGTTGGAATTCTTTTGTAAAGAGGAGGTCACTATCTACTTGTTGTTTGAGATGAATCTTTATAAGAAGTCAGAGGGAATAGACCAGGGCAAGTATGAACTTGTTTGTAACATTGCCCATCATATTTCACCCAGCCAGTCCGCGGGGTGAAAAAGGTTGGGGACCCCTGCTCTATAGGAAGGCCACTTCAGTGTTTGTTTGTTTTTTTAACATTACAGTGAAAAAGCCTATGCTACATGTGAAATGGTGCAAATATTTATTTTATCAGGCATGTAACATGAAAGTTGAAGCTGCTTCTTATTGCATGGTAAGCACTATGCTATGCAATGAGAGTTTGTGTTTGTGTTTTCTGCTCTGTATGAGGAAGATCTTACATAGGAATCACTGTATTCCTTTATCCAGTTTGAGTGAAATAGGTGCTGCAGGGCTAAAAATGAACAGTTCAAAGTGGAGAGAATTTGCTTTAATATGGGGACTTCTGAAATCAAATTCAGCTGCCACTGAGATCCTGAATGATAGAGCCAAGGCTTTCCTTACCTGATTTCTTTCTAGATCTAGCCTCCTTTTTACTCTTAGAAAGCTAGATCTTAGAAGAATTTACCTATATATTCTTTTTACTTTAGTGGCTCTCATTGTCCAGGCAGAGTTTGCTTCATCTGGTCTTCCTGTTTTATCTTCTGACTGTAAGGCAAGTGAAGAACATTAAGTGTCTTCTATAGCAGTGGTCCCCAATCTTGGGCCTCCAGATGTTCTTCGACTTCAACTCCCAGAAATCCTGGCCAGCAGAAGTGGTGGTGAAGGCTTCTGGGAGTTGTAGTCCAAGAACATCTGGAGGCCCAAGGTTGGGGCCACTGTTCTATAGGACTTGCCAAGAGAGCCTCTGTATATAGCACATTTTATTGTGTCCCGGAAAAATAAGGTTTTGGGGAAAGGCTGTTCTGGACAAACATCTTCAGTCTGGAAAGTCACTTTTTGAAAGTAGAATGCTGTATGCTTTATAAAGAGCCCGAGCTGACTGGTAACATATGCTCTTTAAACAACACAGATTCATTTTCCACTTTTCAAAAAAAGATAAAATGGCATAAATAGTATGTCTAGTGTTAAAACCACATATACACAAAATTTCATTTACATAACTGAATAAAACAAATTCTATATTTATTTATTTGATTTTTTTTTATGCCGCCCATCTGGCTACTAAGGCCACTCTGGGCAGTTTACAAATTCCATCATAAAACAACAACAATACAAAGAATATATATATGTCAGTCTGGTCCATAAACATCATTCTAATAACTGTCTTGTTACATTCTGCGATTACATAAATTATTAATTTTTAAAAGCTCTTTATCTTAGGTAAAGGTAAAGGTTCCCCTTGACATTTAGTCCAGTCGTGTCCAACTCTAGGGGGCGGTGCTCATCCCCGTTTCCAAGCCGTAGAGCCAGCATTTGTCCGAAGACAGTTTCCGTGGTCACGTGGCCAGCGTGACTAGACATGGAACGCCGTTACCTTCCCACTGTGGTGGTACCTATTTATGTACTCGCATTTGCATGCTTTCGAACTGCTAGGTTGGCAGGAGCTGGGACAAGCAACGGGAGCTCGCTCCGTCGCATGGATTTGATCTTACGACTGCTGGTCTTCTGACCTTGCAGCAGAGAGGCTTCTGCGGTTTAACCTGCAGCGCCACCACGTCCCTTGATCTTAGGGCTGTTGAATTATGGTTGCTTTCCCCTTTTTGGAACTCCCCTTTTCAGTTATCTCTTAAGTTCTTCTTCGTGGCCTCTGTGAATGCACACAAATGGGTTTTACTGCGCAGGACTCCTCGGAATATTCTAGAGTTTAAAAAGACGTGATTAGTAGGACGTTGCCCAGTGGCGCGCATGCTCCGCCCGCCTGTAATACCTCAGTTCCTTTTAGCCGCCTCTGAGATCGGACTTCTTGTGACTTAGAGCTTTGTGATTTGTGATTCTATCTACGGTATTTTGATCTTTGGACTGCTTATGGTTTTCGATTTTTGGATTACGGATTCAATCAAGTTCTTTATTTACGGACGTTCCCTCTGAGTTATCTTTTCTTCGTCTTATCCCCCCTTAACTTGAGAATACTCAAGTTAAGGGGGGCTATCCGCCCCTTTTGGCGTTGCACCACAGTCACAGCTCACCATACGCAGCACCTGCTAGGTCTGATGGCTTCAACTACGTCTGTACTCCAACATGCGAGGCTGAAGATGCAGTCCTTACAGGCCTGGTACCTATCCCAGTTCGACCCTATGATAGACCATCTTTCCAAGCGTCTACTGGTGACCCCGGAGTTAGCTCGCCAACTTACCTGGTGGACCTTTGTCCCTCACCTCCTGGTGGGCCGCCCATTCAGGCCTCTCCAGCTCACGATACAGGTTACAACAGACGCCAGTCAGACAGGATGGGGTGCACACTGCGGCCATCGAGAGATCCACGCTTTGTGGTAAAGCTCAGAGAGACTGCTGCACATCAATCAACTAGAGCTGCTAGCAGTCATCAAATCCTTCTGAGCTTTCCAATTTCTCCTAGCTGGTCGTGGGGTCCAGGTCATCACGGACAACATGACCACCCTGTATTATATCAGCAAACAGGGTGGCACCCATTCTTTACATCTTCTATATTCAGCTGTGGGAATGGTGTTACGATCACCACGTCTTTCCGATAGCTCTTCACGTAGCTACGGAGAACAACGAGGTCGCCAACCGACTGAGCCGTCTTACCACCCAGCCCCACAAGTGGGCCCTCAACGACACCGTCTTCTCTCTTCTCTGCAGTTGGTGGGGGATGCCAGGTCTCGACGTCTTCGCCACCAATGTCAATTCAAAATGCAGCAGCTACTGCTCCCGGGCAGGAAGAGGAGATAATTCTCTAGGCGACGCTTTCATGGTGGACTGGGGCAACGGTCTTCTTTATCTCTTTCCACCTATTCCACTCATCCAACGCATGATAGTCAGGCTTCGCCAGCTAAACTCAGATGCCATTCTACTAGCACCGTGGTGGCCTCGTCAACCGTGGTTCACCACTCTCAGAGCCATGGCTATCGACTTCCTGAAGTTACCCCTTCAACCATCCCTTCTGACGCAGGATGAGGGTCGAATTTGCCACCCCGACCTCGACTCTCTACACCTCACTGCGTGGGGAATTCCCCCGATGTGGCTGAAGTCTTAAATAGGGCTAGGAAGCCCTCTACTCAATTGCTGTATTCATATAAGTGGAACGCTTTCATCAAGTTTGCTGCATTGCGGAACTTGCCCACGGCTCCTGTCTCCTTGGACACCCTGTTGAAGTTCCTTCGTTATTTGTTTGACCATGGTTTGGCTCATTCA
Source organism: Intellagama lesueurii (assembly GCA_037013535.1). Classification (NCBI taxonomy): domain Eukaryota; kingdom Metazoa; phylum Chordata; class Lepidosauria; order Squamata; family Agamidae; genus Intellagama; species Intellagama lesueurii. The sequence continues at coordinate 319,589,286 of JBAJHW010000001.1, read as the reverse complement.
ACATTGAAAGTTTATATTTCCGCGATAGTTTCGTATCAGCCTAAGGGGTCTGAAGCCTCCCGTTTATATGGAATATGCGCCCACCTACACGACCTCCACTTCCACAGTGGTCTCTACAGGTGGTTCTCCGAGCGAGCGCTCGTCCACTGTTTGAGCCCATGGCCTCGACGAATCTCAAACTTCGTACTATCAAGACTTTGTTCCTTCTGGCTATAACTTCTGTACGTCGAGCAAGCAAGCTCTCCGCTCTTCGAGCTGATGCCCCTTACATTCAATTTTATCCCAACAAGGTTGTCTTATATCCAGATGTGTCCTTTCTTCCCAAAGTGATTTCTGATTTCCATGTTAATCAACCACTAATTCTTCTGATGTTATTTCCAAATCCCTCTTCTGATGTTGAGCGCATGCTCCACTCCCTCGACGTTCGTCGTGCCTTAGCATTTTACATTTCCAGGACTAAGGAATTCCGCACTTCCCCCAGACTTTTTGTGTGCTTCCATGGCCCACGAAAGGGCTTTCCTGCCTCCTCGCAGACAGTCTCAAGGTGGATTGTCTCGGCCATTACTTTGGCTTATGACTTGGCAGGCAAGACTCCGCCAGAGGTGCTGAAGGCACACTCCGCGAGAGTGATGGCAGCGTCTACAGCTTGGTTGCGTGGCGTTGAAGTCCCTGACATCTGTCGAGTGGCCACTTGGTCTACACCCTCGACTTTTGTGACGCATTATCGTCTTGACATCAGGGCCAAGAAGGAAACAAGTTTTGGAAGGGCTGTGCTGACTTTGTTTTTGGCGTGACGGCCCTCCTTCCAGTAAGTGAGCTTGCTAGTCACCCATTTGTGTGCATTCACAGAGGCCATGAAGAAGTAAAGAGAGGTTACTTACCTGTAACCATGGTTCTTCGAGTGGTCCTCTGTGAATCCACACATCCCGCCCAGCCTCCCCACTGTTCGTCACTTGGTGTCTTGAGTTTTGTGGGAGTCAGAGCTTTGATAGCGGCGGACATTTTTGGAATTGAGGTATTACGGGCGGGCGGAGCATGCGCTCCACGGGGCAACGTCCTACTAATCACGTCTTTTTAAGCTCTAGAATATTCCGAGGAGTCTTGCGCAGGCGCAGTAAAACCCATTTGTGTGGATTCACAGAGGACCACTCGAAGAACCATGGTTACAGGTAAGTAACCTCTCTATTTTAAGCATCTGTTCTTCCTTCTGGTCTGTTCCCCTCAGCCCCTAAAGGAATGTTTCAAGTGTATGTCATACTGATGAAAATAGCATCCATTGCCCGTTTTTGTTGCTTAGGGGGCACAGCACATGCCTTCCATGCAGAAAGTCCCATGTTCAATCCCTGATAGCCACCTTTTAAGAAATCCAAACAGAAATTAGGTCATGTAACATTTCAGACCTCTGCTTCCACTCAAATTAGAGAATACTGAGCTAGATGAAGAAACACTGTTAATAGTGGCGCAATATAGCTTTGTTCTGTTGATATATAATCTTATCTCTGGATCAGTGAGGTGGTTTTACTGATGAAGTATTTGCTAGTGGAACTGCAAGGGGTATGATCCTCCTTTGCAGTCTTCTGAGCATTCCCAAAACTAGTTCTGGAGAGCTACGGAACCCTCTGAGGTGCGGTTTGGAAGATATGGAGGGCTGTGGGAAGAACATTGTGGTAGCACAAATAGAGATGGGGTATTTGTATAAAAAGACACATATCCCTGCACAGGTGGACATAATGAGGGTCCACTCACCCTTCCACTGCTGCTGCGGGCACCGCACTCCCTTCCTATTGCTCTGGAGCGCCCAGTTGGCAAGCCACTCATCAGCCTTGCAGGGAGACTCGTCTTCCTTCCGTCTGCCAGGAGTGGCTAGCAGACCGGATGCTCCGGAGCGATTGGAAGGGAGCGCAGAGCCTGTGTCAGCAGCGGAACGGTCAGTGGACAGTCCGGCCCCAGGGGGCCAGACCCTTGTTATGTCTACCTGTTCTGGGGATATTCGTATATGAATACAAATACCCCCATCTCTAAGCACAACAATGGCTCTCCAGCTTAGATTTGAAGGCCCAATTCCAATGAGTCATGGAGAAGTAATCTCTAACGAATGACTAGTGACCCTGGAAATCCATTGCTGTCAAAAGACATATCTAGTCCTTTTGGAAGGAGTGTATGTCAGCAGCATGCCTAGATCATTAGTGCAGGTGTATGCTGTGTTTGTCTTTTTGCAGTACTCACTGTGCAGTATAACTGTATATGTTTGTTTAGCTACCTCTGGCAAAGTCCTCATTTCCTCTTTACTAACTTTTTAGGTCATTTTTTCCTCCCCCACCCTTTTCCCATTGGTTTGATGCACCACAGAAATGGTGATCCAAGTCAGTTGGTCTGTGCCACCTGTAGTCACTTTTATGAGCAGCCAGTGAAAATAAACTTTCTGTGACAGAGCTGTAGAGTCGACAGTACACCAAGGAATACTGGCATGTTTTTGACCCCTTGTTTCATTAAAATAACATGAGACATGCAGCCACTTTTCTGTTTATTACGAGCTTTCTTCCATAGCTACTGAACCATGTGGGAAAGAACATAAAGTAGCTGTGTTTCTTATATATATTGGCATATGCAGTCACTTCTGTATATGAATTGGATGGAGGAGGGGTAAAGCGCTGTGCATCTTGGAGAGAGTGACTGAAAAGGAGAATCATGTAAACAAATTCCAGGCAACATGCCTGGCTGCTTCCATGGCATCATACACTCCAATATTGTTGCTCATTTTAAAATCTGTGTATTTTCTGCTTTATCGGGGAAAGATAGCAATCTGGGCATTGAATATTCAAAACTATGGAAGCCATACTACATCGCAGTACTGATAGTTCTTTTTTTAAAAAAAAAAACAACAACACATTTTCATATCATTCTTCATTCTGTTAGAATTCAGGGTGGTATTAAAATGTCAAACAAGAAACAAGAGAATAGCAAAAGACAACTGTAAAACAAATTGTGAAAACTTATGAATCGAAATATGTATACAGTCATGTGAAAAAGAAAATACACCTTCTTTGAACTCTATAGTTTCACGTATCAGGACATAATAAAAATCACCTAGTCCTCAGCGCGTCTGAAAATTAGGTAAATACAACCTCAGATGAACAACAACACATGACATATTACACCGTGTCATGATTTATTTTGCAAAAATAAAGCCAAAATGAAGATGCGGTGTGTGAAGTCTGTGGCCAAGGTCTTTCTCTCAAGAAGACAATTCTAACCCAGAAGCAACAGGCATCTCCTTCAGGCTAGAGATGCAGGAAATCCTACCTTTAAGAAATGATTGCCTTTATATCTGGATGTAGTTATTGTGCAGTAGAATTTAAGCAGCCTATACAGTGGTGTCTCGCTAGACGATTGCCTCGCAGGACGAGGAAATCGCTAGACAATGCCTTTTTGCGATCGCTACTGCGCTTCGCAAAACGATGTTTCCCTATGGCGATTTTCGCTAGACGATGAGGTTTCCCCATAGGAGTGCGCCGACTAGTGGTGAAAAGCTGTCAGTGCAGCTGTCAGTGCATTCCGATGGGGACCCGCACTCGCTAGACGATGTTTCCCTATGGGAGATTTTCGCAAGACGACTGCGTTTTCCCTTGGAACGCATTGAAGAGATTTCAATGCATTCCAATGGGAAAACGTGCTTCGCTAGACGATGTTTTCGCTAGACAGCGATCTTCGCGGAACGGATTAACATCGTCTAGCGAGGCACCACTGTATACTCTAGGGTGGCCACTACATGACCCATGGGTGGCATACAGACCCTGTACCGGCCCTAGTTTTGAGGGTTCCTGAAACTGGGCTTGGCCAGTGCCATCCATGCCATTATAATGGCGGCAGCTTCACTTCCTTTCCCTTCCTCCAGTGACTGTAGGAAGAGAGAAGATGCTGTGCCTTGTCATCGAACATGACTGTATGTACCTTCTGTCACCTTCTTTCTTTATAGAGTGCTGATACACTTGCTGCCAAATTTTAGTGGCAATTCTGGTGGTGGCAAAATCTGCAGCTACTGCCAAAATTCAGTAGTTGCCATGCTGCCCATAATGAGTTCCGGGAGATATAATATGCTTTCCCAGCCCCCAGGAAATTGCTCACCCTTGAACTTTAGCCAGTGATAGCCTATTCTTGCTCCAAAGGCAAATGATTATTCCTAAGATTATGAAACAAACTATAGGCCTTGAAATTCTCAATCTGTACAATGTCAGTGATGTCATTGGTCTAACTATTATATTTTTGTTAATATAGAGAAGAGTCTCACAGGTCTTATTTATTATAATATATCTTTTATTTGTAGATTTCACTTTAGATACAGAAAGTTAGCTAAAATCTCCCTTGATTTGACTCTGTGCCTGTGTGTTATGTATTATGTTCAGCACAAGCTTATAAAGGTCCAGTGTAGGTTTACATGGTAAGAGTTAAGCTTTGAAAACACAGTCCTTTGCCTGCAGCTAATCCGTGGTTTGTAAAGTTAGCAAAACTTCCACTCCAGAGTATTCACCTAGAGACTAGTGTTACTAAGGGATAAAACTGCAGGTTTTCCCCTTCAAGACCAGATTTCAACAAAGCAGCCATATGCATTCAGTTTTTCTTGATTGCAAGAGCCCTTGGCAAGTCCCACTGCTATGTTCTCCCCACAGAAGGTGACTGCATTAACTGGCATTACTGGTGAGTAATTTCGGGTTGCTTTGCCAAGCTAGTGAGTAAGAGTGTGCAAAAAAAATAAAATAAAAGAGGGACTGAGGGGGATTAAATCATTTATATCATTAAATCATTAATGAGCTTTCAGTGTGGCCCATTTTGTCTCTGTATTCTGAAACATCAAAATATACTTACATTTTATTTATGTACAATATGTGCTGCTAGCTGAGAGTGTGTATATACATATATATACAGAGCAAATCTTTCCACTGTATTTTTATGAGGTTTGGGATGATGGCATGAAGTGGCACAGTGAAATAGGTTTGAGGGCTTGAGTGCAGCTAAGCCTTTTTTATATATAAAAAAAGAACTAAGTGTATTTCTGTGGCTGATTATGGTTTATATTTAAACACACACAAACACACAAGAAAAACCCAGCTCAGCAGCCAGTCCATCTACATTTTCGTAGTTGAACTATTCCTTGGGTTTATGTTGGAGGGTTTTCCACATCAGTATGATGAGCCAATGTATATTAATTTTTGTGTGTGTTGTGTTACTCTGTATATTCTGTCACTGCAGCCTGAAGTCTAACAGGCAGAAACGTGTTCTGTTTTATGAAGTTGTTCAAGGTATGCATCCCTTCTTCAGTGGAATATCTCGTAAATAGTGTTACCTTATGAATTAATAACACACATCTCAAATAAGTAGCAACTATACAATCATAATAACTGTTACCACCAACACAATTTGATGTGATAAAGAACTACTGAACCACCCAAATGAGACTTTGGCTTAACTATTCTGGAAAAATATCTTTTAATTTACCTACAATTATCTCTCCATTCAAAAAGTATGTATTGGGCTACAATCAGAAGACTTATTGTAGGCAACATAGATGTAACTTCCAATCTGTGGCAACCCTATCAAAGAGTGAACTTCAAAATATCCTGTCCTCAACAGCCCTGCTTGGGTCTTGTGGTTCCTAAGTTTAGGGAGTCGGTCCATCTCAGATGTGGTCTTACTCTTTTCCTGCTGCCTTCCACCCTGCCCAGCATTATTGTCTTTTCCAGAGCATCTTGCCTTCTTATGGTGTGCAGTAGGACAGCCTCAGTTTCAACATTTTTGTCTCCAGAGATAGTTCAGGCTTGATTTGATCTAGGATCTTTGTTTGTCTTTCTGTCAGTCCAGGGTATCCACAAAACTGTCATCCAGCACCACATTTCAAACAAATCAGTTTTTTCCTGTCAGCTTTCTTTACTGTGCAGCTTTCACACCCATACATGGTGATCAGAAATACAAAGATGTGGATGATCTTGGTCTTCATCTCCAGTGACACATCCTTACACTTGATCTTTTCTAATTCCTTGATTGCTCCCTTTCCAAGTCTTAGCCTTCTTCTGGTTTCTTGGCTGCAGTCTCCATTTGGGTTGATGACTAAACCAAGGTATACCATATCTCTAAGTAAAACATTATCAAAAAATAAATGAGTCTTTCCCCTGGACCAGAAGTGAAATTGAAGCCAGAGCTGAATTATCAAGATCCATAAGGTCATGCACGTGCCCATCATCACCTTAGCCACCTTCCTCTCAAAACATGACCACAATTATTATTTTCTGCTTAGCCTTACTGTTATTGTGACTGTCACCAACCTGGTTAAAATGAAACAAAAGCTATTCAGAGACGATTAAACGAGATATACAAAGATGTCCAATGTTAGCATTGTTAAGTATATTTGGAAACAGTCAATTGGATAGGGGGAAATGGAACTAATTGTTATCATGTTAACAGCAGCTAGATTGATATTTGAAAGGAATTGGAAAAATAATAATTAATTGATGTTGGAAGAATGGTATAATTAGATGTGGAATCTAGCTGTTAAAGATAAATTAATTTATGAATTGAAAGTTAGAAAAGGATTATTAAAAGAAAATAGTTTTAATGGGATGTAGAACCCTTATATAGAATATGTATTTAGGAAACAAAGGTTATACCCCCAGCACAAGAATCATATTTTTGGAAAGAGATGGGGCAAATGACATAAATTAAGATGAAACACATCAATGATATATTCCTAATGGTGGTGGGTTACACTGTATATTTGAGTTGTGATTCTTTTTGTCATTTATGTTTCTGTTATATTTTGTTATATTATTTTTTTAAAAAAAATAGAGAAAAAATCACTTATCTCTGATATCCTAGGAAAAGAAATTAAATGCACTTTCTTGCTGGGAGGAAAATGAGATTTTGAATGAGTTGAGAGTATACTCAGCATAATTCTTAATTCATAATTCATTTGGTTGGTAATGGTTACATAATCACAATGAATCTGGATAGATGGGGCAAGATGAAATTAGGGTTACATTTCCAGGCTATCACCCACAGAATCTTGCAGCAAGCATCGATTCTGGCTTACTGGGGGATGTTGGGAGTTGTGGTCCAGAAGCCTTAACTATTCCAAGCTCTGAAAACAATGCTTTACAAAACAGATTTCAGGTGACTAGAAGGTCCCCCTCGCCCCGCCGCCTCCTTCTTCAGGCTTCCTCAGTCATAACTCTGCAGCAAGCATGGAATGACATCTACTGACACTTGGCAAATTTATTTTCTGTCTGGATAGTGGTGTAGCCTGTACAGCTTGGTTAAATCTTTACCTTGCATAAAGGTGTTACATGTATGTCTGTGCATATATTTTGGAAAGTAGGAAGCAGTTCTGAAAATTAGTGACATGTCTAAGCACTTGGGTTTAGTATGTTTTTATCTTTTTTCTTGTTTTTAAAAAAAACACTAGGTGGTTTTTCAATGGGTGGAGGCATGGCGCTGCATTTAGCCTATAGATACCACCAAGATGTGGCTGGAGTGTTTGTTCTCTCGGGTTTCCTCAATAAGAACTCCGCTGTTTACCAGGTGAGTGTTTGCCACTGAGAAGGTGGTTGATGTTGTTGACGCCATTTTGGTCCGATTGTGTATTCTCAGAACTGCTTTATTAGAATTAAACAAATAATGTAAACTATGTTCCATCAAAGATAAGATGCATTTGGAAATACAATTTCCCTGCTTTGTGCCCAGTGATCTCTTTATGCTGTGCCTTAAGATTCTCCTCCTGGGGATGGGTTTCTGAAAAAGAGTTCCCTTGCAACAACAAAAAAGAATAAGACTTTCATTATCCAGGCAGCATGGCTTGCCAAAATGTCAAAGTAAGGATTATCTAGTAGCCATGTCTCTTTGTGAACACCTAATGCTCTGGTTCAAAATTGCTTCAGTTGTGCAGTTCTGTTTAGTACTTTAGTGTCTGCTTTGTGTTCTGTCTCATAATCTTTGACCAGCCAGCATACATGAAAAGAGCTGGCCTGTTTAGTCCAGCATTCTGCTTCCCACGGTGACCAACCAGATGTCTGTGGGAAGGTTATGAGGACAGCAGTTCGCTCCTGCTGCAGTTCCCCAGCAATTGATATAGGTGTATTACTTGTGCTTCTGGTGGTAACAAAACACTCATCAACATCAGTAGTCACTGTAAGCTTTATCCTCCATTAATTTGTCTAATCCGTTTTTAGAGGCCATCTAGGTTGGTGGCTGTCATCAGATCCTGTGAAAGCAGGGCCATTGTGTAACTTTATATGAAGAAGCATATCCTTTTATTTGTGCTAAATCTCCTAACAGGCTGCTTCATTGAGCCATAAGCAGAGCTTAGGAGAGTTAACTTTTGGGACTAAGATTCACCGCCAGCAAGTTGTACTAAAAAAAAAAAAAGCAAATTTCTCAAGCTCTGAAGAAACATAATAGAGTGTGAGGGAGAGAGAAGAATTTTCCTTTCATCAAGGCACTTGCTCCAAGTTCTTTGTCAGTTTGTTTAGCGGAGACTTAGGGGGAGGTCATAGGTCAGTGGTAGAGCACATGCTGTGTGTCTGCAGGCAGTTCCAAGTTCCATTCCTGAGGTCTCCATGTAACAGAGCTAGGAAAGCCAGCCTACAACCTAGAGACCTGTCAGATCTACTCCCTGGTCCATGTCTTCATGCATTGGGGCAGAAAGCCCTCTCATATTCATCGTAGGGTCCCACTATTGAAGTTGAAAGACACAAAATTCCTGTGGGAAGGGTGCTGTGTAAGAACAGGTCTAGAACACATCACATAGCATTCTAGATCCTGTGGAGTACAGAAGGTTTCCTGTTGCAGATGTTACACTTCAGCATGTATACACATTGCCTGCCTTTTCTCATGGAGTTCTAAGTATATGAGATTTTGAATTCCTCTTTGGAGCTGCTGCCCCGTGTCTGCAATCTATCATTAGAATAGGAAATAGTGAGCTAAACGGACTGATGACACACCGATAGAAAGCAACAGATTATTATTATTATTATTTCTGGCTTGTTAAATATTATAAGCACAGTCTGATTTAGAGTGTGATGTCTCGTTTGCCAATAGGCACTGAAGAAGGATGGAAAAGAATTCCCAGAACTCTTTCAGTGTCATGGGACGGCTGACGAACTGGTTCTGTATTCTTGGGGTGACGAGACCAACAAGATCTTAAAGTCCCTGGGAGTAACAACAACGTTTGTGACCTTGCCAAACCTGTATCATGAACTGAACAGAAGTGAGCTTGAAAAACTGCAAGCTTGGATTCTGAAGAAATTACCAGAAGAGACCTGAATAATGAGCAATAATGTTCCCAACCTTAGGGGCCCAAATGTTCTTGGACTTCAACTCCCAGAAGCCTTCACCACTAGCTGTGCTAACAAGGGCTTCTGGGGATTGCAGTCCAAGAATGTCTGGGAACCCAAAGTTGGGGGCCACTGAACTGTACATTATTATGCATCTGATATATAGAACTAATATTACATCCATGTAATATTTTACATGAATGATTCTGTGTTCTGCTACTTTCCATTTTGTAGTATGTATTTCCTATTGATAGAAATACTTGTTTCAGAATAATTGAAAATATTAAAAACTCTTGGAATGGTGAATTACTATACTTTTTATTTGGTTTATTCCTAAAAATTTTTGTGGGATATTAAATAGCATGAAGTGGATTTATCAAGCCCTAACAGAATCGCATCTTATTATGATATGGAAACACACATGCACTTATACACTGGGAGAGCTAATGAAGTCTGTACATGTACTTACTTTATTCCTATATGTAATAATTTTTTGTTATTGCTATGAATCCAAACAGAGCATTGAATAGTTAAGTACTGTGGAAGAAGCCCACATATCCCTTTTATATACCCCTGACAGTTCATGACAAAGATCAATTGCCATGGTATATATGGGATTCTGTGTATGGATGTCAAAATCTGCCAGTTTTGTTTCTCTGAACACCACTGGCATTCTTACCCTGTCTCTGTTCCACATTAGGGTTGCAAAAAAAATTTTTTTTTCTTTCTGCAATGGAAATTTGTAATTATTTTTGTGCATGTTTTCCCAAAATGTATGCATTTTGTGCAATTTTTTTTTATCAACCTCTGTGCACATTTTCCAAGTATACACATTTTTCAACATGTAAAGTCGTGCCTCGGTTTACGTACGCCTCGGTTTACGTAATTTCCGGTTTACAAACGGAAATCCATTCGGAATAATGGCTTGGTTTACATTTTTGTTTTTGTTTGTTTGTTTGTTTGGTTTCCTTTGGTTTGCGAAGGAAGTTTCCCCGCACCTGGAGGTTTGTAGCACCGCCGCCGTTGCTACGGCAATCTGCGTTCCGGTTTATGCATTGATTTCATAAACCGAGGTACTACTATACATACTTCAGATATATGGATTTGTGAGCATAGTTTCTTGACCAAAATACATTGCAAGACTTAGACATATATGGATATGAGAACCAAGCTGTGTTTTGTCCTACTGCCCATCTTAAGAGTTGGGAAATAGATACCGTATTTTTTCGTGTATAAAATGACACTTTTTCCTAAAATCATTAGAGGAAAAATTGAGGGTCGTCTTATACACGGAAGGAGGTGAAGGAGCAGTCGCACTCGGCCGCCTCTCGCGGCTGCCCATTGACTGCTGCCGCCACCGCCCGATCACCTCCTCCAGCACCACTCGCGGAGCTCACCTCCAGCTCAAGCCACCGCCTTGTCCTCTGCCCGAAGGGAACCCGCGAGTGCCGCTGGAGGAGGTGATTGTGCGGCAGCGGCAGCAGCAGTCAATGGGCAGCCACAAGGGGCAGCTGAGCGCAGCTGCTCCTTTGCCTCCACCTCCGAAAAAGGTTCAAAATTGGGGGTTGTGTTATACATTTGGGGGGTGTTATACACAGAAAAATTTTCATAGGACAATGTGAACCCAGCGAATTTATGTTCGGTCTAATTCTATACATATTTGTTCAAAAGTGAATTCTTGTGGGTTCACTCAAACTTGTTTTGTAGTAGACGTTAAGTTGGTAGCCTCAAGCAAAAATGGAGGCCATAGGACTTATCTTCAGCCATTCAAGATCACAGTCATACTGCAGTATTTTAAACAGATTTTGAATCTCCTCTTCGTTTCAGAAGCAGTATGTCTGTACTGGGAAATACAGATAGATTCAAGATGCTATCAGATGGAGAAATGTTTCGTGTTGTGAATCGCTTGATGCGCAATCCAGTGCAAGCTAGTTTCCGGCAATCAAACAACACAGGAGATCACAAACCAGCCCAAACCTGCTTTGTACCCAAGCTGGACTTTTTGGTCCAGCATCAGGGCTACTCTTTTTTGGAGCCAATTCCTGAAGGGATAGAAGGATTGCTTTAAGGGAGATCACTCCCAGTGAAGACACTTTTTCCAGTGCAATCAGATGCAATCCTTTCTCAGTGTCAGATCACACCCTCAGTGACTCATTAGATGCATTGAGATAGTTTTGAGGTCTTTGTGATTCCATTCTATATCTCTATTTTTATGACACCATGCACATCTCAGTAGGAACCCTGTTAAACACAGCAGACTTCTGAAAAGATGATGATGATAATGTACCACCAAGTCAATTCCAACTTTTGGTGACCTTTTCAGGGTTTTCTATGTAGGGAATACATAGATGCAGTTTACCATTCCCTGAGGGTGCCCTGGGACTGTATAGCTTGGCCAAGGCCACACAGGCTGGCTGTATTTGCAGGAAGCACAGTGGGGAATCGAATTCCCAATCTCTGGCTCCACAGCCAGATACCTAAACTATTAAATATGTATATTGTTTGCAAAAAAAAAATCAGTATGGACTTGTGGAATTAATTAGATTGAAACTAGAGGTAACCCTATTAACCCTTCAAACATACATTGATCTGAATGTATGAGCAGATAAGAGTTCTATCTCAACCGCTTGTTTGTCACAGTCTCCATGTGGAGAAAGACCATCTGAAGAGGAGAAAGTCTGATATGGATGGAGATTGTCCATGTGATCCAAAACTGATAATGGTTAGGATTCCCCATCACATGGAAATGCTCCATGTGCAGCAGAAGCTTTTCTTTTCACAGTCATTCTCCATGGGTTTATACCAACAGGTGGGGAGAGGTGAGGCTAGGAATTCCTTTGTTCACACTTTCAAATTAGCAATTTTCTGAATGTCTGAATAAGGTTTTCTATCATGCATAGAAAAGACCTAGAGAAATCAGTTGTCTTAATTTGGTCATGATTCATTCCATTACTTTCAGGGAGGCAGCTCTAAAATATGACAAAATTTGGAATCCACCAGTTGTACCTGAAAGTTGCAGAAAATATTTCACTATACTGTGTAACTTGTCTCCTTGTCCTATAGAGAGGGACCCCAGCTGGCTATAGCTATCCATTGATCACTCTTGAACAATTCTTTCCTGTTACAGACTACTATCAGTGTTAGAAATTTTGTATGTATAAGGTGTTAAAATATAGTTAAAGGGATGCCAAAAAAAGGTGCCCTGAAAATGGAAGTACATTTAAAACTATGGCTTGGAAATAGTTTACTATAGTTATTGAAAGCAATTTTTAGGTGTACCAAAACAATTAGTCAGCTTTGCACCTAAACAAGGTCAACGAATTATAAACATCCTGGCAGCCGAATGATTTTTTTTTAAAGCTTAGAGATGTTGTATGTAGGTAGTTGCACTTGATAGTGTGAACCTTTTGTAGTTCCAATGTCTTTGTATTGTAGTATTTAGCTTTTCCAGGATTTTGGGTTTTCAAATCTTTGATTCTACAGGACTATGTTCATAAAGGTTCTGCAAACAGTTGCTAGACCAAAACAAAAAACCCACCTGTTATCAGCATAACATAATGACAGCTTGCCAGATTGTAGATTGCAGACCATTAGAGTTATAATATATGTAATAAAAATACAATTTTCTATTGAAAAATTATTCCTGGATTTTTAAGCATTTGGACTTCCAAGACCTGCAGAGGTTTGTTTATAGTTAGGATAAAAGGAAAACAACAATTAAGAATTATAAATATAGAGTAGTAAGACACACTCATTCATCATCAGAACTCCACACTGCTTTGGGCACCAGACATCACACAACAATCATGGATTTCCCTCCATAGATATAAACTGGGACAAGGCTTATTTGGCTGGGTGAGCACTTAAAGTAATTGTGTGTGTGTTTTTAATATGCTTCAAGGCTAAAGATTACTTAAAGTTATAATGCTTTTTACTTCATTTATTCTTATTTTTAAGAACTCTAATGTTTTAAGAGATGTATTCCCTGTCTCTTGTTTCCCAATGTGCCTCTTTTAAGCTATACAGTAAGCTCCTTTATTTTTGGATTTAAGTTCTACCTATGACTAAAGTTTCAAAATATGCATCTTTTTACAAGTTTTAAAGAAGGATATTTTTAGGTATTTGTGCCTACAAGTTTCTTCATAGCTATAAGACTTATATTTTACAACACTGAAGTATTTTGTGTGTATAGAACATAGAAGCAAGGCAGATAAAGCTTGTGGAAATAAACAAGCTGATGTTGCCTGGAATTATTGCAACGATGAAAAGCCATATACAGTGGTGCCTCAACTTATGAACTTAATTGGTTCCGGAACTCCAGTCGTAAATCGAAATGGTCGTAAGTCGAAGCACCATTTCCCATTGAAATGCAATTAATCTGTTCCGTCCGAAGAAAAAAATCACACACACACACACAAATCACTGCAAGACCCATTGGAAACACGATTAATCCGTTCCGGCCGAAGGAGGAAGGAAAAAAAGCAAGCGAAGTGTGCAAGACCCATCAGAAATGCAAAAAAAGCAAAGCAAAAAGCAAGCAAAGCGTGCAAGACCCATCGGAAATGCAAAAAAAGCAAAAAGCAAGCGAAGTGTGCAAGACCCATCGGAAATGCAAAAAAAGCAAAGCAGAAAGCAAGCGAAGCGTGCAAGACCCATCGGAAATGGGGGGAAAACCCCAAAAAAGCAAACAACCCCCCCAAGACCCATTGGAAATGGGGAAAAAAACCAAAAAGCAAGCAAACCCCCCAAGACCCATCAGAAATGGGGGGGAACCCAAAAAGCAAACAAACCCCCCAAGACCCATCGGAAATGGGAAAAAAAAACCAAAAAACAAAACCCTCAAGACCCATCACAGCACAGAAACATAACCCCCCAGCCCAAAACCACGCTGCAAAACCCACCCAGAACAGTTTTTTAAAAGCAGAAAGCAGTACCTTACCTTACCAGACAGTCCGAAGCCTCTTCCGATCGCACTCACTCTAACCGTTGGGGCGAAAGAGCTACAAAGAAGCAGCCTCTTCGCCTACCAACAGTTAGCAAATTTGAATTTCCTGCCTTTTTCCCCTGCCTTTTTCTGTTCGTAGCTGGAAGCTCCGGCCGCAAGTCGAAGCAAAATTTTGCGGCCGGAGCTGGTCGTAACTCGAAATGGTCGTAAGTCGGGACGTTCGTAAGTCGAGGCACCACTGTACCTTGATACTCAGATGAATTTTGATATGATTGCTAGTGATTGGTTTCATTCTGTAGATAACCCTTTTTGGGGGAAATGACAACTGCGACGAACACAGGCTTCTGATTTTTTTTTCTGGAGGTCTGTAAAGTTCTGTTGGACTCTTTGGGTCAGGGATCAGGGTTTATCTGATCTGACAGGACAGCCTACAAGCAATACTTGTCTATAACAGCAATTAGTCCATGTGCTTAAATGTTTAAAAGTAACTGTTTCAGGGCAATTTTTAAGCCAATATGTCATTTAGTTTTTCATTTCAGTCTTCAAAGTTGAATATCATTTGGCAAATCTAAATGAAACAAGTGAATGGGCTTAAGTCACCTGTTTCATAATACCTTCTGGAGCTACCACTTACGTTGGCAAAGTACATAATTCAGCAAGCAAATGAAAACTACCTCAAATTAGGCTTGAACTCTCCTGGGCTCTGTAAATGTTTTCTGTTCTGCTTGGAAACAAAGTATGGGTTTGGTGGTTGCTTGTTTTTTCTGTCTCTCCTTTTAATCTACCTCTATAAATAAATGTGGATATTGCTGGGCAGGGGGGAGGTTGCTAAATGGATGAGAGTTTTGGTGCATTTTGACCACTTAACATGCTACTGCAAACACAGGGTTGGAGAACAATTTCAAGAAAGTCTCAGCTCAGTTAGTCAAGCCTAAAATCAATGGTAACAGAAGTAGAATAACCAATAGGATCTACAGATCCGTTAGTCTCTTATTAAACTAGCTGAGAATCAAGTGATTTAGAACAGGGGTCCCCAACGCCCAGTCCGCAACCCAGCAGCGTTCTGCGGCCTGGGCAGGACCGGGCCGCAGACACAGATCTCCTGCCCCCCGTGCA
Source organism: Intellagama lesueurii (assembly GCA_037013535.1). Classification (NCBI taxonomy): domain Eukaryota; kingdom Metazoa; phylum Chordata; class Lepidosauria; order Squamata; family Agamidae; genus Intellagama; species Intellagama lesueurii. Next base: position 319,573,905 of record JBAJHW010000001.1, on the reverse strand, counting down.
CGCCACTGCACACCTGCACGTGAGCGTGCTCTGCCCCTGCGAGCGCACTGTGCACATGCGCGCGAGCGGCCTCCCACGAGCACCGCCACGCACATGCGCAAGCACGCTCCACCCCCCTGCAGGCGTGCCACACACCTGTGAGCGTGCCACGCCCCCCGCACGAGCGTGCCACGCCAAGGCCAACCGGTCCGCTGTTGGGAAAAGGTTGGGGACCACTGATTTAGAACAAAAGAAAATTGTCTTCTAATCATTCAATAATTCCATTCAAAAATATGACTCATTCGTGGGGATAAACTGAATTCATGGTTGGGGAGACCCCATCATTTTTTTAACCATCTTGCAAAACAGTAATCTAAACGTTGATTTCAAACAAACAGAACATAAAGCCTTGTACATAAATAAATAAATGCAGAAGACCTAGAGATACAGCATAAATCTCTCTCACACACATTTGTGCACACATGCACAGAGCTAGAGGTAAAAACTCCTTTCCCTGGCTGAAGTTCCGAAGGCATAACCCATTGGTTCTCCAACTGTGCACCGCAGCACCCAGGTGCACCATCAAGCAGGTGTGCTGCAGAGACAGAGAAGTTGGTTGGGGAGAGGGGGAGACCTCACTGGCGCCCATCAGCTCCCCCCTCAGCTTTGCCTTGCTCGCTCTCTCCCCCCCCCACCTACTTGCCATCCGCTCCGTTTCCCCTCCTCCCAAACCTTTCCAGGGGCTGCTGGGAAGGTGGGGACAGTGGCAAGATGGCTCACATATATTGTGACTCTTAGCCATTAGCCTTCATAAATGTCACTGATCTCCTTTTGAAGTAAGGATTAGACCTAAACATGCTTGGCACATGTTTAGAAGTGGAGCTCTCATAAATGCAGGAACTCTACTGGCCCATAGGTGCAGTAATCCTCCTGAGAGGCGCAACCAAACTCTACTCTGACCTCTCCTGTGTAACTGGGCGTAGGGCAGGGAGGAGCAGGGGTTTGACCTTCTTAAGACCAGCAAGTGGGCTGATTGTGGGGTTTCTCTGGTGGGGCGGCCTGCCCTCTGCTGCCAATGAGCTTGACACTGGTTCTCAAGCCTCTGTGCCTCTCAGTGCCTGCCTTGGTCCTGACGGACCTTAGCAGCTTCCTCCATTGGCCTGAGCAACTCAGTCCAGTAGCCAGTCTCGGGATCATGGCGGCAGACCATCTCCCACCCAGCCTTCAACTTCTCCAGTGCTGGCAGCACCTCCTGGGCCTCACACACCTCCCAGTCTACGGCGTCCGTGCAACAGTTCTCTCTTGTTTCTCCCTCCTTCTTAATTCCAAGCCTCACCGTGGCCACACCTGCAGCCTCGAGGGTGTTGTCCACCTCCCCCTCACCAACACCCCAGTCCACAAGAGAGCTGTGGGTAGGGAATACAGCCATTGCTCTCTGAGGTGGACACTCCACTGTCATGACTGGGGGGACTCTCACCGGTCCCACAAAGTAAGATAAATAAATAAACAGGAGCATTGCTCAGTGCAGCGGTTTGTTGCAGATGCATCATGTACCCTACAAAATAGCCAGCACTTGATTGCATGGCTCCTAGTTAATTGAACTGATTTCAGTCAAAACATGGTGATGAGATGAGAGGTTGCTATGTATGGATTTCTTTAAAAAGTGTTCCATTTGTGTTATATAATTCAGTGTGACTTGACTTCCAGAAGTCAGAGCAGCACTCTGATGATACAATGGTGATGATATCAGAATTCATTATCACCTTCTTCAAAAACTGAAACACACTTGTGCTGACAAAGAAAAGATAATAGGCAAACCTTCTGTAAACGCATCATGAAATCATTCTTGGCTGTGTCTGTTCATTTTCCCCCCTTAAAGGATGATACTTCAGCAAATGAAATATGTGAGCTTCTAAAAGGGCTGGCAGTGCTATCCTTAGAATGGCAAGTTTTCCTCCCTATGAAAACAAATGTTCTGAAAGTGTCTTTGATTAATGCCAGACTACTGACATGCCTAATCTTCTTCATATGGTAGAGAAGAACTTGTGATCTTGTCGCCTGGACTACAGAACTGCATTTGTAATGACCATTGGAGGTAAATATGTAAATACTTCTTCTTACATTGGAAACTGGTCATTTCTCAGGTTGTTCTTTCAAGTGATGAAGTAATAGCGGTCACTGCTGATATGTAGCAGAAGGTGAAGCCATTGCATATGAAAATCCATGGATGTGGCTTTTAAAAAAGACACTCAAAATTCTACAGGCCCAAGGATAAAATTGCATCATGCCCAATTTGTTCCAGGCATGCTGTCCCTTGCATACCCCCTGTCCATTCTGGAGTGCAATGGTCTACTCAAATCTTTTTGAGTAGACTATTGCCTTGTCAAGGTTCTGGCCTTGTCAAGATTCTGCAAATACATTTGCTCAAAATTCCCTCCTTTCATAATTTGCATACATCAGATTTTGTGTTACTTCACGTGTGCACATACCTATCTTACATGTGTGTGTCTGTGTGTGCGTGCGCACGCACACATCATCATAAATCTTAGAACTGCAGAGCCAGAAGGCACATTGGGGAATTGAACTCCCAACCTCTCGCTCCACAGCCAGATACCTAAACCAGCTCACTAATACTGTCACATCAAGCAGGATATCTTACTGCATTCAGCATTTTCAGTGAGGATTACTTTGGTTTATGTCCATCACTAATACAACAAATGCAGGATAGATATTCTGTGTTGACCAAACTTATAATGGGTGCAATTCCATATAATTTCTTCTCTTTGTAGTAGGCGTAGACATGCTAGTCTGTGCAAGCAGTAAAGGTAAAGGTTCCCCTTGAAATTTAGTCCAGTTGTGTCCCACTCTAGGGGGCGGTGCTCATCCCCATTTCCAAGCTGTAGATCCAGCGTTTGTCCGAAAACAGTTTCCATGGTCACGTGGCCAGCGCAATTAGACATGGAACACCGTTACCTTCCCACCGTGGTGGTACCTATTTATCTACTCACATTTGCATGCTTTCGAACTGCTAGGTTGGCAGGAGCTGGGACAAGCGATGGGAGCTCACTCCGTCGCATGGATTTGATCTTACGACTGCTGGTCTTCCGACCTTGCAGCACAGAGGATTCTGCAGTTTAACCCGCAGCGCCACCACGTCCCTACTGCAAGCATTATAGGTAAAAGCAAAATAGAAATAAAAAGTAAAAAACCCCTTTTTTTGTACTTTTTATTTCTATTTTGCTTTCACCTATGATTTATTCTCTTTCCTACATTCAGGCAGTGCTCCATTTCAAAAGTGAGCTATACCGATACTAATTTTAAAAGAAGACCACCCTTTAAAAATGAAAAGAAAGGGCTAGCTGTTTTTTTGGTTTGGAAAGTTTACCATTCCAATCTCATTACACTATGGATAATGCTTTCTTACATCTGTGTGTAGCTGAAGTGTGTGACAGATTTCCCGAACCCCGTCTAGTCTCTTAAAGCTTGTATCCAATTATATTCATGCTAGTGTGAGATGTTTGTTGTTAGCAACTTCACATTTCCAGAGTTAATGCAAGGGGAGGTGTTCAGTACAATTTTGGCTGTGCAAGAAGCAAAGTGACTAGCTGCATTACTGCACTATCAGGGATTTTCACTCCACTAGCTTGATGTTGGCCTTTGATTGCAAGCCTGAAACCAGAGTTGCTTTATTTTTCTTAGATAAGTAGGTAATTTGTATCATGAACAACTTTTGGACAGTTTTCCAATTTGTAAAGCACGAAAACTGCCTTTGACTTTCTCTGCCCTGGCAACAGTAGGGGGAGAGGACCATATTTTTTTCATTGCAACGCCTTCTCCCCCATTTTAAAGTAAAAAAGGGACCAAACAAATGTACCATTGTGGTGATACAGTTCTTCGCTGGTGTAGCACAGCCTCTTTCAACTATATTAGAAATGTCTATTTAATATTAGATAGTCTGCTCTTTGGTTGTCTTAGTGTGGTAACCTTGAAATCACAATCTGTTCTTTCTTGTTTAGGTAGGTGCTCCAGGAGAAGACAAAAAAGAAGTAGATCAGAATCCTGTTGATGGTCTCAACTAAAATAGACACATTGAATCAATTGTTGAATGGTAAGGTAAAGGTAAAGGTTCCCCTTGACGATTTGGCCAGTCGTGTTCGACTCTAGGGGGCGGTGCTCATCCCCGTTTCCAAGCCATAGAGCCAGCGTTTGTCCGAAGACAATCTTCCGTGGTCACATGGCCAGTGCGACTTAGACACGGAACGCTGTTACCTTCCCACCGAGGTGGTCCCTATTTATCTACTTGCATTTGCATGCTTTCGAACCGCTAGGTTGGCGGGAGCTGGGACAAGCGACGGGCGCTCACTCCGTCACGTGGATTCGATCTTACAGCTGCAGATCTATAGATCTTACAGCACAGAGGCTTCTGCGGTTTAACCCGCAGCGCCACCACGTCCCACTGTTGAATGGTAGATCAGCTCTTATGAAAATCCCATTGATACAGAGGCTCTGCTCTAGTTGGGATGACCAGTAAGATTCTGATCATCATTCTTTTTTTAAAAAAAAAAAAACCTTTTGTATTTCAAAAAGCACTTGTATAAGGGAGACTGATCAGAGCAGGATACCAAAAAGTAGGCACCAGATTCTAACTTATATTTTCCTTTATTATTATGTTTAATTCAAAGTTTCTCATTCTTCCTCCCATTGAAAAAAATAGTTTGAAACATTGGGAAGGAACAAACACATGCGAAGAGGCTTTATTTCAAAGTTGATCTGAAAACCAATTTTTGCAGCAGAGCTATAAGTTTCTGAAAGTTGCGGTTCATAATGGAAAGGCTGGCAAATCCTGAATGGCGCTGCTGTATGTCCTGAAGCTTTTAAGTTTTTTCCATTTCTGAACCGAAAATAAAGCTAAGTTGCAATACTTTCCTTACAGGCTCCTAGGTTTCCCGCCAGTAGGAGTTGCTGGATTTGGAGTTTCCTCAAATGTAGCCACTGGAATATTTTATTTTGCCTTTTGAGGTGACAGTTTGATTCACTCAGCAGGTTTGCACAGACTGTGGGTGGACTGAGATGAGTGTTTAGCAAAGGGTAGCTTGCCATGGTGGCTATTTCACTGTACAGACCGAAGTGCACATCGCTGCAGTCTGACACACCATCATGTGTGGCTTGTCCAATAATGGTATGGTTGTCTTTCTCCATGTATTGGACGGCACTGTACCACTTAGTTTTGTCCACACTGCCAGCTCCCTTCTCTGTGCTTCCATGCCCAGTGTGGGTAAATTGTTATGTGGCATCAAGTCACATCCAACTTCTGTGAATTAATGACCTCCAAAAGGTCCTATCAGTAACAGCTCTGCTCACAGTAAGCTATCTCATGCTCAATCTTCCTCTCTTTTTATTTCCCAGGTAAAGAATACTCAGAGGTGGTTTACCATTCGCTTCCTCTGGGGGCATCCTGGGACTGTGCAGCTTGTCTAAGGCCACACAGGCTGGCTATACTCACAGGAAGCACAGTGGGGAATCAAACTCCCAACCTCTAGCTCTGCAGCCAGAAACCTAAACCACTGAGCTGTCCAGTCAGCTCAGTGTATTGAGGAAACACATACCTGAACATACTTTGCCCACAATATTCTTTATACTGTGCATGTTTATTGAGGAGCAAGTTCTGCTGTGCGCATTCAAACTTTAGGTGAGATATACTTACATGGGCATAAGGCCTATTGAACATACATTGACCTTATTTCTAAATAAAAGTGGGATTAGGATTGAACTAATAGAGGCATAAAAGCAAACATGGCTAATAGGTGTGTAAATTCTCATTTTTCTTACCTTCACAATTTTGCACCAAATAGTTCGTTATTGCAGAAAAATAGATTGGCTTTTGCACAAAATAGCCAATTTTGCACAAGATTGCTTTGGGTGTTTTTGTGCAAAAATAGGCTTGTAGTATTCCATTTCTCTCACACAGTAGTTGTGAAGAATCTCCCTGTAGTGAGAGAAAACATGTCAGGGCTTTTTGTCATGGAAATAGCCCAAAGACTGGATTTTGGGAGGGTTCCCCACATCCCTACATTGTTGAGCACCCATTGTGAAATTATGACCTATTTTGATTTTATACTGCCCGAGAATGTTTGTAGAGAGTAGGGATGTGGTGTAAAAATGTTCAAATGTTCAGTGACTCCTTTCTTGTGAGTAAAAATGAAAAATCTCAGAAGTTCCCCCTCCCACTGACCAAGATTACACATGTTGCATGCCTCTCCATCCCCTTTTTTGGGGGGGGGAAGGCATTTTGGCACTTTTTTGGTGGAAAATTTACAGCGATTTTTTTCCATTAAAAGCTTATTTTGCACAAAATATGAGGCTTTTCATGAAAAATACAAGTGCTGTGTTTTTTAAACAAAATCTGTAGGGCTTTGTGAATTTTTTTTACTGGTGATAAATGCACTGGTCTTTTCAATCTTGTGTAAAAGCAAAAAAAATCTCACAGTGGCTACCCAGTTATTCTAGTCAGGTATAAGACAAGAATGGGAATATTTGCAGGTATGTTTTACATCCTTAATGGTAGCCTTGGTATTTTAGAGTGTTCTTTAATATGTTTCTTGAATGAAAAAAACTACAAGTAATATTTTTCACATTTTGATATATGTTTCTCAAGATTCCTATCAGGCAGAGCATCACATTTTTATAACCAGTGGTCTACCATCTCACCAATAGCTAATGCAGAAATACAGTGTGCTCTTGTGTTTTCTTTGCATATATAAAGTAAAACTTACCCATTCCATGCCCTAGTGGCTTCAGCTAAACCCAAATGTACATAACTTCTAGCCATGATCCAGTCAATAATGAAGTCCCGAGGGTTAATGGTTGTTTTCTTTCTGGTTGCTACCTTCTTCCTCCAACCACCCCACTGCTGCTCCAGCTGAAACCACAAACTGTTTCATAATTTTGGAGTAATTGCAATAAAACTGCAATTACGTTGATATCAAATTTAAAAGTTACATCATGCAATACCAGGCAGCATACTTAGGGTCCAAAATCGATCTTTTTTCCCCAAGCACTGACCAAATCTGGGGCAGCTTAATTTGACCAAGGTGGCTATTTAGGTTCCCTCAGTACATGTCCTAGGATATTCAACCCAGTGAAGCCTCTACAAAGCCTGCAGAGTTCTGTAGGAGCAGAAAATTGTGCTCGCCGTTGACTGTATCAGAGCAGTCCATAGCAGGTGATGATGACATCCAGGAAGACACTTTCCATCTGAAATTTGAGTGCTCTGGAGATATACTTCTTGAGAACCACTATCTCTAGGGAAGGTAACCAAATAGTACTAAATTAGAAACTTGGTAAACATTTGTTTGTTTGTTTAAATTATTTTTATCCCACCTCTCTTAAAAAGAATCCAGGGCAGCTTTCATCAATAAAAGACAATCTTTAAAAGCTCGCAAGAGCAAGTATACAAATATTTTAAAAGAATTAAACAAATTGAACTGCCAGCCAGTTCAGATAATACTGAGCTGATGAAACAACTGACTGATTTGCTGCAAGGCAATGTCTTATGTTCTTAAGAGACAAAAAGGGCAGAAATGATTACTATTAGCAATATTTCATATCACTTTAAAGAGGTTGCGTCTTTTAGCCCCCGTCTTTGGAATCATTGTTTTCATAACCAGCATGTCAATCAACCTAATGCTTGTTCACTACTTACATATGAAGTCATTTTTCATACATGAAGTCATGAAGTAATTGCCTGGAAAAAGGTAAACATTAAAAAAAAAAACATCTATGAGACAAGGTTTAAAAGGGTTGCCTGATGCCTCTTGCAACTGAAACTAAATAATGGTTGTATCCACAAGAAATCTGTCTTGTATCTTTGCAGTGATGTCATATGGAACCCCCCAGCCCAAGTGGTTTCACATGGGGCTCTTTTTCAATACACTTCATTCATGGGGCAGGAGCCTCATTGTGATTTCACTTTTTCCCCTTTATAGCAAAGGGAAGTACATAATAGGGTGCCGCCGGTTTGATTTATGGGTGTTTTCTAGTTGGGTAGCAGCTGAAATGTTGTTGGGCACAACTTGGTTGGCTCTTTGAAATGTTTAGACTCCAAAATTCTTTTTGAAACATTTCATCTTACCTACATTTACTAACAGCTTGCAAATTATTTACCTGATATGGTTAAAAAGATTTTATGGCTAAAAAATGATATCTTCCATTTGATATTAGGAAGTAGGCTAAACTAGGCCATGGGTTGGCAACTGGTGGCCTTAGGTGCTCATGCACTGGTCTTAGGTTCAGATATAGCAAATATTACCCTTTTTTTTTTTACTGCAACTCCCAGAATGCCCCATCCCATGGTGCAATGCTGACTGTGAGATTCCGAACATTGTTAATCTAAAGATAAATGCTCTCTCTTCAACTTAATTTCAAAACTCTTGTACAAACAATTGATTCTGCCTTCTGCAAGAGTGATCTGTCTTTTCCTCAGTAATTCACATAGTGAGGAGGAAAAGGCATAAAGAAAGGTAGAGAGGGGGAAGTGATGGCAGGGGAGAGAGAAAATGGTGGACAAAAGACAGGGGAAAGGGTGGTGTTTGCTGCTTTTCTGGCACTGGACCTGTCTGCTACTCTCAATCCCAGTCACAGCTGCTGACAGAGGGAGTTTGGTCCTAACCAGAAACAGGTTGCCAATAACTGAACTAGAAATTCCATAGCAGATCTGCCTGTGATAACTAGCCATGCTGGTAGGGGTGGAGGTGGGGATGTTCTAGAGAAGTTATAGGCCAAAAAAGAGTAACCTTTCCAGGCCCTGGAACCAGGTCACTGCTAAAGAACGGTGAAGTAATTTGGTTATACTGTGGGAAGGGTTGTGCCTATTTACAGATTGGTGTAGCTCCACCTCCTTTTGCTTGCAAAATACACAATTTTGGTTTAGTCCTTCTCTCATTGGCGACCTTTCTCCGGTCCCACAGTTTTTTGTGGTGGACTTTCTTTCAGTCCCAGGACCTCCACAGCCACATCTAGTGAGGACACAAGAGGGGCTTTTTGGTGGCTGCTTCCAGGCTGTGGAACCTTCTCTCAAGAGAGGACCCCCCTCCTACTGTCCTTCCACTGGCAGGTGAAGACCTTCCTCTTCAGGAAGTTATTTGGCAGCTGAACGGTCCAGTGTAGAAGGCACATTTTACAGGAATACTGTACTTTTAAACATTTTTTTAATGCTATGTTTTTACATTGTTTTAAAATATTTTATTTCACTGTTTCTTCAATGTGATAATGTTTGGATTCTAATATTATAACTTAATTTTAGCTATTACCTGTTTTTTTAAGCATTCTGTAAGTCTCTATATTGGAAGAAAGCTGGGATGTTAAAAATAAATAAACAATCATGATTTAAAGATAGAAATTAAAATAGAGGATTGGATAAAAATGTGGAGGATGAGAGTTTTAAGATTAATGTCGACAAGGATAAAGGAAAAAATTTTCAAAATCTGTTTAAGATGGTATTTGACTCCTGTAAAATTTAATATAATAAATCCAGCATACCCCAAAGCATGTTGGAAATGTGATGAGGAAATTGGTACGTATTTTCATATGTGGTGGGAATGCAAACTGGTTAAGAAATTTTGGAAATTGATATTTAAGGAAATGTGTGATATATTTGGTAAAGATATTGATTTTAATGCTAAAATTGCTCTATTGTCAATTTTTGATAACATAGATTTGGATTATTACTCGAAAGAATTGATCACTAATTTTATGACAAGTGCTAGAATATTAATAGCTAGGTTTTGGAAAGACAGAAATGATATTAAATTAGAAGATTGGTATAATGAAGTATGGGACATTGCATTAAACGATAAATTGACTATTGAACTTAAAATAAAAAGAGGGGAAATAAGTTCTAACAATTTTTATGATATTTGGAGTAAATTCGTGGAATTTGTCTTAGTGAAAGGAAGGGGGAAAGCCTCTAAAGAATACTCTATACAATTTTGGAAAGGTAGTTCGTAATAAAAATATTGTTAAATGGGGTCCCGTGGGTATGGGGTGCACGTTAGAATTTAGTTTGTAATAAGCACTATTTGTATTTTTTGTAATTTTGTTGTTGTATTTGTTTTTTGTTTTTGTCTGAAAAAAAATTTAAAAAAATAGTGAAAAAAAATAAATAAACAAACAGAATAGTGCACTTTGCACACAGGAGGAGGAGAAGCTTGACCTAGAGTCGGTGACGGGAGGCATTATCTGGCCCATTTTAAGAGCCACATTTCTCTGGGTAGGAGCACCCAAGTCTCAGAGCTTCCCATCTGTGCTGCTGCTTGCTATCACCATTTTCCGTCTGTCCTTTCCCAGCAGGCAGAGGCAGGAGCAAGAAGGAGAAACAGTAATGGACCTCACTTGTTTTGTCCTCTTTATCTAGACAGTGGCACAGATTGGTCCCAACTGGGCAGGAGAAATGCATGGAATTCTGCAATAGCTATGAAGAGATGTAGCTACTCAAAAGTCTTCCACTACGATATCTTTTGGCGGAAGGGCACCTCAAAATCCAGAGCCAGCACTGCTTACTCTAACTGCAATACATCCAGACTCCAGAATCCTAGCTGGGGGCTGGCTGGAGGGAGAGAGTTACAGAGGCAAGTAGCAGATGTGAGAAATGTCTGACGTTCTCTGTGCTTCTCGGTCCCACAGTATCTTCCCCGCTGAGAGAAAGAATAAGAAGCCAAATATTCAGTCTTTCTCTGTGCATCAGAATTCAGCTCACTCTTGGTTGTAATCCGGGACTGCTACATTCTGGATTCCACCCTTAACCTGAATGCTCCAGTTTCAGCAGGAGCAATGTGCCAACTGCACCCATGCCTGGAAATACTGGATCTAACCCTAGTAGACCCACAGTCCTGCTGGCTGGGAAATTCTGGCATCCAAAATAGTAACTTTTCCCAGCTCTGGGTAGATCCCAGGAGCTTGTGGCACCACCAAGGGTGCCTTCTCCTGTGGACTACAGGCCTTGTATGGTGTGATTTGTTTCAGTTTCAGGGCAGGAGACTGAGCAAGCAAATAAAGGTACAACAGAAAGCATCATATTACTAGAACGATCAGCATCCATGCCTAAATCAGCAAATAAATCTGGCCTCTGTCAGCATCGCTAAATTCTTCTTGGAAATCATCTATAGCCGTTTCCTTCAGTGCCAGAAAATCAAGAGGTTCGTCACCCTGTCAGCTTCTCCAGCAGAACACAACTGCCCTCCAAGTTGGCTGTACTTGTGTTTGACAGCAGAAAACCTGTTCTTCGTGGCCATGTGCTGAAGCAGTGGTGGCAAAGCTGAAGCGGAGGGCAGGAGGACACTTCTAGTACAGCTGTGACAACCTTGGCAGTGGCTTTATTCTAAAATCCTCCTGTTGATGAACTGTACTTTAACGTTCCAGTTTGGGTGGGTGGGAGGTGAAATCTACTTACAAGATTGCGTTTTGTACTGCATCCAAATGTTTGTACGAAATGTGAAAACGGAAAGAGTTGAAAATTGTGGTTGTGAAACAAATCTCTGTCTCTCCTCTCCTCACCAGCACAACTCTACCTTCCTTGTTTTATTTAAACTTGCCCTTCTGTTTGCTTTGGCATCTGCCTGTCTTTTCCTGGAGAGATGTTTCCTGGAGAAATGAAGTGACCCAAACTACCTGCTCGTTTTGCCCATCTTCTTCTCAGGAAAAGTGCCCAGAGACAGGAGAATATATAAAGTGTTGGCCTTTCAATAAATAAGCATGTGGAGAAATTTGTACTTGCACGAGCTAAGCTTGATGAAGAGCTGGGTGTTTGGTGGCCATGAATGAAGGGCAAGGGCTACATTCTGAGGGAGATGCGGAGGCCAATTCAACACAATGAAAAAGAGTTTCAAAAGAGAGGGTCCACAACCATCCATTTTAAAAACCCACTCAGGCAGCCAGTCACTCAGAGATGTCTTGCCTGAAGAGAAAAATCTTCACCTGCTTGTAGAAGGACAGCAAAGATGGGACCAGTTTGGTCTCCTGTGGGAGGGACTTCCAAAGTCTGAGAGCAGCATCAGAGAAGGCCCTCTTCCATGTCCTCAGATTATTCACACGGACATGGCATTTACTCACTACCCAAGTATCTTTCTGTTTTGTAAGAAAAAACTGTATCTGGGTTCACTGGCCCATTTTTCTCTGCTTGTGGGACTTGCCCGTTTGCCACAAGATGCAGTAGGAACAAAATGGAAATGACTAGAATTTGACCCCTTTTTTCCTGAATTGCCATATATCACTATAATGTGTTGCAAAGAAATATATGTATATATTCAAGACAGGAAACCTATTGCTTATGGGCAGCATGTGGCATCCAGGGACATTTTGTGAAGTCACAGCACCCTTGCAACCCCAGTGTTCAACAAGTTGAAAAAATACGTTCTAAAAGGGTTTTTTCCCCTCACAAGTTTTTTTTATTAACAAAACTTTATTTTAGACAATCACATTACAAACAGATAATACAATTAACTATTCATTTTACTTACTATTTTAACATTCTAAACACCAGCTATCCACACAATTTAACAAAATTACACTTAATCTCGAATCCGCATTCCATCCTAGAAAGTTACCGACCAACAATCTGAGCAATCTAGATTATTTCCTAAATCATGTGATTTCTCATTTAGTTCATTGGTGTATTTTAATAAAGGTTTCTAAGTTTCAAAAAATTGACTGTGATTTATTTTTCCTCTGTATATTCTGATCTTATTGGTCAATTTCTCCATCAAGAGCATTTGCCATATCCTATTCAAAAATGTCTGTAATGAAAGATCTTGGGCATTTTTCCAGCTTTCCCACCCCCTCACAAGTCCCATTGTATTTTTAGGGCATTAGGAAAAATGTTTCTATATTTTGAGGGGCTTCCAAGAACCTACACCTTCCCAAACCTCTCCTAATTATTTTATTTTATTTTTTTAAATAGGAAGCCACTAGAGAGCACAAAGGTTTGTTTTTTAAAAAAATTTTAAGTTAATGCAGTTTTTAGTTAATTAAAAGCCATTATACCAACCGTTACAATATTTTACCAATGCATTAAAACGTTTAAAAATTTAAATATCCAAATTAACTCCTTTAACCTCTCCCTTCATTCTGCTAATAATAAATAATAATCATGTGCCATCAAGTCAATTCTGATTGACCTTTTTCAGGGTTTTCTAGGTAGAGAGCACTCAGGAGTGGTTTACCATTCCCTTCTTCTGGGAGTGCCGTGGGACTGCAATTTGCCCAAGGCCACACAGTCTGGGTCAAGTCATAGGAGGCACAGTGGGGAAATGAGCTCTCAGCCTCTGGCTCTGCAACCAGATACTTAAACCACTACCAGCCCACTAGCACATCTCAAAAATGGCCTTTGTCACTAGATCACCCACCCCATTACTCATCGTAATGAGTTCTATTGTTCTAGCCAGAGAACAATACATTTGTGAACCACAGCTCCTCAAGAAGTACAAGAGTGTCAAGTTGTCTGATACAGTTAGCATGTCATTAAAAGTAGAGTTCTCTTAAGAGTAAAAGATGTCAGTTCATCCTAACAAAAGCTCTCTTCATTGCCATATGTTTCCAATTAGCTTGTTTGGTTTTTTGATTGGCTATCAGAGGTTAACATGGACTTCATCTGGAGGTCTGATTGTTCAGTTAAGGAGCTTTGGAGAAATTACCTCTCTCAGGAGCAGGGGATGTGCTTTCAGCTTCTAATGACACAACTGAATTGCATTGTTTCTCTAGAAAAACCGTGTAACAGGAGGTGCCGTTAATAATGACCGTGAAGGAAAGCAACAACATGTCTTTGTCTAGAATAAGCACAACACTTTTGTGCTTTGTTTCCTTTCACTTAATTGTTTAAAGAGAAGCCTGGGGCAAGGGATGTGTACATAGTTCATCTATTAGTTAATACCGATGTCACAGCAGTCTAAATTACAACCAAATTAAAGATTCTGGCATCCACAGAGGCTTAACTGTCTCACTAGAGTTCACAGCATTGTTACAGCAGAGTCATTTCTTTTCCAGAATGAGTACAAGCTTCCTATAGAGACATCTGATGGGAGTCTGGATTTGGCTCGCTCTCCCCCTTTAGGTTACACCACAAAACCAGTGTCACATCTCAAGGCACTCTCTCAGAAGAGGCATTGGGAGAAACACACCTATTGACATTGTTCACATGAGTAGGCAGAAATTGCTTCACAGAAAGTGGGGGACGCTAGAGCAAAAGAGAGAGAGAGAGAAGGGGGTGGAATCTTTGGAGTTGTTTGGTTTGGATCCTCCTGCCCTCTCAGCGGTGACCTAGAAATGATCTCATCACTGGAAGCAAATCAGTCTTCTGTTTTCACTCCGAAGGAATTACCTGCTCTCAGAAATTTCCTAATATTCAAAATGCACTTACTTGAAAGATACAGTGGGGAATACTGTAGGGGGAAAGTACAAATATATATATCTCACAAATCTTGACAAGCATGCGCATGAGAGAGACGGTAGCAAATAAAAGTGAGCTGTTTAAGGCCCAGCCACATCTGATGCTCATTTGTGTGTATTTTCCCCTTGACTATTAATATATAGATATAACCAAAAGCAACTGTGGAGATTACATTCTTAGGGGCCAAGGGCAGGAAAGGGCTGTTGAAGGCTTTAACCTCTGGCTAGAGGACCCATGTGTCTGATTTTACAGATGACGTCCTCTACTAAAAGCACTACCCAGTCAAAGTGTAGTCTAAGTAGAGAACCAAACAAAGGGCAACAGAGCCATTAAAGCTGTCCAATCCAGAGCTCTCTGACAGCAGGCTGAGTAGCAGCCACAACAGGTCACAGTCTTATGTGGTACGTTGACATGTATTGAATTTCTATTCAAATTATAGTAATTAGTTTTGAAATGTGCTTCTGTAGGTCCAAGTTGGCATATGTAATTATGCAAATCTGTAGCTTCCCCCCCCCCCCCCCAATAAAATGATAGAACAACGGAGTTGGAAGGGGCTTATAAGGCCCTGGAGCCCAACTCTCTGCTCAATGCAGGATCCAATTTAAAGTATATCTGACAAATGGTTGTCTGCCTTTCTCTTGAATGCCTCCAGTGTTGGAGAGCTCACCACCTCCCAAGGTAATTGGTTCCATTGTCCTACTGCTCTATAGTTAGGACGTTTTTCCTGATAACCAAAATCTGGCTTCCTGTAACTGGAGTCCCTCATTGCAGGTCCTGCATACTGGGATGACTGAGAACAGATCCTGCCCCTCCTCTGTATGACAGCCTTTCAAGTATTTGCATGCTATCATACAGTATATCCCCTCAGTTTTTTCTTCTCAATGCTAAAGAGGGACAATTCTTTCAGTCTTCCATCATAGGTTTTGGTTTCCAGTCTCCTAATTATCCTTGTTTCCTTCCTATCAACTTGTTCCATTTTATCTGCATCCTTCTTAAAGTGCAGTGTCCAGATGAGACCTAACTAGCGCTGAATAGAGGGGAACTAGTGTTTCACATGATTTGGAGATGATACTTCTATTATTGCAGCCTTTTTTTTGCAGCCACGTTGCACAGTTGGCTTAAGTTCCACTTATTATCTACAACAATTACAAAATTCTTGTTGCATGTAGTATTACTAGAGATGGGCATGAACTCCCAATTCAGTGGTTCATGACAGTTTGGCCAATGGCCACACAGCTGTTCCGCGGTTTGGCAGCCCGTCCCCTTTGGCAGGCGCCACTCAGAGGCAGCACCCTGGCTTCCCTGCCCCATCTCCTGTGGGCATTGCGTCTGTGTCGGTGCTCACCAGAGGGGATGGGGAGCCAATCCATAGAACAGCTGTGTGGCTGTCAGCCAAACCTATACAAGCCACTGAGCTGGCAGTTTGTGCCCATCTCTAAGTATCACTTTTTAAAGAATTCATAAATGGCCAGCCCAATTATTTTGTCCACGTTTTCAACAGTGCATAAATGGCCAGTCTGATTATTTTTCCAGTCCACATTCAGCTGTCCACAGTGGTGCCCTTTCTTTTCATCCCAAGGATTGAAAAGCAGCTGGAGAAGTTCCTGAATTGATCAGTTCCTTCATCTCTCCCCTGCTTTAAAAATATGGGGGGGGGGGGGTTTTGCCCCCAAGACAGAAAAGAGGAAAATGCCTATATTAGCCAAGATCCTATGTGTTTTACACTGGGCTAACACTGTTGGTATAGATCTCAGTGACAAATGGCTGCAGTTAAGAAGTTAGCAGAAGCATTTGCTGTTGTGTGCCAAGTTGCACTACTCAGTGCACAGCAGAAAAGGTCTACGCTTTTAGCTTCTTAACTTGTAGCAATTCACTGCTGAGGTTGATGTCAATTTGTTGTATCAGAGGACATAATAAATAGGATTTGGACCATGCTCTGTAGTTTGAGTCTCGAGTGCTTTACATACCTCAGTGGCAACTAGCATCCTCACTGAGGACTGTGCACACTCTTAAAATAATTCATTCACTAAATTTATATACTGCCCATCTAGCAAATTGCTACTCTGGGCAGTGTTCAACAAATTAAACTTACATTATATAATAATACAAACAGTGGACTATCCCAGACATAAATCGTAACTCACAACATGTGGCAAAACAATTTCCGGAAACACTACAATACTACATTATTCCCCTCCTCCAGTGTGCCAGCTATTTGGAGAGATTCTGCCCAATTGCTTCCCTGAATAGTTGGATAGCTCAGTGGTTTTAGGCATTTGGCTGCAGAGCCAGAGGTTGGGAGTTTGATTCCCCACTGTGCCTCCTTGACAGGAGCTGGACTTGATGATTCATAGGGTCCCTTCCAGCTCTGCAGTTCTAAGATAGTTCTGCTTTTAGGAGCTTTTTAAATATGTGAAGGGAGGGCACCTGCTGAGTAAGCCCAATTTCTGGTTACCATTTTCCAGGCTTCTCTGGGAGTTAACACTCTCAGGAATGAAGTCTGTGAGGACCAAGTCATGGGCAGTCGAACCTGGAAGAAGACATTCAGACAAAAAAATTTGAAAAAAATTGGGCCGGGGGATACTATACCTTTTATAGATAATACAAATTGAATAGATCTGGAAGTCTCTGGGGACACATGTAGATATTGGGGAATACCTTGGTTTCATTTTCTTGTGCCTTTGATTTACAAGAAACAAAAAATAAATATCCTCAAAGCCTTCTGCCTGAATGAAATCAGTTTCTGCATCTCCTGCATGTCCGCTTTTAAAATCTCCAGTTCTTTCTATCCCAAATATGAACAGGTTCCCATGTTTGTATAAATTTGTATTTTGAAAAACAAAACAAAACAGCACAAACAAAATTCACACATGTGTGCACACCAGTTTTTAGCCACATTCAGGAGTCACATTTGCAAATCATGGCAGAGGGCTGAAAGGGCCCATGTGAAAATACTGTGCCACACAAAGAATGCACCTATGGAGTTAGTCCACACACACACACATGCCAGCCATACCCCCATTCCACAAGCGATTGCACAAGAAGGAACTGCTGAGCATCTGAAACTGGCCTTTGAAACAGAGGCTGACAAATTAGCAAGTTTTTGGGTCCGAGTCCAAGCCTTTGCTACCAAGTCCTGAGTCCCAAGCCCCAAGCCCAAGCCCCTATTAAAAACAAGTTTTTTTCCCCAGAAGAAAGGGGGAGGTTGGGTGAGTTCCGAATTGTGTGTCGAAATCCACGTAGTTGCAAAAAAAAAAACAACTGAGTCAAGTCCGAGTCAAGTCACCAGTGCGACTTAAGTCTGACTTGACAGTGAGTCCTGAGACTCAAGTCCCCATGCCTGGAGGCTGTTGTCATCTGCATTCATAATTCAACCTGTGTGGCTTTTTTGGGAATGTGCGTTCCCATAACTTGCTTTTTAAAATCCCAACTTCCAAGCACTTACGCAAAACCAAACTCTGCATTGAGATAAGGCATTTGTCCTATCAGATTCTTCTCAGAAAGGTATAAAATTATGTGAGGAGGAAAAAGGGGATATATCTACTCCAATGTGTAGTTGCTATAGCTAGAATATCCCCAGAGGGCCAAAAGCTGAGACTGGGGTGGTAGGGTTGTTCTGGGGTTATGGGACAGACCCTTGTGATTTCACAGGAAAGGTTGACTGCTTCTAGACCAGCTGATGGTAAAAACAGGCACAAGGCACTCCACTGTAAGGATGTAATGAGTACTCACAGATTTTCTCATCCTAAAAAAAAAGAGAGAGAGAGAATTTCAGTGTCCACAAAATGGTGAAATGCAAGTCTTTTTGGTACACAGTCCATGTTTTTTGTACAAAATGCAAATGCTTTTGTGCAAAACTACCTCCATGAATTCTTCACAAAAGTCTCAAAATGTGTTTTAAAATGCAAAAAAAAAAATATTGTGATCTTGTCGAGCAATGTTTATATATTTTTATTCTGACTTGTGAGAATGAACTATGATTTATGGTAAAGGAAATCAGTGGTGGCCTATTTGAACAGAGAGGTAGCAAGATAGACAGATACATTATCAGTGCACAGACAAGTCACTTCAAGTCCCTTACTTTGGCTGTGAGACTTACTAGTATGTGTAGTCCTGTGGCTGATCGGCTGCTTAGTGTCTTCCTTACATATGCAGTTGTAACCATCCCCGGTTCCTGGCCCAATGGGTTCATTTTTCAAATGTTTCAAAAGGATTGATTTAAAAACAATTGTTATGGATGTAGTGATGACTTTCCTTAAATCATTCTTTTCTATATATTTTTTCACTGAGATATTCTCTCAAGAGTGATAATAATCTTTTTCTTTCTTTCTTCTTTCTTTCCCTCTTTTTTAAAATGCAGGTCTAAGATGGAAGGAATTTTTATCTGGAAGAGTAGTATAAATTAGCTTTGACTGCCAGTTTCCACTGATTATTACTTTCCAGGCGGAATTCCTACAAATTCTTGAGGCATGACCTCGGATGAAAAAATAATCCCCCTTTTAAACTTGTTGAGAAATTCCAGATAACTTCACAAGAGATTTAATTTTAGAGCATTAACACAATCTCGGTTATGAAAGATAAAACTACGAGGCTGTTATTTGGTAGGAGCCATTACTGAATGGTGAAGTCATTGGAGCTTATTTTACTGTGTTATCTTTTCCCCTTCTTGCTCCTCAACGCCCCCTCCCCAGTAATTTTATTATACATTACACAATGCACTCTGGATTCACCCTCATAAAAGAATAAGTATTTCAACAGATAACCTGCCTTTCAGACAGCTCGAGTGCATAATCCCTGTGAGGGTTGAGTTATTACATATACCAAAAAGGCAAAGCACAGGGCAGTGGGCATCATCTACATATCGTCATTTCAAACTCATTAGGTTGTAAATCTTGGGCCCTGACAGGCTTATGGAAAAGGTGAATGCTGCTATAGATAGAACAGATCTGTATTACATTACGCACTTGCGCCAAACAATTACTAATAGCAAATGTGCCTTTGATTCAGACTTGCAGTCATCCTAAGGAGATAAATTCTTAAATGAGACAATGAAGAGTTTGGCTGACTCTGCTTCCCTTCTAGTTAGCTCTGCTGACATTCACCTTTCAGTTGGGGAAAGGCCTCCCCCCACCCCTTGTGCTTTTAAATTCCATGGTTCTGGATCCCATTGCTCTCTCAGTTCAAGGTTCCCATTGACTGTAATCATAAACACAATTCCCTTCTTCCCTGAGCCAGAAGGGAATCCCTGTGATGTCACGCTGGCCTCTGTTGCAGGTGCAAAGACTTGTCAATGAGAGCTTGGTACAAAGCTCAAAAACATTATCTCTTTTGGGACTACAACTTCTAAAATCCTCTAGACACTGGTCAACAGACTTTGGGGATTGTATTCTTCCCAAAAATTACTTTTCTAAGCTGTGAAATTGTCCCCAGTTCTGAGCTAGAAAACTTATTACTGCATTTCCTGGTAAGAGTAAGGAGGAAGGGACTCCAAGTCTCTTCTCCAAGTAGAGAAGACAGAACAACAGATTTGTACATCTTCAACTCAACAGAAAGATTGATTGATTGATTGATTGATAGATTGGTTGATTGATTGATTGATTGATTTTGTACCCCGCCCATCTTGACCGAAGTCTACTCTTGGCGGCTAACAACTCTCTAAGAATAATAAAATAAAATAAAACAACAACATTAATACAATTGAAGATGGCAAAATAAATTAGGTATTGACAGGAGGGAAGGCCTGCCTAAAGAGCCAGGTCTTGAGTTGGCTCTTAAAAACACTCAGTGAGGGAGCCAGACAAATTTCTGGGGGGAGATTGTTCCAGAGGCGAGGGGCCACTGCCGAGAAGGCCAGCTTTCTTGTTCTTTCTCCCTCAGCGTTAGGCCCCTCAGCCGCCCATCTTGACTAAAGTGAGTGATTCAGGTAGATCTAGGTGGGAGGAGGCGTTCCGCCAGATATTGAGGTCGAAAACCGTTTAGGGCTTTATATGTCATCACTAGTACTTTGAAATCAATGCGGAAATGAACGGGCAGCCAATGCAAGGCAGCCAGAATAGGGGAGATACAGTATGTTGATGTTTTCTCTGGCCGCAGCGTTCTGCACCATTTGAAGCTTCTGCATAAATCTCAAAGGTAGCCCCACATAGAGCGCAATACAGTAGTCTAATCTCGAGACTACAAGCGTATGGACCAGAGTGGTGGGGGCCCCCACATCAAGATAGGAACGCAGCTTGGCAATCCGCTGAAGATGGAAGTAGGCGGTGCGGACCACTGACGCTACCTGGGTTTCCATGGTAAGCGCTGGATCCAGGTGGGCCCCCAAGCTATGAACCCCACTCTTCGTGGTGAGAGTCACCCCCCAAAGGAGAGGGAGTTTCCCAAACCACCAATGTCAGGGCCACCCACCCTCAGGACCTCCGTCTTGTCTGGGTTCCAAAGATGATTCCATGTTGATTCATGGAAAACTTTGTGTGGACAAAGTTTCAAAGCAGTGTTTCCCAACTTGGAGGTGGTGACCCCCAAGGGAGTCACAAAGTATTTTCTGGGAGACAGGAGGTCATCTTATATGTATTGTAGCCCTTGTCAAATAATTTATTCTTTGACCTTTCAGAGTCGGATATTAAAGTTAGTGTGTATGTTTATGTATGAGAAACAGGCCCTTGAAGGAAGGAAGAAGTCTCTACTTTCTGAGAAGAGATTACTAGGTTATTTTTTTACAAAAAGAAAGAAAGAAAGAAAGAAAGAAATGCCAGTATAAAGATATAATTGCTGCTGCCGCCACAAGAAAGGAATTTTAACTATGATGCATCACTTCCAGAGAGCCTAAAGAAGGGGTAGAAAAGGAAGGAGAAGGAGAAAAAGAAAACCCACAACAAACCCGGGGGCTGGGGGGGCACAAAAACATTAACCACATGTAATTATTATCAGTAGAGATTTCCAGGTAAGTGAGATATTTAAGAAGTGGTTTAACCAGTTGCACCCCTCCCTTATGAGTTTACGTAGCTGAGCAGGGATTCAAAACCAGGTCTCCTAAGTCCTAGTCTATCACTCTGTCTACTACATCACAGTTGACACTGTACAACTGTGACACAGTTGACACAGTTAATGTACAAAAAGTACATTACAGTACTTTTTGTTATTTCTCTAATGACTTCTTTTCAACTTATTTTTTAAAAAATACCTAGAGCCAGATTTGTGTCATCCCAGCAGTTCTAAAGTCCATGAAGCAGTGAATGTACTCAGATTTTTAGAAGACTCAACATTTCCATGGCAGAATGTTGTGGTAAACCCTATCCCCAAATTAGGCTTAAAACTTTCAATAGCTCCTTTGCAGTTTGGGCTAAAACCCAGAGCGGATGCATTGCTCCATCAGATCACCAGCTCCCAATAGGCTGTTATTTGCAGATTCAGAACCTCCACAGCTGTCTCCAGGTGCTCCGTAGCCTGGCAATGATAGGAGATGCTGCGACATATTTGAGTTATACAACATTGGGGAGGCTGACCTACTACAGTGTGCAAAAGCCCTATAGATTTAAATGATTCTGGGCTGAACTCACGGAAAACAAGCCTTCCTTGTGCTTTCATTCCGTTCAGAGAAGCCCTGAACATTTTCTTTCAACACAGCTTTTTGGGGCTTGATTCAGTGTCTGTTATCCCAGACTTGTGAATGGTCCAGGTCATGTTTAGATGAGAAGATGCCATTTTCATAGACATGTTCAGTGTGTTGTTATGTGCTGGGGTGTTGGTTCCTCAGCCATGGGAAACATAAGGCTGATAAGCAAAGTTCATTGGAAATAAATGGGACTGATGAGCAACTGGTCTCATACCCATACCCAAATTTGGTTCAGTTTCCTCCACTGGTTATCTGGAATGATGTATATAGGCTGATCTCACCTTCAGGGGAGAGGGGGGAGGAGAGAAAAAGAGAGTACACTAGGAGTTAGTTATTGGAAAGTACCTAATGGTGGAGCTGTTATTTTATAGGTTTCTCCATTGGAACCGATCTAGGTCAGCTGAGCTCATTAACAGGAACTGCTCTGGACTCTGGAGCAGGTTCCTTTGAGCAAACGCAGGCTCTTGTTTATAATAAAACATGTGGGCTAAATTAGAAGGTAAATAAACGGGTGACTCTCCAGAATACCAGATAACACTTGCTGAGCAGTGGGGTCAGGGCAGATTTAATCTAAAAATCTTTCTGCTGCGTGTAAATGATTATGTCATAGCATTTGTCTTTAATTACTAAACTCTTTCCAAAGGATTGACTCATAGCACGTTTCCTGGTTAACCACAAAAACTTGTACTACAAGATTTGTCATATAGATTCTTTCGTTTCCCCTACAGCATTGTTAAGTCTTGGCTCCTGTAAAAGAAAATCCCTGCTCCCTTGAAAGGCATTTGCAGTCATCTTTCATATTAGGAGCAACGGGTGGGAAGGAGAGGGGAGCCTTCAGAGAAAGAGCCTGTTTACTTTTGGCTCCGGGGGAGAATTATCTTGTACTTTAAAACAGCAATGTGTCACTAAAATACAACTCATTAAAAATCAGTGTTCCCTCGAAGACAAAGATAGATAGCACACCTTGCAATATAAACAGGGATGCCTGAGCAATATTAAGAATCCTGGCCATTTTGGAAGGCTTCTGGGAGACTGCGGGTTTTTAAAATTAAATTCCTTGTACGTACGTATTGGCAAGGGGGAGGTGGGAAGGTTGTGCCTGCAGGTTTTTAGAAGAAGATACATCCTGAGATCAGGGGTCAAGTACTAAGTGGTAGACATGGGAATGCAGTCATGCAGAACTAATACCGTGGAGAGTTTTAAAAGGAGGGCAGTATAGGCTAAAACTATCTACAAGTGACACATTTTGCCACAGGTACTGTACACGGTATCCTCTTTATTGTTTGGGAGGAAGGCTCACCATTGGCCACTTATGGGGCGGGTCCAACCATTAGGCAGAGTAAGCTAGCTGCCTTAGGTGGCAAATACTGGGAGGTGGGGAAGTATCAGAGGACAAAGATATAGAGACCACATAGGATTGCCTGATCTCTGGGCCCTGCTGGAAGTCTCATAGAACTGCCATGCTTCCCCTGGCCCACATATGAAGAGATAAATTTCAAAGATATGGCACTGAAAAAGGAGTGGGGTTGATTTTGGTATGTGAGGTGGCTTTCAAGTGTTGGCACCATCCCTACCCTTTACCAGCTGGCACTAGGGCTCACTGACTCATCTACCCTGATTCTCCTCATGTCTGTTTCCACAGCAGACCTGGAAGCAGAAGACCTGGACATGCCTACCCCACCTCTGTGACATCACAAGGAGTTGCCTTTCAACATGACTTTGCCAAGTGTTATACAAGCCCGCCTTGCTATGATGTCATAAGAAGCCGTCTTAGTTTTGGACCTGAAAGTTCAAGGAATGCAAAAAGAGGAATGCTAAGACAGTACAATATTAAAAATCAGTTTCAGAACATTTAAAACATCAAAAATGGAGAGAGAAAAAACATACCAGTAGGTCAGCTAACAATATCCAATAGGATCACTAGCCACTTTCCTTCTTTCTGACCGAAATTATTTGCACTACAGAAAAGGGAAATAGAAAAATGTGGATATATGGTAACATACTGTCCAGGTCCTGTAGGGGCACAGATGTCTTTTGAACATGAAATCTGCCAGTCTATTCAGTGAGAGTGTAAGCTCTCCATTCGTGGAAGTTGCCAAGTACCTAGCAATGAATTTTAAGATGTTGCTGCTGTAACATCTCCAGCCCAGCCCCCAAAAGTAGAAGGCCTACAACAGGACCAAAAAAGTCCAACGTGAGCATGGATCGGGGTCACATTTCCTCATGTGTTCTGTGATCACTGAGAAACAGATTGCACTGGACCGCTCCACAAGTCATCCAAATTGCAATCTGTTTCAGTCACACCACTTTTCCACTGCTTAGAGTGGCACTAACTCTAAGCTTTGGTACCTGCGGTTTGGTGCCCTGTTCATTAAGCTTGGATCATGTGAAATTACGGTACATAGCGAGAGGGTGGAGGAATGTGAGAATCATAGAATAATGAAGTTGGAAGGGGCCTATAAGGCTATTGAGTTCAACCCCCTGCTCAATGCAGGAATACAAATCAAAGGATATCTGCCGGGTAGCTGTTTAAATTTCTCTTGAATGTCTCTAGTGTTGGAGCACTCACCATCTTTCGAGTTAATTGATTCCATTGCCGTACTGCTCTAACAGTTAGGAAATTTTTCCTGATATGAGGAAAGCCTGGATCTCAGTTTACAGTGGCCATACTGGTCTGCACTGAACCCTCGTGTTGTATTTCCTTCTGCTCTGAAATGGCTAGAGGTGGCATCAATGAAACGGTAAGGGTCATGCTGTATCAGGAGCAACTTATTGTGCCCTCTAAATCTCTGTGCTCTGGGTCAAAGTCCCAGTCACTTCACCCTCTTTACAACTCTTCATCAACCACACTTACCAGGGTTACTGAAAACTAGGTCAAACCATTGCTATAATCTGGAGTTCTAGCAACAGAGACATCCCAGGGAGCAGCTTTCAGCTGTGATCCAAAAGGAGCAGGAGAGATGAACCACATCAGTAACTGATTTTATCAGTCATTCTGAGGGTAACTAAAGAAAATAAAGTTTCTGTGTTGTTCAGTCAAGCAGTAAAGTAAACCATTCCCATCACTATTTGGTGTGCCATCTGTTTCTAATGTCTGGGTAAATATGAATAGAATTGCATTGTGAGAAAGTGTTGATACCTAGAGCAATGGCATTGGCCAAAGTGGCTTCGTGGAAAAGAAGAGTTTCTTTTAATTTTGGTTAGCCTTGTAAATTCAAGCAACAAACATGGGATCTTCAGAATACAATATAAATTCCACATAAACAGTGAATATTATAAGACATGCCCAAAGAATTCTTTTGTAGCTCTGCTCTTAATTAATTAATTAATTGTCAATTGGACACAATTCCTTCTGTGCTGCTGATTGTACACACAGACACACTCCAGAGATATGCATTGTACTTTGACATATGTGGCATCTAAAATAGGTTCTATATTTAGCTGGCTTCCATATTTGCATTCTATATTTGACAAACAAGAGAGCATTTAAGTTAATAAAGGCAGCCATGGCCTAATTTCTAAGATCTGAGCAAGGCTGTTCATGTTAGGGCAGGACTTCTTAGAGGTCATTAATTCATAGGGTCACTATAAGCCAGAAACAACTTAATGGCATATAACAACAATCTGACTGCTGGATTGTTTTGCATTTTGTTTTAATGGAAGAAAATTTGTGAATTGGAATTTAAGCACATATCTTGAAAATGAAGATGTCTCACTGTAGAGAGTGCCAGCATTGCACCTTGTGAGCCTTCTTTCTCTATGAGCCCTGGAAGCAGTGGTACAGAGGCAGGGAACTACTATCAGACAGTGAGCTTCTGAGAAATCCCAGCAGCAGTGCAGGGCCTTGTAATGTGCATGTAGGTAGGGCTGCTTGGTAGAGGAGCAATAGGAGAATAATGGCTGCTGCTGCAGCTGCTGGGTTTGTTTTGCAACCTCTCCTGCTGCTGACAAGGGTTCTGGTTCTTAACCCCTTTTTCTTTAGGTGGGATATTATGTTACTGCAGATGATTGGTTTTAAGATGTGTTCTGGGTCAAAATTGTAAATATGTAGAAAGGGGGAAATTCTTTAGGAATTGGAAACCGTGAAAGGGAGCAACATGACCTCGAGATCCAAAAAGGAAGACTCACCAGGCTTTGGGGCCTCTGGGACCGCCAAATTAATGAGTCAAGACCCTTTTAAAAACGCAATCCAGGAGATGCAAGCAAACATTATTAAACAGCTTTCAGACCAGATACAAGATGCAAGAACGGATTTCAAAGCAGGAATTGAAAGCACTAATCAAAAGATAGACTCTTTTACACAGATAGTGCAGAAGGTGGATAGCAGACTAACAACAGTAGAACGAGACATTCAGGATATCAAAGAAGAAAGAGATATGATGCAGTCACGTCTTATAACTTTGGAGATGGAGAAGGCTTCCTATTTTCTGAGGCTTCAGAATGTGGAAGAGATGCAGGGAGAGACTGAACAGGATTTGTTAACGTTGATCTCTGAAGAATTGGCCAAGCAAACTGGGATAGGGCAACAGGAGTTGGAACAATCTATTGAACAGATTTACCACCAAGGAAATGCTTTCACCAGGCGGAACAAACTACCGAAGGAGATCCACATAAAATTTCTAAGGAGAGCAGTGAAAGAGAAGATCCTTAAAGTTAATAGAGAAAAAGATCTGGTGATTAAGGACACCAAAATAAATATACTAAAACAGGTGCCCTGGAGTATGCGGAAGAAAAGACAAGAATACCACTTTCTCACCAAAATATTAATTGACAGGAAAATTCCATTTTCATGGCAGGTCCCGGAAGGAGTGTTTTTCAATTGGGAGGCAAGAAGATATAACCTGAATAGTAAAATGAAAGCTAGAAACTTCCTGATAGAAATGAAACAGAAACTGAAACTGACAGAAGAAGATCTGAAATTTTTGAGAGAAGACTCAGAAGAAGAACAAGGAGAAGATGGAAAACAACAAGTAGAAAAGGAAGAAAGATCAAGGATGTCACCACCAGCAAGGAGAACCAGGAGCAAGGAACAAAGAGATAAATTGGGTAGTAAAAACCGCGCAGATGTCTGAACAAATAAAACTCCTTTCAGTGAATGTAAAGGGGCTTAATTCACCCCAGAAGAGGAAAAAAATATTTAACAAACTTTTTAAAGCAAAGGCGGACATCATATTTATCCAAGAAACACACATAAAAGAAAAGGATAAAAAACTTTTAGAAAATTCTAAATTAGGGAAAACCTTTATAGCTTCAAATCAACAAAAAAAGAAAGGAGTAGCTATGTATATCAAGAAAGATCTGAACCCAAATTTGGTATTTGCCTCAGAGGATGGGAGATCATTGATGGTGAAAATTTCTTATGAGGGAGAAGAAATACTACTGGTGAACATATATGCACCAAATGAATCTCAACATAAATTTTATTCTCAATTGAAGAATCAATTAATTTTAAAGGCAGAACAGAAAATATGTATCATGGGAGACTTTAATGCAATAGTAAATAAAGAAAAAGACACATCAACGAGCAATGGAAACGCGAGGAAAAGAACAAGAAACGTGATACCTAAGGTGTTCCTGGAAATGGCAGAAGAATTGAGTTTAATCGATATATGGAGAACTAGATATCCCCAAAGAAGAGATTATACATTCTACTCAAACAGACACAACTCCTGGTCAAGAATAGACAACTGCTGGATCTCAGCGGAAATTACGCACCAAGTGGAAGAAATTGAAATATTACCAAATACATATGCAGACCATAACCCATTATGGTTGATTTTAGGACAAACGCCAAGAAGAGGCACATGGAGGCTGAATAGCTACTTATTGAGAGAAGAAGCCTTCCTGAACAAAATCAAAAAGGAGTTAAAATTTTATTTTCAAATAAATAAACCCCAGGACACAGCAATGACAGTGATTTGGGATGCTGCAAAAGCTTTTTTTCGTGGTTATGCGATAGAATACAATACACAAAGAAAAAAGGAGAGAAACAAACAATACCATACTCTAATAATGTCTTTAAAAAAAGAGGAATGGAACTAAAAAAGTCACCATCTAACAAGAATTTATTAAATAAGATAAATATCTTACAACATAAAATCAACCTACTAGAACAAGAAGAGATGGAGAAAAAAATCAGATCAGCAAGGCAAAACTTCTTTGAAAATGCAAATAAGCCAGGAAGATGGTTAGCATATAGAATAAAAAGAGAGAGAGAGAAAACAAGAATCACGGAAATACTGGATAGACAAGAGAAGGAAATATACAAGCAAAAGGAGATTGAAAAAGAAATTCAAAAGTTCTATGCTGGTCTTTATAAAAAAAGAGAAGTAGAACAGGAGAAGCAAATGGAATATCTGAATAAAATTACAGCCTGGAGGTTTAATTCGCAACAACTCGAGAAATTAAATAACTCAATCACAATGTACGAGATCGAGGAGGCATGGAAAAAACAGAAAAGTGGGAAATCTCCGGGCCCAGATGGATTACCAGCTGAATATTATAAGGCGTTTAAAGAAGTCTTAACTCCTCAATTTAAAAAGTTAACCGAAGATATTGAGTCTAAGGGGGAAATTCCAAACTCATGGAAAGAGGCACATATTACTCTAATACATAAGGAGGGAACGGAGAAAAATAAAATTAAGAACTACAGACCAATCTCTCTCTTAAATGTTGACTATAAGATCTTTACAACCATCTGGGCATCAAGATTAAAGGAAATACTGGGAGAAATAATAAATAAAGATCAAACAGGCTTCATTCCTAAAAGGAAACTATCATCAAACATAAGGACAATAATAGATATTTTAGAATATTATGAATTGCACCCAGAAAAGCAGATGATGTTAATTTTTTTAGATGCAGAGAAAGCCTTTGATAATGTCAACTGGGAGTTTATGTTGTTACAGCTAAAGAAGATGGGAGTGGAAGGAAACTTCCTACAAACAATTAAGGCAATATACTCCAAGCAGGAAGTTAGGATCAAAGTCAATGGTAACTTAACGGAGAGCATACTAATTGAACAAGGCACAAGACAGGGATGTCCGTTATCCCCCCTTTTATTTATATTAACTTTGGAAATTCTAAACAGGCAGATAAGGGCCAATGAGAGAGTTAAAGGACTAAAAATTAGAGGTGAAGAATTTAAGATACAAGCGTATGCAGATGATTTGGTAATAATACTTGAAAATCCTCATGGAAATCTGGAGGAGCTTTTGAGACTAATAGAAGATTATGGACAAGTGGCAGGCCTTAAAATAAACTATCAAAAAACAAAATTTATGACTAAAAACATAAAGAAAGAAGATGTGGAAAAATTAGTGACAGAAACCAATTTTGAAGCAGTACAGAAAATTAAATATCTAGGAGTTATTATTACTAAAAAACCAAGCAACCTAATGAAAGAGAATTATTTGAGAATGCAGAAGGAAATCCAGAAAGATTTGGAAGAATGGAGTAAGCTGCAATTATCTCTGATGGGAAGAATCTCAACGATAAAAATGATGATATTACCAAAACTTGTATTCCTTTTTCAAAATCTGCCAATATTACTAAACTTCAAATATTTCAAGGATTTAGATCGTCTGATTGTGAAATTTGTTTGGAAGACTAAGAAACCAAGAATAAAACTCAGGTTGTTACAGGATTTGAAAGAAAGGGGGGGTTTAGGCATACCGAATTGGCTATTATACTATAAGGCTTGTGCTATGACGTGGATAAAGGAATGGATAACTCTTGTAAATCAAAGATTACTGAAATTGGAGGGGCATGATTTAAGAATGGGTTGGCATGCATATGTGTGGTATGGAAAATATAAGGAGCAATCACACTTTATGGAACACATTGTGAGGAAGGCTTTATACCTAGTGTGGCAAAAATTTCAAATAGAAACCTACAAGAAAATTCCAATATGGGTAGCGCCTATAGAAGCATTTACTCTGAAAGTATTGAACCAGAAAGGGGCACTGCTAACATATAAAGAATTGCTTAGCAAAGAACAAAACATAAAAAATAAGCAAGAACTAGAGGTACTGGGGGTGGCAACAGATTGGTGGTCAATGAACAAATTGGAATCAAGATATAAAAAAGACAAAATTGTGGGTTTCTTTGAGGGTGAAGTTCAAGTGGATAAACTGTGGATCTATACTGATGAGAAAATAATTTAAAAAATGTATACATACCTATTGGAATATGAGATGGAGGATGAGAGGGTAAAGGAGACGATGATAAAATGGGCAAGCAATTTTGGTTACAATATTGATATTGATGATTGGACATTGATGTGGAAAGAATCCCATAAAATGATTAAGCCGGTAAATTTAAGAGAAAATATCCTCAAAATGTTCTATAGATGGCACTATACCCCTGTAAGGTTGGCAAAAATGTCAGAGGGTAATAGCAATGTTTGTTGGAAGTGTAAAAAAAAAGCAGGAACCTATTATCATATGTGGTGGACATGTGAAAAAGTCAAGAGATATTGGATGCAGGTGTGGGAAATAATAAAAGAAATCATTCAACAGAAATTAAATTTTAAGCCTGAAATAGCACTGTTAAATATTGTGTCGGAAATCACTGATAAGAAAATCAAATATTGTGTAATGTATATACTTGTAGCTGCTAGGTTACTCTGGGCCCAAAAATGGAAAAGTGAAGAAACACCCACGATGGAGGAGCTCCTAAAGAAACTGTTGGATATTGCAGAATTAGATGCACTTTCAGAAGCACTACGTGAACAACCAAGAGACTATGTGAAACAAAGTTGGAATTTAATATATGTTTGGGCTCAGGAAAAGACAAAAATTTAGGGGAAAATGTTTTATGTTCATTATCTTTTTCAAGGCTCACTGGAAACCTGGGGAATCTGGGACTCAAAGGAGGTTGGAATTTCTTGTACTCTGAAGGGGGGAGGGGAGGGCTTATTTTGGGCTATTTTTTATTCCTTTTCGTTTTTTGATATTTTATATTTTGTATTCTGTAGTTCTGCTTAATAAAATAAATATCTATTTTAAAAAAAAATTGTAAATATGTAAATTACAGTCAAGCTGCAGCCCAGTCATGTAAGATTCTGTAAGCAACTACAGAATTAAACAAATTGACTAATTCACACAAACGAACACTTCCTGTGGCTTCCACATTGGACTAGTCTATACGAAGCTCACTTTACCCCCTCTGGATGCTGTCATTCCTGCTCTTGCTTCTGGAGCAGAAGCTCAGTGTACACTGTTTATGAATATAGAAACAATATCCCGCATTTATGAACTAGAGGTTTTTAAAAGGACTGAATATATGTGATAGTAGCTTTCAGTATAAAGTGGTGTTTAAGCACTAGGCAGAAGAAACCAATTAAAGCCAAATTAAAGTCAAATTAATGGTTTTACCTGGTGAGCATAACCAGATGTTTCTTCAGTATGCAGTCACCTCTGGCTGATGTCAAGAGTCCATGCAGTGGTGTCAAGAGTCCACATTATCTTGCAGGTGGTGCTGTGTGCAGCCATTAATGGTATCTCACATAGTACAGAAAGAATTAGGAAAAGGCTGTGTGGTCCTTAAGATTCTTGACATCCACTTCATCAGGATAAGCACCAGGATCAACTTGGCTTTAATTGGCTTTCTCTGCATGGTGATTAAACAAAATTGTTGCCCCAACCTTCTGCTAGAGGCAGCTGTGTCTCTGTGTTGCTTTTTCCCCAGCCCCACTGCCCTAATGAAACTGTATTGGAAGCAGGCGATGTGGGTGCAACAGAGCAGGGGCCAGTTAGAGAGTCATTGGCAAAACCTCTTTGTTTTAAGGGTGGAACATTCCAAACATGTCACAAGGGAGAGTGTTGGAGACCATACCCCACCCTTGATGACATCCGCAACCTGCATCTGAAATCACCTGTTCAAACACACTTAGCACATACATCTGCCATCAGGTTTTGGGACTCTGATCTACATTTTTTTTTCCTGCACTATCCCTGAAGCAGCAGTGCTTAGACTGCTGAAGTGGAATTTTCACCATGGAAGCTTGCAGTTTGTTTCATTTTTTTCAGTGGTATCACTTACTAAAACATCTCAGGTAGAGAAGAAGCTTTGGAGGCAAAACCTGAAAATGTGTTGTTGTTGTTTTGGATCATATGTTAGTATAATGTGTGGAGCCCTGGGGCCTCAGTGGTTTCATTAATCTGAAGACATGTGTTTTCCCCAGCACTGTAAAGAAAAGTAAGGAAAGACAAAGTAGGGTTGGGTGGCTAGCGAGATGTCCTTTAACTCTACCTGAAATGGTATTCCTGCTGGCTTGTACTCAGTCTTCACAGGTTTATCCCTCAAGAAAAAATGGCCTTCAAGAATCTTTTACAAGCACACTAAAATGTTTTTATAAAACTAGGGTGGACATGTGACTCATTGGCCGCATGCAGCCTCTGAGATATTCCTTAAACACCCATATGTGCCCCCAGTATCCCTAGGGCTGCCCGATATACACAGATCACCCCAATTGTAAATTATTTTAGAGATTGCTGGATCTTGGGGATGTAGGGAGCAGTCCTGACATATTTTGAGGAACTTTGAGAACCTCCTCAAAGCACCTCCACACAACATAATTTCTGTAAAAAAACTAATTTTGGTGGTGAGAGTCAACAGTGAAGTCCTCCAAATCACAGGGATGGGAACGTACAGCTGCAGAACTGTGGAGGCTGCCCACCCCTGATCTAGACTGATATTTATAGGCCACAGTAAAGACACTAAATAATGGGGGGGGGGGGGAGGTGTACTTGTTCCTCTTCAGGCATGTTGTGTCACCACCACCTTAAAGATCCCTGCCTCATACTGTCTAGTGGTCCTGAACCCACATGTGTATGTTTCCAAACTTCTACCCAAAATTACTTACAATTATTTGTATAGTCTAGTCCCTGACAAAGGCTCATTTTATTGGGCTTGACATGAAATATCCACAACTACAGTTCTTGCCAGCTTTTGTTTTCCCTTTTGTACAAAATTAAGGACACAATAATTCTGCCAGTAGATTTTGTGATCAGCAAAGTATTTGCACAGCTTAGTTTATTTTCTAAACATAGGAGGTGTGGCTATTACAACCCAGAGCACCCATTACATCCTTTCAATTCATGCCCTTTGGCCTACTCCAATGAAGTCATCTCTATGGCCTTTTCTTTACCCAAAGTCCCATAACATTAAAAGGCACACGTCCATTTGTTGTGCAAAAGGAGCCTCTTCCCTGAATGCACACTTCACCCAGGATTCTTTCCCCCTCACAGATGCAAATAAATGGTTGTCAGATGGCTCAGGACTTGTTTCCTGGGACATGGATGAAGTAAAAGCATAAAGTATTTCCTTTGGCAAGGACAAGCACTGTATTTTCTCACAGTAAATAACATTACACAAGTAACACTGGGGCACATGCACATCTCAAGGGGAATATTCTATATTTTCAAGTCAATTTGAACAGTGCAACTCATAGCAGTGGCTGGAATTGCAACACTAATGTGATGGAGGAAACACATGAAGTAGGCCAATGCACAGTTATTTTGAGGCCAAACCTGAATCTCAAGCCTGCATAGGACTGATAGTAGTGGTTGTGATGTTGAGCAAGTATTTGAGGATGGAGTGGAGGTGGTTGAAAGGTGACATAGTATGTGTTAACCCTCACTTGTCCCACACTTCTCACCTGTGAGGATAGTATGGGGCTTTCTTACTTTCTTGATTCTGTTCCTATGTTTCTGCAAATTACTTTTTTTAACTTTTTTCCACATAATACACATCAGGTTTCCTTAAAACTCTAGTGATTGCTCCTCAAATTCATGGAAATCAAACAACTGTAAGCCTTGTATTAGTTATTTGTCTCTTTCTAAACAATCAGCCAATCATTCTGTGCTCATTCTAAGCAATGAAGATGAAGAACTTAGTGATATACTTCATTTTTCTAGGGTAAACAAGATCTAGAACAGGACAAAAGAGTAAATCCTAAATCCAGTTATCAGGGACCCATTAAATCAGTAGAAATATGGTAAGTCGAAGTTTACATTTCATTTAAATGAGAGAGAAAAAAAACACTGTCTGAGGGGGACTCCTTACTCTTCTGAACAACTTGCAATCTAGTTTTTGTCAAGGGCAGTCCTTGTTATAAGCTGTTCTTTCTCTCAACAAGATGACCTTGAAACATCTACAGTATATCACAGAAGTGAGTACACCCCCTCATATTTCATAAATATTTTAGTATATCTTTTCAAGTGACAACACTGAAGAAATGACACTTGGCTACAATGTAAAGCAGTGAGTATACAGCTTGCATAACAGTGTAAATGTGCTATCCTCTCAAAATAACGCAACACACAGCCATTAATGTCTAAACCACTGGTAACAAAAGTGAGTACACCCCTAAGTGACAATGTCCAAATTGGGCACAAAGTGTCAATATTTTGTGTGGCCACCATTATTTTCCAGCACTGTCTTAACCCTCTTGGGCATAGAGTTCACCAGAGCTTCACAAGTTGCCACTGGAGTCCTCTTCCACTCCTCCATGACGACCATCACAGAGCTGGTGGATGTTAGAGACCTTGCGCACCTCCACCTTCCATTTCAGGATGCCCCACAGATGCTCAATAGGGTTTAGGTCTAGAGACATGCTTGCCCAGTCCATCACCTTTACCCTCAGCTTCTTTAGGAAGGCAGTGGTCGTTTTGGAGGTGTGTTTGGGATTATTATCATGTTGGAATACTGCCCTGCGGCCCAGTCTCCGAAGGGAGGGGATCATGCTCTGCTTCAGTATGTCACAGCACATGTTGGCATTCATGGTTCCCTCAATGAACTGTAGCTCCCCAGTGCTGGCAGCACTCATGCAGCCCCAGACTGCAGTCTGCCTACAGTCAAGCACTCCCACCACTTGACTGTAGGCACGGCACACTTGTCTTTGTACTCCTCACTGGGTTGCTGCCACACACGCTTGACACCATCTGAACCAAATAAGTTTATCTTGGTCTCACTGGACCACAGGACATGGTTCCAGAAATCCATGTCCTTAGTCTGCTTGTCTGCAGCAAACCGTATGTGGGCTTTCTTGTGCATCATGTTTAGAAGAGGCTTCCTTCTGGGACAACAGCCCTGGAGACCAATTTGATGCAGTGTGCGGTGTATGGTCTGAGCACTGACAGGCTGACCCCCCCACCCCTTCAACCTCTGCAGCAATGCTGGCAGCACTCATACGTCTATTTCTCAAAGCCAACCTCTGGATATGACACTGAGCACTGGCACTCAACTTCTTTGATCGACCATGGCGAGGCCTGTTCTGAGTGGAACCTGTCCTGTAAAACCACTGTATAGTCTTGGCCACCGTGCTGCAGCTCAGTTTCAGGGTTTTGGCAATCTTCTTATAGCCTAGGCCATCTTTATGTAGAGCAACAATTCGTTTTTTCAGATCCTCAGATAGTTCATTACCATGAGGTGCCATGTGGAACTTCCAGTGACCAGTCGGAGAGAGTGAGAGCGAGAATGCCTGCTCCCCCTTCACACCTGAGACTTGTGACACCAGGGAGGGAAAACGGCTACTTGGGCCCAATTTGGACATTGTCACTTAGGGGTGTACTCACTTTTGTTGCTAGCAGTTTAGACATTAATGGCTGTGTGTTGTGTTATTTTGTGTTATACTGTGAGGGGCATGCTCTGGCTGTTCCCAGAGGGCCGCCCACACCTCTGGCAGACTACCTGGAGAAAGGAGGTCTGAGGATGTAGAAGGCATGAGTGTGCCCTGAGAAAACAGAGAAGGATGAGCAGCACCTGGAGGGTAGGGCCATGGCTGGGAGGAATGATGGGCGTAAAGGAGGAGGAAGAGGAGGAGGAGGAGGGCTGAGGAGGATGGTATCAGAGAGCTGGACAGCAGCCTGCAAGAAGCCCCCTCCTCTCTTCTGTGCTGTGGGTGAGAACCAGCCCCTTCTTGTCTAGGATCCCTGGACTGGCCAATGGGTTAGCTTCACCCTGGGTGAAGCACAAAGAGAGGGATTGCTCATCTTTCCCCTGTCAGTACCCATACAATGGTGACCAAGGTGCCCAGCTAAGCTACCACCCGGGAGGCCCACACTCACCCAGAAGAGGTGGAGGAGGAAACATCAGTGGCTGCAGCAGTCGATTCAGGAATGAGATGAGCAGTAGTGACAAGGGGACCTCCACTCACCTGGTACTACCGGCTTTCCTTGAGGGTTATTGAGCAGCTGAGGTTAGCGCTGAGAACTCAAAGCCAGCCCCAAACAGTGGACACCAACAGACAAGTGAAGAAAAGTGGGCCCAGGTACAGACAGTGAGTAGCAGGAGGCTAGTGCAGGGAACTAAACACCCCATGGACTCGTGGGGACAGGGAGCTCAAGGTGCCCAACCTAACTTTTTACCCCCATTCCCCAACTTTAATAAAGGAAACATCAGAAATGCTAAGTGTCTGGAGTTCATGGTCAAGGGAGCCCACATGGCCACCGTGTCTCTGGTGACGGTGATGACAATGACATGTTTTCTTTAAATGCTGATTTCCACTATATATATGAATCTTTATAACTTATCAGTAACAAATTAATACAATAGAAAAATATAAAATAAAGCCTTTGGTACAAAATAAACATATGTGTATTCATAGCCATAAAGATGGTAAAAAGAAACAATTCCTTAGAGATGGTTAGTACAAATAAAATACAATCTATACCACAAAAGTTACCTATAACTCAGGTCACACAACAACCACACACCTGAGAAGAATAACCCAAACAAACATGATCCTGCTGTGTACCTTGAATACTCTGACTGGAATCTAACTGAAAATTTCTGCCAGTATAAATCTGTCAGCATAAATCTCAATGGCAAACTGCCATGAATTAGGAAGTCAGTATAGGCATCTGTCGTGAACCCCGTGTCCCTTGTTTATTATTCCCTCACAAAGGCCCACAGACACATTCCCTTTTGGGTGCCACCAGTGGATTATCTGAATCCACAATATCATTAACGTATGACTGGACACTTGTCTTGTGAACAAACAAAACGTATTTATTGAACTGAAACAGTATCTCAAACAGTATTAGGAATCTTTCAGGTAATCAAAGTTCATTGCCTTAGCTTATCAGTTCCCTCATTACTTTTTTTCTCTTTGTTTACAGTTCCATAAACACATCACCAACCTATCTCTTTCTAGCCAGTTCTTTTTATCTCCTCATCAGTTCCCTAACCAGTCCCTAACTCATCCCTATCTCATCCCTATCTCCTTCAGCCAAGCCTCATATATCAATTGACT
Organism: Intellagama lesueurii; assembly: GCA_037013535.1. Taxonomy (NCBI): domain Eukaryota; kingdom Metazoa; phylum Chordata; class Lepidosauria; order Squamata; family Agamidae; genus Intellagama; species Intellagama lesueurii. Next base: position 319,536,618 of record JBAJHW010000001.1, on the reverse strand, counting down.
CCGCCTCTCCAGCTCTCTCATAGGCTCATGCAAATAAGCTCTTGAGCGTGAGTGGCAGGAGTGACAGGGCCAATCGCCACAGCATCTGCTAGGTCATGTGACTGGTGTGTGACAGTAAGCATCTTAATGAACTTTTAAATTGGCAGCACTTTGCAATTTAGGTCTATGGTAGTGGAGTTACACCAGCAGCATAACTAATAGGATTCTGGCTATTACATGAGGCCAGGAACATTTCTGGCAAAATATCTTTGGAAATAGGATACATATATAGAAACTGCCACTCTGTAAGGGACTGCGTCAGATCACCTCTGCCTCCCTGACATGTCAAGAAATAAATACAAATGTGAAATATAATGAATGATTCATAAAGGACTATTGATGATCATCTGGAGCTATGAAACCAACAGCACAATGTCCCAACCGAGGATCGTTTTCTGGGCGTATTTTCCTGTTTGTTCATTCATTTATGGAAAGCAGGTGAATTGACAAGAACTATCCAGAAACATGCATCATTCCACTGTTGAAATGAACATGACATGTGTAAGTGCTGGATGAAGTCCAAGGAAATTTGCAAGATATGGGTCTGGCAGTCAACAATTGTGCACAAGAACAAAAGGATGAGGTCGCAAGATAGCATCTCATTCTCTTCCTCTCCCCTACACATGCTAAACTTGTTAATACATGGCTAAAATAATAGAAACACAGAGCCATAGAGTTGGAAGGGATTCAAGGGCCATCTTGTCCAACCTCTTATCAATGCAGGAGATCCACAGCCAAAGCATCTTTGAGAGATGACCATCTAGCCTCTGCTTAAAAATATTTACCACCTTCTATTCCAACATCAAACAGTTCTTACTGTCAGGACATATGGTGTAATACTGAATTAAATGTTTAGTCAAAAATCTCTGTTCTGACATTTTTTTATCCAGTGGTTCAGGTCCTACCATCTGGAACTGCAGAAAAGAAACTTGGTCCTTCTTCCATGTGACAGTCCTTCATATTTTCAAAGACTGGTATCATCTCTAAAATCTTCCCCTTCTCAGGCTAAACATCCCCACCTCCTTCAACCATTCCTCCAAGGGCTTGACCATCATGGTCACCCTCCTCCTTTGCCATTCTTCAAGCACAACTGTGTCTGAAGAAGTAGATTCTCATCCATAGACACTTGCACTGAAAGAATTTCTTAATCTTAAACATGCCACAATACCTTTAAAAAAGAACTGCTGGATAACTCAGTTGTTTAGGTCTCTGGCTGCAAAGCCAGAGTTTGGGAGTTCAATTCCCCACTGTGCCTCCTTGACCAAGGGCTGGACTCAATGATTCATAGAGTTCAAAGATTATGTTGATGATTAAAAATACCAGATATGGTAAATCAAAATTATACAAGTTTTAACCATAAACAAGCATCCGTTAAGTGTTGTCCTTGTTGTTATCTTTTTTCTTATTAAATAAACATCAGGAAAGGAGCATACACTGTGTTGTTTAAAACACCAAACTTCTTTGCTGGCCATCTCATGACAGGCCCCATTTAGACAGCAAGATTAATTTCTTTTAAAGTGCTTAGTGCTCTTTTATTCAGTATTACTGGAGATCTAATTACCCCACAGTAAACCCCAAGTATTTTCAAGCACTGAACTATGACTAGCTTATCAGTCAGACTTCATTGTAACTATTAATTGACAAATAATTATAGCTGGATGAAGGCCAGAGGACTTTACGGGGCTTTTCAGTCCCCACTGTGATTGTTATCAAAGCTTTTGCTGGAACTGGGCATTTCTTGTTATGGAATGCCCCCTCACCTCACCCCTGGAGAAGCATTACTTTATTTTAGGCACCAGGCGAGATCCTTTTTATTCATCCAGGCATGTTAGGTATTTTAAGCATCTGAGGCAGCAGTACATTCAGTCAGCTAGGAGTATGTATGTCCCATTGAACTCAGTGTGGATTATATTGTAGCAGACATATAAAGGATCACACCATTAAGTTCTAGGGCAAACGTATGGTCAACACTGACAATCCATTAATTACACAGCATGCTGCAGACCTCTTTCCTTTCTCTTTTTACCTGAAAGCAAATGTGAGTGACTTTTATTTCATTTGGAATCACCCCTTGCAGAGTGGGGAGGAGTACTCTTTTCTGTTCAGTAATTTCTTTCTAAGATTCACTTCCCCTACAGGGTTTTAGATTAAAAACCTTCTCCTTTTGCACCAATGGAGGACTTTTTAAAAATTCCTAGCCTAGGAGGAAGGGCAGAGTTTGGTAAGGAAACAGACAGTAGGAGAAGGTTTCATGCTTCACTTCCTGTCAGAACAAGCCTCCATATGCCTGCCGTTAAGTTGATTTTGACTTAGGGTGACCCACTTACTAAGCGATGACTCAAGTAGTTTACCAGTCCCACTTTCCTGTGATGCTCAGTGACTATTTAGCTTGCCCAAGGTGAGATCCTTTTTAGCAGGGCATTTAATCCATCAGCTCCACACACTCTGAGTGATCTCAGCAGGCCTTTCTCCTGGGAGGCATAATGGGGATTCAGATACAGCCCCTGGCTCCACAACCAGGTGCTCCAATCCACCGAGCTATACTGGCTTGCTTTACTGTTAAAATCACAACTGAGAGCTTTGGTAGTATGGAGTTTCATTAACTGAACACATTGTTTGGTTCTTAATACCCTGCTGACTGTAGAAGCTTCCAAATGGAGAATTCCTACTATAACCAATTAAAATCCATGGGCCAGTACCTTATTGCAGAAATGTGGAGCAGAAGGGAAATTGTGTTAGTAACTCTCCAAGTCTGGCAGGCTTCCTGTTTGCCTGTTCTTGCACTGTTCGAGCACACAGCTAATTACACAACAGTGAGCCTGCTGAAGGAAAGGGATGCTACCTCACTGCCTTACACTCTGCACTTCTGCAACAGGACATTGCCCATTGGGTGACTTTTCATTAGGAGTGTAACTAGACATGGGGATGAATTTTTAAAAAAAGAATTTGTAGAATATTCGTAGAAAATGGCTAATTCATCAAATATTCATTGCTGTGTATTCGTCAATTCCGGAGACTCTGACAAATATGAAGGAATGAATATTTATCTGTTTTTTTTCATTCATCCCCATAGGCAGAGAGGGAAGGCTAGGCTGCCAGAATGGCGGCTTCTGTTCCAGCAGCCTAGCCTTCCCTCTCTGCCTATGGGCCTACCAATCAGCTGATTGGTGGGTCCATAAGCAGAGACGGAAGGCTAGACTGCCAGAATGGAAGCTGCCACGGCCATCTACAAAAACAGTGGTAGTGGCAGAGGTGGCAGTGCGAAGGAGGCGGCAGAGACGGCAGCGGTGGAGACGGCAGTGGGGAGCAGGACAAGATAGGGGAGGCGATGGGGCAGTGGAAAGGGGCAGGGGGCAGGTGGTGGGGGTGGGGAGCACAGCTTTTTTTCCCCAAAGGCAGCCACGGACTGTCTAAAAAAAAAAAGCACCGACAAATCGTGGTTTGTCAATGTTGACGAACCAAGACTAACTGCCATTTTGGCAGTTCATCCCCATCTCTAATTGTAACTAATTAGCTTGGGAGATGATGAGCATTCCAACACTGGAGGCATTCAAGAGAAAGCTAGGCAGCCATCTGTCAAACATACGTTAACTACAATTCCTGCACTGAGCAAAGGGTTGGTCTTGATGGCCTTATAGGCCCCTTCCAACTCCATTATTATACAATTCTGTGATTTTATGAATGTCTGCTATATTTTTTGTTCTTTTTGATTTGAGCTTTCTGAACTCCATAACAAATAGTTTTCAAGCCCTGTGAGATTCCTTGCTTTAAGGCAACAGCAAAACAATGACAGCTGTTTATTCTCATCAATTTTTGCAGACTGCCTCTTCACAAAATTAGTGTTGTTTTCCTTTTTAGAGAAAAGCAGACATACACATTGCAAGGATTGGCTGATTCTTTAAAAAGATGTAAACCACCCATCCCATGCTTCCAATAATTAAAAACCCATGCAATGAAGCAGCAACCACATCACTTTGCTGAATTTGGCGGTTTTGTGTGAAAGCATTATTTGTGCAGTTTTGCTTAATTTGTGCCAGAAAAGAGAGTTCTTTTTCTCTTGTTGAGAGACCCACAAAAAGTTTCACCTTCTTGCAGGACAAGGGGAGTAATGTTGCAGTTCCTCCTTCTGACATGTAAAGATGATAGCAAAAGAGAATTCGTAACAAAGTACCAGATAAATTTATCAACAAAAGGTAGGAGATCCACAACATAAAGGAAACAGCTCCAAGTATACAGCCTTTAAAACCCTAAAAGAAAATATAACTTCAAATGCAATCACTATGTGAATTCAACCTTCCAGTGCCCCGCATTGTACAAGCATATTGAAATTCTACTATCTAAACCAAGGGCCTTATCATCCTCCATGGGAACAACAGTTCCTGCCTCTCCAGCTCTCCTGCTCTTTCTCAACTCCAATCTCGAATCACAGCCCCTCCCTACTCATTGGGCTGAACCAACTAGTCTATAGGGGTTACATGAGCATTTATACAATTCCAGTACAAAACATGTCCACACTTCCCATTTACTTGGCCAACCCAATGCCATGTAAATACATGCATGCATACATACATAATAAGACACTGACAAAACTGCTTTTTGGACTGCAGTCTCCAGACTCCGCTAGCCATTGTGGGAAATGTAATCCCAAAAAGGAATATTGCCAAAAGCTGAAAATTACTGATACCTGGAAACTAAGAGATCCTTGAGATGCTGAATTTTCATTTCAGCGTCAAATGCTCAAACAGAATTACAGAAGACAAACATGCTTCAGTGTTTTCTTTATTATATTATTCCTACTGTGTGGGTGGGAACATGGACATTTCCCCCTACAACCCCCAGCAGCTCTAACCCACTATGGCCAATCATAAGAGATTATGGCAACTGTAGCTGGCTGGAGAGCTCAGTAAGTTAGGTATTTGGGCTGCAGAGTCAGAGGTTGTGAGTTCAATTCCTCACTGTGCCTCCTGGGAGAAGAGCCACTCTGTGCAGCCGTAAGCAAGCTGCACAATCCCAGGGCGCCCCCAGAAGAAGGGAATGGTAAACCACTTCTGATCACTCTACTCTAAAAAATCCTGAAGATGTTCGCCATAAGTCAGAATTGACTTGACAGCACACAAATATTATTAGTCCAAAATGTCTGAAGAGCCAAAGATTCTCCACTGTGTCTTACAGACTTTGACATGACTAGTGAATTAGTTACTGCCAGCTGTAGTCCATCATCTTTTCTCTGATAAAGAAGCCAAAGCACTAATGCTTCCTGGGGAGAGGGAGATGGGCATGTTTATGTGTTACTAACTTCAGGTGTTTTTCACATTCTTATTCATTCATTGAATTTACTTTAAGCCACCTTTCCAGACACTAGTCTTCCCAAGGCCATTTCCAATATAAGACAAACTGATTCAATTAGCTGCCTTAGGTTTCAATAATGCTAAAATATGGCTTATAAAATATTATTTTTTAAAAAAATCACATTTCAAATGTAGCAGCAAGAAATGAAAGAAAGGTTTTTCAATATTCTATTAATTTAATTTTTAAAAAACCACAAAATCCCCAAGATAAAATGTCTGTGTAAGATGCTTTCCTACACACTGTGTGCCACTGAAATGTGTTTCCCCTGGTCCTACTGGTTGGCTTGCTTTAGGGACTTCACATAATGGAATGTGTACATAACTGGATGGCCAAATGAACCATCAGGCACAAGGACCGAATGAATCCTTTGAATGGTTTCCTAATGGAATCTTGTGAATCTTTTTTTTCCCCTAGGGGGGAAAAAGCACCTATTGGCAAAGAGAGTGTTGTGGCTCATACCTTTCTGCTCGCTTCCATGCCCTCCTGCAGCTGGCACTCCTGATTAACTTCTGCTCACCTGATCCAGGAATGTTTCTCAGTGGACAGGGCACAAATTCAGATGAAGTAGGAAAGCGACCTGAGGACTCCACCTTAACTCTTTCAGTTCTGATGAAGCTTGACGATGACCCATTGCTCTGTCAAGTGTAACTGGCCCATTAAAGAGAGTGTCCTTTGTGAAATGTAATATCTCCGCCTGTCTCAGAATCCTTGCTCTCAGATCCACATATGTTTTCTGTTTCCCAGGCATCTGGTCACCACCTGACGGATAATTGCAATTGCCAGTTCTATCCAATTTGTCTTTCATGTTATGATGCAAAAGTTTCCAAAATCATGTGGGTGCATTAAAGAGTATTTTCCCCTCTCACCTAAAATGTTTTGTACTTCTTGTCTGTAGTGCAGTCCTATCAGGGTAGCTAATAAAAACAGTTTCCTGGAAGTCACATTCAACTTTTATGTACTATTGGCTGCCTCCTAGTGGTAACAGGAGTGCATTATTTTACTCATCTGTGATATCTTTTGTTTTTATTATTTAGTGCGGAACACCAGTTCTGCTTATGCGCCTGCATCTTTCCTTTTGAAATCATTAGAACTCAAAAAGAATTGTTCAGCTTTGCACGGGTGCTGCCCATTATCTGGTGTGTAATAAAAGGCATGGGATTGCAGAGAAATGAACTCTCTACAGACCAGCCTTCTACAACCTGCTGTCTTCTGACTGGGTTGGGCTCTAATTACCATAATTCCCATCATCTTCAGTCAGGATAGCCAATGGAATGGGGTGAGGTGTACTACAACACAGATGGAGAGCTCTGGATTGAAGATAGCCGTCACAGGCAATACTAAAAACTCAAAACCAAATCCTCGAAACTACTACCAAAGCAGTAAGTGTGCTCTAAATTCAGGAGGCTGCAAATCAAGTAAGCCTCTCCATGGAGATTAATGAACAGCACTGTGAGTTGTTTCTGAAAACAAAATGAAGACAAGGCAACTATATGAACTTTGTGGAACTAGTGCTTGTGGATTGAACATGCAATTAAGTAGCCACTTAATTGCAAGGTATTCCCCAGAGAAATTATGTTTGCTCTAGCTAAAGCCAATCATACCTCAGGTTAATTGTCCAGCAGTAATCTCGGAATAGAATATTGCACAGGGCAGTACTATTGACATTTCTTGAAAAACAGCTCTGACAATTGCTTTGTGTTTAGGTGAGAAGTGGTTAACTGATGAAAAAAAGAGTCAGCTTCCAGGATTTTCCCCTGCATGTTGTCACTTTGTGAACAGTAGTGAGCACAAGTGGGTATCCTGCAGTCTTGAGTGCTGTCATTGGTGTTGTCAATATTCAGGCTGTCCTTTGCTATATAAAGCTTGGCATCCTTTTTCCTGCTGGCAACTCAGAGCCAATATTGTGCAGCAATATTGGGCCATTTCCTGGCTTTTTGAATCATGGGTAAGAAGGACAATATCCCACATTCATGAACTGGAAGTTTTTTTGATCTCCTAGCACGATAAAACCTTATGCTAGCACAACAACCACAGGATACAACTGTCTTGTATCCCTTGCCCATTTGCTGACATGTCAAGATTGTCTCCATATGGGTGGGCTTTCAGTGATGGCCACATATTCATCTCTCATAGTCATGAACGTGAACAGTACAGCCAGAAATTCTCAAGAATGTCCATTCTTTGTTGATGTATTATTTTAAATTATGAAATGTATTTTCATCCTTTCCTTTGCTAAGAATTCAGTTATATCATGAGATGAAATGACTACCGGAGCTTCCTTGGCAAGTGTACTTAATACACATTTGTAGAGAACAAGCTGAATGCATATGATCCTCCACCACCATTAAAGAAATACTTGATTTTCAAAAGAAAAAGAACTCTGGTTAAGCACAATGGAATTTGAGAGACGTATGCTGTAAAGAGTAAAATATTCTAGGTTGACGTTGTGTCTTTGAATGCTAAAGAATAAAGCAAGGAGAGAAAAATTGAAGTTTTTTATTCATTAATTGTGCATCTTGTATGTCTGCATGACTGCATAGTAGCTGCTTGTATTTGTAATCCAAAGCGAAAGTATAGATGGATTCTCAAAATATTAAAAGATTTTGATTCATTAAAACAGGCCACCACATTTGGGCAGAAGACTGTTTTCTGACCTTCTTCGGGGGAACAAAGTATCAACCCCTACAGATATCTCAGGCAACCTATTTCCAAGTATCACTTAATAGTGTCTTCTTCTTGTATTTTTTTGGTTGCTTTTAGACGTGAACCAGTGCTTAGAAAGTTATGTAATTACTTTCTAAAGTAATTAATTGCAAGTTATTGCTCCAAAGCCCTAAACATTACTTGTTTACTATTATAGTTATATAATGGCAACCAAGGTCCTGTATTAAAAGGCAACACTTTACTTGTCCATTTTGCAAAAGCAAGTAAAATAGATTGCTTAGCTCTTAAAAACCTGCATACTACAGTCTGTATCCCAAGCTACAAAACACCTTCTTTTCCCATCCACTTTGTCACTGCCTCAGCATCCGCAACAACATGATGCGCAGCAGAAGCCATGTGCCCCCTCCTTCACCATTAAATAGTGCCATAACCTGTAACTATAAATGTAACTTTCAAAGTCACTGTTATCCTGCAAAAGAAGTGAAGGTATTCCTTGTTAAGTTACAATTATAATGGCTGAAATTCTGTAGTAAGTCACAACTAAAGTGGGTCCATTTAATCGCAGAAGCTTACATAGGTGTAGGTCCCCACTGATTCTATGGCATAATCTAGCTGCATTCTAAAGTAATTATACCTTAACTACTGGGAAAACAGTTATAAGTAACTAGTTGTTTATTAATTGGATCTGTTTTCAAAACAGTAGCCATGTGACTCTGTTATAGCATAACCAAAACAAAGTAAAACAAAATAAAAATTGGCCTCGTAGGAGCTTTAAGACTAAACGATTTATTTCAGAGCGAGAGGTCACTCTTGTCTAGTTCCTTCCAAGCAGGACTAGACCAGGACACCTGGCTGCCTGAGATGAAGCAGCTAAGGGCACCCATTCTCACTCGCCTAAATCAGGGTCCACAGTACTGAAAGCTAGCCAAGACATTTTGGCACTGGAGACAGAAAATCTCACCAGGGTCTCACAGGAAAAACAAAACAAAACACAAACGACAAATTAACTAGAATTTGGCTGCCCTTTCGTGACACACCAGGTGGTTGCCTCACTCTCCCTCATGGTGGGGCCAACCCTGTTTCCACACTCTGGGTTGAACTTTGCTTTTGGTTGTGTGTATATGTGTGAGAAACCAAAATGGTGGGTCTTTTTAATGTAGTACATACAACTTGGATTTGGTTTTCCACTTGGCAGTCATGTCCTACAACAATAGGGTGAATAATCCTGTTTCCATTACATGAGATGCCTTTATTAACTTTTTATACTTTTGCCTCAGCGACACAGCAAGGTATTGCTGAGTAAATATTTTATTGGCAATGCTTCAAGACTCACTTCCTTACTCGTAGTCAAGATGAACTGTGGCAAATTCGGCACAGTGCTTACCTTTATCCCACCTATAAAGAGATGTTCCATACAGCCTCACTCCTTAAAAAACAGAGATCTTTTAAGTGTGCCACAAATCAGAAAGGAGACTAATGAAGAGCTGGAAAGGGGATCTTTTGCTTCCTTTCCTCCGTCATCTGGGGGGGGGGGGGGTTAAGGTTTATGCTCAAGTTGCTACACAGCAAGCCTATCATCCATTTTTAACGCATGTAGGTAGTAGGAATGTACAAAGAATCCACTCCAGGGGCCTTTTTATGTGGACTTTCCATGTCTATGCTGCCTGGAAGGACAGAAGTAGGGAATGATGACAGATAAAGGTTCATAATTCCCTTTATCTGTCATCGTTCCCTTCTTCTGAGGGCACCCTGGGACTATGCAGGTTACTCAAGGCCTTACAGATTGACTCTTATCCCAGGAGGGCCAGTGGGAAATTGGAATTCAAGACTTTCATCTCACTGAACAATCCAGCCAGCTTAATCAATGCATCTCCACTTTGAGGTCATCAGCCAAAGCCTTCCTGATAAGTTTTCTCTTGAGCAAAGCTGCAACTCATAAATTTGATGTCTAGAGCAAGCAGAATAGAAGTTTAGTCTCCAGATCCCTTGAGGTACTAGTCCCCCTCTATTCAGCACTGGTTAGGCCTCATCTAGAGTAATATGTCCAGTTCTGGACACCACACTTGAAGAAGGAAAGACTGAAAGAACTGGGCATGTTTAGCCTTGAGAAAAGAAGACTGAGGGGAGATATGATAACACTTTTCAAATACTTGAAAGACTGTCATACAGTGGAGGGCAAGATCTCTTCTCGATCATCTCAGAGTGTTGGACACATAATAATGGGCTCAAGCTACAAGAAGCCAGATTTAGACTGAATACCATGAAAAACTTCCTAACTGTTAGAGCAGTATGGCAATAGAACCAATTACCTCAGGAGGTGGTGAGCACTCCAACGCTGGAGGCATTCAAGAGAAAATTGGACAACCATCTGTCAGATCTGCTTTGATTTGTATTCCTGCACTGAGCAGGGAGTTGGATTCGATGGCCTTTATAGGCCCCTTCCAATTATTCTATTATTCAATGATTCTATGATTCCCTGAGTCAAAAGGGAACCCTAGGGAGTCTTGGAACCTGAACAGGATGGGGTGGTGATGGTGGTGAAACTTTTAATTAGTTTAAATTAAATTTAGTGGTGCTGGATAATAATATCATTCAGGTTGTGCTGCATAATTTTATGTGAACAAGATTTGAACCAATGTAACTAAATAAGAAATGAATAATAACAACAGCAAAAGCAAAAACAATAGCACATCTTCATGCATCTGATTATGTCAGCTGAAGTCCATGAAACTTATGACAAAATAAAGTGTGTCAGTCTTTAAGATGCCACAAGACACTTTCATGTAATAATAACACATTTTATGATAGAAAAGTATGTAACGATGGAAGTTAGGCTGGAATAGATAGAACAGGTCTTGCTGCTAGCATTGCAACCAAACTCAAGTAAAGAACCAATTTTTTTCACCTCAAGAAACATAAAGCAGACTCCAATTAATTTTTTAAAAGTTCTAAGCATAAACCAGCAAGAAGATTTAAAATGTTCTTTTTCTCTACAAGTGTTAGCGTTTCTCACTTGAGCAGACAGAACTTTTCTGCTAGGTAAGCCCAGCAGTAGGTTTGTCTATCTTTTTAGCTTCAGCTCCTTATATACAGTGTTGCCTTTCAGTTCAGTAACCAAAGAATTCCCAGAGGAGCCTTCTCTGAAACATTAACATTCTCCAAGAAGTTCCCGGAACACCGTATTGCTATAACTTGACACCAAGTTAGGCGCTGCCCAATAAATGTTTGCAAGACTGCAATAAACTCTGTTCCTAATAGCGTGTTTCATGCTGGGCTAGCAAAGTGCTGAGGAAATAACTGAGCGGAAACTCTATATTCAGTACTTAAATATGGCACCAGCAAGAATTCCAGCTACAGGCCCTCTTTGTGAATTTAAACCAGCTACTTATTCTTTTCAACTCTGGATGCGTTGCTTGGAGTCTGTCTGACTGCCAGCACTGAAGCCCACAGTGGGTCTTGAACTGGTGGTGAATGGGGAGATATGAGGCAGGCTTCTTACCACCCAGGTCTAGGTGGAGGGGTGGGGAAACTAGAAGCAAACCTGCCACATCAGCTGAGAAATTCCCCTAGCAATAGGCCAGAGGAGGTCAGCTGGTACTCCCTGAACTTATAAAACAAGGGCAGAAAAATCATCAGCTCTCCAGATTATTTTGTTCTGTAGATCCCATCAGCCTCGTCCAATATAACCAATGGTGATGGCAGAGTCTGCAAGTAGCTTTTGCAAAATAAGTTACTTGCAACTCATTCTCTCTCTTTTGAAATAACTAAGGCTTAACTGAGGTAACTAACATTGTAATGTAACTTTACATATTTTGTGATACAGCTGGTATTCTTGCTGGTAATTGTTTTCACTACTTTTATTGGCAGAGAGTGTTTGTGACCTCACTAGTTGGTTATATTTTTGTACCCAAGGCAAGCAAGTTGTAGCATTCTAATAAAAATCAAATATTATAGTTATTTTTTAATAAGGAGGAAGCAAATGTTTACTTTGTTTAAGAACTGTAACTATAGGCGTAACGAAACATATTTTAGAGGATTTGGAAATGTAATTGCAAGTGCTTATAAAGAATAAATTTTCAAGCTCTGGTTGAGGAGTTGTGAGAGTGATAGCCCAAAGCAGCTGAAAGGTTAAAAGTTCCTTCTCCCTCAAATAAAAGCTTACTTGCTGATATGAGAGTGAGGAGACTTGGTATAAAACACCTCTCTCACTTTCACAGGAGCTAGATCTTAGTAAAAATGGAAAAAAGCTGATTGGCTGATTTTCTAGTTCAAGTACATCAGTAGGGAAAACTTAGATATATTAGATGCTTTAAGGACACTAACAAATGTTTCTGAGGTAGTACAGCCCATTCTTGTACTCCAGGTCTGTCAAAAACTGCTTTCAACTTGCATACTCTTTAGGCAAGCTTTCCCTTAGTGTCTGGCTGCCTGAGTGGGGTTTTTTAATGGATTGTTGTACCTTACTGCATTGAATGTGTTTTGACATGCTTATGTTTTTTGGTACTGTATTCATTGACCCTTTTAGTAATGTATACTCACTGTTACAAGTTTCTTGTCTTATTCAGGGGCACATCCGATGTACCTTCTGGGAATGCATGTGATAATAGCACCATTTTGACGATGCCGCGTTTGCTGACATTGCTCCTGATCCAATGCACAATTGGCTGAATCTGAAAAGAACTTCATCGTGCCAAGGTTTTCCACACAGAGGAAGGAACCATAGTGAAGCAGGTTTCCTAGCATGTGTTTAAAAGCCTACAGATGATTAAGGTGCTGTATTTGAAGTTAGCCAATTATGCAAAAAATTAAGAGAACTGCCAGCACACACAACATCCTCAACAGTGTGAAGCTAGCCCTGCATGTTCTTGGAGGATGCTTGCTATCTTTGGAAGTTAACATGAATGAAGACATATTACTGTGATTCTGTTGGCCAACATAGAGACAAGAGAAGAATCTGGGACAGTGTGTTTTCCAACAACATAGCTGCTGCTGTAGTTAAGATTCACTTGGAAGCCACTGTATAGCCTGTGGTTTCCTTCCTTCCTTCCTTCCTTCCTTCCTTCCTTCCTTCCTTCCTTCCTTCCTTCCTTCCTTCCTTCCTTCCTTCCTTCCTTTTGTAACTGCTTTGCCAAGATACATGTCATTGGACGGATGGCGTCTATTCCTATTAATAGTAGGCTGTAAAGTCATATGACTTCATGCTGGCTGCACAAACAAATGCCCACATAGCCATCTCTCATAATATCCTCTTGCCCTATTACGTGTGAGAATTTGCCCCTGAGCAAATGTGGAAAAGGCCTCTGAAAGACAAAGGATTATTGGGCGTAATTATACAGTCTGAAGCTGGAGTCAGGCAGGAATAACTCAGTTCCATTTGTGAATCATTCATGTGAATGCAATATATTATTCCCTATGAATGGTTTCCAAAAGCCTTTGATCTATTGCTGTGGTAGGAAACTTGTGGCTCTCAGGCCAAATCCCAACACAGGGATAGTTGGTTGATGCACCTTGATGCATTTAAATCATATTACCGCAGAAATGCCTTGACATGCCCTTCAAAAGTTACTTTTGAAAGTAACTAGAAATCAGTAAATGATTCATTATACCAATTGCATGACTTCACTCTTACTTATTTTATTCTCAAAATGTAATTTCATTATGTTCATGTTTCCAAAAAGTATTCAGTTTCAAGTAACTACAGTACTGATCATTCAGGGCCTTCTCTGTTGCTGCTCCCAAACTCTGGGACTCCCTCCCACAGGAGGCTAGACTGGCCCCATCTTTACTGCCTTTCCACAAGCAGGCAAAGACTTTTCTCTTCAGTCAAGCTTTCCCTGAATGAATGGCTACCGAGTGGAGTTATTGAAATGGATTGTTGTACCTTACTGCATCGAATGTGTTTTCATGTGCTTATGTTTTTTTGGTATTGTATTCATCAACCCTTTTAGTACTGCACACTCACTGTTACTAACTTAAATATTGCCTTTTAATTGTTCTAAGCTGCCCCAGGGCCTTTTTAAAGGGAAAGGTAGGTTTGAAAGAAAGAAAGAAAGAAAGAAAGAAAGAAAGAAAGAAAGAAAGAAAGAAAAGGTCTGAGCTTGCACATACGATTCAGTTTTCCTAAGTTTTCTTCACCACCCTTTTCAAGTGTAGCCTCACAGGACAAGCGGTAAGTTAAAGTGATGAGCCCTAGATGGCCAAAAACAAATGAGAGGGTCAATATAATGGGTTACTGATGAGTGTGCATGTTTTTTAAAAAAATGACAAATGGTATTTAAATCAGTGTGTGTAGCTGAAGCCATCTTCTTGCTCAAGTTCTTTTTTCTCTACATAATCATTGCCCCTCAACAGGATTGGTCCACAAAGCTGCACACCTGCTCTATTTTAGCCTTTAAAGGAGGGGTGGACAACTTTTGACCTGCCAGGTTTTGTTTAACTACAACTACCATCAGCCCTGGTCAGCATAGCTAATAGTGAGGGATGCTGGAAGTAGCAGCCCTAAAACAGATGTGGGGCACAAATTGCCCATCTCTTATTTAAGGGGGATGTGACATTAAAAAGCATTATTTCTGCAACCCTGTTTCCAGAAATGGATCTTTGTGATCCATTAAAATCTTTGAAACTCTCAAACAGGAAAGGATCAAAGCCTGTTTGGTTGATTCCATGAAACTCTGGGGGAAGATCCACAAGTATAGTGAACACAGAAAGGATATGCATTTGTGGATTGTGAGTAATTATCCCTTTTCTATCCACCGTTTCTCTGTGTGGAGCCTGTGAATAGAAAGCAGTTAGGAGAGGGCAGCTTGGAGTGGAAAGGGTGAGGACTAGGAGCCATCAGCTGAAGTACCCCTCCCCTCCGCTGTGGTTGGCAAATGCTGCCAGCTCTCTTTCTACAGCCACTTTTTGCTGAGATGATGAGCCACCAGTTTCTTATTCTGCCCAGGCATAATTATTAACACAACAGAGACATTCAATGTGCTCTTTTGACTATGAGCAGGTAGGGGGAAAAAACATCCTATCCAGTTTCTTTCTAGATAGGGAATGTGCACCTGTTGGACCGCAACTCACAGAGTCCATTCGTTTCCATGAGGTATGAAGGGAGTGGCAGACAGTTAACGTCTAGAGAGGCGCAGTGGCCCATCTCGAGGAATAGCATTCCTGTTATGCAGTAAAGAGCAAAGCAACATGATGAG
Organism: Intellagama lesueurii; assembly: GCA_037013535.1. Taxonomy (NCBI): domain Eukaryota; kingdom Metazoa; phylum Chordata; class Lepidosauria; order Squamata; family Agamidae; genus Intellagama; species Intellagama lesueurii. Next base: position 319,521,373 of record JBAJHW010000001.1, on the reverse strand, counting down.
GTATGAATGCTGAGACTGAAATAAGCCGCCACACCATCCACCCTTAAGATATAACTTGTATCATTGTCACTTCCAGAGCTGCCTGCTAAATTCTTGTTACTGTGCTGTTTTAATTGCCAGTGGAATGCTTTTAAATGCTTGCTGGTTTTAAAAACAAGCTGCTGCCTCCAAATGAACTCTTAAAACTGCAAGCGGCCATTGAAACATTTGGATTGAGTTACTCCTCTCTGATCCGTCAAGAAGTGCAGTCCCTAACGAGAAAGAGACTTGTACTGCCTTTGAATTTGATGCCAGGTAGGATAGTTGGCACTGTGTGCCTTTCAGATCAGAAGGATCTGGCAAATGGCCTATGATGTTTTCAGATACCCAATATATCAAATGGCAGGTATAAAGAATCACTTACTTATGTAATGACAACAGATCAATTTCACTGTTATCTTCCAGGAAGCTCACAGATGCAGTGGTCAAAAAACATCAAACAAATTCTAGGCAACACCGTTATAAGGATGACCAGTCAAAAATATTTAAAAGGTGGGGAACTTCCTACTGATGGAGAACAGGCTGCCCCTGCCCCTCCCCCCTTTGTCCTTCCGTTGGCAAAGAAAGACCTTTTTACTCAGTCAGGACTTTGGCGACTGAGTTTGAAATAAAATACATGATGACTACCTTTGCATTTAAAAGTGGTGCTCCCCACAGTAGAAAAAGATATCTGACTGTCTTAGCACAAGCTTTCCTCTCTTCCATGCTTTGCAAATCAGCATGCTTTATTTGGTAATTCATTATCACCATCATCATCTTAGAACTGTAGAGCTGGAACCCTATGGAGTCCAGCTGCTGTCAAGGAGGCACAGTGGGGAAGTGAACCTCTGGCTCTGCAGCCAGATACCTAAACCAAATGGGGACTTCATTTGCAAATCTGATTAGTCAGGCTCACAGCTCTGAGGAAATCCTGTTTCTAGAGGGGAAATGAGCTATCCGCTTCTAATGATGAGCACCCTATTTCATGCAGTTCAGCCTTCTTGCAGCACAGGGTTATTTTTGCCTGGTGGGTGCATTTCTCCTTTGCTGATTTCCCTTCCTCCTCTTCTACCAGAGATTGGAGGTCATCAGGGTCATTTTGATTTTGGATGCGACAACTCTAAATAATTAGTTGCTCCTTCCAAAGTAAAATGGCCACAATGGTGTGCTCTAACTGGTTCTATTCCCTTTATGGTTTAATTGATCAGGTTTATGTTACAATTGCATATTTTGTTTCATTTCATTTCATTATAGCTGCCTTGAGTCACGGAGAAGAAGGGCAAAATTTGGGTACAAAGCTAAATAACAGATAAATAACAAAATCTGCAAGTGGCACTAGAGACCTAAAATTAATTGACTGGTTATTCTTTCTTTCTGAATCATCATGGGACTTGTCCAGAGAAGCAGGTTAGGAATTCTGTACATTTATGTAGGTTTCTATTTGACATTGCAACATATAATTGTCTCTTTTTCTAATTTATGGACATTGTCATTCATTATAATTGTTGAATAATAGTAAATGTTTAAAATCTGTGTGCATGCATGCAGGTGTGTAAACAGAGAAAGAGACTGAGACACAGTGTGATAGTTCCAAGGCCCCAAAATAATTGTTCACAATTTAAGCTATATTTAAATAATTATGTGCTAACAAATCAGTTCTGACTTATGGTGATGCTTTACAAGGTTTTCTAGGCAGAGAGTACGCAGAAGTAGTTTACCATTCCTTTCTGGGGGCATCCTGGGACTGTGCAGCATGCCCAAGGCCACACAGTCTGGCTCTTCTGGTATGCACAGTGAGGAACTGAACTCCCAGCTTCTGGCTCTGCAGCCAGATGCCTAATTCAATGAGCTATCTAGCCACCTTCAGCTGTATTAGGTCTATGACAAGCAGGCCATGATAAGCAGATAGTGCAGAGGACACATAAGAAAGAGGAAGAGTTTAGTACAACAAAAGCAATGCTGATTTCAGATGCAGTAAGCAAAAAAGGAAGATCTGAATCAAGGTACATGATATACTAGGAAGAGGACTGGCTTTGATCATATTCTTTTCCCATGCTGAATCATCTTCAGTGCTGAGACAGGCTCTAAAATTCAAATTACATGGCTGAGGAATAAGCTGTGTAAGTGAGTAGTTATTTGATCAACTCACCACTATCCTTTAAAAAAACAACAAACCAGCAGATGAAAAGGTATGGGAAATGGGATGTGGTAAGGAATATGAAAACTAGTAGAGAACCCAGGTTGTTGGTGTGAAGTGATTCCAGCACATGTCATCCTTTGACTCACTTAACCTCCTTCCCAATGTTATTTTAAGGTTTCCCCCTCCACTTTTTGCTGCTGAATATGCATCGCTGTTACACAACGCTTAGAAAGGCAGTTATGTAAAATTCTACAGATAAAACCTCAATTCAGAGGCCCATCTCTGAAGGTTTTTGAACTTCCTGAAGGTTCTGGGAGCACATCCAAGATTTTTATTGTTCCCAGAAGGTATGTGGAGATTATTTGTCATTTGGAAAAGGAAACTGTATGGGGATAGAGAGGCAAGGGGAGAAACAGGGAAGGTAGGATTCAAAGGAGACTCAAAACAGATGTAGGGAAAGAAACTCGAAAGAGAGGGGAGTAGAGAGAAATATGGTGAAGAAATGCTACTTCAGTTAACAGCTCAGTCCTGTGCATGTTTACTTAGAAATAACTTTCACTGAGTTCAGTGAAACTCCCTTGAACCCCTGAACCATAGCCACTGTGTGTTAAAAATTTCACATGGTTTGTGGCATGACACCCAACTTAGCCTTAGGCTCTCAAATAGGGACAGACCAGTCTGTCCATGTTGATTTTTCTTGGCTTTCTTGTGCATTCTAAATTCATTTCATCCCACTTCTGGATGCATTTGTGTGTGTGTTTTAAACAAAGTCTGCACAAAAATGTATTCACATTTTCATGCATTTTTGTATGTTACATTCAGTAACACTTACAATTCTGCGCATGTTTCCCCCTAATATATACATTTCAGACCACATTGTTTCCACTGGAGAGCTGCATCACAAATCTGGGAATGTGCAAATCACTGAAGGACAACTGCATTGTTGTTTGTATTGATTTGGAAAGTGCAAAATAGGTACATTCCCATTAGAATGTGAACAGAATGTTCCCCACTTTTACTCTAATTAGGATCCATCTACTCCTTGTGCTCCAGCTGCCTTAGATTTTACTGTACAAGTTGTGTCTTAATCTTGTCTTCTAGATTTCCACAAAAGTATAGTAGTGACTTTGTATATTAACCTGGACATCTCTGAATCATTGTGCAGGTGAAGACTGTTGATCAGTCTCCTGAGTTTGCAGTAGGTAGGCTAGACTTCACCCATGCTGTTGATGACTCACATTATAATGGCTTCTTGCCATAGACAGGAAAAATCTGTGTGTGTGTGTGTGTGTGTAGTACACCAAGCTTCCCATTTTGATACACACTCAGCCCATTTCATATGTCAGGTAAAAAGCTCATTTAGTTTGAAAACGGAAACAGTGAGAGAAATACTGTGAGGTAATAAGTCATAAATTTCCATTTTAGGATGTTTGCTGTAACAATACATCATGTCTGGCTCTGTTCAAAGTTCCATAGTTGCACATTGGAACAGATGTGAACAGAGCTTATATACCTTCAATTTATGACTTATTTTAGGTTGGCAAGCTCAAAATTATTTTTCCTTAGGAAAGAAAAAAGAAACAGACTAGGTGCCTGTTCCCATCTTGAAAATAATATGAATTTGCACGCTGCAGTCATACTAAAATTAACACATATAACCATAAGAAATTGAACCCTGTTCTCTCACTGGTTGATAGCCAAAGAGAAAGCAACGATTTGTAATGAGGAAAGGGTGGGGGGAGTTATAGGCATTACACCAAAATATTGTTCTAGTGAGAGCTTCTGCTTATAATCCTCAATAAATGACCAACAGCTATGGATTACAATCCCAAACTTGAAGTTAAATGTTTTTTTTTTGTTTTCCTTGTTATGATTTGTAATCTATCCTTTTCCAAGTGTTCAGGACACATGTTGTCAGGCAGGGATGTCCTGCCCACCCACTCTCTGCCATTATCATCCCACCCTTCTAGTCCCTCAAGCTGTCTCATTTCCATGGAAACAAGGGGTGGAACTTTGGCAAGGAGAAAAATGTCCTTGGGGAAGAGAAAGTGAGGAACACTTAAGAGAACACTCTCAACACGACTTCAAGGAGGTGCTGGAAGTGATGTAACTTCTCTGAAGCTCCACCACAAAGAAGAAGAAACAGGACTGGAGATACTGAAATGCTCCCCAGATTCTTTTGCCAAGTAACTAAAACAGAAAAGAGAAGTCTAACAGCTCTATCAAGATATACTAAGATGGGAGTTCATTGGTGTTAACAATGTTAACAGTGCAACGCTTCTGGAAATGAAGGAGTGGCTGACCACGTGCCATTGCCCAGGAGACACCTGAGTGTACTAACAATGCGTTTCCACTCTTCAGGGAGGCTCCTTCTATGTCCCCCATAGTGGATGTAGCTCTTTATTAACCATACAGGATTACTACTGGCTGTCTGAAACATATCCCATTAAAAAAGTATATTTGACTGGCATTGCCCCTCCAGAGGTATGTTGAGAGGTGCTAGCAAATAATGAACAAAATAAGGCAATAGAGCACCAAATCCACCCAGTTCATAGATACCAACACCCTAGATCAGTGGTTTCCAACCTTGGGCAATCCAGGTGTTCCTGGACTGCAACTCCCAGAAATCCAAGTCAGCACAGCTAGTGGTGAAGGCTCCTGGGAATTGCAGTCCAAGAACACCTGGGTTACCCAAAGTTGAGAAGCACTGCCTAGATGGTGGCTTAAACTGAGGAAAAGTTTTCTGCACACATTTCAAGCTCTAAATATGAAACCAGGAGAGGCTAGGCTAAACCTATGGAGAACAAAAACAACATAGCTCGCTGAATGAATAAATGGTGAAGATGGTTGTTGTGGGTTTTTTGGACTGTTTGGCTGTGTTCTGAAGGTTTTTCTTCCTAACGTTTCGCCAGTCTCTGTGGCTGGCATCTAGACTGGCGAAACGTTAAGAAGAAAAACCTTCAGAACACGGCCAAACAGCCCGAAAACCCCACAACAACCATTGGATCCCGGCCATGAAAGCCCTCGAGAATACAAATGGTGAAGAGTTTCTCCCACCAGAACAACACTGTAGCTGGACCATCTGGAAGTCACTTCATAGACTTTGAAGTGAAGTAGGAAGATCGAAGAACAATCAAGTAAAATGGGGCTACCTGGATATGGGACAAATATTCTATCGCAGTGGAGAAATTCAATGAATGCAGCACTTATGCGCATACAATTTATGCCCACCATGTGTACAAAAGAAGATCTAGCAAATGGCCAAGATAATGCTATTGAAGTAACCCTCTTCTGATGAAAAATAGTCTATCTTAACACTTTAATTGGTTTTTAATTTTACCTCTATTTTATATACATCCATAACTTTAAATGGTGCAACACTCTGATACAAATAAATAAATAAAGATTCATGTTTAAATGTTGTGGTCTAGTGATATGAAGCAGAAAGAACTGCTAGCTGCTATATTTCATTAATTGCTTGAAATGAAATGCCATTTTATTAAAAGTAGAACTATTTGAGTTCTACAAATCCGAGTGAGCTAATCAGAGTGTATTTTGTAGACTGCTTATTTGCTAATTATGCAAACCCAACACATCAGCTTAAATCCTTTTGGTTAACATAGTAAGTCACAACTAGAGTAGGCCTGTTGAATCAGTAGGGATTTGGTGAGTCAACTCCTTCATAAGTGACTTACTTTATTAAGAAACAAGATTTAAATCCTGTTTCCTTTCTGCTTCCAACAACGGCCAGCAAAATTTAGGAAAGTTTTAGAGTATTATTGCCCTAATTTGCCATTCTTTTAATCTGGTCAGTGACCAGATCCAGCCCACAATGGTGACTGCTGGAGGAAGGGGCCAGGGGTCAATTTAAACTCCCAGCCAAGCTGCATTGGGAGCTCCACCTTCAGCTCTGCAGGCAGCCCCCAGATTGGGCAGCCAGCAGCACCTATCCCAGAACCCTTCCCTAGCACAAAGTCACCTGAAAAAAAAAGTCTCCTAAAATGGTACCTGGCTGGCTGTGTCCCACCTTGCCAGGCAGCAAATTGGGACTCCCCAGGAAATGTTCATGGGGTGACCCTGGCTTCATCTTTTTGTACTGACTAAATTGTCAGTGTCTCCGATACTTCACATCATTTTGAGTGTAAAATGATAGCAATGGGTGGGCACATCAAAGAACTGTTTGAAGACAATAGTCCAACAGAGTTCATTCTATCAGATATCAGTACTGGAATGGAATCGCAGAAATCCAAAAAGCAGCAGAAATATAAACAACAAGTTTGCAGATGACACAAAACTTTACCGGGTGGTGAAGACCAGAAAGGATTGTGAAGAGCTCCAGAAGGATCTCTCCAAACTGGGAGAATGGGTGGCAAAATGGCAAATGCGTTTCAATATAGGAAAATGTAGAGTAATGCACATTGGGGCAAAAAAAAATCAAAACTTTAGTTATCAGCTGATGGGTTCTGAGCTGTCTGTGACGGATCAAGAAAGAGATCTTGGTCTGCTGGTGGACAGCTCAATGAAAGTCTCAACCCAGTGTGCGGTGGCAGTGAAGAAGGCCAATGCTATGCTATCATTAAAAAGGGTAAGAGATAAGAGACTCCTAACTCTAATACAAGAACTATACTCCAACACAACGTTGAGGGTAAGGATTAGCACAGATGGAAGGCTGACAGAGGAAATTCACACTAACAAAGGGGTAAAACAAGGATGCTTACTCGCACCCCTACTTTTTAACTTTTATATTAATAATATTGTAACAGCTTTAAACCATCCAGACCATTTCCCCCCTTCAATTGGGAACTATAAGATTGCAAGTCTCATATATGCGGATGACATTGTACTATTATCCATGAACAAAAAGGGACTGAAACGAAGCTTAAATAAGCTCCAAGAGTTTAGCCACCTAGAGCAATTAAAAATAAATTACACAAAATCTAAAGTGATGATTTTTGGAAAGCATCCCCCCAAGTTTAGCTGGACTATAGGCGAAAACAAAATAGAACAAGTCCAGACCTTCAAATACCTGGGAGTGCATTTCGATGAGAAAAACTGCTGGAAATCCCAGATACAGAGCATGAAAATATCGGTGCAGAAATCTAGCCATGCTCTGGTCAAATTTTTTCATTCTAAAGGTGGCAAACTAGTAACCCCAGCCTTAAAAGTATTTTCAGGGAGGGTCATCTCCCAAATGCTTTATGGAATTGAGATCTGGGGTATGAATCAGAACAACCTACATCATCTTGAAGTAGGACAGAAAAAATTTCTGAGACACATCCTAGCGGTACCCCAGGGGACTCCAGCAGCTTATCTTAGAACAGAGACAGGCATGGTATCCATCAAAGCCAGGGCAACTCTAGCTCTACTCTCTTACTATAAGAGGGTGATGGATATGCCCGACCACCACCTACCCAAACGTTGTATGGTAGAGCAATGGAAGAGTGTCGGCTGGGCAACTTTAGTTCAAACCCTACTAAAATCTAAATCCCTCTCCACTGATATTTTTGTTTTTTCTGGGGTTAAAAGAATGTTGAGAGACTGGTTCTATAAATTGGATAACGACCAGGACCTGGCCTTAATTCACTCTTCAAATTTCTCTCAATGGTACCATCTGCTGAAAACAAACCACTCAATGGCGCAATACCTACATACACTTACTTTTGCCTCCTTGAGAACCGCATTCACAGAACTCCGCTTCCAAACCATGCCAACCGCTGTCTTAGACGGCAGGTATATGAATGTCCCTAAACATTTAAGGCTATGTATCTGCGGAGCAGGTGAGATAGAGGATGTTCTCCACTATTTACTCTATTGTCAGCTATATCAAAATCCCAGAGAAAAGCTCCTGGGTAACATTTTGGCTGCTCTACAGGAGGAAAGCCCTCAGATAAAGGTGGTCAGGTTACTCTTGGACTGTGACCCTTACGTTACATATAGAACAGCGCTATTCGCAAAAGCGGCCAGAAATATTCGAGCTAATTTTCTGAAAGCCATTGCGATCAATTGTGTGGGAGATTCCCAGATTTAAAGGGTCTCTTATTATTTTATTTGTCTGTGATTTTATCATGGTTTTATTTGACCATATCTGTATTTTAAACAATTGTGACGGCTTTTAGCTAATACAATAAACTTGAACCAGAACCTTTAAAAAGGGGATTGAAAATAAAACAGCCAACATTATAATGCCCTTGTACAAAACGCTGGTAAGGCCGCACCTGGACTATTGTGAACAGTTCTGGTTGCTGGACCTCAACAAAGACATTGTGGAACTGGCAAAGAAGCAGAAGAGAGCGACTCAAATGATGACTGGGCTTGGGCACCTCCCTTATGAGGAAAGGCTACAGCGTTTGGGGCTCTTAAGTCTAGAGAAAAGGCACCTGAAGGGGGACATGACCGAGACATATAAAATTATGCAGGGGATGGATAAAGTGGATAGAGGGAAGTTCTTTTCCCTCTCACGCAATACCAGAACCAGGGGACATTCACTCCAATTGAGTATTGGGACAGTGAGAACAGATGACAAAAGAAAATATTTCTTGACCCAGCGTGTTGTTAGTCTGTGGAACTCCTTGCCACAGGATGTAGTGATGGTATCTGGCCTAGATGCCATTAAAAGGGCATTGGACAGATTCCTGGAGGAGAAGTCCATTGCAGGTTTCAAGCCATGAATCTCCAAGCTTAAAAGGAAGGTACCTCCAAATGCCAACTGCATGGGAGGGTATCAGGAGGCAGGTATCTAGTTGTCTCGTGTGCTCCCAGAGGCATCTGGTGGGGCCACTGTGAGATCCAGGAAGCTGGACTAGATGGGCCCTTGGCTTGATCAAGCAGGGCTCTTCTTACGTTGTTATGTTCTTAAGGAGCTGAAATTCCCAAAGCTTCCCAATGTAATATTAATAATATAAGCGTATTCAGAGTTAACACCTCTGGAATAAAACATTAATAATGTTGTATTTTCTGTCATTGCAAAATCTGATCCATGTGATTGTGGAATTCATAGAATCAACGAATCATATAATAATTGAGTTGGAAGGAGCGTACAAGGCCATGGGGTCCAACCCCCAGATCTGACACACAGTTGTCCAATTTTCTCTTGAATGCCTCCAACATGAGTGCACTCACCACCTGCCAAGGTAATTGGTTCCAATGCCATACTGCTCTAACAGTTAAGAAGTTTTTCTTTATATTCAGTCTAAATCCGGCTTCCTGTAATTTGTGCCCATTATTATGTGTCCTGCAGTCTGGGATGAGTGAGGACAGATCCTGTCTCTCCTCAGTACAACTGCCTTTCAAGTATTTAAAAAGTGCTTTCATATCTCCCCTCAGTCCCCTTTTCCCAAGGCTAAACATGTTCAACTCTTTCAGCATTTCCTCATAGGGCTTCGTTTCCAGTCCCCTGATCATCCTCAGGGGAGTAGAAACTATCATCCTGGACATGACTACAGCAGAACTCTTCCTAATGTTGAAAGAGAGAAAACGCCTTGCTGCCTGGTGGGAGATGAGTGAGCAGAGTGAAAATCTGAATTAGCCCCAGGATAGACCTGCAAGGGGGGGGGGGGAAATGGGGTGGGAGAGAAAAGAAAGAGAAGAGAGAAAGAGAAAGGGTAATTGTTGGGAATTCTGGAGGAGGAAAAAAGAACCATGACAGCTGAGTGGAGAGGAAGACTGGGTCACTGGATGGGTCCGTGGGTGGACCAGCCAAGAACAGGTATGCCTCGGTAGATGAGAAGGAAGAAGCAGCAGGAAGCACGAGAGATTTGAGGGCTCCTAAATCATGCAAGGATGAGCACCGGTGCTAGTTTTGAATTAAAATAAAATACACAGGCAACAACAACAACAAAAGAGAGCAGAATAGAAAATAACTGATAAAGGAGGAAAGTAAACACACTTAATTCTAAATATTTTAAAGATGACGAACGTGTGGGGAAGTAGGCATGGAGCCATTGGAAGTGTTGCAGGGGTGCTCCTGTTCTCCCCTCAATTTTAGCCTTCCAGTGGACAAGCTAAATACCTACATAAACACTACTCTTTATGACTCTTAGTAGATCATGAGTCAGTTTGGAAAGTAAGGAAAAACCTGCCAATTATTAATAAGAGTCTGGACAATAAATTAATACAGCCACAGGCTGTGCTTTGCATACCTGTATTTTCACTATAGCTGATGTTGCAGGCAGGTGGCCCAACTGTCTTGTTCCTGGGGCCCTACATTGGGCAAATTCACATTGATCCATTTGAAGGAAGAACTTGCTTTGTAGCTAGACATTTGCAAACCTATTTGGTTTGCATTCATAGACACCTGAACCACTAGGCGCTCAGAGGCAGCCACTTCCCTCAGGCAGCAGATTTTGCAGTACCAGTGTATTTTTCCCATCTATCCATGGCATGGATCCATATGAATTTTAATGTACGCTCATCTCCAAACCATTGCCCATCTCCATTTCCTTGGTTGTGGCATTGGCGTGAGAGGCTGGACTGTAAGCTTCTTTGAAGTGGCATATTTTCTCCCCACTTGTACTCTGCAAGGAGCTGTCCATGGAGTACTCATGGTGTTGATGATGAAGATGAGGCTTGCCAGGTCTCAGAGAATGAGCTGCAGTGCCAGGAAATGGCTGGGCTCCCCTGAATCTCCAGGCCAGGCAGACAAATGTCAGGAGCAGTGGTGGAAGGGAAGGAATGAGTCTCGTTTGTTGTTACGGGGTGGCCATAGTGTTTGGGTACCCAACTCCAACCCTCTCCAAATGGCAACAGGCCTCGCTGGCTTCCTGTGTCTGTCCAACATGGCACATAATATACTTGCTTAGGAGCTCAGACAGGGAACCCACAATGCCTAGCTCGCTCCCTCAAACATGCATGGAGAAATATTATGTTCCCAATTCCTGTGACATCACAAGGCCCCATACCATAACAAAGATCCACCCCAGGCATTGGGCCCCAGATATAATGAGGGGATGGGGAAGATAATCCCATGAGAGCCGCTGACAAACAAGACAACACTTCAAAACCATTCCTGAAAAATACTTTTATTGGTTTTTGAAAAGAGGCTAAACGGGTATCCCGGTCCTCAGCGGAGACAGCTGGCTCAGCTCCAGCAGGACGCCTGCCTTCTGGTCCCTCGCATCCCCCTGGGGAAGAGGAAGCTTTGGGCCCTGCAAGAGAAAGAGAGAGAGAAAAAAACAACTAAGGGGCGAGCTCGTCCACTGCCATCAACCGGCTTCAACCCAGGCATATCCACCGACCAATGTTCTGGCAACTTCATCCCGAAGTTCCGCCTGCCAACATCCACCGGCTTCCACCAGGAATATCCACCCGTTCATCTCTTCCACTCCGCTTCTGAAGCCAGCCTCCGCCAGCTCCCGAATGCTTGGGTCACACACACGCCCCAGCGACATCCCCACGGAACGTCAGCCAGCCCATTCACACACACATTCACACACAATCACACACCATCCAGCCCCCCCGACACACACACACATTCACTCCCCCTCCGACACACGCCCGGGCTTCCATCCACCGATATCCACACAGCTTCCATCAGCTGGTTTCAGGAGGCTAACTTCCACCGGCTTCATCCGCCCACCTCTGCCGGCCTCCGCCTTGCGGCCTCAACCAGCTTCCGCAGGCAGATTCCACCAGCTTCTGTCTGCCAACGTCCACCGACTTCCCCCCGGTCCATCGCCGACATCAGCCAGCTTCAAGCCACGGATCTCCGCCAGCCTCGAGCTGTTAACTCGCAAGCCCACTTAGCAAGTTCAGAACTTGCCTTGGGCAGAAGGGCTGGGTCCCCTGCAGCAGCAGCAGCAGCCTCCGCTCTCTCTGCCGGACTGCCCTCTGGCCACTCGCCTCCCTTCTGGCCTCCTGCCCTGCCCAGCAAGCCCCTTTTTATCTGCCAGCAGAGAGGTGGGGCCCCTGTGAGGTCAGAAAGACCCAGGAGATTGCAGTTGGGTTCCCAAGGCAGCAGCAGCACCCTCGGGATTGGCTGAGTCCTGGAGATGATGTCAACAATCCCTCTGATCATGTGATTCACCCACAGAAGCTTGCATTTTATATGATTTCTAAATATTTTTTTTATTAGTGGCCTATAAATGTATCTCCTGTCACCAAACCCTCTGATTGTTAAATCTCCCCATGTTGGCCTTCAGACCGGATTCTAGGCTGGCGCTCCAAAAAGTTATCTTCCAGCATTTGCACCAAAAGGAACTTTACTAAGCTCTGAGCTAGGGAAAAAAATGAAAGTAATAAATGAATTAGGATGGGCACAATCACACAATGCAGCCTTTGATCCTTTGGGGGGGGGGGGTTTCTTTTTTTCTTTTCTTTTTTGGCCTCTTTTTGGACTTTTTTTTGCCCTTGCTATGAAAAAGATATTATAAGGAGCCCGTTTAAAAAAAACCTAAGTGTTTGAAACACATACAAGTATTTTAACACCATCCCTGAACTACCAAAGATGCAGCTGTGTTTCAAAGATGCTCCCAGCCTTTGGAACTCCCTCCCACTGGAAGCCAGACTTGCCCCATCTTTGCTGTCCTTCCACAAGCAGGCAAAGATCTTCCTCTTCAGGCAAGCTTTCCCTTATTGACTGGCTGCCTGGGTTGGGATTTTGAATGGACTGTTGTGCCTTATGGCTTTGAATGTGTTTTTGGTGTTGCTTTTGTTTACTGTTTTTAGTGGGGTATTTGTTCCTGCAAACTCCTTTTTCCAGCACCTTTTTAAGCGTGGCTGTCAGGGACTGAACCTGCAACTTCCTGCATGCCAGACTTGCTGCCAGCCTCTGAACTGAGCTGCTCCTGTCACATTCTCCATTGCTGGTGCCATCATTGGCCTTAGGTGGCCTTAGGTTATAGATTCCAGGCAATAAATTTAACTATTATAGGTGCCTGCATACTGGTGTTTGCATAAGGTTTGAGTAACTTGCCCTGGCTAATTGAAAGGTGCCAAGGAGTGTCTGAGTCACATGCCTGGTCATGTGCATGATTAGTGCAACCAGGATGTACCCCAGCACTTCATCAGTCAGCTGCAGGTAGCCATGGCAAGTTACTCAGACCTTATGCAAGTGCCAATAGGATTCCAATTAAAATGTCTTTCAATAGAAAGTGCTTTCTTTCTGTCTCCCTTTCAGCATTGAGCACATTACTGCAAAAGTACTGCAGACAGTTGGGTAGCCATCCGTTTCTCTCAGGCTGGACATACAGTAGGACCCCTGTATCCGCTGGATCAGTATCCACGGTTTCACTTATCCGTGGTCTGAAATTTTGAAAACGATTAAAAGGGAAAAAAATAGAAATAGGTATTTTCACAATGTATTTACCCAAACTGGCCACTACAGGGAGCCAGAGACGATGCTATGTATTGTTATTGTTGAAGAATACATAGCATGGTCTCTGGCTCCCTCGGTTGGCCAATTTCTGGTGATACAGGTGAAAATACATATTTCTGGATTTTGCTCTTTTATCATGCTAGGTATTAGAGATGGGGACAAATAAAAAAAAATGGTGATCTGTTTTGATTCATGATTCATCAAGGTTAACGGATCAACGAATATGAATATACGAATATTCTTCAATGAATCGATGAATCTATCTGTCAATTCATCTTTGCTTTAAATGGCTATAAAGCTGGCCCCCAAGCACCTAGAGACACCAAGTTTGCAGGGAAGCGTCCTCAGACGCTTTTCTACAACTCCTGAAAGTTTGGGGAACATTGGATAATGAACCCCTGAGTTATATAGTCACAAAGAGGACACTCCCAGGAAAGCTCCCCCCAGGTACTTCGAGAATCCAGAATCACAACGGAGCTTCCTATGTGTCTCCCCAACACGCCTGCCAACTTTGGTAAAGATTGGATATCGGACATCCAAGTTATTCACCCGCAAATTGGGTCCCCCCAGGAGAGTTTACCACATGGCACAGAAGCCCATGGTATTGAGGGAGTTATTTTTGGCCCCAGCAGAATGAGAGGTCTTTGGCACTGAGAGGCATGCATGAGGCATTGAGTTTGTCTTCAGCAACATTACAAAAAAACAAAAAAACCCACCATTCTGCCTACCAGCCGCCGATCAACTGATCAGAGGCTGATAGGGAGCCGCCGCCCCCCCACAGCCAGCCACCCCCACAGCCTACCCACCCACCCACCCCCCTTCCTTTCCCTACCTTAGCCCCCACCCCACTCCCACCAACACCCCCTTACCTTGATCGCTGCTCCCAAGGTCTCCATCAGGCCTCTGCAGCCACGGCGTGTAAAAAGGGAGACTGGCTGCCCTTTGCAAAGATGGCGGCTGCGGCTTCATTTAGGGTAGCGAAGCTGCAGCTGCCATCTTTGCAAAGAGCAGCCTGGATTCCCTTAGCCTGCCTTAAGGTATTATTATAGTGTTCACTATTATCCACAGTTTTCAGCATCCGTGGGGGGCTTGTAACCAATCCCCTGCAGATATGGCTGTCCGACTCTGCTTTTTGATTCAGATACTGTGTTTTCTAGTTCCAAAATCACTCCCCATTTGAACATTTGTACATATATTGTGTGTTATGCATACCCACACGAATTGTTTCGTTACCAAAATGCTGAAATCAAGTCACAACCAGCTGAACTCACACACCTATTCACACAAGGAGGAGAATGCACTATAAAATTATGAAGGGGATGGATAAAGTGAATAGAGGTAAGCTCTTTTCCCTCTCACGCAATACCAGAACCAGGAGACATCCACTCCAGTTGAGTGTTGGGAGAGTGAAAACAGGCAAAAGAAAATATTTCTTGACCCAGCGTGTTGTTAGTCTGTGGAACTCCTTGCCACAGGATGTAGTGATGGTATCTGGCCTAGATGCCATTAAAAGGGCATTGGACAGATTCCTGGAGGAGAAGTCCATTGCAGGTTTCAAGCCATGAATCTCCAAGCTTAAAAGGAAGGTACCTCCAAATGCCAACTGCATGGGAGGGTATCAGGAGGCAGGTATCTAGTTGTCTCGTGTGCTCCCAGGGGCATCTGGTGGGGCCACTGTGAGATCCAGGAAGCTGGACTAGATGGGCCCTTGGCTTGATCAAGCAGGGCTCTTCTTACGTTGTTATGTTCTTAAGGAGCTGAAATTCCCAAAGCTTCCCAATGTAATATTAATAATATAAGCGTATTCAGAGTTAACACCTCTGGAATAAAACATTAATAATGTTGTATTTTCTGTCATTGCAAAATCTGATCCATGTGATTGTGGAATTCATAGAATCAACGAATCATATAATAATTGAGTTGGAAGGAGCGTACAAGGCCATGGGGTCCAACCCCCAGATCTGACACACAGTTGTCCAATTTTCTCTTGAATGCCTCCAACATGAGTGCACTCACCACCTGCCAAGGTAATTGGTTCCAATGCCATACTGCTCTAACAGTTAAGAAGTTTTTCTTTATATTCAGTCTAAATCCGGCTTCCTGTAATTTGTGCCCATTATTATGTGTCCTGCAGTCTGGGATGAGTGAGGACAGATCCTGTCTCTGGCACTCCAATTGAGTGTTGGGAGAGTGAAAACAGACAAAAGAAAATATTTCTTGACCCACCGTGTTTTTAGTCTGTGGAACTCCTTGCCACAGGATATAGTGATGGCATCTGGCCTAGATGCCCTTTATAAGGGGATTGGACAGATTCCTGGAGGAAAAATCCATCGCAGGTTACAAGCCATGATGGGGATGTATAATCTCCAAGCTTTAAAAGGAAGGTACCTCCAAATGCCAGATGCAGGGGAGGGGTATCAGGAGACAGGTACCTAGTTGTCCCGTGTGCTCCCAGAGGCATCTGGTGGGACCACTGTGAGATACAGGAAGCTGGACTATGTGGGCCCTTGGCCTGATCATGCAGGGTTCTTCTTATATTATATGTTATGTTAACAAAACGCAAAGCCCTGGACTCAGCAACGCTTTAATGGTCGTTTTTGTGCATCTTTCAATGAAATTGGTAGAAATGGAATCACTTCTGAAATTGGACTCAGATTTACATTTATTATTATGTCCAAAGAGGAAAATGCCAAAGTTTGTAAACTAAAAAATGCTAAGCTTTATGAACTGCCAGTTGCTTAGGTTTTTCTTAAGGATCGAGGGCAGAATTTATAAAAAGAGCAAATGAGGGGCATTAAAAAACATGTTGGATTCAGAGGGAGGATTTAGAACTAGGAAAGCACTATTCTTCCTCCTTGGAGGAGATGGTGTGATGTAAATGTGGATATGTATGTTTGTTGTGTTGTATAACGGTGTCCCCAACCTTTTTCACCCAGCGGACCGGCTGGGTAACGCAGGGCACCCCCCGTGCTCATGTGCATGCACGAATGAGTGTGCTCTCTCTCTCTCGTGCGCGAATGAGCGTGTGCGCGGGCACGCGCAAATGGTGGTGTGGCGCCTTGTGGGGGTGCGCGCACTCGTGCGCATGCGCAAACGGCAGCGTGGCGCTCATGGGGTGGGGCGCACTCATGCGCATGCACAAACAGTGGCGCAGCGCTCGCATGGGCATGCTGGAGCGTGCGTGCATGCGCAAATCAGCTGTGCGGGGCGGGAGGTCTGTCTCCGCGGCCCGGCCCGTCTCAGGCCACGGACCGTCACTGGGCCACAGACCAGGGGTTGGGGACCTCTGTTGTATAAGAATCCCTTTGATAAATTCCATTACAGTCAGCTGAGGGAGGTGTTGATAAAGAGAGTTCCTCATTCAAGAGATATCAATATATCCCATCGTGGCACAGAATCATGGATTTCAATAGAGTCATCTTTTAAAAAGAGGTAAAAGAATTTGAAGAGTGGATTTATTTAGATTATTTAGATTTGTTTAGAATTTCTGGTATTAACAAAAGCTGTAGTGAAAGCTAAGAATTAGATGACAGAGAGATGCAAGGAAGTTAGATGACAAGGATGCTTACTTTGCTTACTGCTTTCTGAGTTGTATTCCATGAACATCTTTAGAGAAGCCCTTGCTGATTCAAAGGATGTTATCATTGTCAACGGCAAAGTTATAAAAATGGAGATGGCACAGTATTACAATAAATACCAACCAAAAATATTATGGACCATAAACTATAAACATCTTGGAGTTGACTTGAATGAACTGAAAGATCCTAGTCTTCAATAAAACTCAGAATAGAGATGGCCTAGAATAGCATTTTTAAAATAAATAATGTGACATGAAATTTTAAAAAGTTAAAATTAGTTTTGAGAGTGTGCATTGCATGAGATATATTCACAGTTCTACATTATGGCATAGAGTCATGGATTGCAACACAAACAACTTTTAAAAAGAGATACAAGCATTTGGATGGTGGATTTATCACCATATGCGAAGAATTTTTGGGATCAAGGGGTGACTGACAAAGAGGTACTAAAGTAAATAAATAGAGACCAAGAAACCATAAAAACTGGAATCCTTTGTCACTTAACAAGAAACAAAAAGTACAATTTGTTATAGCTGATCACTGAAAATAAAATAAATGAGAAAAGAAGTCAGAAGGAGAACATATTGGCTGTATACTGAAGCTGAAGACTGGCTCAGAGATTGTTTGGATGTAACACAACATCATTTACAGCAACCACATCTGAAGTCTGATGACTATGATAACATTTAATCTTCAGAATGAAAGCAAAAAGCGGAAGCAATTGTAGACTGGTAAAGGTAAAGGTTAGGTAAAGGTTCCCCTTGACATTTAGTCCAGTCGTGTCCGACTCTAGGGGGCGGTGCTCATCCCCGTTTCCAAGCCGTAGAGCCAGTGTTTGTCCGAAGACAGTTTCTGTGGTCACGTGGCCAGCGCGACTAGACACGGAACACTGTTACCTTCCCACCGTGGTGGTACCTATTTATCTACTTGCATTTGCATGCTTTCGAACTGCTAGGTTGGCAGGAGCTGGGACAAGCGACGGGAGCTCACTCCGTCGCATGAATTCGATCTTATGACTGCTGGTCTTCCGACCTTGCAGCACAGAGGCTTCTGCGGTTTAACCCGCAGCGCCACCACGACTCCCAAATTGTAGACAGAGGGACCTGCTATTGCCAAATGAATAGCATCCCATGCCCTGAGATTTCAGCACCAAACCCTAAGAGCAAGGGCAGGTCCTTGTCCAGGAGGGGAACAAGCACAACATACATACAAATGGTTTTGAGCCAAGACAGTGGGTCTGATCCCGGCTAGGAATGGGGAATTAAAGACACATCACATACTAGAATCAAATGTTCTCCTTCTCCTGTTCCACTCATCCTGAGAGATCTCACCACACGAAGACCTGGAGAAGTTAATGGATAACTTGAGGAAATTATTCCAAGCAAAACATAAAAACAGTGTAAACTGCTCAACTAAGAGATGTAATTATGTTGCAAGATATGTTAATTTTAATTTCTTTAATGAATTTCAGACCTATACTTGTGAATCGTCATATTGTTGAATGTATTTTGTTACGTGGGGACTTTGGGGTTCTAACTTTTAACATGTAAACCACCCAAAGTAGTACTTGCACTAGAGAGGCAGTATATAAATAAATAAAATAAATGGCCAACATTCAGGTCAGTGAGAAACCTAAGTGTACCAAAGCATTAAGAACTTTCTTAGTGGTGGCTTCTAGGCTAGAAAGGCTAGGCTGACCTCTTCTGTGTTGTCCTTCCACAGAAGGAGCTTTTAACTGGGTAGGGTGCTGCATTTCCTTTTACTGCTTTGTTAAACTGTGCTTTAAATTTTTAATAATTTATCCATTGTCTGTTTTAACTGTATGTGTTCTATTTAATTGCAAGCCACCGTGAGTCTCATATTAGAAAGAATGTGGAATATAAATAGGCACCATATAGATTCTAAAGAGCACCTGTATAAATAGAGGAGGCAAAGAAGACAAGTGAACAGGGTGGCCATGACTCCTACTTTACAGCAGACAGTCCTCTATTTGAAAGGCTTCCAAGATCAAATCTCTGTTTGTCTCTATCCTGTTTGGAGCGGTACAGTACAAGTTTAGCTTAGAGATAAAGCATTGTCAGAATTGAGAGCAAGAAGCCTTGAAGGCTCTGCCATCTACCACTCATGGCTGGGCATACACTTGTACTGGTTAATGAATCAGAGTTTAGCATGTTATTTTTCTAAAAGAAACTCATTATGTTGCTCAGTACTTTGAGACAGTTGGTTGACCAGGTTGTTGAACTTCATGACCCTTGTGATTTTTTCCTGGTCTACAATTCTTCAAAAATGACCTCTCATTAACAGCCTCCTGGTCAATTCTGGCAAGGACTCTGACTTCCTATATTGAGTTGATCAGGGTTGCTAAGAATAGCTACTAAATTCTTCATCCTCATCATTTTAGGTTGGCTTGGCTTGATGGGACGCCTTCACGAGGAATTTTCAAGTGCCCTGAGATTCCTTGCCTCCAGGAGAGAATGAGGCAAGGAGCACTACTGGGGGGAGAGGGGGGGAGCCTGTCTTGGAGTAAAAAAACCTGGTGCCATTTCCCTTTGAAAAGCAAAGCACAGGCACAGCATCTGCAGAAAAATTGACAGAAAAATGATGCAAGTGTAACACTTGTAAGTTCAATCGGGTTATTTACTGACTTAGGTATCTACTGATGGACCTTGCAAACACAATTTCACAAAAGGAGTTTTTTCTTATTCATAATTATACAACAGACAACAGGAGCAGTTATAACAACAAGAAAATATTACAATCTGTGCATGCAAGTCCTAGGCATAGCACCAATACAGACCTTGCTTGCAAAATTGCAAAGTTCAATTGTCTCCTAGAATTCAGATTCAGATAAAAATTCAGGACATCTTCCTTAACTGGGTTGGGTGTCCAATACATAGAAGAATCAGCTCCACATGTGGAATCTTCAAAACCCTAAAATAAAATATCAGTTCAATTGCATGAATTCACTATAGGGATTCACCCCTCCAACACAAACATAGGAATTATACACAGACCAAGTTGGGAAGGGGCTTAGCTATCTAAGTGTCAACAGTAGCTCTGACCTCCTCAGTTCTCCCGCTCTTTTTGATTCAAATATCTTATAGACCTGCTCTTTCCTAGTCCAACCCCTTTGGGCTGAACCAATGTTTCATAGGGGTTACACAAGCCCCTCCTCTAGTCCTTCTTATTCTTACCATAATTCTGCATTATGTGTGCTATTCAGGTGAAAGTATTATTCCTGGGGGGGGGGCAGGTTAGGGAGGGACACTTTCCTGTTCTTATTCCCTTGATGAGAATCCCACTTGCAGACTGAGGACAATGATCTTATTCATAATGGAGGAGCAAAAATTTGTTTCTCTCCTTTTTGCACATCCACCTGTTTGTAGTGCTAGCCACACAAGCCAACCCCTCCTTTGAGCATTATGTATTGGAGGATGAGGCAAATTTGGCTTCTGCATACACCTCTGTGTGTAATCCAACTCCTCCCCTCCCCCATTTCTAAGGAGAAAAGATATACAGTAATACACTTATTAAAAAAATATTTATCCTGACAAATAACTGTTAGCAGACAAATAATAGAGCCCCCCCCCCCAACATTTAGGTATTATGAAATTTCTTGAGGAGTAACAATGGAGGTTACTGATTGGTCTCTGATGATGTCATGTACATACATGTCAATATTTCCTTGCAAAAGCACAGGTATGACCTTTTTACCTTAAAGTTTCCATGTCATAATAGCTTTAAGGCACTCCTGGTTAATAGATTTCTAAGGGATTATTGTACACTTTCAGAGTAGTTGAAGTCACCCGGCATTTGGCTCCCACTTCACACTGCACCTGAGATGTGTGATAATCTCTCAAAAATGTGCTGCTTGTCGAGTCTCATGGCCTAATTACAAACATTAACAAAAGTCAGCTCCAACGTATGTGGCTTGCCCATCTGTTTCTGTGTGTGGTGGCTGGCTGCAGTAACATACAAAACCAAATATCAGTCTTGAAGGACATCCTTTGGTGTCATGGCTTCTTGCCATAACACAAGAGATGAGAGAGACAGAGAGAGATAAGAGACATACACACACACCAGATATACATTTGCACACACAGTCACATAGACACACACATTTCCACTGGGAATGCAGTAAAGATATTTGAAGGAAAGCATAATACTTTGAGTGGCTACATTAAGACCAAAATTTGGGGAGGAAATTACTTTTTGGGTCTACAAGTCCCAGAATTTCCCAGCCATTACTGAAGGTATGATCAGATGGCAACATAAAAATCACACTGGATCACACCGGAAAGTGTCGTTTTCAGGGGGGCAATCTTGAAAGGGACTCTTTAAAGCGACCTCCTGATTCTTCAGCCCACTAATTTAAAAGAGCAGCCCTGCCACTGGAGCAAAAAGATCTGGACAGGGAACAGAGCAGGATCGACAGCATGGTCTTTGTGAGAGATATAATCTTGTGGCCCATTTATACAATGGATTCCTGCATTGAGCAGGGGGATGGACTTGATGGCCTTATAGGCTGCTTCCAACTCAATTAATCTATGATTCTAGTCTCTATGAACAGCACTCTGCAAAGGCGCGGAGCTGCCTGGGTGGGGACTCTTTGCCTGCCCGTCCGAATACAGACAGGCAGGGAACCTCACGAGAGGACGGGCAGGCTTGGCTCAATACGAGCCTTTAAAGGAGCCTCTGTTGCCTGCTCTGTCCTCTAGGCAAGTGAAATATTGGGAGTAAATATTGGGAGCCGCCCAGAGTAGTCAAAACGACTAGATGGGCAGGATAAAAATGTAAGAAATAAATAAAATAAATAAATATAAATAAAATAAATATAGTGTACGTAGGTGTATGTCTGCAGATAATTACTCCCAGAATTCTGCCTCCGGAATTCTTTGAGAATTCTGCAATTTGGAGTCAGGAATAACAAATGGCACACCTCTATTCCCTACTTCCAAGTTTTGCTTTTGTAACATACACGTTCTAGATCATTCTAAAACCCAGTTCTTGCAGAACAAACCACTGGAAACTAGTGGGTCTGACTGGTATAAACCCCCAAGTGTACAGTCAGCTGGACTTTAAACATCTTTCTGCATGTCTTTGTGCTATTACAGAAGAAGCAAATGGGTTGCTCATGTCAGCATGAGGAAATGAAATTCATTCCAAATTACAAGAAAGGTATCCAGCTGTGGGGCAGGGGGTGAAGTATGTGTTTGTTCCCAGGTTCAAAAAAGTAGTGGTTCTGTGTGGAACAGTATGAGAGACATACTGAACATCAGTAAGCAGGAATGCAGCCGAAATATAGCAAATAACCAAAGATTTATGGCATATGGGATATTTCATAGGGCCAAATAAAGAGGTATTTATTTAAAAGATTGTGTCATCCCTATAATCAAACTATAGGCCTCTCTTTTTCTCTGCTTTTTTTTTAAGATGGGCTTTGCTGTCATGGGTATACAAAGAATATTTTCTTCCTTTGATCTTTATCTTTGAACTTGAGTTATATGACTCATACTTGGAGAGACTGGAGTATTGTAGATGACATGTCATAGCCTGTTCCTCTCCATCACTTACAAGTATTAGGTTGGGTGCTGCATGCTATGGGCAATGGCTTATATCTCTTCCACAACAGCCCCAAATTTTGAAGATCTATGAGATCTCTGAACTTTCAAAAAGCATTGAAATGATTTAATAAGAAGCATTCTCCTATAATAGGCATACATTTATCCTTGCATCTAGCCTGAATTTCTAGAACAGAGGATACAGCAATTTCCATCAGAAAATTATGGGTTGTGTTCAACAGCAGAATGAGTGGAGGGAAACATCAGTCTTAGGACTCCTGCACCCTTTCTTAATGCAGCCTGCTGAGCTGCCCTCCTGAAGGTTGGGGAACCCTCAACAACAGCAATAGAAGGAGCAGAAAGTACTGATCAGGGAGCACAAGGTTCCTTCTGAAGCAATAATACAGTATTGTATGGAATTCAATGGAAGACAAGAAGAACCAAGTCAGCCAATATCCATCCAGAAATGGGTTGGGTTCTCATATTTTGGTTGCTACAGGTGGAGAGCATTTTCATTCCACAGCCTGTTGTGGGTAACCTTCTGAGGGCTGTATTGCTAGTAGTGGGCAGGATCAAAGCCAAAAGTAGGTGAAGCCAAAACCTTTCACATGCATATATCCCCACACTACCCCCAATGACATTCATCCATGCATCAGTACATGCTTCATTAAATGTATTGCTACCACTTCCTGCTTTTCTCTCACCTAGACTTCAATCCCTCCCTTTCTTCCTTCTCTGCCTCATCCATTAATTCATACCCACCTCTTCAAACCCGAGGCCATCACGAAGTCTAGAATGGAATCAGATCGTTTTTATATAGTTTTCAACCCAGGTTGCTCTCAAAGCAGCATATTTTCAGGACCTTTTTCCTCACTTGCCTCTTTTTATAAACTACAAAGGGAGTCTGTTTTTAAGAGTAAGTAATCCACAGAAGGATGATTTGTACTGATCACCTCACAGTGAGGTTTCTGTGTAAAAACAGTACTGTTAACTTGCCCTAAGCTGTTGTCCACTATAGTACGAACATATAATATAAGATATATAAGGCAAAATCAAAAGAAACAAAAGAAAACAAAAAAGACCAAAAAAACCCCCACAAAAAACCACAACCCATCCCTGCCCCTGTTAGAGTTCTCGTTTAATTTTACTTTCTAGAAGAGTTGGGGTGGCACTGATGGTTATCTATGTCTCTTAATTCCATCTTATACTATGAGATTGGTGTGGTGCTTTAAAAGCTTTTATGTCCTTCAGTGCCGTTGGTTAATTTAGAACTTCTGTCTTAACAACTTCTACGGCAGAAAAGAGCCAGATGGATCATTGATGGTGACACGTCTTGTCCAATGTCTTCTGCTATTATGTGATTTTATCTAAATAATCTATATCTATATACACATATACATATATACACACATATACAAGTATATATACACACATACAAAACACGTGCGTGTATACATACATACATACATACATACATACATACATACATACATACATACATACATACATACATACATACAAGAAACATGTTTTTATCGGTTTGGTTTGGTTTCTTTGGATTTTGCCTGATATGCTTGCACAGACTAACATGGCAACCTATTCTACAACTGTGGATATGACATAAGAGTACTCTAATTGTTCAACTACCAGAAAAACAAAACAAAAATACCAATGTTTTACAGCCCTAAGAGTCATTTGATGTTAAAACATGTATCTATACCGCATACTTTATAATTGGTGTGTGTGTTCTTTTTTGCATTGGTTTATTCAATCATGAAAAATAAACAAGTGACACACGTATGAACATAGGCATGTATGCATGTGTGTACACACACAAGAAATTTTCAAAATTGCCTGCTTTTATGATAGTGCTCAGTTTTGAAATCCATTTTCTGGCATCTCTTTGCTTTTCTACCAGCTGTGATGTTTCATGTCTAGAAGAGCACAAATGACATCTGAACATCCAGCACTGTTGTGCTTAGAGACTCCACAAACAACCCGACCAAATTCTGGATGATAAATTTCTCCTTGATTAGTTAAACAGATATTGTGATGCGCCAAAAGAAGGAGGCTTTGTTGACATAGCATCACTCCAGATGCTGGTTATATTTTCTTTGAGTATTTCAGTGCTTAAGAGTTGAAGCAGTGAGAAGACAGTAAAATCAGTCTACTTCTTTCTTTCTTTCTTTCTTTCTTTTTCTTTCTTTCTTTTTCTTTCTTTTGGTTTTCACTTTAAGTGCCAGATAAAATCCTGTCATGTGGAAAGGAGGCTGAGTGCAACCTTTGAAGAGCAGAATATGAAAATATTATTCAGTCCAATGACAATATGCTTTTTAAGAGTCTAATCCATAAAGTCAGTTCTTTGTGTTAAGAATGAAAGAAACAATGGTATGCAATTGTGTGTATGTGTATGTCTTAAAAAGTTATTTTTGACTACATTTCCACATGCCTGCTTTAACAAGCTTCAGCCCTCCAAGACCTCTGTGTTTTTTCTTAGAATATATAGACCATGAATGAACCCAACAGTGGCTTCCTATCTGTCTGCCCCTAATATTAGGCAGAGTAAAGCAATGATCTTGAACAGCAAATGCTAAGGTGTGTGCTGAGGCTTGTCCCCTGGCCGTTTCCTTCCACTGAAGGGCAAAGCTATTTGTTGCAGGTCTTCTCTGTACCATTTAAACCAGCCTGCTGCCTTTGGGTGCAGTGACACTGCCTCATCATCTATGTTGAAGTCTGATTCTTTTGTCAGGCTAGTCAGCTTCTACAGGTAGACTGAAGGGACACCATCTTGCACTAGACTCTCTTGGGTGGCACTATACAAGGAGGTTTGTAGGAGAGTCCTGAAGTGGACAAATAAATTGCAGCATAGATTGGGAGACTCAAACCAACAGCATCTATGGACCATAGGTTGCCCATTGTTCTGCCCTATCTGGCCAAGTCCTCTTCAAAGGATGAAGGTGTGTATATCCTGCCTCAGCAAATGAGGGCCAGGGAAGTAAGAACACTGGCCAGATAGGGCAGAACACTTGCTGTCTAAAATGCAACATGCCTCCCAAATCTAACCAAATATGATCTGCCGTGTGTTAGAACAAATATTTAGAGCAGAGATGGGTGAACTTTTCAGTTTGAGTGGTATACAGTGTCTCAGTTCATTTTTTGAAACAGGATCCCCCAAAATGCAGAATATTCATATACTGTATGAGATAGAAATGGTTGCCTACACTTGTTGTTGTTTAGTCGTTAAGTCGTGTCCGACGCTTCGTGACCCCATGGACCAGAGCACGCCAGGCCCTCCTGTCTTCCACTGCCTCCCGGAGTTGGGTCAAATTCATGTTGGTAGCTTCGATGACACTGTCCAGCCATCTCGTCCTCTGTCGTCCCCTTCTCCTCTTGCCTTCACACTTTCCCAACATCAGGGTCTTTTCCAGGGAGTCTTCTCTGCTACACTTAGAGACTCCGATAAGAGGTCCTTTCAGGTTTTCTTCCTTAGGTCACAGAAGATATAAGAGATCAAACCTAGAGCCTCCCAAGGTCACATAATATATTCTGGGAACTGCATTTCCTTCTCCCATCATCCCTCCAGATGACAAATCTATCAATGATATGTGCTTGAACCAAAGGTGATACAAACAAAGCCATGCTATCTCTCAGCTGACCAATTACAAAACAAAAGCAGACTAGTCTGCAGATTGAAGCAAGCTCCTGTTAGAATAAACGGTCTCTCTTTTTCTCCTTAAGGGGGCTCCTATTGGAATGACATGTCAGTTGGTATTGTCTAGTTTGTCCCTTCCTTGGTCCTTCAAATGCTTGTTAGTTGGCTCACAGGCTCCAGTTGTAAATGCTTAGCCACTGGCTGCTATTGACAGCAAGAGACTTGAAAGTTGAAACCAGTGTTAAATATCTGGGTGATTTGGAGCGTGTTGTCCATGTGCATGACGATTTATTTGTGGGTGTGAGTAATGAATGGTAGATTGTTGTCAGTGAATGTAATTTTTCCCCCTTAAATAAACTACTGGATACTATGACTGCATTTATAGGAACATCCTGGTTGTTGGTCAAGGCTGTTGTATCAGTTTCCCCAGAGTAAAGGGATAATTCTCTCTCTCTCTCTCTCTCTCTCTCTCTCTCTCTCTCTCTCTCTCTCTCTCTCTCTCTTTCATTCTCTCTTTCTCTCCCTCCCTTCTCCATCTTTTTACTCTACACTCACAATAAATACCATGATTCTATTTAGACAGTGATTTGATGAGTAGTTTCCAAAGGGAAACAAACGAAGCAAGGACGGATTTAATCATTGTGGCCTTCCCTCACTCATACAGATATATATACACTTGCACACACTCACAGAGACCTTTTGGGTCCATTTCCAGTGGAGAATGACATGCTGCCAACTCATGGCAATTTACTGTAAAGTGTCAGTGAATTGTGTACAAAAGGACCTCGTGCACTAATGTTTTTTCCATGCCACAAAAGCACTTTTTTGTATGTGTTTCCTCCAGCTAGTAGCCAAAACTAAACAGATCAAAAGAGATAGCCCAGTGTTGTGTTATACAGAACTTGAATTGTTATGCATTGAACAAGAAAACAGAAGTCTAAAGGAGTTTTTTTTAAAAATCCTCCATTCCTTACATACAAATTTTAGTGTATTTAAAGTGAAGGACTTCCCTTTAAGTTCTTCTGGATGAGAAAATTCTATTGGTGCTTCAGCTGCAATATCAGGCATTTATTATAGCAGCTTTCCAAACATTGGGCCTTGTGGAAACTTTGGGAAATAATTCCCATCATCTCCAGGCATGATATTTTTGTATGAAAAAAAGGTGCCCTCAAATGTAAAGTGTTCTGTGACAAACAGATACTTGAAGGGGGATCAAGTGTGCTTCACATGAGGGTAAAAACCCATGTTCTGATATGTTTCATAAGTCCAACAGCCTGTCAAGTGCACCCCAGATTTATTCACCTTTCATATTTGATGGGAACCCAAGAAAAAGTCCACATTTTATAAAACTGATTTTTGAGCCGGCAGCAGGGAAATATTTGGGTCAGGTGCAGACTTTTCATAATAAGGATTTCTGAAGTACTATTTCTTTGTCACATTTGCAGTAAATTCCACCTTTCCTCTAAGAAGGTGAAGGCAACATCTACAGCTATAATGTCCCACTCCACTTTACTTTAAATGGTAAAACATAATAATAATGTTGGTAAATATAAAAATGTTCTTCCCACAAATGAGGCGGGGTCTGTTGGTTTCATTTTGTTTTCTGAGATGATCGGACTCAGGTTCTCTGGTCAACTGATTGATGGCAAAATGGGGTAGGTGGGAAACCATTAATTAATGGCAACATGGGGTAGGTGGGAAACCATTGCTACCCACATGCACCCACCCACCCACAATTGATAGATGGTTACATACACATCAGTTGTTTTGCCATATAAAATATGGAGCTGCTTTCAAAGCTAGCACCTTTCCTCAAAAAGGAAGCCCTCAAAAGAAAGAAAGAAAGAAAGAAAGAAAGAAAGAAAGAAAGAAAGAAAGAAAGAAAGAAAGAAAGCTCACACAACTAAATTTCAAGGTGTTCTTTTTAAAGAAACCATGTCTATTTAGTCTACTTTCCCTTCTTTGAATGTATATTTCCTGCAGGTGTTTTCACCAACTGGCAAGGTACTGAACAAGAAAACTCCTTGCTTTGGCATAATTTTGACAACATTAATAGGCCCATTTCAAGATGTTACCCCTAGTAAGAACTGTTGTTCTGTTGTTGTTATATGCTATCAAGTTACTTCCAATCTATGGTTACCCTATGAATTAATTACCTATTATTAACAGCCCCACTTGGGTGTTCCAAACTAAAACCCATGAATTCCTTTACTGATTCAGCACATCTCATGGTAAGCCTTCCTCTTTTCCTACTGTCTTCCACTTTTTCTAGCATTACCATGTTTTCCAGTGAGTTTTATCTGCTCATGATCATAATGTATGATAATTGTTCACCATGACCCTGCTGGAATGTCCTTAGCATATTACATTGCAGTTGGAGCAGGCACATTTGAATCAATGAAACCTATGGAGGAGTTGACATACTAAAACCCCAATGGTTCAATGGGCCTACTCTAGTGCAATTTACTGTACTGAGTGATGAGATTTTGGGCATTCTCTGTATATATTGGTAGCACAACCAAAATATAACATTTGGCTGAGATCTGACTGGTAACAAGTATCAAGGAATAAGTCAATGTTTCTTCACCTAAGAGAAAATAATGAAGCAGCTTAAAAGTTCAGTAAAATGGAAATATTGGTGCTATTAGCAGACTTTGATTTGGATGAGCAGGAATTATTTCCTCATCTACAATGTAGCATACCCAGTTTTCATCAATCTCTTCTTTCCAGCACTGCACCATACAGCTCCTAAGGCATCACTCCTATTTGGAGGATTAATAATAGGCGTTGGAGGATCATTTGGAAACAGTATGGAATAACATGCAGACAACTGTCTTAGATGTTGGGGTATTGTTGATGATTAGGTGCCTTCTTCTGTATAAGCAGAAGCATTTCTGCTGGTGTAAA
This sequence comes from Intellagama lesueurii, assembly GCA_037013535.1. Classification (NCBI taxonomy): domain Eukaryota; kingdom Metazoa; phylum Chordata; class Lepidosauria; order Squamata; family Agamidae; genus Intellagama; species Intellagama lesueurii. The sequence goes on along the minus strand of JBAJHW010000001.1, from coordinate 319,492,206 downwards.
TTCATTGACAGGAAACAATCTATAGCACATCCAGTTAAACCATAAGGCACAGTGAACTTACTGCTCAGACAGCTGATGTAGAGTGGAATGTAAGGTAAACAACTGGGAGAAATTAAACTTGTTCCCTCCCAGGGTCCACATAGTGTACCAAAAATGGGGAAAAAATTAAATGGAAGTGACTAAATGACCACATCTCAGTTTTGAAAAATGGTTATAAATAGTGCAGGAAGTTCCTGTGATCTATATAAAAGGTAAATTATTGCTCCTGCAGTAATCAGAATAAAGCAACCCAATATTTTGCTGACACTATTAACCTCTACAGATGTTTTTGTTTGTTTGTTTTCTGGTAGGCACACCCTCCAACGTGTCCCTTGTTTGTAGAACCTTGCAACATTTTGGAACAACCTTACCCAACAATTACTATAATTTTTTCTAGAAAAAAAATATTATAGGAAATGTGTTCTTTTGACTGCCTGAGCGTATTTTCCTGTGGAAGATTATTGCAGTACATAGACATCTTTGATTCAGTCATACTTGGCTCAAGGAGACTGTGTTTTTTTTTAAATTTTTATTTAGATGGGAAGAGTATTCAGTTTCTTTAGCCATGGAGTGTGATGATGTTCTCAGATCTGTAACTTTCACTGTATTCTAAACAATCAAACAAGAGTGGATAACAATTACAGAATGTCCTGTTTGTTTATGATTCTCCCTCATTTTCACAGTGATTAAAGATACAAAATCTGTTCCACACTTTAAGGACGTTGACTATGTTTTGGTTACAGTATGCATTGAACTTGCTGTGGTAAGTAATGATATCTTTGAAGCCAAATGCATAGTTCAGAGGAAATATTTCAGTTTATTTGGCTTAATCAGCTGATCATTTTTCAGTTACCCATAATAATAGAACTGATATGTATACATTTACTAATACAGAGAACTTGCTCTTGAAAAAGCAAATGTTGGACTGCATTCTCTAAACAATCTGTACGTTCTAAGCTAAAGTTACATTTTATGGGATTTTTTACTGCCCTTAAGTTGATCTGCCAAGAACCTCAGGTGCTTACGTCTATGGAAAAATAAGCTACTGTCTGTTGAAGTTTCAGTAAAACAGTCCAGAAAATGGCTGTTAAAGACAAAAACTTGACATATAAAATCCATACTATGGTAAAAGACTCAAAATGTTTTTCCCCTTTATTGCTTTATACTTTATACATAAGAGTTTCTCTTCACAGTTACGTAGCTTGCTCTAATGAGCTGCTGTTTAACCAAATAAATGTGTAAGAGTCAGGCCATGTTCCACCATAACCTTGAAGACTGACCAAGAACATTCTTAACTTCACTAGCTATCAAGCAAATCAGCAGCAAAAAAAAAAAAAAAGTCCGTAAACTGTGGGAACCTACTAGAGCCTGAGCAAAGGGTTTTCGAGTTTAAAATTTTTTAAAAGTGAAACTGCTGCCCCCCGCATCAGAAACAATCAAGTCTAAACATCCCCAGATTTAAAATTACTCGTATAATTTTGAAAGGACTAGTCTTGCTTATCTTGAAAGAGATGGTTGGTCCCATCTGCTTTTTTTTTTTTTAATTGCAAAAGAATCCAAGCTGCAGGACTGAAATATTGATCCTCTGCTCAGATCATGCAAACCAACAGCATCTCATATTAGGTTGTTCTTTCTTCCTACTGCCCCCTGCCCATCAATGTTGTCTTTTCAAGTAAGTTCTGTTCAGGTCTTGCAAACTACCAGCTGTGGATCCCTTTGTTGAGTCAACCCATCTCATGTTAGCTCTTCCTTTTTTCCTATCCCCCCCCCCCAACACACACCACTTTTCCCAGCAATATTGTCTTTTCCAGCCCTCCTTTTTTTTTTTTTTTTAAATTTCAAAGGTGAGGGGACATATTTTTAAAAACATGCCCATAACATGTCCATAGAACTTTTGGTCTGATATAGCTTTTCTTCCTCAGATTGCCTACCCCAAGAAAAGGGTTTGGAAAATGGAACATAGCTTTCTAGTCTGCATGGCAGCATTAGTTTACCTGAGAGGTTAAAGGATGTGTATGTTCCTCCATTGTATTTTGAATTCACTCACACTTTTGCTTCACCATTTCATTATGTCCAAAACAACCCTTCAAAATATTTTAGTGCAGAAGAACTACAGCCACATCCAAGCTCTTCTTGCTTCTGTTCTTTCCCAGCAACCATAGTTCAGATCATGTGCTCCTCTTCTGGGATCCTTTAGCGCTGGGTAATTCTACATGAGGGAAATTTCTGTTGGAATGTGTGTGTAGTGTGTGTATACTTAAACGTCCATTTAAAAAAACCAAGAAATTCAAATCTTCAAAAAAACTCCAGTTTATGAATGTGGGATATTGCACTTCTGTACGCACAATTCAAAAAGCCAGGAAATGGTCTAAGATTGCTATACAATATCGTGCCTGTGATGACAAACTTTACATAGCAAAGGGCAGCCTGAATGTTGACAACACAAATGGCAGCAGTCAAGATGGTCTACAGGATACCCTGTTGTGCTCACTACCATTTTCAGAACTGGTTTACTATTCCCTTCTTCTGGGGGTGCTGTGGGTAGCTTGCCGAAGATCACACAGGCTGGCACTTCTCGTACAGGGCACAGTGGGAAATCAAACTCCAGACCTCAGGTGCTCCAGCTCACTGAGCTATCCACAGCAAAGGGACAGACCAGGTCTCCACTGGGAAGAGGTTCCAGAATTGCCAGTGCATGTACTATATTTCCCATTATCAAATGTACGAGATGCCACCTTTCTCAGTGTGGGACTGCAGGTATGATATGTGGATCAGAGAGTGCCGCCAAAGATATTCACAAGGGTTTGGAACAGGGATAATCAAAGTGCTGATCTGCTTGGCAACGTGTGGATCCATGACTGTTCTTATGACTGCTGCTTTCCTTAACTATTCCATCTACATTTTTCCTCTAGCAAAAAATGATATTTTGCCACTCCTGGAAACCTCTAGGAACTGAAACTCACTTTTCCAATAGTTCATAGAATTCCTCTACACACCACTTAAAACTTTTTTAAAATTGGAAATTTTCCAAACCTAGAACTGGACCTCCAGGTACTTCCCAGTTTCACTCTTTTTCTGCTTGTTTGTTTGTATGTTGTTGTTGTTTTGTTATTTTTGGCAGCCTGTATGGCCCCTGGAGAATCCTGTGGGAAAATGTTGGCCTCCAGATCCACTGGGTTTGCTCTTCTGTGGCTCAGAACAAGTGTGTTATAAGGTAGGAGTGATGCAAAATGACTCCATATTTGATCGTGCTATGCTGATGGGGGGAGACTATTGGAGACTGGCTTGCAAACCTTCAGTAAGGACCCCCATTTGGGGATTGGGTTGCTTGTTGGCTTTAGTCCAAATAAACTTTCTTAACTGGACTGTGGATCAGGCAGGAACAGGGTAACCAGAGAATGAATTCTAAATGTTTGCTTTGAGGTTTTCTAGAATGAATGATAACTTCTCAGCATTGACATCTGATCGTGGAGCTTACCTATTCAAATAAACTAACAATAAGGCAGTCTGTTTTTCTTTAATTATAGTGCAGCCTTGGAAAGAGCAACCCTAGCAATAGGTCTCTCATGAACAATTTGGTCCTTTCCACATGGAAGAATCAAATATCCTTTCAAGCATTTGGTTTTCACTTTGAACAGAATGTAAATACTGTTTCTGCATTTATAGAGTTACACAAGTGGTGCCTGGGTCTGAACTTCACTTTCATATATTAGGGTCATTATCATACTTCTAAAAATAATTACTGTGTGCTTTACCATTTTCACTGATGCAACATCTTTTTTGTGTTAATGGGGTGGGAGGACCCTAAGGTTGTCAGCTGTCAGGGAGCTGGCTGCAGTCTCAAGGAACTGCTGTGCTTCTCTGGATCTTCAGGTGGAGAGTCAAATTTCAGGACAAGGAACACTGGAGTAGGAAAAAGTTTGATTTTTGTATATGAGGTAGCTTTAATGTCAGGACACCATCTCCACCCATTCCCAGCTGGCACCAGGACCACAGACAACTCATGACCAGGGCAGGGGTGTGACCCACAACATTTTGGGGTAAAGCTCTCTCCATCCCAAACCATAAGCTGCAGCTAGCAGGGCTCACTGAATCAGTGTGAAAGTGTTTGTAGGTGTATGTTACAAATAGCCAAATAGGCCCAAGTGTATGCACTCACCATCTCTCTTCCCAATCCCCTCCTCCTGCTCCTAGCTTTTTGGAATACCAAACTAGGCCATTTGGTGCAAGGCGGAGAGAGAGGAGCACAAGCATTGCAACTCTGGAGCCTTTATGTTACACAAGCCCTGGCAGCAACAGCAGTGCAAAGCAAGGGTAGCAGACTACAAATTGCTTCTTTCACTTATTGAGAGATAAACTTTATATTTTCAACTTCAGTCATTGAAAAGCGATGATCATACAGCCAAGGTAATGCATAACTGAACTACATTTGTTTGTTTGTTTGTTTGTTTGTTCATTCGTTTGTTCATTCGTTTGTTCATTCATTCACTGCCTCATTAGTGCCATGCACTATTCTGGGCAGTTTACAAGAACATGAATAATGAGCATGAATAATAAAACAATAACAGTTGAAACTATTTAAGCAGCTGACAACATAAAACCAAATGGCACCAGAGGCAATTTTCCCTATAATGGCAGAACAAGAGCATACAGTCAACCATGGTCAGTGTGGAAGGCTTCCCTCAAAAGCTATGTTTTAAGTTGCCTCCTCAAAATCCACAGGGAGGGAGCCAGATGTAGCTCCGCTATGAGTTGGTTCCACAGTGTCGGTGCCACCAGACAATTAACCAGGGACAATTACACGGAACCTACAACTCCCTCATTACCACAGCTGCGCTGCCTACTGGTCTATTTCTGGGCAGAATTCAAAGAATGGTTGGCAGAAGAACAAAAGAAAAAAATTAAGAAGACAGAATCATTGTGGCACCTTAAAGACTAACTGCTATATTTTAATGTGAGCTTTTGTTGACAAGTCTACTTCCTCAGACAAAGAAGAAAAAGAAAAATTAAATTTATGCCCCCTTTTCCTTATTAGAGCTTCAAGTGGCTGACTATCTGAAAACAACCTGCTAATATCACAAATTACAGATATTTTAAAAATTAGAAATAGGGAAAATCACAAATTATGAACATCTAAAATCACAAATATCTAAAACCACAAATTACAAATATCTGTTAAAATATAATAAAAGCAATATAAAAAAGCAGCGGTAAAAGCAAATCAACAGTTCCTTATTCCCTGCAAGCCTGTACCATCAGGTGTCTCTTTAGCTGAAAGACTGCTACAGGAAAGGAGTTCCATGACTTGTGTAAAGGACCATATTCTTCTATGCCAGCATTCTTATATTTAAGGTCTTCAGGGTGGGTCTTTAACTCAGTCCTGCTAGCTTCTCAGACACATTTGGTGGGGACATGAGAGAGGGTCTTCTCAGGGATGGCTCCCAGGCTGTGGAACACCCTGTCAAGAGAACATAGGAAAAGCAGCATTTGAATCAGCAGAGGCGACAGAAAGAGGGGGAGAAGATGGTGGCAGCTGTTTCCCCCCCCCCCCCCCCGAAGTCTCATCTGAGTGCACGAACCAAGGAGGAAGCCATCTTGGGCAATGAGCTAGGAACACCCCTTGCAGAGAATAGAAGAGTACAGAAGGATTTTGGAAAATATTTTGACCAGGACTCTGAGTAAGTCAAGATGTTTGTTTTATATAAGGAAAACCTTTATGGACCTAAAACAATCGTACAGAAAAGAGATGGGCATAACAGATCAGTGAAAGCAGATTCTACCTTCTAAATTTCCGAGCAACGGTAGAAGCGAGTCTCCCCCCCTCCTAGCCTTGACTAGGAGAAGGAGAAGAGAGAAGGAAAAAGAGGGAGGAAGAGGAGAAAGTCATTTTGTGAATAAACTATATTAATCGAAGGCAAAGACTCGCTGCCGTGGGATAGTCCAATTTTAAACAGTCTAATTACAGTGCTGATGGTTGTTACTAGAACCATAGACTAGAACTATTGAAGAGTTTTAGTTCGTTTACGCCCATTGGATTGGAGGCATCTGTGTTTTTCTTTAACACGGCGGTAGAATGAGCCTCAGTCCTGAGCACCTTTGATGGGAAGGGGGAGAAGGAGGGAGAAGGACATTAAATGAAGGAAACTGTTTTAATGAAGGCGAAGTCTCACTCCCCGGTTACCTACCCCCAATTACTGAGGCTGGAGAGATCGATTGAACTGCTAATGTTATTTGCCTCAAGGCACTGTCTGTTCCCTTAAACACTCATTGTTTTGATTTTCTGACTGTGGGAACTTTTTAACTTGAGGGAAGCTCTAATCTACATTTCAGATTTGTTATGTAAACAGCACTGAATGAAAGGAAAGTAAGGCAACAGTGACACCTGCTGGGAGAAGACCCAAACAGCATCCTTTTTTAAAAAAATTGGAAACATGGCAGTGAAAGGAGGAAAAGAAAAAATGCCAAGAGGCTCACCTGCACAAGAACAAAGTTTGAATAAGTTATTGGGGCAAGAGACACTAAAGGGCTGGCAACAGAGCATTCAAGATATGTTATCTACAGGGTTACAGCAGTTACAAGAAGGGATGGCTCAACTATCTGAACAAATGAATGATTTAGGGACGCAAATGACTGATATTAAATACCAAATTACGGAAAATTAAAAAAAAATAGCTAAAATAGCAAAGGCCTAAAAACACAGAAAAAAGAGTGGAGACCATTAATATAGAGCTGGAAGAGATACAACATGAAAGAATACAAGATGAAATCAGCTTGCTAAATCTACAAATGGAGAGAGCCAACCTTATACTTAGATTCCAGCATTTTTCAGAACAAAAAGGTGAAGACACAGTGCAATTGGTAACTACATTTTTAGCTCCACTTATGGAGATGCGACCAGAGGAAGTTCAGCAAAATATAGATATAGCACAAAGAATTAATACAACATACACCAGGAATACGAAACTCCCCAGAGAAATTCATGTCAAATTCACGAGAATGGCATTTTGAGACAAAGTTCTAAGAAACATGCAAGATAAAGAATCTAGTATAAAATATAAAGAAATTAAGATTTTGAAGCATATCTTGTGGCAAATAAGACAGAAAAGGAGACAATATGTGGAACTGACATCCCTCTTGAGAGCAAATTCAATTACATACAAGTGGTTGATGCCTGAAGGTGTATTTTTCCAATTCCAGTCGCAGAGATATTCTATTAACTCAACAATGAAGGCAGAAGACTTTATGAAAAGAAAGGGGGGGAAATGTCTGGGTAGGAAAGAAGGGGAAAAGGCGGATGAGAAACAGGAAGAGGAGCAATCAAGTGGACCATTGGGACCAAACTCAGAAGGAAGTTCAGAATCTGAGCTAGAAGATCAAACGGGAAGCACCAAAGGAAAGTCCACTATGGAAACAAGAGGATCTAAGAGGAGGAAAGAAAACCCTAATAATAAAGATGGACCAAATGAATAAAAACCAGCTCAGAATTCTTTCAGTTAATGTAAACGGCTTAAACTCACCCCAAAAATGTAAAAGAATTTACCAACAATTGCAGAAATTAAAATTGGATATTATCTGCCTCCAAGAAACCCATATGAAAAGAACAGATCAACATCTATTAGAAAATTTAAAAAATTAGGAGAATTATTTATAGCATCAGATTCAAATTAAAAAAAGAGAGAGGTGTGGCAACATATATACTAAAGGAATTAGACCCAAAGCTAGTTTTTGCATCTGAGGATGCGAAGGTACTAATGGTGGAAATTCAAAATGAGTCAAAAAAAGGTGTTGATTGTTAATATATATGCCCCCAATGAAAATCAAGAATCGTTCTATGAAGAACTTCAAAAATGAATAGTAATGAGAGAATATGAGGAGTATTGTATATTGGGAGATTTTAATGCCATTTTTGACAGACATTTAGATATAAACTCAGGAAAAGAGAATACAAAAAGAAGAAATATGTTGCCCAAATCCTTTTTGCAGCTAGTGGAAGAGCTCAATATGATTGACGCCTGGAGAACAAGGTATCCAAGTGCAAGAGACTTTACATTTTATTCGGATAGACATAAAAGTTGGTCAAAATTGATGCATATTGGATCTCACTAGATTGGATGAAAGAAGTATCGGAAATAGACATCTTGCCTTATACCTTTCCAGATCATAGTCCTATCTTGGTGCAATTGGAAATGGGACATAAATCTCTATATTGGAGATTAAATACAACCCTTTAAAAATGATATCCTTATAAAACAAATAAGACATGGACATATTTTTAAAACTTAATACGCTTCCAGAAACGTCAATGATTACAGTATGGGAAGCAAGTAATGCCTATTTCTGGGAGTTAATAATAAGATTTGCAGCAAAACCAAAAGAGAGAGGGGGGGACAGCAAAATAACAAGATCTGGAAAAGACATTGCTTTTGTGCAAAAAACAGTTAAAGCAAAACCCGAGCAAGACACAATTGAGGATGAAAATAAAATTAATACAACATCAATTGAATATTCTAATGACAGAAGAAATGGCAAAAAGGATAAAATTCACAAGGCAATTTTTTTTTTTTGAAAATGCAAATAAATATATGGTTGGCATATAACTACGGAAAGAAAGAGGAAAATCCATAATTCAGAACTTAAAAGACAAGGAAGGAGTGATAAAATCTAGACAGGAAGAAATAAAAAGGATTGCAGAGAAATTTTATCAAAACTTGTTGTCACAATCCCCATGTGGCCCCTGTTTGTTTCACCAAACTAAGAGCTCATGCTACGTGCCCCTCAGCTGCCACCAGTTGATTACATCAACATTAGGTAAAGGTAAAGGTTCCCCTTGACATTTAGTCCAGTCATGTCCGACTCTAGGGCGCGGTGCTGATCCCCATTTCCAAGCCATAGAGCCAGCATTTGTCCGAAGACAGTTTCCGTGGTCACGTGGCCAGCGTGACTAGACACGGAACGCTGTTACCTTCCCACCGAGGTGGTACCTATTTATCTACTCGCATTTACATGCTTTCGAACGGCTAGGTTGGCATCAACATTACCTATTATTAATAATCGAGGTCCAGGCCATATGTCATTTAAAAAGAACCAAAGAGAAATTGTTTATTGTTACAGATGTTGACAAGACAAGCACTGTTGTTAACTCTTAAACAAACATCCTCCTTTATCCACTCTCAACCACCATTCTCCCGCCCAAACTCCCAAAACTCTCTCAACTCTCAATCTCCCAATCTCCAACTCCCTATCTAAAACTCCCCCTCCTCCTGCTGAGTCTCTTAAATCTCGTGACTCCACCCCTCCAGCACTCCCATTGGTCTATGCAGATTGCATATGTATATTCATGACCTGGGCGGACGCCACACTTGTATTGGGAAAAGGAAATCCCCAAATGGAAACAAAGAGAGTATCTGGGGAAACATAAAGCTGACAAGTGAACAGAAGCAGATACTGAATGAGCTATTTTCATTTAATGAAACAGTAGAAGCTTTCAGGAAGCAAAAGAACAAGAGGAGATGGAATTCCAGCAAAATATTACAAAACTTTTGAGGATATACTGCTTAAACCATATAAGAAACTACTAGAAGTTATTGATCAAGAAGGGGTAGCCCCACCAACATGGACAGAAGCATTAATTACTACTATTCATAAAGAAGGAACAGAGGCCATGGAAATTAAAAACTACAGACCAATATCACTCCTAAACGTGGATTATAAAATTTATGCTACAATATTGGCAACCAGATTGAAAAAGGTTCTTTCACAAATAATTCATCATGACCAATCCGGTTTCTTACCAAAGAGACCAATGAGAAATAACCTTACAACGATTCTAAATATACTTGAATATTATGAAGCGTACCTGGAAAAATCAATGGCTATGATCTTTTTAGATGCAGAAAAGGTGATTGACAATCTGAACTGGAATTTCATGATACAGCAACTAGAATTGATGGATATAGGGGAAAGATTTATCGCGTCAATAAAGACCATCTATACCCAACAAAAAGCTAAAATCAAAATTAATGGAGATTTTACAAAAGACATTCAGATACAGAAAGGGACAAGACAGGGCTGTCCATTATCTCCACTATTATTTATACTTTCATTGGAAGTCCTCAATGAGCAAACTAGGACTAATAAAAGCATAAGAGGGCTGAAAATAATGGGAGAAGAATATAAATTACCGGTATTTGCCGATGATTTAGTTTTTTATTTTGGAAGAACCCAGTAAATCTATTGATGAACTGATGGAAATATTAATAAATTTTGGGGAGATGGCGGGAATGAAAGTGAATAGTCAGAAAACAAAAATTTTAGGCAAAAACATTTGAACCAAGGAGATTAATAAATTGACAGACACGACGGGCTTCCAAGAGGAAAAAAGAATTAAATATTTGGAAATCCAAATGACAAATAAGACAAGTGCATTAATAAAAGACAACTACATGAAATTTTTCAAGGAGATACAGAAAGATTTGGAAAAGTGGGATAAGCTACAGCTTTCATTGATGGGAAGAATAGCGGTAATCAAAATGAATGTGCTACCTAAACTGATCTTTCTTTTCCAGACAATACCAGTGATTCTAAAGCAAACACTTCTTCAGGACTTTAACAAAAAAATAATGAAATTTGTTTGGCAAGGAAAAAACCTGAGGATTAAAGTGAACAAAGGGTGGGTTTTGGTCTCCCAGATTGGAAAATTTACTATAGGACCTGTGTACTGGCCTGGATCAAGGAATGGATTACTCTGGACAATGAGAGATTGCTTAAACTGGAAGGACATGATCTTAGCCTGGGGTGGCATGCTTTTGTATGGTATAAAAAAGCTAAAGACCATAAAGTCTTCAATAATCATATAAGAAAGTCTTTGTTATGGATTTGGAATAAGATACAAAAGCAAATGTACCATAAAATTTTGGGGTGGGTGGATGAGATTACAATTAGACACGAGGTATTTAAAAGATAAAACAATGGGCTTTTATGAAGAACAAATGCCATTTGATAAACTACTTCTAGGAACAAGTGATAAAATAATTAAAAGAATGTATGAATATCTCTTAAATATGAAAATGGAAGATGAAGTGGTGAAAGACTGTATGATAAAATGGGTACAAAATATTGAATATAATATAATAAACTTACAAAATCAGTAAATTTCAAAGAAAATATATAGAAGATGTTTTATAGATGGCATATGACTCCAGCAAAACTTTCTAAAATGTATGAAAATGTTTCTAACAAGTGTTGGAAATGTAGAATACAGAAGGGTGCTTTCTATCATGTTTGGTGGACACGTAGGGAAGCAAATAATTAATGGAGATTACTAAACGAAATGTTGAAAAAAATTGTATCTTGTGCAATACCATTTAAACCAGAATTGTTTCTATTGAATATTATGCCTTCAGCTAGGATACTATATGGGAAATATTGGAAGAAAGCAGAAATACCGTCCCTGGAAGACCTGGCAGAAAAGCTACTGGAAGTGGCAGAGATGGACGTATTAACAGAAGCACTAAATGGAAGGTCATCTCAAAAAGGACTCCAAAACTGGGAATGATTTTACTGCTGGATGTGAAATATGGACTGGAAAGCATAGATAAAAGAAAAATGTGAAGGTCCAACAAGGGAATGGAGAGATTAGTTATAGTAATTCTGGTAAAACCTGTTAAATTGTTTGTTGTTATTGTTATATTCCTCTTTTAGTATAATTGTATAAGTGGATATAAAAGTACTCTCTCGCTCTCTGGAATTTTACCTTTCCCCTACCCATATCTATTCCCCCAGCCCCCCAGCTCCCTACCCCCAATCCTATTCTCATTGAAAATGAATAAAATCCATGTGATAAAAAGAGAGAGAGAGAGAACATAGGCTCCCCCCCCCCCCCACTGATGTCCTTCTACTAGCAGGCAAAGAGCTTTTTATTCAGGCAGGCTTTGGCCAACTGATGGATTTCTGAGGAAGGGGCTTTGATGGGTAGATGCTCTATGTATTCTGTAGATATGCTTTTATATTGATTTTGATTAAACTGAATTTTAATATTTTAATTTGTTTACCTGAATTCTAATAGTATATCTATTGTGTTTCTGTCTGTTACGGTTTTAATCAGTCTTCTTGTAAGCTACCTTGAGTCTCAGTTCTGGAAGAATAACAGGATACAAACCAAATGAACAAATAATTCACCTTTTCTACTAATCTGAAGAGCAAAACACAAACCAAGCCAGAAGTTAAACCAAAGTCGTCATCTTCTCAGTTTAAAAAATGTGGGTGTGCGTGCACTTTTATTTATATGTTTAGCTGATACTTTACTTTTCTACCAAAAAGGAACTGAAGGCAGTTAACAGTGTAAACAAAAAAAGTACAGATCAAAATCAAAATATTGGTTCAAAACAGCATAAAAAATGTTTCAATCAAAATCATAATTAAATCTACAATAATAAAAAAGCCAGTATCCAAGAAGTTACACTCCCCTTGATAACTTATATGCCAAAGGCCTGCCTGAATAAAATTACTTCATGGTACTGCTTTCCTACCATTGTATCAGCTGCATAGATTAATAACTAAGTGTTAAGTACATTCACAGCCTTGTACATATGCTGAACAATAAAAGAAAGTTCTTATAGACCTTAGTTTGCCCATTAAATTAACTTACATACAACACTCTAATAAAATGTAAGAGAAAGTTATTGGATTAGTAACAAAGGAACAAGAAAGCAATTATTTAAAGCCAAGTAGAGAATGATAATGTGGTTATTCTCCCATGCTTATACTATATGTCTGTTCCAAAGAAGCTGAAATCCCATTGTTCTCTTCTCCTAACTGTTCTAATTAAGGGAGACAGGGTTCAAAAGCATCTCAAATATTACTTCTTGGGGACTTTTGGCTTTGAAGTGTAGAATAGTTTGAACATTAGGTACTCATAGCCACTATTAACTGGCTATGTTGACAACACCTAAAGGAACTGGGATTGTATCATGGTCTCATAAAAAATGTAATAAAAGTCTTACACTAATTCGCCCACATCTGCAATCTGATTACCTAATGTGTGCTGTGACTTGCCACACTACTAGTTTGTTCAGGGGGAAAAATATGGATCTATAGATGTCTGCCTTGACAATGTTATTATTCTCTCAAGCAAACACCACTGTCTTGAGGCATCCTCAGAGGAATTACATAATAAAGGAGTTGGGGTTAACTCAGTCAATAAGCAGAAGGGTTCAGCTGCCTTGGCCAATATATGTTATGCCATATTTGGGGTCTTGCTAGTCTTCACGAGTCCCCCCCCCCCCATTCTTTTTAGCTGGAGAGCCGAGCTGTGTGTTAATCAGACAGAGTTATGAGTGCACCCAAAACTAGCTTGCTGACCTCAAGTGTTGGGAATGACATGTACTGGTGCCAGAAACTCTGTGCCAAAAGTTGGGGATGTTAAAAATATGAGAACTGTTACCTCTGCAAGACTCTTCGTGAAGTGGTGATTCAAAACACATTCCTTACACAGGGTGCGAAAATCACACTAGACCCACTCCCCTCTGTCCCTCATTCTGTTATCTTCCTAAGCATGGAAGATTCAGTTTGAACCATGATGATCTCTAGTTGTGGAGGATCTCCACATGAACTAGAATCTTGAGAAATCAGGATTCCAGGACATTTGGAGAGCTCCCAAGAATAGTGAAGGCTATATGATTCAGACTGTCTCCCTCTAGCCATAGGACGATGATCAGTATGACAGTGGACTGATTGATACATTTTATTTATTTATTTATTTATTTATTTATTTATTTATTTATTTATATGCCACCTTTCTCCCCATAGTGATCCACTTTACTCCTCACAAGTTGATACAACACATCTTGATAATGCCTGAATAGGGCTATTGTTGAAGCAAGTTTCAACTTCTGAACTGATCCATATGTGGAATGTGTAGGGGGTTGCCATTTATTCTTGTGCTCACCATGAGTGGTGTATTCTCTGAAGTGGTTCTTGGGCTTTGAAAGGCTAGCTGACCTGCCTGTCCACAAATTCCTTTTATAGACAGATGTATATAAAATAATATTTTACTCTAAATAAAAATAATTGCTCCGGACATTTAAGTCTTCCTGATGTTTTAACAAGGATATGAGGAGCTTTGAGAGTTATGGTTCCACTAGTCTATGGTGTACTTTGAATATGTAACCAAAATAAACCAACTTTCATTTTTGTGCTTTGATAGGAAGTATGAGGCCTGGTGCAAGTTTGTGTATAGCCCCTCACCCGTGATGTGCTCCATTTTTAAAGCTGTCTACTAATAACGTTCATTTTAGATTTTAAAACATATTTGAAAAACTACATATTGAGTTTATTGTGGTAGCCCACCATTGCAAAATAGTATGTTAACTCTATGTTAATTCTGGCATGGCTGGGAATTTCAGGTATACCTAGAATGTGCCATGAAATGCTTTGCAACATTTCAGAGGATTCTGAGATACATTTTGGAATATGTTGCATGGGTTCATCCTTCCAGTGCTCCACCTCATACAAGCATATTGAAGTTCTACTACCTAAGTGACAAGACCCTTCTCCTCCATGGGAACAGCAGTTTCTGCCTCTCCCATTCTTTCTCAATTGAAATCTAAATCACAGCCCCCTCTTAAAATGTCTCCACCAAATGGGCTGAATCAAATAGTCCACAGGGGTTACACTACCACATGTCCTTCTCTTTTCCATGAATTTATTAAATGATGTCCCCGCCTTAGTTAGTTCTTTTACTGAATCTCATACAATCTTCAGTGCAGAGCCTGGAGAGTTTCATTGAACAAGAACAGAAAACTCTCAGAGTGCCATGCTACCACTGCTCAGTTATGAATGGGTTGAGCAAACAATTATACAGTAGGCCCCCCCTTAGCCACAGTATTCACTGGTTCACTTATCCATGGTCTGAAAATATTAAAAATATTTTAAAAACTATTTTCACATGTATTACCAGAACCAGCCATAGAGGTAGCCAGAGACGATGCCATGAATACTTGTATTAATGAAGAATACATAAATATATAGTGTTCACTATTATCCACGGTTTTCAGTATCTACAGGGGGCTTGGAACCAATCCCCAATGGATATGGGGGTCCTACTGCATTCATTCTCCTTAAATGTACATTTCTAAGCTCTGCATTCATCCTCCCTTTAAGAGTTCCTTCCACATTCCACCGCGCCCCCCAAATGGGCATGGAATATAAATTAAAGAGAAACCAATGCAATCTGCAGTCCAGCCATTAGTCAAACTACCGGTGTCAGAAGCTACAGAATGAATATTGTTGTAGGGAAATGTGAACCCTGCTAATTATTATTTTCAGCCTTAATTAACGGCACCCACTTAGCATATGGCTCATTTCTAGTGATTCTGACAATCTTTCTTTTTTTGTAAAAGTGTATTTTTCCATTTCTTCTCCATCGGGGTTCAGTTGCTTTTGCTATTTGCTGGACCATTGGCTTTGAATGTAGCTTTAGGACTGTTGGTACACTTTGTTTGTTTTTAATTTCCAGTCATTTTTCTTTTCTGCTTTTCAGTAAAAGCCAGTGTGACTCTTTAGTAGCAGAAAACAAGCTATAAATACATGGAAGTGAAAAGAAAAGGAATAATGGGTTTGGCTCATGATTTTTTTTTAAAAAAAATGCTTTAACATCTTTCCGTCCCTCTTTTTTTTATGATCAGTAGAAAGTCAAAGCAAAATGCTGCTGTTATAAACTGTATGCAATGTTTGTGCTGTCCAGCCTTAAGCTTGTTTTTCTGGTTTATGAGAACAGAACTGTTGTCTGAAGTATAAAATGAATTTCTATCCTCTCATCCAGAGTTCTATTGTTCCCATGTGCTGGGCCTGTTTAAGCACATGACAGATGGATGAGTTGCTAGCACGAATTTGCTTTCTTCCAAGGCCAAAGAAACAATGAAACTAATACAAAGGCAGTCACTCTAGCAGAGAAGATTACCTTCAACAAACTGACATGATGAATGCAAAAGGGAATGTGCACATTTCACTCATTTAAATGCTTCAGTGGCTGCTGTACTCTCTGATCTTACATTAGCATGCACCTTTTGGTCTCTATAACAAAATACTCTTCTAGTAAACAAATTCTGTCTGTCTGTCTGTCTGTCTCGTCTTGTCTGTCCATAGCTAAACCAATACAGGGGAACCTATGAGGCCACCATCTGTTTTCCTTGATAAAATAAAAATAGAAAAACAAAATAGCAATTAAAAAGAAGGGGTGGGAGGGAAGACCATTATTCCATTCAGGAGATTGTCTCTAAACCATAGAGAGAGAGAAAGGAAGGAAGGAAGAGAAGAAAATCAGATGATTCTCCCAAAGGCAGTAAGTTATGCTTGCATGGATGCTTTTACTGTAATATTCCTGTCCCTCACTCCCCATAGCCCAAATCTCAATTGATGGAAATATGCCAGCACAGCAAGAAAGCAAGGATTCAAAGCAGTCTGGGTGCCCACTCAGAGGCAGCACCCCAGTTTCCCTGCCCCACCTTCCTCTGGGCACTGCCGCTGAGTGGGCGCCCACCAGAGGAGGAGGGGCTGGGAAGCACTGGACACCTGTTCAGATGCAAAACAAACTCACATGACCCGCCAAACTCGTGGTTCGTGGCCATTTCTAGCCAGGATCATCAGAAACAACATGTAGCCAATGTGATGTAGTGGATAAAGGGTTGGGCTAGGACTCAAAAGGCCGTGGTTCAGATCTCTACTTAATTGTGAAGCATAGGCTGGTCACGCTAATTCAGTTTAATCCTCACACACATGCGGGACTGTTCTGATGATAAAGCAAGGACAAAAACCAGTTATGTCACCTCAAGCTAATTGGAGGAAAGGTGGGATATGAATCTGACAAAAATAAACAAGAAGTCTAACTGTAATCATATAGTGTCCTTACATTCCAATGAAAATGTAGTAACCACCAAATTGTTATTTATTTTTTTCTGCCAAAGAGTGCCTCTAGCATTCTATGATTGTTTAACTTTGGTTTTATAAAGTGACCATGGAGGTTTCCTCTTCTATTTTCATCTTGAAAATAAGGGGCCCCTATTGCTTAGAGCAGCATGAGACCCTGACTCTCTTCCTTCTCCGATACCGACACAGTCTGAAAAGTGTGGGAGGCAGCAACCCCTGCTTCCTGGCGTACTTAGACCATCATAACACTCTCTTCAGGAAGTTGCAGGTAGCTGTTGTCCATATTTGCCAGACCGTGTTAAACTCAGAGGAGGAAGAATCAGGACCCCTTTGCTGCTTTGAGTGATGCCTTATACCCTTATACTGCAGGTAAAAACAGAAAGAAATATCCATAAATCATCCACCTCACATAAATAAATGATAAAGGATAATGTAAGGGTAATGCAATGAGCTAGCTTTCTGGGCCCAGTGTAACATAATGATAGACTACAACTGCTGTAGAGGTTGTTGGAGGAGAGGGGATTTTGGAAACAGTGATAGCTCACACTAGAGGGGAATTATGTTATTTGCTCTGGATTGTATCAAATATATTCCCCCTTCTTGCTGAGTATTTTTTTAAAAAAACTTGGATCTTTTCTGAGTTCATCCAAAGTGAGGGGTCAGATGCTTGAACAGAGTCCCTTCACTGGGAGAAAGGTAACATATAAATAAAGTAAACAAACAAGTAAATAAAAATAAGTATCTCAGTGCTCACCTATAAAGCCCTCCATGGTTTTGGACTCTGTTACTTGGTGGAGCGTCTTTCCCCAAGATCGTCTGCCCATGCCACCAGATCCTCCCAGGCAATGCTCCTCCAGGTGACTATGCCAAAGGAGACCAGGAAAACATCAACCAGAAACCAGGGCTTTTTGGCTGTGTCCCCAACTGTTTGGAACCAGTTCCTGATTGAGCTGTGTCTGGCCCCCTTCCTACCCACCTTTAAGACACTGCTGAAGACTTTGTTCTTCAGAGAGGCTTTTAATTGCAACCATGTATGGATTTTACCTTGTGCCCTGAGAATTATTTTGAAAATGTTGAGCCATCCAGGTTTTGAATTTTTATGACTTGACTCTATCTTTATGGTTTTCACTGTTTTTGCCTTTGTTCATTTATCTGATCTTATTGATTGTTAACCACCCAGAACAGAGCATTGCATGAATGGGGCACTAACTAACTAACTAACTAACTAACTAACTAACTAAATAAATAAATAAATAAATAAATGCCACTTCGTAGCCAAAAAAAAACCAAACCTGTGACCAAGGTGGATCACAATGAGTATTAACTGACCAAAATATATAATATTTTGGGTGAGGGAAGCAACTTGTTGCAAAATATATCAATACATTTAAATAAGATGACAAGAATAACTCAGTGTATAATAAATTTCATATTACAATAAAAGTATTGGTGTTCAGCAAAAACAAAATCAATAGGCTAAACAAAGATAGCCCACACTTCCAGCACTGGTCTTAAGTACTCAGGGATCCATGATAGTCTATCTTAAATATAGTTCAGAGGGGATGGGAAGTCACAGTCACTAATCTCTCTCCTACTAAGAAGAGAACTTTGAAAAGTTTTTTTAAAATAACAATTTCCAGAATACTCCAGCCAGCATAGGCATTCTGGGATTTGTAATCCAAAAATCTGGATTTCTCTAAGATCTGAGAAGGATTGAAGAGTAGCTTGCCCTTTCTAGAAATGAGGTACAAGTCTACTTTTTAAGCAACTCCTGGTATAGCTCAGTGAGTTGGAGTACCTCAGAGGCCAGGAGTTTGAATCACCACCTGAGAGACGGGCCAACTGAGCATGGACTTGGACAAGCAGCACAGTCCCAGGGCACCACGTGGAAGAATGTCTGTTAAACCACTTCTGAGTAGTTCATTCCTCCAAAATCCAAAGAAGTTGTAGGTTTTAACTGGCTTGATGGCACACACATATTTATAAAGCAGCCTCCGCAGCAAAAAATTATTCCACTGTACTTTTATAATTCTTCAGAGATTTGTTTGAGTTTCCCTACAATTTGTGAAGAGTAGGCAAAAGAGGTGAGCCTATGTGAGGTGGGTGTGGAGAGTATGAAAGCTGGAATATGCAAAACAACTGTGCAGGGGAGAAACCTATGCACACACATTCATAACATCAGCACTCCCCACACACAAACACACTTATAGACTATATGGGGAAGCCAGTGAAGGCTAGGAACTAAGGGAGACAACCTGTATTCAGAAGAAATGTTGAAAATAGCCTTACATTGCCTCATGGAAATAGCCTGTCAATTTTTGAGGCATTTGGAAATAAGGTATTGTTGAGAGAAGAATCCCCTTTACTAGAGAAGTAAAGTCTCTAGTAAAGCCAGGAACCTATTATTTGTGGATCTTAATATTGTACAGGAGAAGGAGAAGAAAGGCATTCTAATGAAATGTCCTTTTTTTGTGTTCTTCAGAGTTCAGAAGAGTATGTCACATTTCAGCCTCAGGCTAAGAAAGCATGCTTTGTCCACATCCAACCAGCAGATTTGAGATACATAAAAAGGGATTTAAATACAAGGCTTCATCAGCTGCTGTCAGCCCCAAATCCACAGTAGCTCGCAGTAAGTGCTGGCGTTTTGCTTAGGTTCTCACTCAGATACAGTAAGTATAAAATGTGGTTAGAGTGTCATTTTTGAGTATGAATTGGATGATGAAAGGGATCGCTCCTTGCACTCCAGTGGAGTGTTCTTATACCTCACTATTACACATGTTTATGGAGATATCCTGTAGATCAAGAGTTAGAGCACACAGAAGGTTTCCCATTCAACTACCAGCATCTAAACGTACGGGCTAGGAAAGAATAAACAGTGTGATGAATTCCTTTTAGGAAAGAAAGCAGAAGATTTCTCTTGGCCTGGATGTTCACACTGTGGAATCAGATACATGATTGCTGTGATGGCAAGCTGTTTGCCATCCCAAAAGACAATGGAACACTACAGATAAGTTACAGAACTGGATATTTTTAATGACTCCATGCCTTGTGAGTCCTCTTATGATGCCATCTTTATGTCATTTGCTTCAAGACAAAGGGATGCTTTAGTTTCTGGGCAGCAAAGGTGACACAAGGCCCTTTCCCCCCTGACTTTTTCCATCTACCAAAACAGACCTATATTTTAGTGATGAAAGAGTCCAATCAGAAAACAGGAAAATCAGGCATGTCAGCAGAACAAAAAGCAGTTATACCTCATCAGGAAGGGGTGTACATTTCTCAGCTCCTTTTTTGCTTAAATAATTTTAACTTTTCACAGATTTGACTATTCTGGGTCCTCTGCACCTTTCTTTCTGTCTTTCTTTCTTGATTGGTTGATTGATTGATTGATCAATCGATCGATTGCTTTAACTTGTAGAGGAGGTTCAAGTTAGCTTGGGTTACTTCTTTAGAGCAATTCTATTCCTTTCACTGGAATTTTTATGCACAGCTAGTTATCCCCCCCCCCCCCCAAGCTAAAGTTTTGGCCTATGGAATGCTCCAAGTACTATATATTACTTCACTATTTTGTTTTACATTTTTCTTCTAAACTTCCCATCTGAATTTTCCTGGACCAATTTTCCTCCACATTCCCTTGAGTCTTCAGGAATATGTTCCCCATAATAGGTAGCTGTGCCTCTTCCTCAGTCTTTCTCAGATGAACAGCTAGCAATAAAACAGTCTTTAATTAGAGAGCTGGTGGAAGTTATGGGGCATATGCCATGTTTTATAGAGGGCTAACTGTGGCTAATTTGGCTTATTAGAACTTCATCTAACACTTTAATTCAACTTGTCCTATGTTCCTTTTTTCATTTAATTGTTGTATTGTATTTTGCCTGAAATTTATTTATTTTCTTCTGATTTCTTATGTATTGTGCCTTCATTTCATAGATCTTATTCTCTGTTTACATGTTGTGATTTGAATAATTCTTAAAATTAACTGCACCCATGAATAGCCTCAGGTCATCTCTGATTACATAGTCTTGCCCAATGGGGCAAACCTTGAACCTCATTGTGAAGTTTTCTTCTCAACCTTTCCCCCTCTGGCTGAACTTCTTGCTGTCTAATGAGGGTGTGATTGTCTTTTCCTTACGTAAATGCTTCTTCCCCTTTTTATTTTATTTTTCTTTTAGCTGAAATGACAACATAGGGAGTTACAGGATCAGCACTATATCCCTTTCTGGGAGGAAAAGGCCACCGTGTGTGTTATTTTAACCTATGGCAGAAGGATAACAACACTGAATACTGATGGAGCTACTTGGGGGAAGAGGGAGGTGGACCAGCAGAGGCTGCCATTCAAAAGAGCTGATTCTGCTGACAATGGGGTTTTACTTGAAAGAACAGCAGATTTGGCACTTATGCAGCTTACAGTGTTGGGTGTGACTGCAAGACAGGCCCTAAGGTGATGTTTTGGTAACATCCAGCAGATGTACCAGCCTAAACCTGGAATTTGCTGCTATCCCACAAAAACCTAACAACATTCTGCAAGATCAGATCTACCTAAAAACTGAAATGCTATTGCACAGTTATGCAAATAGTATAACTTTTAGACATGAATTACCATAAGTTAAGAAATCTCCATAGACGTTATCTCTTGCATACTGAATTGTATGCCTTGGCATGCAACAGATAATGTATATAGAGCTTTCTTATTAACTTATGCTTGTCTAAAAGTTATACTGTTTACTTAACTATGCAAGAGGATTTCAGCCAGTATGTCACATTTTAAGATCCAAAAACAGGTTAGAAGAATGGCAAGATGTTTAAAACATAATTTTATTCTGAAGTATAGATATATCTCTTTCTTTATTTTGTTTTCATCAATGAAAAAGAAAAAGTTTTCACTGGGCAAGATTAGAAAAAATGTGTATTTTTCACATTTCAGAATTTTTCTGCTGAAAAATTAACATTAGTGTTTACGTGCACAAAAGATGTATTTTTGCATTCAAACCCCCACTTTTTTCTTATCTTCTTTTCTGCACAAAATGCACCTTTTTTTTAGCAAACTTAAATATTTTATATACAAAATATAAACTATTCATGCAAAAACAGTTTTTCTCTAATGCTGATGAAAAGCATGCTGGTCTTTTTACTCTCACATGGTGGCTGATCATTTTTTCAAGTGGGCATTCAGGTGTGTCACAACACATTTTTCATCAAGGATAAGGAAATTTGTGAGTATTTATTTCATCCTTATTCTAATTTTCAAGACCTTCCTGTATGATGACGCAGAAGCCCATCATATGTCTTCAGAGACTGTCTTCTAGTTACCCAACTCCTAAATACTAAGGAAAATACTTATATTCATTAGTAATAAATCAGATGACTCTAGGAAGTCCGTGACCAGGTAATAAAAGTAACAAACAACCTTTCTCCTTTGCCCCATTGAACAAACATGAACACACCAGGTAAAGAACATAAGGAATCGTGCTAGATAAGGAATAATTGCCAGCCCAACCCAGATCTATGCCTAAGCTGGACCATTTTTGGTCCTGCAGTAGAGTTACTACTTTTTGGGACTTGGCTAAAGCAATGAACAGAAGTGTTATTTTAAGGGAGATCACTCCCATTAAAGCGATCCTTTCTGATTCCATCAGCCACACAGCCTTTTCACCATCTGATTGCACCCTTATTAGATGATGTGATTCCCACATCTCATAAGATTTTGTACACTCACAATCTCAATCTGGGTGGTATTACCAGCCAACATGAGACTTACAGTATTGTTTTGTTTTAATCATGTCATGGGGGTAGCTAGACCTGCTTCAGAGATTTCAGTATCATCCCACATTGCAAGTGGAGAAGAGTAGCTTCCTCTGTAATTTCTCTATCCAGTTTACTAATTTGGTTCTTAATTGCTGTGTTTCCATGTGGGGACAGTTTCCTGATTCAGAAGCACTTTTCGATCCTGAGCATGTGCATCTTTAAGTATTTGTTCCCTTGATTTTTTTTTCCTTGCCGTGTCTTATTATTATACAATGATACTTGGTTTCTCACAGCACAACATCTCTGTATCCAGATTAACCTGGCCCTGTTATTAGATTCATGGGGAGCATTCTTCTCAATGCAGCACTGTCTTCAAAAGAATATGATCCCAAAACAGAATCTGGTGCCAAGCTAGTTCAAAAGTAAGTTGGCAGATGCTTATGAGATGGAGGAATCTGGAGGATCATGAACGCTCAGGGAGAGAATATGGGGGAATACTGTGGAAGCAGATTGGAACAACCTGCGTGGAAACTAGTGAGTTATGGGTAGAGCTGGAAGGCCATGAAGAGATATCAGACTCTGGTGTTTACTAGCTTTTCTGACCCATTTCTGATGACCTTTCTGAGCTGGAGAAAGGTCATCAGAATCTTGGAGATGTTTGTTTGTTTGTTTGTTTGTTTACAAGATTTTTTAGCCATGCAATTACCAATGGTCTCTGAGCAGTGTACGATAATATTAAAACTTTAGAATACATTAAAACCATTAAAAATAGGCAATATTATTATTATTATTATTATTATTATTATTATTATTATTATTATTATTATTATTATTATTATTATTATATTTGTTATAATATTTTAATATAATAATATTATAATAATTGTTATAATTATTATAAAAATGTTACCTTGTTTTTGGAACATGTTAGATAGAGCTTTCTGGGAATTATAGTCCAAGGAAGTAATTTTTCCATGCTGTGCGCTGAACACAATCATGTCTTCAGGGTTTGCTTCAAAGGGTGCTACAGGATACATAAACTAGCTTTAAGTTGTATGTCCTTAAAGCTTTCTTGCCTCCCTTAAATCCATAGACTCTCATGTTCCTTCAGGCACCACCTTGAAGGAAAAGGTACTTTTAATATTTTGCAACAGTGACCTTCATCAAACTTTTGAGGGGAGTTAATAAATCAACAGAAGCCACTTAACTCCACCATTTTCATGAGTCCTGTGGAATTCTATGTAAATAACAGGCCTGGAAGAATTAAAAAGTTGTTTATACTGAAATACAGCCTACCGTTCAAAGGAGCACAGAAGATGCTTAAGTGTTAAGATCTTGTGTTGCTACCATTCTCCATAGTAATGGTATCCCATTAAACTGAATGTTAAACCAAAGCTGTTAGTGTTGGCACAAGGCCAAGTAGACACCAAATCTTCATAGATTGGACTTAATTGGTACAAGAAGAGGTAATTTATTAAGGAACACTGAAACTTTGTATACACCGAAACATCAGACCAAAGAGCATAAAAATGTGTGTGAATATTACATTTGATAATCAGGGTCCCCCCCCCCCCAGAAGGCCTAATACAGTCTATGTACTGAGAAACCACTGCAGCTTTTCTACAGAGGTCTGTACCTGGTGCCCTTCAGTCTGCCACATTTTTCATTCCTTTCTCTCCTGGAAAGTTTGCTGCTCATTAAGATGGATAAAAATTGCACCAGATAATTTTCATTGAACTCCAATCTAAACTATGACCAAAGATTCAATTCTCTTTTATGTCCTTCCTCATATGTTCAGGGGATCTTTTCTGTTTCTGTCACAAGGTCATTAACAGTCTGGAAACAACACAGTACAGGCCATGAAGTCTGGGGTTAGCAACAACATAACAACGTGTTTCTGGGAAGTAACAGAATAACCTTCTGTAGGTAGAGGCATGGAGGGAAACAGTTCTAGGAAACTCCAGAATACAACTCAGATGAGGATAACTATTCCTTTGTGGTCACTTTTAGTAAGAGGTACATAGTAATCAGTAATGTCATTTTCATCCGCCCCTTCACGGATTGCTGCCTTATCGTGGTGAAGGGGCTTGAGTAATTCATAGAAGCTATGAGCTATGCCGTGCAGGGACACCCAAGACGGACCGGTCATAGTGGAGAGTTCTGACTAAACGCGATCCACCTGGAGCAGGAACTGGCAAGCCACTCCAGTATCTTTGCCAAGAAAACTCAATGGACAGAAACAAAAGGCTAAAAGATACGACGCTGGAAGATGAACCCCTCAGGTCGGAAGGCGTCCAACATGCTACTGAGGAAGAGCGGAGGACAAGTACAAGTCGCTCCAGAGCTAATGAAGTGGTCGGGCCAAAGCCGAAAGGACACTCAGCTGCGGACGCTCCTGGAAGTGAAAGGAAAGTCCGATGCTGCAAAGAAAAATACTGCATAGGAACCTGGAATGTAAGATCTATGAACCTTGGTATGCTGGATGTGGTCAAACAGGAGATGGCAAGAATAAACATTGACATCCTGGGCGTCAATGTACTAAAATGGACGGGAATGGGTGAATTCAATTCAGACGATTATCATATCTACTATTGTGGGCAAGAATCCCGTAGAAGAAATGGAGTAGCCCTCATAGTCAACAAAAGAGTGGGAAAAGCTGTACTGGGATATAATCTCAAAAATGATAGAACTATTTCAATATGAATCCAAGGCAGACCTTTCAACATCACAGTAATCCAGGTTTATGCACTGGTTACTGGTCCCATCACCTCTTGGCAAATAGAAGGGGAAGATATGGAGGCAGTGACAGATTTTACTTTCTTGGGCTCCATGATCACTGCAGATGGGGACAGCAGCCACGAAATTAAAAGACTCCTGCTTCTTGGGAGGAAAGCGATGACAAACCTAGACAGCATCTTAAAAAGCAGAGGCATCACCTTGCTGACAAAGGTCCGCATAGTCAAAGCTATGGTTTTTCCATTAGCAATGTATGGAAGTGAGAGCTGGACCATAAAGAAGGCTGACCGCCAAAGAATTGATGCTTTTGAATTGTGGTGCTGGAGGAGACTCTTGAGAGTCCCCTGGACTGCAAAGAGAACAAACCTATCCGTTTTGAAGGAAATCAACCCTGAGTGCTCACTGGAAGGACAGATCCTGAAGCTGAGGCTCCAATACTTTGGCCATCTCATGAGAAGAGAAGACTCCCTGGAAAAGACCCTGATGTTGGGAAAGCGTGAAGGCAAGAGGAGAAGGGGACGACAGAGGACGAGAGGGTTGGACAGTGTCATTGAAGCTACCAACATGAATTTTACCCAACTCCAGGAGGCAGTGGAAGACAGGAGGGCCTGGCATGCTCTGGTCGATGGGGTCATGAAGAGTCGGACACGACTTAACGACTAAACAACAACAAATGTCATTTTTCCATACTTCATTCTCCTCCTGCATTATTGCTCCAGGCATAGAGAAGTTTAAGGGGAAATAAGATAGAAGAGTTTAAACTAGACCATGACCCACAAAGTCATACTAAGATGAATGAATAAAAACCAAGATACCCTTAAACTCATAAAAGGCACAGAGCTGCAATACTTCAATCACATTGTCATGTTAACGCTGCTAATGCCAGAACACCCCCCAAGAGTCCTACCAGATTTCATAAACCTCTTGGGAAGAAATGAGAAGCCTGTGTTCATCACAGCACTATAGGGTTGGCACTACAGGGTTATAAAGTAACCCTTTTTCATTCATTCACCCGTTATTTACGATAATCTTATCTCTAAGTTTATAAAATTATAACCAAAACATTCATTCAGTTTCCAAGATTGTTTATAATTCATTGGTAAAGTTGTGGCTCCTATACTGTGGAATGCCTTCCCTCAGAGGCTGCAGTTACACTAGAGAAATACCCCCCCCCTTCTTTCTTGCATCTTCTGCTTCCTGTAGAGTTGCACGTTGTGGTCACATGGCATATACCCTGTGATAGTGGTTCATACTTTTTTAACCATTCCACTTTTGGGGGGTGAATTAGATTTAGTATGTTCATCTAGACCACTCAAGCAGGACATATCCCCTTCCTTTTCTTGTGCCTTTCTCTGCCCCCTTCCCTTTGTTTTGTTTTAAATTCATGTGGGTACATTGATGTGTTTGGAAATTAGTTTAAAAAATTAAGAGAGTTGAACGACAGTGGATGAAGGAAGTGGGACCGTAACCCAGTTGCTTAGGAAATGAATCAGTTTTGGAGTACACACTCAATGGAATGTTGGTTGTACTGTGCGATGAAATGCAGAACTTTTGACATGTCCTTCACCAGCAAGCCAAAAATACTGATGAATCAGGGCCAGTTTTTAGAAATCATCAGGATGGCAGTGCTTTCTTTTCTTTTCTTTTTTGTTTGCATTTAGTTTTGCTTTGCTTTGATGGTCTCAGTAAGAGAGTTGCATTTCCAGCTTCCAGAAATCTGCACCCCCAGAGCAACAGTGAAAGCAAATAATCCATCAGATGTAAGAACTCTCTTTTTTTTAGAACCCAGTATTGATGGAAAAAAGAAACCTTTCTTTCCATAAAAATCCAATCCATACATCCATAATCCAGTTAAGTGGAGAGAGATAATGCACCACAGTGGTTAGTAGAGTATGACTTGTCCAGGTCCATGGGGAATGTACGGTGAGGAAATGGTAAAGTTTAATGGTTTTCTTACCACTTATTTGGAACAACCTACACAACTGTCTAATAGTTTCTTCGTAAGTGAGTAATATTAAAATCCTACAGCCATGCCAGTAAAACCCTTATTTCAGACCACAATATTCTGCATATGCCACATACAGGAAAAGCTACTGAATAAAACTATTTTCCAATTGGTTTTTGAGTACTTGAAATCATTTTATTGGGTCTATTTTTATGTGTCCCATTTCATTTAAAAGAAAAAAGAAGACCCACATCTTGTTTATCATAGGTTGGGCTTGTGAAAAAGTTTTACAGCTCATCAAACAGATTTCTTAAGATTAAAAAGAATAAAACATTATAGGAATGGAATTTCATCAAACCAGATCTTCCAAGGTTAGAAAGAAGTGATGCATGCAACAGGGTAATTTTGGGAATGGCTTTTTTTTTCCCAACTATGTAAATCTATTTCTTGTACCATCAGGTGTATGAGAGAAATTCGCTGCTGAGGAAAGTAACTTTCTGAATTAAGCTGCTAGAATCTCCTGGCCAGCGTGGCAGATTTTGGGAGCTATAGTCCAAAAAAGGATTCCCTACCCCCAAATTTGGAAGAATCAAGAAAGCAAAATGGGATATAAATCAATAGTCACTTCATTCCGATTTTTGTTTTTATTGATTAATGGACTGATTGCTTGCTTGCTTGACTGTCATGACTGGATAAAATAGTATCTGGAGTAAAGACTGGATAAAATAGTATCTGGAGTAAAGACTAGATAAAATAGTATCTGGAGTAAAGACCAATCTTTCTCAAGAAGAAACTTATTTAACACAATCTAATGCAAATTTTACGAGATGGCTGGACAGTGTCATCGAAGCTACCAACATGAATTTGACCAAACTCCGGGAGGCAGTGGAAGACAGGAGGGCCCGGTGTGCTCTGGTCCATGGGGTCACGAAGAGTCGGACACGAATTAACGACTAAACAACAACAATGCAAATTTTGTGCAAATTAAACCGCACCCATAATCCTATCAAAAATAGCCCAAAAGCCCTGTATGATGATTCCCCTCAAGCCACCAAATGGACCAAAAACTGCAAAAGAGAGAAGGGAAGGGAAGGGAAGGAAGGAAGGAAGGAAGGAAGGAAGGAAGGAAGGAAGGAAGGAAGGAAGGAAGGAAGGAAGGAAGGAAGGAAGGAAGGAAGGAAGGAAGGAAGGACGGACGGACGGACGGACGGACGGACGGACGGACGGACGGACGGACGGACGTACAGCAGTGGCTGGACATCCATTTCCACTTTTGAAAAATTGAGTTTTGAGGACGTTAAATGGTGTGGGATGTGTGTGTGGGTGAAGTGATTTGCCACTTTGTGTGCTAGAAAACACAAAGGTTGGGGGAATGGGGACTGCATAAACAGCAGTTAGGGGCCGCATATGACCCTAGAGCAGTGGTTCCCAACCTTGGGTCCCCAGATGTTCTTGGAGTAAAACTCCCAGAAGCCTTAGTCTAAGAACATCTGGGGACCTAAGGTTGGGATTGGGAACTACTGCTAGAGTGACATTTTGTTCCTCCCTGTCATAGAATATTCAGTCCCCTGCAACTTTATTCACATAAGAGCACAAATGTAGTTATTTTCATGGACTCTTGTTGAAGAAAACTACTAAATTTTGCTGCTTATTTGTATCATTGGCTTTATCATATTATATTAATTATTTGTGACTTAGATATATGGTTTTAGGGTTGTGCTTTATGGAGGGTGTCAGACAGTTTTACGAGGAAAGTTGGGACACCAAATAGAAGAAAGGAAGAACACCAGAACATTGTAGAAGGTTGTAGGATGCATTCTGGGATATGTAGTATGGTTCCTCAGGCATGCTGACCTGTCCTGTTGTTTGGTTTTAGTGCTACTATAGCTGAGCTATGAGTGCACTATCCAAGGCAGCTGGCCCTCTGTGCTTGGCTGGAGTGAACAACAATTAAAGCCAGTTTCTTTTCTGGGAAACTTGTCCATCATTACTGCTTTTCTCAGTGAGGAACTACCTATAAGCTTCTGTGTAGAACACACTTTGAAAGTCACTGAGTGAGAGGTCAAGCCTGAGAATAACCCTAAGTAAGTGAGGCCTGTAACAAAAAGTTGCAGTGCAAATTGCACCTGTTGTTGGACTACCATCCTATTTACATTTATCTGACAGCAAGCCCCATTGAACTAAATCAGCTTCTGAAAATGCATGGATAAGGTAAGGAACTGCAACTTTGTTCTCCTCAGTGCTAAGGATGATGAGAAATTTCCTTGTACTCTCAACAGAGTTCGCATGTTAAAAACAATGTTTTTTAAAAATACTAAAAAATAATGTTTTATGGGTCCTCCAGAGGGTTTTAAAACTATTTTTCATGCTTCTGCAAATATCTGGATACCACCACCACTGTCACCAGTTCTACTTCTCCTTCATCCACAAGTAGAGCCATTTTCAGCAGTCAGAGCCTTAGTATTGGATACAAGACTATGTCATACCTCTCAACTCCTTGTCTAATTTCTATGACAGTGATGGATGATTAATTCTAACATGCCAAACAGATGAGACGAGCAAGAGGAAAGAGTGAAGTAAACGCATGTTTTAATATATTTGTCCATTTGTACACTGCATTTTCCACAATGCATTGTGCTTAAAGCAGTTCACAAAAAGGAATAGATATCATTATAACTTATTATAAGATCAATACATCACAATACATATAATGCATAACATTACAATTCTTGTAAAACATTTGTAAAATGAAATGACTAAGTTTCCAAAAAAAAAAAGTGACAAAGCAATTATAGACATAAAACACAATAGAATGTTAGTTTTGTGTCTCCCTAAACCATGCTCATCCAGGTCATATAACTGCCCTTTATGGTCATGATGACTGTTTCTGGAAAAAAAATTATGGGTCTTTTCTAATTTATTATGAAGAGAATATTGGAAATGGAGAGGGAGAGATGACAGATTTAAAGTCTGTGCAATTGAATCTGATTTGCAATGTCAGTAGAAAGGTGCCATGCTTAAAAGTAAAGCAATTTTTTTCAATTAAAAACACAAAATACAGAGGCTAAAAATAAATTCCAAAAAAAGAAAGGTTCCTGTAATTTTAAATTTAAAATCTGAGCCTGAATAATCAAGGAAAGTATTTTTACTGCCCAGTCAATATTTTTCCTGGAAGCTTCAATAAATAGACTTTCTTTAGATCTCTAGTGTGTGTGCCTAATAGTCTTAGGTGTCTTATACCACAGAAGACTTTATCCCCAAGAAATATAGTAAACAGGAATTCTGTGGTTACATAGTTCCTGAAAAAAGAGTATTTTTTTTTTCAAAGAAAAACTTGCTGGTTTCTATGACATACAATTTATTCAGATTTTTTTTTCAAAAAAAGAGCTCCTTTCTAATAAAAAGCTGTTAAACCCTCCTATGTTTCTGTTTATCTCAATCTGGAGGAATACTCTTTGTGCCTGAGAAAGTCATAACTATTTTTCTGCGATAGTGATGTGTCTTTTCCTTCATGTTTGTAAATGTGCTGAAAACACAAGGAGAGCTTATTCTCTCACTACGTTCTCTCCACCCAGCGGCAAAGCAGTACTTGTTTAACTTCAGTTCTGAATTAGCATCCTGTAAACCACAACCCATCAAAATGTAAAGTGAACTGTTAGTGTGTGGTGGGGACATCTCATGTGCACTTAAATATATATGCTATTTTTGTTTTTACAGCTTCATTTTAACTCCAGACATGCAGATTATCCAAAAGAAGGGTTAAACCTACGGTGGCCAGGTCTTGGGGACCAGCTGGGCATTTAGCACTGGAAGAGGAGAAATAAATAATTCTTTTTCTCTTTTTATGCGTTTAAAAATTGTTTCTATTCAACTTTGTTTTGACTATATCGACTTTTAAAATTGGATTTTGACACTGTGATTTTTTTTGTAATATGACTTTTTAATCCGTATATAATGTATCAGTTTATAATTCATATTATGATGTGCCTTGTGTCCTTCACTGATGAAAGGTACAGTATAAATAAAATAAACTGCCATATTTAGAAATAGCTGCATTCCACTCAAAACGTACCATTTTATTACTTTAAAATACCTTTTATATTTTAAAGAGTTTTTTTTTAATTCCACTTGCTTAATGTAGAGTAAAACACTGTCCCTTCATTAATTCTTTTAAGGACCGTGCTCAATCTGGGTTTGAGGTGAAAGATACAGCCTTGTCCCAGATACAGATCAAAGAAGAGTAAGTTATTATATTAAAATACAGTTGGCTTAGTAGGAAATCGGTGGTCATCATGATGCATGGGAGATTACAAGAAGGGCTGGAACGGGCCAACTGTAGCAAGTAAGTGGGTAGCTGAGCTGTGAAGGCTAGGAAATAATGAGCAGACTCCAGCCCAGTTGCAGAAAAACAATGCTCCTCTATCACCTGTTCCTTGTTCCGTCTTTTCAGCACTTCTTATCTCCTTGCCTGATTGAGTTGCTGCCACCATCTAACCTGAACTGTTGAGTGACCTTGCTGCTGACTGCTTTCTATTTGGATTATCAACCTGGTATGGCAGTGATTTATGAACTGACTCTGGCTTGAACTGTCACTATTCTTTTACCTGTTCCCTGAATTCTTTCCCTATATATACCAACGTTGCCTGTTCTTGGGTTTTTTCCTACTCAGCATATCCCCTAGCTTTTCAGGCACTTGCAGCCACAAGCATCCTGGTATAGGGTACCTATGCCCTGGATCCATTCCAGTCGGGCTTCAGGCCGCGTCATGGCACAGAAACGGCACTGGTCGCACTGTTGGATGACCTGTTGAGGGAGGCTGACCGGGGCAAAATGTCCTTGTTGGTCTTCCTCGATATCTCAGCCGCCTTTGATACCGTCGACCACGGTATCCTCCTGGGGAGGCTCTCCGAGTTAGGAATCGGGGGCCTGGTGCTCGCCTGGCTCCGATCCTTCTTGGGGGACCGTCCCCAGAGAGTACAGCTTGGGGAGAGTGTTTCGGCCCCATGGAGTCTCAATTGTGGGGTTCTGCAGGGGTCGATCCTATCCCCAATGCTGTTTAACATCTATATGAGGCCGCTAGGAGGGGTCATCGGGGGTGTGGGGCTTCGTGCCATCAGTATGCTGATGACACCCAGCTCTACATCTCCTTTTCATCTACCTCAGTGGATGCCGTTTCGTCCCTTGAACGCTGTCTGGAGGCCGTGCTGCAATGGATGCAGCTGAATGGGTTGAGGTTGAACCCGGACAAGACGGAGGTCTTGAGGGTGGGCGGCCCCTCCGTCGGCGGTTTGGGAAACTCCCTCTCTTTTGGGGGGGGTGACTCTCACCGCAAAGAGTGAGTTGCGCAGCTTGGGGATACATCTGGACCCGGCGCTTACCATGGAAACCCAGGTGGCGTCCGTGGCCCACTCCGCCTATTTCCAGCTGTGGCGGATTGCCCAGCTGCGACCCTATCTCGATGGTGAGGCCCTCACCACTCTTGTCCATGCGCTTGTAATCTCAAGATTAGATCACTGTAATGCTCTCTACGTGGGGCTACCTTTGAGATTGTTGCGGAAGCTTCAAATGGTGCAGAATGCGGCGGCCAGACTCCTTAGTCGGGTGAGAAAATACCAACATATCTCTCCCACTCTGGCTGCCTTGCATTGGCTGCCCATCTGCTTCCGCATTGATTTCAAAGTGTTGATGATGACGTATAAAGCCCTAAACAGTTTAGGACCTCGATACCTGGCAGATCACCTTCTTCCACCAAGATCTACCCGAATCACTCGTCATAGCCAGGAGGGACGGCTGAGGGGCCTAACGCCGAGAGAGGCCCAGAAAGAAAGAACAAGAAACCGGGCCTTCTCGGCAGTGGCCCCTCGGCTTTGGAATAATCTTCCATCAGAGATCCGCCTGGCTCCCTCGCTGGGTGTTTTTAAGAGCCAATTAAAAACTTGGCTCTTCAGACAAGCCTTCCCTCCTGTCAATATTTGATTTTATTTTACTATAAGTTTTTTCTATCCATCTTGAGTACTATTAATATTAATATTATTATTTTGAATTGTCTTATTTTTAAATTGTTTAAATGATTTGTATTTAATTTTATGGAACCCGCCCTGAGTAGACTGTGTCTAGGGGGGCGGGATAAGAAGTCTAATAAATAAATAAATAAATAAATAAAATTGGAGATGGGCACAAATTGCCAATTTGGTGGTTCATGCCATTCATTTATCACCCGAACAGGTGTTCAGTCTTCAAAGCCCCGCCTCCTCCTGCGGGCACCTATTCGAAGGCAGGGCCCAGAGGATGCGAGACAGGGAAGCCAAGCCGCTGCCTCCGAGTGGGCATCTGCCAGAGGAGGCGGGACTTGGAAGCACCAAACACCTGTTTGGCCAATAAACATCTCTGGTAGCAAAACTGTATTTTGAGCATGAATTAATGTGTAACTAATAAGGTTTAAAAATACAAAAAAACAGTTGTCCTCTCCTTACAATGGGAGCTGAGGAAGTGTGTCAAGGTTTTAAGATCATCAGAAGAAGCCTTTCTCTCAGTCCCACCACTCTCACAGGCCTGTTTGGTGGGGACACAGGAGAGCGCCATCTCTGTTGATGCTCTCAAGCTATGGAATACCCCCACCCACCCAAAGGCAGGCTGCCCCCCTTTTTGCTGTACTTCCCAAGCAGGCAGAGTCCTTTCTCTCCAGGCAGGCTTTTTTTTTTCTTCAGTGACTGATTCCCTATGAGGGGGCTTTTAAAAATGGGGTTGCTATGTCTTTTTATTTATTTATGTGCTTTTGACATTGTTTTAAATCATTTTTATGAACTAGTCTTAATTGGGATACTGGTTTAATTGCTTTTTAATATTGTGATAATTTATTGTACTTCTTAAAGCTTTCAGTAGCGTTTGTTTTAATATTGTAAGCTGCCTTGGGACCTCTTGAGGAGAGAGGGGTGGTACAATTAATAAAAATGGATGGATGGATGGATGTGCTTGCTGTGAGTGTGCCAGCATAGCTTCACATAGGGAAAAGGATACTCATTCAATGCCAAGAGAGATTTTACACAAATTATAGAAAACATGAACAGAATTCCCTGGCATGGTCATCTGGTGATGGAGGCAAGACTTCTCATTTAAAGAATCCTCAACAGGCTGTCTCTCCCTGTCAAGATGGCCTACCTCAGCCACAATCCAGTGAACTGCAAGGTTTGTTTTTTTCATCTTCCCCTCTGCCATAATCTGGAGCAGATGAGTGGAGAGATGGAGAGGATGGCTGAAAGAGTGCTAGACTCTGCAAAGTCTGCTTTGTGGTGCAGTTGTTAAACTGCAGTACTGCAGTCAATCTTCTGCTCACAGCCTGAGTTTCATCCCAATGAGGTCAGGTAGCCAGATCAAGGTTGACTCCATTTTATATCCTCCCAAGATTGGTAAATTGAATTCCCAGCTAGCTATGGAGAGGGGGAATGTGTAGCCTGCATAATTAAATTATAAACCACCCAGAGAGTGCTTTATTGCTATGGGGCAGTATATAAGAAGCACACTGCTTTTCTTTGCTTTACCTCCTTTCTTATTCAGTGATCCAAAGTCTTCTTTGGATAAGGAGGTTTCCAATGCCAGAAGAAGCCCTTTGCTCAATCCCACCCATTCATCTCCATTTGCTTATTCTGGACATATAGCACTGTGCGACTTAAATGCTGGTTGTGGTAGTTATTTGGAGTGTTTTAAAATAATCTCTCTCCACCTTCAGATTGCATTTAGATTCTGAAAAACAGAGTACAAAAATCTTCCAGCAGTGTTGCAAGCAATGGGCAAATTCAGAGTTTCAGAATTAACTTGGGCTTCACTCAGATAAGGACCTCAAGGTTTAAATGCTTATTCGAAAGCTTATCTAAACAAGTCGGATCTCATCCGTCAGCACATATGATTGGATTTCTCACAACATGAAAGCTGCCTTGTGGGGCATCTAGTACTTCTCACTACAATTTTGTTTCTGTCTCGGTATTTTGGCCTTTCTGTATTCATGTCTCAGTATTCTGGCGGCTTTTTTCCTGTCTAGGTATTTTGGCCTCTCTTGACTTTCTAACCCAGCTGGAAACAAAAAAGTGGAGAAGCATGTGGAAATGCTGAAAAATACTTTAAAAAACAAAAATAGTTGGCTAGAGATACTGTTTTAGAGCTGTATGTAAAACATGAAGGTAGCAGTGCTGGCCCTACTATCAGACAAGATGAGGCAGCTGCCTCAAGACACCTGGTGTGGGGTTACATGAAAGACAGCAAATGGTTCATTGTTCATTTTCAGAGGTTGCTCCAGCTTTTTTATTCCATTAGCCAGGCAATTCATAAAATTACCATTTTCTTCATCATATGCTAGTTGGCCCTCAAATTCAGTCACTAGCGCAATAGCCATCTAATTGCCAAAATGAAAATCCAACATTTTACTAAGTATGTGATTGGCAGAAGGATCCTTGAGTTTGTTAAAAGTTTTTATTTTTGTTTTCTATTGCCAGCAATGGAGAGGGATGTAAGGTTTTCTGCCTCGTGTGCTAAAGCAGCTTGGCAGGCTTTGCATAATGTGTGTACCACCTTCAAGCACCAAGTGAATCTTGACCAAAGATGACATCAAGAAAGAATCGGTTTAACTCCAAATGATTGCTATAGGAAAACAACAAAAACAAAGAAGAAAATGGGTCAAGAGTTTCTCCTTGATTTTATGTTTCCTTGGGTCTAATGACTAGGTTACAGTTTGCTCACCACAATGATTTCTTTTTTTTCTAGCTGACCCAATACAGCCGTCCTTTCGCATCCAGCCTGTCTGATGAGTTTCTAATGAAATCTAAACAATGTCTGCTCTGGTTTATTGTGGGAAGAAATAACTTCTATGCTAAAACC
Source organism: Intellagama lesueurii (assembly GCA_037013535.1). Lineage (NCBI taxonomy): Eukaryota > Metazoa > Chordata > Lepidosauria > Squamata > Agamidae > Intellagama > Intellagama lesueurii. The sequence goes on along the minus strand of JBAJHW010000001.1, from coordinate 319,455,953 downwards.
CTGAGCTAACAGGCACGAATGCTTCCCAGTAGATTTACAACTGATACCCAAAGAAAACTTATCTCCCCACCACCACCTCTATTACACTGGCTGGAACAAAGGCCTTCACTTCACTTACCACAATCAGGTGGGGGAGGCGCTGTTTCAGGGCACTGAGATCCATTTATTGTCCATTAGATAATTAATGACATAACTATGGAATGCCATTGTTCCAGACAACTGCAACCAGTTCATCTTAAACTGGCTGAGTGTGGGAGATAAAGATACTTTAATGTAACAGTATTCCCAGTGATCCTGTTTTGGGGATTGAAATGCTGCAGAGTTTTAAATTTATGGTGAAATTCTCATTTTGCTACATAGTAGAAGTATACAGATTGACAGAAGAGAATAGTGACCTGAGAGTCCACCTCTTTCTCATTAACTGGCATCTCAATAACTCATTTTGAGACATTTGTAGGAAAAAGGATAAAAAACATTTCTTACAGTTGCTTGAAGTTACAGACTTGTGTACGCTTCTTCCTTTATTGCACACATACCTAGTAAACAAATGAACAGATTAACAGCAAACAACTGTTACCAACCCAGGAAAGGGCAGGATAGAGCACACAGCAGAGAGGCAGGGTTCTCTTTGAATTCAAAGGCTAGAAGGAACAATTGGGTAATGCTGGATAGATAGAATCACCTCAGCCCAGAAAAGTCTCTTCCAGTCACATAAACCACAGATAGTATGTGAGGTTGCAAACAAAACTCCATCATAAAACACACATGTACCAGTGAATGGACTCTAGTATGAAAACCAGTCAGAGCTTAGAATGTTATTTCTTGGACTACAACTCCCTGAAAAGAAAATAACTTTTCAAACCTGTGAGATCAGGCAAGAAGATGGTGGAGTCCTTCTTAACATTTTCTCCAGATGGTTCTCAACTCCATTGAGAGTTCTCCCATCTCCTAACTGCTTTTATTCCCCCTGGAGATACCAGACTTTGCTTGTACAGAATAGAAGCGTAATATGCAGGTGTCGACAATATGGCATTTAACGAGTAGATGGACAGTACTTGGAAACATCTTTGTTGCTCTATAATCAATGGTGGCTGATGCCCACTTGTGATTGGTGGGATGGAAGGCACTGGTGGATGGAGCTAGGAATGGCAACATTCCCTGCTCCCTGCTATGGCTTCATTCCTTTGGCATCCACCTTAAGACACACATTCACAGAGTGTGATGAGCCTAGGAGTTCATCAGGAGGCAACAAAGGTAAGATCTTGTTAAAGAGGCAGGGAGGAGTGGACTGGTTGACTAAATACATGAGTCACCATTGACTGTGATAGAAATAATCAGCCAGTCTGAAATGTCATCCTTATTGTCATCCTCCTTATCACTAAACAGTGATAAGGAGGATGACAATATGGCCTACTTTACAGGAGACTATCCACTCTTTGAAGCCATCCTCTGTTTAACGGGATGTCCAGCTTATGTTTGGTTTAATTATGAAGAACTTGAACAAGTGAGAAAGGCCTTGAGGCTGCCCATCAATGGTGAGCATGTGAACAGGAAGATTAGGCAGATCAACTGGTCACCATCTCCCTCACTATGATGAGATGCACAGAGTTTTCATTCAGAGTAGTACTTCCTAAATTTCCATGTGGATAGCTGTACCAAAAAGCATCTACGTTCTGCCACCTCCACCCCCCCCCCAAATATGACTTCTTTTGTTCATTTTTTAAAAGATGGGTTTCCCCTTTTTTTGGTGACGTGCAGGTTGCGACACCACGTTCTACAACCAAGGCATCACAGAGGGTGGCACAGCCTGTGCATGGCTTTGCTTCCATTCACATTGTCCCCAATCCATGCCCCCTAGCCTTTAAAATTTCTATCCAAATGCATCCTCCTTCCATGTCTTACAAGCATCAACGGCCTACTTTAAATTTGAATTGCCAGGAGGGGGGCAGAGGGACAATATACGAAGAAAAACTGAGTAACATTTATAATGTTCAGAAACAAAGCACTGAATCTGACATCATATGAATGGGCTTATTATGTTCATACAACAGAAGAGCCCCCTGTCTGCCTGCCCCCACAGCCCATTCACACATTCAAAATCTCTTCCAGGGTCCCCCAGTAATTGTACTGGACAAACAGGAGTATGTGCGGGGGGTGTGTGTGTGGAAATGACTCCATCTGTGGTGCCCCTCTTCCAACAGAAAAACTCTCCTGGACGGAACCCAAATTTATAAACCACAATAAGCTGTACATGAAATAATGTATATTTTGTTTAATATTTTAAAAACAAAACAAAATATACACCTGAGCAGGCCAATGAAACAACTGGAAATCTCCCACACACATGCATGCACAGGACAGGGGCCGAAGAACTCAGAAGGAAAGACTCAAGGGTTGTAATTGTGATACACGGGGTCCAGCGTAGCCCCCTCCCCGAAGAAACATTGGTGGATCTAATTTAGACACAAAAGCAAGAAGCAGAGAATGGGAAATGGAGGGATCACGTCATTACTGATATATCTCCTGCCATGAGGTTGGGCAAGGGAGCAGTGGTGGGGCGGGATTCTCTGTCTGTGTATCCAGGGGGAAGCCCTTTGGCAAAAACCTTAAAGCCGCAGACATAATGAGGCTGGGATACAGAAATTCTTCAGATTAGGCTTAGAAGTGCAAGACCCTCAAGGAGGCATGGAAATCATGTGGCTGGGCAGCACATGGAACGAACAGGCAGAGGGGTTGAACACCCCTTCAAAATTGGGAGCTACACCCCCACTCCCTCACACTCTAGTCAGGAGTCACCTATGCATGTGGTTCCCCCACTATTTTTTCACCCCCTGGAGTCTACCCCCAATTTTCCACCCCTATAATTCCCCCCCCCCAAAAAAGCAGACAGATTTCTCTTCCAGGGGGCACAGTTCTCTCCATAGGGCTGAAAATCAAGTTATTTGTCATTACCAGAAGTGCTTTTGTTCAAATTTGAGATGACATTCTGTCAAAGTGTCTTGGTAGCACTTAAAAGTACAATTGTACTTTTAAGTTTCATAAGTCAAATTAGTATATTGAGAAGTTTAAAAAAAAGTTTAGAGCAGTGGTTCCCCACCTTGGGTCCTCAGATGTTCTTGGAATACAACTCCCAGAAATCTTGGCCAGCACAGCTAGTGGTGAAGGCTTCTGGGAGTTTTAGTCCAAGAACATTTGAGGACACAAAGTTGGCAACCATTGATTTAGAGTGATTTTTAGTTTTTAATTCATGTATCTGTGTATGTAAACTGATATCACAGTAAGTAAAAACAAACAAAAAATCCATAAAGTTGGTCTGGTTTTCTAGTTTTTATGACACATCCCCTTGGGTTATCCTACTTGCTGCTCTTCTGTCTGTCTCTCCCTAGATTTACCCATCTCTGAAGCAGAAACATTCAAAAGGAGCTGTGATTTGAACGAAAATCTGAGTAAGCAAACTGGTTTGGCTTGCAACCGCATGGAAAGTTCATTCTGGAGCCAAAGGCGATTACTCTGCTCTGATCATAATTTGACTTGGATGATGACGAACAGATAATCTGGGTTGGTTTTAGGCCATTTTCATTTAGGCACTTTGCAATAAGTTAGGTAGTTTAAGCTCCTTTCTCCTCCTCCTCTTCCTTCTTGCTGCTGTTCATCCCAAAGAGTGATTTATCACGATTAATGGTAGAGAAAAGTATCTGTCTGGAAAACATTTCATGCAAGTGGGCGCCAAACATAACACCAAAGTAATACCAAATTAATTGCCTGGATTTCCTAAACTAATTACGGGCAAAATATCTGCAGATTTTCATACGCGTCTTCTGTTAACTTCAGCAGAGATCTCAAATTATTTCTTCCTTTATTTTTAGTATAGAGCCCACCTGACCTCAAGGGCTTGGGTCAATTGCAACCTGTCACCTTTTGCCCAAAATATTTAGTTGGAAGTCACTCCCCGTGGAGTAAGCTCCCAAGTCAGAGTGAAACCCAACTGAAGCATGACCATAAGCCATTGGAGAAAATGCATATTGATCGTTTCCAGCCTCCATGGCATTTAAACACAGAATATATCTACACTGTGCAGGCTAGCAGTCCTAATACCACTCTTATCTGCCAGGGCTCCATCCTACAGAATCCTGGTATATGGAGTTTGGTGTGATACTTAGAATTCTTTGCTAGAGAGCTGTACTGCCTTTCCCTGAACTACAGCACTACAGTTCTCTAGAAAACTGTTCTAATTAGTTTCCCAAACTACAAATCCCACGGTTCTTTAGGATGGAGCCCTAATACAGATTTTGAGGTATGTGAGATGTTCAAGGTGTGGTTTACCAATCCTAGTCTGACAATCTGCCTGCTATGTCTCATCGGTTCTCTATGAAAGAAACCTCATGGAGCCTAGGCGATCTTTCTGCTACTTGGTATGCTTCTCACTGCAGCCTTAAGACAATCAGGGACCATGGGAATTTCAGGCCATCTTCTCATTGGAGAGGCAGAAAGAAGTCTGTCCACAAGGAGAAGGATTTGACTCTGCAAGTTTCTCAGTAAGGCTACTGAAGGGTCTGCAGCCCAAAGGAAAAAAATGGGAGGGGAAAGAAAACAGCTCTCCAAGCTGTCCATGACACATCTCTGCCCCCTCCCTTTACAGTCTATCAGTGTTCAGCTTTCCAGGGCACAAAGGTTTCCACAAGACAAAAGAAGTGGCATCACAGGCCACATCTTCCCCTCTAATGACCTCAGGCCTCCACTCTCACCCTCAGAGGAGGAGGAGATTCAACATATGCTATCACACCTCAATTGTCCTTCAAGATGTCTGGGGAATTCTGGGAACAAAAGTCTGTACATCTTTAATTGTAGCCTAAATACAGAGTTATTTATTAAAAGGCAATTGATTGAGTGGCTTTTTGCACTTTTAAACTTCTTGTTCACCAGAACTCTCAGCGTGTACAGTACATTAGAAGAATAAAAGTTATGATTTTTTTTTCCCTCCAAGGGTTGCCTGGTACCAGATGTGCTCTCTTTTAGTTACTACAGACAATTTTTTTTAAAAAAAAATTAGCCAGGCATTTAAAATAATTTCAAAGCATCTTTAATATTTTCAGGATGTTTAACTGTATGACTTTTCATTGTGCTTTTATATGTGATGTGTTGGGGGGTTGCTATTGTTACTCCATTAATTTTAATTTTCATAAACTGTCTTGAAAGGTTCTGCTATAGACAGTCTATAAGTGTTTTAAATCCATCTGTCTTTATTCTGATGAGGAGGTTTTCATCTCATGGAATTCTCTGAATTACACTGTGTTCATCATTAATAATTTGTGAAAAGCATCAAAGAAACCCATACTAAACATGGGTCAACAGTATGGGTCAACATGTGGTGGCAAAAATAGCTGAAGTAATTTTAGGTTGTTCTTCTGCATCAATAGAAGTGTAATGTCCAGATCAAGAGATATCATAGAGCCATTCTGTTCCCTTTAGTTATCTCACCTGGAGTTGTCTGCAGTTCTAGGCACCATAGTTTAAGGAGGATATTGATAAACTAGAACATATCAAAAACAGGGTGACCAAGATGGCAAAGGATTGGCAAACTAAGCCATAGGAGAAATGGATGGATATGTTTAGGCTTGAGAAGAGAAGACTAAGAGGTGTTACGATAGCCTTTTTTCCAATACATTAAGGGCTGTCACATGGAACATGGGGCAAATTTGCTCTTTTGCTATGGTAGGATGCAAACCAATGGATTCTACTTACAAGGAAATTTTTACCATACTTTGATTTTTTTTTTTTCCCCTCCAAGGGTATGTCTGGTAGCAGATATGCTTTTAGAAGGAGCTGCTCAATAGAGGAACAGACTGACCTGGAAAGTGGTAGACTCTCATTCTCTGAAGGTTTTAAATGGAGGTGGGATTACTGGAAATGCAACACCCTTTCTTAGGTGTAGATTGCTCCACCAGTTGGGTGAGATGACTGTTGAAGGCCCTTCCACTTAAAAAAATTCTATGATTCTATGAGACAAATAAACAAGTTGCTTGTCCTTAAATAATTTTTTTTTGTAGCTAATTTTGAGAGGACCAGTAAAAATGTTTCATTTCATTTTTGACAAAAACATACCAAAAGGTCATAAATGCCTTCATATTCAGTGTGGAAAAAATGCGGGGGATTAAAAAGTCAAGTGTGGGACAACCCAAAATCGACACATTCTTCTACCCAGGCCCAGAGCTTTGACTACTTAACTAGTATAGTCCAGAGCTTAGTGTTGGACTAAGGCTCCGAAGCTTTAGGTTCCAACCCCCAGTTGGCCATGAAACTCATTGAGTGATCTTGGGACAGTCCTCTTCTCTTAGCCTGACCCTGCTTCACAAAATTGTGAGGATTAAGGAGGGAAGAAAGGTATGTACATTATCTTGGGCTGTTTAGAGGGAATATAAAATACAAACCTGAGAAATTATCCACATCAGCATTTGAATTTTAATCTCTGTTTATTTACTCATGTTCATTCAGAATTGAGGTTGCCAGCTCATATTTCTAAGAATCTCCTCACTTTTAATACCTCCATGGCAGGCAGCTACAAGGGGTCCCATTTATGCTTAAAAATGGGCACTGCCTCTCTCCCAATTTCATCCGTGTCTGAACAAAGCCACACAGATTGGTGCCTGTCTTGCCCTCTATCCTTTGGGAGTTGCTCCAACCTGATTAATCCATGTTAATGCTGGTATTTATGCATTTCCTGGTCTCTGTGAAGAAAAACATTCCCACAGATGGAGAAATACAAATGGTTGTGACTTTAGATGGGAGGTGATACAGTACCATCAGATTTATTTCTGGCAACGCCCAGGCAATATGATCAGGATGTCTCTCACTTCACACTCCAGTTCTTAAAAAACACAGAGAGTGACAGCTCCATCCTGGTGACCTCCCTCAGAGACCTTCACTCAGAATCTCAAAAGCTGGAGCATGTAGGAGATGTATTGGACCATGTGGAGTGTGTAAAGGTATAGGTCTCCTTCTCCTTTGGCGCTAGCTCTGCCTCCTCCTTATAAAGCCTTAACAGTTTTGATTCCCCCTTCCCTACTTTTAATTGTGTCATGTCTTTTTTATTTTAACATTGTAACCTCATAAATGATAGGTTTAAATTAAGGATCCATGGGAGGTGACATTCTGCCCCAGGAGCACCCCTGGTCTCCCTGCTCAGCTCTGATCACCTCAGAAATGCACAACTACCCATGAGTCAGTTAATATTTTTGCATCTGGCCACATGTGTCCTCAGTAAATGAGGAGAAATTTGTTTCAGTTTGTTCCTGAAGACTTTACCACTTTGACAAATCACATATTCAGAAGAAAGCTAAACTGAGTTGATTTTTCCCAGCCTTGCTAATATTTAAAGCCTTGTGCATTCAGCTTCTTGAAACCATACTCATTCATCTCAGGCAGTGGCTTATTTCTTCAGGTAACGAGCCCTGTGCTTGGGGTTAAGAGAAAGCAAAAGAGAGAAAGAAAGAATGTCATGAAGACAGAAGAGGAGGAGGGAGAAGATTAATAATCCAGGCCAACAAGAGGCATCCCAGAGCCCTCGAGTATTTCAGCACTCCTCAGAAATGTTGTGTGCGTGACCTATTCATTCAGCTGGGGCCTCTCCAGAAGCTTTTCAAACCAATGACCTTTTCTGAACCTAATTAGAAGGTGGATGGAGGAGCGAAGAAGAGAGAGAGTACACTGGAGAATTTTAATAAAAGGAATTGAATTGCTTCTTCATCTTTGCAACCTGGGATTTAAGAGGGAATTTCACTGGCTTTGTAGCCATGTAAAATAAATAGACATTAGATGATGACAGGGAAAACAGAATCACTGCCAAAGCTAAAAGGAGGTTGGCAAAAGAACAAAGGGCTACAACACAGTTGATCATTATTTACTGTACAAAGTTTTTTTTCACAGAGCACACGAGAGAGAGAGAGAGAGAGAGAGAGAAAATGAGACACACAGAGAGAAAGAGAGAGAGAGAGAGGAATAATGGATCCTTGCTGAAAGATTAAGCATTTTTGCTCACAAGAGAGCTGCAATCTTCTACAATTAGCGAATCATATTGTTCCATTCGTATTTCACCTTTAAAAAACCCTGATTATGGCTCCTTGAATGTCTTTTGCATCCTGAATGTTTTAAGGTTTGAAAGAAATCAGGGGAAAGCATATGCAGAAAAGAGAGTAATGCTTTGAGGGTATGCACCCTTTAACACTCTCCTCTGAAATATTTCCATTCTAATTGGACAAGTGTGTTTTTCTGCAGAATAATATTTCTTATATTGGGTCTAATGGTCTGAAAGGTTAAAAAACACACACATCTGTACTACTATTGATAGAAATTATATGCTGATAATCAAAAATATCTAGAAGATTCAAAGGGCTTTACTTCTTTCAACATGGATCCAATTTAAGGGTGCTCAGATAAACAAATAAACAAAGCCATTATTTTCACATTCAGAGTGGTGATGGAGATGAATATTGTTTCTTTCTCTATTTTGTAAGAGTTTTCAAAAATGTTCAAATGTCTTCTTTGTTTGGAAGAGTAAGAACCTGAAAGGTAAAAATAGATACTTAGGAGAAACAGACAGATTCATCCATCTAGAGCCAGTGCTTTGACTGTTTAACTATTAAAAGTTGGGTTTTCAATCCCTCCATGTTCAAGTAAGTACTGTTCGATTAGAATGACCAGCTGTTCTTGCTGAGAGGTTGTTATGCGCCTTCAAGTCAGAACCGACTTAAAACAACCCTAATAAGCTTCCAAGGTAAGTGAGATGTTTAGGGAGTAGTTTTACCAGTTCCACTCCCCCAATGAGTTTCCATGGCTAAATGTGGATTCAAATCCAGGCTGCCCAAGTTTTAGTCCATTACTCTATCCAATACATCACATTGGGTACCACTTATCCTTACTTAAGGATGTGAACAGTTCTTGCTAGATCTTCTGCTCTTGACAATTTACGCTGTCTTGACAGGATGAGACACCTAAATAAGGAATTTTCAATTCTCACTATATTCCTCACCTCCAGCATGTGAGAGAATAATTTCTTTTATTCTTCAAGGTTTCTGATAGTTACCTAAAAATACCAGGGTCCTTTTGTGTATAGTCTACACAAAACTAGGGTCTTCATACAGATGGTTTAGCTGATTATGAAAAAAGGTACAGATAACTCACCTGATGCTCTAGATTTGAAAGTCTAGGAAACAAAACAGAAGCTACATAAGTTACATATGAAACTTGCACAATTTTCACAGATTGCACAATTTGCATAAGATTGTCATGTCAGCAGCACTACAAAATATTTTGCCCTCTCCCCAAGCCATTTATAGGGCATCATTTCAGAAGCACTATTGTTCCTACATATTAGGAACTATTGGTACTATGAATGAGTTGCTAACTCATTCTTTTCTTTTCTTCTTCTTTGTGTCAGAAACACCATAGTACAGTTAATAAGTATATCAGATAATTTTTGCCCAATGATGGGCAACATCAAGAGCATTTGGGCAGCGAGCATCAAGATTCTCATGGTACATGTTGAGGGGCATAGAGGACACTGACATAGGTGCAAGGTTGCCTGTTCTTCTCCACACTTGCAAAGGACTGTCTCAGTACAAAGCCATTATCTTCTTCGGTTTACTTGGCTTCTCTCTCTCTTCTGTCAACTCTACTCCAAAGCTATAAAGTGACTTGCAAGTACTCAGTTTTCTGTGCATTCAGGAGCTAAGCTTTCCTGAGGTTTCCTCTTTTCTTGGAGGTGAGTAGTTCTTTTCACATTATAGTCCTGGCAATTCTCCACTGTTCCTTCAAGATTCACAGATGTTCTCCAAAAAAAAACTTTTCCTTGATTCGAATCTGGGGAAGGCAGGATGGTAGCCAAAGAGCAGATGCACAATGAAGGAGCCTCCACAAAGAATGTAGGCAACAACAGCAGCTATAGGCTGATACTTCCACTCCAGATGCACCACAGTGAGGTTATAAGGAACCACATAACGTCATTATCTGGATTCTTTAGTATCTCTACAGATATCTCTTGATATCCTCACCTAGCAAGACAAGAGGGCTTGATCCAATTTTGGAAACACAAAGGTGCTGACTTGCCTTATGACTAGCTGAATTGCTCATTCAACATTAATAATAGTAATCATGTACCATCAGGTCAATTTTGACTTATGGTGACCCTTTTCAGGGTTTTCCTTTTTTTAAAAAAATAATATTTTATTATTATATAACACACAAACAAACAACCATCAAAAGGATACAAATACAGGGAGGAAAAAGGGGTAACACAAAACAAAACAAAGAAACAGGGAAGTATTTGCATTCATACAGTATCTAATATACTGTATGATATTAATTCTCTAATCGATTCCTCCAGGTTTTCTAATAATAGTACCAGATCATCAGCATAAGCTTGTAATTTATATTCTTCTCCTTTTATTCCCAACCCCTTGATTCTGGAGTATCACCTTATTTGTCTGTTTAATATTTCTAATGTCAAGATGAAAAGGGTTTTCCAGGTACAGAATACTTGAAAGTGGTTTACCATTCTCTTCTTCTAGGGGCTTCCTGGGACTATGCAGCTTGCCCAAGGCCACAGAGGCTGGCTCTACAGTGGGGGTGCAGTGGGGAATCAAACTCCCAATCTGTGGCTCCACAGCCAGATACCTAAACCACTGAGCTATCCAGCCAGCATTTCATTGAACATTGATTCATCATATAATTAAGTCCTGATTATACCTTTTCTCCACAGGAATTATGAGTAAGGTGTACCTATGAGGATTCTTATCTGCAGCTGCTCCTTCACCTAGCATCAACCAGCTGTTTTTCATTACTTTTTTCTTGCTAGGACCAAGGAATAGGAATTCGGTTATGCTTCTCTTGAGTACCCTTTCCAATGTCTAAACTCCTTCTAAAAGAACTTGTTTCTGTTTCCTGGGGCTCATGGGTTTGCTGCTTGTAACCCACTTCTGGTCTTCTCCACGACTCACACTACTCACTCACTACATTTTCCCTACATCTTTTCCTGCTGTGCACTCTGCAGAAAACTGCTTACCATCTTGCCTGAAAATCTTAGATGGCATGTATTCATTCATTGGCCCATTCCTTTTACTCTTTCCCCAGAAGTTTGGACTTCTTTATGTGACAAGAACAGAACACCCGCTCTGCCAGAAAATCCTCCCTTAAAGCCTTCCCTGTTCTTTCCCTCTTTGCACAAACTCTGTAACTGGGCCTACTTGGCCTGGGCCAATCATACTCTTCCCTGACCTATCTTAGCTCTGTTGCACCCTAGACAGAGACCCTATTCAGGTGTTATGCCTTGGAAATATGGTCTTGGCTAAAATAGATGGTGGTGATAAGAGAATGCACTTAAACCACCCAGAGGTCACTCAGATCAGCACACATTCAGCAATAAAATTCTGAAGATAAGCTCACAAACTGTTCAGCTGAACACCTTTACAGATCTCCCATGACCAAGAACCCTGATTAAGGCAAGGCTCCTGATCACGGGAGCTCTATGAGCATGTAAGGAGTTCAGTTTACCAGCACATTTGCAGAGCTTTGCCCTAAATACGCAACTGTCTAGATGACTTCCGTGTGGGAGGTGGAGAGAATGGGAACAGAGTTTATGTGTGTGCCCCATTATCCTCACCACCTATTTGACAATCACTGCATTTTTAGGACTAAGACCTGAACAGGGTTATAAAGAAAGATTTTATTTTACCCTGATTGGTTTTCATCTCTTAGATTTGGACTGCCGGCCTTCAGGTTACATTTTACATCTGTCTTTTAATCAAGGGAGCAAAAGCAATTCATTTAATCTGTTCTTTATCAGACTGGATGTGCCCCCAATGTTTTAAATAACCACTGAAGCCTCAAATTAGCATCTATGCTGTTTCACAAACAATTGTGCAAAATGTTTAGCTCTTCATGAACAGGGAGAGATTCCATTGTGTCACATCTGCATGCTGAATGTCGAACATGCCATATTTTCCCTCTGTGTGTAAACTAGAAATGGAAAAAAGAAGCACACTTGGAAGGCTAACTGAAGGAAGATCATGTTTGTAGTAAACACCAAAGCAACCTATAGAATCTTGCAGGGAAGGGAGGAGTTATAGATATTTAAGGTCCCGCTCACTGCAAGAGTACATTCTGAAAACATTGGCACTAAGCTCAGCTTGGCTCAACTCTGGGTGCCTGCCCAGCTTGCCCACCCTTGTGGTCAGTCCCAAAGCACTGGGTTGCTCACGATCCATCACTTTATTTGGTAATCATTAATGAAATAGGAAATAGCAAATCATGCAATTTGGACCAATGTAAAGACTGAGTTACTTAAGGGTTTCTCAAGTGCAGCCAGGATTGAAATGGTTGAAAATCTGGGACTTTTTGATGAGCAGGAGTGATGACACCATTTGCCACCCCATCAGACTTCCCTCTTCATTGATCTGCAGTTCTTACAGTAGATGGAAGGCCAATAGGCAGTGAAATTTGCACCAGCCTAACAAGAGACAGCTGGCTGGATAGCTCAATAAATTAGGTATCAAACTCTGGAGCCAGAGGCTGGGTGTTTGATTCCCCACTGTGTCTTTTGGGAGAAGAACCAGCCTGTGTGGCCTTGGGCAAGCTGCAAAATCTCAGATAACCCCCAGATAAACCATTTATGAATACTGTATACTGAGAAAACACTGGAAAGGGTCACCATAAGTCAGAATTGACTTGATGGCTTAAAATGATGATGATGATGATGATGATGATGACGACGACGACGACGACGACGACGACTACCAAGATGAAAAAAGGAGAAGAAAAGAAATTAGCATGAGGGAAGTGCAGGTCTTAACATCCTAATTGTTGTGATCTGTCCAATCCAATCATATACAACAAGCATCATTCCATAATCTCTCTCACACACTCAATCCTAAAAGTGTAATAACTTTAAGAAAGCAAGCGGACAACAAAGGGGGAAAAGACAATTTCAGTAAGGGCAATCTGCAGAGCAACTGGAATTCTCTCACTTTGCCCTGCTGCTCTACACAATGGCTGGCTGAACAGCTGCAAGGCAATATACATATATATAATTTGTCATGCCATGATCCTTAGTCAAAGCCTTCTTTACCGCCTCAAACAGTGGAGTACCCAAGGGAGATCTTGTACTTTATGGAGAAATACCCTCTCAATACTGTGCATATTTCCAGTTTTCCCTTTCCTCAGTTTAAACCACTGCACCTCTTTTAAAACTCTGTAACCACACAAACCCCTTCATGGATTGCTGCCTTGTCGTGGCAAAGGGGCTTGAGTAATTCAGAGAAGCTATGGGCTATGCTGTGCAGGGACACCCAAGACGGAGAGGTCATAGTGGAGAGTTCTGACTAAACGCGATCCACCTGGAGCAGGAACTGGCAAGCCACTCCAGTATCTTTGCCAAGAAAACTCCATGAACAGAAACAAAAGCCTAAAAGCTATGACGCTGGAAGATGAGCCCCTCAGGTCGGAAGGCATCCAACATGCTACTGAGGAAGAGCGGAAGACAAGTACAAGTAGCTCCAGAGCTAATGAAGTGGTTGGGCCAAAGCCGAAAGGATGCTCAGCTGTGGACGTGCCTGCAAGTGAAAAGAAAGTCCGATGCTGCAAAGAAAAATACTGCATAGGAACCTGGAATGTAAGATCTATGAACCTTGGTAAGCTGGATGTGGTCAAACAGGAGATGGCAAGAATAAACATTGACGTCCTGGGTGTCAGTGAACTAAAATGGACGGGAATGGGCGAATTCAATTCAGACGATTATCATATCTACTATTGTGGGCAAGAATCCCATAGAAGAAATGGAGTAGCCCTCATAGTCAACAAAAGAGCGGGAAAAGCTGTACTGGGATACAATCTCAAAAATGATAGAATGATTTCAATATGAATCTAAGGCAGGCCTTTCAACATCACAGTCATCCAAGTTTATGCACCAACCACCAATGCTGAAGAGGCTGAAATTGACCAATTCTATGAAGACCTACAACACCTTCTAGAACTGACACCAAAGAAAGATGTTCTTCTCATTATAGGGGACTGGAATGCTAAAGTAGGGAGTCAAGAGATAAAAGGAAGAACAGATAAGCTTGGCCTGCTTCAAAATGAAGCAGGGCAAAGGCTAATAGAGTTTTGTCAAGAGAACAAGCTGGTCATCACAAACACTCTTTTGCAACAACACAAGAGACGACTCTACACATGGACATCACCAGATGGGCAATACCGAAATCAGATTGATTATGTTCTCTGCAGCCAAAGATGGAGAAGCTCTATAAAGTTAGCAAAAACAAGACCTGGATCTGATTGTAGCTCAGATCATCAGCTTCTTATAGCAAAATTCAAGCTTAAACTGAAGAAAGTAGGAAAAACCACTGGGCTAGTCAGGTATAACCTAAACCAAATCCCTTATGAATACACGGTGGAAGTGAAGAACAGATTTAAGGAACTAGACTTGGTGGACAGAGTGCCTGAAGAACTATGGATGGAGGCTCGTAACATTGTACAGGAGGCAGCAACGAAAACCATCCCAAAGAGAAGGAAATGCAAGAAAGCAAAGTGGCCTTCTTAAATGAACAGTGCAAAGAAATAGAGGAAAATAATAGAAAGGAAAAACCAGAGATCTGTTCAAGAAAATTGGAGATATTAAAGGAACATTTTGTGCAAAGATGGACATGATAAAGGACAAAATGGTAGGGACCTCACAGAAGCAGAAGACATCAAGAAGAGGTGGCAAGAATACACAGAAGAATTATACCAGAAAGATCTGGATGTCCCGGACAACCCAGAGAGTGTGGTTGCTGACCTTGAGCCAGACATCCTGGAGAGTGAAGTCAAGTGGGCCTAAGAAAGCATGGCTAACAACAAGGCCAGTGGAGGTGATGGCATTCCAGTGGAACTATTTAAAATCTTAAAAGATGACGCTGTTAAGGTGCTACACTCAATATGCCAGCAAGTTTGGAAAACTCAGCAGTGGCCAGAGGATTGGAAAAGATCAGTCTACATCCCAATCCCAAAGAAGAGCAGTGCCAAAGAATGCTCCAACTACCGTACAATTGCACTCATTTCACACGCTAGCAAGGTTATGCTCAAAATCCTACAAGGTAGGCTTCAGCAGTATGTGGGAAGGGGAAGATATGGAGGCAGTGACAGATTTTACTTTCTTGGGCTCCATGATCACTGCAGATGGTGACAGCAGCCACAAAATTAAAAGACGTCTGCTTCTTGGGAGGAAAGCGATGACAAACCTAGACAGCATCCTAAAAAGCAGAGACATCACCTTGCTGACAAAGGTCCGCATAGTCAAAGCTATGGTCTTTCCAGTAGCGATGTATGGAAGTGAGAGCTGGACCATAAAGAAGGCCGACCGCCGAAGAATTGATGCTTTTGAATTGTGGTGCTGGAGGAGACTCTTGAGAGTCCCCTGGACTGCAAGGAGAACAAACCTATCCATTCTGAAGGAAATCAACCCTGAGTGCTCACTGGAAGGACAGATTCTGAAGCTGAGGCTTCAGTACTTTGGCCATCTCATGAGAAGAGAAGACTCCCTGGAAAAGACCCTGATGTTGGGAAAGTGTGAAGGCAAGAGGAGAAGGGGACAACAGAGGACGAAAGGGTTGGACAGTGTCATCGAAGCAACCAACATGAATTTGACCAAACTCTGGGAGGCAGTGGAAGACAGGAGGGCCTGGTGTGCTGTGGTCCATGGGGTCACGAAGAGTCGGACACGACTTAACAACTAAACAACAACAAACCACACAAATGCTGGATGGAGAGTGAAGGATCTATGAACATACTTCTCTACCTCACAACCAGAGGCTCTTTCCTCTGCCCCAGAATCACACCAATACCCCTGATTTGGTCCATTTTTGCCCATTTATTATTATTATTATTATTATTATTATTATTATTATTATTATTATTATTATTATTATTATTATTATTATTATTATTATTATTATTATTATTATTATTATTATTATTGAAGATAGGGCACATCTGTATTCACACAGCTCTCCTAAAGTATGGGAAACCAATGTATTCTTCAACCAGACTAAAACCTTGTTCTTCTCACAGTGGACACTTTGAGAGCACACAATCAGCTTCACTTTCTAGGAACAACCACCAAGATGCATCCAGACAAAAGATTCAATCCTGTACCTGCATACTATGGAATAAATCTCCTTGAGCTCAATTAGATTCTTTTTTCTGAGTAGAAGAAATACATGTGGGACATATGTAGAAAATTGTTCTGCGAATGTGTATCATACAATGACAAACACTAGTAAGTATCACAATGTTTTATTTTTTAAAAATGGATGCTCTGTTGGAAGAGTAGGAAGCAAAAAGATTTCAGGGTGAAATATTCCAATAATATTGGGACCTCCTGGGGAGATGACTCGTGGATGAGTACTGCCATCTTTTGGCTCCAGTCTGCAATTATTGGGGTAGAAGGTGTTTGTTTGCTTTAAATCAGAAATCTTGGTGTGGGTTGTTTGGGAACGGTTTGTGAATGGAATGACCCTGTGACAGAAGCCCAGCTTCTTTCTTCATGTTTAGACTATTTAAGCCTGTGTACATTTGTAAATGATTAGCAGTTTGCTTGCTTCAGTCTACATTGCCAGGCAGAAGTAGCACCAGGATACTGAGGGAAGGGGTGAAAGACTGTCTTTTCCCCCCTGTTTCTAAAATTTAGGTACAAATTTCTGACCATGAGAATAGTCAGATAGACTTCAATCAGTTTGATGCAATCAATTTCATGGAAGTACTTTATATAAAGAAGAATATTTCTATTAGTTTAAAATTGGTACGATTTGCAGCCTGGACTTGATCTTTCATCAGAGAACACATATGAAACATCAATGTGGTAACTTGACTTTATGTATATAATGAAGACATCTCAAGACAAGGATCCAGTGCCTTCTTACAAACAGTTGTAAGCACCTTCATAAAGTACTCAATATCCTATGCTTGTGTACTTTTGGCTTGTTTACACTGGGAAATTTGATGTGGTCCAATCTGTGCTTCTGATTTAAAGCAAACATGGGCTCCATGATCACTGCAGATGGTGACAACAGCCACAAAATTAAAAGATGCCTGCTTCTTGGGAGGAAAGCAATGACAAACCTAGACAGCATCTTAAAAAGCAGAGACATCACCTTGCTGACAAAGGTCCGCATAGTCAAAGCTATGGTTTTTCCAGTAGCGATGTATGGAAGTGAGAGCTGGACCATAAAGAAGGCTGACCGCCGAAGAACTGATGCTTTTGAATTGTGGTGCTGGAGGAGACTCTTGAGAGTCCCTTGGACTGCAAGGAGAACAAACCTATCCATTCTGAAGGAAATCAACCCTGAGTGCTCACTGGAAGGACAGATCCTGAAGCTGAGGCTCCAATACTTTGGCCATCTCATGAGAAGAGAAGACTCCCTGGAAAAGACCCTGATGTTGGGAAAGTGTGAAGGCAAGAGGAGAAGGGGACGACAGAGGACGAGATGGTTGGACAGTGTCATTGAAGCGACCAACATGAATTTGACCCAACTCCGGGAGGCAGTGGAAGACAGGAGGGCCTGGTGTGATCTGGTCCATGGGGTTACGAAGAGTCGGACATGACTTAACGACTAAACAACAACAATCTGTGCTTAAAAGGTTCGTATCTTAAGTGTGATCTGTTTTAACTCTCACTTGAGTGATCCTTCCATCCACACTGGAGATCATGCTTGTGGTCCTCTGCTCCCATACTACAGATCCACACAGAGCTAGGTTTACCCAGTTTACTAGCAAGATCTGCCTTTCTCCTCAGCCAGGGCTTTACTGGGGCACGGCTTCCCTGATTTTTCTCTCAGTCATCATTCAGGAGGCTGGGGTGACTTTCTTTTTTCTTCTTCTTTTTCTTTTTCTTTTCTTTGGTGGCATATCAAAACAGGAATACATCAGCCTAGCGTGGTACTAGAGTCGATGAGGGAAATATTTTAAAAAGAAGAAAATGAAAATAAGGGAGGATGTTTCTCTGCCCTCCCTTTCAACACTACAAATCCCCTCATACATCACAGGGTTGTCACCAGAGTTAATGCCACTTCCGGTGTCAGTTTGGTGCAAGGGTTTGCGTAGGCTAAACAAAGAGATATTCTGGATTGCACTGAAATGGGCCAAAAAAGAATACATGTCCTACTGCTGTGCCAAAAAGGTGCGAGACAGGGAAGGATGGACCATTCTAGCTAGAAACATGTGTGGATGTTGTCATTTAGCTCAATCCAAATAACGCCAACAGTGATCCATATAATGAGCTATATGCCAATGTGGACAGGCCATGAAAGAGATGGAATCGAGTTGTCCTCTTCAGAATTACAGTACTCAGCTACAGTATCTTCCCTATAGTTGGCCTCCTTTGCATTGAACTAGGTGGGATGAAAAGGTTTTATGTTGTTGGAGGGTATTGGCAGTTTTAGATTAATTTAGCCATCATTAATCAAGCTTCAACAGAATTTGGTAAGTATGGTACTTATGTTAATTTGGTCACATTCGATCTACCCTGACAGGTTCGAGCAGGAATTCTGTCAAGGGATAGGACTGATAAGCAGTAAGCACCCGTAGATGCATTTACAATGACTGATGGTTTCTGAATCCTGCAGCTTATTGGGCTGCAGTAGAACCAATATACAAGATAGAGGTCAACTTTGAAATCTACTTACCTGCTTAGAGTTATGAGGTCCCAGGAATCACTGAGAAAAGTGACTGCTGGGGAAACAGAGATCTAAGGTAGTAGTTACCAATTTTGGATCCCCAGATGTTCTTGGACTACAACTCCCAGATATCCTGGCCAGCACAGCTAATGTTGAAGGCTTCTGGGAGATGTAGTTCAAGAACATCTGGGGACCCAAGAGTGAGAACCACTGATCTAAGGTTGTCACTCCACTGGGCCAGGGAGGCCTCGCTCAGGGCCTTGTAATCTGGTTTATGTTGGAGTTTTTGCAAGCTCATATACTGCCCTTAGTAGTTTGGTTGGGAGGGACCTTTCTGGGCTGGAGTGACTGTCAATCTATCCAGCACTAACCAATCATCCCCTCCCTGCCTCTAAATTCAAAGACAGCCCCGTCCCTCTACTCAAGGCTTTCCCCCTCATTTTAATCTGTTGAAGTTTGCTCAAAGCAGTCATGTTTGTCAGTTTGCTATTTGATCTGTTCAACTGTAAGTAAATGAAACATTTTTAGTCTTTCTCTTACAAATGTCTCAGTCAGTTATTGAAACTGTAAGTGCCAGTTACTCTGGGGAACATGAAGCTATTCAGCTCTGTGAATCCCTGCCCTTCTGCTGCACTGATAGAGGAATTTAACCAAAAATTCAAAACTCTGAAACACTTTAGCTTTTAATCGTAAAAAGTTGGCAGCAGCTAGGATCAGGACCATTGGCATTTACCCGGCAGCTATTTTTTGTACACAAGCTCCCAACATCTTCCCCAGGGCAAAAGGGAGCCCAAGGAAACCTCAGAATGTAAAAGGAGAGAGATAGAAAGATTATAATTATTTTAAATTAAATGTTTCTAGTGCCTGGTGCAGGTTATGCCACAAAAGGTTCTGCCAACAGGATTTTTTCCTTTGAATTGTGCTCAGAAAAGGCCCAGTAGCCAGCAAAGTTGTTGCAACAGAAATGTCAGTCCCCCCTGTGAACACCTCTGCTCGGCAGTCTGGATGCAGCATTTGACATGATCAAGGTGTGTGTAAATTACCCATCACCTTGAGTAGATGGAACATTGTTCAAAGTCAATGATTATGAAAAAACCTTCTTTAGATTTGCACCAACATCTGATTGGCTATCGCTACTCGAGGAGGGGGTTACATTTATGTCTGCACTCACCATGTTCACTCTGAATAAGGTACATTTTACTTTTCCTGGCATTAACAAAAAAAGTGGGGCTTCAGAAAAGTGGGGGGGAACCCTCAGAATGTCAGGGCATATTCATTATAAAATGCCACTGTAGCATTCTAAATGAATAATTCACCAGTGCTGTGAATGGCACACAGGATTAACAATTATGTTTATATATTTGACTGAGGATAAGACATAAAATTTCGCATTAGTTTCATGAGGATGCCATTGTAAGGCATGGTAATAAATATGTGAGGGAATTGAAAAACACCTTTGTAACAAGCCAGCACAGTCTGTTTCATTAATAAAGATAGCAGAAACTCTAGGTTGCCTCCAAGAGCCATATCTGGGTATACATTTGTGTATACATGCATGTATTGCACCGTGCCCGTGTTATTTATGTCTTGTTCCATGTTTTCAGCTCCTTAATTAAAGTGGGGATTGACTGTGCCAGTTTTAAAAGGGAAGAAAATGGATATGATTGATGAAACCCATTGCACGAATTGTCACTTTCTGAAGCCTCTTGATTTGTCTGTGAGGACAGGCTTTCCGAAAGCTACATTTCAAGGGCGTAACAAAGAAGTCTTGTACAACAAGATTTTGTAGGGCTTCAGCTCTGGTCAGATTAATTTCAGGCTGTTTTAAGGATATATGGTGTTCCTACACAGAGAAGGGCATCGTTTAAAAAACAGCTCCAAATAGACTGAAAAACGAAAATCACATTTTAAAAAAAATCATCAGAGATGTTCGGGCATGAAAGACAAGGTTCCTATGTCTTTCCAGTCGTCATGAAAGCTGTTCTGTTTTCTGTAATAAGAGTTTTTAAATCCTGAGAAAACAATCCCAATGTAAGTAGCCATTAAGCCACCCCCTGAGCTGTATATTTTAGGATTTACTTGCCTTGTCTTAAGTGGCAAGAACCAAAACCACACCACTCAGAAAATGTACTTCCTGGTGTCAAAATGTGGGACATTAATTCCACTCGAGGTTTTATTTCCTTTCAGTCTAAGCAACAAAGACTTATATTAGTCAGAAAAACATAAATCCAATTAATTCTCTCACTGAGCTTTGCTTGAATTTAGAAGACAATGCATTATTTAATAGCGTGCCCAAGAGGAAGGGCAAAAAGGGAACACAGGCTGCCCCAAACCTAGTAAACTCAATAAAAGCTTTCATTGCAGTTAAATTATTGACAGCAACTGGATGCCAAGGGTTATACTCTATTGCTGCACTCCTCTCCACCAAGGGTTGAAGAGAAGTCCATTTACCTGAAAAGGATTCAGTGTGATTGATATTTATCATGGTAACCCATGGAACCTCATAACCATTCTAAGTGTGAAACCACAGAATCATTGTAGATCATCATCATAGATCAAGATCTCCTCAAAGAGACCACAATCACAAATGATGTACTGCCCTATATAGTGAACCGTGACACTGCAGACTCTAGATGAGGAAGGCTAATGTATGTAGTGCAACAGAAGGGGCCGGGGCAGCAAGTGTGCCTCTGGTTTCCTACTCATGCCATTCTTTTTAAAAAAAAATTAAAATATTTTTGCCCTGCCTTCCTTCTTAAGAAGGACCCAAGGTGGCTTACATTATTCAGACAATATTTAAAGCTAAAAATAGTAATTATACAAGTACTAGCAAGAATCCAGCAAAGACCACCCTAAAAGATGGCAAACAAAAGCCATGCCAAAAACACATTCAAAGCAGTAAGGCAGGACAATCCACTGAAAAACCCCGCTCAGGCAGCCAGTCCCTCGGGAACAGCTTGCCTGAAGAGAAAGGTCTTTGCCTGTTTGCAGAAGGACAGTCAAGATGGGGGTCTTCCTGTGGTGGGGTGAAGTGGGGAGTTCCAAAGTCTGGAAGCAGCAACAGAGAAGACCCTCTCATGTGTCCCCACCAAATGCATCTGTGAAGGTAGTGGGACTGAGAGAAAGATCTCCCCTGATGATCTTAATGCTAAGGCAGGCTCACAAAGGGAGGCACGGTCCTTGAGATACCTTGGATCCAAGCTCTTTAGGGCTTTATAGGTTAAAACCATCACTTTGAATTGTGCCCAGAAACAGATCAGCAGCCAATGGAGCTGCTGTAACGGGGGGTGGGGGGGTAGATTATGTGGTCCTTGTGCATGACAGACTGAATGCCCAAATAGGCATCAGTAGAACACAGAATCAATAACATATCCCTAAATGGCTCATCCAAATGATTTGTACTGCTCAGGAGAGACATTCATTATGTGCCTGTGACTTCCAAATGCTAAACATGAACGGAAAACCAGATGATGAGGTTCTCTAAGATAAATGTTTTTATAATGTTTATACCATCTCCTGGTAGGCCTGCTGGCACCGAATCTGTTTATTTATTAATGTTTAAAATCACATCCAGATACATATTGTCTATCAGCAATTTTTTTGAAAGGGAACAATAAAACAACAAGGAAGAAATAAATTTCGCAAGCACTTGGAGGCCCTTTTCCATTAGTCATTCAACTATAGAGGTTTCCTTCCCACATCAAATGTTAGCGGCCTGCATTTTTCTCCCACATTACAGTGGCATAGAGAAAACCCTGATTAACACTAAGAGATGTTATACTTATTGCCTTTTTCTGAACCATTCTTGTCTCAAAGACAAACACATTGTCCAGACAGAATATCCAGGTCTTACATACCTTCCCTAATCAAAACAATACTGAGAAAAGTATATGGAACATGACCACACCAGTGTGGCAGGCAACTATACTCCATAGGTAACAAACGGCCCTCAGATGTACTTCCTCTTTGATTTAGGAAGTCTTGGTGTTTATGTTAATAGACACATAGATTACAATGAAACAGTATGATGGTACTCAGTGTTTTAAACTGGGGACTCTATTGGTCAGTACCAAGGGTTTTATAAGCATCACTGAGGAACAATAACAGAACAGGAAACCGTTGTTTGGTTCTGTGACATGTTTAGGCTTACTTTGCCTCGTCTAGAGTACCACAGACTTTTTTTCTAAGCTATTTGATGACAGTGAAAGCAAGGGGAAGTTCAAATGAATCTTCAGCAAGTGGAACACGGTGAGAGAAGGAGAACAGCTAATAGCTTGGAAGACAGGAACAAAATTCAAAAAGAGCATGATAGGCTTGAGCAGTGGGCTGAAAACAACTGAATGTAATTTAACAGGGATAACTGCAAAGTTCTTCACCTAGGGGTTAAAAACCAAATGCACAGTTAAAAGATGGGGGATACTTGGCTCAGTAATTTGACAAGTGAGAAGGATCTTGGAATTGTAAATCATGAGCTGAATATGAGCCAACAGTGTGATGTGGCTGCAAAAAAGGGGCAAATGCTATTTTAGAATGCATAAACAGAAGTATAGTCTCCAAATCCTGTGAGGTACTGTGTCCACATCTGGACACTGAGCTCTAAGAAGGATGTCATCAAACTGGAGCAAGTTCAAAGGAGGACAACAAGGATGATCAGGGGACTAGAAACCAAGCCCTATGGGGAAAGACTGAAAGAACTGGGCATATTTAGCCTTGAGAAAAGAAGACTGAGGTAAGATATGATAACACTTTTCAAATACTTGAGGGGCAGGATCTGTTCTCAATCATCCCAGTGTGTGGGACACATAATAATGGGCTCAAGCTACAGGATGCCAGATTTAGGCTGAATACCAGGAAAAAACATCTTAATTGTTAGAGCAATACGACGATGGAACCAATTACCCCAAGAGGTGGTGAGTGCTCCAACGCTGGAGGCATTCAAGAGAAAATTGGACAACTATCTGTCAGATCTGCTTTGATTTGTATTCCTGCATTGAGCAGGGAGTTGGATTTGATGGCCTTATAGGCCCCTTCCAACTCAATGATTCTATGATCTAAGTCCTGTTCATCCTCTTCCTGGGATGCCATTACCCAAGGAGCAAAAGCACCATTCGAGACCAGGTGTTGGCAAGGCCACAACCTTTGACATACAGCATGGACTTCATGGAGATTTCCCTCTCCTCTAGGGATGCTGCAGCTCCCCCTGAAAGTCACACCATGCAGCCTTCAGCTTTTATGCAGCACTTTATAATGTCAAAAGCTGGAACCTACATTAATTAATCTGTTCAATTAACAGAGCAAAGTATATGGCCCATGGGTAGAACTCACAGGAAGGCAATGACATAGCGCCTGTCAAGCTGTAATAAGAGTCACTCATTCAAACCAAGCAAAAAAGAGCTCAGTGAATGCAATAACAGGCCAAGCAATTAAATTGGTAAGTTTTATTGAGTCAAAGGAGTAGAGGAATGCAATAGAAGCATTGAATCATCAAACTATAGAGGTGGAAGGGATCCCAAGCATAATCTAATCTAGCCCTGTGCCAGTGCTGAACTCTGCAGCTGAGATGGCCACCCAGCCTCTCTTGGAAAGCTTCCAACGAAGGAGAGCTTCCACCACCTTCAACAGTAGTCTGTTCCCCTGCTGAACAGCTCTTCCCACCAGGACATTCTTCTCAATGTTTAGTCAGAGTCATCTTTCTTGTAATTTGAATCGTTTGGTTTGATCTCTATCACCTTGAGCAGCAGAAAACGAGCTGGCTCTTGGAGAGGACAATTTTATCACTTCTGAATATTCTCTTCTCCAGCTTAAATACACACCTTCAACCATTCTTCAGGGGGCTTGGCTTCCAGACCTTACTACTATTGAAGTTTTTCAACCTCACATGCTGCCTTTAGTAGGTTTGGCTGGGAGGGACTTTTCTGGGCTAGGGTGACTGTCAATCTATCCAGCATTAACCAATTGTTCCCTCCTCCCTTTGAGTTGAAAGAGAGCCCTGCCTCTCTGCCCAGTGCTTTTTCCCTCTCTAGAGTCTTTTGAGCTCTGTTGCTGAAAGCATTTATGTTTGTCAGTTTGCTGTTGATCTGTAATGAAAAAACATTCTTTCTACTATGAATATCTCAGAGTGAGTTATTGAAACTGTAAGTGCCAATTAATGAAAAAAGGGGCAGACTAATCTGGGGAAATCGAACCTGTTCTGCTCTGTGAATCCCTGCACTTCTGCTGCACAGCTAGAGAAATTTAACCGAAAATTCAAACTTCTGCAATAAATACCACATATCAACTTGCAGAGCTGAAATGTACCCACTGAAACATCAGTGTAAGCAAATGAAACAAACAAACAAACAAAAAAGCTTTTTTTGTGGGATTGATTTAACCCTAAGGAACATATAAGAGTTTGAACAAGTGAGACCAGGAACAAAATGTAACAACAAATGGAATGTTGCAATCTTTAATTCCATTCCGTAACCTCTCCTACCCAGTTTTATGGGATCCTCCCCTTCCAACAGTCACTCAATGTTCTATGACCATTGAATGTGCTCAGGCCTCATTAACCTGTTTTGAGGTTTCCCTTCACGGTGCCTTTTTTCTTTTTTTAAATTTTTATTTTTTAAACTATAAAATACATAAACCAAAATACAAATCAACTGTGTTCCCCACCACCCTAGTCGGGACCTCTTGCAGTAATCTTCTTCTTCCTTTATCTTTATTCTTCTTCTTCCTTTGTTGTCCTCCTCTCCAGAACTGCATTGATTCTTGATTTGGAGGTTTCCCTTTTCCTCTTGTTAGCACATATTCAAGAAATCTGCCCCATATATCATAAAATTTATTCTTTTTCATCTCTCCTTTCTTAACCTTTAAGTTACAAGTTAACTTATCATTTATAGCAATGTTCCATATTTCATTATACCATTCTTCCATTTGAAATTCAGACTTTATTTTCCAATTCCTAGCTATTATTAATCTGGTTGCTGTTAATAAATTGGTAATCAACTCTCTAGTCATCATACCGTATTCCACATTCTCAAATATTGATAACAGAGCTATCTCAGGATAAAATTTTATATCTTTTTCACATATGTCATTTAATTCTTTAGAGATTAGTTTCCAAAATCTTTGTACTTTTTCACATTCCCACCACATATGAAAGTATGTACCAATTTCCTTCTCACATTTCCAACAGACATTCAGATAACTAGCGTTAATTTTATTCAATTTTATCGGTGTCAGATACCATCTTAAGCTCAATTTGGAAAAAAAATTCTTTTATTCTCACTGACATAAATTGTAAAACCCTCATTTTCCACATCTTCCTCCATTCTTCATCATCCATTCTTTTTCTTAAGTCTTGTTCCCACACTAAATTCAATCCTTCATTCTCAGTCTCTTCTTCTTCTAGATCTAGCAGGAATCTATAAATTTTACTCACTGCACCCTTTACTGAATCAGTCATCTGAATATCTTCATAATAGAAATTGTTCATAATTTGTATATTCTCTACCTTTGTTATACTTCTTTACCCATTCATTAGTCCATCTTTCTAATTGCATATAATTCAACCATGATATATTCTTATTTTGAAGGATTTGTTTCATTTGATCTTTCAATCTCATTTTATACAACCAGTCTTTTAATCTAATCACTTTTTTTTCTTTAAATAATTCTGCATAAACTTTCATATTGGCAGGAAAATTCTCTATTTCAGTCACTAATCCTAATGGAGAGTTAAACGGACATTCTTTTTATACTTGTACCACACGTTTAACATAGTCTTTAAAAAGGGGTTAGTAATTTAGTAATAGATGTTTTTCAGTATCAACCTAGTAGTTCTGATGATTCCATTTTCCACCAAATTAACCTTTCTGGGTTATATATAATTTCCTCAATAAACCTCAACTGATTAGCCATGTAATAATTTTTTATATTTGGTATGCCTATACCTCCATTTTTGTTGTTTTGTACCAATACTTTTTATTTATTCTGGCTTTCTTCACTTCATTACAGTATCTATTGATCATTCCTTGCCAAAGTTTAAAATCATCTTCTGTTGACTGTACTGGTAACATTCTAAATAAAAAATTAATTTTTGGTAGAATTTTCATTTTTATCAGCGCAATCCTTCCAAACCAAGCAAGTTTTAAGTTAGTACCGTGTTTCCCCGAAAATAAGACAGGGTCTTATATTAAATTTTGCTCCAAAAAAAGCAGTAGGGCTTATTTTCAAGGGATGTTTTATTTTTTTCATGTACAACAATCTATGTTTATTCAAATACAGTCATGTCATCTTCTGGTTGCTGCACAGTGGTAGAGGGCGGGCTTTCACTTAACTAGGGCTTATTTTTGGGGTAGGGCTTATATTACGAGCATCCTGAAAAATCATACTAGGGCTTATTTTCAGGTTAGGTCTTATTTTTAGGGAAACAGGGTATATTCCTGTAGTTTCTTTTTAATATCTCCTTTTAATTTATTATAATTATGTTCCTTTATTTTTGAGTATCTTTTACTAAATCTATACCTAAATATTTAACCGATTAACATATCTTAAAATCACATTTATCAACAAAGTTTTCTTGTTCTAGTTTATTATGGTTAAACAACATTATTTCAGATTTTTGCCAATTTACACGTAATTCAGTTATTTTTCCAAATTTTTCTAAATGAATTTTAATTTTGTCTGTACTTTCTAGTGGGTTTTTCACTGCCAATAGGGAATCATCAGCAAATAAATTAATCTTTATTTTATTATTTTCACCCATACCATCAATTAAATCGTCATTCCTTACTGCATTTGCTAACATTTCAATAATCAAACAAAACAGAACTGTCTTGTCTAGTGCCTCGGCCTAGAGCTATCTGCTCTGTCATCCCATCATTAACTATTACTGCAGACGTGTTCTCCAAATATAATTGGTCTATTACCTTTTTTCTTTTTTCTCCTTTTTTTCTACTGGTAAACCCTGAGATTCCTGTGAACCTGCTGCTACCTACCTCTTATGTGTGGATGATAACTGTTTTGGTTAACAGCACTTAGATAACTTGAGAATACTACTAAATGATTGTAGTCAGTTTCAGGGCTATTTCTGGTGGTCCTGATCCAAGCAGCAGCAATCCAGTGGCCATTTTTCTCTCCCCTCACACCCCGAGGCTCCCAAAGGCTTCCCCAGGACAAAAGAGATCACTAGGGAGCCTTGCAATCTGGAACAAGGGGATACGAAGCTTTGAATTCATTTTAATTAAATTTTACCAGTGCCAGATGATAATATCATTGGCTTCTGCTGGCATAAATTTATTTATTTATTTATTTATTTATTTAACTTATATGCCGCCCACTCTACCCAAAGGTCTCTGGGCGGCTTACAACAATTAAAATACAATTAAAATACAATAAAAAAGATAAACAATTAAAATACAATTAAAATAGATACTCTAAAAATTGCCATCAGGACCCACAGTTGATATTATTTCAATTAAAAGCCTTCTGGAACAGGAAGGTTTTGACCTGGCGCCGAAATGTCATCCTTTATGCACTATAATTTTGCTCATTGTATGTTAGCCTGGGAGTTTGATTCGCCACTATACCTCCCTGACAGGGTCTGGACTCGATGATCTATAGGGACCCTTCCAGCTCTACAGTTCTAAGATAATGATGAAGTAGAATATGTAAATAATTGCATGCATTCAGGTAAAACATGTAAATAAAATGCATCTAAAAATGCACACAAATTTCTGTGTAGGAGGAAAAAAAGTTTCACAATATGTTGTTTCACAACAAATAAGAAATAAAAGAATATGTAGACAAGAGTAATGCAGACAAGAGGGTGTGACTACATTGACAAATAATGCAGGAAATGCTCTGAGGCCGGGATGATCTGATTCGCATTATTTTCAGTTGACAACATGACATAAAAGACAGTGAGAGTTTTACACACACAGTATCTGTGAGGTTTTGTTTTTTTCCTGTGCCGCTGAGGTTTCTACTTTTTTTGGAATCAAATACCTTTGCATCAGTTCAGATGACAGGGTTGTTTGGGCTGATGTGAAGGGGTTTATAGCTGTTGTATTTAAAGCCATTCCAGCTGGCTCCAGCAGCACTGAGAAAGGCAGGGAAGCCAGCTGCCATTTTAGAAGAGGTAGCCATGTTAGTCTGTGCTAGCATATCAAACAAAACAAAAGTAAAAAAAAAAAGAAGACAAAAACGTTTGGCACCTTAAAGACTAACTGCTGTATTTTAATGTGAGTTTTTGTGGACAAGTCTGAGGAAGTGGACTTGTCCATGAAAGCTCACATTAAAATACAGCAGCAGTAATTTGAACCTTCTCCTCGTCAGCCTGCTGCCTGGGCTCCTCCCTTCTTTCTTTCTTTCTTTCTTTCTTTCTTTCTTTCTTTCTTTCTTTCTTTCTTTCTTTCTTTCTTTCCTAGGCTTGCTAATCTATATCTAGCACTGGGGCAACTGGCTGATCAATGGACAAAAATATGAAGTTTTAAGGCAGATTTGCTCTAATTGCGCCTACTGCACATCTAGACAGCCAGTGCAGATAAACTACAAGACTGAAGAGAAAACTTCCTCCTATCTCTCTGCTGACTTCTTGCTCTCTTTTTCCCTTTGGTCAGCAACTTTAGACTTGCACTAAGATAACAAGCCTTTAAATTAAAAAAAAGAAAAGAAAAGAAAGAAGCTAACTGGAACGGGTAGAGAAGAGGGGATCAAGCAGACCCAGGCACCAGGTGTGGAGAGGATTCAAATGACTGACAAGCTGCAAACAAGCTGATTTCCACCCCTCTTTCTGCTGGTACAAATTTCTGTGTGGTTGGCAGAAGTGACTTAATCCAAGGAAACCCAGTTTTCCAGGTGCAACTTCACAGTGGATCCATTTGAATTTTTTCTGTGTAGTTGTTGTAGATATCTTTCTGATAAAATTCTATGTTTGCTACACAGTACAGATACAAAAACCCACAGAGGAGAATAGCTACAATGTTCCCTAGAGTGCACCCCTTTCTCATGAACTGGCATTTACTTTCAATAACTCTATCTGAGACATTTGTATGAGAAAGTACTGTATTTAAAACTTTACTTAAATTTGCTTGAAATTACAGACTTGTGTATGATACTTTCTTACTAGCAGCCAACTGAACAGATCAAAACCAACGAAAACTGCCACCAGCTGATGAAAGACAGAATACTCAGCAAAGAAGGTGGGGTTCTCTTTGAATTCAAAAGCTAAAAGGAACGATTAGTTAGAGCTAGATAGGTAGACAATCACCCCAGCCCAGAAATTCCCTTCCAGTCACTCAAACTACAGATAGCATGCAAGGTTGTAAATAAAACTCAAAAGTCACATTCTTGGAGAACAAAACTGAGAACCTGAGAGATTTTCACATGCTTCTTGAGGTGATTCAAAGTCACGCTGTGATTTAAAATTAAATAAATGTATCCATTATTTTGTGGAAGTCATTCATATTCAGCAACCATTAAACAAATGGTTCAAGTAAAAAAGGACAATTCGGGTCCTGTGTAGATGACTTTGCTTTCTATGTGGAGT
Organism: Intellagama lesueurii; assembly: GCA_037013535.1. Taxonomy (NCBI): domain Eukaryota; kingdom Metazoa; phylum Chordata; class Lepidosauria; order Squamata; family Agamidae; genus Intellagama; species Intellagama lesueurii. The sequence continues at coordinate 319,425,725 of JBAJHW010000001.1, read as the reverse complement.
CCCATCGTCTTCAAAGGATTGGTTTCTGCTAATCTGTAGTTTTGAGGGTGGGAGCCTGGAGTTGAGTTACTCTGATCCCATGTCTTTGCCTCTGTAAATATGGTCTTGAAACAACCTTTTCCAGCAATCTACAGCTGAGCAAGAAAGAAATGTGCATATATCTCTGCTCTCTTTCAGGAATACCATTTTAGACCTTATTCCTCAAGCTTCTCCCATGAAAGGAAGCTGGCAATTTTACAATTTTAGCTAACTGCCCTCCACAAACAGGATTTTGAAAGCTGCAAAAAACCGTGTGCTTGAAATTAGCCAAAAACGTATCGGCATGGCTGATCAGTAGAAATGCCGCTGCTCCGACATGCTACGAGCCCTAATGGATCGTTTTAAGAGCCTGGAAATGATTAGACCCCGGGTGCTGCTGTACAAAATCTTTAACTGATTGATTTGAGTTTGTGGTCAGAAAATGATTGTCAACTACAGCTTATCTATAATTATCAGTAATCAAAGCCAGACGTCTTTCTTCCTAATAGCGCAATGCTCTTTCAGTGTGCTTCACACATGTGTGAGTCAGCCCCTTGTTGCTGCCTAATTGAAGGTTAAAAGACCAATGAGGCATGAATCAGAATCGACTGTCCATTTGTAACACCATGTTTGTTCCTTATGAAGTTTTGAAAACCAGCAGTTACATTGCCATGCATTCCTATGCATCTTTAATTGTGATGATGATAATGATCCACCACAATGTCAATTCTGACTTATGTCCATCCTTGGCAGGGTTTTAGGTATAAAGTACCTAGAAGTGAAGATGGGCATGAACCACTGATTCATTAGCTAATGAAGTGGTTGGGCCAAAGCCGAACGGACGCTCAGCTGCGGACGCACCTGGAAGTGAAAGGAAAGTCCGATGCTGCAAAGAAAAATACTACATAGGAACCTGGAATGTAAGATCTATGAACCTTGGTAAGCTGGATGTGGTCAAACAGGAGATGGCAAGAATAAACATTGACATCCTGGGCGTCAGTGAACTAAAATGGACGGGAATGGGCGAATTCAATTCAGACGATTATCATATCTACTATTGTGGGCAAGAATCCCATAGAAGAAATGGAGTAGCCCTCATAGTCAACAAAAGAGTGGGAAAAGCTGTACTGGGATACAATCTCAAAAATGATAGAATGATTTCAATACGAATCCAAGGCAGACCTTTCAACATCACAGTAATCCAAGTTTATGCACCAACCACCCATGCTGAAGAGGCTGAAATTGACCAATTCTATGAAGACTTACAACACCTTCTAGAACTGACACCAAAGAAAGATGTTCTTCTCATTATAGGGGATTGGAATGCTAAAGTAGGGAGTCAAGAGATAAAAGGAACAACAGGTAAGTTTGGCCTTGGAGTTCAAAACGAAGCAGGGCAAAGGCTAATAGAGTTTTGTCAAGAGAACAAGCTGGTCATCACAAACACTCTTTTCCAACAACACAAGAGGCAACTCTACACATGGACATCACCAGATGGGCAATACCGAAATCAGATTGATTATGTTCTCTGCAACCAAAGATGGAGAAGCTCTATACAGTCAGCAAAAACAAGACCTGGAGCTGATTGTGGCTCTGATCATCAGCTTCTTATAGCAAAACCCAAGCTTAAATTGAAGAAAGTAGGAAAAACCACTGGGCTAGTCGGGTATAATCTAAACCAAATCCCTTATGAATACACAGTGGAAGTGAAGAACAGATTTAAGGAACTCGATTTGGTGGACAGAGTGCCTGAAGAACTATGGATGGAGGCTCGTAACAGGAGGCAGCAACAAAAACCATCCCAAAGGAAAGGAAATGCAAAAAAGCAAAGTGGCTGTCCAATGAGGCCTTACAAATAGCAGAGAAGAGAAGGGAAACAAAATGCAAGGGAGATAGGGAAAGGTACAGAAAATTGAACGCAGACTTCCAAAGAATAGCAAGGAGAGACAAGAGGGCCTTCTGAAATGAACAGTGCAAAGATATAGAGGAAAATAATAGAAAGGGAAAAACCAGAGATCTGTTCAAGAAAATTGGAGATATTAAAGGAACATTTTGTGCAAAGATGGACATGATAAAGGACAAAAATGGTAGGGACCTTACAGAAGCAGAAGACATCAAGAAGAGGTGGCAAGAATACACAGAAGAATTATACCAGAAAGATCTGGATGTCCCGGACAACCCAGATAGTGTGGTTGCTGACCTTGAGCCAGACATCCTGGAGAGTGAAGTCAAGTGGGCCTTAGAAAGCATGACTAACAACAAGGCCAGTGGAGGTGATGGCATTCCAGTTGAACTATTTAAAATCTTAAAAGATGACGCTGTTAAGGTGCTACACTCAATATGCCAGCAAGTTTGGAAAACTCAGCAATGGCCAGAGGATTGGAAAAGATCAGTCTACATCCCAATCCCAAAGAAGGGCAGTGCCAAAGAATGCTCCAACTACCGTACAATTGCACTCATTTCACACGCTAGCAAGGTTATGCTCAAAATCCTACAAGGTAGGCTTCAGCAGTATGTGGACCGAGAACTCCCAGAAGTACAAGCTGGATTTCGAAGGAGCAGAGGAACTAGAGACAAAATTGCTAACATGCACTGGATTATGGAGAAAGCCAGAGAGTTCCAGAAAAACATCTACTTCTGCTTCATTGACTACGCAAAAACCTTTGACTGTGTGGACCACAACAAACTATGGCAAGTTCTTAAAGAAATGGGAGTGCCTGACCACCTTACCTTTCTCCTGAGAAATCTATATGTGGGACAGGAAGCAACAGTTAGAACTGGATATGGAACAACTGATTGGTTCAAAATTGGGAAAGGAGTACGACAAGGCTGTATATTGTCTCCCTGCTTCTTTAACTTATATGCAGAATACATCATGCGAAAGGCTGGACTGGAGGAATCCCAAGCCGGAATTAAGATTGCCGGAAGAAATATCAACAACCTCAGATACACAGATGATACCACTCTGATGGCAGAAAGTGAGGAGGAATTAAAGAACCTCTTAATGAGGGTGAAAGAGGAGAGCGCAAAAAATGTTCTGAAGCTCAACATCAAAAAAACTAAGATCATGGCCACTGGTCCCATCACCTCCTGGCAAATAGAAGGGGAAGATATGGAGGCAGTGACAGATTTTACTTTCTTGGGCTCCAGGATCACGGCAGATGGTGACAGCAGCCACGAAATTAAAAGACGCCTGCTTCTTGGGAGGAAAGCGATGACAAACCTAGACAGCATCTTAAAAAGCAGAGACATCACCTTGCCAACAAAGGTCCGCATAGTCAAAGCTATGGTTTTTCCAGTAGCGATGTATGGAAGTGAGAGCTGGACCATAAAGAAGGCTGACCGCCAAAGAATTGATGCTTTTGAATTGTGGTGCTGGAGGAGACTCTTGAGAGTCCCCTGGACTGCAAGGAGAACAAACCTATCCATTCTAAAGGAAATCAACCCTGAATGCTCACTGGAAGGACAGATCCTGAAGCTGAGGCTCCAATACTTTGGCCATCTGATGAGAAGAGAAGACTCCCTGGAAAAGACCCTGATGTTGGGAAAGTGTGAAGGCAAGAGGAAAAGGGGACGACAGAGGACGAGATGGTTGGACAGTGTCATCGAAGCTACCAACATGAATTTGACCCAACTCCGGGAGGCAGTGGAAGACAGGAGGGCCTGGCGTGCTCTGGTCCATGGGGTCACGAAGAGTCGGACTCGACTTAATGTCTAAACAACAAAAGTATTGTTTCCCAAAGTTCTAAATGTAGTTGGGAGGACAGACATTCAAGTCCTGTTCAGAAATAATGTGTGAAACAATGCACTCAGAGAAGTGACGGAATTCCCCAGTCAGTATAGTAGGCTAAGTCGTCCAGAAACCCCCAAGGTTGTCCACACCAATCTTTAAAGTAAGTTGTGTTAAGTGAGAAAGGGACTACTCCCCTTCAAATGTGTTTGTGTTTGCAGCCTTGCTTTGTGGATATTGACAATACTGGCCACAATCTTGCAGGGACTGTGCTATATAACTGAGCAGTTGTGCAGGTGACCCTCCTTTCTGAATGTTCTCTCACATCCTCCAGTCTAGAAGCCAGGTACCTAGCTGTGCAACAAACAGTAAGACAGAAGAATATGCTGTTATGCCGGACCCAAGTTGTTTAGAGCTTTATAGGTTAAAACTATCACTTTGAATTGGGCCCGGAAACAGACTAGCAGCCAATGGAGCTGCTGTAACAGACGGATCATGTATCCACACCACACTGGATCCTTTCCCCACCTCCATGAACAAATAATAATAATAAAAAAACATTTTAGCATGTGGCTGTTATATTAATAAACCTTCTGAAGCTGAAATAATGGAAACTCAGGCCAGGATTCATTCTGTACAACCCAGGTCGTGATTTGCTAGGCTATTTATAGAGCAGATCTTTGAAGCAGCTCTAACATGATCCATTTCTGAATTAATGAAAAGCTGGCCAAAGTTAGTGCCTTCCTCCAGGGCAGCAGTTGTCAATGTTTCTCGTAACTGACTTGGTAGCAGTTTTTAATTATTATTAATATTCCCAGGGAAGAAAAAGTCATCATAATTTCCTATGACATTTAGGGTTTGGGTGTTTTTTTTTTTTTTTTTTTAAGCCCACCACATACATTATTCCAAAGGTTGAATTTTTGGCTACTACAAGTTTCCAAAATATTCATTTCTACTGTAACCTAAAGAATTCCTGGCTAGAGGGCCAGAAAGTTAACTTGAAGCATGGGGATGTAATAGATGAGAAGATTTAGTGTGAATTCAGCTTTCTCACTTTCAAAAAAAGAAACATTACTGCAAATCTAAGAAAAGCAGTATGATTAATTTCTTAAGTGCAAACAGTGCTTTTTCTCTCTCTTAAAATAAACTTTCTAGGCATATTGTGTTTTGCTGTTGCTGTTTTTACCATGGCATGAGATTATTTATGCATGACAATTAAAATAATAATTTGTGCTGCTCAGTAGGAGCAGTTAATAGTGTAATCTTCTGCATATTTGCTCAGAAGTAACTGGGTTGCATCCAGGATTTGCTTCCTCGGGGTGAAAGAGCTCCGAAAAGAATTTGCTCCCTCTTCCCAAAAAAAGGGATCCCAGAAGAAGGGGGAAGAGAACATTTTTGTTGTTTTTGTCACTTCCTCTTTGCCATCCCCAACTGTGAAGAAAGTAATGTTAACGGCTGTAGAGGCAGGAGAAAATCAATCAAAATGGACTCCTCTCTCTTTTCCATCAGACAGAGCATTATGAGTGGAATTCTACTCAATGGATGCTGCTTCAAGCAAAAGGAAATGTTGGCTGGAGATGGGCATGAACCTGAAAAATAGTGGTTCGTGACGGTTCATGATTTTCAATTCATGTCCAATGAATTGGACATGAATTGGAAAAGGGCTCCCTGCTCCTGTTGTGCTGCTGCCATCATCACACTACCTTGCCAACACCGTCATTGTCGCACTACTGCTGTCATCATCACGCTGTTGCTGCCACCGCCTCACCACTGGAACCCAAAACCCAGATTTGTCTCCTCTTAAAGAAGAGTGATTCATTAGTCAAAATCACACCATGATTTATGAGACCAGCTTGCCCTGGGAGAGCAAAAACAGACTGCTTGGACTACTACAGCATTAGTTGAATGAGGCAAAAGTTATCATAGTAAACACAGGCTAGCAAAAGGGCAAGTTAAATATCTGTGAAAGTGAATCTTGAAAAACTGAGCCATTCTTTTGGATTTACCCATGGTTCTACTCCTTGGAGTAGGGAAGCTGATCCTTTCTACACTGTTCCAATGTAGAGTAAACTAGTAGGTAGCCAGAGCGGTGTGGTGATTAGTTTTGGACTGGGACTTGGGAGATGCAGGTTTAGGCCCCTACTCAGCCAGGAAATTCACTCAATGACTTTGGCCAGTCTTTCTCTTTCAGCCTGACCTACAGGGTTGTTGTGAAGTATGTGAAAATAAGAAGCAGAGAAGGAAAACCATGTGCTATGTTGAATTATTGGATATAAATGTAACTAAGGTGATGTAACTAATGCAAAGATGAGGATACGCAGCGTGGTGTAGTGCAGTGGTTCTCAAACTTGGGTCCTCAGATGTTCTTGGACCGCAACTCCCAGAAATCCTGGGCAGCACAGCAAGTGGTCAATTCTTCTGGGAACTGCAGTCCAAGAACATCTGGCAACCCCAGTTCGAGAACTACTGGATAGGCTAGCGGATGCAGAAGGCCTAGCTTCAAATCCCCGCTCAGTGGAAACTCACTGAGGGTGTGGAACTGCTAAAACCATCCTTAAATATCTCATTTACCTTAAAAGCCCTATTAGGGTCTCAAAAGTCAGTTCTGACTTGATAGCACATAAAGCAAGGCAAAAAATGAGACATAAATGTGACTAATCCTAATTTAATTTAACTTAAAGAAGTCTTGAAATATTGCCTGTAACACGGAATCAAGGTCAGTCAACAAAGCTCTTGATTTTGGTGACCAAAAGTATTCTGGCCATAGAACTTCTATACCTGACCGGGCTTTCTTTGTGGTGGCATCCCAGTTATGGAACTGCCTACCATCCGTGGTCTGGTTGTCCTGCACACTCCTTTCTTTCAGATGCCAGGTTGTATTCTTCTTGTATACAAACAAACATATTGTGTGGAAATTTAACTTGTTACATTACTGAACTTAGCTGGTTAATTTGCTTCATTATTAACCGACTGATTACAGTGTTGGCAGAACACTTCACTCTGTTCAATTCTGACTCCTCACACGCAGAGGACACTAACTGAACCATGATTGGGGGAAAAGGCAGGAAAAAGGACTCTGAGGTAGAGAGCAAAGGAGTTGGCTGTTGCTGAGCTGACTGACAGCAACCCCAGTCCAGAAAGGTCCTTCCCAGCCAAAAACTCCTTAAAGACATCATATGAGGGTGCAATATATCTAACAGAAATAAATGAAAATAAAACCTGGTCCTTATCCCTAGTGGCTTCACTAAGGCATATGCCCTATTGTGGATTCGATTTCTTCATCAGCCTAGAATGTGACAAATTGGCATCTAAGAGAGAGAGAGAGAGAGAGAGAGAGAGAGAGGAATATGTGTTGTTGTCTACTTGTAAGTATAAAAATACAAGAGCATGAATCTGGATTTTCCCCAACCCTGCCTCTTTCCTCTTTACATATTTCCTCTGGTGTGTGTAATATAAAGAAGGAACTGTACACAGATTCATATATATTACTTAAGGTAAAGGTTCCCCTTGACATTTAGTCCAGTCATGTCCATCTCTAGGGGGCGGTGCTCATCCCCGTTTCCAAGCCGTAGAGCCAGCGTTTGTCCATAGACAGTTTCCGTGGTCACATGGCCAGCGCGACTAGACACGGAACGCCATTACCTTCCCACCGTGGTGGTACCTTATTTATCTACTCGCATTTGCATGCTTTCGAACTGCTAGGTTGGTAGGAGCTGGGACAAGCGACAGGAGCTCACTCTGTCATGTGGATTTGATCTTACGACTGCTGGTCTTCTGACCTTGCAGCACAGAGGCTTCTGCGGTTTAACCCGCAGCGCCACCACGTCCCTATATATTACTTAGAACCACTCAATTCCACAGTCATTTGAAGAAAAATTCATCCAAAGTTGGAACAAATGGGGCAGAACGGTTTCCCAAATGGACCCTAGAGAGTCACAAGTAAGAAAAATGAAAGCTAAAAACCTTACATGTTGTGAATGCTTGAAAGTGCATTTTATTTAAGCCTTTTTCTCCCAGACTGGTAATTTTATCCCCTGAGTGATGTTAAATGTGTCAGGCTGATTGCCCAAGATTGTACCACTAAAGGTTCCAGATTCTAATGGGAAAGTGCCATTAAAACAGGCCTCATGCTATGATATGAAAAGTAATAGAGATCTCGAAGGAAGGGCTGGGGCAATCAAGTGCCTAAAGAAAAGCTATGCATCAGTAGCTAAATACTGGCTGCCTAAGACTGAGGACAATACAGGGGACTGTTGTGAATGTGAGTTCAATCTGCAAGGATAGAGAAATAGACACTTTTTCAGCAGAGCTCAGAAATAACATCTTGGCTGAAATCCTGTTCTGTAATTTACATCACATAAGATTGATGATGTCATTAGCTACAGTACTTTTTTTTCAGAAATAAAAAATTCCAGTCCCCCATCCCCACCCCTTGTGTGGGATCTCTTTTGTCGTTGAGGGTGGCAGGATGGGAAGATAATTTTTGTAATTTCTGAAATTTGCCACGGGCAAGATGATTTTACCACCAGCAGCAATTTTTGGAAATTAAAGACTTCCCCCAAACCCCCTCCCCCATGATTGCTGCACAATGAAAGGGATCCCACAGGAGCCTTGGGACCTTTGGGGGAAATCAGAAAATTTTATTTCTAAAAAATCGCTGGTGCCACAGCTGATCATAGAATCACAGAATCATGAAGTTGGAAGGGGTCTATAAGGCCATCAAGTCCAGCCCCCTGCTCGATGCAGGAATAAAAATGAAAAGATATCTGCCAGGTGGTTGTCTAAGTTTCTCTTGAACGCGTCCAATGTTGGAGCACTCACCACCTGTCGAGGTAATTGGTTGATGATGATATCGCTAGCCTTATGCAGCACAACATTTGGCAGATGGGAAGTTTTCCCAGCTGTGAACTGCTGCCAAGGTTTGTGCCCCATGGGCTCTCTGATCCCATGGGGAGCTTTTCTCCCCCAGGCCTTGTGCTGCTACGGCTTCTAGAAGGCTCGCTTATTGTGATGCTGTAGCTTCACTCGCCACCTTGGTCCAGACAGTATAATGAGCCCAAGCACAGGCACCCCTTAATTGTGTCTCCAATTTCTTCCTCTTCCTCTTAATTTTTTGCATGGTTGCCTTGTGTAAGTGTAGCACATACACTTACACAAGGTTTTCTGAAAGTAAGAGCCTGGGACAAAATAGGTATATTCTCTTGGTGTATCACGCACCCCGTAGCACAACAACCTCTCTTCTAGAGCTCACTGAGCTGGTATCAGGGGTGGTGTTGGAGTCCCCTCGGCTTCTCATGCTGGGGGACTTCAACATTCACACTGAGGCAGCTCTGTCAGGGGTGTCTCAAGACTTCATGACCTCCATGGTGACCATGGGTCCATCCCAAATGGTACCAGCCCCCACCCATGCCACAGGCCACACTTTAGACCTGGTCTTCTCTAAGCGAAGAAGTCATTCTTCTCTGCCACCATGGCATCTGCACAACATTGCCCACCAGAACTTTTTCAAATAGTCAAGGGCCCAGGAAGATAAGGCAGGCCACACTGTAGCTCATGGTGAAGAATTTGCACAACACTTTGCAGGCAAATTTGCTCATATGTGCTCTGACTTGGATGCTGTAGTTATTTCAAGTTCTGTGAATGTAACTGTGGCCGCTGCTTGCCCTGTGTTAATGGATGAGTTTCAGCTTCTGCAGCCTATGTGGTCAGGACCCTTGGGGAGGTGAGAGTTACCACGTGGCTCATAAAAACTGTTGATTAGGTGAACACCTCCTTGCAACAGAATAGGATCCCGGCATGCTTAAAGGAGGCAATAGAAAGACCACTGTTTCAAAAGCCTTCTTTGGACCCCACAATACTGAATAAATACCGACCAGTATCTAATATCCCATTCTTGGGGAAGGTGCTAGAGCAGGTTGTAGCCTCTCAGCTCCAGAGGTTTCTGGAAGAGACAGATTATCTAGATCCATTTCAATCTGGCTTCAGGCCTGGTTATGGGACAGAGACAGCTTTGGTCCTCTTGCTGGATGACCTACGCCAGGAACTGGATAGGGGTCTGTGTCCATGTTGGTTTTCCTAGATCTCTCAGCAGCTTTTGATACTATCGACCACAGTATCCTCCTGACCCATCTCTCTGGAACTTGGGGGCACTGTTTTAAGGTGGCTCCAGTCCTTCCTGGAGGAGAGAACTCAGAAGGTGGTGCTGGAGAATTCCTGTTCGACACCCTGGCTGCTGACCTGTGGGTCCCTCAGAGTTTTGTTTTGTCTCCCGTGTTATTTAACATCTACATGAAACCTCTGGGAGACGTTGTCTGAAGTTTTGAGGTTCAGTGTCACCAGTATGTGGATGACGCCCAACTCTATCTCTCCTTGCCACCTAAATCCGAGGAAGCTGTTTCAGCTCTAAATCAGTGTTTGGTATCAATAATGGACCGGATGAGGGTGAATAAATTGAAACTTGATCCACACAAGACAGAAGTGCTTCTGGTCAGTTGAAAACCAGATCAAGGAATAGGGATGTGACCTTTAATGGATGGGATTACACTCCCACTTAAAAAACCAGGTGCACAGCTTGGGTGTGCTCCTGGATTAATTCCTAAACCTGGATGCCCAGGTCTCAGCAGTGACTAGGAGTGCATTTGCACAATTAAAACTAGAGTGCCACCTACATTGGTCTCTTGAGAGATCTGATCTGGCCACTGTCATACATACCCTAGTTACTTCCCAGCTGGATTACTGTAATGTGCTCTATGCGGGGCTGTTGATGAAAAGTGTCAGGAAATTTCAGGGGAGCAAAAAAGCAGCAGCCAGATTGCTGACTGGAGCTAGTTACAGAGATCACATAACCCCCAGCCCCATTACAGCAGCTCCACTGGCTGCCGATCCATTTCCAGGCACAATTCAAAGTGCTGGTTTTAACCTTTAAAGGTTGGCCTGGGTCCAAGTTATCTCAAAGACCGTATCTCCGATTATAAGCCAGTTTAGGTGTTAAGATAATCAGGAGAGGCCTTTCTCTCGGTCCTACCACCTTCACAGGTACGTCTGATGGGGACACAGGAGAGAGCCTTCTCTGTGGCTGCTCCTAGACTTTGGAACTCCCTCCCACAGGGGGCCAGGCTGGCCCCATCTTTGCTGTCCTTCTGCATGCAGACAAAGACCTTTCTCTTCAGGCCAGCCTTCCCTCGGCAACTAGCTACCTGTGTTCGATTTTTAGAGGGATTGTTATTGTGTTTTCCATTTTGGGGTTTTCCATTTCTCAGAGTGACATTTTTTTTCTTTTTAATCTTTGTATACATATTATGCCTAGCTTTAATATTGCCTTTTAATGATGCAAGATACCTCTTTCTATTAATTGTTCTTAGTTTTAAATTTTGTCTTTTAATGGCATTAACCATCATTGTCTACTCATTGTTTTAAACTTTAAATATTGTCTTTCAATGTTATAAGCCACCTTGGGTCTTTTTGGGGGAGAAAAGTGGGATTAATTTTTTTAAAATAAATAGAGAGAGAATTTCACACTGAGCCAGCAAGCCTTGGCATCAGCTAGAAATGAGTGGAGAGGGGTGCATAGGATTTAAAAACATCTTAAATTTTCTCTATCTCCAGTGCATCATTCATTACCAACATGTAATGCAAACACTAGTCATACCTGTATGACATAACTTGGATATAACTTAGCTGGATGACATAGTTAATTAGCATTATGTTATACAGTTATATCAGGTAATTGTAACACTAACGTATTAGCTATCACTAGCAATATTTCCAAGCTCAGCTCTTTAGAACACACGATGCACATACTGCTTACAATAACTCCACATTGATAATGAGCTTCTCTTAGGTACCCATACTTTAGGAATATCATGTGAGATCAAAGAAGAACACTATTCACTTTTTTAATTTTCAAAACAATTTAAAAAAAATTTATAATTTCAGAAATATTTCTACGCCTAATGTGGTCTTTTAGGGGGAAAACTCTCACATGGCAGCTTAGTAACAATAACTGTGTACTGTCAAGTCAGTTCTGAGCTATGGTGATCCTTTTCAGGATTTCCACACCAAAGAAAAACAAAACTAGAAAAATCAGACTCTAATAAAAATAAAGCCAGTCATTTTAAACTGTGTTAAAAATAAATATCACAGGCCAGTGGTATACAGCTATAAAATTTATTCTGAAAATTAGAATAAAGGCAGCCATACTATATGTAATTAAATATTACAGAAAAACATCCTATTATCTCAACTAGAAGCAATCAGAAAGATGTTTAATACTCAGTGAGGATGATACATAGAGCCCTTTCCCCCTTTGGAGAGAGTTCTAGAAATACAGGACCACCACCAATAGGGCCCCATCTCTAGTGTCTGCTGATACTAACAAAGATGGCCAATTAAGGACAAAAGAGTGGGTCATGAGAGCTAATATAAATCAGGATTCAGTCTGAAGTAAATTTCAAAGATATCTCTCCTAGGCACCATTAGTTCATTCTGGATGTTGTTGGTTTCACAACTGCGTGACTTGGCTTTCATTGACAGGAGTATATAAGCCATTCCTTCACACATATGTACTTTCCATCCATCATAATGACAGAGATTTTGGTAGTAAATAATTAAATGATCTGTTTGTTCATGATTTTGGAACAGGAAGACTGGGACTTTCAAAAAAAGGAACTTGGCAACTATTTCATGTAGAACATGAGCAGGGGTGGCCAGTTTTTGGCAGCACTGAACATACACTCCAAACCACACATACTTGGAAGTAAGCCTTGTTGAAGTCAATGGGGTAACTTTTGAAAATATAGACATAGCTACGATTTCACTGTACATCCTTTTCCACCATGAAACAGAAGCAGAAAACGAACAACAAATTAGTGTACAGAAGAAAGAACACTTTTGCACACTGCCTAAAAACATGCACCTGTGTAAAAATAGTATGTCTCACTCTGGAGAACTTTCTGATAGGCACTAAAGTATTTCAAATTAATTTTTACTTTTTCTTGGCTTCAGAAAACTAAAAGTTATCCAGTCACTATAAGCCTCATATTCCTGGAAGTGTTGAAAAAGCATTTTATTTTCAGCAGTACCTGAATGGTAATATGAAGAAAGAAAGAAAGAAAAAAAGAAAGAAAGAAAAAGAACGAGCGAGCGAACAAACAAACAAAGATTTTTGGAATCTTTTTAAAAGTACCTTTTTGTACACACTTGGATTGAATGGCTAAATTAAATTTCTATGTAGTCACTAACCAAAATGATACCTGCCAGGAATGGGGATCTGTGTTATGGGACTTGCTGTCAAGTCAGACTTAAGTTGCAACAGTGACTCGACTGGGTTGGTTTCTATTTTCCAATGACTCGGACTCAACTCGCAACTCAGAACCCACCCACCTCTCCCTTTTTTCCTGGGGGGGGGGAGCTTGTTTTTAATAGGGACTCAGACTTGGGGCTTGGGACTTGAGTCTTGGTACCAAAGACTCAGACGCAGATTTGGGACTCAGACCGAAAGACTTGCCAACATCCCTGATATTTGCACTTTTAAAACAAAACATATGTTTTTAAAAGTTGTTATATTCATATAGTTATCTGTGTTTGTGTGTGTGTTGGGTCCCATCACTCATGGCTGGTGAAGTCATCCAAAGCACAGGAATGTCCTACCAAGGGCGGCGATGCTGGTCCTCATCTTTGCTTTCCTTCTGCTGCCAAGCTAAAGCCCTTTTTATTCAGGTGTTGTGTAATATCATGTTTGTTTTGTTGCTGTTGCTTCGTTTTATTTTTTGGTTTTGGGTTTTTTTTTCCTTTCTTTTATGAATGGGGAACAACCATTCTCATTTGATACTAAAACAGCTTTTAACTGGATAGGTGTTGTGTGTTTTTTTCTGATAGTGGTGATGTTTTTAAATTGAATGGTGCTTTCATGTTTCAACTGAATTTTTTTTAAAAAATTTTTTTTGAAAGTTGCCTTAAGTACTATTTTGGGAGGTGGGAGACAGGATGTAAGAACTCCAGTAAGTAAATAAATAAATAAATGAGAAGACTAACAGGGATTAGAAGAATCCACAAACATAACTAGTTAGTTGCCAGAGACGAGTCAAAATTGGGAGAGAAACGGTTAGCTTAAGGAAACAAAATTGTTTTTCCATTAGGATTTGGGATCACTGAATAATGGTTTTCTTTAAACCTTGAATATCACTAATGAAAAAAGATAGAGATATGCAAAACATAGTTTAGGTTTATATTCTGTAACCTCAGAAGTAAACCAACAAAGTTTCCTGAGTTTAGCCAGCATATATTTGTTACGCCCTGCATTTAAAATCTTTGTCCCTCATGAACATGGAATATATTTTCCATATGTCCATGTGTTAGGAGTTTTATAAAAATGCTGAGCACATTATTTTTCAAGATCATTCTGACAAACTAGAAAGTAAGCTTTAAAATATTATGACATGGCCAATTTCCATGGCATTTAAAATCAATGATATGACACAATATATTTTATATGTGTGGAAATATACTTCATAAATATTGGGTACTGTCAGAATATTCTCTGTTTTATATGGTCCCAAATCCGCATTTAAACATAGTATGTGTGGTGAATATTTCCTGATATGCAACTCAGAGTTGCCGGAAATGAAAGAATTGTGACAGGGGAAGCTTCCATGTAGCTATTACTACTGAAAACTATGGCTTTCTGTTCCAGAAACCTATTCCATTACTGCATCTAGAATACAACATGGGCTAGCACTAGGTTTGTCTAATTCATATAATGCAATTATTCCATGCTGTCAAGTTGATTCCGACCTATCGCTACCCTTTCCAGGGTTCCCTAGGAACAGAGTACTCAGAAGTGGTTTATTGTTCCCTTCTTCTGGGGGTACTCTGAGACTGTGTAGCTTGCCCAAAGCCATACATGTTGGCTCTTTTCCTACAAGGCACAGTGGTAAATGAAACCCCCAACCCCTGACATCACAACCATGTGCTCCAACTCACTGATCTATCCAGACTGCTCATAATTATATGTCAACAAGTTGATCCTGACTTTTGGTGATCCTTGCCAGGGTTTCCTAGATCTAAAGTACCTAGTTCCCAGGATTCCCTAGGTCTAAAGTAAGGTAAAGGTTCCCCTTGACATTTAGCCCAGTTGTGTCCGACTCTAGGGCACGGTGCTCATCCCCGTTTCCAAGCCATAGAGCCAGCGTTTGTCCGTAGACAGTTTCCATGGTCATGTGGCCAGCGCGACTAGACACGTAACGCCATTACCTTCCCACCGTGGTGGTACCTATTTATCTACTTGCATTTGCATGCTTTCGAACTGCTAGGTTGGCAGGAGCTGGGACAAGCGACAGGAGCTCACTCCATCGCGTGGATTCAATCTTACGACTGCTAGTCTTCTGAACTTGCAGCACAGAGGCTTCTGCGGTTTAACCCGCAGCGCCACCACGTCCCTTAAGGTCTAAAGTACCCAGTTCCTAAATATAAAGCCTTCTCCTTTTTTGACCAAATAATTTTATTTTATTGGACTCCAACTCCAGAATTCTCCAAGAATTCGTTAGGCAGAATTCTGGGAGCTTCAGCCCACAGACACTCACCAACAGACATCTACATTTCACTCACCTAGAATAGGACCTATCTTCAGGTTGTCTCACCTCTGCTTGCTGTAGGAAAGGAAATTGCCCCACTCTTTGGGAGGCCTAGGCGTTTGTGGGAGGTACAGCTCTTTGGAATTGCCTTATATAGAACCTAATGGGCAGCAAGCCTGCATCTTCGACAAAGAACAGCTTCCTTTTTGGACAGGAAGTTAACTTGAGACAGTCTGGTAGATGTTAAATGAGTGACATGTAGGTGTGTGTCTGTGGAGTGGAACTCTGCTAATTCTGCCTGGGGATTTCTTGAAGAACTCTGAAATTTGGAGACTGAAAAGGAAAGAAAAAACAAATATCACATCCCTAGTCTAAAGTATTGATAAAGAATACATTTCTTCCAAATGATTACTTTGTTCTTAGCTATATTGATGGAAGTCCTATTGTTTGTTTATTAATTATTTTTTATTAACACTGACAGATGTGTAAGCACAATCACAATTGCAACTCACAGCTTGTATTCCTCATCATCACACACAGAGAGAACAAGAAGTACAACTGGCAACTTGTTGACTAGTGACAATTCACCCCTGCAGTTGCATTTATGCTGATGTAGGGATGTGGTGGCGCTGTGGGTTAAACCACAGAAGCCTCTGTGCTGCAGGGTCAGAAGACCAGCAGTCGTAAGATCGAAGCCACGCGACGGAGTGAGCTCCCGTCGCTTGTCCCAGCTCCTGCCAACCTAGCAGTTCGAAAGCATGCAAATGCAAGTAGATAAATAGGTACCACCTCGGTGGGAAGGTAACGGCGTTACGTGTCTAGTTGCGCTGGCCACGTGACCACGGAAACTGTCTTCGGACAAAACGCTGGCTCTATGGCTTGGAAACGGGGATGAGCACCGCGCCCTAGAGTCGGACACGACTGGACTAAATGTCAAGGGGAACCTTTACCTTTACCTAGCTCAGTGGTTTAGGTATGTGGCTGTGGAGCTCCTTATTTCATGTTGAACTAATATCTAAGTAACTTTGGGCATGACTAGATGTGGAGATTTGCAGAGATCCAGGTTGTGTTTAAAAGGATCTTATCTTCAGTGTAGTCTAATGCTTGAGTGATCCATTCACACAGAAGATGTTTCTTTTCCCGTGAAAAGGATCCAGACAGCACTTCAGATCACTCCAATTTCTCCCTCTTTCGATTATTGTCATCCCCTCCTCTACCCCTTTCCCTGCCTTTTGTCGCAACTGTTATTCCACAAGCTGCTGTGACTTTCCTTTTTTGTTGTTTAATTAAGTGGCATAGCGCTACAGCAATACATCAACCTAGCATTGGATACGGTCTTATATCGAACATAGTGCCGTGTCATTCAGGAGAATATTTCAAAAAATTGTGCAAAGAGCAAAATAGAGGACAAGGTTTCTCTGCTGACGTTTCTACTGTCACTGCCCACTGCATACATTACAGAGTTGTCACTGAAGAGAATGCCATCCACAGCTCTATTTGGGATTAAATTAAGTAACCACACAGACTGAAGAACAGAATAATCAGGAGTGCTCCCAATCGCACCAAATAAACTGCAACCCTAGTGTTGTGCCGGAAAGGAGTGGAATAGTTAGCAAAAGGGTCAGGATGGATTGGTCTTACTTACTTACAGCTAGTCACTGGAAAATAGGAAAAACGAAACCACACCAAAAACAAACGAAATAGTGAGCTGTACGCTCGTTTGATTGCCCCCTTTGTGTGAAAGAGGGGAAAAAAGAGCCCACTATCCCAACAAGCAGCTGAACCTTTTTAGCATCAGGCAGCCTGTAGAGAATGAAGGTAAGCATCCTAGCTGGAATTCTCCTTCTTTTATGAATGACATCTCTATTGAACCACAATCTTGATACATAGTCTCTACGGTACTCTCGTTTTTCAGCTCAGACCCGTCCTACAGCCACAGGAATTCCCAGTGATACTCATACCAGGCAAAACGAATTCATGTCTCTTTAAATACAATAGTTAAAGCCAGAGAATGTTAATGAGTCTTGAGCACCCGTGTTCCCTCGGGCTGCGCTATGCGGCACACTTAGAGGCCGTGGCACAAGTGAACAAGACCAAGTAAAGCAAGCAAAGTATAATTCGGAAAACATGTTTCACAGCAGTATGTTAAAAGCAGGACAAACGCATCTCCAGAGTGGCGAAGTAGTTTGATATGAAAAATGTTGCAACTGCATTGGCGCAGATAGCATAAAGTACACGCCAGCTCTTGACTGCTGTGTAAATTAAAACCATTTCCCCTCAAGAATGGGGGAGGAAATTCTGGACACAAAAGCCTGGGAATTCAGTAGGTGGGCACTGGTCACATTTCACAGAGTAGTAGGCCAAAGGAAAAATGGTTCCTGCCTGGAAAAGTAATAAATGCAGAGAACGAGCGCCCCTGTGTTTTCCAGCTGAGGGATACTTACTTCGCTCTTAGTCTCCTTTAAACCGATTAAAAAAAAAAAAAGCCAAAGCTTCAGCCAGTTCCAGTCAGTGGAATTAGAACTGATAAATTATCTTTAGGCAGACATGGTTTGTGGACAGATCCAGCCTCATTTCTCAGTCGTACAAGCTACAATGCTATTCTTGAATCCCTTCTATTTATATAGTGTGCCTTTTATTATTATTCTAGTAATACTCAAAAGATTTACTGACTGAGACTGTGATCTTGCTGGCAGTTTTACATTCAGTAGGCTCCTTTCATGGGAGGGGGTTTCCCCCTACCCCCTTCCAAAACATTCACAGTGCACTCCTGGAACTTTTTATTTGCCTTAAAGTCAGAGCTTGGAAACCATCCTTTTTTTTTTTTCTTTTTTTTTTTTGGACTATGACTCCCAGTCGCCATGCTGGCTAGCGGTCTCTGGGAGTTGTGGTGCAAAAGAAAAAAAGAAAAACAGTAATTATGGCAGGTTCTGTCTGAGAATAAAATGCCCGAGGTTCACCAGACACTTCTTGGATCCGAATCCCATCTTCTGACAGCCTCAAAGGATATAGAGCACAGATGCCAAATTTCTGGATCTACTATATTTTCCATGCATTCGTCTGGGAGCAGGAACAAGCTACCTTTTCACACACCTGTTAAAAAACTTGCCACCTCCCCATATAGTAAAGACTTCCACATGCCCTCAGATACTATGTGATCATGAAGAAAGGGCCACAGGTAGAAGAAATCTACCTGATCCTGAAAGATCAATTCATTTAAGTGACAGGTTGGAAATGGATGAATATGCAGGTGATTAAAAGTAAAATTATGAGTTTCATCCTGATTACATGTTTGTCAGGTCACTGCCGCAACCAGACAGCCGTGCTGGGAGATCAGGTCCTTGGGCTGGCTCTTTGTGATCCCTGTTTAAACAAACGGAAGTGAAGAGAAGACTTGCCGATGCCTTCTCCGTTCCTATAAATCTGGGAAGAGAACCTCTGGCCTTAATCCGGATGGTGAGAACTCTGTCCCCCGAGTGGAGAAAAGGAAAGGAGAAAGGCACAAAGGAAGAAACTGTCTTCTGTACGCAAGCCACATCGACATACATGTCTATGGGTGCTTTCGAGGAGAAAGGTGGGGTAAAAATATGTTAAATAAATAAATAAATAAATAGACAGACATCTCCACCCAAAAAAGCACTAAGAGGAAGGGGGAAGCAGTTCAGGAAATAAAAAAAGTTTGAAAAAGAGAGGAAGTCGTGAGGGGGGAACTGTTTGAAGAAGGATAAAGCAAAACCTGTTTAGGAAAAAAAAGTTTGAAAAAGAAGCAGGTTGAAAAAATGAAAAGAAAGGTGGGGGGAGAGAGAGAACCTTGAGAAAGTATTTGGCAACTCCAGTAATCGTTTGTGAAGCAGAGAGAGATGAGGGAGAGGACAATAGCTCAAACTGGGGGAGGAGGGAGACAGAGGGGAGGGGAGGGGGAGTCAGCAGCTAGACTAGAGAAAAGGAGATAGACAGACGAAACAAGACCTGACTGGATTTGATCAGCCTTAGCTGTGGACTTTGGCCTTTAGCCCCTACTGCTGGCACAGGGCCCCAAATAATAAAGTGCAAAAAAACAAATACCAGCCAAGTGAAGAAGGGTGTGGTCCTAACTAGGCCAAGGACCAGCTGAGTGGACACTAGACCAGCTAAGGTCTGTTGAATCCAAAACCCTCCCAGCCTAGGGACACTGGAAATTCCCAGAAATCTGAATACTACATTTTAACTGGAATTTGTTGCGTTACTCATTACATCTCAGCAACCATGTTGCAGTTACTGCTATCATTGGTCTGATTGCACAAGAAATCTGTTGTGTTACTAATGCATTGTGTTGACCATTACCAAAGAGTCACTAAAATACAGGGAGATCTTCTCTAGTTTTTTCTAGTGGCCAATTCTGATATTGCACCTCAGAATATTTATAAAAATTAAAAAGAATATTACCCTGCCCCTTAGGATTGATAAGAAAATGGCACCTGAAAAAAATTCTGTGAAGTGCCTCTAAAACGCCATGAATTGCCCTTCAAAACTAACAGGCATTGTGATGCCTAAGTGTAAAAGTAATTTAATTACCAGTTGCATAGCTCATTTCTCAAAATTGACTAATAATAAATAACTATGATAGTTGTAACTATCTAGTTACTTCCAGGCTCTGGAAATTACTTTGCATTTCCCTTGTCTTGGGCTAATTTTATGCAGGCATATTGGTTGTGTCATTTGGCTGAAGGGGGTTTGGATTGGCTTTAACTCAGTTCTTCTCTCGCCCTGTCCCTTCTCCACTCTTTCTTGGGCTCTTGTGCTGATAGATCTTAATTCTGATTTATGGCAAACCTTTCAAGGGTTTTCTAGATATCTCATAACTAGTTTATCATTCCCTTCTCCTAGGGATGCTCTCGGGCTGTGTAGCTTGCCCAAGTTTACACAGGCTGGCTTTTTCCCTGGGAGGCACAGAGGAGGACCAAACTTCCAACCTGTGGCTTCACAGCTAGATAATACCTAAGCAGGATGACTACATGGTTAAATACCATAGGATTTGCTCCGCTCATAAAATGGATGGATTTGAATTTTTTTTTGTTAGCTGTCTGCATGACTTATAAGGCTGATTCAGCCTATTTCCTGCCAAACCAGTTTTTTTCTCTCTGCCTCTAGAGGGCCATAACTTTTTCACAATGGGAGGATTCAATCAGGTTTTTTCCCCTGCAGAAGTTGTAAAAATGGGGATGGGGGAGTCAGTAGTTCCAGCATTCACTTCTCTCCACAAAGCCTCTACGCCCCAAGCCACTTCCTTTTTAAAAAACAGCTTCCCACCAAGGGCAAGATGTGCAGGAGGGGGTGAACGTGCAAAAACAAAGCACCATGGCAAAGGTTTGCTGTGAAACTGCTTTCTCATTTAAAGCTTCAAAAAACTTTTCTATAGAAAAATAACATGGAAAAGATACTTCACAGTCTCAGAATACAGAACATCAAAAGTTTGAACAGAATTTTTTGCAAATTACATCATGATTCACAACTCAGAATTATTCCATTCAGGATCATCTCCTTCCCACAACTCATCAGTTTCTACCTTCCCTTACTTTCAAGTAACACATGCAGGAATTACTTTTCTCTGGTGACGTAAACTAGTTTAAACTACCTTCAAACTATATGTCACCAGAGAGCAGCCCTCTCCTCCTCTACAGGACTAGCTTGTCTGGTGGGCAGCTGGACAGTGGGAGCAGTGGCTAGGGAGTGTGTTGGCGGCAGCAGCAGTGGTGGTGGTGGTGGTGGGGATCTTCATGGCCATCAAAGATGCCTCTGCCACTACTGCTGGTGGTGCTGCCAGCACACTCCCATCCTTTGCGGGTCAGTGGATTGTTCTTCAAGCAAAACTAAATGCCCATTAAACCATGCATCGAAGCCACAATATGATTTCAGCGTTTCATGATTAATCATGTGGATGTCTTGAATTCAGAGATAAGGTTAATGACAGAAAGGTAAGGTTGCTGTTGTATGTGGTCAAATGAACTGCAAACAGCCCAAATGTCCATAAACAAAGAAAGCTTCTCAACGAACATTTGTTGAGTGAAAAATAGCATGACTTTAGACTTTTGTGGGAAGACGTTGTGAATCATTTCTGAATTTCTTGGAAACGTCTTCATCACTCAAAATAACTCACTCAGCCATTTGGGCAGTTGCCAAACTCTTGAAGAATGCAGCCATACAGTACACACAACTGGGGCCATTTCATTGGAGGCAGAACATGGTTGCTACCTATCTGGTTCACTAAATGGAAAACTGAAAGTTTCCTATCAGAAGTATGATGAATGGCTAGTAATGAAAATATGAACCAGGGGATCTGTAATATTTTCATAACCACCTAGTAGCTTCTGGAATACTTCTGAAAGCATATCATACAAAAAGCACTAACAATTCACTCTCCCTCACCTTTACCCTATTCATGCGAACAGTCATTATTCTGCATGACTATGACAAATTGATTCTCACAAGCAGCACAGTCAAGAAAGTACTGGCTTTAAAATGCTATATACGATGTTTCAAATTTATTCTGGGTTTTGAACTCTGAAATTAATAGAAGTCTGGTTCCTTTTTGATACAATGGTCTTCATTTGGAATCTAGCTCATAAAATCCAAAGAAAATCCCATTCTATATTCTATATCACTGGATAGATAGATAGATAGATAGATAGATAGATAGATAGATAGATAGATAGATAGATAGATAGATAGATAGATAGATAGATAGATAGATAGATAGATAGATAGATAGATAGATAGATAGATAGATAGATAGATAGATAGATAGATAGATTAGTATATTTTTTAAATATACTAAACTGGTGGAATATTTATTAGATTGTTAAAGCAGGTGACTTCTTGCTAACTATAAAAGACTACTCTAATATGGAAAAAGATTCTCAAAAGATTAAACAGACATTCCAATTTAAGACAAAAAGTTATGGTTGAAGCTATATCTGAAAAAGCAAAGAAATATAGACCATAAATCAACCCTCTCCCTTCCACTCAAAGCATGAGTACACCGATGTATCCTTTTTGTACCTTAACTTCCACAAGTATACACCATGAAAAAAATCTTGCTAACCATCTTCTCTAGCATGTCCCAAGTGATGTGGAACAGCTGAAGTAAAATCGAGATTTGATAGTGTGCAGGTCTACACACAGCAGATTTATAGCACAGTACTATCTATAGTTACATAATCTTTTACTAGCTCAGTGCAAATAATTAGTATTTGAAGGAAAGAGGTCTCCTTGTATCCAGTGGGTTTAGTCTGAAGTAAGCCGAGAGATTTTTTATTTCTTTCTGTTTAGGGAGTAAAAGTGTGAAGTTCATCTCATGCATTTACTTTGGGGTGAAAGTCAAAGCTCAAGAAGGCATACCTCTGAACATCTGAGGGGCAACTTGAATTCTGAACACATAGTAGCTTACATAAAAATAGGTAAACTTTATTAGAAGCAGCTAGATTGGGAAGAATAAAAGAACAGCTGAGCTGGGTCAGACCAAAGGACTATCCAGTCCAATATTCCAGTGTTCCTAGAATGTCGGATCCGCCAGGACTTGTCGCCAAGTGGAGCTCCTTTGCCTTCCCCTCGGGATAGCGCGAGACGCGCTATTCTCATAGTTACCCAGGGGGAGGACGCTCCTCCATGTGCTCGGCTCCAGGAGCTTGCATGTGGCCAGAAGTCCTCCCACAAGAGGTATGGCAGATTGGAGGAGGGAGGCACTCCGAGCAATAGGGCTGGCTCTTGCCCCGAGTACTCGAAGGGGTTACTTTGCAGTTTGCGAAGAGTTTAGACAATTTAGAGTTCACAAGCAGTTGGAACAGGTGTGGCCCATACCAGTTGATCACTTGCAACAATTCAGCGTTTTTCTTTTTCGAAAGGGCATGGCACCTAGCTCTATTCAGGGCAAGATGTCAGCATTGGCATTCCAGGCTAAGGCCCTTGGAATAGCTGATTCCACAGGGGACTTTAGATTTCATAAGATGATTGAAGGATGGAATAAGGAAAGAATTAGAACACCCGATGATAGGTCCCCTTTTTCTCCAGCCATACTGATGAGGTTTGGTGAATCATGGGGTAGCATTTGTAGTGATAGGTACGAGGCTTCCCTCTTTCAGGCAGCAACACTTTTGACATTTTTTGGAGCATTTCGTATGAGTGAGGTTGTGGCAGCTGGCAAGCATGACATGTCACGAATGGCGTTACAACTTGCAGATGTCACAATGGGCAAAGACAGGTTACAATTGCATATCCGGAGATCTAAAACAGATCCATTAGGGAAAGGAGCCTTTATCTCACTAGGGACTTGCTCCATTTTAGAAATATGCCCAGTTAGAGCACTAGAGGATTACCTTAAGAAAAGGGGGGAAGATCAGGGCTACTTATTTTGTCATAGTGACGGCACCCCACTGACAAAATACCAATTTTGGAAGGTAACTGGAGCTGCTTTGGAATGAGTGGGTTTGGCTGGATGGCGCTTTGGAACCCACTCATTTCACATTGGGGCAGCGTCTACTGCCGCCATGCTAGGGTATGGCCCAGAGATCAGGAAGGTGGGGAGATGGTCCTCCCATAGATACAAACTTTACGTGTGGGACTTGCCACAGCTGTAGGCTGCTGCCGGGCTCTTTGTCTTTTTCTTTCAGATGCAGAGCGACCCAAACAGCAATTGAGGATCCTGTTGCTGGGTCACAGTTTTGGGTGGCAGATTATGCTGCCAGGCCAGCATGGGGCAGAGATTTGGGACTGCAACCAGCAGCAAGCTTGAAATGGCTTGGCCGGAGGGGCATGCTTTTGGCCAAATTTTCCAGCATGGCAGACGCAGCGGCAGCTGGTGTACCCCCAGATGTGTTGTTGGTTCATGGGGGGGGGTAATGACTTGGCCAGGAGAAGTGACAAGTCCCTTGCGCTGGACATTCTGGCTGATTTGAGGAGCTGGAAGGCAAAGTTCCCATTTTCAAGAATAGTTTGGTCCACGATTATTCCTCAGCATAGTTGGAGAGCCGACTGCAATGCTACTTGCATAAATAGAGCATGTAGGAAAGTTAATAAGGAAGTTTGCAGATCAATGGTTAATGGCTTATGATCAGTAATAGGACACCCGGAGATCCGATTGGACCAACCGGAGCTTTATAGAGGTGATGGGGTTCGTTTATCTGAGGCTGGTTTAGAGATTTTCTTGAGGGATCTTTGTAGGGGCCTGCGTGCCAAAATTTTTGGCTAGATGGGGGGAATGGAGCATAGCAAGCTTGCCCATTCCATGGCGGGTAGTGCGGAAGGAAACTGAATCGGTGAGTGCCCATGGAGTTCAAGCAGTGCATTGCGGGTCTGAACTTTCGGCACTGCGGATAGTGAGGTTACAGTGCTGGGAGGAAAGACCTGCTGGGGCCCTCCCCAGGCTGAGGGCCGCCAAAGGCTGGGGGCTTGCATGCCCGGGGGGGCCTTGATATTTTGCCGGCCGGGGTCATGCTGTCTTAGGGACAGCACGACAACGGGGCATGGGACTCGCCCGTATAGGTTAGTGAGGGGGTCCTGTGAGACCTTCGGCACCAAACCTGATACTGCACTACCACAGGCCCCTGGTTTCTAAGCCATAAATTATGGCATGTTGATTTAATAAAGTGTGGCCCTATTTATACCCATTACCTGCGTCTCGCCTCGTTATTCCGGAGTGGGAGGGCAATGGCCAAACAGATGCCCCTGGAATGCTCACTAGCAGGATGGGAGCATAATAATACTCCAGCAATAATGCCAGCAGCTAGTACTCCATGGTTCCCACATGGAAAATGCTGGTTGGGAGCACAGGGATTAAGAAGCATATGCCCAAGAAGAAAAACATATATTTCCTTCCTGCCCAACAATGGACCCGTTGGACCTCTCCTAGGCTTCACTATGGATTCCACATCTCCAGAACAGATTCTCGGAGGAAGGAACACAAATCAGCAAGACATTCCACCACTTCTGAAAGCAATTGATGTGGAGTCCCAGGTGACTCTGTTTCAGATAAGGTTAACACCAACATTCATTGTTGATTTGAAATGTGAGCTACCAACTCAAGCGAAATTGGCAGGGAGTGGAGAGGTTTTGCAAATCATTAGGGCAAAGCTCTCTTAACAGGTAAAAGACATTCTTTTATCTAGCACAAGGGTTCCTGAGCTCCACATGCTGCAAATTAGCTTGTCTTTGTTTTGTGATTGGTTGTTAGAAGGCAAACACTGGCTTCATTTGCAAGTGTGTCAGCCTGGATGTTTTATCAGTGTCTAATTGTGACACTCATACCTGCTATTGTTTAGTCCTGCATGTTTTTCTAGTCAAAATGCTAACCAATCTTTTGATTTTGGGGGCATTTTGCTTTCAAGGAGGTTTAGTGAGATCATTAGATGCCCTGGAACTCAAATGTCTACTGCAGAGTGTCCTGGGACGTGTAGCTTCCAGAACACCTGATCTTCTACACTGACTAAACATGTACCGTGCAAAATCATGTTTACAAGAGCCACACGCACACCAAGGAGGACACAACAGGTAGCAAGTTTTTATTTTTGTTTTGGGTGAAGGCAATGAAGACAATGCTCAAGAGCCTATAGATAAAGACTAGGGATCTGTATTCAGGAAATACAGATCTTAACAAAAAATAAAAATAAAAAAAGTAACCGAAAGAGGTGGTGTTTTTTTTTCATATACTAATTCTTTTGTGGCTTTCCAGTAGAGACCTTCTGAAACCCAATAATTTCAGCTTCCAAAAGAGAGGGTCCCAAAAATATTGGATTTCTATCAAATTTGCATCCATTTGACATATCTTTCCCCTTCTTTTGCCCTACCGCTGCTGTTCCCCAAGTTCCAATCTTGTCCTCGCTGTCCTGTCATTGTCTCTTCACTGCCAACATTCCCCAAGCCCCAGTCTCTCCCCGCTCCAGCATTTTCTCCCTGCCTCTGCTGCTGCTGTTCTGCCAGCCTTGGTTTTCCCCACTCCCTCTCCTGTCCTTAACTCCCCACCACTGGCCTTCTGCCCGCCCCAGTCTTCTCTTGCCTTCCTGTCACCACCATTTCCCAAGACTTGGTCTTCTCCCTACTGGTCTTTGCCTTACAGGGCATTTGTAGCACCAGAACCCCAAACGGGAACCCTAACACAAAATAACCCAATACAGCTGGTCTATTTCAGGTTTTCTAAATTTTCAAATCAAATGATCTAAATCAAATTAGGAAAACTCCCCCCACCCCTGAACCAGAAATAAGTAAACCCTGAAAGTTTTCCCTGTGTACAGCCCTACTGAAGACTTTTGGGTAATTGTAGGAGAATTTAGATAACGCTAGGTCCTGGCAGGCGGGGGGGAATTTGGACCCATTTTGCTTCCAGAGAAGTCAAACTGGACAGAGTCCAACTTCTGAGTTTTTGAATATGATCAATTCTTTTAAAAGCTGGACTTTTACAAAAATCTTACTTATGAAAATTGTTAATGTTAGTTAATGTTCTCCGCTACGAGCTGAAGGGAGTTCACTCTTTTGTCATTTTGGGACCCCATTGCCTAGAAAGCTGATTTTCTAACATGGCCTGCCATCTTAAATGTTGTTGTTTCTCGACTTATATATCACCCTGGAGTGCTAAAGCATTCCCAGTGTCATGTAGAGCACAGGTTGTCAACCCCCGGTCAGCGGCCCGGTGCCAGTCCGTGGCCTGAGCCGGACCGGGCCACGAAGACAGACCTCCCACGCGCCCCCGTACGCACTCCCCTCCCCACAGCTGCTTTCCGCACACGCGTGGCACTCCCCCACCCCTTCACGCATGCGCTCCTGCGCATGCGCGAAGGGGGGGAGTGCTCACGCCGGTGCTGGTGCTCTCTCTCTCTCAGGCATGCGCCTGAGAGAGAGAGAGCGCCTGCACACACACGCGTGAGCAGGGGGGGTGCCCCACCTTCCTAAGAGGCTCAGCTGGTCCACGGGCCCAAAAAGGTTGGGGACCGCTGATGTAGAGGATAAAGTGATGGACTAGGACTCTGGTGAACAGGGTTCAAATCCTCACTCAGCTATGGAAACTGACTGGGGAAGTGGAACTCATAAAACCCCTCCTTAAATATCTTGCTTCTTAAAGACCCCTATTAGGGTTGGCATAAGTCGGCTCCAACTTTACAGCACAGAACACACACACACAGTGCTAAAGTACTCTCTGGATGGTTTACAATATAATTATGCAAGCAACACTTTGCTCCCCAGTGAATTGGGTCCTCATTTTACCAAAGTCAGAAGGATGGAAGGCTGAGTCAACCTTGAGCCGGCTACCTGAAACCATTGGGATCGAACTTTGGTTATGAGAAGAGGCTTGACTGCTGTACTGCAGTTTAACCACTGCACCATGGGGCTCTTCTCAATACGTGATACTAAATGCATTTCAGGAACAGGAAAAGTTGTAAATTTGCGGGGAGGCTTTCTAAGCAGAAGTATAATTTAGATATCCTGTAACACTACACACTCAGTTTAATTCTCCTGAACCTTGAGACCGTATGGGTTAAACTGATACATTAATTTAAAAACCAAAATCTTGTTAAAATCAGGAATATTGTTCAACATAAATCATAGAACATTCCATCCCAAATATATTTTAAACACTATACAGGATGTATGTTTGTGGGTCAGTTTTCAAACACTGCCAAGATATATCCCCCGAGATGGTGAAAACACAGTACCAGAAACACTACACAGCTGTGTTTGTATTAAGGGAAGCTAAGACATCCAAATTCAACTACAGCAAAATTTGGAGAGACAGGATGCAGCCAGCAGAGCTGGGATTCAGTCATTCCTAAAGTAGAACACTGTCACCTGCAAAGCATTGTGTGTGACCTCTCCAAGCATAAATTGGAACTAATACGTTTGACATTTGCTTTACAAAAGTAGTTTAGTTCCCAAACCTGACATCCCAGCTGTTGTGAGACTGCCACTTCCAGAATTCCTGATCACTGGCCACGTTGGCTGGGTCTTCTAAGAGCTGAAATACAACAACATCTCAGGCCAGTTTACAGGGGTGGACAATCCCCAAAGGTCCAGAGGCCACACAACAGCAGCCCTATACTGTAGAGGACTGCGCCTGCTTCCACAACCCCCCCTTTTTTTTCTTCTTCTTCTAAAAATTGGGGTTTAAAAGCTGAGATGGGCCCTTTGCATCGTCTAGTGGCCAAAAGAGAAGAAAGAAAGAAAGAAATGAAATGATAATAAATTAAAAATTGGTGGTCTAGGGTAGCCAGTGTGATAAAATGCTGGACCAGGACACTTCTTGAAATCTCACACCCTCAAAAACCATGCTAGGGTCACCCTATGTCAGAAGCAATTTGATGGCACATAACAACAGGGAATCCCCATAGATGCTGAAGGCTCTGAAAACATGGCAAAACATGGCACACTGACACACATACACACTAGAGGAGACAAGGAGACATTTTCAGTGTGTGTGTGTGTGTGTGTGTGTGTGTATAAGACCCTGGATGTCCCACTATATTGAGGGACTGCTAGCCTCATAACAGAAAACACAGGGGAGCTTCTGGATGGCTCACTGGTTTATGTCTCTGTTGGGAGTTCGATTCCCCACTCTACCTCCTTGACAGGGGCTGGACTTGACAATCCATAGGATCCCTTCCAGGTCTGCAGTTCTAAGATTTGCTGTTGTTGTTGTTGTTGTTATAGCAGAATCATAATATAACAATTATCTAAATACCAAGGTCCCAAGCTAGACCTTCATGTATACTCTCATTGTACATGCGAGTCTCGAGCACAGAAAATATTTTCCTATCATTTAAGTAGAAGGATCGATATGTGTATTGTTCTCTATGCACATGGGAGTCATTCAGCCTATTAAAAGGAACAAATGGTGAAGCCCTCTATGGTAAGAAAACTCCATAGAGTACCTATCATGTGCCAAGGTTTCAAGATACTGGTGGGGCAGAATGCCTGCCAAAAGAATTTGTATCCCAAAGTAAAAAGCCGAGTTCCTGATTGAATGGAAGTAGTTGTAATTCCACCAATGTGTTTGCAGTTGACTGCGTCATCATTCTCTTTCTTAGGCAACAGACCTTCCCACCCCTCCAAATCAAGGTAATAGACCGGTCTGCCATGTTGATTTTGTTTTGTTTTGTCTTTTGCACTTTAGGTGTAAAAAAAATACCCACAAACATCTCTCTCTGGGAGTAAAAATATAGTAATGGTAATTAAAACGTAACCATTGGTTACCCCAAATCACCTGCTTTAGTTGCCTGTGAAGAAAGCATCTGACTCAAGATCAGGATTGAAAGAGTCCTATAAACCAACCTATAGACTGCTGTGCTCTCTAAAGGTAAAAGAAAGCAGCAATAATAGTGTACTTGCTAACCTACAGGGCTAAAGAATGAACAACACATAAAGCTTTTCTGCATAGAGCTGTACCATTGGACCATGCAACCAAATGTTGCCTATTCTACCTGCTAAGGCCTGTGGTGGGGAATCCTTTCACAAGGCTCCTCCTATCCATAAATCATTACTAAGTGTGAAATGCAACCAGACACCACAGTCTCTCAGAGCCTTGCATGATTGTTTTATCATGCAGTCTCTCTATACTAACTGATAGGTCTGAAGAAGTGGACCATGTTCCACGAAAGCTTTCGTTAAAATATAGCAATATTTAAAGTGTCACACTCACAACATCTCTCTCTTTTTGGCTTTTGTTTTGTTCTGTGTTTCTTAGTGAAACATTTTCATGTGGTATTCGATTTATTCTTTTACATCTTTGCGTACGTACTGTTTTTAGCTTTTAAATACTGTCTTTTAATAATGTAAGCCACCTTGGGACCTTTTTAAGGAGAAAGGTGGGGCAAAAGATTTTAAATAAATAAACAAATGTCTTGCATTCTGTCCTGCTATGTTCACAGCTCAGTGGCATACACAAAAATGTCAAAGTCAATCCCAGGCATCTCCAGAAGGATGACTGGAGACACACCATAAATCGGTGTAAACTTTTACACTGGAAAGACTGAAAGAGGTGGACCAGTGAACTGACTCTGTAGAGGGACGCTTCATATGTTCTAAATAATACACAGTGAAGGACTGTGGTTACTCCTTTGTGATGGAAAGAAACTCTGCACATTCCAAAACGTACTCCTTTTTTATTATTACTTTGCATATCTCAGGCCCTAGCTGAACCTTCAAAAAGCCTTCAAAAGTTGGTTCCGGGGCTGAGGTCTGGTGAGTCCTGCTGGCTCAGATTAAGGCCTGGAAGAAAGCCTGGTTTTATTAATGCTCTTCTGGCCATCTCTCATGTCTTCCACTTGAATTGTTTAAGTTTTTCAGCTGCATGCATTTAGCTTTCTGGCCGCTTTTGTTTTTGGCTACCAGGCTTTTCTCAATCCATGCATTTAAAACAAAACCCCTTCTTAAGCGTTTCCAGCCACATCTTTCTCACATTGTGTGGCCGCTTCCCTTTACTTGCCAGCCTCCCAGAACCCCACCTTTTGTCCTACACCTCCCCCTACTGCTAGAGACTATTGGGAATCACACACACATCCACCCCAAATGGTCAATATAGTATGGGAACAAATATCAAACTTTCCAAAGCATGCAATTGTGGCCCATCGTGCATGAAAACAATCCATCTCCCTGTGTATTTAGCTCTGCTCTCTCTTAATGCAGCAGATTTCTCAGGAGAAAGTTCCTTGCTTATTGGATCTAAGAAACTCTCCCCAAGAACATCTACCAATATAATTCTATCCAAAACCTCTGCTCCATTCTGTGGAACCTGACCAATCCTGCAACAATCCTACTCTTTCCACAACTCACACACATTTTTCATGCAAACCAGCCAGACCTGAACCAGAGTGCATGGAACATCCATTTTCTTCCTCTGTTGACTCAGTCAGTGTATGTACACTGTGCTGTTTTCGTGCTATGTTGCTACTTGAAATGTCATGGTCTGGCCTATGGAATTCTTGGATTTGTAGTTTGATGAGGTACCTAAACTTGTCTGCTACTGAACTCTGGTTCGGTCCCCTGAACTACAGGGGAGAATTCTAAATACTTTGCCAGGCTACAAATCCCAGGAGTCTGTTGTATAAAACCATGACAGTGAAAGAGGAATAAACCTGCTATAATTATTTCATGTAGACATGCTCTAAGTTTGTAATGCAAGCATGGAAACTGTTAGGGGATCAATCTAACAGAACAGGTGCAGACTTTCTTCTGTCCCAGGAAGTTACCTTTCCTTGTATCTGTGTGTGTGTGTGTTTGTCTTATTTATTGCCTTTCGCCCAATAAAGGAACTCAATGTGGCTAGGGGACAAAGATAACATGCTGGTCAACATCTTGTTCCCCCAAAAAATCTGTTAGGGGTGCCAGGTAAGCAACATCCCATTCCCTCCACTTTAGGGGCCAAAACCTAAGACAAGGATATGAACCCTTCTGATTTCACAGAGGTGGAGCAAGCAGGGGTTGGGAGGAAGACAAGCGCAACACATCCATGCAGGCATCTTCCTGCTGAGTTAGTGAACTCCACCACCAGCTTACAGTGAATGGAGATGGATGTCCAGACTTTAAAGCCATCGCATATATCACCCCAGAAATCAACATTTTTCCTATTCCAGTGCCACCAACTCTGAGATTTTTCTCCCCACCCAGTGACTTGGCAAAGCATAGCAATTCCTCTAGACATTAGCTGGTGCCTTGAGATCTGACAATTGTAAACTATACATGCATTATACTATACTATTTCCTGCTTAAGAGTGTGAACCAGTAGTGGTATTGATTAACTGATATTAATTCATGGGGGGGGGGGTTGCAATATTGGGATGGGAGAGTTTGAGGATCCCTTGCAGCTCTGATTCATGGGTGACTGCAGTTTCCTTCCAAGAAAGGGACCCACATCCTATGATGTGAAGGGCTAACGAAGGGCAGGTTTCAGTGGAACTTCTGAAGGATTTGACCTAAGCCACTTGGACTGGATCTGACTTGGTTCATTTGATCTCAGTTTTATCATGCCTGTGATATCCAACAAGCAGCAGGGTCTGGAGCCTGTCTCTCACATAACAATGGCAGGGTCAGCACAACATCACAAAACTTGACATTAGACCAACATTGCAAGAGTTGTAAGAGTTTCTTGATGCAGAAATAGCTATCGAGAAATTTTGCTGCTTTTCCAAGCTTCCCAAAAGTTGCTATTAATGAGGGGGGAGAAAAGGCCTAACTTCTGGTCTGATTAAAAGCTGACAAGTGTTCATAGAAATACCAAAGACATTTGTTCCTTGTGACTTAATCATAGCTCTGGAGTAGAATAAAGCTACTGTGCATCCAGCAATTTAACTGTACTCTAATTCATTTTTCTGGCTCCGTGTCATGAACTGAACGAGCTTTAGACAAACCAGTAATCTTTTACATTTAATTAATTTGTAGCTGAATTGAGAATATTGATAGAACATTGTTTCACGAAAACTATACACATACAGTATAAATCTACATGCATTTAAAGATAGTTTATTTGTTTTTATTCCTAAATCCCACCATACCAAAGAGTGATTAAAAATTAACTTCCCTTATCAGTAGTAGTTAGAGATGGCAGGTCTCAGGCTGTTGTTCTAAGACTCAAGCATTGGGGCCCAGTCTTCTGATCTCATGCTTTGGACCTGCACAAATTCAAGGAGTGGGATGCTGCCAAACTGCCAAATCTAGATGTTGGGTTTCGTTGTCATGCCCAATATCTGGATATGTTAATAGTTACTTCTGTCTTTTTCATTATCTTACATGCTGCATAGCTGCTTGAGCTAGGATTCCTCTTTGGTCTTTGAGTTCATTAATGCATCTCTATATTATATGTCATACTTGCAGTTGTTCCTAAAGAGTCTAAGCTTTGTCACGTCATGACATCATGAAGAGCCACATCAAGGTCTCAACCTTTGGCTCTTAAATCTCAAGAAATAAGATGCTTCTAAATTGTGAGCTATAGAACCAATACTAGCACATGATTGGCAACCACTGGCCCAGTCTTGAGGCCATCAAATGAAAGCACATTTATTAGCTTTAGTTACATCCCAGCTGGATTACTGTAATGCACTTTATGTGGGGCTGCCTATGGAAAGTGTCAGGAAACTTCAGCAAGTCCAAAACGCAGCAACCAGATTGTTGACTGGGGCTGGTTACAGGGATCACATAACCCCCCTGTTACAGCAGCTCCACTGGCTGCCAATCAGTTTCCAGGCTGAATTCAAGATGTTGGTTCTAACCTATAAAGCCGTAAATGGCTTGGCCCAAGCTGTGTCAAAGACCACATCATCCTATATGAGCCTGTTCAAGTGTTAAGCTAATCAGGCCTTTCTCTCAGTCCCACCACCCTCACAGGTGCATTTGGCAGGTACACAAGAGAGGGCCTTCTCTATTGCTGCTCCCAGACTTTGGAACTCCCTCCCACAGGAGGCTAGGCTGGCCCCATCTTTGCTGTCCTTCCTTAAGCAGGCAAAAACCTCTCTCTTCAGGCAAGTTTTCCCTGAGTGACTGGCTGCCTGAGTGGGGGGTTTTAAATGGTTTGTTGTACCTTACTGCTTTGAATGTGTTTTGGTGTTGCTTATGTTTTTTTGTATAGTATCTGTTTGATCCTTTTTGTATACTCACTGTCGTTGGCTTTAATGTCGTCTTTTAATGATGTAAGCCGCCTTGGGTGCTTTTAAGGAGAAAGGTGGGGTAAAATATTTTAAATAAATAAATAAAACAAGTAGTTTACTATTTTCTTCTCCTGTTCTGTAGTAACAACAGTTGGCTTGAGAATCATTGCCATTGTCTGAGAAAGGTCCCCCCCCCCCCCCCAGTGTCATCTTCCACTACTGCTGCAGTCCAGTAATTGCTCTTCAGGATTTTCTCCTCCCCTATCATTGTCATTCTTGTCTCCAAATGTGATTGTTAATCTTGAGCAGAATGGATGATTTAGGGACTAGTCTGGTGCCTCAGCTTTGAGCCTTCCATCTTGGATGATCCTGCCAGGAGCCCAGGCATATAGTGGATTCAAGATTCCAGACAGCACTGCTCTCCACTCCCCAGGTATACTCAAATCCCATCACCACATCATGGTGTGCATCCAAGAGAGAAATAGTGAAGAAAGCCAACGGGGGGGGGGGGGGGAGTCTATCCATTCAAAATATGGTGCTAGAGGAGAGCTTTAAGGATACCATAGACTGCCAGAAAGACAAACAAGTGGGTTCTGGATCAAATAAGCTTGAAATCTCTTGTAGAAGCAAAAATGACAAAGCTAATGCTTTCTTACTTTGGGTATATCAGGAGAAGAAAGGGCTTGCTGGAAAATAATCACGGGAAAGTTGGAAGCAACAGGAAAAGATGAAGACCAAATGTGAGATGTATGTGTGTTCTGTGCTGTCAAGTTGGAACCGATTTATAGCAACCCTAATAGGGCTTTCAAGGTAAGTGAGATAGTCAAGGAGTGGTTTTACCAGTTCCACTCGTCAGTGAGTTTCCATGGCCAGGTGAGGATTTGAACCCTGTTCTCTAGAGTCCTAGTCCATCACTGTATCTGCTACATCTCCAGTGAGATGGAGTGACTGAATTAAGGAACCCATAGCTTTGAATTTGCAAGATCTGAACAGGGCCTCATGGAGGTCGCTTGTTGGTTTATTTGACAGCACATAACAACTCAATTTGGATGTGACAGAGAACTAAACCAATCAGGCGCATAGAACTAAAGCCAGTATCCAAGAGGAGATGTGGAGGAGGAGTCCAACATGTAAGCTCAAAATCCATTCTCAGCTCCTTAAAACATAGCTTGGTAAATCAAGATCACTATGTCTGAATAGCAACAAAGAAACTGGAAAGGGCCTCTACAATTGTCTAGTTGTCTACTTTAGCCTTTCCCTTCTGGGTGCCATCTAGATGAGTAATTGTTACATTACAATCGCATGCCACCACTACCTTGGTTCTGTGGGCTGGAGATGATGGGAGATGAAATCCAACACCCGTGGAGGGTTCTCACTTAGAGACAGTTGCTTACCTTCATCCATTTTATGAGAAAGTCAACCTTGTTAATGAATGACATCCCTAAAACTAATGGACACTGGAAGTTGCAGTAAAAATTAAAACATCATAGGCATGATCCAGACCAAACAGTGTGAACTGTGTGTTTTAGTGGGAAAGATTAAGTCTATGTTTAACTGAGCACAGACATAGAAGTGCTCATTCTGTGGCCTGATTATACCTTTTTTTTTAACTTTTTGGAAAATTTATATTTAAAAAAAATTATAGAGCTGTGTTATAAACCTTTTTTTTTCCCCCTTGGCTAAGAGGTTCTGTCCTGCTGGAGTCTAGAGAAACAGCTATATATACTTTATGGTAAGGTTTAAGTAAATATTAGTGAAATAGAGAGAGTGTGGTCTGCCTTTTATTGGCAATTACAGATTTACAATGTTAGCCGGCAAAGGGGATATTCTAGTCAAAGACGCATTCCTTTGCATCATTCAAAGTCTTACTGTTCACTGAGAAAGGCATTTGTTATACAGCAGAGCCTATAAGAGCCGGACATCCTGAGGGACATGAAATGTATCCACAGTAGCGGATATCCAACATTTCTGAAAGCAGAAAGACATAAAGTATAGAGGTTATAGTTAAGAGTGGGAATTCTGCCGAGTACACAGAAGACTCTAGTTATGGGAGGTCCAGATAAGACTGGTCTTATTCTGGATGCTTGTTTTATGACAACAGAATCTCCAGCCAGCATATTGGGGTACATTAGTAGCTTTATTGCTGGACTGTTTCCTTCCTTCTGTACGCTGCCCTCCAGGAATACTCAAGGAATACCAGTACTCTGGAAGAGGGAAATCGTATTCGTGGGCAAAAACAAAACAGTCTGAAGGGTCAGCTAAGATGTCAGCTGTGGCTGCAAATGTTGGTTGAACACATTCAGAGCAAGCTGCTGACTTTCCACTCCCCACATTCCAGGAAAACAGCCTTTTCTGGCAGAAGCTTCTTACAGAGGTTTCAATTTATGGGAAAGAGGCTTGCCTCAAAGAGGTTTGTTTTTCTTATTTGACCAAAGTTTGATGTTTTCTGCCATTAAATCTTTTCACTTTCAAGAGAGTATAAAGAGGCTCATTTCCACCCAAATAATTTGCAGCCCTTCAGACTTACTTTGAAAGAGATTTCTAGTGGAAAATGTGCTTCATGAAGCAAGGGTGTTGTTGGGTTTATTTAAAATGGCCTTTAAAAAAAAACAATTTATGCGTATTTACTCAGATGTAAGTCCTGTGCAGGCAAATCAAGTAGGGAGTTGATAAAAACTGGGAAGCTATGTACACAGTTACTCAGCAAGTATCATAAGCAAGACATCCCAATTTCAAAAGGTATGTCATGTGTTTGTTTATATAATCATCATCATCTTAGAAGTGCAAAGCTGGAAGGGACCCTATGGATCATCAAGTCCAGCCTCTGTAAATGAGCCAAAGTGAGGAATCGAACTCCCAACCTCTGGCTCCAAAATTCTACTTTTACACCTCCTTTCCAGGTAGAGATGATTTATAAAATTAAAGCAATTATGAAGATAAAATACCAGTAATATTCAGTATGAAAAATTAGAATAGGGGCAACTGTTCCTATTTTTCAATTATAGACCTGCACAAAACCAGCTCTTAAAGTCCCATTTAAAAGCCACCAATGAAAACCAGATGGATTTCCCAAAGGAGAGGTCAACATTGGCAAAAATGTCCCATCTCTTTTGCCAAGAAGCCTTTCATAAGGCACAAGTAGCCATACCTAGTTCCTCAAACAACCTTGTCCTGAGCCATTTAGCACTTTAGAGGTAACAATCAAAACTTTGACTTACACTTACTGGCAACTGGGCTATGAAACATCTTCATCATCATCATCTTCATCATCATCATGTGCCATCAAGTCAATTCTGATGTATGACAACCCTTTTCAGGGTTTTCCAGATAGAGGATATTCAGAAGTGGTTTATCATTCCCTTCTTCTCGGGGCAGCTTGCCCAAGGCCACACAGGCTGGCTCTAACCACAGGAGGCACAGTGGGGAAGTGAACTCCCAACCTATGGCTTTGCAGCCAGGTACCTAAACCACTGACCTATCCAGCCAGCTCATGAAACATACAGGCAACTACCGTAGTATGCTTGACAACTCTCAGATCTTTATCTCCAATTTGGGGATCTATTCTCCAGGTCTCGGGATTTAGACTAGAAATATCAAAGAATGGGATGCTGCCTACTGGGAAGGACTAGATCTTGGAGTTTGTTCTCATGGCTTCAGGCCCTGCCATTTAGACCTGCTCAGAAGCACCCTTGTATTTTTCACAGCCTTTTATGTTCTAGAGCCGCCGCTGCTGGAATCCACATGTCTCTGCACCCTCCGTCTATGGAAGGCTCACAACACAAATCATTTTGCAATTGTGGATGATGGATCAACCCCACAGTATCATAAAGGTCTGTTTCTCATAATATGGCAAGGGCTTGTCCCTAAGTCTCAGGCTTTAGCCCTAAAATATCAGGGAATGAAATGCTGCAGACCTGGCAATCCTAGCAACTGGTGTAGTCAGTCCAGAACTGCTTTTGTCACCTTGGTAGATGATCTATGTAGGGAGCTAGATGGTGAGTGTAGCCTTGTTCATTCCGCTGGACCTCTCAGCAGCTTTTGATACCATTGACCTCTGGTATCAAAAGCTATTTCTGGGATGAAGCTGCTAATGGTGCAGCATCCAGCTGACAGTTGGACATGTCCGTAGTCATGCTTAAACCAAATTAGTGCAACTAATTTGGAATCTATACAACCCACAGTAAGAGTCTTGTTTCTACTTTGAAAAGAATCAGCAATTTAGTTTTTCAAATGTCATTCCTATAGACAAGAATTTCTTTGAAATTACTTCCAAAAAATGAGTTAACTCTTTAAACTGAGACTATGTTTGGCTGTAATAATAAACCTGTAAAACCATGACATATAATTGGTTTAGCAAATATGTTCCTTCTATTAGAGAAAACATGTGCAAATCCGATTAACTAATCAGGATATGGGCTTTTCAACAACTCAACATACGGTTTTCATTCATTTCAGCTGGGTGTTTCTTTCCATCCATTAACAAATTGCTTCAGCCCTTCACATCTGCTCACAGGAAAAAGGCCAAGTGAGAGAAGAGAAGGTTAATAACTTAATTACATACTATCTTTGAAGGCTATATAAAAGTTAGTACCACAGAACCTATCTACCCAAACTGCCTCAAACTGAGAGTCGGTCCTAGAGCAACTGTTTCTGGGATCTATTTAATTTTTTCCTAGAATCAGGGGCACAATAATGGCTCAGAGATATAAAGGGTGAACAAAGTGGCTGTGATGAGACCAGGAATTTGTTTTTAAGACTAGAACTACAGTTCCCACACAATCCATTTCTCATAATAACCTACTTCTCCTGCCTACCTGCACCAAAAAAAAAGGGTTTTCTCCATTTTTGTGGCTTAAATTCAGAAGGGAAAGACCTTTTCCCCCCCAGTAATGTTAAACCCACAGCTTGGAAATGTTGTTTTTTTGAACTTCAACTTTCCAAACCCTCCAGTAATTACTGACTAGGTGGATGGGAAAATTTGGGGAGTTGTGATCTTTAAAAAAAACAACTTAACTTTCCTGGGCTCTAGTCAAACAATTGGGAGGTTGTCAGGTCAGATAAGTTGATGCCTGAATCCTCTCCTAGAGTCCTACAAAACTTTATATACCTTTATATACACTCTGACAGCCTTACACTGGTTGCCCATTCATTTCTGCATTGACTTCAAGGTCATGCTTACATATAAAGCCCTAAACGGTTTAGGACCTCGATGCCTGGCAGAGCGCCTGCTCCCACCTAGCTCTACTCGTGTCATTCGATCAAGCCAGGCTGGGCGGCTGAGGGGCTTGACCCCGAGAGAGGCCCAGAAGGAGAGAACTAGAAACCGGGATCACCACTGCCACCACTGGAGAAGGAGAGTGTGCAGCCAGGGGACCCAGAAACCCCACAGCAAGGAGTGAAGAGAGTTTGACTTGAGGGGATACAAGCAAAGGAGAGGGCAGTGTGTGTACAGAAGAGAACCGGAGAAAGGGGTTCCAAGGGCAATGTGTCCTCCTCCAAAAACCACAGCAACTCCTCAAAAAACACTTCGCAACTCCTTTGAGGGTCATGACCCACAGGTTGGGAATCCGTGTGTGAGTGGACTAGAGATGGGGGTATTTGTATACGAATAGCCCCGCACAGGCGGACATAATGAGGGTCCGGCTCCCTGGGGCTGGACTGTCTACTCACCCGTCCGCCACCGCTGCCGGATCCGCTCTCCCTTCCAATTGCTCTGGAGCACCTGATCGACTATCCACTCCTGGCAGGAGGAGGGAAGATGAGTCTCCATGCTAGGCTGATGAGTGGATAGCCAACCGGGAGCTCTGGACCGATTGGAAGGGACAGCGGAGCCGGTGCCGGCAACGGACAGGTGAGTGGACAGTCTGGTGCCAGGGGGCCAGACCCTCATCACGTCCACCTGTGGGGGGGTATTCATATTCGTATACGAATACCCCCATCTCCAGAGTGGACCCTGAGTCCCCCTCCACCACAACATGGTAAGTTGCTGCAGAACAAGACTCTTGATTAAGTGTAACATAAATTTAAAGGGCCAACAGGGCCCAACCAAACTAGTGCCAACAGGCATTAGAGATTTAACTCCACTCTCGGTCCTTATTAGTCTCGGAACTAATAGTCTTTAAGAGGGGAAATGGAGCCCCTCCTCTTCTACCAGGTCGAGGACTCCCCGCAGGTGTGCCAGGCAAGGGAGGCCACTGCAGGGTTGCTGGATAGAGGCAGTCAGTTGTCCCTGCAGACGGGTGGTATAGCCAGCCCTCCAGGTCCTCCAGAGCCCTCTCCCTGCCTGTATGATTGGTCGCTCTTGGCCAAGAGCCTCCCGAAGTCAAGGCAAACCCAACTGACCCAGTTATCTTGCTCACTGGAGAGCTAGCTAACTAGTAAAAACTGCTATTCAAGCCTCAATTTTAAAAACACGTTCATTTTCAGGGATATTTTTTCTCTACCCCTTAATAATTTTGCACTCTATACTCACAAAAATGTTCAATCTTGCCAAAGTTACTCTAAACCATTCAGAGTGTACCACCCAGTCCTGTTTCATCTCCGGCCTGTCCTATAGAACAAAGAGACATCAGACACCTCCTTATATCGAGTCATATCTTTGGTCCATCATTCTAACCCAATATTGTCCACACTGGTGCTGAAAGAGAGGTTTGCAAACTGCCAAAAAGATGAACAAGTGGGTCCTTGATCAAGTCGATCCAGAACTCTCTTTACAAGCAAAAATGGCTAAACTATTGTACTTTGGAAACATAATGAGAAGGCAAGTCTTACTGAAAAAAGACATTAACACGAGGAGAAGTTGAAAACAGCAGAAAAAGACAAAGACCAAACATGAGATAGATTGACTCCCTAAAGGAAGCCACAGGCTTGAGTCTACAAGAGCTGAGCAGAGCTGTTGATGACAGGACATTTTGGAGATCTCTCATTCATAGGATCACCATAGGTCTGAGATGACATGAAGGCATGTAACAACAACAATTGTTAACGCTGACTGGCAGAATATTTTCCTGTCCTATATCAGGGATTGAAGCTAGGACCCTCTCGTTCCAAAGTTTGTGCTCTAGCTACTGTCCATCACTCAGGCAAATATCCTATTCTGAAACACAACGCTTGTGAACTTTCATGGGGACGGCCAGACTTCTATATAGAAATATCAAGGTGTTAGATTCATTAAGAAAACAGACTTTTGTGTCTCCACCTCTCTTTCCTGACCAGACCCAGAATTCTAGCTTGAAGTAATGATGTTAAGGCAGCAAAAAACACAGTGCTACTTCTTCTATAAATATGAAATGTAAAAATGGAAGTTTCCACTCTTTAAAAAGTTATGCTTCCCATAACCAGGCTAACTATGACATCATAAATACCCTGGAAAAGTCTCTGGTTCTGGAAATCCTGACCCCGTGAGTAACATGCACTTGCTGGGATCCCGGCCATCCTCTAAGCTAAACTGAAGGAACGTTTTGTCCAGTTATTCCAAACATAGGAGATATCAAGAAATTAATTGTGGTGCTGAAATAAAACAAGCAAGTATTATAAACAATGTTGTTGTTTTAGCTAAAGCAGTGAAGGGCTGTGTGTGTGTGTGTGCACGTGGGCGCATGCATGCATGTGTGCGTGCGCATGTGCATACTCTGTGTGTGTGTGTGTGTGTGTGTGTGTGTGTGTGTGTGTGTGTGTGTGTGTGTGTGTGTGCGTGCGCGCGCTACACTGTTTCCTCTAGAAATTATTCCCTTCTAACAACAACTGCAGGAATGAGTGACATAAGGAAAACAAACACCCCTGATCTTCCTGCAAGGCTATTCTGTCAATGAGAGTACTACTGAATATAATCCAACAGTTCATAAATAGAAGGCCAAGCCCGGCCCTGACATTAAGTCGAATGTAGTAGGTACTCCATGAAGAAGCTTTTGGGTGTTATGCCAGGGCACCAGACTGCAAAGTCATTTCCTTCAGATCTATGATTTTGGTGTACATCCAACGAGAGCATGGAGAAGTTAATCCCTCTGAACAGTAGAGAGAATTTAAAAGCTAGAGAGAAGAGAAGGCAACCAGAAGAAATAGAGTCCCTTCATGTTGCTGTAAATTATTTCCTAATATCGTTACTCCTCCCACACTAGCAAAGACCAAGGAATCCATATGTGGCTTGCACTGCACATGAACCGGTAGCAGCACATGCACAGCTGGGTACAGGTGCCTCATTTGTGTTGATAGCTGCCAGTTCCCTGATTGATGCTGGTTCCTACCAGGCTTATTTAGAGTTCGTTGTTTCAATAAGAGCTTTGTGGAACCTTTCTAACATGGCCAGCACATCATCTGGTTTCCCTTACCTTGTTTCTCCTCCTCATGGATTTCCCAACTGAATGCCTGAAAATTTTTATCATTTGGAAACTAAGACTAAAACTTCTGAATTGCACTTACTTTTTTCCAATTCTTACCATTGAATTTCCTGAAGAATTTTTCTCTTTTCCTATTTGCTGGGTGAGATTGGATCAGAATATGAAAAAGTTACTTGTTTGGACTACAGCTTCCAGAATCCCTCAACCAGCATGGTAATTGGCTGGAGGATTCTGGGACTTGTAGTCAAATGCTAACATTGATTCAGAGCTTGGAAACATTAATATTTTGGACTACAGCAGCCAGAATCCCCCAGCCGACAAGGAAACTGGCACTTGTAGCCCAAAAAAGTAACTTTGCCAAGCTCTCTGTAAAGTTTTCCAAGAGCTTTATAAAGCTCTGGTGATTTCTGAACTTTCATCATGCCTTTCCCATCAAGCACAATGACTGTACACGTTGTATTCTGCTTGTAAAGATCATGTCCCAAATTACTCCATCTGCCAGCCCTGTGATTGTCTAAAACAGAAAGATCCCAGCATCACACGTCTTTCTGTTCCTTCCCCCACCCGGCCAAAACCCAGAGGAGCATGTCAAGCAAACTAGCATACACAATCGTTTGCTACACCTGTTCAACAGATGTTGTCATGCTTGTCCTGGCATAAATTGAGTCAGTTTATTTTTCCTGGCATCCTCAAAGCAGGGCTCTGGAAGGATGGCTCCTGTATTAACCACTTCTCCCAACGCCTGTTAACACTGCAATTGAAAGGTTGGCAAGAAGTGCTATGCCAGCTCTGCAACTTAGCATAAAGGGCAGTCTGTACATCAACTAGAGCAGTAGATTTCAAGCAATGGTCAAGTGGAGAAAGCCTGACAGTCCATCTAAGCCAGTGATTCCCAACCTTGGGTAACCTAGCTGTTCTTGGACTGCAACACCCAAAAACCCTGGCCAACACAGCTAATGGTGAATGCTTCTGGGAGTTGCAGTTCAAGAACACTTGAGTTACACAAGGTTGAGAACCACTGTTCTAAGCTTATCAAGGGCTCCAGACTAGAGATGGGGGATTTGTCTTCATCTACGAAGACATACCCCATGGGCACAGGTGGCTGGCCCGATTACCTCCAGCCCCCGGAACCCACTGGTCCATGTATTGTGCGACACATGGCACATGTGGCCAGTGTCATTGTCAGTGCACCAATTGTGGCAGAAGCCTGGCTGCTGCAGCCCTGCCTCCTTGCTTGACCAGCCACTTCGGCAAGGGGGCGGGATGATGAGTCTCTCTGCTCAGTCGCAGAGGGGCTCAGTGAGCAAGGAGGCAGAGCTGTGGCAGCCGGGCTACCTCCACGATTGGTGCACTGAAGATGATGACAGCTGTGTGACACGCACCACACAGTAAGCAGACCAGCGGGTTCTGGGAGCAGGAGGTAATTGGGTGGGCCACATGTGCTGGCAGGATTCATCTTCATAGACGAAGACGAATCCCCCATCTCTACTCCAGACCAAAATCATGAGTATGAACAGGCCAGGCCTCTTAGCATCTTACTCATAACTGTTAAGCAGCAGCAGGGGAGAGTTGGAAGAAGAAGAACTTTAGTTCTACATGAACAGAGACCAATATTCTATTGAGCTTCCTCTGAATAGAAGGTCCCACCATGGGATTTATACTGCTTGCACAAGCATTGTCATTGCAAAACCAGTGGTGTCTATGTAGAAACCCCACATTGTGTTTACCAGTGACAATGTCTGTGCAAGCAGTGCAATTGTGTGTCATTGTGTTGGCAGGGCATTCCATGCAACAAAAGCTCCATATAAAACTTGCTGGAGTGGTTAACTTAGAATACACAGGATGAGTATTTTGACAACAAAGCCAGGAGTCCCAACATTAGGTTCCCACTTATTTCTGGGCTTCAATTCCCCAAACCCCAAGCCTGCCTGGCCAACAATCAGGGGTTCTGGGAGATGTTGTCCAACAACATCTAAGAGCCCAAACTCAGGACCACTGATCTAGGCCAACACTGTGTCCTCAGGCTGGCAGCAGCTCTCTGGGAGGCACCTTTCACAACACCATGCTACCTGTTTGTTTTTAAGGTGAATATTATTCTTAAGGACCTCTGCATCCAAAACTTGTGCTCATGACCAAGATATGGTGCCTCCTTAGAACGTTTTGCAACTTGTGGGGCCGAGAGGACAAGATTTTGGGGTGAAAGCTTAATAATAAGACCAGTATAAAATTAATTACCTGTTTGACAGTGTTCAATATGCAGGAGTTCCATTGGACCTTATGTGGGGCTCCTAGTCAAACAGGCCTTCCACAAAGTTTGGCAATTATTGGTAATTGTTCG
The DNA here is from genome assembly GCA_037013535.1 of Intellagama lesueurii. Taxonomy (NCBI): domain Eukaryota; kingdom Metazoa; phylum Chordata; class Lepidosauria; order Squamata; family Agamidae; genus Intellagama; species Intellagama lesueurii. The sequence continues at coordinate 319,381,137 of JBAJHW010000001.1, read as the reverse complement.
GGGTGGTCTTGTTCTGTAATGTAACCCTCAACTAGTTTCAAATGGTGACATCAACTATTACATGCCTTAGTGCCGATATACATCCTTTAAAATGGTAATTAAATGTTCTCTGAAGTCAGGTGTTTTTCATTACAAAAAACAAAAAGATTCTAGGTGAATGTTTTCAAAGTGTGTTGACCAATGCCAACTTTCCTTTCCTTTCCTTTTTATTGAATGTATGACTGAAATGATTGCAACTTCTTTAGGAAGAATGAGAAGAATGTACTTGATGTGGTCAGAATAGAAGAGGGGGGACACTATGATGCATGCTAGAGTGAACTCTTTGATTTTGGAGAATAACTAAATCCAAAAAGTAAAGAAGGTCAGGATCCGAAGTATTTCTAGACATCAACATGGCACAGCAAAAGGGAGAAAAGCAATCCTTATAATTAAGCTGAACTTTGGAACCCTTACAGCTGACATGTTGGCTTCAATCCAGCCTCTTCCTTCCATCAACAGGAAACACCTTCCATTATTGAAAAAGCTGCAGTGAGTGTTTTGGTGATTGTTGGTGGTCATGCTTAGCCTCAGCCTTTGCGTTTTCACTGTCAGACTTTTCTCTTGCTGATTTGAATGGTCTAGCCTAATCCTCTTTTCTCCTTCCTTGTTAGTTCGTTTGAGTATAAACTGATTACTTTGTGTGAATCTTAATGGGGTAGGAAGCGACACTTATCCTTTACCCCCAAGCAATACCCATAGTTTCTAATCTGTCCCGGGCAAGAATCTCACCAGCACAATCTGATAGCTTTGTGTTTATTGTAGTGTCTCTTTCACCTTCATACATCATATGAGTATGATGTACTAGATAGCTCAAAGGTTTGGGTATCTGGCTGCAGAGCCAGAGATTGGGAGTTCAATTCTCCAGAGTGCCTCTTTGATAGGGGCTGGGCTGGATGATCCATAGGATGATCCTTCTAGCTCTGCAGTTCTAAGGTTGTTATTGTTACTGCTGTTTTTCTTGTACCTGCAAAGGTTTTCTAATTCTTTCCAATCCTTCACAATCTTATCATTCCTTTCTTTTTATGTTTGTTGCTTATCTGAAAAAGTCTGTTTATGTCTCTCAATGTGATTTTAGCTGTATTTTTTGTTGGGGTGCAGCAATTCTGTTACTCCTTTTCACTCACCTCCCCCACACACAGAAAACTTGGCCCTTTATTTTAGGTTATGGTTGTTTTTCAATTTAATCTGTATTGTTTAATGTGTGTGTTCTACCTTTAGAGATAAGCCTTGGTGTAAGGGCACCACACAGACATTAGCACAGCACGAAGAAGCAGTGCACGTATTAGCAAACTTTAAGCATAAAATGATAGCACAAACATTCTTGGACCTCTCCCTATGAAACTTGTTACAATCATCAACTCAAGGGTGGTCTGTGAGACCTTCAGAGAAGGGGAAAATAGACCCCCAGACCCACCACAGTTGCCCACCTCTGCTTTAACAATGAGAAACAGCGTTCAGGTTCTGAAATGCTGTCATTCCAGGTAGCTGGCTCAATATTGGCATCATTTGAGTCTAGCTCCTGCCAGCCAATACTGGATCAATCTTATCCTGCACTGGCTGAAGTTTTTTTGGCCATCTTTATAGGCAGCCCCACACAGAGCACATTAAAGTTGGGGTGGCTTGTGGAACAAGCAAGCGAGTGGGAAGCATCACATGTCAAAATATTCACAAGCCATTTATGATTAAAGTAGCCAAGTCTGAAGGTCACCAGGGGATCAACAATTGAAACAAGCTTCTTTCCTTTAGACAGAGACAGAACTGATATATCAATATAATATGGTGATATAATACTCTCATGTCCACCACCTGAACATACTCACTTTTGGAGCCCTGCTAAACTACGTACTTGGTCATTCACGGGGAGTGCATCCCATCTAATAACAAATGGATTCCTCTGTCTTAGAGTGGGCAAAGCACCACCAGATGCCGGACTGCAACTCCCACCAACCCTAGCCAGCATAGCCAGTGGTGAAGAATGCTGGGAGTTGCAGTCCTACAGCATTGGGAAGGACACACCTTATCTCCTTTACGGGGACACACTTACAAATAAATAAATTATCCATTCCTATTACATATATTCCCAGTAGCGATGTATAGAAGTGAGAGCTGGACCATAAAGAAGGCTGACCGCCAAAGAATTGATGCTTTTGAATTGTGGTGCTGGAGGAGACTCTTGAGAGTCCCCTGGACTGCAAGGAGAACAAACCTATCCATTCTGAAGGAAATCAACCCTGAGTGCTCACTGGAAGGACAGATCCTGAAGCTGAGGCTCCAATACTTTGGCCATCTCATGAGAAGAGAAGACTCCCTGGAAAAGACCCTGATGTTGGGAAAGTGTGAAGGCAAGAGGAGAAGGGGACGACAGAGGACAAGATGGATGGACAGTGTCATCGAAGCTACTAACATGAATTTGACCAAACTCCAGGAGGCAGTGGAAGACAGGACGGCCTGGCGTGCTCTGGTCTATGGGGTCACGAAGAGTCAGACACAACTTAACGACTAAACAACCAATTATGTATATCCAGATTTTTTCCTTCCTGCTAGTAGCTTTATCTTGTCTGGATTAAGCCTCAAAGTTTTTGCCTTCAACCATCCCAACACTCCTTCCAAATATCAGTTCAGATGTTCAGCAGCCTCCCTGCACTTATTAGGTAAAGTCAGAAACAGGTTGAATGCCTTCTGAATATTTATGGCTCTTTACACAAAGCCTCTATATTATTTCCACCCAGCAGACTGGTACAGTTTTGAAAGACACAAGATGAAACCTTGAGGTATCCTGCAGATCAGTGATTATGGAGTGCAAGAAAGGTCTACAGGCTTTTGAGATAATTCCTTCTGAGATCATTCCTGCAGGAATGACCAGAATGGCTTAATAGCTACAGCTAACTGAAACAGTCAGTCTGAAAAAGATACTATGGTTGATGTTACAGGTCTGGGAGCACTGACATCCATATATCTCCTTTTGGGGGTCATATGCTAGGACAATCAGGGCTGTGTCTTTCCCAGAACCAGGGCTGAATCTGGAATGGATCTTGTGGCACATTAATTTGAGAATGACTCCTGACCTTGGAGGTGATATGCTAGAAGCCCGAGCCCATGGCTTGAAGGCACATGATGCAGCAACCCTGCTGAAGCTAGGGAGGCCTGGGTCTGGTTAGTGCTTGGATAATGGACTAGTAAGAAAACCCAGTAGGCCATCTTGTATTCCTTCAGAGAGAAAAAATGTGGGATGAAAATGTAGGATTTGTAGCTCAAATCCTTTGGCGGAAACTGGAAGTGTATCAGGCATTGCAGCCCAAGAAATATATGGTCATTATTTGTTAATACTATGATAATACCTAAAAACAGCCATCTCTGTTGGGCTCTGCTTTTCATGCTGCCTGGTATTGTAAATACGTCTCAGCAGAAGGACAGGAACTGTTATGTCTTCTTGCTGCTGCTTTTATCCCATGAATTGGGCTTCTCCTTCCTCCTTCCAGAGACCATCAGAAACAGCTTATTGTGATAAAGTACTATTCCTTGTAGATTGCTAGTCATATCTTCTAAGTCTTCCTTACAATGGACAAGAAACCAAGAATGAAAGAAATCTTTCCACCAAGACTCTTGAAGATGAAGGTCATACCCAGAAATAGGAAAAAAATTACTTTTGTTGAGTACACCTACCAATGCCTGGGAAGATCTAGTCCAAAACATAACTTTTTCCATCTTTGGTCCTAGTCTGTAAGACCGTTGCTTAGAGGCCTGATGAGATACATTCAATGAACAATGGATAGATTGCAGTTAATAGACACTTCTATTCATATACTTTAAGTAAAATAACCCCTCTGCAATCTCACGACATGGCAAAAGCATTCTTCTCGCTTTTGGGGGAAGAAAAATCTTTTTCATCATTGAAGCCCTGCATATTTTTGCTTTTGCTTTTTCCACCTCAAGCAAAGAATGTTATGATAAATGTGAGACCTGGCCTTCGATGAATCCATTCCAGAGACATAAAGTGTTTATTCAATTACAAAAAGCTCTACTTGTTTGGATGAATTTCTAGGAAGAGAATGCTTGGATTTGGAGGGTGTTCGGTTTCTGAGAAGCTCAAATCCTTCGGCGGAAACTGGAAATTTATGAAATTACGAGCTTAGAGTGATAAACAGAAGGGACAAGAGCATGCAAGTCTCACCATATCCTCAGAAACTATTTCCAGAAGGATCGCCAATGTGGTAGAATAGCTACAATAGCCTCCTTGGACCTGGTGCTGTCCAGACTACAGCTCACATCATCCTAAACCAGCATGGCAGAAACTACAGCCTAACTCAAGGGCACCAGAGTGAGGAAAGCTGGTGTACAGCTTCAAACTAGAACTGGGGAAACCCAGGGTCAAATCTGCTTTTCAGGCCTGAAGTTCAGTGGGTGACCCTGGGCCAGGCACTGTCCTTCAGCCTAGCTTATTCCACAGGATCATTGTGAGGTTGAGCGGGGTCTGAACACAGCTCTTGGGTTTCTTAAAGGAAAGGAAGGCTAGAATTGTTTAAACATGGTACTGCATCTACAGAAAAGCAAACATGGTTGTTCCATTAAGTGATATCTTTAGTGCTCTAGGCTAGTGTCTTATTGCTGGCCCCAAGCAAATGTAGACCCAGTGAATCAAGTGCTGAATGGTTAAATCAACACTTTGAATCAATGGGTCTACTCTTGTTGGGCCTAGCAATAGAATACTGCCCTTAATCTATGGGCTCCTATGCTAAGTTCCTGTATTGGGAGAAAGGCAGGATGTAAGTGCAGTAGCCCACCCATGTATCCACAGTTTCACTTATCCACAGTTTCCACAATTCTACGTACAACATGCAAGGCCGTGCCCTTATGGCCTTTGTCCCACCCTTGCTCCATATGTTGTTTATAGGGTTCTCTCATATCCATGGCTTCAGGCATGCACAGTAGATTGTGGAACCTACTGTAAATAAAATAAAATAAAATAAAAGTAAGCTCCTAGCATTTAGCATCAAGCATAACTGTGTTACTGTTGTTATTGCCATCAAGCTGCCTCTATCTTATGGCAATCCTATGAATAACTGATCTACAAATTGCACTATCATCAACAGTCCCATGGAGCCAATCCATCTCATATTTGGTACTCCTCTTTTCCTGCTGTTTTCAACTTTTCCTACTATGAGTATCTTTTCTAACAGACAATCATGTTTGCATGATCTTGCTAGTACTAACTTAACAAGATTCATGTAGTGATGTATGTCTTTGCTGTCCTTTTTTTTTCTGTGGGCCACAATCTAAGTCATCTCCAGCTAATTATAAGAGATAGTCCATACTGAGGTGTAGCAGATCTGATGATATCAAGAAATAGCAGCTCAATTACCATATATGTGTCATGGATGCATTTTTACATTAATGTACTCCACTTCATTTCTTGCAGCTATGAGGGATTTATTGTATTTATCATGTAGTATCATTCTATTATGAAAGATTCTACCCAGTACTGACAAAAATAACTACTGGAGGCAAAAGCTCCCACTGTCTCTCAGGCTGAGGATTCTGGAAGTTATAGTCCAAAAATGTGTGTTCCCAAACTCCAGTAGCCAGGTACCCATCAAACATCCAGGAGAATCTGACTCATCATCCATCCAGGTGTCATAGATGGCATCAGTGACAGCATGAGATTCAGACAAGAAAAATAAGAAAAAACATATGGTGGTGATCTTGTAAAGCAAGAGGTTGCAGTGGTGGTAAACCAATGGTAAATCAGGAGATTATAAGATATTGCAAGCATGCATTTTTCAAGCTAACTAGCCAAACCAAATGAGAGTTGTGTGCATAACTGAAAGATGTAGAAGATTAAACAAAACAAAGGACACCCCCTACACATTGCCCAAATGATGCTTGATCCTGTTACGTTTTGTGCGGTTGCACAGCAAAAAGTGGGGCAGTTTATATATAGGCTTAGCATTTTAAGCACATTCCCCAAGAATTCCTTTTATTTGAGTAGACGAGCAAAAATAATCAGTCAGACAATAGTAAAAAGAAGAAGCAATATTTACTTACAAAATTATGTGCTCAAAAACGTGACATGAAGACATGGGATCATCAGTAAAAAGAAGATTCATTTAATCCGTTAAAATGGTAAAACATAGTTTTTCTTTTTGCTGAGGAGAGTGCACAACATAACGTCTGTCTCACAAAATGGAGGACAAGCAAGAAGAACTAACCGAAAACGAACTGCCTCAGAATAAAGAAGGTTAAGCATTACGTGGCAGGAAGGAAAGAGAGCTGTTGATTAGGTATTTAAGAATAAGTGAACAATCAAGTTAGTTTTCCTAGAAAGATTTTCTTTTCTAAAGGGGCCCATGTGACCAACTGTGTTAGTAATTAGTCCATGCACAGTGTGCTGGGTTGCTACATATTTCAACAGATCTGACAACCAGTGCAAGAACAGGCACAAGAAGAGAAGCGTGCCAAGGGGGTGGGCCCTATCCATTTGCCCTTCCCGTCTATAGTATTGGTGCCCGAGTGGGTACCAATATATTATGCTGCCAGCAGCATTCAGCATTCTGTAAGCCAACCCAAAACAATAGGAGAATTTTAATGACATTTTTAAAAAATACAGGATACCCTCTTCTGCTCACTACCATTCATACTTGTTGAAAAAGAGTCCTGAAAATTGCTTTGTATTTGGGTGAAAAGTGGTTAACTGATGAAAAAAGAAGCCAGCTTCTGAGATTTTTGCATGGTGTCACTGTCCTGTTGACCATCTTGACTACTGCCGTTGGTATTGTCAACATTCAGGCTGCCCTTTGCTATGTAAAGCTTGACATCCTGCTGACAACATGGGCACAATATTGTGCAGCAATATCAGGCCATTTCCTGGCTTTTTGAGTCAGGGGAACAGAAGCACAATATCCCACATTCATAAACCAGAGGTTTTTTGAAGAACTAAATTCTTCATACATCAATAGCACCAGGTTGACATACCTAACATACCTCAAGGGCTCCAGGTTGAGGAAAGTTGGTTTACAGTGATGGCCAAAAGCATGAAAATACACACCTTATCATAGAGGAACTGGAGCATTTTTCAAAAGTCCAGATATCATCTTGACCCAACATACCTAGAAATAATTGCTGTTATGTGTCTTTTAAGTATCAATGAATAGCATGCATGTGTGCTCTTAAACTTGCAGAGTTTCTGCTCTGCTCTTTCTTTCTTTCTTTAATTGGTTTATTGTAACACTTATGTGCCACTTAATGTAATAAACTGTCAGAGCAGTTTACATTACACTAAACACAGTGTAAAACATTATAAAGCAATTTGCAATGCTTTGAAAAAACAGTGAATAATTAAAACATTTCAACAAGCAGTTCAAGAATACAAAAACAGAGCAGTCTGGCATTATTGGCTGGGACAAGCCTTTGTTTTTACAAGACACTTGAAAGATGTTAAGGAGTTGAAGGCAGAAGAAGAGTTAGAAATATTTCTCTTAATTGTTTTGCATGCTCCTCAATAGGGGCAGAGGGGGCAGGTTTGTAAAGGATGTTGCTAAGTGATGTGTTATTTTAAACTCTTTTTCTCAAGATGGACTGGCAGGGCAGTTTCAAAGCCTCCTTCATGATTTAACCTGCGGATAAGCTGAAGCCCTAACAAAGTAGACCATTAAGGGCTATCACAGAAGCTGTGGGTGGGCACTGCAGGCTTACCAATTTGACCTCTGTTTTTTTCAGGGGTGGGGGGAGAGGGACTTCACAGAAACAAGAGGAAACCATGATCTGAAGCTGACATTTCCTTAGAACATTGCTCTGTTTTTAAATGCCAAGGCAACAGTTCACTGATAACACAGCTTTGAAGTACCTGGACAAAGTCCAGGAAACATAGGACATAGTCTTCAGAGAAGATCTGGTTCTGATTACGCCAATTTATAGTTATGCCACATGTGCTAACTTTAGCTATTTCTTCTGCTTTTAAAGTTTTCTGCTCCCGGCCAACTGATTACGAGCTTTTCCCCTTTGGCTCATCGTGGACAATATTTCTTTTCCAACACTACATTCTTTATCCCTCCATATGCTTCTACCTTTGGACGTCCTAGGACCAGTGTTAATATTTGCACTGTGCCTGTATTGGTGCTGAATGGGATACATAGCAAGGGCATTGTTGTGAACTAATTGGGGGGTGATGTTGTTTGTGCTGTTTTAACACTCTTTTTCTTCTTCAACATTCGGCATGTAGATCTGAATTCACCATGAAAATCTAAGAATCTATGGATGCTCTCTGCAATCCATTTATGTCGGGAGCCAATGCGGAAATTCTTGAGCTGCTTGTTTGAGAAAGGCAACACACACTTCCCTTATTTTCTGCAATCTTAGTAGAAGGTCTACAATCTAAAAGCTTGACTGATGGTCCAGAATACTTTCCAGGAAACATGGACTACATTTATTTGCATTATGATGATGAACTATCAAGAAAAAAAATAACGAGTGTGAGAAAAAGTTCAGTTTACAAAAGAGGCAGGCAGCCTTCACACTTTGCACTTCACACTCATTGACGCCTAATTTGTTGTTTTGCAGAACCCTGGAGTCTAGTGAAAAGCACATACATTTAGAATTAAATGAGTCCAAGAATTTGTTCAGTTCAAGGACTTAAGATACCTCACAGTCCTTATATATATGTACTGTACTCCTGGTTACTCCCATGTCCCTGAAGCTTTTTCCAATTTATCTTTTGCTCATTAATGATCTGCAGAATGGGATAGAGGACATACTGCCATGGAATATTATCTTAGTTAATGGCATGAGTTTTGTTTTAATTTTAGAAACAAAAATAATAGCAAGTATTTGAAGGCAGATTGCCATCACCATTTGTCATATAAAACTATTCCACAAAGATAACCTGTGAAGTCTCCTCTTTTTTTCTGGTTTTCTTGCAGGAATCATGCTTTACACATATTTTTCCATTTACCTAGCATGCAGTGGATACTCAGTGTGGTGTAGTGGATAGAGCAATTGTTCCTAACCTTGAGTCCCCAGGTGTTCTTGGACTAAACTCCCTGAAGCTTCCACCACTAGCTGTGCTGGCCAGAATTTCTGGGAGTTGTAATCCAAGAACATCTAGGGACCCACGGTTGGGAAGCACTGGGATAGAGTAATGGACTAGGACTCAGAAGGTCTGGGTTTAAATCCCCACTTAACCATGGAAGCTCACTGGAGAAATATCTCTTTTACCTTAAAAGCCCTATTAATGTTACTGTAAGTCAGGCCACGTTTTAGGGATGTGGTGGCACTGCGGGTTAAACCGCAGAAGCCTCTGTGCTGCAAGGTCAGAAGACCTGCAGTCGTAAGATCGAATCCACGCGACGGAGTGAGCTCCCGTCGCTTGTCCCAGCTCCTGCCAACCTAGCAGTTCGAAAGCATGCAAATGCAAGTAGATAAATAGGTACCACCTCGGTGGGAAGGTAACGGCGTTCCGTGTCTAGTCGTGCTGGCCACGTGACCACGGAAGATTGTCTTCGGACAAACGCTGGCTCTACGGCTTGGAAACGGGGATGAGCACCGCGCCCTAGAGTCGGACACGACTGGACAAATTGTCAAGGGGAACCTTTACCTTTACCTAAGTCAGTTTTGACTTGATGACACATAACAACACGCCGTACATTGTTGGGGGGCCTTTTTGTCTCTGTCTTAGAATGGCTGAAGATGGCCAAGAAAGATGGACAAAAGTGTAGTAACATCTTACCTACCTGATTTAACAGCTTCTGATGCCAAGGAAATGTAGCAGGGTCCTCCTTGATAATCTTCCTGTTTTGTAGTGTCAGGTGGGCAGGAAAAAAAGCAGATGTTCACCACCAGTGCTCCATCCTCCATGTCAGATGGGCTACAAATGGCTTGATAAGTTCTAGTTTGAGCAGGCTTGCTCTACTCCATCTGCTATCCTAATAAATATTTGAAACAAATGTTTCCAGTTTGACGTATCTATGGGTCCCAATATTTAAGCAGGTCAAATCTAGATGTACATGATTGTTTGTTCGTCTATTCATTGAAAATATTTTTCCTCCACCTTTCTCATAAAAAAGATGCCAGGTGGTTTACATCATTAAAAAGAAACCATATTAAAAAGCTAAAAACAATAACTTATTACAATGTTAAAACAGAATTAAACAAATGTATTAAAAATAAGGCAGTGGAAGACAGGAGGGCCTGGCGTGCTCTGGTCCATGGGGTCACTAAGAGTTGGACACAACTTAACGACTAAACAACAACAACATTAAAAATAATAGATAATAGCAATGCCAAAAACACATTTAAAAGCAACGAAAGCACAAGCAGTCCCCATTTTTTAAAAACCCTCTTAGACAGTCGGTGACTAAGGGAACGTCTAGGTAAAGAGAATGGTTTTTGCAAACATAGATTGTAATGGATCCATAAGACAAACTGGAAGTTCTCCTCCATGTTTATTGGTGATAGAGCATCACCCCTCAACCACCCTAATCAACCACCATTAGGGTTTGTGAGGGAATTTTATTTCAGTGACTGCTCGTGGTCCAAGCTGGTATGCAATGTTCTCCACAGGCTGCCACTTCTTCCTTTCAGGGTCAGATTTTCCAACATAATGAACTGGGAAGGAAATGGATCCATGGCACCACATCTGATTCATACTCCTCTCTGTCCCCAATTACATTCTCAACACGGGGTGTAATATGGATGGAGCAGAGCTATGCCTCCCACTGACATGATTTTTTCCCAAGGAAAAGTTTTTTAAAAATCAAGACCCACAGAAGGGAAAACCAGCTGAAAGTCACCTTTTTACTACTTCCACCAGTATACCAAGAGTCCAGAAAAAGCAACAGGACCTCTGAGTTCAGAGTGCTCTATCTCTTAGCTTTCTTGTCCTTAGGATTGTTCTCTTAGTCATGTTCGGAAGCCATTGAAATTAGTGAGAATTAAGACAGGCATCATTATCAGTGCCAAGTGCCACTGATTTCATGGGTCTACTCTAGTTGAAATGAATTGTTTGATTAGACCAAAGGTTGTTTAACATCACAGCCAAATTTCAACAGAATTTGATATCCTAGAAGACAAAGAGGACTGAAAAATTAATAGCCACAACTTGGATCTTAGTCATAAAAACAAAGTCCAAAAAAGTTATGCTGAAAGGTTTTTGCTGTAATGTTTTTATGGATTCATAATATTTATTTCCTGACTTTGTTAAATTTGTCTCCTGCAGTTCCCCTAAATGGATTTTCAATAACCAGTGATAGCTAGAGGGAATAAAATAATAAAAAAATAATCTCTCCTTGCAACACACACACACACACAAATCTAAGGGGTGATGTAATCTCTGGATAATCATGTGTTTTTTCTCGTTCTCTGATTAATCAAATCATGTCTGAACTATCTCTGGAGGCAAAAATGTTGAGATGGAGCCTGTCCTATTTGAGTGCATAATGAAAAGGCAGGATTATCTGGAAAATACAATAACGCTGGGAAAGTTTGAGAGCAGCAGGAAAAGAGGAAGACCAAATATAAGATGGATTGACTCCCTAAAGGAAACCACAAGCTTGAGTTTTCAAGAGCTGAGCAGAGCAGTTGAAGACAGGACATTTTGGAGAGTGTTCATTCTAAGGTCGCCATAGGTTGGAGGCGACGTGACAGCACATAACAAAAACAATTGGTCATAAACAACAGCAATATTTTTAAGCCTCATTACCACTTTAATTTTCTGGAACAAGGAAGGTTCACCAACTACCCTAGTGTTCCAGAAGAGGACAGCAGCTCTCCTGCTCTGGAAAACCAAGAAGGAACCCTACAACAGTGGTCTCCCGTATTCTCCCTCCACTACATCACTGTTAATTACCACAGTTATGTTACCAGACTTCTGCCTATGTTTTTATTTGATTTTCACTATCTTTCTCTTCTCATTCCAATGCCTGCAAAGAGAGAAAGGGAATGATAGCTCCTTTCACCTCATCTACCTGTGTGGAATGTAAGCAAAATGTTTTCCTTTTGATATTAAAAAGTTCCCTCAAAAATTGAATCAACATTGCTGGAGCCACAGTATTCATTATAATATTGAGGAATGCAGCCCTGAATATAAGCCAGACACTTAAGTGTCAGGAAGCGGGGGGAGGCCTTTAGATGTCAGAGCCATCCACAGGAAGCAGATGAAAACTATGTGGGCCCATATCAAGCTGCCAACTGCAACAGTGCAAATATATTGCTTGAAGCCATTGGCAGATAAGAAGAAGGCCCCGCGGAGCTGTGAAAACTCATTAGAAATCTTTGCAAGGTGTGATAAGTCTCTCCTAAGAAAACAGGGGTGACTCAGGAACTGACCCAAAGTTTCAGAGGGCTCTCCCACTGCAAAGTCCAAAGATTCCCATGTAAAGAAATGAGGGGGAGTCAATATCATCTCTGGTGGTGACAACAATAATGGCGGTGGGAGCGTTACTCATTCTGCCTGGAGGAGCTACCTTTGAAAAGGGTTCAGAAATTTCACCGGGTCCAGAGCTGGTTATATAGACCTAATGCCTTCTTTTCTAACTATAGCTCCACTGTCTGTTCATTTTCTCCAGGCATAATGTAAAACATTACATAGTGGGACCTTTGTTGCTTTGTGCCATCAAGTCGTACCTGACGTATAGTGACCCTAATGAGGTTTTCAGGGGATGTGAGGTAATTAAGGAGTGGTTTTCCTCATCAGAGCTCCATACCTCCTCAGGCATTCAGGGCTTCTCGCTACATCTCTCTTTTGCTGCCCATGCAACTCCCTGCTCCAGGTTGGAGGATCCTCCCACTGGGTACAGGTGTCACCCGTCCCCCTCCAGACCTCCCTTGGTCTTCTTCAAGGCCTCTTTTATGGTCCCCAGCTGTAAGGCAGTCCATCCCCTTCCCCATTCACCAGGTGGCTCTCATCTGTGGTGGCCTCCTGCTCCTCCCCTAGCTGATTGCTCCTGCCCAATATGTGTCTTGAACTCAGCAGCCGCTGGATCTGATGACCCTGCCTGGATGCTTGAGATAGGGGATGATTGCCCAGCAGAGGCACCCGCAGCAATCTCCTTACACTGATCCAGTTTTAAAGGAATTTTAACTGGTCAATTTCTAATATTCCTTCTTTTAACAAAAGTGTTTTAATTGTGTTTTTGACCAATCTTTATGTTTTAATTGCGTCTGTTCCATTTTGGCTTTGTTACTTTTGGCTGCTTGGAGTGCTTTGGTGGCAGGAGGCAGAAAGGTATATTAACTTTACAATTGTAATACAAAATTAACTGTACATGATCCTGGGTATTGGGAGTACAAACTCTAAGTCTGGAAAACAGACTTTGGTGAACAACCTCTGACAGAATATTTTTTAAAAGTATATCCATGATACACAGTTACAGCAGTTTGATATGACTTGAACTTAGTTCCATCCCACAGAATCTTTCATTTTGTGTTTTGGTGAGCCATTTGAACCCCTCTGCTAGAAACACCAGAGAATTCCAGGTACCTCACCAAACTACGTATTTCAGGATTCCATAGAATGGAACCATAGCAATTCAAGTGGTATAACTGTGTTAATGCATTCTCGATGTATTGATAGAAGCATGACTTCTAATCATGACATTTTGTGCACAATGTGTGACATCGTAAAAACAAATACAAAGCCTGAAACATGGTGAGTATATATCTGCATTCATTAAAAATGTTCCTAATTATTATATTTATCTTTTGGTATTTGAGTTCTTCCTACTTAGGGAAATGGTCATGATTCTGTGCAGTGACACCATCTTCTTTCAAGTTTACTCAAAGTAATATTGGCTGATGTTTCAGTAAGTATCGCACTCTTCTTCTGAGGAAATGAAAACCAGACTGTCTCCTTAGCAGCAGTGGGAAACAAATGCTTTATCATTATCGGATTAAACATCTTCTTGCCAGCAACCAATATGGAAGAAAGTAGCTAAAAAAGCACATTCATTGCATGATATTGTTTTATTAAGTTGCCACAGGGAAGAGGGCATCATGTTATTCTCCATTACACCTGAGGGTAGGACAAGAACCAATGGGTGGAGATCCAACCTGGAAATAAGATGGAATTTTATTTCCATCTTCCTGGCAGTGAGAACCATTAAGCAGTGGAACAGCTTGCCTCCTGATGTTGTGGGTGCCCCATCGCTGGAGGTTTTCAATAAAAGATTGGATAGCCATCTGTTCAGAATGGTATGAGGTCCGGGATGGTATGAGGTCTCCTGCTTTGGGCAGGGGGTTGGACTAGAAGACCTCCAAGGCCCCTTCCAACCCTACAACGATTCTATGATACGATTCTATGATAAGAACCATGAGGTGCCTAGATTCCCCTTACTTACATCATAGTCTCCCCAAGGAAACAAGATGCATGTTTACCTGGAGTGCATAGGTCCATCTGTTCCTCCAGCTTACTAGATAGCCAAATATCATCATTTTGGTGGCTGCACCCTATTAACCCAAGGGAAAGAGACTGAGTACACTAAGAAAGACCTCAGTACGATACCGCAAGTTGAGAAGGTTCCAGTCTTGTGAGAAAGGGTAATGACACTTTTCTCTGTCCACTTTCTCCACCTCATTCAGAAGTACATAAATGCTTGACTTGAAGGAAGTGATTATGAAAAGTTTTCTTCCGTTCTGATAATACCAGAACCAGGGGTCATCTGCCAAAGGTGGGAGATTCCAAGCATATAAAAGAATGTGCTTTCTTATATAACCCATAGTTAAACCATGGAATTCATCAGAGGATGTAGGCCCCCAGCTAAGATGGCTTTGAAGTGAATCTTCGTGGAGAATTAAATGTTCAATAGCAACTAGTCATATGTTCCTCTCCTCACACTACACCTCAACTGGAGGAATATACTGTACCCCTGAAAATCAGCTGCTGTGGAAGATGTTGCTGTTCTACTCATGTCAAGCTTCATTCTGGGCTTCTGGCTGAGCACAGTGGGAACCAAATGCAGTACCGAATGCTGGGAGAACTATACGGGAACCAAATGAGATACTTCTTTGCCCCAATCCAATAAAGGTTTTCTTACGTTCTTAAGCAGGGTGGAATTGGCAGTTCTTTCAGTAGCCATGCAGTCTGGGATATTGTGCAGGCTGTCACTCAGAAAACAATATTTCAAAGCTCAGAATTAATAGAAGTAACATGTAGTACCCCGAGTCTGGCCACCAGAACTAATTTTTAGTTCAGATTTGACTGCCTTAGCCATTCTGGGAGTTGTAATCCAAAAAAGTAATATTCCTAAACTCTGTCCATATAAGTTCTGCCTGCTTGCCTGCTTGCTTGCTTGATCGTTCATTTGTTCGTTCATTCAGTTTGGCCCTGTGATGATGGTATCATGATGGCTCTATGTAAAGACTGACATTTCAGATAACATGAGAAAAGGAACAAGTGAATCTCTTCTACTGTATATTTTACAAACCAATAACAGATATAAACATATACTTGTCCTGATTGCTGTGGTTCAATTCAAACATTAAATTTAGCCTGGAGACAAAAACAGAGGTGGAGCCAAGACCACATAACTTCCTCAAAAACCCAGAACCAAAACCACTTTCTCATGGAGAATCCCTCCTGTCTTTGCTAACCAGATCAGTTCCAGTGGTGCAATTTATTTTCAAATCTCTCATGTTGCTGTTTTTCAATTAAAGCCATGGGGTTAAATTTTAGCCAAATTATTTGCATACGAGCCAGTTGCAACATTACAAATCTGAAGGCAAGGTTGTTCCGTGCAGAGATTTGGTTTGGCTTGGTTTCATAAACATCCCACAAACCCAGCCAAGTTCTAATAGTGGTGCCAACGTTAATACATATTCAGTGGCTGGCTTCAGCTGTTCCTAAAAAGGTGTGAGTAGAGAAGATCACTGTTCATCCCAGATTCTCCCTTTCACCTCGTATCAGCTTTACTCCATTTCCGTTTCCTCTCCTTTCCGCTCCTTCATGTCTCCATCTCTAATTTCTGTTTTTCTTGAAGCACCTGGAACTTGTTCTCATTATTGCATGCTATATAGATCACATTACAGAGTCTCATTTCAGACGTAGGAGTATCGTAAGCTGCCCCACACCAGTTCAAAATATTTGTCCATCTAGCCAAGGGACTGAGAAAGATATAATTCTCACACCTCCTTGATGGCACAATCCCATCTCATCAACACTATGGTCCCTACTGCCAAATTCGCTGCTGTATTGGCAGCAGAAGATTTGTGATTTCTCCTTCCAGACAAGGTGTGCACTCATCATCCTTTGTCCCTGGCTTCCAGTCCATACCCTCCCCCAACCCTGCCTCCATGCCAAGAAGAAAATTCTTGTTCCCCTCCCAACTCCACTATTAGAAACATTACTTGTGTGGACTGCACTTCCTAGAATGACCACCACCAATCCCTAAATCCAGCATGGCATGGATCTCATCATGCTGACTGGGAGATTCCAGCAGCTGTACTCTAGCAAAGTAATTTTTCCAAGTTCTGGCTCCTCCCTCTCTGCTAAGTTACTTGCCTGACAGGCTATAGCCATTAGGGAGGATCTGTTAGGAGGCACCCTCTACAAAATATGCCAAGGGTTTCCCTGCATATTCATCTGTTTGACCTTTTTGCAAACATTGGGCTCTATACCAGTGGGTCCCCAGATGATCTTGGACTACAACTCCCAGAACTCCTGGCATGCACACCTAGTGGTGAGGGTTTCTGGGAATTTTAGTCTAAGAATATCTGAGGACCCAAGGCTAGCAACCACTGTTCTAGGGCAAGGATGGGAAGTGCAACCTTCCAGATGTTGTTGAACTGCAGGTCCCAGCATTCTTCACTAATGGCTATGCTGGCTGGGAATGATGGGAGTTATAGCCCAAAAACATCTAGGAGGCTACACTTTGCCCAACAAGGAAGGAATGCCAGAATTCTGTCCAGTTGCTTGCTAAGGGAGGGGCAGAACAATTTTAGATGCACAGAGAAATAAGCCAAAGAACTAAACTTCTCTTCCAACTACAGATCTCACCAGTGGGTTGCAGCACAGAAAACCACCACTTCCTCACATAATTTCACCAGGGTTATGTTGGGATACTGTAAGAATGATGAAGTATCTAGCAGTATGTGTTGTCTCTGTACATTAGCCTTGTTTGGTTTCCCCCTGTGTATAAGCCTGTATTGGAGAGGAGTGTGTATTGGGCTACAGAAGAGCAGCTTGTAGCTTTAATATTTTTTTTAAAGGAATTAGAATTGATAGTTACTTTTCAAAAATTGTAATAACAGTGGTAACTACCTGGGGCTTTGAACTAGAACTGTAAATAATTACTTTTTTGAGGTGATTTTTCTATAACCCTGCTTTTTATTCTTACCATCAGTCATTGTTCTTACTGTTTTTGTAACAGGAAGCTGGAGACAAAATCCAGTGTGTTGCCAAAGCTACTTGAAAAAGTAGCAGAAGAAATGTTGACATTCACATTTCATGTCACACCATCTTGCACAAATCTTCCTATATCCACCTTCCCCATCCCAGCATTCTCAAGGTGCACTGCAACACTCATCATCCATAGGCAACATAGCATGTGGATCATAGTGTTTATAATCCAACACAATCGGAGGGCACCAGATTGAAAAAAGCTGTGTTTTTGCTTTTGGGGTCCCCACACACACACACACACACTTCTGAAATTCCCTAAACTGGAAAGCAAAGACTCCTCTTTTGCACATTGTTTTCACTGCAACTGGATGCCTCTTTATCAGAAGGGGAGGTTGAAAGATGATGTGTCCATGCAGACCGAAAGGATGAGCCAGATAGATTGCTCCCCCTCCCCCACCCAATCTTTCCTGCCATGCCATGTATTTTTTAGAAGAGCTGCTCGGGTGTTGATGATGATGACCTATTTCAGACATTCTTCAACAGCTGACACCTTCAGTTCATGGCTTGACAACTGATTGATTCTCTCTCCTTTGTGGAATAAGAATGGCTGACCTTTTCCCTCCCAGATTCCCTTCACAGGCTAGCCCACGATCTTCGTTCTTGGCCCAAAGCCATGGGAAAGCAAGGGTGCAGAGACACTTCGGAAGCCTGAGGCATGCATTGGCAGGGTGGTGGCCTGGGTGGGAGGACAGGGAGAGCTCTGGAAATCATTTGGTGTTATTGTACGCAGGCTTAATCTGGGAGAGGCATTTTATCTTGGAGGCAATTTCTCCTGCTATCTTACATACTGATGCGTCCTCCTTAAGATTGCTCTGAAACTTTGGGTCGCTAGGATGGCTTTCGAAAGCATTACCCACTGGGGTCAATTTCCAAAAGAAATCCATCTTGTTCATGGCATGGATACTCCTTCGCACAAGTCATTATTAGTGAAGTGTGAAGAATATATTACAGCTCCTGTTGTAGGTTTGACTGAGTTCCTCACATGCTCTCTCTTGTCAAAGGATCAGACACCAACCGAATGGCTGTTGTAAAATAGGAGGGGGTGAGGCAATGCCAGAACCACATTAATCGTGGTGCAGTTTACAAGCGCTGTTGTGTGCCAGAATTGTGCAGAGGCAATTGTTTGTAAGGACTGCCTTTTACCACTCCAAGAATAGGTACCTGTTGGACTAACCTCCAGTTAAATATGCATAAGGTGGTCTGCTCAAGGTGCCCTAGGAAAGCCCACTGGCAGGACATGAACAGAGAGTGCAGCTATATTAGCCACAGGAAGCAAGCTAGTGTGGGATGCTTTGGACGAGCCAGTTCACACAGAAATCACCCCTGCAGCCCATCTGTGCCATCTCTTAAAAGGCCGGTCAAGAAACTTCCTGAAACCAAGACCACCATTGTGGATTTGATTGTGGCTGGTTTCTTGACCAGCCCTTTAAGGAAAGGCAAAGAAAATATTTAAAAATAATAATAATAACTGATGCAGCGCATCAGCGATATTCCATTGTTTAAAAAAAGAACTCAGTTCCCCTGTCCTTCTGCTGAGAGCAGAGGAAATCATTAATTTGCCAATATTCTCAATTGGCTCACTTATTAAACCACTTCATGATACTGACAAATTCAAACTGGAAGGCTTGCTTTGGATTGGTTCCAGTGATCAGATGTGCTGGAACCAATCCAAGCCAGAGCTATCCTACTTGCACCAAAAAAGTAGAAGTCCCTGTCAGGGGCTCAGACAGGATGACAATAGCCTGCTGTTTGGTCTACTGCGGAGACAGGCTATTCATACCTGAGAGGTCCGATCCATACCTGAGTGTGTGATCACTGGAACCAATCCAAAGCAAGCCTTCTAGCTTGAATTTGCCAACATCATGAAGTGGCTTAATAAGTGAGCCACTTGAGGATATTGGCAAATAAATCAATTCCTCTCCTTCTCAGCAGGCAGGAGAAATTTGGGGGGGGGGGGATTAAGACTGTGTAATGGACTATTGCTGATGCACTGCATCAGTTGAAGACTTGGTTCTTCAGGCAGGCCTTCCCCCCTTCCATTTCTTAATTTCCTAAGTCTTACCATCTTGGTCTTTGCTTATCTCTATGTTGTCTGATAATGTTTTAAATTTTGTTTTATATTTGGAATGTAAGCTGCCCGTAGTAGATTCCTCGAATCTAGATGGGCGGGGTAAAAGCCGAATAAATAATAAATAATAATAATAATCAGTTATTTTAAAAAAATTATATTTTTTTCTTTGTCTTCCCTTAAAGGACCAGTCGACAAACTGCCCACAGTTGAATCCACAAGTGGTCGTTTCAGGCAGTATCTGAAGCGGACCTTTAAGAGAAGTCAAAGATGGGCTGCATGAGAAATTTCCATGTGAACCCTCAGGCTTGGTTAGACAAACCATTCCACACTAGCTCACTACTTCCTGCTAATGTAGCCACAGCTAGAAAGGTATGGAAAGGGCCACTCTGGGGGTGGGCTGGTTCGCTCCAACAATCCAATTGCTGTCTTTAAGAATGAATCAGTCCATTCCTGCAGCATACCAAACAGTGGGCTTAAATGCCCCTGTGGTCAGCCTCACAGTCTATCTGACCCTACCATTGCCCATAAGGCT
This sequence comes from Intellagama lesueurii, assembly GCA_037013535.1. Taxonomy (NCBI): domain Eukaryota; kingdom Metazoa; phylum Chordata; class Lepidosauria; order Squamata; family Agamidae; genus Intellagama; species Intellagama lesueurii. The sequence goes on along the minus strand of JBAJHW010000001.1, from coordinate 319,361,112 downwards.
CTACTTCCCTTCCTTATACATTTGTATTGTGAGAGCCAAGTGAGAAATTTCATTTGAAGGAAAAATGGAACCATAAGATTCAAACATTTGGCTTGTGAGTCATAATCAAGTTATGCTGAACTCTAAAATTAGAAAACAGGGATTGTGTTTAATACAAAGAGCTAGCTGGATAGCCCAGTGGGTTGGGTACCTGGTTGTAGAGTCACAGGTTGGGAGTTTGAGTCCCCACTGTTTCTCTTGGGACAAGAGCCAGCCTGGTGAGGCTTGGGCAAGCTGCCCAGTCCCAGAGCACCCCCAGGTGTTTTGTGTGCATGCAAGCACCATCAAGTAAATTCTCACTTACGGCAACCCTTTTCAAGGTTTTCTAGAGTAGAGAACACTCAGAAGTGGTTTACCATTCCCTTCTTCTGGGGGCACACTGGGACTGTGCAGCTTGCCCAAGGCCACACAGACTGGCTCTTCTCCCAGGAGGCACAAGGGGAAATTGAACTCCCAAACTCTGGCTCTGCAGCCGGATACCTAACTCACGGAACTACCCGGCCAGTTCTGTCAGAAGTAGGGAATGATATATCACTTCTGAGTATTCCATACCTAGGAAACTATAGAACATTTCACCATAAGTCAGAATCAACTTGATGCAATGAAACTATTACTATTAATGAATATGAGTGGGCTGTGATGCATATAAATCTTGCTTAAGGGCTTCCTGGGGACAATTGGTTGATCAGGGTGAGAACAGAAATCTGGGATTAGATAAGATTTTTGATATAATCCTGCAGGGTTTTTATCATCATAAGGCTCTTTTTAAGTTATACATTTAGCATCACACCTTGTTTGGTCCAACAACATGCCAGCAACCAAGGTTGCCCATCAGAAGGCTGCTGATTTCCCTCTGGGACAAACCTCCATCAGATCAGTAGCTGAGCCGGCATGCAGTGAGATCAGCTGCAAATATTGTCTCATGCATGGAAGATAAATTTCACTGTCATCTACAAATCACATACAGTTTATAAAATATGAGCAAGGGAACCTTTGGGCCAGGGTCTGCCTGCAAATGAATATGAATATCACAGGCCGTTTGGATTTGCCTCCGCTATAGAGCCTTGAACACATAACTGAAATGCATTCAAAGTTAACCTTTGGCACACTTGAAATAGCTGCAAGAGGCCAGATCAGGAAATGGCCTGAGTACAGCCTCTTTCTTATCCATTTGCGCCACCTAGTGCATATGTGAACAGAATGCAACCTTAATCGGCACCAAGTACATGGCTAACAACAAGGCCAGTGCAGGTGATGGCATTCCAGTGGAACTATTTAAAATCTTAAAAGATGACGCTGTTAAGGTGCTACACTCAATATGCCAGCAAGTTTGGAAAACTCAGCAGTGGCCAGAGGATTGGAAAAGATCAGTCTACATCCCAATCCCAAAGAAGGGCAGTGCCAAAGAATGCTCCAACTACCGTACAATTGCACTCATTTCACACGCTAGCAAGGTTATGCTCAAAATCCTACAAGGTAGGCTCCAGCAGTATGTGGACCGAGAACTCCCAGAAGTACAAGCTGGATTTCGAAGGGGCAGAGGAACTAGAGACCAAATTGCTAACATGCGCTGGATTATGGAGAAAGCCAGAGAGTTCCAGAAAAACATCTACTTCTGCTTCATTGATTACGCAAAAGCCTTTGACTGTGTGGACCACAGCAAACTATGGCAAGTTCTTAAAGAAATGGGAGTGCCTGACCACCTTATCCATCTCCTGAGAAATCTCTATGTGGGACAGGAAGCAACAGTTAGAACTGGATATGGAACAACTGATTGGTTCAAAATTGGGAAAGGAGTACGACAAGGCTGTATATTGTCTCCTTGCTTATTTAACTTATATGCAGAATACATCATGCGAAAGGCTGGACTGGAGGAATCCCAAGGCGGAATTAAGATTGCCAGAAGAAATATAAACAACCTCAGATATGCAGATGATACCACTCTGATGGCAGAAAGTGAGGAGGAATTACAGTAAAGAACCTCTTAATGAGGGTGAAAGAGGAGAGCACAAAAAATGGTCTGAAGCTCAACATCAAAAAAACGAAGATCATGGCCACTGGTCCCATCACCTCCTGGCAAATAGAAGGGGAAGATATGGAGGCAGTGACAGATTTTACTTTCTTGGGCTCCAGGATCACGGCAGATGGTGACAGCAGCCACGAAATTAAAAGACGCCTGCTTCTTGGGAGGAAAGCAACGAGAAACCTAGACAGCATCTTAAAAAGCAGAGACATCACCTTGCCTACAAAGGTCCGCATAGTCAAAGCTATGGTTTTTCCAATAGTGATGTATGGAAGTGAGAGCTGAACCATAAAGAAAGCTGACTGCCGAAGAATTGATGCTTTTGAATTGTGGTGCTGGAGGAGACTCTTGAGAGTCCCCTGGACTGCAAGGACATCAAACCTATCAATTCTGAAGGAAATCAACCCTGAGTGCTCACTGGAAGGACAGATCCTGAAGCTGAGGCTCCAATACTTTGGCCATCTCATGAGAAGAGAAGACTCCCTGGAAAAGACCCTGATGTTGGGAAAGTGTGAAGGCAAGAGGAGAAGGGGACGACAGAGGACAAGATGGTTGGACAGTGTCATCGAAGCTACCAACATGAATTTGACCCAACTCCGGGAGGCAGTGGAAGACAGGAGGGCCTGGCGTGCTCTGGTCCATGGGGTCACAAAAAGTCGGACAAGACTTAACGACTAAACAACAACAACAGTTTGTCCCACATTTAGCAACTTGAGGAACATACCAGTTTATAGTACATATGTGTGCTGCAGAGATTTCTTGTTCTCTATTTTAGAACAAAGGGGGAAGGAAACTAATAGGCTATTGCAAAATTGGACAGAAATTAAAAGGGCATATCAAAATATTCTCAGTTCAGAAAAATGGATCAAAGAGAAAAATCCCCTGAATGAGAAGTCACATACTTAATACCCACCAATTTATTGTGAAAGATAACAATCCATTTCCATTTAGGATTTAAAGAACACCAGGAATGTTACTTTTATTATTTTTAAAATAATTTGTTGTCATGTGTTGTCAAGTCACTTCCAACATATGGCGACCCTATAAATGAGTGATCTCCAAAATGTCCTGTCCTCAACAATTCTGCTCAACTCTTGTAGACTGAAGCCTGTGGTTCCTTTAGGGAATCAGTCCATCTCTTCCTCTTTTCCTACTGCCTTCAATCTCTCAGCATTATTGTTTTTTCCAGAGAATCCTGCCTTCTCATGATGTGCCCACAGTAAAAAAGGTAAAGGTTCCCCTTGACAATTTGTCCAGTCATGTCCGACTCTAGGCGGCGGTGCTCATCTCCATTTCCAACCCATAGAGCTAGCGTTTGTCCGCAGACAGTCCTCCGTGGTCACGTGGCCAGCGTGACTAGACATGGAACGCCGTTTACCTTCCCACCAAGGTGGTACCTATTTATCTACTCGCATTTTTGCATTTTGCTTGCTTTCAAACTGCTAGGTTGGCGGGAGCTGGGACAAGCGAGGGGGGCTCACTCCGTCACGTGGATTCGATCTTACGACTGCAGGTCTTCTGACCTTGCAGCACAGAGGCTTCAGCGGTTTAACCCGCAGCGCCACCATGTCCCATTTTGTGCCCACAGTAGGACAGCTTAATTTTCAACATTTTTGCCTCCAGAGATAGTTCAGGCTTGATTTGATGTAGAACTCACTTGTTTGTCTTTCTGGCAGTCCAGGGCATCTGCCAAGCTCTCCTCTAGCATCTCATATCAAACAGACCAATTTGTTTTCCTGTCAGCTTTCTTAACTGTCCAGTTTTCATACCTGTAAATAGTGATTGGAAATAAAAGATCATGGATGGTCTTGGTCTTCAGTGACACATCCTTACACTTGATTATCTTTTCTACCATGTTTCCCCGAAAATAAGACAGGGTCTTATATTAATTTTTGCTCCAAAAAATGCATTAGGGCTTATTTTCAGGGGATGTTTTATTTTACAGTCATGTCATCTTCTAGTTGTTGCACAGTGCTGCACAATGGTGGAGGCCGGGGTTTCTCTTAACTAGGGCTTATTTTTGGGGTAGAGCTTATATTACGAGCATCCTGAAAAATCATACTAGGGCTTATTTTCAGGTTAGGTCTTATTTTCGGGGAAACAGGGTAATTCCTTAATTGCTGCCCTTCCTAGTCTCAGTCTTCTTCTGATTTCTTGGCTGCAGTCTCCATTTGGATGGAACCATGGTATACAAAATCTCTAAATATTTCAATCTATTCATTGTCAAAGCTAATGTTTTATAGTTCTTCTGTTGTCATGATTTTTGTTTTCTTAACGTTCAACTGCAATCCTGCTTTGGTGCTTTCTTCTTTCACTCTCACTAAATATTATTTCAAGTCATTGCTGCTTTCTGCCAGTAATCTTATAGTAATAAAACACTCTTATTCCAGCCTGAGCTTTCTTAAACTCACTGTATTTCATTTAAAATTCCAGGTGTGTTACTAGGAAAGGCAGAAGTGAAAACATTTAGCCAAACAATTTCAGGGTTAGCCAGGGTTTGATCAAAGACAAAGAGAAAATTAGGAACCTCAGCAAAAGATAACAAAGTAATAAACTCCTTCACCCGAACTTATGAAAGCTTTTATTCCTATAAATATATTCAGGGAAGCCATAAGATATGTCCTTGTTTCCCAAGTGCATCTTAGACAATATGTTAGCTTTCCTCAACTTATTGCCTTCCAGATGTGTTGAACTACAGTCCTGATCACCCCTGATTCTACAGCTGTCTCCCATCATCCATGGTTAACATAGCCATTGGCCATGCTGGTAGGGTGGCCACATGTCACCATTCAAATGGAAGATGGTCCTCCATTTGAAGAACTGGCCTCCTTTTTGCCAATGTGTAAGTGGCCATCCTACTATGCCCTTTGGTGAGTTACCTTGGGCAGGCAGGGAGAGTAAAGATTTTGATTGGTAAATGTATATAATCAGCCCATTTTTAATGGTTTTGGCAGGATGAGGGAGGTCATTGTGTAAAAAAAGACACAAACCACACACACTGATACAACAGCTCATGCCCGAAAGATATGGCATGGCTTGTCAATTCTGTATGAACTTCAAAAGGGATGTCAGTCTCCAGAATGGACATTCTGAAAGCACTCTTCAGGCCATTTCTCTGATAAAACTGATTGTTGCCTAGCTAGATATTTAAACAAAACTACAGTGGCCTCTGTTTATTTTTATTTTTTCCCTATATATATTTATTTTCAGTAAGGTGCAGAAAATACAATGCACAGGTCATTTCAGAGAGTTATGAAATATTATGTCTTATTTGATTTATATCTCATTTTCCTCTCAGTCTTGAGTCATGATGTGGTTCCTCAGTCACATTCTTGTGGAATATGGAGAGCATAGTGTTTTTCCACTTAAATTATAGTAATAATGTCTTATTGTGTATTTGCATATATTAGTTCAATTAGCATATACAAATTTAATGCAAAAAATCCTCCTGTTTTGTGAAGAACATCCTCTTTCTTGATGTAACTTGTCCTTCATGTCCTCCATTTCAGCAATGGAGAAGTGACCACCCTACATGTTGGTTCCAGGTGATGAGAGACCCTATAATTCAGGGGCACAGAAGTCTGACTGTCCTTGCTGTTGCTATCATATATATATTATTCCTTTAGGGAATAAGTCCATCTCATATTTGGTTCTCTTTTCCTACTGCCTTCAACCTTTCCGAGCATTATTGGGGGGGGGGGGTGTTCCAGAGAAGCCTGCCTGTAATCGTTGCTGTTGTGTTGACATATCATATATATGTGTGTGTGATAGCAGAAGTCCATCTAGTAGTAATTACAATAGCAAAGCCCTGCAAGGACAGCCAGGCTTCTGCAGAGTAATATATGAGGTGCCAGGCACCATCAACACGAGCCCTTTAGAATAAATGTGTGCTTCTGCATCAAAGTGTCACTGTCACTCTCTAAGATGGAGCTCGGGACCGTTCCTTTTTTGGACTACAACGTCCTCATTCCCTAGCTAGCCTGGCCAGTGATTTACAGCTGCGTGGACCTCTGGCGAAAGTAATACTGCACATGACTGCTTCGAAACCCTAAAAGCCCTGTGATAAACTAGGAGATGCCACAGGGCTGTTGTCTTCTTTAACACCTACTCAAAAGCCACATTTTGTCCTTTGAAGGTCACTCAGATGCGAACTGCTATGATATGCTGCCATCTAGTGAAGAATATTTCATCAGAACAATTTGGACTGTGGGAGATTTTTCTCTTAGTTCTTATGCTCCAGTGCCCTCCCATATCAAACAAATTTCCCCCAACAAAAAATTGCTTTTAGGAACTCCCTTATGATGTTTGGTCTGTCTAGCCCAGGATTCTTAGCTCTGGAGTGTCAGAGGCTGTCCGGGATTTTAGATAGGAATTTTCCTTCGGACTGCCTGGATGCGCCTATAGTATCCCCGGATGGTGTCCTGTTCAAGTACTAACTAGGTCTGATCTTGTTTAGCTATTAAAATCAGATGAGATCAGGGTGATGTGGTGGAAATGGAAACTGAAAGTGGGTATCCAAGTGCTTCCAGCTTTTATTTTTATTGCTGTTATTTTTATTTTTTATTATTACTGGCTGCCTGAAACCTACCCTCAATGAAAAAGTCAATTATTGGATGCCATTGCCCCTCCAGAAGTACACTGAGAAGCACTAACGAACAAAGTAAAGTAATACAGAACCAATGCCATTCACTTCATGGAAACCAACTCCCTATACCATGGCTAAAAACAAGGAAAGGTTTTCTGCATACATATCAGGCTCTAAATATTCAACCAGAAGAGGCTGGGCTAAACCTATGGAGGACACAAACAACACACCTTGCCAAGTGGATGAATGCTGAAGAGGGTCTCCCAACAAGACAAGACTCCAGCTGGACCATCTGGAAGTCACTTCATAGACCCTGAAGTGAAGTAGAAAGATTGCAAAGCAATCAAGTAAAATGAGGCTACCTGGACACAGGATAAATGTTCTGTGGCTGTGGAGAAATTCAATCAATGCAGCACTTACGTGCATGCAATTTATGCCCCACCAAATGTACAAAAGAAGATCTAGCAAATGGCCAAGGTAATGCTATTGAAGTAACCATCTTCTGATCAAAACAGTCTAATCATCTTAACATTTTAATGTGTTTATAATTTTACCTATATTTCATATGAATCCATAAATTTAAATTGTGCAAAACTCTGATATGAATAAAGAAATGTTTTTTAAAATTTATTATTATTATTATTTTGCAAATTTTGGGTTTTTTCAGGTGTAGCCTCCAATGGGGGCTGTCAGCAAAAAAATTGACCTCCAGGTCCCACCCAAGTTGCCACCTGGTCACCGTGGTGTAACTAGGCCTTTATCTAAGCCTATAACCCCTTCAGCAGAAACTACAGCACATGCCTCCACCCCATTCTGAATACCCTCCCCTACCTGTTTTCTTTTCCTTATATTTAAATTATAGACTTGTGCATGTACAGACACACACTTGTCCTCCTGTATCCTGTAAGTCACTGTGTCCGCCAACAGTGGCATCATCATCATCATCACAACCACAACAGCAATAATGACAGTGATGACAACAACAATGCAGCCATTTTAAAAAACTGAATTAAAATTAATGCAGAAATTAAATTGATAGAAAATAAATTCACCAAAAAAATCACCTCGCCTTTGGTCTCAAACACTGAAAGAAGTGAAAATGGCATTGTTGATTTGCCAATGGATATAGATCTACATCTTTTGAAAAATCTCCAGCATTTTCCAGCAAAGGTGAGATAAGTTACTTTTCAAAGTAAGTAATCAGTAACTCATCCCACCTCTGGTTTCTGGTCCTTGTGCTGTCTCAGAGGTAGATGCAGTAGATTTCTACTGACTGAAGTAGGTTTCCAGTGGAACTTCAGTTCCTGGAGTAATTTCACTTAACTCCAGTTACATCCCCCTTCCTCATAAATCATCCAAAAATAGAAAAATAAATAAAAGTTACAGAATAAATAAAGCAAAAAAGCAGAAAGTACCTGAAGATGTTTAGTCTGAATAATTTATATAGGGTGCAGGATCCAGCTTTCTTGGCAATGAATATGGATTTCCACAAGTGCAGATTTTTTTTTCCAGCCATTCACTCACTCACTCATTTAAGGGTGCATAGGGAATATACATCATGCGAATACAACATGCGAAAGGCAGGACTGGATGAATCCCAAGCCGGAATTAAGATCGCCGGAAGAAATATCAATAACCTCAGATATGTAGATGATACCACTCTGATGGCAGAAAGTGAGGCGGAATTAAGGAACCTCTTAATGAGGGTGAAAGAGGAGAGCGCCAAAAATGGTCTGAAGCTCAACATCAAAAAAACTAAGATCATGGCCACTGGTCCCATCACCTCCTGGCAAACAGAAGGGGAAGATATGGAGGCGGTGACAGATTTTACTTTCTTGGGCTCCATGATCACTGCAGATGGTGACAGCAGCCACAAAATTAAGATGCCTGCTTCTTCGGAGGAAAGCAACGAGAAACCTAGACAGCATCTTAAAAAGCAGAGACATCACTTTGCCGACAAAGGTCCGCATAGTCAAAGCTATGGTTTTTCCTGTAGCGATGTACGGAAGTGAGAGCTGGACCATAAAGAAGGCTGACCGCCGAAGAATTGATGCTTTTGAATTGTGGTGCTGGAGGAGACTCTTGAGAGTCCCCTGGACTGCAAAGAGAACAAACCTATCCATTCTGAAGGAAATCAACCCTGAGTGCTCACTGGAAGGACAGATCCTGAAGCTGAGGCTCCAATACTTTGGCCATCTCATGAGAAGAGAAGACTCCCTGGAAAAGACCCTGATGTTGGGAAAGTGTGAAGGCAAGAGGAGAAGGGGACGACAGAGGACGAGATGTTTGGACAGTGTCACCGAAGCTACCAACATGAATTTGACCCGACTCCGGGAGGCAGTGGAAGACAGGAGGGCCTGGCGTGCTCTGGTCCATGGGGTCACGAAGAGTCGGACACGACTTAACGACTAAACAACAACAACAAAGGGAATATACAATTCTCAGCACAACTGGAGCTCTTGGTTTGAAGTGCATTATATTTGAAAAGATAATAATAAAATGCATGCCTGTGACCAGGTACATGCCTAGGTAGATGCCCCTGATTATGAAGTGTTTTTAAACTAAGTGGGGAGTAGTGTGATAATGAGCAGCATGGCCCTAGTGGGTCCAGGTACTGATATGGGGGCAGTGTGCCAGTGCCCTCCTCACCTCATCCTCTCAAAGGTGGTCATCCTCCCCTCACTCGCCAAAAACGTCAACCCTGAGCCACATCACTGAGCAGAAATCCATTTCTCCAGGACAGTTCTCCTCCAGGGACAAGCCACTTGAAGGATCAATGTGTATAATGAGAGATTTCTGCATACTGAGGTCCAGTGCAGCTTAGTAGTTAGAGCAGGGGTGGCAAAGTCCAGCTCTCCCAGCAGACCCAGTCATCACAGCCAGGGATGAGGAATGCTGGGGGGAGAGACAGTCCAACAACATCTGGAGGACCCCTCTTTCTCCTTCTCAGGATAGTGTCAAGCTGGCAGGAATGGGGACTTGAGTCACGAAACTCACTGTCAAGTCAGACTTAAGTCACACCAGTGACACAACTCGGACTTGACGTGGGGTTGTTTTTTTTTAATGACTCAGATTCAAGTCATGACTCAGAACCCACCGACCCCTCACTTTTTTCTGGAGAAAAAAAGCTTGTTTTTAATAGAGACTTGGTACCAAAGACTCAGACTTGGGCTTGGGACTCAAGACATAAAGATTTTTCAACATCCCTGCAAATTGGGACTTGATAGGTCCAGGCTGTTATCCTGGGTTGAAGTTAATGAGTAGTGTTGGGCCTGTCTCTCTCTCTCTCTCTCTTTAAGCCTGGCCCACATCCTAGGATCATTGTGAGGACAACTGGAAGAAGAGGAGAGCCATGGACGCCTTCAGTTGGTTAGAGAAAAAGCTGGCGATACTGTAAACGTAGCTATTTTTTTTTTTAAAAAAAAATCCCAATCCCCCAACTTCCCTGCCTCGTGTGAAGAGGGTAAAACCCTGTATGTTTAAGAGTCCATAAGCAAACAAACAAACAAATAAATAATGTTTTAAAAAAGCAAAGTTTGCTGCTTATATACCACCCCATAGCACTTAAAGCACTCTCTGGGTGGTTTACAAGTTAATTATGCAGGCTACACATTGCCATTCCCACAGCAACCTGGGTACTCATAAGACATTCTTATCATTAACAACCATCATTTAGGGCTACATTACAATTTGTGTTCAACATTGTTGCTTCCCCCACCCTCTGAATAGGCCAGAAAATATTTTGAACTGCCATATTGGAAAGGGAAACATAAATTGTGAATACTATTTCCATTTTAATCAACATCCAGTGTACAAATCACAACCACCTTTTCGCTACCCCAATCCCTACAACTGGGCTTTGAATATCCTTAATGAGAACCCTGTTGTTGTTGTTGTTGTCGTCGTCATCGCTGTCATCATCTTAGAACTGCAGAGCTGGAATCAATCCAATGGATTATCGAGTCCAGGTCCCATCAAGGAGGCACAGTGGGGAATCGAACTCCCAACCTCTGGCTCTGCAGCCAAAGACCTAAGCCACTGAGCTATCCAGCAGTTCATTTTTAAAAAACCAGTTCATTAAAAAACAGAATTGTTTTTTGTTTAGCTAGCAGCAATGTCAAGTGATGGGGCTGCCCAGGCACATTAATTAATGTTGCTGTTGTTAATTATTTACACAATGTCATAGGTGTGCATAGCAATACATCATTGCGACAGGTTCCTACCCGCAGGATTTTGCATTCTAATCTGGATGGACACACTACAAGCAATTATAGGATGAGAAGGGGAATGGGGACTGCTTAGTTGACTCCATCCCATTGATGTGGCCGGAGGGATATGTTTGTTCCTCTGGGTGACCAATGTTATTGGCTGACCCTCTTCTAGTCGGAGTGCAGCACCACTAGGTCTCTCTCTCAAATAGATGTTGAGAATAGTCTCTTATGTGTGTGCCTTAAATCAAGTTCTCCCTAAGTGGAGTACTCCAGGATTTCTGTATGAAAAAATTAGATGGAAACCATGAGAAAGATTCTAAGTTTATGGTTTTTTCCAAAACACTTGGTTCTCTAAAGGGCATCACAGTGTGTGGCACAAAATGGAGGCTAGCAATTCACCCATACAACACACATGCTGAATAAGACTTCATGGTTTTCCCATTATGGGGCATCACTCTAGTCAGGATGGAAGTACCACTGATCAGCAGACAAGCTAATCTGCAATTGAAGGTACAGCAGGCAAAGGGTAGTTCAAGGTCTGCATGTGGTCCCAAGGTCCCATCAGATTTCTCCATCCTCACAGCCAAAAAAAACCCAGCAGTGATTCATCTTTTAAATAGGTACAGTTCCCCCTCCCCACCCCCCCAAAAAAACAACAACCCAGAAATGGACATGGGCCCACTTCTGGGTTTATTTTGGGGTGGTTGGTAGCTCTGTGTTGCCAGCAGAAAATGCTAGGGGTAGAACCTTGACACCAGACCCGTCAAAATTGTCCACTCTTGAAGTACTGTCCCTTCGGCATAGAGTTACACTCTCATTGAAGGTCAGATCCTCCACGTACGGGTGCTTCCAGACTCAGCATTGCTCCTGAAGGAGCAATGCTGCGGCTGCCTCTGAGGATTGCTGGGGGTAGGGGTGGCTTTCCCCAGCTTTGGCTGGTGTTGGTTACTTGTGGAGAGGGAACATGGTTCATCACAACACGAAAGGTTGCTGGTTCAATCCTCAGCAACTCCAGGCAGGGCTGGAAAGACTTTGGATTTGAAACCCAGGAGAGATGCTGCCAGATGGATCCAGGATCTGACTCAGTAAAAGGCAGCTTCCTATCTTTCTGTGTTTTACATTCCTCCCTGGAAATTATTAATCTAGCCCAAATGTAGTTCTATAGATGTTGATCCAGATATTAACTGGAAGTAAGCCCAGTTAAGCTCAATGAAGCTTATGTCTAAGTGGACACTTAGACTACAGAGACACACTCTCTGTGGGGCTACTCTTGAGCAGCATTTGGAAACTGCAAGTAGTGCAAAAGGCTGCAACCAGCTTGCTTTCTGATGCACTGTTTGCACAGCTCATGTTAACAGCTCCTGTTCCAATTGCATTGGCTTCCAACTTGTTTCCCAGCCTAGATCAAAGTGTCCGTACTTACTTATAAAGTTTTAAGCAGTCTGGGGCCAGGATATATGAAGGAATTTCTCCTGCTGAATCAACCTGGACAGGAGGTTTTGATATGTATCCCACCATCTTGAGATTCTCAGCCGTATTAACCAGGTCTGATGGATTGACATAAAGCGTTTCAGGATAACTGTGCTCCACTTAGCAGGATAAGGCCTCATTTTAAAAACTTTTAATTTGTACTTTATTCTTTAAAACATACAAGTTATTAAACATTTAGGAGAGAATTTTAAAAATGAGATAGAAATAATTATAAAAATATAGACTTAGTTAGATCCCAAACTTCTACTTTAAACAGTCAGAATCTAATAAAGCATATATTTCCAGATGTCTGTATGTGATACAGGAGATGTTGCATTGCACTATAATTAATGTGCTCAAAAAATAGGAATCAGGTTTGAAAAAAAATCATTAATGGGTTTTCTTGACCTTAGAGCCCAATCCTGCATCATTAATTGGCCATTAATGCTTGGTGCCAGACTGTGCCCTTGTAAACTGCTTCTTAACTTTCTAATTACAGGCAATTAACACTCTTGCTGCTAAGCAAAGAGATGTATTTTTTTTCAAAATCTTTTAGAGTAGAGTTAGAGCCAATGAAAAATGACAATAAAGCCTATGCAGGTGGGAGTTCCACAGTCTGATGTGTTATGATTTCTATTTCTTTAAAGATGTCCTTGCAAAAGAGTAGAACTGATGGACAATACCACCATATTTGCACACAGGATCCACACTGAGGCTCCATTTATGCTAAGACAAGGTTGATGCATGTGTTGAAAATACTGTAATTGTGCCAATTTGTAGCATGGAATTAGTAACTGGGTAGAATCAGGAGTGTAGCAGGCACTTAAGGAAGTGTGATGACAGAGCAAGAGCTGCTGCACCTGGGATAGTTCCATGAGTATGAGATATTGCCTCAAGAACCTTTAGGGCCAATATCTGCTAGAAGCCTCCCCTTAGGGCAGTGATCCCCAACCTTGGGTCTCCAGATGTTCTTGGACTAAAACTCCCAGAAGCCTTCACCACTAGCTGTGCTGGTCAGTATTTCTGGGAGTTGGAGTCGCAGAATATCTGAGGACCCAAAATAGGGAACCACTAAATTAGGCTAAAGGAATTTAAAAAGGTGAAATGCTAACATGGAACCATGTGTTGTGCGATGCCATGGACTTGCTCCACACAGTGGTTTGTTTGTTTGTTTGTTTTTCCACATCCTTCAGTGGACAGCAGGCAGCATCACACTGTTGACAGACTGATAGAATTAGAAGGAACCCAGGGTCTTCACTGCTTCTGCATTTAGAGAAAAGCCAAACCCATCTTTTTCCTGAAAAAGGTCTGCCTCCACCCAAAAAATCCTTTTTAAACTGTTTCCCAGACAGATGTGGGAACTGCAGGACATTTCAGGTAGATACTTCCATCTGAATCAAATGTAAGAGTTTAGGGCAAAGACTGGGTACCATGTAGCCAACAAGATGTTTTGGATTTCAGCTCTTCGAATATCTTACCATGGGTCATGCTGGCAGAGACTTCTGAAATTTGTAGTCCCTAACATCTAGAGAGCCAAACGTTAGGGGTTCTGCTTTAGGAACCAAGGGACATAACACCCTGCTTGGAGCACCTACTTGGATTATAAATGGAACTGAATATAAGGTTCTGTTCTGTTCATTTACGTTACAGTAAGTGTGTATGTCACAACGTTAATGCAGTCTTTCCTTCTTTCCTCTCTAAGGTATATGTTTGCAGGACTACTCTGCTGTGTTTAACCTTCTGAAGTTTTAGCCATAGTTGCATACTTTTCACTGTTGTCATTAGTAACTCCATGTATTGATTCTAACGTGGTTTGGATTAGGTCCTTAATAAACCATTGCTAGAAAATAGGCATCCTTTTTTCTTTCCTTTCCTTTTTTTAAAATTTTACTGTCTAGCTATTTCGCTGGCATTCCTGCCAATTTTTCTGAAAACTGGGACAAGATTTACAGATGCAGACTAATATAAAGGAACTGGGCAGTGTGCTTTGACTACATTGTTCGGTAGCTATGGGAACTACAGAACACTCCACTGTTTTCAACCGGAGCAAGTATGTTCTCCGGGAGAGACAGGGTTGATTCCCAGTCAAGTATGTGGTCTGTCTCAGCCCTTCCAGTCGCACCTTCCTGTTTTGTGTGTGCGCCTGAGAATGTTCAAGCTTCTTCTCCAAGCTCGAAGGGAACAGTGCCAGGCCAAGATATTTTACTGTCTAACCTAGAATCCAAATGGCAACTTCTCCTTCACTAAATCCTTTGAACAACTGAAAACTGACTTCTCCTAACCCATCACATTTCTAGCCAACATGGTCAATAGAGATAATGGGGTCTGTAGTCCAATTTAGCAGCACAGACCCAGATTAGGGCTGATTATAACCTCTTTTCTTTGACTTTCATATATTTCAAAGTAACATAGATTCCTTCTGGATAGAACATTTCTGAGGTGTGCTTGAGCTCCTGAGGCTGATAAAGTCAAATCACCAACCCGCAACCCTCCCAATGTGCTTGAGGTATTTCACACAGCTCCCACCAAAATTGTTCCTGCCTGTCAAGACCAATTGTGCAAACAGTTTACATAATTGCATAAATTGCTTTTGCCTCCCGTTGAGGGTATGCGAGGCGAACGTTGAAAGGATGCAGGGACAGGGCACTGTTGGTGGATGGATTCTCTGATGGGGTCATGTCATTAAAATAATAAACATCTTTATTTGTTGATGTTGGGTTGTCTAGTTTGGTGATCGTGCTGTTGTACCTATCCGCAAGTTTGAAAACAAAGGTATGAGAATAAGATTCAACAATGTTTCCTTGTTGATGTTTGTGCTCCTGGTAAGTTGAAACAAAATGTTGGGTTTATTTATGATCATATATTCTGGAATTTTGCATATGAGCTTGATAATTTAAATTTAGGCTTGGTTTGTTGTTGTTGTTTTTAAACAAGCCCAGCTAGTATTCGGGCATTTTGGGTGGCGGCTGCAGGAGTGACATCTCCCAAAGGAAGCAGCCTCTCTTTTTTTTGCCCGCAGTCCAGACCTCCCTCCAAACAGATATATTATTTTAAAGTTAAAACAAACAAAACGGACCTTCAAAAAATATCCTCTGGCAGACCTTCAGTTGAAAGTTTTCTCTATGTTAAAGAGGACATGTCAACACTAGGGATGATTTTTTTTAATTTTCTGGACTACAAATACCATAATGTTCCATTCTACCTACCTTAAAGACAATGTTCCATTCTACCTACCTTAAAGACACCTTACAAACACCTAACGTGATGCACCTGGAAGAAAGGGTTTGAGGCTTAGCTAGGCCTAGCTTCTTGTTGCTGCCCCAGTGCTACCTGGGAGCTTTCTTTCCGAGCAGGAACTCAGAAAGGGTGAAACTAGGCCTAGTGAAACCTTGCAATCTTCCAGGTAAGGCCTCTTTTCCAGGTGGATCAGATTTCGGTGTTTGTAAGGTGGGTAGAACTCTCAGAATGGAGAATTATGGTATTTGCAGTCCATAAATAATTAAAAAAAACTCTATAGTCATCACCCTATTGAACTATTTGGATTCTGCTCCCCTTAGAGCTTTCCTTTCTCAATTGTTGATGTATTTCCAAAAATTGGGAGGTACCTTTGCACATGCACACACCTCTGCCAAAACCTCTCGTCTGTCCCCAGCTTCTGTAAATAGTGGCAACAAAGTGACTGCCACGCACACCCACACAGTAGGATAATAATGAATGGTAGGAGGAACAGGCAGGTGATTTAGAGGAGACGGATGGATAGCCTGGCATGCATCACCTCAAAGCGACAGCTAGCAAGGCCACGAAGGATTCTTCCATCTTTCCCTGCATCTCTCCACTCCAATCAAGGTTGCCACCCCACACAAAGGAGGCTGTTTTCTGCTGTTACCATCCTTGTGTAGATAGTGATGAAGACCACCATCACCATCTCCATCAGCAAGGAAGAAAGGAGGAGCTAACATGCTTTTCTTTGCTCCCTTCCCTGTGTGTAGAATTTATATGTGAAGAGAAAACCCTGAGACCCTAGCTGGCACCCTAAGACCAGGCAATGTTCGGTGAAGGTGAGATTAGGCACTGTTCACCACTGGCTGCTGTGCCTTCCACCCACTCATCATAATGGGCACTAGCCAGCCCAATAACATGCCATGATTGCCCTTTGGTGCTACATGACGTTTCAGGAGAAAGAGGAGTGAAAATATTACTTTTCCTTTTCCACATCCCAGACCCACTCCATATACCCCACACCATATAGTAAGAGACAATGTAGTTCAGGATTAGAAGCCAGTCCTGAACTCAAGTCCTCAATCACTGAAAAGTGGGATGTTCTGAAATAAATGGGCGTGCCTGAGCACTTGATTGTCCTGATGCATAACGTGGGCAGAATATGGAGAGACATAATGGTTTCCTATTGCCAAAGGTGTCAGACATGGGTGCATTTTATCCCCTTATCTATTCAATCTGTACGTTAGAAATGGGGACGAAGTGCCAAAATGGCGCTTCATCTTGCTTCATGGTTTCGTCAAACTTGATGACCCATAAACCACGAATTGCGCCCCCAGTTACCCGAGGAACTAATCAATTCATCATTCGTCGGGTCATTATTTATTTATTTATTTATTTATTTATTGCTTTCCCTCCTCTAGCTATGCCCCGGGGCATAGCAAGAGGAGGGAAAGCAGGGATCAAAGCGATCGCGCAGCCACGGTGAGATTGCTTTGATCTCTTTCCCCCTCCTCTTGCTAAACCCTGTGGGGCATAGAAAGAGGAGGGAAAGCAGGGATTAAAGCCATCGCAAAGCCGCAGCCATGGCAGGATTGCTTTGATCTCTTTCCCCCTCCTCTTGCTAAACCCTGTGGGGCATAGAAGAGGGAAAGCAGGGATTAAAGCCATCGCAAAGCCGCAGCCATGGCAGGATTGCTTTGATCTCTTTCCCCCTCCTCTTGCTAAACCCTGTCGGGCATAACAAGAGGAGGGAAAGCAGGGATCAAAGCGATTGCACAGCCGCGGCTGCAGGATTGCTTTGATCCCTTTCCCCCTCCTTTTGCTAAGCCCCACGGGGCTTAGCAAGAAGGGGGAAAGAAGCGATCCTGCAGTGCTTTTATCCCTTTCCCCCTCCACTTGCTAAGCCCCGCAGGGCTTAACAAGAAGGGGGAAAGCAGGGATCAAAGTGAATTTGCAGCGGCTGGGGGATCCCTTTGATCCCTCTTTGATCCCTTCCCTCCTCTTTTAATGCCACGCAGGCATAGGAAAAGGAGGAAAGGGGAACCAAGCCATCCCCCAGCCCCAGGGGTAGGATTCCCTTCGGGCAGGCTTTAGGAAGCTGCCTGAAGTGAAACCCCCTCTCTGCTTATGCCCCCAAGGAACAGCTGATCTGCAGGGGCATAAGCAGATAGGGAACAAAGGGACGAATATAAAAGGGTTATATTCATTGCTTCGTATTCGTTGGGGTCTCTGGACCCCAAGAATATGAAGCAATGAATATCTGATGAATCAGGGATATTTAATGAATTTCCTGATTCATTTTTATATTCGTCCCCATGTCTACTGTACACAGAACACATCATATGAAAAGTCAGATTAGATTCAGATGAAGGAGGCATGGAAATTGACGGAAGAAACATCAGTAATTTAAGATATACAGATGACGCCATCCTGCTAACAGAAAGTAGCAATGACCTGAAATGACTTTTAGTGAAAGTGAAACCAGAAAATGCCAAAGAAGGGCTGCATGTTGAGAAGACAAAAATCATGACTACAAAAGACCTACACAACTTTAGCATTGACAATGAAGAAATTGAAATAGATATTTTTTTTATACCTTGGTTCAATCATCAGTCCAAATGGAGACTGCACCCAAGAAATCGAAAGATTGAAACTATGAAGGGCAGCATTGAAGGAATTAGAAAATACCATCAAGCATTAGAATGTGTCACTGGAGACCCAAACCAACATAATCCACACGCATATTTCTGATCACCATGTATGGGTGTGAAAGTTGGCCAGTAAAGAAAACTGAGAGAAAGAAAATTGATTCATTTGGAATACAGTGCTGGAGGAGAGTTTTGCAGATACCCTGGACTGCCAGAAAGTCAAACAAGTGGGTCCTAGATGAGATAAAGCCTGGAATAGTTCTGGGGGCAAAAAAATGTTGAAACTATAGCTCTCTTACTTTGAGCACATAATGAGAACGCAGGATTCTCTGGAAAACAGAATAATGCTGGGAAAAGTTGACGGAAACAGGAAAAGAGGATGACCAAATATGAGATGGATTGACTCCCTAAAAGAACCACAGGCTTAAAAAAAAGAACCACAGAGCTGAGCAGGGCTGTTGAGGACAGGACATTTTGGAGATCACTCATTCATAGAGTCACTGTAAGTCGGAAGCAAGTTGACAGCATATAACACCACCATATTTTGCATTTTCCTATAAGTAGCCCATCAAGGGGGAAACTGAAATATTATTATGTGAAATTCTTTGGTGAAATTTTGTGCTTTTGTACAATTGTTCCATATCCCAGAGGCACCCCATATAGCCCACACCATATAGCAACCATATGGTGATGTCTTTATAAGACTAAGTTACTATAGAAGCCTTACAGTGATTTTTCATTGCCTGGAAATATTTTCCCTTAAAAACCAATTACGCCAACTGACCCTGTGTCAAATTTTGGAATACCCATAATTGTATATTTTTCATGAAAAGGACTGTAAAGACATGAAGTGACTGAATAAGATAAGTGTTTACAAAATGACACCTTCTGCTTATGCTATAAATGACTGTAATGCATACTCACAGTGCTCAGAGGTCAAGGAATATGCCAATTTCAACAAACCTGCATTTTTGGTCATGCTTCTAAGAGAGATGCATACTGATTTGGGCCTTTGAAGAGCTCTCGAAGAAATGTAAAGAAGCTGTTTTAACAACTGAGAACTGTTTACAATGCAATGCAGATGTGAGAACATGTGGCTGAAAGGTGTGCTCTTGGAGGGAAATGAATACCTAAAGCAGGCAGGAGAATTTTTAGCAGACCACCTCGGTGTTTACTCTGAGACAGACAGCAGTTTTTCTTCATGTATTCCATAATTTATGTACAATGGTAAGAGAGATCTTGGAAATTTGGGGTGTTGGGTCTGTTGGTTTTTTTAAAAAAATAATTCATTATGTATCTCATTTTAACACCCCTGAAATTTATTTCTTACCATTAACATTACCCTATGCATGTGTGTGTTTTTGAATTGTTACATTATTTTTCTGTTACTCAAAAAAAGAAACACTTTTTGGGCGAATTTCACTCAAAAATGACTCTAAAATGCCTAAAAATATCCTTAAATTATCTAGAAACAATTACTCCTTACACAAAAAAATTAATATTGCTACTTTTTCAAATGTGCTCCCTTATAATAATTGTCTGCCATCAAGTCAATTCTGGCTTATGGCGACCTTTCCCGGAGTTTTCTAGGTAGAGAGTAGTCAGAAGTGGTTCACCATTCCCTTCTTCTGGGAGCATCGTGGATGTGTGCAGCTCACTCAAGGCCACTTCCTTATCCTCTAATTATATATTTAAAAATAAAAATAAAAACACCATTTACCGGTAACTAAATGCTCCTGATTAATTACTTCTAATGCCAGGAGGTGGGAGTTGAATGGAGTGGAATGGCGGGGCGTTTGCTGTGAATGACAATTAGGAGATCCACACAGAAATGGAAAACACATTCCCATAGGAAATTCAAAAGGACTCTTCCTGAGTGTTGTTGTTGTTTAGTCGTTAAGTCGTGTCCGACTCTTCGTGACCCCATGGACCAGAGCACGCCAGGCCCTCCTGTCTTCCACTGCCTCCCGGAGTTGGGTCAAATTCATGTTGGTCGCTTCAATGACACTGTCCAACCATCTCGTCCTCTGTCGTCCCCTTCTCCTCTTGCCTTCACACTTTCCCAACATCAGGGTCTTTTCCAGGGAGTCTTCTCTTCTCATGAGATGGCCAAAGTATTGGAGCCTCAGCTTCAGGATCTGTCCTTCCAGTGAGCACTCAGGGTTGATTTCCTTCAGAATGGATAGGTTTGTTCTCTTTGCAGTCCAGGGGACTCTCAAGAGTCTCCTCCAGCACCACAATTCAAAAGCATCAATTCTTCGGCGGTCAGCCTTCTTTATGGTCCAGCTCTCACTTCCATACATCGCTACTGGAAAAACCATAGCTTTGCCTATGCGGACCTTTGTCGCAAGGTGATGTCTCTGCTTTTTAAGTGCTGTCTAGGTTTGTCATCGCTGAGTGAGGTGAGGGTAATTTCAATCCCCCACCCACACCCGTTTCTCCCATGTGGTCCCTGTTGATTGTAGAGGATCCCAGAGCTCCCTGAGATTTGTGTCTAAACTTTACTTTTAAATAATACTTCTCTCAAAAGTGCTTGTTCTCAAAAAACCTTCGAAATTCTTTTTTAAAAGTTAGAGCAGGGAGGGGGAGGAATCCACTTCCCTGCTGGAGCTTCTCTTCTGCAGATGCTGGTTTGTTTTGCTCTCGTTTGTTTATTAATAAAAAGCTTTAATTGAAAGCTTCCAAAAGGAGACCATGACTGGACAATGATCTTTCTCTGAGAAACACTGCTGGAAAGCACATCCTAGCATCACCATTCTAGAATTACATCGTGCCTCATTGTGTTGTTTCAATGCCAGCATCCACATTGCTCCCCCCCCTCCATTGGATACGGTTCAGTCCGCACCAGAGCCAATTCCCAGCTCTCCTTTTATGGTTCATTATAAAGCCGGTGGGCTGTTTAAAGTGTTGCACAGAACGAGAAAAAGAGACAGTTTTGCAAAATTCTCTATCATGTACAAACTCATGCAAGCATACCACAGGAACATAGCAGTCTGCAGTTCAACAGAATTGTTTCTATTTTATATTGATGTTATCTCCTTTTTTCGTCCATTCAGAGGTGATCAGTAGTTTGCTATTTTTTAAAAAAAAATGTCTTGGGGAGACTAGGGAGAAAACCAGTGGGGGTGGGGGTGTTCCCATTATCCCAAACATCATACCCAGTTTAGGTTATAACTAGAATACCACCCACCATCATGCCCCCTTCCTCTTGGAGAATGAAACAACTGATAACATGGGGAAAAATCCGTACCAATTGTTTCGGCTCAAAAAAAAAGTAGAAGTCGCCAGCAACAGAGGAAAACAAACTGTGTCAGAAGCAAAAAGGGTCATACTAATTCAAATTGGCCTCTGTGTCATGTGATCAGTTGAAAATGTGAATTCCTCCATTTTACACTTGCAGTAAATTCCACAGTATTTGACACATCACAACAGGATGTGTGATCGTCTGAAGTAACCTAAATAATACTGCAGCCTTTGTTAATCCCCTTTCCTCTGAGTACTGAAGGCACCATTCAATGGAACAGGATATTTACAATCTAAAAAAAAAAAATTAAAAGATTTACACGCCGATTTACGTACTGTTTGTTTAAACCTTCTGTTTCCAACCTTACGGTGACTTTACATATGAAAATAATGTAGAGAAATAGAAAGCCTTTATCACTGCTCTGGCTAAGGGATTAAAGATTTTTAACTCATTACATGTATTAATCAGCTCATCTATTTATGTTGGTCTGGATTATCACCCAAGTGCTGTATGTTATATGAGAGTTGTTTGGGCAATTTTCTGTACTAGTAATTTTGAACTCCTCCTCCCTCTGCCACCTTTGGCTTCCATGTTGCACAAGCTGCATACATCTGTAGGACAAACTCACTTAACCATCACTGGTAAAACCACCATTGTGCTGAAGCCTTTGCATTTCTCTTAAATTTCACATTCCCATCCTGCCCAGACTCTGTTGCTTTTGTTGCAAGCAAGCAAACACAGCTGCCTCTCTGGAAATTTCAGAAATCGAAAGCTCAACCTAGGAATATAGCAGCCTCGCCAAGCAACAAATTAAGTTGTTTTATTGTTGTTTTGACATGTAAGAGTGTAAGACTCCATTGCAACTGCAGCTTTGTTCCACTAGAGGGATCTCTCTTATAAAAGTTAAACCCAGTAAAAGATGCTCTTTCTTTTTTAGGGTTAAGGTTCCTCCCGTGATTTTTGTAGGTTGCATTTTGCAAGCAGGTCTCACTGAATAAATACAGAAACCACAGGAGAGTCTTGTAGTTTTTTAAAGGTTTCATTTGGTATCATCTTTTGAATACTGTAGCGCACTTTTAGATCATCTTGTAGATCATCAAGTGTAAGGATGTGTTACTGGAGACCAAGATGAAGATCATCCACACTCTTGTCTTTTCAGTCACCATGTATGGGTGTGAAAGTTGAACAATGAAGAAAGCTGACAGGAAAAAAATTGATTTGTTTGAAATGTGGTGCTGGAGAAGAACTTTGTGGATATCCTGGACTGCCAGAAAGACAAAACAAGTGGATCCTAGATCAAATCAAGCCTACACTATCAAAAATGTTGAAGCTGAAGCTGTCCTACTTTGGGCACATCATAAGAAGGAAGACAAAATACGAGAGTCTGTGTGCCTTCTTGTTGGTACGTGGGGGGGGCTGTTCTTTGGTATCCTCATAGTTCCATTAAAATAAAAGGGGGGAGCCGTGTGGCCATTACAAAATACAAATGCAAGAATAAATGATACCTTTAAAGGCCAGTAATAAAAAAATTAAAAATCATACAATATTCGAGCTTGCATGGGTAAATCCTACTTCTTCAAAGCAAGTACCAAAAGTCCAAACATTTGTATAATTTAGTAAAACAAGAAAGAGGCGGGGGAGGCACGTACCAACAGGAAGGCACATGAACTCTCAACACCAGCGGAGGACTGCAATGACTAGGTAATATTGTTTTTATTTTAATCCGGCCCCAATTGGCTAGACCTAATGGGTTTACTAAATTATACCCCAATTCCCAAATGGAGGACATGGGTTTTCTGCATTACCCGTTTCCCTGGCCAAGCAGAAAAATGTCTGTTTCGAAGAAGAGCCAAATGGAGAGGAAGGGTGTATGTCTGCATGCATGGCCTGTGTCCCTTTGTTTGAGGAACTGGAGTGTGAAATCCAACCCACAGCTGCATCAGCTGTAACTTTCAAACAACTGCTTCCAGCCTCATCTGAGATAAATGTGCCTGGCAAAATTCAGCTTGCCAAGAACTTCACATCTAAGAGTAACCTCCTGGCAAACCCCATCTTACCATAAACGTTTGGACTTTTTTTACTTGCTTTGAAGAAGTGGGATTTACCCACAAAATCCCACATATTGTACGATGTTTTGAAAAAATGTATTAGTGGCCTATAAAGGTATCACCTATTCTTGCATTTGTATTCACAAGTATGTTATCATTCCCTCCTTCTGGGGGAAGTGCAGCTTGCAGAAAGGGACTGTGCAGCTTGCAGAAAGTCCCACAGGCTGACTGTTCTCTCAGGAAGCACAGTGGGGAATCAAACTCCCAACATATCTAACTCACTGAGCTATCCAGCCAACCCTAACATGCTACACTTCTCAATTCCCTAAATAGTTAAAGCATCTCTTGTTCTCCCATTATGTGCAAACAACTGAATTTTTATCTATTTACTAGCTAACTGTAGCTTTTCTGAATATGCACAAGTAAACTATGTGAATGTGACTTTGCTTCATGACAGTCTAGCATTGATTCTGAAGTTACTCCCTTCGTAAAGAGCCCTCCGAACAGTGCCCCAGGTATGTATGCCCCACAGAATGCTTCAAAGACCATGCTATAGTGGTACATTTTGAAGCATAGGAATTCATCATGACAATTTTGATTCATTCTGATTCATGCGCTTCAACACCATTCAGGTGAGTCCAGAAAGATAGCAGCTGTGTTCTAGTACTGTTCATTTCCACCAATGGTAGGCCTTTCATAAAGCTAACAGGTTTTAAACACCCATTCAGGACCCTCAGAAATCATAAAAACAGCCTGGAAACATAACATCCCCTATCAGCAACCAAAGCCAACCCAAAATACTTTGCAAATTGTATTCTTGGGCTACAAAGTGGATACAGCAGTTTCTAAGGTAACTGATATCAGAACAGCAAAATTCATTCCCACCATTCTCCTCTGATAACTAAACATAAATGTAATTTGTGCCAATATTATTATGGAGCTTATCGTCCAAAATACCCAAAGTGGCAATGGTTGCCTACCCTGCTTTAGACTCCTGGTATCTTGACTGGATGTAAGTATTTAGCATCAGCAGCTTAATAAATGGGAAGCCTTAGGATGTTAGTTCCTCAGCAAACTCTTCCAGACTAAAATTTCGTGTATATACTTCCATGTATTAGTTTTGTTCAGGCTCATAAAACCTCAATACAATCCACCTTGTTTAGCACCTCATCAGGTAATGAGAAGGGGGGATATTGCCTATTTTTCCATTCAGAGTTTCCAAGTTCCTACCTCCAATTACCAGGTCTTTCTTTTTCCCATATCTCAGTTCTAAGGCACTTATATCAAACTTTATATAAGTGCTCTAATCGCAATGAACTCTAGTACCTTTGAGCTTATCCCTGTTAAAAGGGAATCATCACCAGAGCTTGTAGGCTAAGATTACTACTTTTTTCCAAAACATAGACTCAAGGTCACCCATATTCTACTTTACTGACGTTGTTAGAGTATTTAAGCAGAGATAACTGCCTGGAGCTGAAGCTACCACCCTGGATGTAACTGTGGGTGGTTTCTTGACCAGCCCTTTAAGGTGAGGCAAAGAAAAGATTTTTTTAATTTAAGTGATGTAGTGTATCAGCAACATGCAGTCAAAAAAAAATTTTTTTTCACTTCCCCAGCATTCTGCCAAGCAGGGGAAATGATTAATTTACCAATATACTGAAGGGGCTTGCTTATTAAGGCACTTCCAGATATTGGCAAATTGAAAGAGGAAGGCTTGCTTTGGTCTGTTCCCAGCAATCACATGTGCTGGAACCACTCCAAACCAGAGCAAGCCTACCCACACCAGAAAAATTGCAGCCCATTGACTGGCGCTGGAAAAGTGTGGGTAAGAACTCTCTGTGGGCAGGCTGGTGTGCTCTAGCAAAGATGTCTTCTAATCTCCGTCTCTAAGAGTGCTCCAAACAGCAGGCGAAACAGCCTGTGTAATCAGCCTCTCAATTGTGGAATGGTATGTCAATACTCATGTAAGTCCCATTGATTTAATGGAACTACACTATTGGATTTTGGTTAAAAAATTTCACTCTAGTGAGGAAACTTGTAACTAGGTGACCTGTGTGCCTGATCTCTATGATGACCAAGTTATAATAATTATTGGGGGAGGATTTCTATGACATTTCATATTTTCTTTGCAACCTACGTTTGAACCCATAAGCAAGTTCGGACATGTTTATGAGTAATCTGGCCTTTCTCACCAGATTACTCATACACATGTTCAAACCCACCCATAAGCTCAAACATAGGTTGCCAAAAAAAAATGACATGTCATAGAAATCCTCCCCATAATAATTATTATTTATCATAATATAAATAACAACAGCAACAATTGATGGAGAATTTCAAGGTCTCTATTCTCCTTTCAGTACCCAGTGTGATGACTCAGGAGGTCTGGGTTCAAGTATCCACTTATCCATGGAAGCTCACTGGAGGTATGGAACTGACAAAACCACTCCTTAAATATCCCACTTACCCTGAAAGTCCTATTAGGGTAGCTATAAGTCATTTCTAACTTGATAGCACATAACAACTCTCCTTTCCTGTTTGTGTGTGGTTTTTAATCTTTAAATCAGATTGCACTGGACAGTCATTCAAATAGAGGTAAGTATTCTCTAAAGCAATGCTTCCCAACCTTGGGTCCTCAGATATTCTTGGACTACAACTCCCAAAAACCCTGGCCAGCACAGCTATTGGTGAAGGCTTCTAGGAGTTTTAGTCCAAGAACATTAAAGGACCTAAGGTTGGGAACCACGGCTTTAAAGGGGCACATGGCTACTGTAGTAACAGCTGTAAAGTATGAAAAAAGAAGGGTTAACAAGGCAGAGTTTTGTCTCTGGCCAACCTGAAACTGTCTGGTTCTTTAATGGTATGTGAACGCAGTGGAACAGAAACTATAATGAATGGAAACCACTCAGCCATATATGGTAGCCATGAAAATTTAAGCTCCCAATGACTTCTTATCATCAGTATGGCTGTACATTACCTTCAGCATCAAGGGCAGTGTGTTTATAGATGCCATCTGCTGAGGGACACCAGCAAGAGGGAGTTATTATACTCTTCTGCTTACAGGCTTCACTTTGGCCACTGTGTAAGCGAAGTGTTGATCAAAATAGACCTTTGGTCCGATTTAACACAATTTTCCTCACGGGGGGGGGGGGGGTGCTTGATCATGTGGATAACAGACATTTCACCTTTACTGGGCCCCAAGTATCAAATAAACTGCATTCAGCTTTATAGGTCACAAGCTGTACAGGTCTGGCATTGAAAATAAATATTAAGGGGGCAATAAATTCCAACAGTCTGAGTTTAGAATTTGGTAGAGTCTTTTGGGGGTTAGGGAATCAAGCTCTATTTTTATGTAATTTATTGGAACTTATAGTATTTAGTATTATGGTCCAGGGGTACAGGAAAAAGTCCTAAGTCACTGGTATAAGAAAAGCTTTCCCCCTGTTCTTCCTGTATGACTGGCAGCAATTCAATGACTCTGCCATGGTAGGCAGAATCACACATCTTAAATGTCTGTCTGCTGTAACGCTGCTGAAGGCAGAAGGCTGTCTCTCTGTCTGGGGGATGGGCTTGCACAACAAACGGTGTGCCTTTTTAAGTAGGCATCCTTCAGTCTCAAGAGACTATGGTAACGTGCTCTGTATAGAGGTCTTGGAACAGCGTCTAGTGTGGCTGAGAAGGCCAATTCGAGAATGACAATCCCTTCCACACTGAAGACAAATACAATCTGTTCCCTGTCCAGCTCCCTGATGTTGCTGGTTTCGGGACTGCCTCTTTGCCTCGGCCTGCTGGAGAAGGGTCTCTTCAAATTGGGAGAGGCCATGATGCACCGCCTGCCTCCAGGCTGAATGCTCAGATGTCAAGGTTTCCCATCTGTCGAGGTCCATTCCTAAGGCCTTCAAATCCCGCTTGCAGATATCCTTGTATCACAGCTGTGGTCTCCCTCTGGGGCGCTTTCCCTGCACTAATCCATACAGGAGATCTTTTGGAATCCGACCGTCAGCCATTCTCACGACATGCCCAAGCCAATGTAAACGTCGCTGTTTCAGTAATGTATACATGCTAAATATTCCAGCTCATTCAAGGACTACTCTATTTGGAACTTTGTCCTGCCAGGTGATACCAAAAATGTGTCAGAGACAACGCATATGGAACGTGTTCAACTTCCTCTGCTGCCGTGCACAAAGGGTCCAGGACTCGCTGCAGTACAGGAGTGTGCTCAGGACACAGGCTCTATAGACCTGGCTCTTCGTATATGCCGTCAGCTTCTTATCAAGCCATACTCTCTTTGTGAATCTAGAGAACATGGTAGCTGCTTTGCCAATGCGTTTATCCAGCTAGACATCTAGAGAGAGTGTGTCAGAGATCGTTGAGCCAAGGTACACGAAATCATGAACAACCTCCAATTCTTGTGCAGAGATGGTAATAGAGGGAGGTGAGTCCATGCCCTGGCCAATGACTTGTGTTTTCTTCAGGCTGATTGTTAATCCAAAATCTTGGCAGACCTTACTAAAATGATTCATACGTTGTTGGAGGTCTTCAGCAGAATGGGCAACAACAGCTGCATCATCAGCGAAGAGGAAGTCCCGCATGCATTTCAGCTGGACTTTGGTCTTCACTCTCAATCTAGATTAAAGAGCTTTCCATCTGATCTAGTCCGGAGATAGACACCTTCTGTTGCAGTTCCAAAAGCATGCTTCAGCATGACAGCAAAAAAGATCCCAAACAGAGTTAGCGCGAGGACACAGCCCTGTTTCACTCCACTTCGGATGTCAAAGGGATCTGATGTTGAGCCATCAAAAACTACAGTGCCCTTCATTTCCTCATGAAAGGACCTGATGATGTTAAGGAGTCGAGGTTGACATCTCGGGAAGTATTTTAAAAAGGCCGTCCCTGCTAACCAAATCAAAGGCCTTTGTAAGATCTATGAAGGCCACAAAGAGTGGCTGTCGTTGTTCCCTACATTTCTCCTGCAACTGTCTGATGGAAAATACCATGTCAATGGTGGATCTATTAGCTCGAAATCCACACTGTGATTCTGGATAGACTGTCTGCAAGCACCTGGAGCCTCTTCAGCACAACACGGGCAAGCAGCTTCCCTACAACGCTGAGAAGGGAGATGCCACGGTAGTTATTGCAGTCGCCCCTGTCTCCTTTGTTCTTATACAATGTGACAATGTTTGCATCCTTCATGTCCTGTGGTACTCCACCTTCCCCCAGCAAAGACAAAAGATTTCATACAGCTCAGTGGTGATGATCTCTTTACAGCATTTCAGCACTTCAACAGGGATGTTATCATTCCCAGGTGCCTTGCCGGAGGCGAGGGAATCCAAGGCCACTTTTATTTGTGCTAAAGTTGGTTCGCTGTCCAACTCTTCCAAGACAGGCAGGCACTCAATGTTATTTAATGCCTCTTCAGTTACTACATTCCCTCTATAATATAGCTCAGAGTAGTGCTGCACCCAGTGTTCCATCTGCTGTGCTCAATCCTGGATGATCACGCCTGTAGCAGTCTTCAAAGGAGCAGATTTCTTCTGTATTGGACCTAAAGCCTGCTTGATACTGTCATACATTCCCTTGATGTTACCTGTGTCCGCTGCTATCTGTATCTGAGAGCAGAGCTGGAGCCAATAATTGTTAGAACATCTCCTGGCAGTCTGTTGGACTTTGCTACGAGCAACTTGAAGAACCTGCAAGTTGTACTTACTAGGACAGGCTTTATATGCTGCTAGAGCTCTCCTCTTTTCCTCGATGGCTGACATCAGCTCCTCCGAATGGGCTTCAAACCAGTCTGCCATCTTTTTGGTCTTCTTGCCAAATGTGGACAAGGTGGTGTTATAAACAGCATTCTTGAAATGTTCCCGTTGTTCAGGTGCATTTGCATCAGCTGGGCCTGGAAGAGTTTCCTCAAGCGCTTGGGCAAATTCCTCCACTTTTCTTTGATCGCAAGTCTTGCTGATGTCAATATGTGGTCTTCCTTCCTTTTTCGTGTGATACAATCCCTTTGTTCACATACCAGGGAGTGATCAGTATCGCAATCAGCACCCTAATAGCTGCGTGTGATCGTAATACTAGGAAAGCTAGAGCGTCTAGTGAGGATCAGATCGAGCTGATGCCAATGCTTCGATCTTGGATGTCTCCAAGAGACTCTGTGTTGAAGCTTCATATTAAAGAACGTGTTGCTGACACAAAGACCATAATAACAGCAAAACTCCAGCAAGCGTTGGCCATTTTTGTTCATCTTCTCAACGCCAAAACAGCCTAGACAAGTGGGCCAAGAATTGTGATCAGCACCAACTCTAGTGTTAAAGTCTCCGAGAATGAACAGCGGCTCTCTCTCGGGGATTTTTTTGATAGTAGCTGCCAGATCGTCATAGAATTTGTCTTTGACTTCTGTTGTAGATGACAGTGTTGATGCATATACACTAATGAGGGTGACCGGTCCCGCTGATGAGTGGAGCTGCAGAGACAGGATTCCTTCACTCCCTGCAGTAGGTGGAACAATGGATCTCAGCAGAGTATTTCTAACCGCAAAGCCAACACCATATTCCCTGTGCCTTTTTTAGTTGATCTTATAATGCTATTCCACAACAGGGATTTTGGAACTGGTCTTACAGCCCAGGTGGTTTCCATTACATTTGGTATAACTTAGATTCCAAATTTAGCCCTTTAGCAGTGGGAGCCTGCATGGGAAGAAAAGGGTTTCTTGTTGGCTGAAAAGGGGCCTTTAAAAATGGATTTGATAAAGGATTCTGTTGACTTATCATCCTCGATACTACATTTAAAACCCTCTTCAGTCTTTACAGCGACTGGTGAGCCTTGTGCTGGATAGAAATACTTCTGGATTTTAAAGGGTTGGTTTTTATCTTTAAACGGAGATTCAAAGTTTCTTCCCTTTTACATCCTTTCTTGTTTGCAGCAAACCTAAAGGGCATTGAATGAAAATCTTACCTCTGTGATGAGACTCATTTAAGTTTCTGCAACATCTTAAGACACCACTTAGACTACAAGACTGTCATACCACTTCTCCTCGCTCATCTCCACCTCACTCTTTGTAACATCAGTCTCAACAAAGTTTTTTTTTTTAATCTCAGAACCTTACTGAGACAATTTGCACCCTGTTCTGCCTAATCAAGGTATCACTGCCACATGGATTTGGAAATTGTTTTATGACCTGTGCTGTGCATTGTGTAACCTTCTACTTACCTTTTATAGTTTACAGGAGTGTGGCCTTACTAACGGTGATTATATCATGATTCAGGTACAGGGTCATACTGCTGCTTCATTTCCTGGTGGGGCTATTGAGGCAAGGATGAAGTGGACTAGAGGATGGTGTGTTTTGTACCACAGCCCAGAAATTTATTTTTGTTGTTATGTGCCATCAAGTGACCTCTGACTTATGGCAACCCTATGAATGAGCAATCTCCAAAGTAGAATTCTCAGTGGGTTCAAGAAATGCATAATTTGACCATCTAACGTTTCTGCCAATCCTGAGCTCTAACCGAGCTCTAACTGCTGACTGTCAATACATGGAATTCCAAGACTCAAAAATCAATGCAGAACACACTATCATTCATTCATTCATTCATTCATTCATTCATTCATTTAAAATATTTTACTTTGTCTTTCTCCTTAAAAAAAAGGACCCAATGCAGTTTACATCAGGAAAAGACAATATTTAAAAGCTACAAAACCAATACATACCCAAATATTTTTAAAGAATCAAACAATTACCACACTAAAATGGTGAACAGAATCAACACCAAGAACACATTCGAAGCAACAAGGCACAACAATCCATTTAAAAAAAACCCTCTCCAATAGGGAGACGGGTTCTCTTCAGGAAAGCCTGCCGGAAGAGAAAAGTCTTCATCTGCTTGTGGAAGGACAGCAAAATGGGGCCAACCTTCAAGTGGGGGGAGTTCCAGAGCAGTGACAGATAAGGCCCTATCCCATGTCCCACCAAATGCACCTGTGAAGGTGGTGGGACCAAGAGAAAGACCTCCCCTCATTATCTTAACACCCAGGCAGGCTCATAAAGGGATGTGGTCCTTGAGATGGCTTGGATCCAAACCATATAGGGCTTTATAAGTTAAAACCAACACTTTGAATTCTGCCCAGAAACGGATCAGCAACCAGTGAAGCTGCTATAACAAGGAAGTGATATGTTCCCTATAAGCAGCCCCATTAACTATCTGGGTGCAGCGTTTTGAGCTCGCTGAAGTTTCTTGACTCTTTCCAAAGGCAGCCCCATGTAGAATGCATTACAATAATCCAGACAAGATGTAACTAAGGCATGTGTCACTTTGGCCAGGTTAGGCTGCTCCAGAATGGGCACAGCTGATGCACTAATTTTAATTGTGCAAAGGCACTCCTGGCCACCACAGAAACCTGGAAGTCCAGGCTCAACTTTATTGTGTATAGCAAAAATCAAAACAGAAGAACATTGGCATCTTAAAGACAGACAAATTTATTTCAGTGTGAGCTTTCATAGATTACAGTCCGCATCTTTATACACATGGAGCACAAGAATTAAGCCACAGGTTTATATATACAGAGTTTGTGGTGCAGTGGTGGGGACTAAGAGAGATGGGGAAAAGATGGTGATAAATACATTGGTAATTGGCTTTCAAAATCACAGTAATGATCAGTCAAAAAAACACTGTATTCTCGAAGGCTTTCACAGCCGGGATCCGATGGTTGTTGTAGGTTTTTCTTACAGAGTTCTAACTCCTGTCCTCTGAAGATGCCAGCTACAGAGACTGGCGAAACGTTAGGGAGAAAAACCTCCAGAACATGGCCAAACAGCCCAAAAAACCTTAAAAAAAACACTGTCTATGTATATGTCATATTAAGAATTAAATGATTGTGCTGAGGTGACTTTATTTCAAGGGAAAAAAATGTTTTAGTTATACCAATGTCCGTGGAAAATCCAGTGTATTGACATATACATCATCCTAAATCTTCATTTAATCCTTTTGGCACAGTGCAATACTGTAATCAAGACTCTACTCATGATCTGAGTCTAATTCCAACAGATTCAGGTAGCCAGCTCAAGGTTGATTCAGCCTTCCATCCTTCTAAGGTCAGTAAAATGGGTACCCAGCTCATGGAGGGGGGGGGGGAGCACAAAGTGCAGCCTGCATAATTAAACTGTAAACAGCCCAGAGAGTGCTTTAAGTGCTGTGGGGCAGTATATAAACAGCACACTTTTACTCTGGAAACTGTGAATACAGCCCTCTTCAACTATTTCTTTTTTTAATTTTCCTTTGTAATTCCTTTCCTCTTCATCATTACTTTGATATCTGTAACAATGCAGAATACCCTTAATGCAGCTTCTTTTTTAATTGTGTATAGCAAAAATGAAAACAGAAGGATAGTGGCATCTTAAAGACAGACAGATTTAGTTTGGGGATTACAATCCACTTACTCTTAAATGTGGTTTAATATATACCAAGATCGTGTAATATAAGGTGGGTTATAAATGTCATAAATACAATAAAATAAATAACAGTGTCCTGAAAGTTTCCAGTATTCTGAGACTGGTTTCTGTATGTTGCCAATGCTATTTCCAATGTCAGATTTATGTCCATTTATTCTCTTGAGTAAAACTTTTCCTGTTTGTCCTGTGCAGAATGGAGAGGAGGACAGGTAGCAGAAGGCAGCCTAGGTCACATAAGCAGCTGATTCTTCCTTTTCCTTATCTATAAAGGTTGAATGCACTCCTAACTTTAACCACAGGTTTTATCAAAGGCGGACTCCCTGTGTTTTCAGGTGGCATCTATTCCTATGGAAACTTAAGCGTCAGTATTCATCGTAGCTTGGCTTGCTGTGCCTTGCAGGCATATGTAGCTATGCTTTCAGGCTGTTTGCTCCTGAGTTTTATTCTGTAATGACTAAAACAACCACCAATGACTGGTCTATACAGAGGACAATAAAACAGGAAGGTAGCTAAACCCTTTCCACAAACCCTCCTTTTAAAAAAACAACCAAAGAAGAAACACTTTGTCACACTTTCCAGTCATAAACATCTCCTTTTAAAGACTGCAAATGTTATATGGGGGGGAAAGTTGAAATGCTTAAAGGGGATAGGTATGAGATGTAACCTTGAAAACAGGTGGTTGTGAGAAGTAAACTTGTAGGTAGTAAAGTACTGGATGTCCATTAGAGGTCACTGCACAGCAATTAACTAACCCAATAATAATTACATGCCATCAAGTCAATTCTGAGTTATGGCAACCCTTTCCAGGGTTTCCTAGGTGGAGAATACATAGCATTGATTTATACAAACTCATAATTTTTCCTTAAGGGGCAAAAGCCCATTAAATCTAAATGAGTGTTGCTAGGTTTGCCAAATGACATATAAAGTAAATAAACGTTGCTACTCCAGCAGGGCTCATAGCAGAAAGTTGTTTTCACCAGAAGGGCAACAAGGCCCTTTTTTGTTTACTTAACTGGCTTATCAGCAATTACAGCCCCAGGTGAGATAATCTGGACACCTCCCGGCCCCTTCTCAGAAATGTACATACACCCTTTGACACAAACGAACAGTTTTATTGGAGAGAGATAAGTAGTAGGTAGTGGGTAAAAAAAAGGCCAACCTCTTAGGTTGGATGAAGTACCACAGCATTGGCGCAGCATAAGGAGAAAATTCCCCAGATCGGACAACCTCCCCGTCATCTGATCGCCACCCATCCCAGCGCATTAGTGGATAACCATGAAGTTGTTGACCAACAATATGCGCGCACACAGAGAGAGAGAGAGAGAGAGAGAGAGAGGCACGAATCCACCAGGATGGAAAGAGATTCCTTGGCTTTTACTGTGGAGAACTCTAGCATCCCACCCGAGCTGAGCCTGCCCCTGTCAATTCCCCACCCGCTGCTCTCCCCCATCATAACAGAGGATGGGGGGGGGGATCATTTGCCTGGGATAGGGCTGAATGCTCATCTCCCTTTCTGCAGGTCTGTTCCTACGTATGCGTCACATAGGCAACTGGGGCCGTGCTGCCCCAGCCAGCCTTCTGCCAATCTACCACTGCTTCAGCCACTCCAATAAGCCTGCCTTGACATCCTGCATCCAGATCTCATGATCTGCGTCAGAAAGATGCACCCTGTCCTCCAGGTAGAGTCCTGGGTTTGAATAAGCAATGCCCGAAAGGTGTGTCCGTAAACCACCATCCTTCTCGATGATTCCGCCTGTTGTCTATGTGGCCTTCTGCCTTGCCAAATCAGCTCTCCCGGGATTTTCTGCCGCCACCACCCCACATGCCTCTCAAGTGGGCCCAGTCAAATAAATGTGGTTTGTGGCAACCGTAGCCAAAACAGCACCATATCCTGATCTATGGATAGCATTAGATCCACATTCTTGCACACTGGGGGGTCCTTTTCATCTAGCTGTAGCAACAAAGGCATCTGGGTGTGGGTAATACTGCAGGTACACCTACATGGTGGGCATCAGGGACTTCCAGCACATCCCCCTATGGCCAAACCACCTAATTTGTAACCAGTCTCCCAGTCCAAGGTAAGGACCTCAGGCAGCTCTGGATATATACTGGTTGGCCCAATAGATAATGATGAGTCTGAACAGCGATACAAGCCACATCTTTCCTGTAGCTATGGAAGAGAGAGAAGACAAATAAGGACAGGAGAGGGGGAGCTGTTATTAATGACATTGCACTTGCTGTGGCCAACCACCACCAACCCAAGGCCTGGACCCGGTCACATGGTAAGCTCAACTCCACTGCAGTGGCAGCCTCGATCTGAAAACAGTGTGTACTGAAGTCCTCAGCCTGATGCCCAAGCCTACACTATGCCTCTCTCATGATGGACCAGAACTGGAAAAGGGTTAGTGTGGCCCCATCCATATGTATGAACAACAAGCCTGTGGACTCAGATCGGTGTTATAGGAAACTGTCCATCACCCTGATGGGACAGATTTGGAGATCACGTGCTCTTTTTAGGACTAGTGTGGTGCCCTGCCCCTTCTGGTTAGTTTTTGGCCTAAAAATGCTGATCTGTATGCTGCCCGAACGCAGAACCATGTTCCCCTGCCAGGTATCCTGTTTTGATGAAGCTACCAATTCGCTAATTTGCAGGGCCTCAAAAAATGCAACTACAAAGGCCACCCAGAATAAGATAATCTCCAAAGAGGGCCAGCACACCCTCTGGAGTTCAATGAGCAGCCGAGAAGAAGACACCCATCGTGGCGGGAGTTGGGGGCACCCCTTCTCCCCATGCCACAAACCGGGCCCCTACTGAGCACAAGGGATGACCGTGGCTTCTCTCCAGAGTAGCAAAGCCCGCTAGGTTTTTGTATTAATCCCAAATTATATGCAGACTGCCGGTAAGAAAAGAAAATGTAAATAAATATTTCAAAATATAAACTTCTTATTCCTGCAAAAGGCTATTGTAATGTAGGCTTGAGCTAGGAGAGGATACCTATAGTGTTTTGTTTTGGTTTGTTTTGGTTTGTTTTGGTCTGGTCTGGTCTGGTCTGGTCTTGTCTTGTCTTGCTTGCTTCTGGAACAAATGCTTTGAAGGATAATCAGAAGGAAAAGGTTACTTCTGTATAATAAACCATCTAGATCACATTGCATATAAAATCATACACAGGGATTGTCAGCTGTGACAAACTTCACAGGCTGAAGAATCAAGGAGTGTTATAAATTATATAGTGTTCTAAAGGCTTAGTTCACATGTCATCTCATAACGTGACGTCCTTAACTTCCATTTCCTGCTTTTCTTTTATTTGCAGGTTGTCTTCTCTTTTATCTGTTTTGATAGGTTGATCATTGTGATTTCTACTTGAAAGGACCATCAAGACAGATCAAACAATTCCTCATCTCATTTGGATAAGTGAAAGATTGCCTTATGTTGGTTTGTTATATGCAATGGTGGGAGAATGAGGAGTAGGATGACAGAATTACTAGGGCTGTTTGTTTAGGAATCTGGTGAGGAACAGTATGATAGTTTTTAAATAGTAACATTCTCATGTTCCACAAGCTAACTCTGGATTCATTGGCACGATTTCTATAGGTGTTCACATAAGGTTTGTGTAGCTTGCCGTGGCTAATAGATGGGTTGCCAGGGCACATCTTGGTTATGCAATAAATCACATGACTAGGCGTACAGCTGAGATGTGTAGTTTAGCCACAATTAGCTGCAGCAAGTACATAAATTCCATGGGAATACCAGTAGCATTCTGGCTACTGAAATGTGTAGAATGGCATTTTTGCTTAAAATATGGAACATATATGGGTAAGGATGAAGCCAAAAGTAACCTGCTCCAGAACAAACCATGAACAAAGATACACCTCCTTCTCTCCCTCTTTCTCCCACATTAATTCATCCTCCTATCTTCCAATCACTCAGCTTTTATCTCCTTTCTATTTCTCTTACACACACACACACACACACACACACACACATACTTTCATAGAAACACACACAAAAACATATACATGCACACCATTTTGGATGGCTCAAGACTGATGGAATTAACACAACCCTATCTTCACTAGATTGTTCCTCACAATTTTCTTACTACTATTAGTTTCTCTGAGAGCTCATCGGCTGGTAGTGCCAGCCCTATCTTTAGGCAGAGTGTCTCAAGTAGCTAATCCCGGAGGGAGCAGTGACAGTTGCAGAATTTCGAATTTCTGCTAAAATCCCTTTTTGCTGTGCAGTGGAAAGTAAAGAGACCTACAGAGGAGAATAGCTACAAGTTTCCCAGAATCCATCCCTTCCTCATTCATTAGCTGGCACTTAAAGTCTCAATAAGTCACTCTGAGACATTTGTAGCAGAAAGAATAAAAACATCTCTTTACTCATGGTTGTTTGAAATTACAGACTTGTGTATGTTTCTTTCTTTATCGCACACATGCTTAGCAACCAACTGAACAGATCAACAGCAAACAAACAGCTGCCATCAACCAAAGAAAGAGATGGAAAGAAGCACTCAGCAGAGACAGGGTTCTCTTTGAATTCAAAGGCTAGAAGGAACAATTGGTTAATGCTGGATAAACAGACAATTATCCCAGTCCAGAAAAGTCCCTCTCAGTCAAGCAAACTACAGATAGCAAATAAAATTCCAACAGTGACAATGCTCCAGATGTTCCCATATGGGTGTCACAGGACTTGTCCTACACTGAGAGCACTAACCTGCAGTCCTCAGGTTTAGCAGAGGATCATGGTTCATTGTCTGTGTTACCTATCCAGTTTCCCCTTGCATATAGAATAGAGGGATTGTCATTCTGTCCTTGGCTTTTGATAACAAGTCAGGCCTGTCTCAGATCAGGCCTACCAGCTGGGAGAAGTCAATGCAGTCTCCTTGAGATGCCACAGGTCAAATGGGAAATGATCAACAGCCATAGTGTGGCACACTTTTTGAGGAAGGAAGGAAGGAAGGAAGGAAGGAAGGAAGGAAGGAAGGAAGGAAGGAAGGAAGGAAGGAAGGAAGAAAGAAAGAAAGAAAGAAAGAAAGAAAGAAAGAAAGAAAGAAAGAAAGAAAGCCATGTCCAGGAACAAAATCCATATTTTGTGGTTGTATTTGTTGAAATAAATAAATATATATACAATGGGATATGGCATGGACTGCTGCAAGAGGCAAAAATTAGGGATAGGTTAAAAAATAGGGACTCAGGCTTATATGAGACAAAGCACTTTTTGTTTAGGCAATTTTTCTATTGGCTACAATTGGTACATATTATTCTTAACATTGCTATCATCCAGCCTCAGTTTCCACTTGATAAGCTGGAAATCTTAATGGGGTCCAACCCACAACTCAAATATTCCTGTAAAGCAATTGAATTGTTGATATGTCGTACTTTAATAATCATATTTTTAAAATGTGAGCATTCTGTTGAAGATATTGCTTTAGAAAACTAAATATTTCCAGAGGAATCCCTGGAACTGGGGAGAGGAAGTAGGTTTCAGTTCAACTTAAAAGATGATAAGGAAAAATAGTTCTCAGTGCAAATTCACCTCAGAGAGATGCTCCTGTTTCTTTACGTTATCTGTCAAAACACGAGTCCAAAAAATGAGTCCTCTGAAGGCCTGTCCTTGCTATCGTGGAAGATGGTCTGGCCTTTTGAAGTCATTCCTGCTGCAGTTGATAGATAAGGTTAATTATCCACTTACATCCTGAGCCCTCATATCAGCCATTTGCCAAAATACAGACACGGTATGGCAAGTTCTGCCTTTAACCTGATTTAAAAGAGATGAAAGGAAAAATGGGGATTAATGAACCTGGTTGTTTGCTAAATTTACTAGAAAGAAATAAGGAGGGAGGAATTACACCACTTTCGCAGTAAAACTTATATTAATATGTTTTATTTGCCATAAACATTTGTGGGCTATAGCCCATGCAGATTCAGATACATCTAAAGAAATGAGCTGTAGTCCATGAAGTTTATGCCAAATAAAACACATTAGTCTTTATGATGCTACAAGACCCTTTGTTGTTTTCCATCTTCTTGAGTAAGTTTGAATCAGGGAATCCCTCTCATGAACATTTGAGAAGACCATTACACCAGAGAACTAGGATGACCATATGGCCAGTTTCCAAAGAACTGTCCCCCATTTGAACCCTCTGTCTGAACGATCTGATCCAAAACTAGTTTAAAGATAAAGAACAATATGAAGAGAGAGCACAGGCCATGAAGTTTCCCATAAACACATAGCCATGTAGACAGTAAACTCCGTGGATCTGTAGGTCATGTGTTCCCGGTCTTCTCATTGTGATGAAATTAGATCATTGTACAATTGTTTAAATTCTACGTATTTGTATACACACATTTTATGCAAATCTGTTATATTCTCTTGTTCTCTGTTTCATCAAAGCATTTCCTCTTTGGGGGCAATACTTAGCCACTGACTATGAATGTGTGGTTGTGTAAGGCCTGTTGTGTTTAATTATGTAACAAACACAGAGAGGGCAACCTTTTCATTCTCAAATTTGTTGCATGTCTGTAGTCCCTGAAGTTCTCCCAAGCCAGCTGATATCTCCCTCTTCTATGGAAGCAGCATCAGTTTGACTACAACCACAATAAAAGCGGTTCAGTCAGGAGATTATGGGCACAATTAAAGAGGACAGTATGAGAGGCATACCCAGCAAGATCTTGGAAAAGCTTCTTCTCAGACTACAGCTCCCAGAATCTCCAAACACGCTGCCTGGGGGTTCTGGGAGTTGTAATAAAAATAAATAAATAAATAAATAAAAACGTTTTCAGAGCTCTAGCTCAACCCAACTCATCAGGATGTTTCTGTACACCAAGTTAAGAGACTGGGTGAGCACAATAAATAAGATGGTAAGACTGAAATCATAAAGAGGCTGGGGGCTGGGTATGGGAGCACTCAGGCATAGCTCAGTGGTTTAGGTCTCGGTTGGGTGTTTGATTCCCCACTGTGTCTCCTTGACAGGGGCTCGATCCAATGATTCATAGGATCTCTTCCAGCTCTGCAATTCTAAGATTACATTATTATCAGGTCGAGATTCCTGGAGATCATCAAAGACCTCAAAAGAGACCTCCCCTATCCTATAACTTCTTGGATGTGTTCCCAGGACCACAATATTTTTTTTACAAGTAAAGGAATGATGGAGTTAGTCTGACAACAGACTTCATTTTGTAACCAGGCATACGTGGAGGAACAATATGATATACCTTCACAATCATTTTGGCAAGCAAAACTAGTTATGGATAGTGGGGTAATGAGATAAGGACAAAGGTGTATAACCTAAAAATAGTTTACAACAAGAGGTGGTGTTATGGGCATAAAAGTTAGTTGAATAATTTGTTATCAGTACTGCTGCAATTGCTAAGAAATCAAGAAGTGTGGATTGAATGGCTGAGAACTACTTGGTTCTCTTAGCTGTTTAGCAGATGAGAAACTGCTGATTTTATATTAATTTGATATCTATCACAGGGATCAAACCCCACCCTGCACATTTCAAAACTGCACTGCTAAATATAAACTGAAGAGTATTGTTTCAAGTCAGAAATCATACTGGTATCTACCTGAAGCAGGCTCAATGAACAATGGAACCAGCCACCATCCTCCACATTTTCTTCCATGGATGTGGAAATCGGTGGATTGCCGTTGCAGAAATCCAAATTTTCAGTGCTATGGAAGTGACCTTACAGGCTCACTGAGCAAAGGTTGTCTGGGGAGTGAATTTCTATTTTAATACACAGTGGCTGAAATCCTGTTGCTTGGAGTAGTAAGCTGCAGTAGAGTAAGTCTATTAAATCAGTGGGGATGTACTAAATCAATTCCTCCCTGAGTTCCGTTTATTCAAATGGGCCTACTCTGGTTGCAACTTGATTTAGCATTATAGTCACAACTAGAGTAGAACCAGTTGAACCAATGGAAACTACAGAGGAGTTGGCTCACCAAATCCCTACTAATTCAATTGACTTACTCTAGTGCAACTTACATCACTAAACAACAGGATTTCAGCTATTGTGTACACTGTTTTAAATTGCTCTAGCTTCTTATTTTTAATTGCTTTAAGTTGTCTAATGTTTTGAATTGCTTGAAACATGCTTTGAGATCCTTAGATACAGAGTGGTACATAATTATCCTATTTTTAAAATCTGTTCAGTGTTGATTGTTTTAATAACTGACCTGGGCTTTGGACTTTGTATTTAGGCAATGGCTGTTGCATAGAATTTAGCACTATGCAAAGATCGTGGCATCCTCCTGAGTTTGGCCTTTATTTTATCTGTGATGTCCAGATTGACCCTGTGAGTGAAGGTCCATGCTCCCAACACATGCTGGTGCTCTTCAAGGAACCCTCAGACGCCAATGGCAGATGATGTTCAAGGAAGATGTTCAACAGAAAAGCAGCCTAACAGACCTCCAGCAATGTTATTATCATTGACCAGAACTCAACGAATGTAGAATGCTAATATTTCTACATATTACAGTGGACCCTCTACTTACGGAATTAATCCATATTGGAACGGTGGCTGCAGGTCGAAAAGTCTGTAAGTCGAGGCTCCATTGACCTACAATGCATTGAAAACCGATTAATCCGTAACCGGCCGTTTTTGGTCCATTTTGTTTGATTTTCCGGTCTGTAGGTCGATTCTCTGGCCGCAAGTCGAACCTAAATTTTGCGGCCAGAGAAGTCTGTAACTCGAAAAGTCTGCAGGTCGAGTCGTCTGTAAGTCGAGGGTCCACTGTACAGTGAGAGAGATGCTCAACATTGAATGTCATGTATCAAAAGGAAATTTGTTATATTAAAAAACTGGGTAAATGTCCAGTCTGGCAGGTGGGGGAGGTTTGAACTTCTATCCCAGATCATAATATAACTAGTCACAATATAACTGAATAATTCAAGAATAAGAATAGTTATTTAAAAGCAAAGCAAAGTGTGCTGCTTATATATTGCTCCATAGCGCTTTAAGCATACTCTGGGTGGTTTACAATTTAATTATGCAGGCTACACATTGCCAGTGACCTGGGTACTCAATTTACTGACCTCGGAAGGATGGAATGCTGAGTCAAGCATAAGCTGGCTACATGAGCCAATCGGGATCAAACTCAGGCCATGAGCAGAGTCCTGAGTGCAGTTTTGCAGTTTAAGCACTGTGCCACAAGACTCTTTAAACATTTTAGTTTAAAGTATCTATATTCCCCTGCTTCATCACTTTACTCACCGTGATTTGCTCATGTTTTTGTTCACATGGGAAGACCCCCACAGGCAGGATAGGTTGACCTCTTCAGACATGTGGCTTTTATGTGAGTAATGCATATATTTGAGGCCAATATTCCTCAAATCTTTCAGCAACATTCTATTCTAATGCCTGGTATAAGAATGGTGTAAGAAAGGTTCCATAAATGATGGTGCTCTGTGAGAATCACTCATCTGAGACGGCTCACATGAAACTCCTGCACAAAAGTGGGCCTGGCCGATCGCGAGGCTTGGGGGCCCAGCTAGAAAAGTAAGATTGGGTTATCTTTGCAAGCCTGCAAGGTGGTGAGCAGCAATGGAAGATAGGAGCTAAGGCAGCACTC
Source organism: Intellagama lesueurii (assembly GCA_037013535.1). Lineage (NCBI taxonomy): Eukaryota > Metazoa > Chordata > Lepidosauria > Squamata > Agamidae > Intellagama > Intellagama lesueurii. The sequence continues at coordinate 319,318,606 of JBAJHW010000001.1, read as the reverse complement.
CATAACAATGAGCTTAGGGAGCCCAGTGGTGGCTGAGCGAGAGGTGATAAAACCTATTTATATTGTCACCAGCACTGTGGTGCTTTTCCCCCTAAAGGGCTTGCTCAGTAGTCCCTGAGGTAATAGAGTTACATTATTGGTTTGTGCAAAAGCTCTCATAAGCAACACCTCATTTTTTCACTGAAATTAAACAGTGAAAACAAGTGAAGCTAGATATGACTGGATGTAGAAAGTAATGGTGTTGTTTTCTTGTCCAGAAAGCTATTATTGGTGTTTGCACAGAGCTTCTGCAACATGCCATGGATAATTGCAGATAATTGACAAGATGCTGTAGCGCATCTTGGCTGTGCAATTGGGCCTGTGACCAAGACATGCCCAGCACCTCATCAAATAGCTGCAAATTATGAAACCTTACATGAACATCAATAGGATCCTGCCATTAACAGTTAAGACATTTCCATTTTGGAGAAGAACGCAGTAGTTGGGATCCAGAAACCTTTAAGACAATGTGTTATTAGCTTGTCTTCTGTAGGCCCTGACATCTCTCTTCCTTCACCTTTTCTCGTGGTTACTTCCAACTCTGTTCCGCCTGAGGATATTGAGAGATCTAGTCCTTCAAAGGCTAGGGCAGAGCAGCACGTACACACCCCTTCCCAATCAACACGAATGGACCCCAAAGACTGCCAAATTATTTTGGCACATAAAAAGGAAAAGCCCGCAAGTACCTCGGCCCACCTCGGACAATGACAATGCAATAATAAAATGGTGAACCGTAATGTGCTGCTCCTTCATAACACCCTAAAATCTGCTGTCTGGGGCATGCATTTCACTGTGCCTCCCAGTATGGTCAGCCCTTACCTAAGACCCAATTTACAGGCCGTAAATAAAGGGACTAAATACAAATAAAGGAATGGACTGCAGCTTTGAGGATAAAGCACTTATAAGAAAGAAACAAGATACTTCTTTACTATTCACTCTTGGCTGCTTTTTATTTAATGGAGTGGCCATTAGCAATCACAGTGCAAATGCTGTGAAAGCTTCTCCTGCCAGCTTGTTTTTGTTTTGTTTTGTTTTTTGAAATACAGAATTCATTCTTTTTTTCATCCCTTGCCCTGCATCTCCCTCATATAAAATTCCGTCTAGCAACAAGCAGAGAAACACACAGAGGATTTTTTATTTTATTTTTTAAGATCTGTGGGGATATTTGCTAGCTCTTTAACCAACATACTGTATCTGGTACTTAAAGTTCTGACAGAGCCATTTTGTCTACACAAGGTTACTGCTGTTGTCTAGTTATATTATTTTACTCTCTGTTGTGCAAGGAAATTGAGCTGTTCAAAAACAAAAGAACCATGACTAGCAGGAAAAATCTGCCTTATACAGAGTCAAGACATCGTTCTGCTTTGCTTTTTTCCATGGATCTATGTGACCAAATGAATTTAGTTGACAAATGATTGGATACTGATGACTAGATACAATAGAAATGGAATGGAACAATTTCACTTCTAGTTTGTTTCTTGGCGCAACTCAAGATGGTGTTGCTCACCTGTGAAGCCTTAGATCTTCTGGGGCATGGTATCTGAAGTGCAACATCTTCATTATGGCCATGATTGACTGTCAGCATTAGAAATCATTATATGTCCCACTGCCTAGAGAAGTTTGGTTTGGGTGGGGAGGGTGCTCAGAACTCCCTCTTGTTCCTCTCCAGCATTCTTATCTTGTTTTGGATGGACAACATACATTGCTATGTTCCATCAAGCTTTTAATTCTGTGTACAGTATTTTTCTCTCATTCATCAATTTTAATTTCATGCACATGTTATTGTTGTTGCTCCCCAGTTCCTTATATTTTATTGGATTTATTAGAAGTTTTAATAATATTTTTATTTCACGCTCTCTAAGGCACCTACCTGACAAGGGGTGGATCTGGTTTATAAATTTAATGAGCAAATTATAACACAATATTCAGGGGAAAGTCCTACCATATTCAACAGAGCTTACTTTCAGCAAATTGACATGCATAGAACTGCAACATATATACAACTCTCTAGGAAGCCAATTTTCTTGTTATGCAAGACTTTTATTGAATGCCAAGATAGTGTTTATTTTATATTTCTATCCTGTAACAATTTGTATAATGGCCAAAATCTACCAAGAAGCAATTCCATAGTAATGTATTTGTGTTCTGAACAGAACTATTACCCTACTTTATATTCTCCACCAGAAAAGAAAAGTTCCTCCTTATGGCTAAGATATGTCTCAATACTTTTGACTGAATGTAGTTATGCTCTCTATTATAATAACCTTAGGAGCCTTGTGGCACAGTGGTTAAACTGCTGTAATGCAGCCAAAACTGCTCAATCCCAGGTAGCTGGCTCAAGGTTCACTTAGCTTTCCATCCTTCCAAGGTCAGTAAAATCAGTACCCAGCTTGTGGCGGAGGGCGTCAGTGTTTAGCCTGCATAATTGTAAGCCGCCCAGAGAGTTCTTTAAGCACTATAAGCAGCACACTTCACTTTTTTTTTAAAGCGTGTGCTAGATTTTGGCTATAATACAAGGCAGGTGCTATAGAAATCATTAGAATATTGTGCTTAAGATTTATGCAAGTTTTTGTTATCACAGCCATACTATATCATGGTCCCATGCAAGGCCAAAAAATGCAGCCAGGCAGCAGAGTGAGGATCTAAATGTACACCTTGTGTTTGTGCAAACATTTGTGATTGTTGGAAAATTCATCCTTGTTCAGGATTTTAATCACACCAGTCCACTGAATTTTTCATCTGGGCAATACAGTAGTCTGTTATAATTTACAGTGGCAAGAAGCTTATCAGTTAATTATGGTACTCTAAGTGCAATGATGTAAATAACAGTGCTGAATCATTGCTAGTTAAAAAGTTGCCACTTGTATCATATGCCTCCAAGAATAATGGCCTTTCCAAAGGTAATTTACACAAATTACATATTTTTGCTCACCTCAGGAACTTTTTGTAATTTCCATGTTTCCTCATAGACATAGATACTTCAGGCTAGTCGATTTCTTAGCTAAATATTAATGAAGGACACTAGTAAGAGTCTGGGTAACAGGTACACCTTTATTTATTTATTTATTAAAACTCACATCTTAAAAGAAATAGCACCATATACATTTACAAATGTGATACATTTTTTAAAATTTGCTGTGTACATTTTGGTAACACAAAATGACAATGACCATATCCCTAAAATTAAACATGGTTGTCCATTTTGGAGATACCATGTCCAATCAAGTTAATTAAGAAGATCTGTCTTTTAATTTATTACAGTTTTTAGGGGAAGTTGACTTGCTTTCATAGGCAATATAAATAGACTATTTATATAGAGATAACAACATTCAAATTGGTATTACACTGAGCACATACTAAACCATCCAACAGTCTCAGCTTATGCTACAAAAATATATACATACATATGGCTCAATGACAGAAAAACATACAGTTAAGTAATATACCTATTTCCTTCTGAGGCTTCCCATTGACTATAAGAATCATTATTTTGGTGCCTTGTACCCACAATTCATTTTTGTTAAAAAAAAAGGGGGGGTTTCTGGCTCATAATGCATAACTCCTTTTAGGGCATGCTAAAGGCTTCTACCTGCAGTTAACGCTCAACATAGAATTAATGATAAAGTGTCTCCCCATTTTAAAAAAGACATGGAACAGTACTGGCACATCTAAAAAGCTTGCACTGGATAAATCTGGTATGTTACGGTAACCTAAAGTAAGACAGAAAAGCTGTGTGCTCACTTCTATCACCCAATTCAGTTGTGTTTAGTGGAGGTAGCTGTAACGAGCTAACACTGCCCAAAACTTGGAAAAGTTATTTTTCTGAACCACACATATCAGAATTCTCCAGTCAGATTGTGCACTAGCTTTATCCACTCTTCCTATCCCCCAATCACTCCAATTCCAGCTTTGATTGGAACTAACCTGCCTCATTCCTAATAATGATAGAATCTCTTAATTTTGGGCAACCCTGGAAAGAACTATGGGAGCACTTAAGAAGGCTCTCATTTATTTTGGTATTCTGAAACTGTTTCTTGCATTATATGGAGTCCCACTGCAACAGAATAAAGGGCAGTTCTTTAAAACAAGACGTTAATGGGATTTGCTACTAAGTAAATGTGGTTAGAATGACGGCATCAACGAGGCCAGGAAAGCAGCTTTTAAAGCAAAGCAAAGCGTGCTGCTTATATACCTCCCCATAGTGCTTCAAGCACTCTCTGGGCGGTTTACAAGTTAATTATGCAGGCTACACATTGTCCCCCCCCCCCCCCCCCAGCAAGCTGGGTACTCATTTTACCGACCTCGACCGACCTCGACCTCGGAAGGATAGAAGGCTGAGTCAACCTTGAGCCGGCTACCTAGGATTGAACCCCAGGTCGTGAGCACAGTTTTGGCTGCAGTACAGCAGTTTAACCACTGCGCCACGAGGCTCTTTTTTAAAATGAATTCAGTGAAGTAAGTCCTACCAAGAAAAGGGAACAGTAGATTTCAGTCATTTTTTATTCATTATTAACATTCACATTAATTCCTAGCTCACATTGCAAAATAGGTCCAAGAAAGTTGTATCACAATAGCAGCTTTTTAATCATTAAATTGCAGCATTAGGGGGGAACAATAATAATAATGTCAAGTGAATACATGCAGCAAGTATCTTCAGTTACACTCCTATAATACTACAATACTCAGTTTGTGAGTTTAGGTTAACCATACAGGAGGTCTCCATTCATTGTCCCTGGAGTTCATTCTGCTGACAGACTTTACACTTATTGAAATGACTTGAAAGTAGTCATATCATCAATCTGCATCCATTTCCATCTTGGCTCATTCAGAGACCCAGTGTTACAAAAACCCTGTCTGTGATTTTTTGTTTCCTAGGTTCCATGCTGCGTTTTTGAACACATGGTGGCTTTGTCTCCTCTCTGTCTTTCATCCACTTTTTTCATCCACTTCTGATTTCAAGTAAACAGAGATTTAAAAAAAAAAAGACGACTAGTGAAATATCACTTTTTTCATTCCAAAATAACTCTACTGTATAAGCTAATACAATCACTGGTCACTAAAGAGCTTGCAGTTAGCACCCAGTTGAGTCAGAAATCCCAGTACATTTAGCTGCAAGCTAATTACCCCTGGAAGATGCACCCATTGATCTGTTCCTCCCATGAAAGAGTTGCATTTTCAAGCAATCAGGTGTCAACACTGCACTTGACATAGCAGGTCAGTACAAGTGCTTGCATCCAAAGAATCTGTTGTGTGACAAGGCACTTCTGCTTACATTTCTGTGGAAGAGAAAACCGCACCCCTCCCCCAGTTTTACAAGAATGTGGGGCTGCAGAGTCAGTGACAGGCACTGCATAAGTAGAGGCACCTTCTACATCCACAGCTAGATCTTTCAACACAAACAAAGAACACCTACTCAAATTGCATTGTTCATCCATGCATTTGTTACTCTGCTATCAAGTGCCATTTTCCCAGGACCATGGCAAATATTTGCCATTAGCATCTTGGTTCTTTTAACCAAGGAAGGCTTTGCCCTAGATAAAAGAACTTCCCAAGCACAAGCTAAATGATCTAGAATCGTGTACTACTACGTATAACCAGTTTGGGTTGACTCATTTTTTTGGAAGTGTCCTTTGAGCTACTGTCCTTTATGATGACATCTTCTGCCCATGTAGGTTCGGCAGGGATGGTCACCATGTCTATCTTCTTGAAGGATTTCTGCAGAGTTGGCGAAAGGCCTCCTTTTCCATTGTAGCCGTTCACCTGAGCAAGGAACGCTTCCTGCTGGCTACAACACAAGTGAGGATTACAAGCTGCAGAGACACATGGGAAACTGCATAGGATCTCTGGATTTCTGTGGTCCACGTACTCCGGCTGGATGGTGACTGAATGGACCCCGGCTTCATGGAACACCTCTCTCATTTTGTAGGAAGCCTTTTCGTAATCAGGCACTGAATTACACTTGATGTGGAGAGTGGCAATATTCTTTCCCTTGACAAGCTCCCAGACATGCACCTCATGAATGCTGCTAATCCCTGGCACATCTAATAATTTGTTTGCTGTGAAGACAGGGGGAAAGCAATGAAAACAAAAGAGAAAAAATATATAGTTAGATTTCTGTGACAACCCATAGACAACACCAATTTTATAGGAATGCTGCCAAAAAGCAAGGCCAAAAGCATACAGCAGTGTTTAGAATATTTCATTGCAGAACAAGTAGACTTTGGAAAGCTACTTTTCAAAACTAATTTGTTCCCATTATTCATTATAGCATATGGAAAATAATCTATTGCCATTATAGGTTGCAATGTTAAAAAGTAACTTGTTGCATTACTTGCTTCCTTCTGTTACTTTTAAAAAGAAACCTTACAATTGATAAAAGGAGGATGCAAAGTAACTTCATAAAGTAATTGGGAAACACTGTTTGCAACACCTGTAAAGTAGCTTTCCTTACCCATTAGACTGCTTTTGAAGTATGATTTCATTACACCTTTGTTACTACAAAATCGTAGTTCATCACTGATTATGATAGTTGCTTGCAGAACAAGCATTCGACCCATATCTTCTGCTTACATAGCAGACAGTCGTCTCTGAAATCTCCAGGATCAGTAGGGCCCTAGCCTTCTCTTCAAATGATACCAGCCTGCTACCAATAATGGCAATGGCTTTGAGCAAGAGAGTAAGAAGCTGCAGGCTGTTGAAATGGTTCCTGCTAATCGTAAAAGCATAACTAGAATTTGCAGCACAACTTAGTGTCATGTAAGCTATTCCCAGGGCTGCAGGGGCATCAGTTCATCTCCCACAGTACAGGAAGACAGTGAAATGGAGTTTCCAAAGTGTCAATGGAGCCAAATATGAGATTTTAAAAGTAGATTCTACTATATGATTCATTTATTAGTTATATTTCTATTAGTATGCTAAAGGTTGATCGAAAGGTTGTGTGTATAGTTGGTCCTTCTCCTATTTTATGATAACCCTGTGAAGTACATCAAGGAGAAAGAGTGAATGATCACCCACTAATTTCATGGGTCATTATAAAATCTAGAACCTGGAACTTCCAAGGGGCAGTTCAATACCAGTATCATTCTTTTTTCAGAAACCACCACCCAATAAATATTATGTTATCTCTCATACCAGGCTGAAAACAAAACTCAACACAGCTTTTTAAAGAGCCAAGTGTTGCTTTTGCTTTTCCAGTCCTGCTTCAGAAAACACGGTCTGGGAACAAAGAAGCATATTGTTTCCCGCCTCGTCTCACAAAGTCATATAAATGATAAAATCACCAGTTAGCAACATTTTACCAACTAAGTGTCTTTGACAAGGTAAGTTTCCCTACAGGTTTACAGAAGCAAATTCAAAAACCAAACTAATGAATGGAACAGCAAACTGCCTGTAACGTAACAGAGTACATCTATCTACCTCTCATTTTTTAAGGTGTCTCGGATCACAAACATCTACAGATGCACACTACAATTTCAAGAAACAGCAGCTCACAATCAGAGGTTCTGCATATATTGTAGCATTACTGTGTTTTCAAAGTGCATGCTTTTCACTAATCCTCAAAGATTTGAGGTGTGTTGCTAGGACACCACCATGTGACCCAAGTTTCTTAAAGCTCTTGAGAATGTATGAGCTGCTAGTGGTGGGTGTATAATCTAGAGATATCCTTCTGGAAATAACACTAGCTTTAAGCATCCGAACAGTAAAAATACAACTTACTCAGTATTTGCATGTTAACACTCTTGGGAACCATCTGTAGCAAAATGGTTGCTGTCTCTTTAATGAGCGGAAAGGCTGAAGACAGTATAATGGCCACCATAACTATGGTCAGGCTTGGATCGATGTAGCATTCCCAGTTACAGGGGGTGTTCTCGTCCAGGGGAAGTGCATAGAATATAGATGCAGCCACCACCACAATAACTGAGCCAAGGGCATCTCCCAATACGTGCAAAAGGACACCTGGGATAAAAGAAAGAGGAGGCATTAGCTTCTGATGAGGAGGATGGAGAGGAAGGAATTACCTATGAGAGTGAAACTTACTTTTGAAATTATCATTTAATAAACAACATTAAACAGAAAGGTTTGACCTTAACACACAACAAGGAAAGCATGGGAGAAGGCTTTGCTTGTGTGATCATTTTGCCTGAAGCCCCAAAGTGACGGAACAGGCCCTGGGAGAGAGAAGGGGGCCTTTGTTTATGTCAGTATAATTTAATGTTGTTTATTTACAATTCTTGATTATTCTTTTATTTTGTTGTAAACCATCAAGAGTGGCCTTTGAAGCCAGATGGGTAATATATAAATTAAATAAATAAATAAATTTGCTCTTCAGGGAGCAAAGTGGCTTCGGCCAGCCATGCTCACAAGCTTCCAACTTATTGGGATTACAAATGCTCCCTGGAGGCTCATCTAAAACAGTGTAGAAAGAGTGGGTTTGGACAAGATGACAGTCTCTCTCGAAAGGTGGTGCCTTAAGTTTGGGGAAGGCCTCTGCCAAACAGCTGTACCTCTGATGTTCAAGGCTTCAGACTTCTTTTCTTTTTTCTGTACCTCCTTCTCTTCTGTCTGTTTCTGAGGACTTATGGAGTCACCTGCATTCAAAGAAGAAACGCTGTGTTGTGTATAAGTTCTACAAACAGAAAAAACACCAATCTTTTCAAAACCAAAACTTGAAGAGTCAAATACAAGAGGATATACTTCTAACTCTCTCACACTTGCATGTCAACAACACATATAACAGAGCATTCTGATGAGCCAATAAAATACGGAATTAAACTGCATGAACTCTGTGTTAACGATAACTTGCAAAATGAACAAGCTTTCTCACAGACAAACTATGTTACCCTCCTTTAAGGGTTATACAATCTCTCCAATATCTTTTGTATGTATAGTGGGAAGTTAGTTATTTTAAGGGCATAAAAACTATGAAAGCAAAACAAGAGGTAAAAGCATTTGACCAGAAACAAAGAAAAGTTACACAAGAAGTTACCCCTTTAGTGGAGGAAAGTAGCAAAAAGGAAGGGATGAAGATAGGACAAAAAAATGGCACCATAAACATTAAAAAGAACAAAAAACTGAAAAGACAGGAAAAATGTCTAAAGGGGGCATTAAAAAAGGAAAAGGGAGGGCAGAGTACTGAACTGGAGACGACACAAAATAAGGTGACATTAAAAAAAAATACAAAGATAAGTATATGGGATATGATGGAATGACCTGGAAAAAAGAGGAGGGAAAGGGGGAAGACTTGAGTAAATAGGAAAAATAAGATGAAAATAGCATTTAAACTTATTGTAGTACTCCTGGAGTGAGCTGAAGGACTACTACAGGACTCTCTCCTTTCCTCATTTTCACCTCACAACAACCCTGTGAAGTAGATAAGCTTTCTCTTAAAGACTGGCTGCTGGAGTGCGGTTTTTAAATGGATGGTTGCGCCTTACTGCTTTGAATTTGTTTTTGGCGTTTCTTTTATAGCTTTAAATATTGCCTTTTAATGATGTAAAGGTGTAAATAGAGACAAGAATGAAAACACAGGATCAGAGAGGACTAGCCCCCTTAGCCTGTTGCAACCCCAACAAGTATTGTGGCTCCTTAGTTTTAAGGGATGTACACAAGTCTGTCTGCAGAAGCTCTACCTCAAGCGTCTGAAGAAGAGGGCTGCGCAAATGTTTCTGCCAAACAAAACTCATTCCTCTTGAAGGTACCGCGCAGATGCCTGGTTTTTGCTGCACCAGAAAAGAGTAAGGGAAGAACGGAGAGGAAATGGAGAAGAGGAGGGGTGGGCGTGGGGTGGGGGAAACAAGACGGTTCAAGGCAACGGGAAAGGAGAGCCGGGGAAGCGACCGAGGGGCACCTGCTTCGTCTCCGTTCCCGGCCTCGGCTACCACCTGGGCGAGGTCGATGGCGTTTCCCGCGCTCTCTTCCTGCGAGGCGGCGGCGGCCTGGAGGTGGTCGGCGTCCAGGCCCGGCGCCGGCGTCGAGGTCTCCTGCGGTTTGGCGCAGCAGCGCCAGTCCTGGAAAATCAGGAGCCCCACGAGGTTGACGGCGAGGCCCAGCGCGCCCACCAGGAGGATGAGGAAGGGGTCGCTGATCCCCTCCGGCCGCGCCAGGCGCTGCACCGCCTCCACCAGGATGGTGAAGCAGAGGGCGGCCAGGAAGACGGCGTTGCTGAGGGCGCCCACCACCTCGGCGCGGCCGTAGCCGAAGGTGGCGGCGGGACCCCGGCGGCCTCGGCGGCGAGCGATGCGCCCCGTGGAGATGCCCACGCACAGCGCGATCGTGTCGGAGAGCATGTTGAACGAGTCCGAGATCAGCGCGATGGAGTTGCCCACGTAGCCGGAGACCAGCTCGGCCACGAAGAAGCTGGCCGTCAGCACCAGCATGAAAATCAGGCGGCACGTCTGGCCCGTGTAGCGCCCCATGGCCGAGGCTTCACCTCTCGCCCCCTTGCCTCGGCGCCGCCGCCGCTGCAGCAGCACCGCCGCCGCCGCCTCAGGGTCGCCTCGGCCGGCTGACGTGCAGCACCTTTGCCCCGGCAGGCAGAGGGCGAGGCGCGGCGATAAGCGCCAGCTCCCACTGCGAGTGCCCGGGCCCGGCTAATGACTCTGCACTTTGCTTTATAGAGGCGCGATAGAGGCGGCATCGCCTCCTCTCCACCCCTTGCCCGGACGGCCTTTATAGCTCCCCACGAGATTTGCAGACGCTAGCTTCTTTTTTTTTTTTTTTTCTTTAAAGAAAGTCTGTCAGAAGCAAAGAGCGAGGTGCGCCCAAGGAGGAAGAGCCCAGGGTGCCAACTTTTCTCCTATTCCCCACCCACCCACCCGCCTGCTGGGTATGCCAGGCTCCTGGCATCAAGAAATAGCAGGTGCTTTGTCTGGGCACCTGTTGAATTTTGACAGACCAGTGGGAATGTTCCTGCCTCTTATGTCTCTAAGATGTTCAACAGGTGAAGGATGTTCAATACCAGACCTTTGGGGAGATTCATATCATCACTGGATGCAATCTTTCCATTCCTCAAAGGTGAAAAATATATATTTCACCACCGTGCAGGTTTTAAAAAAAAAACAACACCAAGCAATTCAGCAATATTCAGCAATACTTGGTAATGATGGTGTTTATGGCATGAACTTATCCGTAAAATAGAGAGTTGGCAATCCTAGAATCCATCTTAATAGTTATTAGCTGGTTCTTTTGTTGTCCATAATAAAATATATTAAACCAACTTTATGGGTGTTTTTCATTTGAGCCGGAAAGAAAAAAAAAGAAAAAGAAAAATTGGCTCTTAGAGAATACTTAGGAGAAACAATTAAGGATAAGAGTAGCTTTAACTACTTTTATTATTGTTTACATTATTATTTAACTGTTTCCTTTACTAAGCCAGTCTCCTATTTAATTCAATTTTTAAAAAAACCTCTGGTTTTTGAATGTGGATTATTGTGCTTCTGTAACCACAATTCAAAATGCCAGGAAATGACCCAGTATTGCTGCACAATATCATGCCACGTTACCAGCAGGAAGAAGATGCCAAACTTTATATAGCAAAGGACAGCCTGAATGGTAATGTCAGCAGTCAAAATGGTCTATCTACAGGATACCCTCTTGTGCTCACTACCGTTCACAAGAGACACCAAGCAAAGAAAAAACCCAGAAGCTGGCTCCTTTTTTCATCAGTTTACCGTTTCTCACCCAGACACAAAGCAGTTGTCAGGGCTGTTTTTCAACAAGTGATAGAGACACAAGAGGGTATCCTGTAGACCATCTTGACTGCTAGTGGTGGTGTTGTCAGCATTCAGGCTGCCCTTTGCTATGTAAAGCTTGGCACAATGTGGGCATGATATTGCGCAGCATAATCAGACCATTTCCTGGTGTTTTGAATCATGGATACAGATGCACAATATTTACAAATCAGGGGATTTGAAGAATTGAATTTCCTGCTTTTTAAAATGGAAGTTTAAGAATACATACTCTACACTCAAATTCCAGTTGAAACTTCCATCATGTAGAATTACCCAGTGCTAGGTAAAGGTTCCCCTTGACATTTAGTCCAGTCGTGACCGACTCTAGGGCGCGGTGCTCATCCCCGTCTCCAAGCCGTAGAGCCAGCGTTTGTCTGTAGACAGTTTCCGTGGTCACGTGGCCAGCGCGACTAGACACGGAACGCCGTTACCTTCCCACCGTGGTGGTAACTATTTATCTACTTGCATTTGCATGCTTTCGAACTGCTAGGTTGGCAGGAACTGGGACAAGCAATGGGAGCTCACTCCGTCGCGTGGATTCGATCTTACGACTGCTGGTCTTCTGACCTTGCAGCACAGAGGCTTCTGCGGTTTAACCCGCAGCGCCACCACGTCCCTTACCCAGTGCTAGAGGATCCCAAAAAGATGAGTACATGATCTGTGCTATGGTTGGTGGGAGAAAACAGAAGCTAGAGCAGCCAAGATGTGGCTGTAGTCCCTCTATGCCAACATATTTTGAAGGGCTGTTTTATGGACTTAATGAAACAGTGAAACAAAAGTGTAAGTGCAACACGCACAACAGAGAAACTTACACACCCTTTAACCTCTCAGGTAAACTAATGTTGCCATGTTCTCACCAAAGAACGCAGACTAGAAAGCTATCTTCACATTTCCGAACCTTTTCCTTAGGGTGGGCAACCTAAGGAAGAAGAAGGTAATTTCAGAGCAAAAGCTCTACAAACATGTGTGTTTGTTTTCTAAAATATGTCCCCTTGCCTTTTGAAATAAAAAAAGAAAACCCTGGAGAGCTGGGAGTTAGCAAAGATTGTCACTGGAGACAATGTTCAGAATCATCCATACTATGAAAGAAAGCTGGCTGGATAGCTCAGTGGTTTATTTGGCTACAGACCCAGAGGTTGGGAGTTCGATTCCCCACTGTGCCTCCTGCAAGTAGAGCCAGCCTGTGTGGTCTAGGGGCACAGTCCCAGGGCACTTCCAGAAGAAAGGAAGGGTAAATCACTTCTGAGCATCAGACACCAGGAGGGTGGCTGATAGGGATCCACTTTCTCTGCTGGCGCTAGGGGTATTGGCAGTAGTCACCAATCAAGTTGTGCCCAAAATTTTATACCAAAAAAACTGTAGGCTTGCCAACAGCAACATCTCTATACTGAAATGGTAACAGGGCAAGAAACTGGAGATCTAACCCTGAGGATAGAATTTCACAACTAGGTGTCACTACTGCTAAGGAGACCTTCGCTGTAATGTTTTCTGCCTTATTGCAGATGGCAGAGCCATCTGGAGGAAGCCTTCAAAAGCTACTTAAAATGCTGAGGAAGAGGAAAGGTGCCTCTTTAGGTACCTAAATTTATAGATGTCTTTACATGTAAGCAGCCGCACTCTGAATTGTATCCTCTGTGGAATACTAACTGAACCTCCAGGAAGGAACTGCAGCTAATCCTGACTTTCTGGTATGATACAGACATTTGAATTATGTTCGTCACTTTCATGTTTTAGCTTTTTAGCTTTTTGCATTTAAAAAACAAATTTAGACATACACCTAAAAAGATGCGGACGTTGGCCCTGATAAAGAACAACTGTGTTAGCTAGCACTCTCTACCTACTAATGTCTAAAGAACAGTTTTAATTAGAGTGGGTGAAGTGCAAACCTATTTAATTGACATGTATACAACCATCAGATTATTGATTGCTAGAAGGCGATAGCGGTGCGTTCATTGACGTCAGCAGACTATACCATAACCACTAAGGCCAAAGTATGAATAAAACTGATTTGTATTGCTTGCAATGTGTCTTCTAGAATCTGGAGTTTTCCTCTAGAGTATTCCAGAGTCACTTTACATCTGCTAAATTTGTAGGGAGAAAGGTCAAGGAAGCATAGTCTGTCATGAAATAGGCCAAGTAGAAAAGGATGATCTTTTGCTGGAAACTTCAAATCTTACATCAAAAACAGCAGAAAGTCTTATGGTCAGCTTTTGTGGACCGTAATGCACTTCTTCAGATACCTGGAGTGTAGCTGCAGTAGATAAGCCGCACTCTTGAGTATCTGAAGAAGTGGTCTACAGCCGATGAAAGCTTCTGCCAAATATTAGTCTTTATAGTGGCATAAGATCCATTGGCTAAATCCCATTGCTAGTTCAAACTAGAATTGACCAATTTAACGCTTTATTGAAAGATTATTCAACCCTTACATAGAGCAAAGCAAAGTGTGCTGCTTATATACCACCCCATGGTGCTTAAAGCACTCTCTGTACAGTTTACAATTTAATTATGCAAGCTACACATTGCCCCCCCCACCCCCAGTGAGCTGGGTAGTTGAGCCTGTAGGGATTGAACTCAGGTTGTGAACAGTCTTGACTGCAGTACTGCAGTTTAACTAACCACTGTGCCATGAGGCTCAACAAACCCAATTGATTTAGTGATTCTAGTCTACTTGGAAATAGCAATAGGATTCCTTTGTTTTTGCTGCAACAGACTAACACAGCTGCCCCGTTGGGGATTTTAGAGGCATATTTTAGATTCAGAATCTAAAGGGCAGCTGTCTTGGACTGTTGCAGCAAAAATAATGAAGAGCCCCATGACCCTTTATTGCAGCCTGAACATTCATAGAAAATGGCCCACTCCATCAGATGCATGGAGTACTAACTGGAATGTTAGGTATCTGTACAGTTGATGTAGTTACGGTGGGGCTGTATTAAGTCAGATCAGTGGGACATTAAATGTTGAAAGTACAGTAGTGACCATTGCAATTACATTATGCACACTGGTCATTTACCAAACTGCTGCTGATGACACAAACATCTTGGCATTAGTTGAGATAAATCCTCCCTGACCTCCCTGTCCTCATTCCCACACTCAGCTATGTAATAAGTGTGCATACACCTGAAATCCTGGATAACAATAAGTGCTAAAGTGGGAACTAGGCTGTGAAAGCTCAGACAATGATGAACCAGTTAGACCTCAAGATGCCGTAGAATGCTGTATTTTTAGTCACAACAGTGGCTAAAGCTTTTGATGCTTAGGTGAAGTAAACTCTGACATTAGGGGTTCCCAAAGAACAGCATGCAGACTGGTTTTTTTTTTTAAGGGTTTCTTCAAGAAACCCCTGGCCTCCCTGATGGGAAAAAAAACAGCAAAAAAATTGTCTCCTACTCCTGGAGTGCAGAGATTTTTGCATTGACCCACACATGGACCCACCAAACCCAAAAGAAAACGCAACTGCCCCAAATCAAAAATGAAAGTAGATGTCTAGTCACTTCCACTTCTGATTTGTTCCTTTTACTATTTTTCTCCCCCAGCTAGTACTGGGGCTGAATCCCTGGCCACCATGCCCATGAAAGTTGCCCACCACTGGTTTACATACTGGTGTGTCCCCTTGACAGAAATATTCAAATATCTTACTTTCCAGAGTCCTGATCAATGGCCAGCCCTTAGAGCAGTGGTTCCCAAACTTGGATAACCTAGGTGCTCTTAGATTGCAACTCCCAGAAACCCCGTGCACCCCAGGTAGTGGTGAAGGCTTCTGGGAGTTGGAGTCCAAGAACACCTGAGTTACCCAAGACTGGGAACCACTTGCCTTAGAGCATCCAGCCAGCAACCCTAGTTCATTGCAGAGGGTTCCGGAGACACATCCGAGGGTAGGGAGTGGGAAACACGGCCCCTCAAGGTGGTGTTGGAGTGCAACTCCGATGGTTCCTCATCACCACAGACCATTTTGCCCAAAGCTGCTGGAAATTACACTTCAAAAATGGTCACACATTCCTAACCTTCATTCTACAGTCAACCTTCAGTTCACGTCACACATTCCTGGGACCCTCACCATTTTCCTGAATGAAATTAAAATGTGCCTTAAAACTCAGCCAACAGTTTGCGATGAGTGATCTTTATTTTCAAGAAACCTTATGACATCCACCATTACAAGTCTTCTAACAGGGAAAATCCTGATCAGCATCTATCACATGCAGAGCTTGGACAGCAATTTTTTAAAAGATAATTTTCTCCCATTATGTGCCACAGTGCACAGCAAATAATTCATTGCCATTTATTGTTAGAAAGAGCATAACCAAAATACACCAACCAAAAGAGCATAACCAAGAGTAGACGTTGTCTAATTGGGCGGGATATAAATTTAATAAAATAAAATAAATAAATAAATAAATAAATAAAGTTATTCGTTGTGTTACTTACAACATTGCTTGTTCCTTTTTAGTCATTTTGCAAAACATTTTGGATTGATAAGAAAGTGCTATGACTCTAGAAGGGCCCTAAAAGTAACTTCATAGGAAACTACCAAAAATATTACTTTTTAGCTGAATGAAGGAAATGTGTTCCTATTCATTGCATTACTACTCTGTTCCTAATAATTGCATTACTTTTGTGATGTATTTTGGTTATGCTCTTTTTACCAAAACAAGAATTATTACATTGTAAGTAACTGAATTACTTGCAACTTGTTAATTCCAATTATAATGGAACTTGGGTTTCTGTAGAACACAGTTTGAAACCCACAGCAATAGCTTCTAAACACTGAAAAACATACGTAATCCTATTCAGCCATCAAGTGTAAGGATGTGTCACTGGAGATGAAGACCAAGACCATCCATACTTATATTTCCATTTGCTATGTATGGATGTGAAAGCTGGACAGCAAAGGAAGCTGACAGAAAGAAAAATTGATTCATTTGAATTGTGGCACTGGAGGAGACCTTCGCGAATATCCAAGACTGCCAGAAAAATGAACAAGCGGGTCCTAGATCAGATCAAGCCTGAACTATTTCTGGAGGCAAAATACTCAGACCATTCAACTTTGGACAAATTGTGAGAAGAACCCGGACAAGACGGAGGTCCTGAGGGTGGGTGGTCCCTCCATCAGCGGATTGGGTGACTCCCTTTCTTTTGGGGGGACGACTCTCACCGCAAAGAGTGGGGTTCGCAGCTTGGAGATACATCTGGACCCGGCGCTTACCATGGAAACCCAGGTGGCGTCCGTGGCCCGCTCCACCTATTTTCATCTATGGCGGATTGCCCAGCTGCGACCCTATCTTGATGGGGGGCCCCTCACTACTCTTGTCCATGCGCTCGTAATCTCGAGATTAGACCACTGTAATGCGCTCTACGTGGGGCTACCTTTGAGATTGACGCGGAAACTTCAAATGGTGCAGAATGCGGCGACCAGACTTCTTAGTGGGGTAAGAAAATATCAACATATCTCTCCCACTCTGGCTGCCTTGCATTGGCTGCCCATTCGTTTCCGCATTGACTTCAAAGTGTTAATGATGACGTACAAAGCCCTAAACGGTTTGGGACCTCGATACTTGGCAGATCGTCTTCTCCCACCTAGATCTACCCGAATCACTCGGCATAGCCAGGAGGGACGGCTGAGGGGACTAACGCCGAGAGAGGCCCGGAAAGAAAGAACAAGAAACCGGGCCTTCTCGGCAGTGGCCCCTCGGCTATGGAATAGTCTCCCAACTGAGATCCGACTGGCACCCTCGCTGGGTGTTTTTAAAAGCCATTTAAAAACTTGGCACTTTAGGCAGGCCTTCCCTTCAGTCAATAATTGATATCTATTCTTTGTTTTATAATCACTCCCATCTTGGTATTAATCTAATCTAATTGTTTAAAAATTATGATGTTTTATGATTTTATTATATAATGATGTTTTTATGATATTTGTAAGCCGCCCCGAGTAGACTTTGTCTAGGGGGGCAGGGTAAAAATCTAATAAAGTAAGTAAGTAAGTAAGACAGGATTCTCTGAAAAAGACAATAATGCTGGGAAAGATGGAAGGCAGTAGGAAAAGAGGAAGACCAAATACGAGATGGATTGACTCTCTAAAGGAAACCACAGTCTAGAGTTTAGAAGAGCTGAGCAGAGCTGTTGAGGAGAGGACATTTTAGAGAGAGCTCATTCATAGCGTCACCATAAGTCGGGGGCAATTTGACGGCACATAACAACAAGAACAACAAGGATGCATGTGGAGCCAAAAGCCTTTGAGTGAAACACACAAGCACCATTCCTCTATATTTGTGTTAAACATGGGAACATGACAGACTGAGAAGGGGAAACGATGCTGCACCTGAGTAGCCTCCTTATGTGAGCTCAACTCCAACCCCCAACCTCTAGAATCAGGATTTTGGCTCATGTGGAGAAGCTACTTGGACAGAGCAGCCTCTTCCTCTTCAGATAGGCCACAAGATCATGGGGGAGGCAGGGCTAGCCTGTGGTCTGGCTCAGTGCCGGTGGGCTCCACTTGCTTCCGTAGCTTCTAACTGCTAGTACAGTGATTTAAGGGATAGACTAATGAAACTCACATTCACATACACACCTTCCTAGATGCTGTGCTATTTTACACATATAGTAAGAATTTTTAAGACTCACCTAAAGGTGGAAAAGTAGCAGTCTCTGGAACATCATTGCAAAAGTCACCTAGGGGGAAAAAATAAAGAAAATAAGATTTTGTGAATGCATTGCAATAAAATTTATTCAGTTTGAAATTACAGTACCTGTCTAACCTCTGCTGACTGGTGGAGACGTAGGAAAATAAGGACATTGAAAGCCAGCTTATACTGAATTAGCTAATTGTTCCATTTAGTCCAGTATTATGAGTTCTGACTGACAGCACCTTTCTTGGGTTTCAGGGAAGATGCTTTCCTAGCCCTACTTGGAGGTGTCTGGTATTTGATCAGCAGGGGCAATGCCATCACCTGTTGCCACACTCAGGCTTCCCTGTCCCTCCTGAATTTAGCTGCTGGTGTTGTGAACTATCCTATTGTAACAGAAAGGATTTGAAAGAGACTTGGTTATGATTAGACAATTG
The DNA here is from genome assembly GCA_037013535.1 of Intellagama lesueurii. Lineage (NCBI taxonomy): Eukaryota > Metazoa > Chordata > Lepidosauria > Squamata > Agamidae > Intellagama > Intellagama lesueurii. The sequence goes on along the minus strand of JBAJHW010000001.1, from coordinate 319,299,784 downwards.
AGACTCGTTAGATTTACAAAAGACCTGTTCCTTGTGGAGGTGAAAAACAATAGACCTGGCTTAGTGGTAGTCGCCTGCATGAATGGATTCTTCCTTACCAGCAGAGTTATAATAATGGTCACAATGAATGATTGTCGTTCAAATTTTGCTACTACAACACTGCATATTTTTCTTCCTGAGAGCAATAGAACCTTGTTGTGAAGAGCCTAATTATGGAAAATGTCGCGACTATCCAGTTTTCACTAAGGCTTTGGCATGCTGAAGCCTGAGAATACAAATGCATGAATAAGCTGTACAGTCACTTTTAAAACCAGCAGAGATGCTCCTCATCACAGTTCCAAATCTGGCAAAGTCCTAACTAAGTAAAATTAACCATTTATTTGAGTGTTTCCATTGTCCCCACCTATCCATACAATGGAAGGGGTACTGTACATAATTAGCCCTATCATTACTAAGAATAAAAACAATGCTGAAAAATGCTGAAAAAGTGAGGCAACAAGACTGTACACCCATTCACGTGGCTGTACAATTTCAGACTTCTAAGTGGAAGTAAACGTGATTGAAACGGTGTCTCCCTAATTGCATGAACCTTCACCTTATAAAAGCAGAGTGATCAGGAAAACAGTAATGAGTTGCAGTCATTTCATTCTTCTATTTCTGTTAGTTTTAACAGGTGGTCAAGAGGAACACAGAAAGAATTCACAAGGCTGCAGCAGTCACAGAAGAGCAGAAGTATAATATCCATTGGTGGCTCTCAATTACTTAGGAATGGTCCTAAAGTAATCATTTGGGTGACATCTGTATTGGCAGTGTGTGGAAAGTATCTAGGTGTCTTAGTAGAGGGACCACGAGGGAAACATGAGTCAACCATGTGATGTAGCAGGGCTGGGATGTGGTGGAAAGACCTCATGCACAGTAGCATAGTCATACATGCAGGGTCACTTTGTGAGACTTAGACACACAGAGAGAAAGATGCTCTTTCCATATGCACGCCTCCTTCCTTTCTAAGCATGGGTGCCCACATTCACATGTGCCAAATTATGACTTAGCTGCATCTACGTATTTGGTGGGAGAAGGCAGGAATCCATGGGGAGGGCAGGGAGAAGCTGCCATCCAGAGACCAGCTCCTCCCCACACCTTTTCTTACATAGCCAGTTCAAGGTAGGGGTGGCAGTAGCTGCTTTCCTACTACGTCCCCTCATATACTTCTACCCTGCAAGCACTTCCAAGTGGTTTGAAGTGAGAGAAAATCCATCCAAGGCAAAGGGGACAGGCTCATTCTTTCACCTTCCTGCCTGCCTGTCTTTATAGATAATAAGGGAAGAGATGGATGGAGTGATCTCACAAGACCAACAGTAAGGTCTACTGTGAGGCCCTGGCTTCAGGAGAAGTGCTGGTGCGTTGACACCCCTGTGGAGTGACAGGACTACATCACTACTAATGCATCAACAGGACTGAAGTGTTCAGATCAAGGGAAGTAATGGACCCTACAGTATATCACAGAAGTGAGTACACCCCCTCACATTTCATATATATTTTAGTATATCTTTTCATGTGACAACACTGAAGAAATGACACTTGGCTACAATGTAAAGCAGTGAGTACACAGCTTGTATAACAGTGTAAATGTGCTGTCTCCTCAAAATAACGCAACACACAGCCATTAATGTCTAAACCGCTGGCAACAAAAGTGAGTACACCCCTAAGTGACAATGGCCAAACTGGGCCCAAGTAGCCGTTTTCCCTCTCTGGTGTCATGAGACCCGTTAGTGTCACAAGTCTCAGGTGTGAAGCAGGAGCAGGCGTTATCACTCTCACTCTCTCAGACTGGTCACTGGAAGTTCCACATGGCACCTCATGGTAATGAACTATCTGAGGATCTGAAAAAACGAATTGTTGCTCTACATAAAGATGGCCTAGGCTATAAGAAGATTGCCAAAAACCTGAAACTGAGCTGCAGCACGGTGGCCAAGACTATACAGCGGTTTAACAGGACAGATTCCACTCAGAACAGGCCTCGCCATGGTCGACCAAAGAAGTTGAGTGCCAGTGCTCAGCGTCATATCCAGAGGTTGGCTTTGGGAAATAGACGTATGAGTGCTGCCAGCATTGCTGCAGAGGCTGAAGGGGTGGGGGGTCAGTCTGTCAGTGCTCAGACCATACACTTAACACTGCATCAAATTGGTCTCCAGGGCTGTCGTCCCAGAAGGAAGCCTCTTCTAAAGATGATGCACAAGAAAGTCCGCATACGGTTTGCTGCAGACAGGCAGACTAAGGACATGGATTTCTGGAACCATGTCCTGTGGTCCGATGAGACCAAGATAAACTTATTTGGTTCAGATGGTGTCAAGCATGTGTGGCGGCAACCAGGTGAGGAGTACAAAGACAAGTGTGTCATGCCTACAGTCAAGCACGGTGGTGGGAGTGTCATGGTCTGGGGCTGCATGAGTGCTGCCAGCACTGGGGAGCTACAGATCATTGAGGAAACCATGAATGCCAACATGTACTGTGACATACTGAAGCAGAGCATGATCCCCTCCCTTCGGAGACTGGGCCGCAGGGCAGTATTCCAACATGATAATGACTCCAAAACGACCACTGCCTTGCTAAAGAAGCTGAGGGTAAAGGTGATGGACTGGCCAAGCATGTCTCCAGACCTAAACCCTATTGAGCATCTGTGGGGCATCCTGAAAAAGAAGGTGGAGGTGCGCAAGGTCTCTAACATCCACCAGCTCTGTGATGGTTGTCATGGAGGAGTGGAAGAGGACTCCAGTGGAAACCTGTGAAGCTCTGGTGAACTGTATGCCCAAGAGGGTTAAGGCAGTGCTGGAAAATAATGGTGGCCACACAAAATATTGACACTTTGTGCCCAATTTGGACACCTGAGACTTGTGACACTAACAGGTCTCATGACACCAGGGAGGGAAAACGGCTACTTGGGCCCAATTTGGACATTGTCACTTAGGGGTGTACTCACTTTTGTTGCCAGCGGTTTAGACATTAATGGCTGTGTGTTGCGTTATTTTGAGGGGACAGCACATTTACACTGTTACACAAGGTGTATACTCACAGCTTTACATTGTAGCCAAGTGTCATTTCTTCAGTGTTGTCACATGAAAAGATATACTAAAATATATATGAAATGTGAGGGGGTGGACTCACTTCTGTGATATACTGTATCTATTCTGCGTTGATTAGACTTTGTGACTGCTTAGTCCATTTTTGGGCCACACAGTTTAAGAAATATTATGAAAGACTGAAACATGTCTGGAGAAGAGCAATGAAGAGAGTTAAAGATCTGGAAATCAAACCCTGTAAGAAACAGTTGAGGTAACCTGGAGATGAGAAGAGTAAGAGATCATATGGCAGCACTCTTCAAATAGCTAAAAGGTATAGAAGTTGGAACAAATCTATCTATCTATCTATCTATCTATCTATCTATCTATCTATCTATCTATCTATCTATCTATCTATCTATCTATCTATCTTTTACCCTGCCTTTCTCCTTAAACAGGACCCAAGGTGGCTTACCTCATTAAAATACAACATGTAAAGCTAAAAACAGTATTACAACACGATAAACGAAAACAACACCAAAAACACATTGAAAGCAGGAAGGCATAACAGTCTATTTAACAACTCCACTCAGGCAGTTAGTCACTGAGAGAAAGTTTGTCTGAAGAGAAAGGTCTTTGCCTGCTTGGTGAAGGATCGGAAGGATGGGGCCAGCCTGGCCTCCTGTGGTGGAGGAGAGGAGAGTTCCAAAGTCTGGGAGCAGCCACAGAGAAGGCCCTCTCCCGTGCCCCCATCAAATGCACCTGTGAAAGTAGTGGGATAGAAGGAAAGGCCTCTCCTGATGATCTTAACAACTGGGCAAGCTCATAAAGGGAGATGTGGGCCTTGACATAGCTTGGATTTTCTGCTGCTCCCTCCAAAGGAAGGGGTTCCGATTGCAAGAAAGGAGATGTTTAGAAGAACTATCTGACTGTAAGACCTATTTAAAGGAGGATGGAGGAAGATGAACTCTCCTTCATTGGAGGCTTTCAAATAGAGTTTGGATGTCCATGAATGAATGAATGAATGAATGAATGAATGAATTTTATTTACATCCCCCCCACCTCTCCCCCAATAAAGGGACCCAAAGGGACAGACAGAGTTCTGACTCCTGACCTCTGAAGAGGCCGGCCACAGAGACTGGCGAAATGTTAGAGAGAAAAACCTCCAGAACATGGCCAGACAGCCTGAAAAACCCACAACCACCCTCGGACCCAAGAAAGCTTGCAAAATATTTAGAAGGCAAATATTAAGATAGCTTAAATATTAAGATAATACAGTGAATTATTAGAATTATATATTATAATATATTAAAATATTAAAATATTACAATACAAACAATATAAAACTAATAAATAAAATCAGCGTAACGATTTAAAAGCACATTTAAAAAGGGAAGAGGTATAACATTCCCCATGTAAAAAAATACTCTTCCTTGGCAGCCAGTTAATAAGCAAAACAATGGCCAAAGAGAAAGGTATTTGCCTGCTGGTGGAAGCATGGTAGAGATGGAGCAGGGACCAGCTGGTTTCCCACAGAAGGACCTCCAACATTTGGAAGCAGCCGTCAAGAAGCTCCGCTCCCCTAGTCCTCCCCAAGTGCACTTGTGAGGGGGGCAGGTTTAGAGAATGGCTTCCTCTGCAGATCTTCAACCCACTCACCCCCAAGCCTCATACGTTGAGATGAGCTCCTTCTGATAGTCTGGTCCAAAGTTGTATAGCATTTCACAACCAGCACTTTGAACGGTGCCTAGAAATGGACTGATAGCCACTTAAATTGTTGTAACAAAGGATTTTGGTAACCAGCTCTGGTCAATAGTCACCATTTTCTGACCTGTTGAGGTTTTTGAACACTCTCCGACAGCAGCCCCGCACACTGTGCGTTATAGTAATCCAAATGGAATATAACTAAAGTGTACATTGCCACAGTCAGATCGGACATCTCAAGGAAAGTGTGTAAGTGGAGCTCTAAGTTTAACATGTTTCCTTTAGAAAGTGTTTCGAAACTCCAAAGGGCCCAAAATGCCACAGCCAAATTGTTAATTGGGGCTGGTTACAGGAAACATATAACTCCACTGGCTGCCAATCTGTTTCCGGGCACAATTCAAAGTGCTGGTTTTAACTTATAAAGCCCTAAACGGCTTGACTTCAAGCTGTCTGAAAGACGGCATCTCTCTCTATGAGTCTGCCCGGGATCGTCAGGGGATCGTCAGGGGAGGCCTTTCTCTCGGTCCCACCACCTTCACAGGTGTGCTTGGTGGAGAGACAGGGGAGAGCCTTCTCTGTGTCTGCTCTCAGGCCTTGGAAATCCCATGCTGGCCCCATCTTTGCTGTCTTTCCGCAAGCAGGCAAAGACCTTTCTCTTCAAGCAGGCTTTTCCTCAATGACTGGTGGCCTGAGAGGGGTTTTTAAATGGATTGTTGTGTTCTGTGTTTTTAAATTGTTTTATTTGCCATTTCAATATATGTTTAATTCTTTTTAATGTTTGTATACTTACTATTTTAAGCTTTTAAATACTGTTTTTTAATGATGTGAGCTGCCTTGGGTCCTTTTAAGGAGAACAGCAGGATAAAAATATTTTAAAGAAATATAAATAAATAAACTGTGCAAATGCATTTCTGGCCACTGTCAAGACGTGGGCATCCATGTGCAGAGACGAGTCCAAGAGTATTCTCAAGATGCAAATAGGAATTCTGAGTTTTCAGGGGGAGTGTAAACCTAAACAGCAGATGTCTAATAGTCCTGGATCTGCCTTTCAATTGACCAGAAGAACCTCTAAATTAAGCCTCAGATTATTCACTCCCATCCAGTGCTTTACTGGAAGAGAGAGAATACCCTTGCTGGTTTAGAACTGGGACAGCTTCCTCAGATTTGCATAGCAGAGAGAAATAGAAGTGGGTATCATCTGTATAATGGTGACATTGAACCCCCAAACTCTGTACTAACTGTCTCGATGGGTTCATGTGGACATTAAATAGCATGTACACAGGCCAACAGCCAAGGGGTCAAACATGACCCCTCCAGCACCACATTTTGTGCTCAGCCTGCCAAAAACTATTGTAAAATAATGTCTCAAAGTGCCATGCCAGAGCAATGGTTCAGAATGATTCCATGGTCAGTGGTAGCAAAAGCTGCTGAGAGGTCCAGCAGAACCAAGAGGGACACACCTCAATTGTCCAGTTCATGGCATCTACCAAGGCGGCCTGAAGCCAGATTGGAATGGACCAAGACAATCTGTTTTATCCAGGAACTCACCACTTGATTTATGAATGCAACATTGGAGGCTGGCCAATATTATGTAGTAGGTGGGATTCAAGGAGGGCCTTTTTGGCAGTGGTCTTACTCCTCCTCTATTAGGCATACTAGAAGTTTCCTTCTACTGTAAGGAAGCACAAACTATTCCTCATACTCACTTGGTTAGTCCCCCTCAACTGCTTTTATAAGCCAGGAAGGATAAGGGTCCAGCACGCATATTCTCATTTGTCAGGGATGCTGTAGAGGTGGATTTCCTGTATTGGAAACTGTTGAAATAGATCGTTTTTGAGGTCCCTTCCACCTCTTCAATTCTATTATTCTTTGTGGTCAGTTCATAGGCCAATAGGTGAAGGCCTGTATATAATGGTCTTTGTTTAGACCACATCTGTCTGTGTAAGATATTGATGTATATCAGAATTTTCATAAAGCAAACACTAAAAAAAAGGTAGTCTCATGTTTTTGTTGTTTAAAGCCAAACCCTGTGAATCCATACTTAACAAGAAATAGTTATGGGGAGTGCAGTGATTTTAATAAATCACTTACCTGTTTCCACATCTTGATCAACAGGATCACGGCAGTAACAACAGTCCAGAAAGATAACATAGTTGAGCACGTTAAAGAACAGTCCTACAATTCCAACAATGAGAACGTACAACACCTGTTCAGTTTTCTGTGGGTTGAGAAACCTCTTCACGGCTTCAATCAGAATGCTAAACATCAGGGCGGTCGCAAATACAGAATTGCCAAAGGCACCCACGACATCAGCCCGGGAAAAGCCAAAGGTGCTGCTCATGTGCCACCTGACACGGCTAAACCGAACTCCGAAGAAGCCAATGATCATGGAGATCAAGTGAGAAAGGACAGCAAAACCATCGGATGCTAAAGCCAAGGAGTTGCCTATGTAGGCTACTGCTACTTCTGTTATGAAAAGTAGAAAACTAACAAGGCACATAAAGAGAAGCCTGCTACTTCTTCCTGTGAAGCGGCCCATGGCTTCCTAGCTGGTCTCTGTATTTTCAAGCTGGATCTTACTGGCATAAGACAGTAACATCCCAGTAGCTCTCTCCTTTTTATTGTTTCCTGCTGCTTGTGTTTAGAAGTTAATTTTTATAAGAAGCACTAAAGCAATAAAACTGTTTAAAGGGCAATTAAGCAGGGCTATCTTGTGCACATTATTAGAAAGAAGGGCATCTAGGAAAACGCCATCTGACTTCTACATAGTTCCAGACTAATCATTTGTTCTTTATTACAGTTAAGATATGTTAGTTTATCTTATTTGCTCTCATGTCACTGTCAAAGGATTCAACAGTATCCCTGGTTTTCTTTTCCATAATGTGACATACCATTGAAGTGTGTGCTTTTTTTATTTCCAGAAGTTCACTGGGTGCAGAGAGGGAGGAAAAGTGAAGGTGGCCTTGGGAGGTTCATTGGCCTAGGACTAGGTCAATGTGGCTCATGGTTCTGAGAACAATTAACCTTTCCCCTCCCATCAACTTATATTCTGAGGAGCAGTTTCACTTGTGTGTGTCATGCAGAGAGTGAATGAAACTTGTCTGAGTGTCACCATGGTGTAGCTGATGGACTCAGAACTTGGCAAAGTCACTTTACTCTCAGGATCTGGGTAGATGATTGTAGGAGCTATAATTCAGAAGAGTACCTTCACCAAATGCTGGTTAGACTGTTGTTAAACTAGGGCTGGGGAAAGAGGACCAAGTTCAAATGCCCATTCAGTCAGGCAGCTGAGTAGCAGTAGTCTCACAACATCTCAGCCTAACCTGCTTCACAGGGATAAAGCAAGAGAAAACCGTATTCACCATGGAGAAGTGACAAGGCACCTGCTTTGCACATGGGAGGTCCCAGGTTCAAACCCAAGCATCTCCTGGCAGGGCTGGGGGAAAGACTCACACTCAGTAAAAGCTGGTGGTGACTTTGCTTTCATGGGGGTAGTGAAATTGCTCTGGGTTTCAGTGTGAACATTATAGGAGCCATCTAAGGTGCTGACCCTAATACCAAAGAAAACATCTAATTTACAGTTCACAGTACGAGAGCAGACTTACCACCACACAAAACAGAATCCACCAGCCTCCACAGCTCCTGTTTCAGACCATTAAATTCCACCCATCATCAATTACCACTGGCTATGCCAGTTGCAGCTGATGTGATTTGGAGTCAGACAACTCAGGAGTAATTGAGGCTGGGTAGGCTGGTGTGAATGATAATAAACTTGATACATTATTGCCCAGACTTGATACAACACAGCTTGTTGTGTTCAGAGCTCCTTGGTCATGAGCTCCTTGGAGGCAAGACAGAATGGGAACATTTAAGAGCGCCCTCCCGAGTAGAGACCCCTTGGCATTTCTATGTGCTTCACTGCTTTAAATTGGCCTCTTGAATAGAAGGAAGCGGACCCAGGGCAGTGAATTGAGCAGAAATGCAGTGGGGAGACATCTTTGAAGGGCAGGTAATTCTCCTTTGTATCTGCACCAGGAATGAAGTGACTTAATGAGCCAAACTCAACCAGTCAAAGGGACAGAGATTGCCAAGCGGAGGAAAGCTTACTAATATTTTTTAATATTATAGAAAATGTTACGCCTTTTAACTTTTCAAATTTGCCTTTAAATTGTTAAAACTCTTTTTATTTAACAGTTTTAGTATGTAATCCTTCTTTTTTTAATACTGCAATTCGTTGTACTTTTACCCATCTTAATATTTGCCCCCTAAATATTTTGCAAGCCTCCTTGGTTCGAGAATACATTGAACACCTCTACGGGGAGGAAACGGTCAGACAGACCCAGAGACTGGAAACACTCCAAAGCAAAAGAGCACACCTGTCCTCTGAAGATGCCGGCCACAGAGACTGGCAAAACGTTAGGAAGAAAAAAATTCAGAACACAGCCAAACAGCCTGAAAAACCTATAACAACCACTCCTTGGTTCTCTTTATTTGAGGAAAGGTAAGGTATAAATAAAATGAATGCTGGCTGGGAGATTATGGAAAATGCAACTGGAAAAAAGGACCTTTTATAAGCTCTGAAACTAGATGTGGATTGGACTGAGGCAAGGCTAGAATCGTAAGGATTCCTACTTCTTCAACGCACATTAACAAATTGCATGGCAAACCCTATATTCTGCTCCATTCTTTTCTGCAGGAGATTACTTAAGCCTGTTTTTTCAAAGATGTTTATGCATTTGTTTTGATCATATGCTAATTTCCATGAATCAGGAAGATTTAGAAGAATGGATAGATAATACGCAATGGAAATATTGCATCAATAAAAGTTAATATTAATATGTGTAATACCTTGTGTCCCCCCCCCCCCAAGAGGTTATGACTGGTCATAACAAGAGTATATGTTTTAAGAGATGCACCAAGCATAATAAATTATCATGGTACTTTGTTGTTGTTTAGTCGTTAAGTCGTGTCCGACTCTTCGTGACCCCATGGACCAGAGCACGCCAGGCCCTCCTGTCTTCCACTGCCTCCCGGAGTTGGGTCAAATTCATGTTGGTAGCTTCGATGACACTGTCCAACCATCTCGTCCTCTGTCGTCCCCTTCTCCTCTTGCCTTCACACTTTCCCAACATCAGGGTCTTTTCTAGGGAATCTTCTCTTCTCATGAGATGGCCAAAGTATTGGAGCCTCAGCTTCAGGATCTGTCCTTGCAGTGAGCACTCAGGGTTGATTTCCTTCAAAATGGATAGGTTTGTTCTCCTTGCAGTCCAGGGGACTCTCAAGAGTCTCCTCCAGCACCACAATTCAAAAGCATCAATTCTTTGGCGGTCAGCCCTCTTTATGGTCCAGCTCTCACTTCCATACATTACTACTGGAAAAACCATAGTTTTGACTATGCGGACCTTTGTCGGCAAGGTGATGTCTCTGCTTTTTAAGATGCTGCCTAGGTTTGTCATCACTTTCCTACCAAGAAGCAGGTGTCTTTTAATTTCGTGGCTGCTGTCACCATCTGCAGTGATCATGGAGCCCAAGAAAGTAAAATCTGTCACTGCCTCCATATCTTCCCCTTCTATTTGCCAGGAGGTGATGGGACCAGTGGCCATGATCTTCGTTTTTTTGATGTTGAGCTTCAGACCATTTTTTGTGCTCTCCTCTTTCAGCCTCATTAAGAGGTTCTTAAATTCCTCCTCACTTTCTGCCATCAGAATGGTATCATCTGCATAGCTGAGGTTGTTGATATTTCTTCCGGCAATCTTAATTCCGGTTTGGGATTCCTCCAGTCCAGCCTTTCGCATGATATATTCCGCATATAAGTTAAAGAAGCAGGGAGACAATATACAGCCTTGTCATACTCCTTTCCCAATTTTGAACCAATCAGTTGTTCCATATCCAGTTCTAACTCTTGCTTCCTGTCCCACATATAGATTTCTCAGGAGGTAGATAAGGTGGTCAGGCACTCCCATTTCTTTAAGAACTTGCCATAGTTTGTTGTGGTCCACACAGTCAAAGGCTTTTGCGTAGTCAATGAAGCAGAAGTAGATGTTTTTCTGGAACTCTCTGGCTTTCTCCATAATCCAGCGCATGTTAGCAATTTGGTCTCTAGTTCCTCTGCCCCTTCGAAATCCAGCTTGTACTTCTGGGAGTTCTCGGTCCACATACTGCTGGAGCCTGCCTTGGAGGATTTTGAGCATAACCTTGCTAGCGTGTGAAATGAGTGCAATTGTACGGTAGTTGGAGCATTCTTTGGCACTGCCCTTCTTTGGGATTGGGATGTAGACTGATCTTTTCCAGTCCTCTGGCCACTGCTGAGTTTTCCATACTTGCTGGCATATTGAGTGTAGCACCTTAACAGCATCCTCTTTTAAGATTTTAAATAGTTCAACTGGAATGCCATCACCTCCATTGGCCTTGTTGTTAGCCATGCTTTCTAAGGCCCACTTGACTTCACTTTCCAGGATGTCTGGCTCAAGGTCAGCAACCACACTATCTGGGTTGTCCGGGATATCCAAATCTTTCTGGTATAATTCCTCTGTGTATTTTTGCCACCTCTTCTTGATGTCTTCTGCTTCTGTTAGGTCCCTACCATTTTTGTCCTTTATCATGTCCATCTTTGCACAAAAGGTTCCTTTAATATCTCCAATTTTCTTGAACAGATCTCTGGTTTTTCCCTTTCTATTCTTTTCCTCTATATCTTTGCACTGTTCATTTAAGAAGGCCCTCTTGTCTCTCCTTGCTATTCTTTGGAAGTCTGCATTCAATTTTCTGTAACTTTCCCTATCTCCCTTGCATTTTGTTTCCCTTCTCTTCTCTGCTATTTGTAAGGCCTCGTTGGACAGCCACTTTGCTTTCTTGCATTTCCTTTTCTTTGGGATGGTTTTTGTTGCTGCCTCCTGTACAATGTTACGAGCCTCCATCCATAGTTCTTCAGGCACTCTGTCCACCAAATCGAGTTCCTTAAATCTGTTCTTCACTTCCACTGTGTATTCATAAGGGATTTGGTTTAGATTATACCTGACGAACCCAGTGGTTTTTCCTACTTTCTTCAGTTTAAGCTTGAATTTTGCTATAAGAAGCTGATGATCAGAGCCACAATCAGCTCCAGGTTTTGTTTTTGCTGACTGTATAGAGCTTCTCCATCTTTGGCTGCAGAGAATATAATCAATCTGATTTCGATATTGCCCATCTGGTGATGTCCATGCGTAGAGTCGCCTCTTGTGTTGTTGGAAAAGAGTGTTTGTGATGACCAGCTTGTTCTCTTGACAAAACTCTATTAGCCTTTGCCTTGCTTCGTTTTGAACTCCAAGGCCAAACTTACCTGTTGTTCCTTTTATCTCTTGACTCCCTACTTTAGCATTCCAATCCCCTATCATGAGAAGAACATCTTTCTTTGGTGTCAGTTCTAGAAGGTGTTGTAAGTCTTCATAGAATTGGTCAATTTCAGCCTCTTCAGCATCCGTGGTTGGTGCATAAACTTGGATTACTGTGACCTTGAAAGGTCTGCCTTGGATTCGTATTGAAATCATTCTATCATTTTTGAGATTGTATCCCAGTACAGCTTTTCCCACTCTTTTGTTGACTATGAGGGCTACTCCATTTCTTCTACAGGATTCTTGCCCACAATAGTAGATATGGTAATTGTCTGAATTGAATTCGCCCATTCCCACCCATTTTAGTTCACTGACGCCCAGGATGTCAATGTTTATTCTTGCCATCTCCTGTTTGACCACATCCAGCTTACCAAGGTTCATAGGTCTTACATTCCAGGTTCCTATGCAGTATTTTTCTTTGCAGCATCGGACTTTCCTTTCACTTCCAGGCGCGTCCACAGCTGAGCGTCCTTTCGGCTTTGGCCCAACCACTTCATTAGCTCTGGATCTACTTGTACTTGTCCTCCGCTCTTCCTCAGTAGCATGTTGGATGCGTTCTGACCCGAGGGGCTCATCTTCCAGCGTCATATCTTTTAGCCTTTTGTTTCTGTTCATGGGGTTTTCTTGGCAAAGATACTGGAGTGGCTTGCCAGTTCCTGCTCCAGGTGGATCGCGTTTAGTCAGAACTCTCCACTATGACCTCTCCGTCTTGGGTGTCCCTGCACGGCATAGCCCATAGCTTCTCTGAATTACTCAAGCCCCTTTGCCACGACAAGGCAGCAATCCGTGAAGGGAGTAGTAAGTAAAATTTATAACCTAATTTTGGATCAGGAGGAAAATGAGATTGAAATAGAAGGATTAAAATCAATTTGGGAACATGAATTAAAGACAGAAATTAGAACAGAGGATTGGATACAAATTTGGAAGATGAGAGTTCTAAGATTAATGTTGGTAAGAATCTCGTAAAGGAGAATTTTTTTAAAATTAGTTTAAGATGGTACATGACTCCGGTGAAATTGAACAGAATAAATTCAGACTATTCTAAGGCCTGTTGGAAATGTTATGAAGAAATTGGCACATATTATCGTATGTGGTGGGAGTGTAAATTGATTCAGAAATTTTGGAAATTGATTTTTAAGGAAATATGTGATATATTTGGAAAATATATTGAATTTAACTCAAAAATTGCTTTACTGTCAATTTTGGATAAGATAGAACTTGATTATTACTCAGAGGAATTAATTTCTAATTTTATGACAAGTGCTAGATTATTAATGGCTAGATACTGGAAAGACAAACATGATATCAAATTAGAAGATTGGTATAACGAAGTATGGGACATTGTGTTAAATGACAAATTGACTACTGAACTAAAGATGAAAAGAGGGGAAATATGTTTGAATATTTTTTATGCTATTTGGGGTAGATTTATTGAATTTGTATTAGTGAAAGGAAAGGGGAAAGCCTCTAAGCAACAATCAATACAATTTTGTAAAAGATGTTTATAATAAAAGAATTACTCCAAAGGGTCCCGTGGGTATGGGGGTGCACTGGGTTTTAGATTGTTAGTCAGTATTTTGTAGTTTTCTATTTGTTTTGGAAAATTAAAAAAAAAGAGAGAGAGATGCACCAAGCATATTATTTCACCAACAATGAGCAGATTTACTCAGGTCTTTGCTGAAAAGATATTGAGGTGTCCGTTTCTGTTAAATAAGCCACAGTTTTAGATCCATAGATACAGCCATTTTGTGTTATGGGAGCTTCCCTGTGTCAGTAGTGGTGGTTGTTTTGCTCATTTCATATTGGAGCAGCTGCTATTCTGCAGCATTGTTCTGAATCAACAGTCTGATAAATGATCAAATTTATTTCCCCCTTTTTTCCAATAACGAATGGCATTGACTGAAGTATTTAAAATGAAATTGAAAGAACAAGGTTTCAAACACACCTTAAGATTTCAGTATTCCCCGCCCCGCCCCCATTGAAAGTGTTACCTGGGGGAAATGCCATTAATAGATGAAGTGCCAACAACGACCTTGTATCAAGCAGTATATAATTTTCTCTCTGCCTTTGAAAACTTAGGGTGTAACCCACACAATTTATCCTTTTTCCTTTTAATGTCATTCTGACTCATTTGACCTTCTTTTATTGTGTCCTTTTTGTAGTACTTTTCAAAGCCACCTTTTAAAAGGCAGATTTGAGACTCTTCATAAATTCATCAGCTATTATTTGCTATTCGCTTTGTCCCTAGACAATGTTTTGAAGTAATGCTAATAGCACTGTGTCATTAAAAAAGGCCACCAATGACTCCACATGTGCTTCCAGGCACCCAGTGACTTCAGTGAAGAGGCTGACACCAGAGGAACTCTTTTGTACCAAGTTATTTTTTAAAAAAATGAACACCTTACACCAGGGGTCTCAAACATGCGGCCCACGGGCCATTTGCGGCCCGCCGGACGATAGTTTGTGGCCCCCGCCTTGCCTGCCCCCCCTGAAGCGCCCACGTGTCCTCTGCTGTCAAGAGTCAAAAAAAGCCTCGCCTCGCTCGCCGGCTCTCTCCCAAGACAGCACCTCTTGCACCCTCCATCCGGAACTGCAGCCTGCCAGCCAGCCCACCTGTCTGCCGGCTGGTAGGCTGCAGTTCCGGATGGAGGGTGCAAGAGGCGCTGTCTTGGGGGAGAGCCGGCGAGCGAGGCGCACTGCCAGCCCTTTTCCCCGAGCGCCCGAGCCACCGCCGCGCGATGCCTGAGAGCAGAGCTCGCTCCCAGCCCATCCTCGAAGAGCGCCTCCAAGCCGCCAACAGCAGCTGCCGCCGCCGCCGCCGCCTCTTCCAGGGAAGCGGCTCTCTGGCTCTCTTTCTCTCTCGGCACCCCCAGCACCAGCCCAGCCAGCGGCCGCCTCAGCACCCGGCGGTGCTTCCTCCTCCTCTTCGTCCTGCTTCAGCTGCCTCGGCTCTGAAGGCTGCCTGGGGTCGCCTCACAAAGTTTGCTCCTCTGTCGTGGTGGGGGTAGCTGCTGCTGCTGAGTGCGCCTTTTTTTGATGGGGGGCCCTCAGAGGAAGGTTGCCGGACCTCCGTGTGTGTGTGTGTGTTTGTGTGCATGCGTGCGCACCTGTGGGGGCCCCCGCCCCGTTCTGTTTAATTTCGCGGGTACCGGTGGGGGCTTTTCTCCTTTGGCAAGGCGAATTCTGTGAGGGTTTTTTTAAATTTTATGTCGTGCTCTCCTCCCCCCCCCCCCCGCTAGGCGGTCGCCGGTGCTCCCTCCCTTCTCTGCTTCTTCGTCCTGCTGCTGCTGCTGCTGGTGGTAGTGAAGAAGGAGCCGGAGGGGGTTGTGGCCGGCGACGAGGGCTCGCGCGCCCCTCTTCCTCCTCCTCGGAGCCCCAGCTGGGCTAAGGAAACTCCTGGGTGGCTTCCTCGGGATCTTGCTCCGCTTGGCGGAAAATCTGATGCGGCCCAGCCTCACCCAGACTCTGCCTCCAGCGGCCCCCAGGTAAATTGAGTCTGAGACCCCTGCCTTACACGCTTCCACTGTGCAATTCATCTAACAACTGTATTTACCTTACTTAATGCAGAAACACCTCTATTATTTCCACCAAAAGAAAGGGGGAAAAACCCACAAGTGATAGCTGACAATACATATTTATTATTAGAGATGATGTATACAGAAACGTCTGCATTACTGCTAGTCTGACTAAAGGGGCATGACTATGGCTTTATTTCTTGCTCTTTTAAAAAGTTAACAAAAATCTGAACAGGATCTGGGAACATTTCAGTCTTTATTTCAAAAAGTAGAGGACCAGAAAATTAAGGAGACTGCTGCTTCCAACTAGCAGATTAATAACTGCGGCCAAAGAGGGTGTAGAACCTGGCAGGGTTTTTGCCGCAAACACATTTTGCTCCATTCCGCAGCTGACACAGAGGTTTGAAGGGGATGCAGAGACTCTTTGCTCCCATGGATGGAGCACCTGGCTCAAGGTCTTGATCCCTGAAAGACAAAGCAGGTTTCTTTTAACATCTAGCTAATCTAAATTAAAACATCCCAACACTATGGTGGGAGACAGTGTAATGTATTATCTTATCTGTGTTTGTTTTGCAAAGTCAATAAGGAAAAAATGCAACACTTCTCAAAACGAGTCACAACTTACGAAGATTTCTATGCAGATTTGTAGTGAAATTAACAAGATGAGAAGGCAGGCTATTGACCTGTAATTATCAGGAATGCCACATAACCGCAGATAGATCAAGGAAAGTCTCTTGGTCCCCATGAAAGCTACTCTCAAGTGAAAAAGCTCCAATGCTCACGGTTGCCCACTGTTTCTCCATAGGTCCGGACAGAACTTCTTAATACTATTTTAGAAGTTCCTAATACCCCTTTAGCCAATTCTTTACAGTAAGCTCTATTCTCACATACCTTTGTTACATGGACTTATGAACTAAAAGTACTATCCTAACTCATGTACCATCTGTAGAGGGTCTGGAATAAGCAAAGTGTCTTCTGCTGGCCGAAACAGCTTTATACTGGCTTCAGATCTCAGAGAAGACCAGAAAAGCCAAAACAAGAAAGGAGAAGAGACAGAGTGAGAAGAGCCATGGTATACCTACTTATAGCAACACTAAGATAAGGGAAATTTTTAAGGAGTGATGTAACCAGTTCCACTCTCCCCCACTGAGTTTCCATGGCCAAACAGACTCAAGTCTCCTGAGTGCTAGCCCACCACTCTATCAACTATACTACACTAGGCATCTATGGCATAAACTTAGGCCAACTGACTTCCAGCTAGAAAGGGTTTGGAGTCAGCAAAGCTTCAGCCATTAGCCATTTTCACTAGTCAGTATCATGTTGTAAATTTCACTTTTCTCTAAACTTTTGAGAATTATTGTTGCAAGTGTTAAAAACCGAATCACACATCTCACTTGGTAAGTATAAAGTTTAGAAGTTTTGCATACGCATACGCATGAAGGCGCACACGCGCGCACACATACACATTTTTACCTGGCAGTAGTTTTTTTGATCCAGTCCTCACATTCTATTTCCCCACAGAAAGGAATCTGCACTATCTAATATAGAAAGAGAAAACATACACTGTTAAGCTTATATGATAAGGAACACTTTCCATTTTAGAAAGATGATTCTACTGATTTAACAAGCTACGTTTATTGCCTTATACATAGCAAATCAAATCAAATTTTCAACAGAAAATAGGTGAAGTAATTAAAAAACAACATGATATTCATCTATTTCAGAAGCCTTGAAAGAATCCCAAAAGGTGGCAAAATTTTGTGAATCACTTATTGTTATGTGCCATCAAGTCAATTCCGCCTCACAGCAACCCCAAGAGGGTTTTTGAATTATGTGAGATGTTCAAGGATTAGTATAGCATTGCTGGTGAGTTTCCATGCTGAAGCAGGGATTTGAATCCAAGTCCCAACACTCCACTGGTTCTCAGTTTGAATCATACCATCATGTATTCAACTGGATGTTAGAAATAAATTTTGCTTCTAAGAGTTGTCCGTGTATTAAACATACTATATCTAGTTTAGTGTTTTCCCAACCAAGGGAACAGTCCAAACATTTTGGTAGAATTTTAGCAATACCGCTCTAAAGAAAAGGCAAAGATAACCTTTGGTGATGAAAACTGGAGGCTGACTACATGGGCTGTTTAGAGTACTGCAGGGATGGGCTGGAGTGCTCTTAAAGAAAGCAATCAGATGACGTCTTTGCTAGACCACACTAACCAGCCCCAGAGCATTCCTACCTACACCTTTCTGGCCCCAGTTAAGGGGCTTCTACTTTTCTGGTGAGGGTAGGGATCAATCTGCTTTAGATCAGTTCCAGAGCATGTGATCACTGGAACCGATCTAAAGCAAGCCTTCCTCTTTCAATTTGCCAATATTGTGAAATGGCTTAATAAGCAAGCCACTTCAGAATATTGGCAAATTAACTGTATATACTCGAGTATAAGCCAAGTTTTTCAGCACAATTTTTTTTGCTGAAAAAGCACCCCCTCGGGCTTATACCCGAGTCAGTGTCAAAATTACATGTTCTCCCCTGCAGTGCAGGTGTTTTCCGGACTCCCCCACTCATCTACGGGCGCCTGCAGCCTCTGTGGGTGGTCCGATGACCCGGGTTAAGTACACTGCATTTTTCAGACTCCGCAGGCAAACACCGTGCTGGGAGGATAACAGCAGTCTATGTCCAAATGACAATGAGACATCCCCCCTTTGGAGCGCAAGCTCCGCCCTCCAATCTTCCCCTCAGTTCCTTTTTCCCCGCCGCGTTGGAAAGACGTATAGGAACACACGGAGCTAACAGCGAGTATTCGCTTCTATTATATTCTATTTTACCCTCAATATGTCCTGCGCAGGCGCAGAAAACCCCAACAACCATACCGATACCAAAAAACATCATACCGAAGGCAAGCATACTATCAACATCATCCGTATCAGTACCTCGGCTTATACTCAAGTCAATAGGTTTTTTATTTTATTTTATTTTTTTCTCTTTTTTTGGTGGTAAAATTGGGAGTCTCGGCTTATATTCGGGTCGGCTTATACTCGAGTATATACGGCACTTCCTCTGCTCAGCAGAGGGTGGAGGAAGTTTAAAATTATGTTCTTTTTTTACTGTATTTAAACAATTTCTGATGAGCTACATTAATTATGAAAAAAATTAAAATATTTTCTTTGCCTCCCCTTAAGGGGCTGGTCAAGAAATGATCCAGTTAGATTATTCTAATTAAACCTGATCATTGCCAAATGGCCCATATTAGCTCACTCCCTGCTGTTAGTGTAGCTGTATCCTCAGTAAAGTATTGCATAAGTAAGCCAGATGTTTTAAAGAAGATTAATGTCATAATAACTTGAATTCAATAACACAAAAAGTAATTTATACAAACATGGAATTAGACATAGTTATAGACAATCTCACCACAGTTATTTATGTTAAATAATGGAGAGAGAGAAAGAAAAAATCCTCTTTCAATTTCTCCTTTTTTTTTTTTGGTAGTTTGATACCCAATAATAAAATTTTATTTTATTTTTTAAAAATTGTTCTTAAAATATGCTAATATCTTCCTGACTTTTCAAGTCTAGGCATGCATTTTCAAACTCATTACTGATGAGACAGAATAAGAACCTGTATTTTTTAAAAAAAGTTTCATATGGCATTAAACAAAGAGCAAACCCCCTATGTGGTTATTTTAAACATGTAAAAAAAGTTGCTTATTCTTTCAAGCATTATAATACAACAAACAGGTAAGAAATCTAAAATATCATATATGGGAAGATGTAGTGGCATATAGGGCAAAGTACATGAAACACACTAAAAAGCAGTCTTTCACTGTCTATACTCCATTTTGTATCAAAGTCAGCTCAAACCCAGAATACCTTCTCATATAAATCGAACTACTCGGTGCATCTAGAATAGGTTCACTATATCAAGTACTGAATAGTTAACATTTACGTAAGTCCCACTGATTCCAAGGGTCTACTCTAGGTAGGATTCTGATAGATTTGGATCTAAATCTGTTATTAAGTCTCTCCCAGTGGTACTTCTTGACTATGAATTCAAACAGGTTAAGAACTACTTACTTCTCTCTGAAATCAATATGAAAAGTTAGTTACAAATAACTGGAGTCCCACTGATTTCATCTAAGCTTTGGTTAACTCAATCTGGATTCAACTCTCTCTGTGTGTGATACTAACAACATTAAACTTTATTGAAGTCCTAAGGCACTTAGGCGTAGCTAAAAGTTACGCCTGTGAAAATCCATACAGAGGTTACTATGTGTGTCTTGATTACACAACAGACTGTATAACTAACTGCACAGCTACTTATTGAATATGACTTCTGCACTGGCATAAATTTTGCAAGCACTTCTTTAATTACACAGGGGTAGCTACAGAACAGGATTTAGTCACTGAGTCCCAGTTCTGAGCGAAAGGTAGCACATAAAGACAGAGAGACAGACAGAAAGAAAGAAAATCTCTTCATAAATCCTCAGTATTTTTCCTTCAAATTTACTTTCGAAGATTCTAAATAAAAGAGATTCTTCTCTCCATAATTCTCTCTTCACTGAATATTTCAGTTTTTATCCCCACCCCCACCCCCAGGGCTTTTCATATTGCTGGCAAAGGGTAAACCTGCACAAAGCTTGCACTTCCCAACAGACTTCTGGATTGGTGCAAGAGAATGCATAAAGCAGTGGAATTACTCACTTGTCTGGTTTGGAGAGTAAATGAACTTCAACTGACTGCCCTAGCCTGTCAATCACAATGTTTCTTATACTGTTTGCGTTCAAAGTTGTAAAGGCTTTTACAGGCACTTGCTATGTTGAGATTTAACACAAATCAGCTCGGCTTTAAAGGCAGTACATTTAGCATGTAGGAAAGTTAAAAATTCAGCGTTAAGTTTACATAAGAAAGAAAGAAACAAATTCACAGCAGGTGAGCCTACTATCCTTTTAGATTGGTAAAGTCTAAAATGTATATATTAGAGATGGGGTATTCGTATTTGTATATCCCTGCACAGGTGGAAATAACGAGGGTCCGGCGCCATGGGGCTGGACTGTCCACTCACGATTTCACTGCTGTTCTCCGCAATGGATTAGTCACTCTCTGACCTAGCAGAGAAGCTTGTCATCCCGCCTCCTGCCAGGACTGGGTAATCGATTGCAGACAATGGCACAATAGGAAGGCACCGCGGAGCCAGCAGCAGTGGCGAAATTGCAAGTGGACAGTCCGGCCCCATGAGGCCAGACCCTCGTTATTTCCACCTGTGCGGGGATATTTGTATTCGTATATGAATACGAATACCCCCATCTCTAGTATATATCATGCAGGAAAGTGCAGTCCCTTAAATTACACTGCCCCCCTCCAAGACTGATCAATATATATTAATATTCTTAATTCCTAATATATTTCAAAAAGGGCATTAATCCTAAAGAACTGTAATGAAAGATGGTAACACAAATATAAACATGCATGAATTCCTCTAAATACTTTTACATGTAGAACACTGGCTGGACCTGATCACATCCAAGTCCCTGCTCCCTGGAGCATATATACTGGGCTGCAGGACAGTCCTGACCCTGGAGAGGAAGAGGCTAGAACTTGCCTCCACCTAAAGAGTCAAACTAGATGAAAGGAGGTGCGTATTTCCTTCCAAACATGTTTCCCTCCAAGAAAGGATTTCCTCAGAGATGCAAGTTTCAGCAATTAGACTTCCTAGCTAAGTCTATGTTTACTTTCCAAAACAAACAAAACATGCAGGATAAAAAATTGAGGAAAATGATGCACTATGGTAAACAGATGGCTTCCTCATTGTTTTAAAATGTTCTAAGTATACTGTATCCAGTTTGATCAAGGCCCAGTTTATTTAAAAATGCATAGGAATAAGATAGATCAGAAGAACCATACTGTTAAAATCTTTTATTCTAAAGGAGGTATGTAGGAAACTTAACCAATGTTATCAAAGTATGTCTAGAGATGCCTTAAAATAGTTTGCATTAATGAAACGCTACATCAGAATAGCATAAAATAATCTAAAACACTTCACTGCAATTAAGAGTACTTCATTGCTACTTCGTATCAGTCCCACTAACCTCTTCTCAAGAACTCGACCACGTGTACTTAATGACCTCTACTGGAATCTGATAGACAGAGTTCCATGACGCATTAAATGTGCTCTTTGAACAGACACATAACTTATATTGTTCGGTAATTATTTTATAGCTATTCACACTGGAATTACTACATTATCTGATCTATAATTCCCCTCCTCAGATTTATCAGGCATGGAACAGTTATTTTTTTGCTGCAAAAATGGCATGGTTGAGTTTAAGTGCCCTTACCCTCATATATATATATAGAGAGAGACAGGGAGAGAAAGAAAGAAAAAAAACACCTAGAGCTAGATAATGCACTATATCTGCAGCAAAGGTAGCCTGTACACCACGGGTCAATACCTAGACCACACCAGAAATATTGGGGATAACATCAGGCCAGAATTAAAAATCAGTAGCCCTCACTAAGAAAGCAAATATTCAGCAGTGGCAAGTGCAATGTATGTATCAATGGAGCCTAAGATATGCAACTTCGTAAAAACTGTACAAAACTATATAATGCAACATAATGCCAAAAAGTACAAGCTCTATGCTATAACTTCAAGCATGTTTCCTTAGAAGTTAGGTGCACTATGTTCTAAGGATGTTGTAAGCATTCACGAGACTGCAGTCTTGGTTATTCTGCAAGTCCCTTACCTTTCCTGATTCAAGCTCCTTCTGAAACTCTTCCATTGTATCAGCCACAACCATATGATGCTTAAGGTCTTTGACAGCTCTGAAAAGAAGAATTTTATTTATTTATTTATTTATTTATTTATTGTATTTATATCCCGCCCATCTGGTCAGTTGAAGAAATTCACTCAAACTAACCATACTTTGGTGTGCATGCACATATGTGTGCATAAGCATGCACACACAAACACTAATTTTGAACCAGGTATTCAGAATATGATGAAGTCAAGCACTCAGAAACAAGCACTTTTCACAATCACAAAACTCCACTCTTTGAAGAGGCAACTGAAATTATTCCACATCACATTTTGTGCACAGAATGGATATCATTTAAATTATGTTTCAGGTAGCCAGCTTATACAGACACTATGGTCTTCATATACAATAAATCAAGCCTAATCAAGTCTTATTCTGCAGCTCCAAACTACTGTGTCGGCACAAGCCTGCTCACGGTTACTACCCGACAACATAAATGCCTTTTGTCCTGTAGGTTTGAAGAAACAGGTGAAAATAACAAGAAAGATCTACTTCAATAGCAGCTTGACTCCCTCTTTTTAAGTTCCACAGTAAACACGTTATAGCTATCAGCCCACAGTGAAAGGACAAACCAAAGTACCAGGGCTTGTGAATATGAGGATATTGTGCTTCAAAATTCAAAGGAAATTTTGGTCATAAAATCAGTATTAACCAAAGAAAGGACTGCTTTTTTTTATTGTCAAAGGATTGGAGAGATAACTAGCCTTACTCTGACTACAAGTCCATTCACTCATCCACTTTGTACCTAGAAATTTCCAGCCCACCCTAGGTTGCACAATTTTAAGGGCATTCAATTCGTCTGTCATGTCATCACAGAATGACAACATGAAAAAGCTTAGTTTTGTAGTCAGAGAAAACTGGAGATTCAGGGACGTCCATTTACCATGTATATAACAGAAGCCAAGAAACGGGACTGGGGGGTGGGATAAGTCTAGTTATGGTCCTCAGTTCATTCTGCACAATTAACAGAAGAAACAATGACCATTAATGATGATGACAACATATTATGCTTCCACGATTAGAGTAGGCAGGCTTTTGAATACCAGTTGCTGCGGACCATGAGGGGAAGTGTGTTACTTCATTCACATCCTGCTTCTCAAAGGTAATTTGCTGGCCACTTTATACCTCTGGATTACTGTAATATGCTCTATGTGGGTCTATGTCTGAAGACAGTTTGGAAACTTTCGCTGGTTCAAAATGCTGCACCCAGACTACTGACGGAAGCTGGTGACAGGAATCATAGAACTCCCTTGTTAGAACTTCACTGGCTGCCAGTCTGGTTCTGTCCCCATTCAAAGTGTTGGTTATGCCTTGTAAAGCCCTTCATGGATAGAGTCCAGGCTATTTGAAGGACCCTATCTCCCCATATATTCCCCTCACTGGTCTCGGATATCTTCAGGCTAGGGCCTTCTTTTGGTCCCATCCCTCTCTCACGTATATTTGATAAGGGCTCAAAAGAGGGAATTTTTAGCAGCTGCTCCCAGTCTATGGAATTCTACGCCTCATGAGGCAAGGTTGGCCCCCTCCTTATAGTCTTTATGCCCACGTGTTAAAACCTTCCTTTTAAAGCTAGCCTTTGACCTCTTAATGCCCTTGCAGGATTGTAGTTTTTAGGGGATGTAGCATATTAGACTTTGATTTGATGCAACAGGACTCTGCTAGTGCTAATAATTTCTCCATGCCTTTGGAAACTCACAAGGTGACAGATGGATGTCCATCAGTAATAACAGTAACTGATTTCCCCAAAGTTTCACCTGTTGTAAAGATTAGTGTGGATGTCTTCCAGAATACGCCTGAGCTGATCCACGGCTTCATTTTCACAGAAAGTTAACTTTTCTCCTGTGTCCCGCCGTACAGCTACAAACTGCTCATTCTTCATATCTCGTGGCCCCACCTCAAGTCTGACTGGGACACCCTAAAAATCAAAAGGTCATAAATAGAATGCTTTGTCCCTCTTTGCACTGGTCTTTCTTGTTTTAAGATAAAGATTGTTTTTTTCCCCCAAGACCCTCAAACTTAACATTTTTGTGAATTATTCTGTACTCCAACATAATATTCCAATATTAAAAGCCCATATACAATATATTTATTGAAGTATTTTTGGCAGTAGAATAGGCACTGGTTGTGGATCAAAGTTAAATTTTATACTGCTGCCCTCTATGAATGCCTGGTGGATCCTTTGGATCAGATCTGGGGAGCATGCAAGAACTTCAGGGAAAGGGAAGTTTCCCTTGCATGAGCAGACGTTTCCCTCCATAACATCAGACATAGTTAATAGGAAGATTCTTAAGGTTCTGCTCATATCCACACAATCATATAATTCCTTCCTAGTCTCAGTAGTGAGACAATGGCCACTTTCCTCTTACACCCGTACAAGCAGATGACATCATCAGCTAGGGAGCTTTATTGCACATTAAAAGTTTCTTGTCTCCCTCCGCCAAGGTTCCAAGGCTCCTTTGGGATCTCTTCTGACATGGGGAAGCCTTTGGGAGCCTCGGGATGGGGACAGAACCTTTAATGCCCCCAAACTGTCACTGCTGGTCCTGCCACCAGAACTGGGACTATTGGCAGTGATCTGGGGGGCATTAAAGGCTCCCCCACCAGTCCTGAGGCTACCAAAGACTTCCCCAGTTCAAAAGGGATCCCAAGGGAGCCTCAGACCCTTGGGGGTAGACTAGGAAAAATTTAATGCACGGTAAAAACCCTTAGCCGATGAGATTAT